>CP136065.1:207808115-209282461 GCA_032622095.1 Siphonodentalium dalli
TTAGTAGGGGTATAAAGAGCCATCACAGATTTCTTCATGTGGGCTGATAATCCTTCAGGATAATGAGGACATCTGATAACCATAATATTTGCAAAGAGTCCTGGTTGTAAAACATGAACTATGTCCCAAAATTACACACATACAAACTGTTTAAAATAGCATATGAAGCTGAGAAATATGTGGCTATGAATATATATATCACCCTCTGAGGGTTGAAACTGAGAAGCTCTGTGAACAAATTTGTATTATATGCCACTTGAAAGAGACTGAAGATGAAACTCATTTCATCTCGCGCTGCCCTTATTATCATGACCTCAGAGTATCCCTCTTAAAATCTCTATCTGAATGAATTTCGGAATTGTTATCTGAAGGAAAGTTTGATGATGCATTGGTAGCAAAAATATCTTACCCACAACAAGTATCTAAATATCTCTCCGAAGCATTTCGACAAAAGAAAGAACTTTTTATAAATCAGATACTCAGTACTAAAATGTGCTTGCTTCATTGAGATAGAAAAGTTACCGATTATATTAATGGTTAACATATATACACAGTGAATCGGAATGAATATTTAATTTTATTTTGCAGGAATCGATATGCAAAATATTTCTTTAGGTATGCAAAATAATTATATTAAGCTTGACATATATAGGCAGGATGTTTATTGTATTCTCATTATTTTGTATTGCATACACATGTCATGAAAATAAATAATATGTCTCTCTCTCTTGCTCTCATTTGCAATGAAAGGAATATATAGTAGCAACAGGATAAGACTGTGTCCCCAGAATGCTATAAAGAATTTAGAGACAGGCAGGTAACTCTTTCACAAATATTTGCATCCTTTCCTCCTGCTGGGATATGGCCTAGGTTTCATTCTTATCAGGCCAGATTATTGATGGGTCATTATTGCTCACTACGTGGGGTAATAGATTTTTGTAATCCTTGGAAATAAGAAAAAAATAACAGGTACACTGGAGCAGAGGGGACATATGGGAACAGCTACTCCCATTGCTAACATACATGCTCATATTGATTAGCATGAGCTTAATTCTTGTAAGTACATGTACTTACATATGGTCTATCACTTCCTATAACAAGTTTATATAATTTCCTAGGTATAAAATAATAAATATGAATCGAAGACCTCTGTCTGGAAATGCTTCTATCAATTAATATTGATTTTAAAAACAATTTTGGTATAATATAAAAACAATCAATTTGGGACATTTTACGACTGGGTGTCGTTCAGGGCGCGTACTCTATAAAAAATTATAAAATTAGTAATAAAAATGTCTCACTTGATTGTTGCATAATATTAGAAAATATTGATAAAATCAATATTAATTGATAGAAGCATTTCCGGAGAGGTGTCTTTGACTCATATCTATTATTTTATACCTAGAAAACTATATCAATCTGTCATTAATGAAGACTGTTTGAGTAGCATATGTTTTGTATTTTTGGCATTTATCTTTGACCTATATACGCTGACCTATGATATGACTATAAAACATGCCCCTTTCTGGATGTTCTGCTCACAAAGAGCTCCCTTACCCTTGTATGCTAACAGCACCCTTGAGAGTAAAACCTGTTTGTGGATTAAATATAACAGACATATCTGCACTCCTCACTTGCTTCCTTGGTAGATCTGATCAGCTGTCCCATGCCAAAAAGATAAAGCTAGAAGGATTCCCAAAGCACCTCCATTATTACAGTTTATTGAACATGATTGATAGCTTATTTTGACTCTTTGTGGGGTCTGCCTCTATAAACAATGATCTTATTACCTGCCATATGGGGGGCAAACAGGTTGCTTTCTCTAGTCAAGGGAGGAAAAACAAAGTTCTAAGTAAACCTGGTGATTGCAGGCCAAAAGATCTCTTTCAAGTGTGTAGTCATAAAGCACAATGTTGGCCAATAATACCTTCCACAGGGGATTGAAAAAGGCTCATTTAATCAAAAGAGCAACCACAAGCACTGTGGTTGCCAGGAATATCTTCCTCTTGGGGAATCTAATGAAATCAAACTCTTTGATAAGGACTGTTTAGTCTATGTAACTTAGCAGCCCCCTGTTAATCTAGATATTAACTGTATCTGTTTTGGTTCAGGTAAATTATGTCAATGTTATGTGATTACATGGAAAATAAATCAGAATTATCATTGAGGAGTAAAATCAATGGCTCCCATTGTCAGAGATATCATATCATATTCTCATGTTTAGTCTTCTTATGCCAACACACCACCTGTTTCTTTTGATAAAAGTCATGGTGTGATGTATATTACATGAAATGATGAATGATTGCATGGATGTCTTCTCTGACTGAATGATTCTGTTCTCTGACTGAATGCATGGTTCTGTTCTATGAGTGCATATTTCTCCAGGCTTCCCTGACAATAATAAGGAGGGCGGGATGCATAGATTGGTTCATTAGTAAACTGAATTCACACCTTAACTAAACCACTGGGGGTAGGGGGGGGGGGGGGGGGGGGGGGGGGGGGGGGGGTAACTTCACATACTTTAAATATGCTGAGTGGCATATTTTAGGGAGAAGCAGATCATGCCATGAATCTCTTCTCTTGCTAAACCTAATGTTCCACCAGTACAAAACCTGGAAACTTTTAGAAGTTTTGACACTGGGAACCTTATAAAGTCGAAAAAATAACACAGGGAATATAGTTCTTAGCTCTTATCTGTTCCTTAGTAATGTACTTCACTGTAGGTAAATGTCCCAACTCGAAATTACATGCTTTTCTGTGACTTTTGTGAGGCGATATCGAAATAAACATTGAATTAATTACCCAGGAGAAATTCAATATTAGTAAGCGAAGCACATCAAAATCGCTCATAAACTCACTTAAATCATGAAATTTTTAGTTGGGACTTTCACCTACAGTGCAGTACATTATAAAGGAATAATTAATAAGTAAGAAATATATTTCCCTGTGTTATTTTTTCTACTTTATTAGGTTACCTGTCAAAACTTCAAAAAGTTCCCAGGTTTTGTTCTGGTGGAATATGATCTCTACGGGCGTTAGCCATATCAGAGATTCATGGCATGATCTAAGGGAGAATATGTCTCCCAAGTTGCCCTCTAGGTTGGTCCCTGCACATATACCATCACCATAGCACAGTGGGCCATCACTAAATTCACCATCTGGGGACCTCATTATGCTTAGGCCTCATCTTCTGGAAGTATCTATAATCTCAAACTAACATTGCAGAAGATGAAATGCACATTCGAGGTGACTAATGTGTGAACATCACCAACTTTAACTGAGGAAATTCAATCTGATTCTAGGTCTCCCAGAGCAGTTGATGCCTCAGCAGAATGAGGTTCCAAAAGGGTGAATTTGGTGATGCTAGCCCACCATCACTAAATTCACCTTCTGGGGACCTCATTCTGCAAATGTCCGACACACTATTTGCAGTTGTATTTTGCCCTGTTTCCATGGAGGAGTTGATGCTAGCAGAATGATCAACCCTTCATTATCCATGGCAGTATAATTGTGAAAAATACATATGAAAGGTACTCAATCCGATTTGATGATCCCAATATAATCAGATTCCAACAACAACAGCTTTTTAGAAATGCCACTTCAGTTATCAGAATCGATTAATTGCCCAAAAATAATGCTAACCACTATCAACTATAGTATAAAATTGCCCAAAACATGTTATTTATCAACATTTTGTTCGACGAAATTTGGCCTTATTGTCAACACAAAGCCTCTTGATTTTAGAGTTATCCATCCATAATTTGGTCAGACCGTTGGCTCGTCCACTTTTTACTGGGCCACTTATAAGTCTGGATGGTGAAAATAATAGATTTTAAAAATCGATATCTAATAACTCTTGAGCTTTGATAGGCGGGTTCCTCGACTCGTATCAATTATTTTTTACCCCCGAAACCAAATAAATAGTAATTGAGGGGCGCTTAATCGGATTATGCATCTTTAAAGAGCTAATATACTGCAAAAACGCTATAAATGCACCCAGTGATTATTAGTTGATGGAGATACACAACAATACTAATTGATGAACCCAGAAACTTGCAGTAACTGTCTTGTACAGTTATGGTTCACCCAACTGCGTAGATATAGTTTATAAACCACCTTCTTTCATTTCCGGAACATATGAACTAAGCTAATACTTACATCTTTATAAACATTTGTTAATTTTGGCAGTGACCTGCTTATATGGCTGACATCCAAAGACATGGGCCAATCTGTCACTACACATTAGTTTACATTCCTTTGGGCATGTTATACCAGAATAACCACAATTGCTCAATGTTTAGTCTTCAGAACCCAGGAACCCACCTGTTCGTCTTTGATCAGGATGATTGTAAGTAACAGTTACTTACACAATTATAAGGTTGTTAGTTAACAGCAGTCGTGTGTAATCTGCCTGTGAGCCATTGCCAAGATATGCATCTCAAATCACAGAAAGAGTATCTCTCCAATAAAAACAGTAACATTATTAAATACAGAGACACAATGAGACTCAGACTGTATAAACATACTCTCAGAGTCATACTGACATACTGAGTCTATTGTTATCTCCTGAAAATGGCATTTCCTGGAAGAGTACAGACTTAGTGCAAATTAAGTCACATCGCGTTACGTTAATCCTTTCGCTTGGACACTTTTTTCTTGGGGTTGCCAATAGTGGGTTCCGATTGGCACTGATGACATGGAATCCTGCAGTTCAGGAAATAGAAAGTCTACAATAAGTAATGAGACCCACTTTTATAATGTGGGTATACATTTAACTCAGACAATCATATGTGATCCTCAATGTTCATTTACAGTAATAATGCCCTAAATAATCGACTCCTTATAATTAACCACAGCAGAATTATGGGTAAATTTTCAGGATTTAGTCGGAAATATGGCTTGTTGCCATTCATCGGAAAGATCTCACTGAGACCTTTCCGATGAATAACAACAAGCCATATTTCAGACTAAATCCTGAAAAGTTACCCATAATTCTGCTGTGGTTAAGTATTTGATTATTTAGGGCATTACTGTACTTAACTCAGACAGAGAGCAGACAATCATATGTGATCTTGAATTTTCATATAGTACTTCTATGACCAGTCTGATAAGTTCAATTGTCAGCAATAAAGATTCCTTTTGAGGATATTTTGCAGGTTCCACAATTATATATAGTCTGGGCTAGATGAAGTGTTAATGGGTTTGATCACATGCTCAATGTCCCCACAAATGAATGAATATGAATCCTTATGCTATTTTTATGATTGTCTGCTAATATTAAGTTCCCTTACAAATAAATTAATAAATAGATAAAAGGGTATTCTTCAGCCTTGAATCTTCTTTGAGCAAGTAATTGGTTAAGCACTATATAAAAACTGTCATTATTATTAAATGAAGAACAAAACATATCCCCATGCATGTCACCAGAACCAAATGGGATAATCCATTAAAAACACCAGATGTTGGACTGTCCAAATGGGACTAAGGCTAAGGATAGCCCTGCAGTGCATTAAGCTTGGACAAATTATGTATGGTGCAAAAGATTTCAGATCTCTAAGTTGAAAAAGGGAGATAATGTTCACTAAAAAAAGTCGGACGGACCTGCACAGGTTCCCATGGTACTAAATATCTGTGCAAGTTAAAAAAAAAATCACTGTAATATTCAGGGCTACAAGCTCGGACAAAATTGCACCCATGGACAGACAGACAGAAGGATGACCCGATTCATATATAACCCTCATAACTTTGTAGTAGCTACTTGGTTCTATTTGATCACTGGGTGGGGGGGGGGGGGGTGTGCTCAACTAATAAGTTCATCAAATAGTCAAAGCATGTTATAGTGTTTATCTGTCAGTTGTTTGCATATATTTTCTAAACACTTCCGTAAATGAGGAGTAGACAATTCCAATGTGTACCTTTAATCACCAAATGAAACAATCTATTCCTTAAATGATGGGTTAATTAGAAATAGCATGTCTGAGGTGAGATGAAACCAGTGCCAACACATGCTGCAGAAGTCCCAACAATCTGCCTGAATTATCATATAATTGATACAAGGAGACAGCTAAATGCATTCCACAGCACTGTGATGAAAGCACATGAGACAACCAGGTTCAGTTAATATGGCAGTTACCTTTTTAGAAGAGCATTTGCTTGAAAATTATGGCATTGTTTCAGTAATAAGTCATACAATTGATGCACATATATCACTGGGGTGGTCCTCAGGCAAGCCTTGAAATAGGGTGTCTGTCATTTACAAAATGAGGTCCCCAGAGGGTGAATTTAGTGATGCTACCCTGCATAGCGGGCTAGCATCACCAAATTCACCCTCTGGGAACCTCATTCTGCTGAGGTATAAGCAGAATGAGGTCCCCAGAGGGTGAATTTGGTGATGCTAGCCCGCTATGCGGGGTAGCATCACTAAATTCACCCTCTGGGGACTAGCCCGCTATGCGGGGTAGCATCACTAAATTCACCCTCTGGGGACCTCATTCTGCAAATGACAGACACCCTATTTCAAGGCTTGGGTCCTTGTTATTATATATAGTGTCACAGACACAGCAGTACAAACAATGATAGTATTAAAATGGAAAAGTGCAGAAACCGACTTCCAAGTTTAGGTATCTGTCTATTCATTGCCACAGGAACTTAGACAAATAAGATCCTCTAAGTTTGTGATTCATGTCATCCATCCATTTTGTTGTCCCATAATTTGAAAATGTTGAGATCGCTTGATAAATTTACAATTAAATAAATAGAGTTTTTAAACTAAAAAAAGATAATTTTTTCCACTTTAATTGATCATATTTTAGACTCGCAAGACCCCAGATTGCAAAATTTCTTAAAGAGAGTTTTGTTGAAATTTTACAATACTTATAAGCTTGACTTAATTTAATCAATCAATCAATCATGTTTATTTGTACGGTACACCATATATGGTCAAATGTACATGAACACAGAATAACAAGACAAAATGGACGGATTACAAAAGACAAAGTTAAGTAATAACAATGATATATGGTGGTATACGATTAGAGATGGCAAT
This sequence comes from Siphonodentalium dalli, assembly GCA_032622095.1. Taxonomy (NCBI): domain Eukaryota; kingdom Metazoa; phylum Mollusca; class Scaphopoda; order Gadilida; family Siphonodentaliidae; genus Siphonodentalium; species Siphonodentalium dalli. Next base: position 207,815,161 of record CP136065.1, read on the forward strand.
ATACATATGTCATACCGGTATATGCCTCCCATAAGTTGTGATACTACATTGTATATGAAGATGGTTGTACCATTCAGATTTGAAACTGGCAACACTGGCATGGTCTCAAGTCGAAGAATCTTTGTTAATTCTTTTTAGTTGTACTCGATTTAGGAGTTCGTTACTCGGTTGCCAAACCCCTTTCTTTTTAAATCCACAGTAGACGAAGTGTGCCAGAGCCCGCATAGTTTTTAAGTCGCGGCTGGTCATTATTTGTTTAAATAGCTTCTCGTTGGGGATGTTTAACAGATTGGGTGATAAGTTCTCGTAAAATAGGGCGCGCTCGTCTGACAAGGTAGTACAGTAAATAAGAAAGTGTTCTTCGTTGTCGATTTCATTGCATGTTTCGCAAATTCGGTCCTCTTCGTCGAGATCGAAGTAGCGTCCGCGTTCGATGCCCAAGGTGTGGCAACTTATTCTTAATTTTGTCAGAGATTCACGCTGTTTTGGGACGGAAATGACGTTGAGATATTCTTCCAAAGAAGTCATCGTTTTAAATGTTCTGTACGTTCTAAGTTTGTTCCTTGGAGGATCACGTCGATTGCTATTTTTGGGAAGTTTTGTGCGAATGGTATCATTAAATATCTGTTTTTTTATTGAGTTATTGAAGAAGTCATTAATGTCGTGACGTGGGGACATGGATGTGACTAATTGTTGACATTGTGACAACGACCTGCTCCATGAATCCAGATTAGATTCAAATAGTTGTTTGTCGGTCATAAATGCCTCCTTTAAAAGTCGCTCTTGTGGTAATTGAGTTAAGTACTGTTCGTATTTACATAACATAGCTATTATATGCTTTGTCAAAGGGGAAATTCCCAGTTCAAGTCTGCATGCAATACTACTAGCCCTTTCCGGCATATTCAGGAGAAATCTACAGAATTTGGTCTGTGCTTTTTCGAAGTTAAAATTTTCAATTACTGTCATAATGTTGAAGTCGGAACCTTTGGTCTTTGCTCTGTTGAATGAGTTGTATATTTTATTGATAACGTCTGGGGCCCAGAGTTCACAGTTATATGTCAAAATAGGGACTACGAGGCTTTGCAGTAACTTAATATTGAGATGTTGTGGTAATTGTTTTGCTGGCAAGGATTTTGTAATGTGGAAAAACGACTTAATACCTGCGAGTCAGATAATGCTGATCTATAAGGAGGTTTTTCTAAGTTTGAAATTTGGATGGGCGCAGTCAACAATATGAATTAAAATACTTGAAAAAGAGACCAGTTGTTCATGTTAGAAGTATAGTTTAACTGAAGGCTAGATTGATTTTTTTTTCTTTCCACTAAATATGATGGAGTGAGGATTCTCAGATGCCAAATTTCCATTTAAGTGAATTTATCACTGACCACAGCTAATGATTAGTATCAAGAAGACCAGAAGCAGTAGACTATCTGTATGATATATAGTGAACAAGATTTCCCTCTCAGAATGATCATGTTATACTTATGTGGCCATAGATTACAGAGATAAGAAGTGATAGGGAGTCCAGTGTTGAGAGATGGTCTATGATAGGGGAGTAAGCCATGATATGGCACCACTGCCCAGAGATCCAGGTGATAGGGCTAATTGGTCTTGGAGAGGCACTAACTGCCTGGAGAGATAAGATGGCAGCAAAATAAATAAATCTGAATACCTATGTTCATATATCACTGCAGTCTACCATAGCTTTCTCTGTCAAATAAACAGTGCTGATTCTTTATCAAAAAACACAATCACAGATTTCTTCATCAATCATTTCTACGGAGTACTAGCAACTTTGAATTTAATTGTCAGATATTCCCAGCAAATTGTTCCCAACTGGATAATATGAGGCTCTCATCTTTTTTAAAAGTTGCTAATGAAATTTACAGTATATTGTCATCAGTAACAGATCTAACACAATACGATGTATGCCCGAAGTCACAAAGCTGAGCAGCATAAAGCTTGAATTGAAAATCAAAATTGGACAGAACTTCTACTTAAAAACAAACATTATCCTTCAAGAAATCCAATTGAAAACTATTAAAAAGCAGCAACAGATTTTAGCAAGAAACATTATGGGGACAGTTTTACCCATCTTCTAGCTTTAGTTAGGTATTAATATAGTATATATAATGTAAGCAGACACCAAGATTTAAATTTGACTTGGTTTTATTCGTATGTTTCTTGGTTTAAATGAATGTTTATTTTTAAGAAGGTCAGTGCCATTCTTTAAGTCAGAAACAGCTACAGTAATGTCCTAATTAATCAACCCCTAAACCACAGCAAATTTATGGAAACATTTTATGGATTTAGTCGGAAATATGGCTTGTTGCCATTCATCGGAAAGCTCTTGGTGAGATCTTTCCGATGAATGGCAACAAGCCATATTTCCGACTAAATCCTGAAATATTTCCCATAATACTGCTGTGGTTAAAGGGTCATATACTTCGGGCATTTAATACTGTAGTAACAAATCTGATACATTTTCAATCAGGCTAAAACTGTCCACAATATCAGAACCAGGCTTAAGTGGCTGACTGTGTGTTGTGAGGATACTATAAGCTCAAGGAGCAGATAATGACCTATTAGCACATCTATAAAAAAAACATCTTTGAAACGATAAACTCCGACAATCACATAATCATAGATTATCTGCATCTTTTGCAACACAAATTACAATTATAAATGATGGAGTAAGTTGCCTGGGATTGCTTGCTACCAAATCCCGGGATAATAATATTTACACTGGCTGTAATCCCGCACATGAGAATCAATACCCAAGGCAAGTCATAACATCCATCTCCAATCATTTTAACTCAAAATATTTGTCTTCACCAAGATGCTCCTTAGCTCGATTAACTAGTGAATCCAATAGTTATGCGATCCTGGAGTCAAGCGGTCTGCATGAAGGAGGCGAGATCAAACAAGGAAGCATTGAATTGGCGACAAATCGTCCGAGCAGACACGTATTGAATGCTCTGTAATTATGTTAGTGAGAAATATTGAGCCCTTTGCAGTTTATTTGAGGAATTTGATATATTTAGCATTTCAGTAACAGGCTCATAAGGGCGCCACATGGATCCCAGGGCACAGGGGCAGGAATTCAGTGATATGATGATAAGGGCGCCACATGGATCCCAGGGCACAGGGGCAGGAATTCAGTGATATGATGATAAGGGCACCACATGAATCCCAGGGCACAGGGGCAGGAATTCAGTGATATAATAAGGGCACCACATGGATCCTAGGACAAAGGGGCAGGAATTCAGTGATAGTGGTTAACTGAGCTCGATGGCCTAAAACAATTTGTTGAACTTATAAACCCTTTGGTCTCTGAGTTGATTGTGGAAGATGTCCTTTGATTTTGAGGAGCGCGATCATGCTTGAGAGCATAACGCATGTGGAATAAAAACTAGGTGCATGATGGACCGAGAGCCTATGAAATACTGGTATGCGCATGGTATAGCATTGATGGAATTAAAATTGTGTGCATCATTGTATATTCAGCGCAACAACGAGTTCCATCTCTGAATCCACTTCTGATGGTGACCCTGATCCGGAAGTGCTTTCGGATTGTAGCGATGAGTTATGAATTTCCATAATTCTTTATTTTACTATGCATGCCAGTTTCGCATATCATATTTTAATGTGATTAAATAATGTTTTTGTTTCAGATAATGTTGTATCTTTCATTATAGATGTCCCTCTTAATAATTTTAGTTGAACTTCCAAGTAACGCACATTCTCAGAAACTGCACTCGCAAAACCCAAAGTTGAGCGTGATTGACCACGCACCTTCATTAATCAAAATCGAAGGATTGTGGAAGCATAAGTGGAATAAACTATTTTCATTTTTAGGGAATATTTTAGACTAAATAGTACACAACACACAGAGAAACAACTTTGTATCAATGTCTAGCTAATAAGTTCAACATAAGTTTGTGATTCGTGGTTGCTAGCTGAATATCCCCACAAGTGAATCAATGGGAATCAAATATCCCACGAGCAAGTACACTAATGCTCTAAATAATCGAGTACTTAACCACAGCAGAATTATGGGTAATTTTTCAGGATTTAGTTGGAAATATGGCTTGTTGCCATTCATCGGAAAGCTCTCACTAAATCCTGAAAAATTACCCATAATTCTGCTGTGGTTAAGGAGTCGATTATTCAGAGCATTACTGTATTCTGCTATCAAGGTCTTAAAGTGCTTGATCTTTCCAATAGCATGCTATCACTGCCTATAAAGTATTATTCCTCTGACCACATGATGTGTATCATAATATTTCCATCAAAAACAGAGAGTCCGGTGAGAAAATAAAGTTCTTTGTGAAAGCGATCTGGCAGTCAATCTGACAGTCCCTCCAGAATATAATCTCAACGGACTCATTAAGATAAACACATTCTGCCAAATTATCCACAGTCAGTGTGCAGTGCTGCAATTTAATGCAAGTTTGTGCATTAGATCGATCACATAGTGTTAACAAAATGTCGGAAACAGATCCTAATATGTCATTCCACTGCCTGGCAATGACATAACCAATTATGGCAACCAATTATGGCAAATTTCCAACCACCTAAAATAAATTCTACAAATTCTATTATAGCTCTGCATAATCACTCAAAACTCAATTCTTCACTCAATAATCTTCTGTGTTCACGCCTGTGGATAATCAAATCTTCTGGGTAGAGGGGTGACTTAGATCATGCCATGAATCTCTACTATGGCTTCCACCCATAGTGGTAGCCATAGTAGAGATTCATGGCATGATCTAAGGGGTGACTGTGATAGAGCCCAAAAGATTATCCCAAGCAAAACGACTTATCAGATCATCTGCAGCAACCAAAGAAAACATTGCTACAATATTTTCAAATATCTATGATCTTGAATGTAACCCTCATCAAAAGCCAGTGTATATTCAGTGTTATTACAGCTGAATATCGGTTGAACCTATCAGCCTTGAATCAGTGTAAATGCAGCCACTTTTCCAGTCTTTATTCAGATACACCACTTACAGAAGTTAACAGAAGTAATGCAGTGTCCATTGGTAAATCAGTGTGAAATTACAGCAGAAATGCAGCATCCGCTGAATCGGCCAGTAGTTTTTCAGCATGGAAGAAGCATTGCTGCTCTTGGAAGCTTCCTCTGCTTTTTGGTAAGGGAACCTACCATCAAAACATGGCATTGTCTTAAACTTTGATTTCCTAAACCCACCTTTTAGCTATGGCCAACACAGCCACAGCAACAGTTATTATGGGACCATGGTGGTGTCACCATATTGTTGATACCACTTGGTATGAACAAGGAGGACTTATAGTAGTTTCCCCTCCACTGTCTTGAAAAGTTTGAACTTGTCAAGTATGGTAAAAGTGAGAATGTCCCATTAGCAAGGCACCTGTTGATACTGCATAATCTGCAGGTGTGAAGGACATAGTCCAGTTGTATGTTGCTAAATCTCTGCATCAGATCTAAAGCAGCAGGAGCCACCAACCTTATGGCCTGCTGTTACTGAACCATTGAAATGCACCAAGTCACTGTGACACCATTCAGTCCTTGAAACCATCTGACTTCCATCAACACCTAATGTATCATGTCAACACCTCTGTATGGCATATAAATTACAAACATAAACTGCCACTTGATTTATAAAACATTTAAAATACTCAGGTCTGTTTTCATTAGATTGCATGCAAGATGTGACTTTTCTGAAGATTTTTTGTGCAGATAGAATAAACAGATTATTTAATGGGATAAACACATGGTGAACATGTCCTGGTGTTGTGTCCACATTTTCCTATGAAGTAAGAACAGTGATGTAGACAGGATCTCAATCTAGTAGGATAGGGTATCGTGATAGGAACATTACAGGGGGGGCCTATACTATATGGCATTCAGGAGTCCTGGTTCCAGTTTTATAATAATAATATAAATGTCACCTTATTATCGATATGGAATACTGTTGTGGCCAACATAGAATGGGGCAGGGAAAATGGAACCCACCAAATGAGGAAACTGCCGAAAGCAAGAAAATACCCAGACACGCACACATATTGCCACGCTCGCAAACTGCTGAAATGAAACATAATCTTATTTCATTATCTCGCTTTCGGCAGTACTGTCGTTTGATTTCTTTGCCCCATAGAAAGCGTAATAATCAACGATATTTCGTTTCGTTATTATTTAACTTTTTGCAATTCCCTCACCATGAAATCTCGTTTGATTATTCCGCTTTCGTCAAGGTGAGAAAATCAAACAAACGACAGAACTGCCAAAAGCGAAATAATGAAACGAGATTTTGATTTGGTCACTTTCAGCGGTTCACATGGTGTGCGCAACAGACAGTGTTCGCCCTGGCGTTAGCCATTTTAGCAAATTGCGAAACAAAATTAAAAGTGGCTAATATAAATATGATGGTGGCTAAAAATATGGCTACAGGCATTTTTCGTGTCAACCGCGGACTGAACGACAATTTATTGTACAAAAAAGAAATTAACCGGCTTAGCACAAGTTAATGATCATTCATATGGAGGTAGATTCTATCACAATTGAGTAAACACAGATTTATGAAATAGCTTCTTGTCTAACAAAATGGCTTTATTTTACGGTGTTTTGAACTGATTGCAAAAGAGTGAAGTCATATATACGCTCAATTGAATAGTTCCTCACATTTCATTGACATTAATGCAGTGGACAGTGTTTAATGGGACAATGAGACTCGGGGACATGACATTAAAGATAGATCTAAACTTAGGCAAGATGCAGAGGTAGTGTTTGGTGGATTGTGTGAAACGATGCCGCGATGATGACATTAATGAGGAAAAAGTGAAAACTGAAATTGAGAGATTCAGGAAAGTGTGTAGGATCAAAAAGCACATGGACGATCTAGACAATTATGTTCAGTTTGCGATAAGAAATAAAGAACTCTTTCTGATGGTTAGTAACGTAGCGGCAATTCTGTATTGTGTACCAGTGTCAACTGTTGATTGCGAACGAGCGTTTTTTACTCAGAATATTTTTGAAGAAGGATGTGAAATCACATATAGGATTTTCAACAATGTTTGATTTTTGAACATTATTGTTAATTTGTTGATGTTGTATATTGTTATGTCTTATAAGTGCTAATAACTTGAGTAAATAAATGTTTATATCATATTAAATCTTGTTCTAATTTATCCCACAGTATGTGGCTAAACTTGTTCAAAAGTGGCTAACAGAATTGCACAAGTGGCTAAAAAAATGGCTACAAAGAATTTCGGGCCAGGGCGAACACTGGCAATAGATGATTTGTCTCTTTTCGTGGTTACCTCACGTTGTTATCTGTGCACACAACCAGATGTTTTGTCACTTTCAGCGGTTTCCTGGATTGGCAGATTTCATATTCTCTGCCCCAATTTAGGTTGGCCGGAACTTGGCCCTGACAGTATTCCATATAAGGAAGAAATTAATTGCTGAGCTAGTTGATGGACACATTTTCAATTCACTGCACTTTTTCAGTAAGGAATACAGATTTTACCGATCGATGGAGAAGTTGAAATTTTTAACCCTTGATTTAAAGGTGCCATGTTGCTTGTATTTATAAGAAATACACAAGATGCCAAACATTAAATGATTTCTGAAATCATAATACAAAAACAATATTTATAATATCATATAGTAAGAAAACTTGATGAGAAATTATTGACTTCACATTCAAACACTACAAAATATTCCCCAACTTTCAACATAATGTGAACTACTTTATGGTCTAGGGTCATAATGATGTTGTAAAATATAATCATGTCTGTTAAGTTGTGAATTAATATCACATTTAGCTTGGTCCTGCTAACATTTCCACTCTTATCCTTTTAATCAGGTCGCATAAAACCAATTGTATTTGAAACTAATATCATATTATCTTTCTGATATAATATTCAGATAATGCTTGGTTGGTTTTTTATTTGCCTCGAGTTGACACATTCTAATATCATATTTCTAATAATGTTGACAACTTCATTAGAGGAAGTGTGAGACATAACAATATTCAGTAAAGTCTGATGTTGTGGTATGTTTTGGAACACAGAACTCAAGCCACCCAATACAATTTTCAAAAGGTAAAAAATGACCTTACTAAATTATATCTATGGAGACATGCAGATAGAATCATCACACAATGAATGTCACTATACGCTGGTATGTTATTACTGGTACAAAGTAAGGGTTATAGATCATAAGAATAGTTCTTAAACAAAATCAACTGAGTCAAAGAAGTGATTCATTCTGGTCAAGAACTATTCGCATGCTCTGACTGACTTAGAGAGCGCAATTGACTGCACACAATGGGATTATGTGGAAATCGCAGGTGAGCGTGTGCGGATCACGACACACAACCCGCATGCTGGCCGACATTGAACATGCCGTGGAAATTGCTTTTCCATAAAATGGGAACGATTGTAACAATGGGATTGTGGTCTGAGGAACATTGGGAGACAGGTAATGAACCCCTGCATGAGCGGCTGTTCAATTAACTCAAGTTAATGAGCCATATCAGTCTCTATGAAAAACATACACTAATCATATCAGATTTACATCTCAAACTCTCATAAAAGTCAATCAGGTCCCATATAAAACCTGTTGTCTTAGAAATTAATATCATATTATCTTCCATATTTAATATTCAGATAATACTTGGTTGGTTTTTATTTGCCTGGCGTGGACACATTCTAATATCATATTTCTAATAATGTTGACAACTTCATTAGAGAAAGTGTGAGATAGCACAATATTCAGTAAAGTCCGATGTTGTGGTATGTTTTTGGAATAGAACTCAAGCTACCCAATACAATTTTCAAAAGGTAGAAATGACCTTACTAAATTATAACTGTGGAGACAGGTGGAATCACAATGCATGTCACAATACACTGGTATGTTATTACTGGTACAAAGTAAAGGTTAGATCATAAGAGTTCATTACCAGAATCAACTAAGTTCAAGTTCTGGTCAAGTTCTAACTATTTGCTCCAGTGTTGGAGTATGTTTTGGAATAGAACTTAAAATACTCAATACAATTTTCAAAAGGTAAAAATGACCGTACTAAATTATATCTGTGGAGATGAGACACTATTAACCACAAATAGAGTCCACAGTCCAAATAGGGAGCCTCGCATATATAAGAGGATGCACTGGCTTACAAAGTCAAGGTTAATATTGTTGAACCAATGTATATTCTCTTTATATGTGAGGCTCCCTATGGGAGATGCATATATAAGAGAATGCAATGGCACAGGGTTTTCGCAAAATTGCAGGAAGATCCAGTCATGGAAGGGTTAAACAGTGTTGGTGGGAATTATCATGAATAATAATATAATAAGAATAATAGACCCCTCCCATGTATAATTTTATAACCGAATGGGAGAATCCATTTAGTATAGACAGGGTTAAGGACCGTGACTCAGCTTTCAAACAATCCCAAGCTTATCAATGTTAATTATGTTCCCAGCAAGATTCTAAATTTCATGTCACAACAACCTGATTGGTTTCAAGATAACTTTGCCAAACATTTTGTATTGTAGTTCCTAGATTGTTGGTCAATGAACTGAGCTTGAGTCAATACACTGAGTTTGTCCATTCTTAAATGATATAGCACCTTGAACATGATCTGGTTATCTGCAGTTTGCCGATATTGCAGAGATATCAGTTATCTTGAAAACAATTTTGAGTTTATCAATATTAATTATGTTCCCAGCATCTTCATGAATTGTTCCTGTCACAACATAGATAGTAGGAAGGAAACCTGTGCCAAGAACAAGTTGTGAACTAACAACATCTCGGTCAGTGGCCTCCAGTCTTATGATTGAATTGGACTTCTAGAGTAAAGGCAGTGTTTCCAGTAACGGAACAAGCCTTCACTCATACTATTGAATGGTCCCATGGTCAGCAAAGGAAACATGAAACAGTTTCATAATTCTCTAGTTTTGACGCACTTGCTCATTTGTTTCCGTTTGATTTTTCCTCTACCAGAGTAACCTATTGTTGAATCAGTGACTTACATACATGTAGACTGATGATCATGATAGACTCTTCATTGTTTGAAACCAATGAAATTGATCGAGAAATTAATGGATTATTTCAAAATTTATCTGGGGTAGTGGGAAGACTATACTGTTAGACTTGGCTATTCCTAAATAAATTTATGATATTTTATTTTACTTTTGTTAACAGTGGAAAGAGTACCTCAATTTTAAGACCTTTCAGTGCCAAGTCCGATTTTTGTATCAACCCATATACCCTGTGCCAATGCATTCTCTTATATATGCGAGTCGACCATAGGTCGCCTCGCATATATGAGAGAATGCATTGGCCTAACAATTTTTCATCATTTGTTATTATTTTTTACAATTTTTTACAATTTTAATAATTTTTTCTTATATTCTTTAACTATTTCAGTGCCAGACTTATTTTGTAGGTTTATAGTCCAGGGAATCTTACGTTTTTCATGGACATCAAAATTATTACTATGAATACTTTGTGATAGTTTTGAGTTATAACATGCCCCTAAGGTTTTATCCAGTTTGTTTTTAAATTTGCTACAGACCGTAAATTATGGCCGATGAGATCGGCCCCTGGCACTGAAAGGGTTAAAGACACATGGCTGCTAATGCTACAAAATACGAATAATAATATAACGGAATAATGTGCGACTGTCAGGGGAGTGGTATGTTGGTTTCCAGTGGTCTTCCCATGGATCTGCAGGTGCATTTATATGCGACTGTTGGTTTAAAAATTTAACGAGCACAAAAAAACTCAAATTCACTGAAAAATATAAGAAATAAAACACGTATTTTCAGCGCTATATCAACAAATGTTTTTGGAAATCTTCGGCGTAGGTATGTTTTGGGATACGTCTTAAGAAATTATGTGTACATACATGTATTTGTCATGTTCGAATTAGCCATGTCTGTTTAATCGGAAAGATTATAGTGTTTGGTATTGAGATGGGCTGGAGTAGAACCACACAGGATCTCACAAACAGTGATTAGTCTTTAAAGCTAACCAGTTGATCAAATGAAAGTTTTGTTTATGTAGCAGCCAGCCTGAGAATTAAGTCAGTTGTTGCAGCAATCATACCTGCATGATTACATAATGAGAGCCAAGAATAACCACACCTGTAGACACCTGGAATTTCTTAGCGAAGTAACAAAATGAACGTTTCTTTGTTTTACTCGCTGACTACATTCCAGCCAGGCAGGTAATGAATGACTTCTTCAGATTGGCCGCTCTAATGATCTGCTAAGTACGGTGATCGGCGACAGAATTCCGGCACCAAATTCACTTTACAAAAACTCAAACTGAGTCTGAAAACAAAGAAACTGCATTTCTTGACAGTTGGAATTCAGATTTCAAGGAAAATCTCTCAGACAGCCATATTTCTCTGTAAGCTTTTGTTAATGCGCATCAGGTGTCATCATTTGCAGTTTGTGAACAACTGTTTGTGCGATCTCCATCAATTAATAGATACCAGTACTGGGAGATTACATTAGAGAACGAAGGCCCGCTTCACACGAGCTACAATGTCATTCGTCATATCCGTTTCGCATATCCAGATTGTGCGTAATGTTTTGACTCTTCACATAGCAAACCCATAGGCATCAAAATATAGATACTTCCCAGAAGATCAGGTATAAGCAGAATGAGGTCCCCAGAGGGTGAATTTGGTGATGCTAGCCTGCTGTGCCGGATTGCATCACTAAATTCACCCTTTGGGGACCTCGTTCTTCAAATGACAGACACACTATTTGCAGCCGTGAAGAGCAGTCATTCCCAGGAGATGGGTAAAATTTCCCTCGCACATGTCAACACCCAAACTACTAAATTTTGCTGCGGCCACTTCCCTCAAAAATACTTGGGATGTGGACATGACATGGGCTGCAATCGATGAATCAATATAGAACTGATTAGTATTTCGTTCATATCTCCCTTTTCAGTCTCAAATTTAATTATGGTCATGAGAAAGTGTCACTGACACTTGAGGTATCCACTTCGACACCTTCCAGTGAAAAAACCCAACTAATTATTACATTATGTTTTACGAGCAATTGTTTCACGATATTCTGAAGTGCGCCAGAAATAATTGCTCCTGTTGTGACTTTCTGCCTAAACTGCACTTGCTGATAGCACAACCTTCTTGCACTTGCCTGCCAATGTTTGTCTTAGAAAAATTATCGCAATTTAACAAATTTATAACAATCAGAAAGGACATGCCCTAAGTAATCGACTCCATAACCACAGCAGAATTATGGGTAACTTTTCAGGATTTAGTCGGAAATATGGCTTGTTGCCATTCATCGGAAAGCTCTCGGGGAGAGTATCATCATATTATTATTATAAGCCATTTATAATTGTACTCCATAAGTAGATATTTTGATACACCTGGAATATAAATATCCAATAGTAAAAGGTGTGGTCTCAGCACTGAATAGAAAGTTGTTTGAATATGAAATGAAACAATCAGGAGTCAACCACAAATGTCATAAAACTGATTCAAAAGGTAACATTAACAGCAATTGATGGCAGAAAGTTCAAATGTTTTCTTGAGAGGTATCAATCTTTCCTTGTTGATAACTTTGATCTGTGAATATAAATATGACTTAATTTACAAGTCCTGACCTATAACCAGGAGTGAAGTGGATTCCTGCATATAAAGTCACCAGATTAATTTAGAACACACACAAAACCTCTTATAAAACATATAAAATGTCAGATGTCTTACTCATGTGATTGATACCAGATTTTTTATTAGCCTTTTTTTAATATGAACCATATCTGAATAAGAAACTTGAGATGTAGTGATGACAGGCTGAGACACTGAGGCTGTTGAATCAAGTCATCAGGCACATTTAATACCTAATGAAATCAGAGTTCAGATACAAAACTGAAAGAAAGCCATTGGGATGTAAACCCCACCATATGTCAGAGATCACTAAAGAAGTAACATTTGATTGATTTTGGGATATTTTATAGCTGTGAACCGAAGGACCTCAAACATTTAATCTGTGGGAATCTAAGGGGCTGAAGTGAAGTGTCTCAACTTGACACCATTCTGGTTTGATGCTAGCAGAGTACATAATATCAAATGGCATAATTACATCCTCATTTACCATTATAATGCTAGTTTTTTGTTACCTAACATGCTACAGTAATGCCCTAAGTAATCAACCACTTAACCACAGCATAATTATGGGTAACTTTTCAGGATTTAGTCAGAAATATGGCTTGTTGCCATTCATCGGAAAGCTCTCTGTTAGAGCTTTCCGATGAATGGCAACAAGCCATATTTCCGACTAAATCCTGAAAAGTTACCCATAATTCTGCTGTGATTAAGGGGTCGATTACTTAGGGCATTACTGTATATACTTTATCACATGTAATTTGTCCTTCACTGTTACTGTACATTTGACCATACACTGGTGTAAAGAACAATAAAGTTAATTGATTGATTGATTAATTAATAACTGGCTATATAGGGAAATTCACCTTAACCAAAGTACCTTCTCTATATAGGGATTAAGGGATTTTACAAAGGGAGAGACAGCCCTAACCTAAATAATTGACCCCTAAACCACAGCAGAATTATGGCTTGCTGTCATTCATCAGATAGCTCTCCTTGGTGGAGAGCATGCAGGCCGGGTAAATGTCACCAACACTCTGCCCCCTTATCCCACACCCTTGGCCAGATCACAAATCAAGTTACCCTCCCTTTTCATGGAGAACCATTCTGTGCTATTATAAACAAGGAACAGAACCAGCTCCCATCCTCATGACTGCATGGGCAGCTAATAAACCGGCCTAATCTGCTGTGTTACATCAGTATATTCTTAAAGACACCCATATTCTTTAAAATACCTCAAGAGTTCAATGATCTACAATTTTATTGACACTTGATCTAATTTCGGTTGATGCTGCGAAATGGAAATGTCTGAGAATGCGACCCTGGTATTAACCTCCCAGGTGGAACAATCAGAAGTACACGTCCATGCGGCATATTTACATGATCGACTTATTAACATCTTTCCTGCGATAACACTTCAATCGCATTAGGTCTATTGTTTTTTGTATTATGCAATCATTGGCAGCATGTTGCTGAATCTTTGCCAAGCAAGCCTTGAAATAGTGTCTGACATTTGCAGAATGAGGTCCCCAGAGGGTGAATTCAGTGATACTACCCAGAAAGCGGTCTAGCAACACCAAATTCACCCTCTGTGGACCTCAATCTGTTTATACCCATCATTGTTTTAGTTACTTTGTCCCCTTCTGTTCAGTTTCTATATCTCGTAAGTTGCAGAAAATAAAATGCATAATTGAGGTGACAAATGGGTAAACATCACCAACTTCAATTGGGAACTTCTAAATTGATCCTAGGTCTCCCATAGCAGTTGAGGTCTAAGAAGAATGAGGTCCCCAGAGTGTGAACTTGATGATGCTAGCCCGCATCACTAAATTCACGCAAATGTCAGACACACTATCTCAAGTCTTGCTGCCAAGATACTATCAACGGAACAGGTACATCACACAGGTCCAACACACAGGTCTAACACACAGGTAGGTCTGTGACGAGAATACATTAACCCTTTCATGACGGGAGCCACGTTGGTGTAGGATTAAAGATCCTGTGTCAGTGCATTCTCTATTATTTGCAAGTCTCCCATAGGGAACCGCGCATATATAAGAGAATGCACTGGCTTATAAGGTCAAGGTAAATATTGTGTATTCTGAACTTATTACAGTAATGCCCTAAATAATCGACTCCTTAAACACAGCAGAATTATGGGTAACTTTTCAGGATTTAGTCGGAAATATGGCTTGTTGCCATTCATCGGAAAGCTCTCGGGGAGAGCTTTCCGATGAATGGCAACAAGCCATATTTCCGACTAAATCCTGAAAAGTTACCCATAATTCTGCTGTGTTTAAGGAGTCGATTACTTAGGGCATTACTGTAGCTGAACATCTCTTATTTTAACCATTTCTAAACTAAAGCATTATTGATGAGTAAGTTATCAACTTATTATCTAAACATTACCCTCAATAAATCAGGCTCCTTATGGCACTATTATTTATCTATCATCTGCTTGTACCATCTTAACACCCCTTTAAATGAATAATAGACTGTTCCAAGGTAACTTTTATAACTGAGTGGGAGAATCCATTCAGTATAGAATGGGTTATCACATCAACAACAGAGCACTCAATTGTAAACTTGTAGCACTGTAACTGATGTGTCTGACCATCGTGAGCGCATGATGAGTACGAGTGAAGGGGAAGGCAAGCCTTGAAATAGGGTGTCTGTCATTTGGGTGAATTTAGTGATGCTACCCCGCATATCCGGCTAGCATCACTAAATTCACCCTCTGGGGACCTAATTCTGCAAATGACAGACACCCTATTTCAAGGCTTGGGGGAAGGTTCTATATAGCTCCAATGTTGTCTTTGTGGTGGCGATGACAATGATGTTATTTGGATCAGAGGATAAATCAATCAATAAATTCACCCTCTGGGGACCTCATTCTGCTTACATCTCATCTTCTGGGAAGTATCTATAGTTTCAAATTAAAATTGTTTTTAGTTGCTTTTTCCCTTCTGTTCAATTTCTATTTGCAGAAGATCCTGCATAGTGGGCTAGCATCACTAAATTCACCCTCTGGGGACCTCATTCTGCATGGCATCGTCTGCTAATGTTTCGTTGCCAATTTGAGGATATAGAGAAACAAAACTAAAAAGTAATAGAATCTATGTGAAAAAGTTTCCAGAGAAGATGTAGCCTAAGCAGAATGAGGTCCCAGAGGGTGAATTTAGTGATGCTAACCAGCTGTGCAGATAGCATCACTAAATTCACCCTCTGGGGACCTCATTCTGCAAATGGCAGACACACTATTTCAAGGCTTGCTTAGTGTTCCATCTCAATTGCCCATATCTGTTTGCAGATTAATAACCACCAGAACACAATCTATAACTGGCCTCCTGAGATTTTAATGAGGTGCCAGCTATCCAGATGCCCACCACCCAATGTCCATTCCCATTCATTAATCAATTAGTAAAATGTTTTAACAAGGTGCACCAGTCACCTTTGATCTGTTACCATGGCTTCATTTTGGCCAGGTTAACTAGTTTATTTAGTGATCAGTTGTCTATGAAGGGAGCCAGTTAACACATTAAGGTGATGGCTGATGGCCATTTATGTTTATAGTCTGTGAACAGATTTCTGAACAGCAGATTAATCATTATAGGGCAGTATGCATATAACACAAGGAGCCAAACAAAGGATCATGAAACCACAGAGCTCAGAGTCTCACTACACCCATAATCTATTAGAAACAAGAGATGGACTGTCATCCAGTGCATACCACCTTGTGGCATACCGCCTAGTGTGGGCATATCTATAACATGATGACTGATATACTCAGACAGATGGACCCAGAAATGAATAAACGAACAAAGATGAATAACTATAGAAAGAAAAACCAAAACAAAACGCTTGAATATGCCATTGAATGTCATCATAGTGGTGAACATCCATACCAAATTTCATTGAGATCTGAGCATTACTGTTCAAGTTATGGCTGAACAGGCATCAGACGACAGACATTGGACGGACGTATGCATAACTAGACGGACGGACAGACAGGTGCAAACAGAATACCCCCCTTTAAAAAAAAAGGGGTATAAATATATTCAAATGATGGTTTTTTCCGTTTAATGGTTTTTCAACCTTCAGCAATCGCAATACATGTATTTCTACAGGCACAAACAAAGGATAACAGGAAAACCATAGTCAGAAATGGTAACACCCTCAAGATCATATTATTAGTCAAATATAAAATATATTAGTTCATCAATCTTTCACTTGATAAAATGGTGATTTCTCAAAAAGAAGACGTTAAGACCGAACATTCGCACTTGAATTAAAATACCCACAATTCATGATCACTGTTCACACTTCACGAGTCCACAGGCTCCCAATGGATTATAAATTATTTTTCATAGGCTCTCTATGGGTTGAATACTATTTCCCATTTTACTAAAGTAAAATAATAATACCAATTTTTTTTAGTTGTATCATCATTAAATTACATACTATCTGAATAGTGCAAGAAATAGCATGCAGAATAATAATCAGGCCAAAATTGTTGATCTTCATAACATGGTACAAGTAGGCAAATACCGTGTACATTATAATAACATTTAATCCATCATCTCATATAACAGGACCAGATATGCTTGCTTATTTTACAGTAATGCCCTAAGTAATCGACTCCTTAACCACAGCAGAATTATGGGTAACTTTTCAGGATTTAGTCGGAAATATGGCTTGTTGCCATTCATCGGAAAGCTCTCCCTGAGAGCTTTCCGATGAATGGCAACAAGCCATATTTCTGACTAAATCCTGAAAAGTTACCCATAATTCTGCTGTGGTTAAGGAGTCGATTACTTAGAGCATTACTGTACACCCTAAGAGGACGTAATGTAACAAGACTGGCAGAGCCTGCATCACCCCAGTGAGAAAAAAAATTAGGCTATCTCATCCAGACTCACATCTTCCTTTTCTTGTTTCCAAGCGCTATAAAGCAAATATTGACAAATAATAGGTTGACTGATATACAATGGTAATGATTTGATTCGACCTGTCAACGCATATATCCCTATAATAAAGACCATATTTTTTAATGATCGCCTGCATCATGCACTGTCAGCTACTTTAGCTTTAAACAACACACCATCAAAGTCCCACAATCATCAGATCTATGCAGACATCAAACACAGTATATACAGCAAGCAGGAATTAAACTCAGGCAAAAAGTGTTAACTTTGTCATCAACAGCATGTTTACCTAAGGAAATTATCAATTTATGTAAGGAGTGAAATAAATTGAAAACAAAAGCGCATTAATTTACTGCAATATGTTGATAGTAAGATGGTTGGTTATTGCCTGGTGGCAGTATGGATATTGGATATGATGGCTTTGTTATGATGGTAGATGCTAGTTTGAGCAGCATGTGTGAGACAGACTCCTGTTATAACTCACTCATTAATGTAGGTAAGTCTCAGGATGTTACGGCCCCGTGTGAAACTTACAATCAAGTTTCATCATAAGTATGATTAGCAATAATCTTCTCACACCAAAGCTTCTATAACTTCTAACATCTTGTTATATTAGCCATGTTCACAAATTGAGTCCCTGTTTTACCTTCCTGTCTGATCATAACCCATGATCCTGGATATAGTGTGTCTGACATTTGCAGAATGAGGTCCCCAGAGGGTTAATTTAGTGACGCTATCCCACATGATGTGCTAGCATCAACAAATTCACCCTCAGGGAACCTCAATCTGCTTAGACCTCAACTGCTATGGGAAGCCTAGTGTCAGATTGAAGTTCCCCAGCTGAAGTTGGGCGATGTTCACCCATTAGTCACCTCGATTATGCATTTTATTTTCTGCAAATTAAATGATAAAGAAACTGAACAGAAGGGAATAAGTAACTAAAAGCAATGTTAATTTGAGACTATAGATACTTCCCAGAAGACGAGGCCTATTCCGAATGAGGTCCCCAGAGGGCAAATTTGGTGATGCTAGCCCACTGTGCAGGGTAGCATCACTAAATTCACCCTCTAGTGTCTTCAAAAGTCAGACATTATATCAGGCATGATCATAACACTTCATGTTATTACTACACCATATATGCTATTTCTCCGCAACCAAAATTGCTGCTAAGTTCCATACTGACAGTCCCTTCTTGTCTATACTATATATATATTCATCAGTCAGTGAACGCATGGGACATCTGTCATTTTTACTAAAAATATTTGCGACTGGGCTTAATATCTTTTGGCTTCTTGTTGAACTTATTAGTGGAACTTTCCTGCCCTACAAATGAAACATTGGGAATCAAGTAACAATTCAGCAACAAATATTCAGTTTATAGATAATAAGAATTAACCATTTTACTAAATACTCATTGAACATTTCCCACCAATGAATAGCAATCATTCGGTACATGTATTAACAAAAAAATGAATGGGAGAATCCATTTAGTAATGGTTAAAGGGGAGCCCCCACTCATTCACATGTATTTCTGTTATGAAGAGCCATAACTTTCATCAAATATATGCACCTGACTGACAAGAATTCTACATCAGTGTTCACTGTTCTAAAATCATTCCCAAAGCCCTTAAACCTTCCAGACTGGAGCTTCCTGAAATTTTGCAAAAATGTGCGAATGCATTCTCTTATATAATTAAGTGAGTCTCCCATAGGGGGCCTCGCATATATAAGAGAATAGGCAAGAAAATCGAGAAAAAACTCCAGAGAAAACCTTCAACACTATAAGAGAATACATTGGCCTAACAATACTTAATACCTTGACCTTGTTAGCCAGTGCATTTAATTAATATATGTGAGCCACCCTATGGGAGTGACAGAATGCACTGGCACATGATGTTTAAAGCTGCACCAGCGCAGATCCCATCATGAAAGGGTTAAATGCATCTGTTTATTCAGATCTATACTTCTATTCAGTTCAGTATTCAGGAATTTTTGGATAATTTTCGTGTTTGTAGATCATCTACTAATGCAGGTAGGACTGTTTAATAATCTACCATAGACACTGCCATAGATGTGGATTATTAAACAGTCCTACCTGCATTCGCCACCTCATGATATTTACCAAGTGTAGAAAAATAGCTGCAAGTAATTCACCTAAAGGCTCCAGAAATTCAAGAAATGTCAATTGTTACCAAGTGAAAGAAAACATTTGAGATCAAATCTATGGATATTTGGAAGAATGTCTGATCTGAATAATAAAGCCTGGCTCATGTCTGATTGTGAGCTATTTCCGAGCAGATTTATGGGTAACATTTGGAGAGCAGATGAGAGAATGGTATTGTTGGCATCAAACTGATAAACACTGTGCTAAATGTGTCAATATCAGAGAGGGGATAACATGGTTTATAACCCAGTGTAAAGGAGAATCAGGAGAGGTGCTGCTTTATAACCTAGTGTAAAGGAGAATTCCAAGAGCAACTGCTTAATAAGCTATCTTAGAAGCCAAGATACCATTCCTTGTTCATTTGATGGACTGCATATTAAGTTTTTGAGTTGTCCTTGGAATTGATATCCACTTTGGTGAATGTGCACATATCCAATAACAACACAGTTTATGACTCAAATCTCATAGTATGTTAAAGGTAATGCCCTAAATAATCGACTCCTTAACCACTGCATAATTATAGGTATTTTTTTCCGAATTTAGTCAGAAATATGGCTTGTTGGCATTCATCGGAAAGCTCTCAGTGAGTAAGGAGTCGATTATTTAGGGCATTACTGCAGGTAAAGTGGAATTTTTTTTTTTACGTTGTCATCCTTGAGACCTCAGCCAATACCGAGGAACAAATTAAAGAAATGTTTTTTCTCATAAAGAACTTTCTATTCCCCACCCAACAAATAAACCAGCAGTAGATATAAATTATATCTGCCATGCTGATAAGGAAGGCATCAGTTGAAATTTGTCAGCAGAAAGCACATCCCAGTGACTTGCTTGGTCACTGAATGTTTAAAAGTCAGAATTATGAAATACAATAGTCAGGGATGGGGATGGGGATGGGGTTTTGTAGCATTTTTCGGGTCAAACAAAAAACTTATTTATTTTAATTTGGCTGTTGTTTATAAAGTGTAACTAATATCTGAAGAGTGGCAAAAATACACCCCTTGAATATTTATAGCAGGATTACTAGCTGACCTAATATGCTGCAAGTAACCGCACAAAATATGTTATTACGAGGTTTTACCAGAGTTATTTTGTTGTATTTGTTGATAAGATAAGATGTTACAGTATCAAAAGGATACATCTGGCTATTATTTCATCGCAGATAAAATA
The DNA here is from genome assembly GCA_032622095.1 of Siphonodentalium dalli. Classification (NCBI taxonomy): domain Eukaryota; kingdom Metazoa; phylum Mollusca; class Scaphopoda; order Gadilida; family Siphonodentaliidae; genus Siphonodentalium; species Siphonodentalium dalli. The sequence goes on from CP136065.1 coordinate 207,836,061, forward strand.
AGATAGTCAAAGCAGAGTGTATTATCAATCAATCAATCAATCAATCAATTTATTATACTTTTGCACCAAATATGGTCAAATGTATAGATATATAATATATAACAATGTAGTGGAAGAAAATGTATACATGAAGTTCATGTGTGATTGTGTCACAATATGTCATACATAATATATAATTAGGCAAGATATGATTGTGTTTAGTTTGAATTTATTGGGGATTTGCATTCGCAACTAAAAATAGGAAGGTTCCGATTGAGTTATACCGTAGGTGCGATGTTTGACACATGTAGTGGAAAAGTGTTTGCCTGGGTAAAACCAATTTTGCCAAAAATCTGAATTACTTCCTTATGGCTATAAATTAGGGATGATATATGGGAACAATCTCTGTAGGACCATTGTTGGATCTGTAGCCTCCATGACATGGCTTTGGCAATTGCAGGTTTATCTCTCTTAATAAGACAGATGTGATAACAACCCAATAAATGACATAATAATTACTGCTTCTGAAATGACATTATGTGTAGGAATTTGAGGAAACTGAATTGGATCATTAAGGAGTATGTTGTAGACAGTGTAATTCCTCTAAATGTCTTTACTTGATATATAAGGCTGGCCTTAATTATTTCCACAAGCTATTACAGCATCATAGTGATATAATCATCATGTAGTTAATGTCTGGATATTAGTAAATTACAGTCCATTCAGGAAACCAAAATGAGAATATAATAATGATTTATAGATGGAAATATGTTAGCTGCCTTGATATGATCATAAACATACTTCTGAGTACAATAGTTACAGATATTTAATACATTATTATTACCAATTATTTTAAAGGATGGCGAAGCACTGAAAGGCAAGGGGCACAATCTTCAGAAGGGCACTGCCACTCTCATTATTATTCAGCCTGCAAATAGTGTGTCTGTCATTTTCAGAATGAGGTCCTCAGAGGGTGAATTTAGTGGTGCGATCTTGCACAGTGGGCTAGCATCACCAAATTCACCTCTGGGGACCTCATTCTGCTTAGGCTTTATCTTCTGAGAAATATCTATAGTCTAAAATTAACATTGTTTTTAATATACTTTTTCCCCTTCTGAGAAGTTTCTATACCCCTTATTTGTAGAAGACAAAATTCAACTGAATGGAACTGCATGAATGGCAACACTTATAACCTTAACATTTTGGTGCGTATATTCCCGAGTCCTATGAATTTATTCATATGTACACACCACCGTTGGTGGGGAGCATCTCCTAGATTTATATTCCACAATTTATCTAGATCAGAAACCCACCCTGTCACCTCACCTCAAAATAAAAACTCTTCTGTTCTAAACTGAAATTCAGTTTAGATCTAAATTGAAATTCAGTTTAGCTGAACTTCATCACAATGTTAATTGTTTAGCTATTGATATGTCACAGTAGTAACACAGATTATTAAAGTTTGTATTGACAGTTAACATGGCGCAGCAATATGATATGCATCGCGTTTTCATAATCATATTGTTTTGACCCACTTTCTTTTTCGTTTCCACTTGAGTGGACCTGATTAACCTATTATTAAATTGGCGAATATAATTTCATCATTGATTAAACATAATCACCTGATGGAATATAAATATAAATTTCCTGCAATGCCAGATCGTTTTAAATCTTATCCAGAGCAGTGTGAAGACTACATTGTTATCCTTAACCGATCAATCATATGTGATCTTATCCGGGTGAAGTGTACAGTAACGTCTTAAATAATTGACTCCTTAACCACAGCAGAATTATGGGTAACTTTTCAGGATTTAGTCGGAAATATGGCTTGTTGCCATTCATCGGAAAGCTCTCAGTGAGAGCTTTCCGATGAATGGCAACAAGCAATATTTCCGACTAAATCCTGAAAAGTTACCCTTAATTCTGCTGTGGTTAAGGAGTCGATTATTCAGGGTATTTATGTACGTAAGTGGCACTATTTCTATTCCAAGTTTGAAATCTATAAGAGAAATAAAGGCATAAAACTAGTGAATGTGGAATAAAAGATTAAAGTATGAAAGTAGAGCTTTAATAGGGGAGGATTTATCATGAAGATGAAAACACCTCCCAGATAGACTGATATCCTTCATAAACTCAAGAAAACTCTCAAATTCTGTGAAGATATCTGTTATCTGTAATATAAAACTCATAAATTCCCACTGAGATGATACTATAGACAGACAATAAGCTTTTACAACACTGTCAATCATACAGCATACATCATAAACTATCATAGATAAGACCTATCACTGAGAGAATCAGCCAGCAGGGCTCCCTGGCTATCCCATGATTCATGGCACATACCACCCAGGATAGTATCTCACCCATCATTTCATGCCTCAGTGCCCAGCTTAATTAGCAGCAAATGAAGAAATCTGAGGAGTACACAGCCTCACCTGGTTCCTCCTATTGTTTGTGTTATAGATATGCTGTTGTTTGTGTTATACAATGTATAGATATGCTGTTGTTTTATGTCTTGTATGATTTTGATTCCTCTCAGTTATTGATCTTAAATACAAGGAGGTTTCATGTACAGTAATTAATACCCTAAATAATCCACTCCTTAACCACAGCAGAATTACTAGTATGGGTAATTTTTCAGGATTTAGTCGGAAATATGGCTTGTTGCCATTCATCGGAAAGCTCTCGACTAAATCCTGAAAAATTACCCATAATTTCGGTCAAATTCAGGCAAAGTGATATTTCATGGGTAAATAGTGGCAAATTACAGTATTTTTCACATTTCTGCCCGGAATAGTCTCAGCCCCCCCCCCCCCCCCCTAAAAATTAGGGCACCCATACAGTTGTTATTTCACCATCGTTCATATAACCACCACTTTTAATAGCTTCTGCAGGCAATCCCTGCAGTATGACATCACCACTCACAATTAGATTTACAATTTACAGATATTTCCTTTTGGTTTCATTTTCGCGAATAACAAAACTGTGTCTTAACTGTTGAAATTCTTTGAAATACTTAATTCTATTATCCTTGCAAGTTATTATTGGTCAATTCTGATCTCTTCCTATTGCAAAATGTGACAGCTCCCCTTAATCTTTTGGGATATGACAACCTCTCTTTGAGTTCAGAAGCAGCAATGATGTTATCAAAATCAAAGCTAATCAATTAACGACTCTCAATTAAATAATAACCCTGATAAGGGAAATGTCAAAATGAGAGACTCTGCATGTACAATGTAGTATCAATTATGATTGGATCTGAGATGCATTCCCAGTCATGGAGCATCAATTCAGGATTCAAAGGACAGGAAATTGTAAAGTCAGTCAACCAAATCAACAGCTCAAACATACAAGGAGGTGCATGCCATATAACGGCTCATCAATATTCACATCATCAAACCAAACTTTGTCTCAAACAGACAGGAAATTATGAAGCAATGTTACCAAGGCACAACAAAGAATATGAATGACTAATCTATGATGGTGATAACCATATGTTGCAAACATGGTTTTTGAATAACTTTATTTGAGTAAACACATAATCACTGACGCTTAACAGCACATGTGATTTTTGTGTAATATTGTTACAGAGAATTATGTCTTGTGTTAAATGAGCCAATCTGAATGAGGATTTAATTATCATTGAAGGTTCCGTTTTGAAGATCACCCATCCGATCTGACACCATAATACTATTATCTGTATGTTTTTTAAAGTGAAAATGAGATCGAACCTATGAATCCATTCATAAGAGGATTTGGAACAAAGGTTTCAACTTTTAAGAAGCTTTTACCAGGGCCCTGTTTCATGAAGGCAACTTATGACATAGTTGGGACTTAAGATGTTCATAAGTTCAAACTTCAGTCATAAGTGCGTTTCACGAACAAAGTCTTAACCTAAGATGGTCTTAACTTTGGTCTTAACTTTAAGACTGGTGTGAGGTGTCATAAGATAATCTTAAAGTTAAGACCTACGTTGTGATCCGCAGTTGGTCCGAAATGTGGATGGGATCTAGTTCATGTATATATTATTATAAACACATTTAACTGAATAACACCTTGCTAGCACGGAGGGGTGTTTCAGAAATGGTAGTAATTAATAACCAACTGGTAAGCTATAGCAGTGACGTGGCCAGTGGTTGCAAGATTGGCGGGGTGTCCGCTACTAACTGTAAACGGCAAAGACCGGACTATATATACATTTCTAATTGCTGTAACAAAAAGAATATATTTACATAGAGTTGAACATCATTTGCGATTCAAATCACCCAATCGCATTGTAGACAATAATCATGTTGAGACAATTAGTCCGAACATTTTCACATCAAGGATAAAAGTGAATGATTTATATTCAGTTTTTTTTTATAAATGCTTATGTCAGCTATTATTATTATTATTTACTTGCCTTTCTATATTATTATGTTATAATTTGATTGTAAAAATGTATTGTATATGTACCCCGTATATATATCAACAAGATAATAATACATAATATGTGTTATTTTATTATTATTATGTATATTATCATAATCTATTAACTATGAAATAAATAGAAGATCTCAAACGAGTTACTATTTTATACGGAATTTATCAACCGAGTTCACTAAATTCGATTTGAGCCGAGGTTTACCGAGGCTCAAATGGAATTTAGTGGACGAGGTTGATACATTACGTATAAAATAGAACAAGTTTGAGATACTTTTTATCACATGATCATATAATCGCTAAACTTTTATCGAAAACCACAATTAACTGCAGCCAGCGATAATTGTCCCAAAGAGCAGCGTGACGTCATTGCACGCGACGATATTACACGTGTCTACTACGCTCGAATATTACATCGCAAAATAGTGCTAATCATGTGATAAAAAGATATATAGCATGTATATAGTATACGGACCGCGCGGGCACACCGGGATCCACGAAAAAACATATAATATCACTGTGAACTGGCCCACAGACCCCTGGGGGAATTACTAAGATACCAATATAGACTATACCAGTGGTATAGTCTATATTGGTATTTAGTAATTTTCCCCAGGGGCCTGTGAACCGGCCGTCTGTTCACGTGTTGTTAATTATAAACGCTCTTTATTAGAAGTCGTTGATTTGGTTTTTATTAAAACATATATGCAGATTGTCGTTCAACGTAACGTACTTTCGAAGTTCATACGCAGTTAATTATAACAGGCGTTTAGCACATTTGTCAACAGAACCAGAGCAAATGGCACTAACATCATTTATATATGGCTTCTACAAGTATGTCTCAGATTGGAAATAAGTCTATTTGGAGAAAGATATGAAGTCCTATTCACATTATAGCAATATAAATAAAGAGCGTTTTGTGTTAGTATTCCATGAATGTTGGCAATCAATAAAGAGCGTTTAGCTCAGTGCTTCCATTGTGGTGTATTGTATGTGTATGCCGTCGTGGCGACATATTCGGTTTCCTGGTATTATAGATGCTTCAAAGGCGTATAATGTATTAGAACCTAATATCAGCATTGAAAGGAGCCTTAATGGCATGTTATATGTGTGAAGGTTCACATTCTGAGTTAGGATGTATAAGTCCCTTTAATAACTGAAATAATATATTTGAGCTCGATACGTTTGTATAAAATAGGCATTGGAAGCATGCAGCTATGTGTGGATGGGGTCTGACGCGAAAACACAGTTAAAAAGCGCGCTCGTGCAGTTAAGTATGCACCAGTCATTATACTGATTATCGCCCTTGCATTAAAATATCATAATTATTCTTAGACACGCCCTAGTATCTGTCACCAGACACTGTACCTAGGCATATAACACACACAGAACCAACATTTTCTGTGCATAGCTGTAATAAATTGTCGAGAGCCAGTCTAAAAGCGCGCAAACTTAAATTACTACTTAAGTAGGACTTAATCTTGTTTTGTGAAACGCGTTCTTGAAACGGAAAAGTTACATCATAAGATCCACCTTAGATCTTAGATTAAGTCCATCTTAAGATAATCTTATGACATTGCTTCATGAAACAGGCCCCAGGTCTTCACATTTATTAAGTTCCAGATAAGTCAAAAGATCAACTACTAATATTATAAAGAGCGTTTATAATGGCATATTCCCAATTGCAGAAAAAACTAGATGGGACTAATAATATCCTTGCCGTGCAATTGGGCTGCATTATTAAAGGTAGCCGAATTATTAAAATATTTGTTTTTCATAAGAAATACGAGCTTGAAATTTTTTTTTTATGTTGCAAACATTTCTAAGTTGAAAAAGGGTGTTAATTCCACTAAAATAAGTCAGATGGACATCATAATCACAGGTGCATAGGTTCCCATTGTACTCAATATCTGTGCCAAGTTTAAAAAAAATTAACTGAATAAAAGGTCAGCAGACCACAGTGTCCCCCGACAACATGGCAAGTCGATGCCGCTTTGCTAAAGAAATTAAAAAAAAATGTTGAAATTTTCTAAGTCGAAAAGGGTTGATAAACTCCATAAAAAAAATATTAGCTATATAGATGTTGCAAATCAACAACATGTTAGGAACAATATCCCAAAGTTTCAAATCTGTACATTTAAAACTGTAGGAGGAGTTGATTACACCATGAAGGTACCCAATCTCATCCAAAAGGCAAAAATGTTCCAAATTTTCTAAGTCGAAAACCCCCCAAAAATATGGAAAAAATGATATTTGTTATTAGCTATATAGATGTTGCAAATCACCAACATGTTAGGAACAATATCCCAGAGTTTCAAATCTCTACATTTAAAACTGTAGGAGGAGTTGATTACACCATGAAGGTACCCAATCTCATCCAAAAGGCAAAAATGTTCCAAATTTTCTAAGTCGAAAACCCCCCAAAAATATGGAAAAAATGATATTTTTGATTAGCTATATAGATGTTGCAAATCACCAAGATGTTAGGAACAATATCCCAGAGTTTCAAATCTCTACGTTTAAAACTGTAGGAGGAGTTGATTACACCATGAAGGTACCCGATCTCGGACGCACGGACACACAGACGGACGGACGGACGGACGGACGGACGAGGGTCATTTCTATAGTCCTCCGACGGAAACGTCGGGGGGACAAAAATGTAGGAATGCAGGCAAAGGCAAAGTTTAGTCCACAGATGGATGGACGGATAGACAGATTCAGTACATATGCAAAAATGGACAAGCCGATTCCTATATATTCTCCCATAACTTCGTTACTGGGGGGGGGGGGGGGGGTTAATTCGAGATAATTCTTAATTATATGTTTATATTTATACCAGGAACAAGCTCACAGAACAACTCAGCACAGTAAGTTACAGATAAGTTGCTTTGTCATGTGGACTAAAGTCCATTGATATCCTATACTCACACGATATTGTCGACTCTGTGTATCAAATGTCTAGACAGAAGAAATATTATGAAGAAATAATCTAAGCTTCTTTTGAATTATGCATCGGAGAGATTTGTGATATTCTTCCGTCATGAAAGTCCTGAAGGAAACTTGCCATAAGCTGTATTATACAGCCCAGATAACAAAAGAATATTGTGTCTGGGTCTGAGTTGATCTATCTGCTCAGAAGTTAGTTGGTGAGTCAGTGTCATCAGAGAATATAGAAGCAGTAACATGAGTAAGTGGTGTTCATCGCAAGGCGGCTATAGGGAGTCTAGAAGATAGATCCGGGAATAATCAAGATGAAAATCAGACTCAAACCAGCAGTCTGCCAGCTGAAAACTATAATAAAACAACAGTTGTCGATAAAGAAATAAAATATGGGAAGATTTGTTTTCTGTTCTTCTTTTGCATTATGCATCTACAGTAATGCCCTAAATAATCGACTTCTTAACCACAGCAGAATTATGGGTAACTTTTCGGGATTTAGTCGGAAATATGGCTTGTTGCCATTCATCTGAAAGCTCTTAATGAGAGCTTTTCGATGAATGGCAACAAGCCATATTTCCGATTAATCCTGAAAAATTACCCATAATTCTGCTGTGGTTAAGGAGTCGACTATTTAGGGCATTACTCTAAGAAATTGATAAAGGTGATCCATCAGAAAAATCATGAGAAGAATATGATAAATTTCCTATGTGTGGGGATAAACGATACTGTCTGGTGTTTGGGTCATATGAATGGACTAAAATCCACAAAGATGAAAAAGTATGATTTGTTTAATAAGTTAATAAAACACTGAGATTTATAAGAAATCTGATATCTCAAGTGGTCAGCCGAGATGTCTGGGGCATAGGTGTTAGAGCAATCCAAGAAAAATAATTCACAGACCAACAAAATATCAAGAGGCACTGAGAGATATATAGTGGGAACTCACAGACCCACACAATAACATAATGCCATTGAGGAATAATATAAAGCACTTGAATAAGAACAACACATTCAATCATATAGAATGATACCCATGAAAGATGACCATTCATCGGATATTGATGGCTACATTGCCAATGTCTGGGATAACAAAATGTCAGACATACGATTTCCATCAGGGGCCGATTCAATGTAGGTCACGGAATCTCGGAATAATGAAATACATACATCTATTTCGGAATATTGAAAGACATACATCTATCATGTCTTATCTGGGGAGGAATTTGTCTGCTAAAATATGAAAACAAACTTAAAACAAACAATAATTTTCAGAAGAATTGGTGAACATGGAAATCCCAGTGACATTGAAAGGATCAGGGCTTTCTATATTTGATTATCATACAGTCGATTTATGATAAAACAATATCTGGGTGGGACGATGCTAGGCGATCTTACAGTTCAAGAAATGAGGGTGATATTCTAAATATTTCAAAACAATAAGTTTGTCTATTGAGAAATTACTCTGAACTTATTACCATGAACAGATACAGTAAAACCTCTCCAAACCGGACCCTCTATAAACCAAATCCCTCAACATACTGAACAAATTGTCTGGTCCTTAATTCACCCAAGTGCATTCTCACTAAAAATTACCTCTGTAAACCAGAAACTCTCTGGCTTTTATAGTCAAAAAGTGAACAAATACAAAAATTTTTACCTCTGAAATTCTGAAATCCAAACACGGAAAGCGATACCAACTGAACACACGTGCAGTAGATTTGACATACATAATGCTGAGCTCATTTTGGCTCACTTGTAGACTGGGAATCCTTTATAAGTTTAAATTTCGGGTCAATACATTCAACACTGAGTGGTTGTGATGGCTCATTCATTGTGACAGGTTGATTAAAACTTTATTGGTGACAATACACTACCATCCTGTACTTTTAGCTAATTAGTGTTTAGTTTGGACAGTGGTCGTAAAAATAAGAGTCCAATTTAGATCAGTGATTCATGTTAAAACATGTTGTCAGCGCTGTATTATCTGTGAAGTCACCATTGTTCGCTCAATGTGTTAAATAAGCATACGGTTATCTAATCAGACAGCTGCCGTTATAATCCAGTTCAAAGTGTTCACCGAACAAAACACCGCTAATTAAATCGGTATGAATATTCTTCAATAGTACAAAACTACTATACTAACAATGTGACATTTTTTGGCGACATTTTAAAAAATCACAGTAAAATTTATCTTTCCATGTTTCCTGTCTTACGGTGTCTAAACATATATTATATCTTTCCATGTTTCCTGTCTTACGGTGTCTAAACATATATTATATCTTTCCATGTTTCCTGTCTTACGGTGTCTAAACATATACTATATCTTTAATAATAAACCATGTTTTTAATTCTTATTCTTATTCTTATTAACCCTTTACCCAACAGAAGGGCCCTGTGCCAATGCATTCTCTTATATATGCGAGTCGACCATAGGTCGCCTCGCATATATAAGAGCATGCATTGGCTTAACACATTAAAAATTATAAAAATTTTTAGGCCAATGCATTCTCTTATATATGCGAGGCGACCTATGGTCGACTCGCATATATAAGAGAATGCATTGGCACAGGGCATAACTGTAACTATCACAATGTGGTCAAGGAGCCGGTTCCAATGATATCCATATTTGTATGGTTCTATTGAGACAGACCGAAGATATTTTAGGCTGTTGAAGCTTTATTTGGCCGGTTTTGGCCGGTTTGTTGGGTAAAGGGTTAATACATGTTTTATATTTTAGTTGGTACATTATTGAATACAGTTTAATTAATCAATAATGAGTTGGTTGTACCTGGACAACTCTTATTCTTAGTAATGACATTAATACATTCGGATCGTAGTGCTATTTTCTATAAACCGAACACCTCTCTAAACCCGAACAGCAGGGCTGTTCTGAAAGGGTGTTTGGTTTGGAGAGGTTTTACTGTACTTGTAATGCTAGCACAACTTCCTTTATTTTTGTTACAGTGTACATGGTCGGGTGTGTTTGTCCCCTATGCACTAGCTAGATTCAAAGCTATGACCTTGTATCTATATACAAACAGTGATTAAACCTGAGATGAAGATATCAGAATAGGCATTCTGCTTAAATCAAATAATGGCTCCCTGACCATTTAAAGTAATGAGTAATGTATAACACAAGAGTATAGGAATAAGCCTACAAATAGTGTGTCTGTCATTTGCAGAATGAGGTCCCCAGAGGGTGAATTTAGTGATGCTATCCCGCACGATGGGCTAGCATCACCAAATTCACACTTTGGGAACCTATTCTGCTCAGGACCATGCAAGGATTGAAGATTGAAGTTCCCTGGTGATGTTCAACCGTTAGTCACCTCGATTATGCATTTTATCTTCTACAAATTAGGGGATATAGAAACTGAACAGAGGGGAACGTTACTAAACCAATGGTTGAATTTGAGAATATAAATACTTCCCAGAAGATGAGGCATAAGCAGAATGATCACTAAATTCACCCTCTGGGGACCTCACTCGGCAAATGACAGACACACTATTTGCAGGCTAGTATAGGAATAAGAAGGCAGACAATGGATATGAGATCCATAACCAACATTAAAGTAATGAAGCAGAACAATGGCCATTATTCATGGAGAGTGGTGCTTATTGTTCCGCTGTCTGGGACAATAATATATCATACAAACATATTGAGGTAATCAGTTGATTGGAAAAGCTATTGGAAGTTATGAATGCCAGAATCTGCTTATGACCAAAATCAAAACTCGTTTGATGCCCGTATGTTTGACGAATGGGTCATACACATTATATTTTGTTTTATCGTTTTGTTAACAATCTTATATAACCAGTTCTTATTCAAAGAAAATAGTATATGCAGTAGTAGATGTTTTGTCTACATATTTGGATGGGGGAGTTTGGATGGGGGAAGATTATACACAAACTATTTATGCAGCAGGAGTGGCAAAAACACTGATCGGCAGGGAACCTTCAAAAGGGCACATTTTCGAATGGAATTTATGTATTTGCATAAGAGTCCCTGCTGGTGCCCCTGCATCCCCCTACCAAGCTTGGAAATAGTGTGTCTGACATTTGCAGAATGAGGTCCCCAGAGGGTGACGGTGATGCTACCCCACACAATGGGCAAGCAACACCAAATTTACACTCTGGGAACCTCATTCTGCTTAGGACTCAACTGCTATGGGAGACCTAGGATCATACTGAAGTTCCCCAGTTGAAGTTGGTGATGTTCTCCCATTGGGCACCTCAATTATGCATTTTATCTTCTGCAAGGGGAAAAGTAACTAAAAAACAATGTTAATTTGAGACAATAGATACTTCCCAGAAGATGGGGACTAAGCAGAATGAGGTCCTACTGCTAGCCCACTGTGGGTTGGCATCAATAAATTCACCCTCTGGGACCTCATTCTGCAAATGTCAGACACACTATATCCAGGCTTGCCCCCTACTCTTGCTGCCCCTGTTGTGCAGTTAATTTGTGAATACTTTGAAATATTTTTTTTTCTTAAATCCAAATGAAGAAAGATTTGTAGGTCAAAGCTCAGTTAGCATTGACATAAATTAAGAAAAATAGACTGTCATCAGATGAAAGGTTCCTAATTGGTCCTCTTATGTGAGTCTTATTGTCTCAGCATGATATATTCAGCAAGTGTTTAGTCTGTCAAACACTCAAAGAGCAGCATGTCCAGGAATTCCTACCAAACTAAACCCATCCCACCTGATCTAATTAGGTAACCCCAGGAACACAATGAGGGTCTTTGATCACTAATGAGTCTCATAGAGAGGCTGTGATATTTCACAAGTGGCTTGAGATATCTCACAGGTGGATATGGGGAGATATCACACTGAGAGCTTGAAATCATACAAGGGTTGTGTGTGATACCATCTCATAAGCAGAAATTTGTAAATGAGTGATATAAAATGGTTGAATGGACAGCCTGTTGTGTGAGAACAAGCCTGAGTTTAGTGTCTGTCATTTGCAGAATGAGGTCCCCAGAGGGTGAATTTAGTGACACTATCCTGCATAGCGGGCTAGCATCACCAAATTCACCCTCTGGGGACCTCGTTCTGCATGGCCTCATCTGCTATGGAAGACATACTCAGAATGAAGTTGCCAAATGGTGAATATTGTAATGTACACCCACAGGGAACCTCGATTATGCAATGTGTCGTCTGCCAATTTGAGGATATGGGGAAACTAAACTGAAAAAGAAATAGAATCTATGTGAAGAAGTTTCTATAGAAATTTTATAATAAAGAAACTATCCAGAGAAGATGAGGCATAAGCAGAATGAGGTCCCACAGATGGTGAATTTAGTGATGCTAGCCTGCTGTGCGGGATAGCGGCACTAAGTTCACCCTCTGGGGACCTCATTCTGCAAATGAGAGGCACACTAAACTCAGGCTTGTGTGAGAATACTTAAGTGATAGCTGGACAACAAACACTTGAGTGTCTGAGATGAATTTTAGATAGAAGAGATACCCCCAGCTTCAGATTCAGGGGTGACCACCAGCAGCCTGAGATTAGTGTGCCTCGAGGTTCCAAATGGGTGTACATCATAATATTCACCATTTGGGAAATTCAATCTGAGTCTATGTCTCCCATAGAAGATGAAGCCACGAGAATGAGGTCCCCAGAGGGTGAATTTGGTGATGCTAGCCCGCTGGAAATGACAGGCACATTAAACTCAGGCTTGACAACCAGATCAACTATCTCAGAACATTAGACTGAATTTGAATGCAGCTAATTTGATCAATTACTAGAGTATCTAGCTATGTGGTGATATCACATGGAGTGTTCAGGAGTATATCTTTCAGATCCTGTGATACCCAGGTCCACCACCAGTTTTCCCCACATGATAATCTTGATAGCATATTTTAGAATGTTAGATGGAGTATGCCTCAATGTAAGATATGGTTTGAATAAAGCTAATTGAATCAATTACTAGAATGTCTATGTTGTGTTTTATGTGCTGTGAAGACAAGACCAGATCTTACAGATTCACAATGATACATGGCTCTATTAACATCCTAATAATCCCCACTGCTACCCTTTATACCTAGTATTTTAGATTGACCAGGTCTTTCAGCTGCACTCACATGAGCCAGGGAGTAAGGAGGGCCCCAATTCTCATTGACTGTGGCTGGAGAATGTTCCCATAAGGGTTGTATAAACCTTTCTGGGGCCCCTAGTTTTCATATTAAGGAGTATGTATTTTATCAGAAAATATTGTCTTTGGATGCCATTCTTTGGAAATGATAATGTTCATTCCATCCATGAGCTTCAGCAGTTCTAGAAGGCAAAATCAACAGATGGCCAACAGGCCTCAAAATACGGTGCCAGACATTTGCAAAACGAGGTCCCCAGAGGGTGAATTTAGTGATGCTACCCTACCCAGCTGGCTAGCAACACTAAATTAACCCTCTGTGGGTCTCATTCTGCTTAGGCCTCATCTTAACAAATGTTTTTAGATTATTTAGAAAGTTTCCTCTTTTTTTTTAGTTTAGATTAGTTTCTCTATATCCCCAAATTGGCAGATGACACAATGCATAATCAAGGTGTCCAAAAGGAGTATACCACCATCTTCACCATCTGGGAACATAAACCTGTGTCTATAGGTCTCCCATAGCAGAAGAGACCATGCAGAATGAGGTCCCCAGAGGATGAATTTGGTGATGCTTGCTAGCCCGCTGTGAAGGGTGGCATAATGCGCCAAATTCCTCCTCTTTTGATCTCATTCTGCAAATTTCCAGCACCAAATTTTTAGGCCTCCATACAAGAGTCATAATGATGGCCCTGATTATGTAATAATGCACCCCCCCCCCACTTCCCCCATTCATGAATAAACTAGAGCACAAAATTCAGGTAGAGGTTACAGTAATGCTCTAAGTGATCGACTTCTTAACCACAGCTGAATTATGGGTAACTTTTCAGGATTTAGTCGGAAATATGGCTTGTTGCCATTCATCGGAAAGCTCTCGTGGAGAGCTTTCCGATGAATGGCAACAAGCCATATTTCCGACTAAATCCTGAAAAGTTACCCATAATTCAGCTGTGGTTAAGAAGTCGATTACTTAGAGCATTACTGTATTTGTATCATTTTGAAATGAATTTTTCCAATGTTTGCCAGTGTTTATGAGGAACGAAATAATAATAGAGTGATTACCCTGAGTTTATCAGAAATGTTCGTTTTCCTTACTCCATGATATCAAGCAGAAGTAAGAAATTAGCCTTAGGTCGGTTTGCATTGCAATCCTAGGATGGAGCGATTCAACTTAAAGTACAGAATAGATTCTTCATATTTGAAAGTCAAATCAGAATCGTGTCTCCTAAATCAATAAATGAGCTCCGAAGTTTCAAGTGAAGCACACACATTACCATAAATGCTGTGAAAAAAACATTTGAAAATATTACAAACATAACAAAAAAAACACTATAGCCTGCAGTCATTTTATCTTCGTATGTAAATTTTCTATAAGATTTAATGTCCCGTGTGCCTGTGTGATGGGACCCAGGATAAAACTGTGACATGCTGAGTAAGCTGCATGCTAAATTAAATACGTTTGCAGAACTTGCTCATATTTAAAAAAAATCAAATCATCGTAGTTTCTTTATTACCATGAAACCACCAGATCAGTTTCCAAATAATGCTTTCAAATAGCCAGGGACAGTTATTTAAGCCCACCCAAGTGCTCACTACAAATGGCCATCCAATATATTTTCTGGAAAACTTATCTAAATCCTGCTCCCTGACTTTCTGACTTAACTAGATCAGGCAGGGGTGCTGGAAGAATGGGACAGCATCCCCTCTTGCCCTACACCAAGGCCCAAGGGGATGGGGGTAAAGGGGGCATAAAATGTCTTCCTGGGGCCTACAAAATGTACCGAATTTAAAATTTTGTTTTACAAACATTTTAATTCTTTCTTTTTTTAGCATTTTTTTTTTGCTTGCCTTCTGAAATCCGACATCTAAATTGTGCCATTTTTTTTTTAGAAAAGGCTGTTAGCACCTCCCCCATTTCCTCCAGATGCTTCTGCATCCCTGACATAAGGACTGATCAGGGTGGCCTGACACTAAAATAGTTTAAAAGATCTAATAGTTTGAGCAATGAGTAACCATAGCTTATATGGAGTGTAATAAACACAAAACCACAGGGGTGAATAGTAGCTGTAACTAATCATACTGTTTTTAATGAATAAAAGAGTTTTATGATTTATCAACCTATAACAATTGATGTCTAGAATGAACAATTAATTTTCTCATTAAAATGGGCCAGAACCAAAAGTGAAATGATACCTCTGAATATTTAACCACCACCCTACACCCTGTCCACCCAAGGTATATTTATATGGTAATTAATATTAGTACAGATGAGGACATACAATGACATGTGGGCAATCATTTGAAGACTTTTAGCATTTTTGTTTATCTTTCAGTTTCAGGCATATGCCAGCAGTGGGCATGGATACCATGACAACACCAGTTAACAAACATATTGAAAACCTGCCAAAATAAAACCCTCATCAGACTGACCAAACATTTTAAAACCTGCCACAATAAAATGCTCATCAAACTGACTAAACATTGAGATGATGTGTTAAACAGCTGCTTCTCCAACAATTATTGACTTCCCTGTCATGCTACATTAACTTTTTATTAGCACCTAAACTGATTTAAAGTAATTTTAAAAAGGTTTTCCTTATTGGCACATCAATGTGAGCTTCCTGGAACTCAAATGGAATTTCAGAATCAATTATGAATTGAAAGTGTAAAGATGTCGTAGTGTAGTTTCTGAAAAAAACATTACCAACATTTTTTATAAAATGATCTTTGAAGTAAAAAGACAAACAAAACAAAATTCTTTCTTGAAGACCAAGCCCAAAAAACTGACTATTGAATTTATATTGGCATTATCACTTTGATACTCATCATAAGTGGCTTGTATCAAACAAGGTAGGATAGCCAGGCAATTGTTTTTCAAGTTCAGAGATTAGTTTTTAAGATTCTCAAGCCTCGAACTGGGCACTGGATAGTGGGAGGGGATAGATGGGGTAGTTGCTCCCCCCCCCCCAGGGGATGGGGTAGCACAAAGTGACCTTTCAAGAAATGGCAAGAAAGACATCATACATCAGCTAAACTGGGGGGGGGGACAAGTGACCTTTCAATCTTCATAGAATGGAAAGTAATCTCAGATATCAGTTAAAACAGCATTGTATATATTGTCCTAAGAAACATTATTTCTATTCTAGTAGCATAATTTGAGCATGGAGTCCTTGAAAATGCTCTAAAATGTAGTATGATTACCAAAGTTCATTTTTTTGTGGCATTTTATACAAATGATATTTTTTAATTTTCAACAGCCAGGGCTCTACTTGACTCAAATGAAATCCAAATAAGTAAAGCGCTACATACATGTATGTTGCTCTCCTGAGTTAATATAACTCCTCACAAAACTTTTTCATCATGCAATGTAATTTAATTGATTGTACTGACATTGCAGGTACCGGTACCACACGATAAATGCCTCACGAATGCATAAACCTAGTTCAGGAAATTTTATGGAAGATGTTTAACATATAAGATCTCATGAAATTGTGTTCTTGATGGCTCCCCTTGTTATGGCCATTGTAGCTCTCCTGAAGTTTTCAAATATACAGGTCCTAAATAACTGATAATGCCACAACATGCCACATTGGTGTCAAGTTAATATATTAACAGCAGCAAGACTGGACATCCTCAAAACAACAACAGAGGACGCCTGCCGCATGCTGACCAAACACTAACATGAAGTCCCTAACATCTGTTTCTCAAACAATCACATGCTTTATTAACTCCAGGAAATCCACAGATTTCACCACCTTTAACCTGATTTGCACACAAATTGACTTAAAACCAATTAAATTGTTCATGGGCTGCCTAAATCAGTTTATTTTGACCCTGAGACATCTTGAGACAGCTGGCTGTGAAGCATTCTGGGGAATCCAGCAGGTTTCTTCATGATGGCATCTCACTGAACCATAAAATAAGCAAATTACAATATGCAGAGGAAATTAAAGGGCAATGACAGGTTCACGGATGCTGCAAGAAACCAAGGGAAAGGGTGCAAAATATGTACAACATCCCAGGGACCAACTTGGAGAGTTCAAATTGGGAGCAATTACATCTCCCTATTAGATTATTACGGGAGAAATGGACTGTTAAGGGGAGGTATCAAGTTAGAGGCTGAAGTTCAATTTACAATTTATTATCAAACATCACCTTTCTGTGAACCAAAAAGTATTATGCAACACAAGAGCCTATTTATATTACCATTTTAATTAGTAAGTACACCATGCATATAGTCAGTAAATACACATCAAATATGCTGTTTTGAAATTGCAAACTGGTATATGAAAGAGAAATCGCTTCTCCCGAGGAAAAAAATTGGGAGAAGTGGCCCATCTTAGGGAGAAGATATATCCCAACTCGCACTTTGTTAAATTTGTAAAACATTACTGAAAAGACAATATTTTGCCACTCACACACTATTTTAAAGCATTGTTAAGCAACAAACTTATATGTAGCTACGACAATGGATATTCTTTGCTCGCACGATACAAAAGGGCCTTGTGTCACCCTTGGGGGAGGAGGAAGCTTCCCCATCTATCCCCTCCCATTCTCCAGCACTCAGGCAGGCTTAGGAATCTTCTAATCAATGAACTTAAAAAACAATTGCCTGGCTATCCTACCTCATCCTATCCCATCTATCCCCTCCTATCCTACCTCATGTGATACAAGTCACTTATGGTGAGTATCAAAGTGATGCTACAAGGAAGTTAAAATATAATAACAGATTTAAAGCCACACCTTCACTGATCTAGTCTCTGTAGTTATGTTTGTATATTCATATGTTTTATTCGTTTGTTTTACCTATACATATTAAATAAAGAGCTTATCAGATGAGATTATTCTCCATCTCTCACTTCTCCCTATTATGCTCTCACTTCTCCCTATTTTGCTCTCACTTCTCCCTATTTCTGCCAGAGGGAGAAGTCACTTCTCCCTATTCTCAACCTGCAAGCTGAGGCCTGATAACAACAGAGAAAGAAAATTTATTCCAATGAACTTTATACAATGTTATATAAAACATTTTTCTTGGAGAACAAGTAATATTATGGAACTGTTCTAACTCACTGCACTCCTTGACATTATAGCCCGAGAGTTTGAATTTTGAAATATATCATTCAGAAAATTGTGCACTGCATATCCCTGTGTCACACATGTTCACCCCACCCACAGTATTAATTCTCTGACTAATATGAAAGGAACTGACAAACAATTATGTGAATGATAATCATCCTGTCCCATGACTCTTTAAAAGAAGCCAAAGTCCACAACATGTCTACTTTATTATTAGTAACATAAAATCAAACTGACTCAGGGGTGCCAGCGCAGAGAGGGGGGGCACAAACACAAAGTGACCTTTCGATCTTCATAGAAGAAATCTTGCAACAAAGACCTCAAATATCAGCTAAACCGGGAGGGGGGCACAATGTGATCTTTCATTCTTCATAGGATGGCAACAATGACCTCATACAACACCTAAACTGCGAGGGTGGGGGCACAAAGTGATCTTTCATTCTTCATAAAATGGCAAATCAAGACCTCATACATCAGCTAAATGAGGGGGGGGGGGGGGGGGGGCACAGAGTGACCCTTCAATCTTCATAGACTTGGCAACAAAGACCTCATACATCAGATAACCAGCATTATATGGTCCTAAGAAACATCATATTTATTCTAGTAGCATCATTTGAGCATATAGTCCTTGAAAGTGGTGCTCTAAAATCTAGTATGATTACCAAAAGTTCGTTCAATTTTTCGGCATTTATGCTAAAACTTCTGATTGAAAAGTGCCTTTTTCTGGATGTTATGCCCCCTTGCCCTGGTTGCTTCATAGATCATACCATGAATCACTACTATGACTAATGCCCGTAGAGATCATATTCCAACAGTACAAAACCTGGGAACTTTTTGATGTTCTGACCCCTTCTACAGGGAACTTTATAACATTGAACAAACAAGGTAGGGAATATATTACTTTGTTTATATTTATTCCTCGATAATCTATTTCAAAGTATGGGGTGTTCCCAGATCAAAATTGCATGCTTTTTAGTGACCCAATATCGCTAAAAAAAACATTGAATTGATTACCCTGGAGAAATTGCATGATTGTAGGTGGCGCAAAGCAAAATCGCCCACAAAGTCCCTTAAATAATGTAATCTCAAGCTGGGACATTCGCCTACTGATGAATAAATTATTAAGCAACAAGTATTAACAAAGACATACAGTAATGCCCTAAATAATCGACTCCTTAACCACAGCAGAATTATGGGTAACTTTTCAGGATTTTGTCGGAAATATGGCTTGTTGCCATTCATCGGAAAGCTCTCAGTGAGAGCTTTTCGATGAATGGCAACACGCCATATTTCCGACTAAATCCTGAAAAGTTACCCATAATTCTGCTGCGGTTAAGGAGTTGATTATTTAGGGCATTACTGTAATCACAAGCTGGGACCTTTGCCTACTGATGAATAAACTATTAAGCAACAAGTATTAACAATGACATATATTCCCGCGTTATTTTTTAGACTTCCCTGTCAAAACTTAAAAAATCCCAAGTTTTTCTCTACCAACGTTAGCCAGAGTAGAGATTCATGGCATGATCCAGTTGCTTCCAGGACCCCTGGACTGACTGAACACAAAGGGAAATGTCACATTTGGATATTTTTTTCTACACAAGATATCAATAACAATGAGATCTAATTGCATAATGGTGCATTATTAACGCTCCTATATTAAATCAATTCCCCACTTCAGATGGAAGCAGATCAAAACATTATGAAATATGTTAGATCTTTCATGTTCTCTGTGACCAGAGTGAGTCTGCATGTCATCTTTATATTATTACATTAAATTGACACAACACAAGGGAAATGTGGCATTAAAAGCTGCTTTTGTGAACATCTGTTGTATCAAAGATGAAATGCAGCAGTCAATTAAATGATGTAATAATATAATCGTAATAACCGGTTTCAAAGATCAGTCCCTTGTGCAACAGATGCTATTAAAAAGCTCACAGATGGGTTGTCCCCGACTGTCCCCAGTGCAAAGTAAGCGATCAAACAGTAAGTTATAGAGTGTCTCTGAAGGTCCCCAGTGCACTGTAAGCTATTAAACAGTTTCACGAGTGTGTCTCTCATGGCCCCTGGTGCTTCGTAAATCAGACAGCGGACAAACTGGTGCAGTCATGTGCAATTCCGTCATAAGTTACGGACTCCCAATCAAATGGAGACTTAATCTGTTAGCCAATCACTAGGGTGCATTAAATTGGCAAATATCAATCGCAATGATTGCACTGCGGCGAGAAGTAATCACAATGCCTGCATGATAGGAAAGTATAATGTCTGGTATAATCACGATAAACAAGTGCCAAATACTGAAGTGCTATTAAACAGATCCGAAAGCTGATCGAATGGAAATTTCAATTAATGTGTTTGATCTCATTTCTGGAAAGGATATAGATGCAGACATGCACCATCCTTGCCAAATCAGGAGGAGCGATTCCATGTGACTCTATATAAATAAACTTGATAATGTCATGTGACCCAAAATTAAGAGATTTGATCATGTGACTTAAGTTATCATGTGACTGATTAGAAGACTTGATGAAATTCGTTGGTGCTAATATTAGAATGTAATAATGGACTTCGGTTTGGGAAAGGCTTGAGCTTCATAATTGATAAAATATCAGCTTTTCACCTTCGAATCGGATTGAGTACCTAAAATGAGTTTTAGTCAATGACATAACATTTTATAATAAATTATTATTCTAAACTGTAGCGGGAAATTCTCATGCCAAAAAATATTATGTTCTACTTTCATAAAAGTTGAATATATTAGAGTTACAGTAGGAACAGTACAAATTAATGAGAAAGTTCCCAGTTAATTATGTAATGGTTCTTATATCACATTTGTGATCAGAACAATAAATTATATCTCCTTCCCAGAGTTGGATAAATGGCTGGTACCAAGAGGTATCCCTTGTATACAGATGGAAATGCCTCACTGCATGGATCACCCCATGTACTCCTAAATAAATCAGGACAAATCAGGGGCACTGGAAGTAGCCAGGGGCAAGAGAAAAGGGCACTTCTTCAGTCACGGGTATTGGCTTATATGCAAACATATGGCAAACATTTGGTAACCATACAGTATTTTAACCTTTTAGCAGGTGAGTATGTCATATATGACATCATATCCACGGGTAGATATATTTTTGCAAATAATCTGAGTAATATTGTAACGGCCTATTCTAAAAAATAAATCATACAAAGCATGATAATAATATAAACGATGTAAATAGTAAAAATAATATCCATCCACATGTTATATAATATAAAAAGTTCACATTTAGGAGACGATTTTTCAAAGTTATTTGCACAGTAACATATTACCCTGGAACTACCGTAAACGACATAAATGTTGTTCCACCCGCCAACCGTATGACGACATAAATGTCACTCTACCCCGTAAAGGTTTAAATCACTTTCCAGGATCAGGAACCATACCAAGCTACTAAAATGGATATATTTCTCTCTTTAGTCCTGTATATCAATGGTGTTTTAGCTGATATATGAGGCATTTCTTGCCATTCTATGAAGAATGAGAAATCATCAAACTAAGGGGCATAACTCAGGTAATAAAACTGGTTTTCAAACTTGTCCAAGATATTGTGGCAACCAATTTATAAACAAAAAATTATTGAAATCAGTTAATATTTGTTCGAGTTATTGCGCTTACGACAAAATATGGCGAGAAATCGTCAAATTAAGGGGAATTTAATAACTCAGGTAAGAAAAATCAGACAAAATGGTTTTTGAACTCGTCCCAAGATATTGTGGCAACCAACTCATAAACAAAACATTATTGAAATCGGTCAATATCTGTTTGAGTTATTGTGCTTACGACCAGATCTATAGTCCCCTGAAATAAATTTTCGGGGGACAAAGATAGGGCAATTAGTGTCCCCTATGGTGAGGCCAGGAGGGGCCGGTGATGACCCACTGATGTAATCCTGGTCATTGTACATGTAGATTACCAATATTTTGCTAAATACTTTGAGTCCCCATATGCCCCCTTGTTGAGAACGGGAGGAGAAACTCTGGTGCCTCTGGGACAAATCAGTCAATTCAAACTCCATGGAACAGTCTCAATGATTTATCCAGTATATAACAATTAGGAGACCTGATTATATGTGCTTGTTGCCCCCAGAGGACTCTAAATCATGATAGAATGTTGAGATGGCTTGTGTGGGCTGCCACAGTCATCAAGGATGATGTACTCCAACATGAAGCAACAGTAAACCATGTTAATATGTTTTTATTTCACATGTTCTAATACAGGTTTCATGAAAAGAGCAGCTGCAGCACACATGTAGAATACATTCTGTGCAAGTTGGCATGTGTTTGTTGCTTCCATTGTCTCAATTTGTGAACAGAATAAGATTGATGATAAGCCTGCATGGTGCACCAGGACTAACACCCACAATCCAGTTAACAACTAGGAATTGTGAAGACAGAAATAGTCTCTTGAAACCTCATCTCAAGGTTTATATATTTTCATATATTCTGCAATATGAATATCTATGGTTTTTGCATATTTGTAAAAAATGGTTTTATTAGTTTCCGAAGCTACCAAATTTCCACATGTTGTGACAAAGGGACATAACTCTGACAAAATTTATAAGACTGTGTGAGCTCAGCTTGAAACTTGTACTGTACTTTACTTTGAATAGTCAAACAAAACTTTATCAGATAACACTAGTTCAAGCTATCATCTGGAAACAAAATATTCAGTGAATTCAACGGTGAAAAGGAAATATCCGGAAAATGACCTGACATACCTTACTCGTATTTAAATTTGCGCAGTACTATTTTTCACGAACCCATCGGTTGAGCGAAATATAGTACGACTGCCACGTTTAATCTAAACCATAGTCCATAGGTAATACAAGAGGGCAATGTTGCTGAGTTTACATATGAACGTTGAATAGACATTACGCCTATACATGTATGCATATATTTACATTCGACCAATGGCTATCAAGACCATTTCTCACAATGCCAAGCGACAAATCATGGTAACATAGACATTGTTGAACTTATATAAGAAATAATATTATTCCAGGTCGCCACAAAATGATGCATGTACTAGTAGTTACTAGTTTATTGTCTACACGATGTAAATCCGCAGCGATGGTTTTTAATACACACATATACTATCTCCAGCAACGACTAAGAACCGAAACTGTCATCAGCTCCAAGATATACGAAAATATCACGGAAATATTACAAAAATATTTTTGTCAGTTTTGAATTTGCGCAGCTAGGTGCGCGAATTTAAAGTGCGCGAATTCAAAACTGAGCGAAAAATAGTACTGCGCGAATTTAAATACGAGTAAGGTAGGTTATCGGACCAAAATGATTACTGAACTTTATATCTATCTGTTTTCATGTGAGGAGACCAAATATGGAAGGTCAAAATATTCAGATTACTGTAAGTAAAGGTTATCATTGGGAAACAAAATTTGGACAATCACGCAAACACATTGATGTAATTCTAGTCTCCCATTGTTTTGTTTTCTATATTTTTTTGGAGATAAAAAATTGTTGCTCCTATTCAACGACGTCAGAACTTACTCTTAAAATATGTTAATCCCTAGAGGTTAAATTTGGTCAAGTATCAAAGTCATATAAAACCAGGTTAAGAACTTATCTCGGAGTATCAAATAGAAAATTAATTCATATCCTCATTGATACTTGAATGGGCAGTCATCATGATACAGCATCGGGTGACATATCGCCATCGTATATCAGAAACATAAACAAATAAATCACGTCTCATTCATTCAGTTGATTCCCAAATTGTATAGACATATCTCCAACCATAAATTCTGATTTAGGTTAACCTAACTGAACATTGGAATAGGATATCATGGTAATTGTTGGCCAGGGATTGAAGCTAAGCTATTTAGATTGTTACAAAGGTAAGGGATCAAACCCCACCTGACTACGAAACTTAGAAAACAGAATTGCTGGGTGTGGTCGAAGCACTGAAGTACAAGGGGTCACAAGCCTGAGTTTAATGTGCCTGTCATATGCAGAATGAGGACCCCAGAGGATGAATTTAGTGAAGCTATCCCGCATAGCAGGCTAGTATCACTAAATTCACCCTCTGGGGACCTTATTCTGCTTAGGCCTCATCTTCTCTGGAAAGTTTCTTTGTTATCAAACTTCTTCACATAGATTCTATTTCTTTTTTAGTTTAGTTTCTCTATATCCCCAAATTGGCAGACGACACATTGCATAATTGAGGTTCCCAATGGGTGTACATCACAATATTCACCATTTGGAAACTTCAATCTGAGTCTATATGTCTCCCATAGCAGATGAGGCCTTAGCAGAATGAGGTTCCCAGAGGGTGCATTTGGTGATGCTAGCCCACTATGCGGGACAGCGTCACTAAACCACCATCTGGGGACCTCATTCTGCAAATGACAGGCACACTAAACTCAGGGTTGAGGGGGCAGAAACCACTTAAGAGCATTTTCCTAATAGAAATTAGAGGTGGGACTCCCCCCCCCCCCCACAGTGCAATTGGGCTACATTAAGGGTAGCCATATTTAACATATTTGTTTTTTGAAGAAAAAAAACTCAAGGAATACAAGCTCAGACAAAATTATGCATGTTGCGAGAATTTAAAAAAGTTAAAAAATGGGGATAACTCCACGAAAAATGTCGGATGGACCTCATAATCGCTTGTACACAGCTTCCCATGGTACATGTACTATATAATAGATGTGCTAAGTTTCAAAAATATTGACCCGATAATGTAAGAATACAAGCTCGGACAAAATTGTGTCCATGGACAGACAAAGATGATTCCAATATAACTTTGTTATCAGTCAAGGGCAAGGGAGGCAATAGCCCATACAAACCCCATGCCAGTACCATCAATATGATCTGATCTTTGATAACATACAAGATTTCATAGCTATAAAGGTGCTTTCATGATTCTGGTAGATATTTGTACTGAGTGCCAGGTCGATTTTTGTATCAACCCATATACCCTGTGCCAATGCATTCTCTTATATATGCGAGTCGACCATAGGTCGCCTCGCATACGGTATATAAGAGAATGCATTGGCCTAACATTTTTTTTTTTTTTTTTTTTACAATTTTAATAATTTATTCTTATATTCTTTAACAGACTTATTTTGTAGGTTTAGGGCGGATGAGATCGGCCCCTGGCACTCAAAGGGTTAAAAAGAACTCAGCATGAAAAGGAACAGGCACTTCTATTCTCATGTAATCCCAGACTCATATACAACTTATGGAGTTGTCTGATAACAATATATCCCTGTTTATGAATCAGTCACAACCAGCTCTGATAAGGCACACAGACCAAACAGAAAATAAAACTCATTCATATTTTGTCTCGCCAGATTTTTTTTAATTGTCTGCAATTCGTGCCAAAAACAACCCATTCAAGTTTTTAAAATGAAATTGTAGGTATCACACATCACGCAGATTCCTTAAGGAACGTGATAAGCTGACGAAGGATGGTTATAAGAGATTAATTATGTTTTCTATTTCTGTCTTACTATTTTTGTTCTTCAATGAACAATTACAAGTAAATATCCTGAAGAGAAATAGATAAATTTTATGTGATTTGAAGGCGGATAAAATGATCAGTTTATTTCAGGATAGCTCATAACACTGATGCAGCAACACCCAGACAAGAGACGAAATTAAAAACACATGATAAGGAATAACTGAAAACAACCAGATACACGGAGTACAAGAGCAATGCTAGGGCGTGGCAAAATACGCCCGTGGTAATTCAACAAAGGGCCATAACGAGTTATCACACGGAAACCAAAATAATCAGCAAATTCCAAGTCAACAAGAACCATAACTTCGGCAAAAATTGGCAGGCGGAAACCAAATTTGAACTTGTATTTTGTATTTTGGGCTAGTAAACTTATATCCAATTTCATTTCATTCAGTTAAGATTTACTAAAGTTATCATCTGGAAACGAAAATTGAGTACAAATTCCAACAAAAAGTGCCGTTACTCTGGTGAAAATTGGCAGGCAGAAAGCTAATTCGAATTTATAACCTGTATTTTGTGCTAGTAAACCCACATACCAAAATTACCTAAAATTACTAAAATTATCAACCAGAAACTAAAAAAAGCAAACGGACAGACGGATGGACGAACCAATAACATAATACATTCAAAACGGGCATATAAAAATGACAAGAAAACGGGCCGCAAAATTTGTGGCATATGGGGTTTTTACCCCTTTATCTGTGATTGGCGCTTGTACAAATACATGTCTTCTGATTGGGTAAAGTGCCGATCTGAAGGTTGTTTCCCTTGCCCTTTAACCCTTTCTATACTAAATGGATTATCCCCCCAGTTATAAAAAATATACAGTGGAAGGGTTTAATTGGAGGGATGTTCAGCATATATTAGCAGACGACAGACATATGAATAGATAATAAAAGTACAGAAGGAATCATATTAATTGGTGGAAAATGTTCAGATATTAAGTTCACCTCTGAACATTTCCCACCAATTAATACAATTCCTTCTGCACTTTTATTATATTTTCGTACGGTCATATGTTGAACTTATTATCAGAACATTTCCTAAGGGAACTACTTGTAAAAAAAAGAGTTACAGAACATGTTAATGCCTCTGCCACCCCAGCATGAAAGTTTTATTTATATTGATTGAGTCAGCACTTTAGGATGACTAACATCAGTGTGAGTTGCAGCTTATGAAGGATGAGTTTCTTTGGACAGACTTTTTATAGTTATAATGGGAACCAAACAAAATAAACACAATCAAGATCCTACAGAGAAAGGTTCAACCTCAATCTTCTCACATGTTCATATGGCAGAATCCTGCACAGAAAACCTCCCACAATTCCATGCTATAATGAGTCACAGGGCAACAGATTCAAAACACTACAGAACTACTGACAGGGCTCTGAAAACAAACATCACCATGTTCTCATAGAATGATATGGAGTATAAGATTCTCAACTAACATGCTCTCCAGTAAAGTCATAAGTTCACAAGTATAACTTACTGAAGTCTTACTCATATTTAAATTCATGCATTACTATTTTTCGCAAAGTTTTAAATTCGCACATTTTAAATTTGCGCATCTTGAGGTGCGAATTATAAAAACTAATATAATGATCTCCACAAAAGCTTTGTATCCAATGGCAGTTTCGGTTCTTAATTTTTCCTATTATAAATTACCCATAAACTCTTAATTTTTCCGTGGATTCGCTATTTTGAACTTGTGTCATACTATTTTTCACTCAGTTTTCCATCTGTTCAAAATCTGAAAACTTTTTAATGTTGTGACAGGGAAGTTTATAACATTGAAAAAACAGTGCAGGTTATATATTTCTTTGTTAATACCTGTTCCTTAATAATGTATTTCATAGTAGGTGAAGGTCCCAGTTCGAGATGGCATGATTTAGGTGACTTTATTGAGCCAATATTGATTTGCAGCGCTTACAATAATGGAATTTCTCCCGGGAAATAACTCAATGTTTATTTTGACTCAGAAAAATCATGCATTTCGAGCTGGGACCACCCCCCAACTATGAAATAAATTATTAAGGATCAAGTAATTAACAAATAAATATATTCCGTGTGTTGATTGTTCAATGCAATAAAGTTCTCGGTCAGAACATCAAAAAGTTCCTAGGTTTTGAACAGGTTGAATATGATCTCTAGGGGCATAGCCAGAGTAGAGATTCGTGGTATGATCTAACTGAAAACATGATGTCAACTGATGTTATATGTGCTATAAATAGAGCTTGCTAATAATTAGAAGATTAAGGTAAAAGTTTGCATAGGACATTTGAGTGTGTACAAACCATGCATACCAACCACTTAACATGACATGAATGATGATCTCAGAGAAAAAAATTCATGCATAAGGTTCTCAAATAACCAATCAAAATCCCTCAATTATAAAGCACATGACCTAAATACCAACCAGGGTCAAGTTCAAACACCTGAGGAGGACCACGGAATATGAACAGAAAATATACAAAGCAAATAGCGAAATGTTTCGATTGTGAGAATTCTGACATCATGCAGTGATCAGCGGGCCTCAATCACTGCTATACAGCATGTGATCAAAGGCGGTGCTCAGTTATATATTGCATCTAAGGTTTTGTGAGGAAACAAACAGGATATAGATGATGACAGAGGAAGAAAGTAGCTCAAAGGAGGAGTAAACAGAATCTATCACCATGAGGGAGTCGTCAATCGCATTCTTCAGGAGAACAAAATGCCATGTTTCTCACAGTCTATACAACATATGGTAACAAATATCTCATAAAAAGTGTTCAATTGAATTCTAACTAGAGGGTGTTTCCACTGACTGGTAACCTGATGTGTGTGGGATACACTTATAGCTGCCCAAAAGGGACCTGGGCAGGCAACTAATTCCTGTTACTGCTTTTTCCAGAGTATCAGTCTGCCTTCAGGCAGAAATTTAAACATTAAAATATCAGTCTTTCAACTGATGGCTGCAAGTACATGTACCACCATTTACAGTAATGCTCTAAGTAATCGACTCCTTAACCACAGCAGAATGATGGGTAATTTTTCAGGATTTAGTCGGAAATATGGCTTGTTGCCATTCATCGGAAAGCTTTCCGATGAATGGCAACAAGCCATATTTCCGACTAAATCCTGAAAAGTTACCCATAATTCTGCTGTGCTTAAGAAGTCGATTACTTAGAGCATTACTGTGTAATACAGGACAGACTATTGAATCTTCAATCCTCAGAATTACCCTGGAGTTATGAATGCCCTCCCGTTTCCCTTTTGGATTACCCTCGACTTTATCTGACAAACCACAGCTTTATGCCACATATCTGATAACAATCAAAACTGTGTGTAAGTGATCACCTGATATTACCAAACCAAAAAGCTACAGTAATGCCCTAATTAATAGACTCCTTAACCACAGCAGAATTATGGGTAACTTTTCAGGATTTAGTCGGAAATATGGCTTGTTGCCATTCATCGGAAAGCTCTCTTGTGTGGTGGTGGGTGTGATATGAGGGGGGCAGGCATGTATCTTCCCAAAATATTAGAGGGTGTAATGTAATTCCTTGCCCAACTTCTCCGCCAAATTGCGTGACGTTATATAATACAGGACAGGCTATGCATGCTGCCTATTGAATCTTCAGTCCTCAGAATTGGCAGTCTGAATTGCCCTGGAGTTATAAATGCCCTCCCATTTCCCTTTTGGATTACCCTGGACTTTATCTGACAAACCCCAGCTTTATGCCACATATCTGATAAAGATCAAAACTGTGTGTAAGTGATCACCTAATATTACCAAACCAAAAGCTATTGTATAACAGACAGCCTCATGTCTGCATGTTAAACCAATATCTGATTAGTGGAACATTAAAGAGGGCACATCACCCCACATGACGGCCATATGTTCTGCTAAATGCTTCACTTATGTAAATTCAATAATAACTATATCATTACAGCGGCAGATTTCAAGCATCAGCTCACTGATCATATCAATGATATCACCGATTACGTGCACCCAAGGCAAACCTTATGGTTTATCAATCTTTGTGGTGTAATTTGATGAGTATTTGAGGCACATAACTTGACACCAAGAATGTGTGTTGCATGCTGGTAAAGGAACTATGAAAGGATTCTCAATTGCTAAACAACCATAATCTGTGTAATCAGTGTTAAATTATTATATCAAGTATTTAATCTAAATCATTGTAGGTTTCACTCACATTTTATCCTCTTATTATTACAAACTTTTAGCAACAGTTTAAAAATATTATGCTAAATTATTTCAAATAGTTTCGGTTTTTGTTCAAATAAATCTGAAAATTATTCTTAAAATGTTTCCAGCTTAAATGAGTTTGCAAAATCAATTAGCATCATTCAAGATGGTCCAATGCCATAGTTTAATATGTTGGAATAGACAACCTTCAGAACAGTACATTTCGCAATGTAAATACATAAATTTATAAAGGTGCAAAGCAATAGTAGCCTGCCCATACTCTTCCACTGCACCTTGTAATACATACCAAGGAACTTCAGCATAGCCGTATTGGCCAGGGGGTTGGGAGGGCTGCAGCCACCCCCCCCTCCCACACAAAATGTTTTGATTGCTCAAATCAGGCACTTTTCGGGCAAATTGGAGATATTTTTGGTAAAAAATGTTGGTGCACATAGGGCCATATGCAAGGAGGCCAACACAATTATCAATAATATAAATAAGATTGTAACACTTTTATAGACTTGCTGTGAAATATCTTTCAAGTTCTTATTTATATTATCAATTCAGGAGAGCACCATATACACAATCATTTTACAATGCAGGTTATTGTAGGTAGTTTGTCCAAAACTGCAGTGACTGAAAACTCCCTCCCAACACCATCACCCCACCCAGATTTTCCAGCTAAACTACTTGTTCTGGGGACACCGTAGACAGACTGACAGACTACCTGTTGAAATATTAAGGACAAAAATATGGTTACAATTCATAACGAAACACCAAAACAATACCCTTTGTCCAACTCTAAGCCATTGTTTTAACAAAACACAAAAGGTAAGTGATAGGTGAAGCTGGTTCTAAGGACCGTCATATGATCGACTTTCTCCTGATTTAGATCCGCCACCATGTGGCAGATCAAACGACAGTCAGAAATATGCGGCCACTTAGAGAAAGCAAATAGCCCTGTGTCCACTCCCAGACCATCTGGTCCAAGACCTCCCAATAGCCAGCAATTCAAAACAGGCTTCTGTGTGTTTTCATCAGATAATTTTATCAAAATACCAAACAAAGATATTGTTTATTTTATCAAGGCATGTGAAGTTGCTATGAAGGGCTACAAAATGAAACCAGTAGAAGCTCTGATGAACTTTGAACCATTCATATGAAATGTCAATCCGTGAAAGAAACCAATTGGGTTGTGGTATATTGTTCCAAACTTTCAAGCTTTAGAATTAGTTCCATATGGCCATTGCCATTCTCAAATTGAAACTGTTCTATTGGTAGGTAACTGAAGTATTGACATTCTCAAATTCAAACTGTTCTATCAGTAGGTAACTGAAGTATTGGCTTACATCTGAAATGTAACCCCATAAAAGACATTTGATAATTTGCTTGAAAATTTGGTGTAAATCCAGTGTGAAAATTTAAACGCCGAAATTTCAGACTGTCATAATTTTGTTCATATGATTTTCTGGCTGCATATATAGACAGAAAATATATGTTCTTACTATTATAATTACAATATAGTTATAAAGATTTCCTACCCCCACATTGGTGTAAACATATTTTATTATTACAAATAGACATACAGAATATGTAACAGCATTGTTACAGCAACACTATAGAAATTGGCCTTCAAGTGTCCGCTCTGACTCCCAACTCCAATGGAAAGCGTACAATTTATATACACATGTTCAGTAACCAGTTGAGGTGGTCAGTCACAGGAAACACTCAGTAGATTCCAACAGACTGTGTGGCTATCCTCATAGTGAGCACCAGAGTAAGTAAGGTACATAGCTAAAGATATGCCTTCTACTGATTAAACTAGACCAGAGTAGATACTCTGGGTAGCTATAATCAGTTATTTTGATGGTTATGTCTTATGTTTTTTTAAAGATGCAGGTAATTGAGTTTATAGAGAAATTACAGGTGTGCTGTCCAGACAGAATCACCAGAACACTGATACAACATCAAAGGATAAGTGGTGCCAGGTAATCAGAGGTGATGGGCAGGTAAATACAGGTAATCTAAGGAGATGGTCAGGTGAGAACACAGGTAATCAAACAGTCGGACAGGTGAGAATGAGCAAAGCAGGTATGAGACTCTCCCAGTACCAGACACTAAACATGTTTTATCAATTCTAGGTCTGGAAGGTTACGGACCTGTCCAGGTATATTTGCTTGTTTTGATTTCTAGTTCTTGTGTTGACTGGTGATGAGTGATGAGTTATCTTTGAATGGCAGTAAAACATAGCTCAGATGATTACATGAGTATGTATGACTGATACTGAGTGAAAAAGTTCCATCACTAAGTGGGAACACTTGCCTGTATACCTAAAGTACAGTAATGCTCTAATTAATCGACCTCTTAACCACAGCAGAATTATGGGTAAATTTTCAGGATTTAGTCGGAAATATGGCTTGTTGCCATTCATCGGAAAGCTCTCTTGCCTTGTTAATATGTTGGTAAGTTTTGTTGGTTGCATTGTGTTGGATGTATTTAACAATTTGTATGTGGGTGATGTGCAGACTCAGATTATGGCTAAACTCTAATCGCATTCGAAAACAAGATTATGGACACAAATTTGTTGTTTGCTGGAATTGCTTGCTCATTTGAGGATGGGGAATGACAACCGAATGGGAGATTAAATTCAACGATCGTCGAGCATCGAGCTGAGTTGTGATCATCATCTGGGACCACATCTTTTAACCCTTCCATGACTGGAGATTCCTGAAATTTTGTGAAAACCTTGTGCAATTGCATTCTCTTATATATGAGAGTCTCGAATATATATATTAGTGATGGGCGGTTAACCGAGAAAACAACTCGGTTTCGGTTTTTAACAATAAACCGAAAACCGACCGACGCGATTCTGCTCAAACCGACATTACGTTTTTTTTTATATGTTTATTTTTCACTTAAATCGACTTATTATACCTCCCCAGGTACTTATTAGTTGATATTGTTATCAAATTATCGGCCTCTCTGATCAATATTATATCGGAATGTGTCCATTTCGTCTCAGATATGTGTTGTTATAATATCGTACGCGACTGTTTTTGTTCTTTTTCAAAACATGGCCGAACAAAATAACGAACAGGGTTCAACAAAAAGCCCTGTTTGGAGTTATTTTACGCGTCTAACTCATGGAGACGACTCCAAAAAAATGTCGCTGCTTAATGTCATAAAAACGTCGCTTAAGCCAGAGTCCGGCTAACTATATGAATGCCGAACACAAGTCCAAATAAGGCGATAATCGCCAACCAAAAAAATGGAAGCGTCTGCTAACTCGAAAACTAAACCAAGTAAATGGTATAAACACTTTGATCGTCTGGACATTCCGATGTGACGTAATCTGGTAGAAGTTTGCAGCCATGTGCAGCTTGTAAACTATGTCGCAACATCACAGACATCTAATCAAAGCGATCACACCGCAGTCATTGAATGTGGGTCAATCATGCATGTGTCAAGAATTGTTACAGTCATATATGAGGTCAAGGACGCCCACTGGTTGTGAATTTGCTGCTGTTTGCGGTTGAATTCTCAGGAACCAATGCATATAATATGATAAATGTTTTAAACATGTCAGAAAGGGATAAATAGTGAAGATGGGGGTGTTTATTTTTTTAAATACCGAATTGTATCATCTTATCGTGTTGGTTCAGTTTGCGTCGGCATTTTGTCCCGTTGTTTACATGTGATCGCATTTCCTCCCTCAAATATTCAACGTTATTGGGACATTATTGACTCTAATTACGGTTACTTTGAAAGTATATACTCAAATTGTATGTATTTCAGTATAATTTCACTATCTAGTAAAAAAACCGAAAACCGAACCGAAACCGAGGTTTTTTCTCCCAGAAAAACCGAAACCGAAACCGAACGTAAAAAATCAAAACCGCCCATCTCTAATATATATGAGAATACATTGGCATAACAATATTTACCTTAACCTTGAAAGCCAGTGAGTGCATTCTCTTATATATGCGAGGCTCATATGGGATACCTGCATATATAAGAGAATGCACTGGCACAGGATCTTTAATGCTGCACCATCTCAGCAGCCTCAGCTCCTTTCATGA
Organism: Siphonodentalium dalli; assembly: GCA_032622095.1. Lineage (NCBI taxonomy): Eukaryota > Metazoa > Mollusca > Scaphopoda > Gadilida > Siphonodentaliidae > Siphonodentalium > Siphonodentalium dalli. Next base: position 207,870,377 of record CP136065.1, read on the forward strand.
AAGGGTTAATGAGAGCACAAGGCCTGGTTGTATAACACTACATGCTGTTCGTATCATGAAGTATTTATTTTGTAATAAATGCTCAAATTTTCATAGGTAACTTTTGGTCAAATCAATAGAATATTTGTCTAAATATTTATAGAGGGACTAACAATCTGAATAAATCACTGACTCAGTATAGCATATAAAAATATATTGAGTCTGTGATTTGTTCAAACTGAGGGAGAGAGGAATGAAGAGAAATGTCTTACCTTCATCTGTGATCTCAAAGAAGAAGCTGTCAGTGGTCGCATCAACATCAGGATTCAATCGATACTGGATGATCTGTCTGTCCAAATCTCCTGAAAATAAATCACAATATTCAATTAGTATTCCATCCATAACCTTTTAGAATTTCAGGATATCTGCTATTTAAACACAATTGGCCACTATATGTATCCTTTATCTGGTTTTATAATGAAACCAAATTGATGGGAGACACATCAATGATATATTGGAAGAAAGGATTAAGTACTTATTTCATTGAAACATATGCAAAAATTGACTAAAATATATTGGCACACAACTAATTGTCTTGAGGTCTTGAGAATCCTTTTGAAGAAGTTTCCTATGGCTAAAGCAGCGAAAGTGAAAAAATATTTTGACCAATTGACCCTTTGAGTGCCAGGGGCCGATCTTATCGGCCCTAAACCTACAAAATAAGTCTGTTAAAGAATATAAGAATAAATTATTAAAAAAAAAATTGTATGGTCGACTCGCATATATAAGAGAATGCATTGGCACAGGGTATATGGGTTGATACAAAAATCGACCTGCACTCAAAGGGTTAAAGACATTCTAACTGAGCCGAATCTTGTAGCAAAATTGATATTAAATTCGTTGTTTGAACCTTCCAGTAGTTATATAAGGAAACCATGATGGATTTTATGGAGCATTAGACACTAAACAACCAAAAACCTGACCCCCCCCCCCCCCCCCCCCCCCCCCCGATTGATTGCCACGGAGTGCTGCGGACCTAGACAAATGACATCTGAACAAATAGGAGTAATTAGATGTCCCCCTCCAAGGCTAACAATAAGTACAAGGTAATGTGTAGAGAAACAGCACAATGACTGGAATACAGCCAATAAGCTGCTAGGAATAACCTTCACCATCTCATGAAAAATAACTCTCCATCCTGATCAAAGCAATAATGCTGGCGGAGTAATGAGCGGCAATATGTCGATTACTCCATTCAAGCAAATCTTCCAAATTTACCTGAGTATATCCACTATCTCAGTCAAGCGGTTAGCGGCAAGATCACACCGACCCTGAAATCAATCCAATCGCTTCAGTCTATTTGTGAAGCGCCCAGTCAAGTGTTTGCAGCGGAATCGTGAATTTGTTTCGCACATGACGAGGCTTAAAATATCAAGAGTTTTTCTCCCCGATGCCAAAACATATGCCAGGCAACAAAAGAATAGGTTTTGTATGCGATGATCCTTGTAATGCTGTATTAAGTTTTTACAGGCAAAAAGAAAACATAATAGTGTGAATATGATGCACGGGGAGATGCCATGAATTAGCTGGCAGCATAGCAGGAAATTAATAGGTGTTCTATCCTATAACCTCCTGCCTGTAGGTATGGAAGTCAGCTGAGGATGCCTGTGTCGGAAAGAAATAGTTCAAGCAGTTCAAGGACATGTTAAATATAGTTTCCGTTAACCCTTTACCCAACAGAACGGCCCTGTGCCAATGCATTTTCTTATATATGTGAGTCGACCATAGGTCGCCTCGCATATATAAGAGAATGCATTGGCTTAACACATATTAAAAATGATAAAATTGTCAAAGAATGTACAAAAATATTATAAAATTGTTAAAGAATGTAAGAAAAAATGGTAAAAAGTGTTAAAAAAAGATTTTTTTTAGGCCAATGCATTCTCTTATATATGCGAGGCGACCTATGGTCGACTCGCATATATAAGAGAATGCATTGGCACAGGGCATAACTGTAACTATCACAATGTGGTCAAGGAGCCGGTTCCAATGATATCCATATTTGTATGGTTCTATTGAGACAGACCGAAGATATTTTAGGCTGTTGAAGCTTTATTTGGCCGGTTTTGGCCGGTTTGTTGGGTAAAGGGTTAATAGGTATTCTATCCTATAACCTCCTGCCTGTAGGTATGGAAGTCAGCTGAGGATGCCTGTGTCCTGATGACTTAGTTATTCATCGGTGTCAGAAAGAAATAGTTCAAGCAGTTCAAGGACATGTTAAATATAGTTTCCGTTAACCCTTTACCCAACAGAACGGCCCTGTGCCAATGCATTCTCTTATATATGTGAGTCGACCATAGGTCGCCTCGCATATATAAGAGAATGCATTGGCTTAACACATATTAAAAATGATAAAATTGTCAAAGAATGTACAAAAATATTATAAAATTGTTAAAGAATGTAAGAAAAAATGGTAAAAAGTGTTGAAAAAAGATTTTTTTTAGGCCAATGCATTCTCATATATGCGAAGTGACCTATGGTCGACTCGCATATATAAGAGAATCATTGGCACAGGGCATAACTGTAACCATCACAATGTGGTCAATGAACCAGTTCCAATGATATCCATATTTGTATGGTGTTACTGAGACAGACCGAAGATATTTTAGGCTGTTGAAGATTTATTTGGGCGTTTTTGGCCGTTTTGTTGGGTAAAGGGTTAAGCTAAAGTTTAAAGACATATAATGGACTTGTTCCGATGTGAAAAAAATGATAAGTTAGTACTCAGGTGCTACGCCAACTGGAGGAATTTATCATTTTACTAACATCGCCGAAAATCTCAAACAAATCGACTGTACAACTGGATAGAAAACATCGTCTGAATTACCCTCAATTGTAAATATTTAATTCGCCGTTCGGGACACAATAATCGGCGTTAAACTAACGAAAATGATTTCGCCATCGACGGTCACTGCATTTAATTAATATATAAGAATGACAGTGTGTGTTGTCAATTTGGATATAATATTTGTAAAAATTACTACAAGATTATTCTCCATTTCTCTTTAATCACCCTACCAGAGTGTTTCACATCACTTTAAGCTAAAGTTTAATACATGGAAAACTATTACATAATCTAATAGCATTTAAATTCTTTTTATTAAATGAAACTCACTTAAAGAAATTAAACATTCTTTAACCCTTTGAGTGCCAGGTCAATTTTTATATCAACCCATATACCCTGTGCCAATGCATTCTCTTATATATGTGAGTCGACCATAGGTCGCCTCGCATATATAAGAGAATGCATTGGCCTAACAATTTTTTACAATTTTAATAATTTATTCTTATATTCTTTAACAGACTTATTTTGTATGTTTAGGGCCGATGATATCGGCCCCTGGCACTCAAAGGGTTAAACATTCTTTAAATATAACATTTAATGACCATATATCGAATAATGAGTATGGGCAATCAATCATTTGAAAATGAAAATTGTTAGAGGTTTTTCTATCTTTTTATCTCACACTGCTGGTCAGATCTAAATTCTGGTCTTGTTTTATTGAAGAATTACCTACCATATCTCATGGTTAATTACGTACCATATCTCATGGTTAATTACCTACCATATCTCATGGTTGTCTCTCTAGTATGTTTCATAGAACATGACAAGAACTTTTTTGTAAACCTGATTTAACATTATAGAAAACAGTTTTATTTCCTACATTAAAAAAGCACGGGAGTTTCGGCACTAGTTTTTTTTATTCAACATTAAACGCAGAGATCCAAGAGACAGTTAGTCATAGGGTGAATAGAGATCAATGCTGTTCGTCAGATCACAAGTCCTCAGTAACCTCGCTATGCTTGACTAATAATATATCACCAGGATTACGAAAGAAGACATTGTGATATACACCTAAATTGATTTTTCTGTAGACAGAAAAGGAAACTGGTGAAAAATTGGAAGACAAATGTTCAGATTAAAATTAAGATCAAAGAGCATGAAGCCATTGCTTCAATAAACACAGATATAAAAGAAATCCATACACCAATATCAATTTACTTGCAGAAGGAAATGATATACCAATATCAATTTACTTCTAGACTTTAAGTCTTCTACACAGGGATGGGTGACAGTTGCAGCTTCCGGAGGTATTATTCACTTCCTTTTAAACTATAAATTTGAGTTTGAGTCATTTCAATTCGGGGAGGTCAGCCATCTTGTTAGTCTGGAGAGGTCAGTGAGGTAAGGTCAGTTGAGATTTAGGGTTCCTGCAGCTTCCTGGCACCAGAAGGTCTAGAAATAATAAATCTGAGTCGAGGACCTTTTCTTAATGAAAGACTATGAGGGACACTGAGAAATTATCCAAAAGATCAAGTATACCTGAGTATACGGGGAATTCCAGAATGCTTTTAGTTCAGGATTCGTCATAACAAATCTTTGTTGCCATATAAGTTTGAATTTGAATTTACTCTAAAAATGTTTCCCTTTTTAATCAATTTTAGGCTTAACATTATTGAAAACAAGACTATTTCTGAAATATATCCAACTAATCCCAGTGGAAGCACACAAAATTAAACTCATTCAGTGACATAATACATTGAAAAAAATATATTATATTATGGCAAAGATGCGGCTACAACCTGCAGTATTGCTTATCACAGTGTCCAATGACAGGAGGGGCGTTTAGTCCACATTAAACTCAAGCTAGTAACTCTCTCTCTCATTCTTTCTCATTAAGAAAAGACCTTGCTAAGGCCAATATAAATAAATTTGCAAATTTACATCCAACTTGTTTTTTTAGAAAAATTTGGTGGGAGGCAAATTTTATATTTTATATTTTATTCTTCTTAACATAATGGTCATGGACAGTTCTAGATACTGAACTATCTTATATATTACAAGGTGATTTAGGTTGTCCACTTTGATCAAAATAGACTGATTAATGGGTCATTGAAATGTAATTAGATGATTGAACCTTTCATGACTGGAGCTTCCTGATTTTTTGCGAAAACCCTGTGCCAATGCATTCTCTTACATATGTGAGTCGCCCATAGGGCGCTCACATATGTAAGAGAATGTATTGGCCTAACAATATTTACCTTGATCTTGTAAGCCAGTGGATTCTCTTATATATAAGAGAATGTACTGGCACAGGGTCTTTAATTCTGCACCGGTGCAGCTCCCATCATGAAAGGGTAATTAAGGCATGAGAAAAAAATTTGCATAAAAGATATAAAAATTAAAAAACTTTAGGAGGGGACGAAAAATAGGTTCGGGATGGGGATGTAAATCTAGCAATTTTTTTTATATTAGCCTAATACATGTACTATACTCTGTGGAGTAGCAAAAAAATATGAGATAAGCCATAGTGATGATAGACATAACCAAACAAACACCCAGGAAGCAGCAATAAATAAGTGCCAGCAGAGCATTTTAAAGGTGGGGGATCACGAAACTTCAAATAAATACAACATGAAGTTAATACGCTCACATTAACATGAAACACCTCACATTTATGCATGGCTGGACTGAGATGGATGCCATTTTAATTCCGTGACCCACTAATTGAGGGTTCCTTACACAATGTGCAGTTTAATGGCGACTAATTCACAATTTTATGAGAAGATAAAGGATTGATGCATGCAAGGAAAACAATTTAACTTGTCGCCCAGGCTTCCTGTGTCAGAGAGAGGCTATCCGTCATCGTTTGGTATCATCTGTCATGTACACAGACTTCACCATGACAACTTGAACATTTAAAGTCTCATCACAAATGTATTCAATCCCTCCCTGCTGTATGTATAATCATATGATATTTGCTGTCTCAGCTGAATATTTCTACATAAATTTAGAGATCAAAGTGCTACAAATAGCTTTATGAGACTATGAGTACATTTAATTTTAAGGCACACATCATATTCACACTTATATTTTTGATATCAGTTGAAGGGACCTAACCCTATCATGAACATTTGCCAAAACACTGTGCCAATTCATTATCTTATATAGGCAGCCTCGCATATATAAGAGAATATCTTGGTCTAACACTATTTACTTTGATCTTGTAAGCCAGTGCTTTCCCTTATATTTGGGAGACTCGCATATATAAGAGAATGCACTGGCACAAGAACTTAATACTTTAATGCCGCACCAGCGCAGCTCCCGTCATGAGAGCATTAAGGTCTTTTAGGTGGGTTCATGCAAAATAGCATAAATTTTATAAAAATCTGTAAACAACTATCATCAACAAGTACATGTAAAAATAGATCAATTTAGTTCTTATTTTCATTATTAATAATTCTGCAATAATGAAATTTTGCATATTGAAACCATTGTTTTGAAAACACTACTGTAACAGTGGCATTAATTACCAGTCAAAGTCCAATTTGACACCAAAGTTTGATCAAAACTTGACTGTAAACATTGGAAAATGTCATAAAATTCATTAATATTATGAAAATCATATTTAGACTAAAATATTTCAACCTACTATGCAATTAGCGATGTTTCTGACAAGTTATTGTAAAAGTTTTGTTTACATAACAATGGTTTCAAAACTCAAAATTTCATTAATCAATAACTAATATAATAACAAAGTTGATCTATTTATCCATGTTCTTTTTAGTGGTGGTGCTTTTATAGACTTTTACAATATGTGCACATTTACCTACTGAGAGTGCCATGGGCAGGGGTGACTGAGCAGGGGTTATGCAGGGGTTCCAGCCCCCTTTCCCTCATCTGACTCTTGTTCAAATATCTATATTTTAGAAAGATCTCTTCTGAAAGTTGGTCCCCCTTGCATTTTAGTGCTTTCACCCACTCTACAGTGAAAATATGTCATGAAAATGAACTCCATTCTTCTCAGAAGGAATAAAACTTGTGATACTCAAATTTGAACAGAAGGAGCATGCAGTCATTTTCAATTGAATTTAGACAATGACAACAAATGTAGCATCAGAGGAGTTAAGCCACCAGGAGATTATGCATGAGTGTTACATGAGAAAACCTGGCTACACCAATTTTACACCCAATATTACACAAGAAGAATGATTAGATGTTATATTATCTCTGTCTACGATCTCTTGGTCCTGGGAAAATTATACTCTTAAACATGTCTTAACCAGATAGTAGACATTAAAGATGTCTCCAAAAAATTAACTTAAGAAAAAGTAAAACTCTCATCCATTGATAAACCAGACATCCATGAGTTATCAGGCAATAAGTCAGCCATTTATACCAGGGCCTATATCCTCTAAAAACATTCAAACTTCACACATATAATCTCTCTTGATAATTGTTGTGCCCCTTTTGCTATCACCATTGTGATTGGACAACATAACTAAACTGAAGATACAATGCAATGTATTTAGGAAAATGACCAGAATAAATCTTTTCTTTTTAGTGTACCCCAGCACCAAGTGGTTCATACCTGACTATGGAGAGGTACCCAGGAGATCTGCCTGATAGCAATCAAGCACGCTTATAAATTCCCTTAAAGTTATATTGTGGTTGTAACTGGGAATCCTAAATACAATGTTAAAATAGCCAATCAAAACAATGGAAATCTTACGAAATCGTCACAATCGAAACCCATGTAATAAAACATAAAACATGTAGCTTATCAAGTTGGTGGTATATACTATCATAATGCAAAATCTTGGTGGCTACAATTAAGTTATGTCCATCAAAAGACTAAAAATATAAACACATCATATGCTTCTTTTCCCTCGTTTCATTACCTTTTGCCAGCTATCACTGGCACAACTATAAACAATAAGATATCAGCTGCATAATCATCAACTCCTTCATTATCACAGAGGTGGCTTCCGAACATTATTGCACATTTCCTTCAGCACTTTTGGACTAACCTGCAAATAGTGTGTCTGTCATTTGCAGAATGAGGTCCCATCGCAGAGGGTGAATTTAGTGCTGCTCATTCTGCTTAGGCCTCATAACCTGGGAAGTATCTATGGTCTCAAATTAACATTGTTTTTAGTTACTTGTTCCCTTCTGTTCAGTTTCTATATTGACTAATTTGCAGAAGATAAAATGCATAATCAAGGTGACTAATGGGTGAACATCAATCTGATCCAAGGTCTCCCATAGCAGTTGAGGCCTAAGAACAATGAGGGCCCCAGAGGGTGAATTTGGTGATGCTAGCCTGCCATGTGGGATAGTGTCACTAAATTCACCCTCTGAGGACCTCATTCTGCAAATGACAGACACACAATTTGCAGGCTTGCTTTTAGAGTAGGGCCTACACTGATGAGATGGAGAGACACTGAGCTAGTGTCAGACACTGTAACTCTCATTTGAATGGTAAACAGATAATAAACCTACAGCCATCCAAGTTCCAACACCATGTAAAACTCATTGAGGGATAGTGGTACTGATCAGCACATACCATTCTAACACCATGTAAACTCATTGAGGGATAGTGGTACTGATCAGCACATACCATTCTAACACCATGCAAGCTTATAGCGGACTTCTATATCTGGAAATAGAGTTGTCTGAAAGCAATAAGGGGCACAACCTGTAGATGGGCACATTATTTCCCACAGAAATAAAGGCATTTAGTGCAGAGCCTGCCAATGGATAACAATAATCAATCCATTTATATACAGTAATGCCCTAAGTAATCGACCTCTTAACCAAAGCAGAATTATTGGTAACTTTTCAGGATTTAGTCGGAAATATGGCTTGTTGCCATTCATAGGAAAGCTTTCGCCGAGAGCTTTCCGATGAATGGCAACAAGCCATATTTCCGACTAAATCCTGAAAAGTTACCCATAATTCTGCTTTGGTTAAGAGGTCGATTACTTAGGGCGTTACTGTAGCGCATTCCACAAGTAATGTATATCAATGCATTTTGCATCAATTATTACTCTGTCATAGTGCAGGACACTGCTGCCATTCCTACAATGAGGAACGGAAATGGGATCATGTGCATATCAGGATTTCATACTGACAATATCAACTACCCACCAAGTACTCCCTTAACATGTGAGTGGTGCGAATACATCAGTTTTAGCTACCTTGCTCAATGGTCACTACTAGGGAACAAGATTTGAACAGCTCTACAGTCACACTCTGCTTAACTCAAAACCTAGCCACTGTTATGAAACTCAGCTGTCTGCCGGCCAGTGTCTATCTTATACCTTTGTGTTGACAGCGAATTCAAGCCAAACACTATAACCAATGGGCCACCATGGTCCTGCAAATTGGGGGGGGGGGGGGGGGTTTCAACCCCCACCACTACTCCAGTGCCCTTGTGTGGAATGAATTACTTTTTCCATGCCGTTTGGCAAACTAAAAAACATACAGTCCATGGTGAAACAAAAGAATTATAGATCATTGGCATTTCACTGAGAAATAGCAGAGATACTATATAGATCTGGTAACAGTACATATTTGAAAAAAATAACATGTGAGATCTACAATTCTACTGATTTCTGTGAGCACAGATGGTGATATATGGAGGATGGTAAATAATATACAGCCAGAATGATAATGTCAGACCGGTTACTAGTATATTGAGTCTTGGCAGTCTATACTAAGTAGTAACTAATACAGATAGTAATAATCTCAACACGGCTGAGAATCCAACATTGTGTAAAACTCATCAGATGTTGGTACTTCCAAATTTCCTTTCAACCAATATATCGGTCTTACTTGCTTCAATGGTAAAATCGTCAAGTAACGACTGAAGAAACTATAAAATAATGTAATCTTTGAATTTTTTCTTTTCTCATTACACTGAAAATGCAAGCAGCTTGGCAATGTAGCTTGGCAATGTGTCTATAAACATAATATATTGACTGTACCAACATAATTTTTTGACCAAGAAAATGTGAAACATCCCATTGTCACTATCAATGTGGTGATACAGAACAACATATAGCAATGGTACGTAACTCATGTTGCATTTTATTATTATGTTGCTGGATCAGGCTGGATGGGAAGTTATAAACAAACTGCATTACTTCAAGTGCTGAAATATCACCTGCTACAAAGTTACAAACACAAGACGATGGACCAAAGGGCCGGTGCTGCATGTTCCATGAAACATATAAGATGGGGTACAGACAAACTAACAACAAATTTGAACTCCAGAATGGAATGCAAACACATATCGACATCGAATACTATCTGAAAGAGCTCCTGATCTCCATTCCAAATTTCATGGCAATCCAATAATCAATGGCTGAGATATCTATGCGAAGGGACAGATATTTTCTTCAAACTAACTGAAACTGGGGGATATAATAAACATAAAGTCAAGCTACACACAGCTGCCAGTTACTTCACACCTGCATAACATTGTTTCTAATGTCATCCCTGACTTCAATTATGATACCAGAAACATCAGGTGAGAAGAAGAAATATTCATCAAATAGTCTCACAAACTGGTGCAATGTTTCAAATACAGTAATGCCCTAAGTAATCGACTCCTTAACTTACTTAGGGCATCACTGCACATCAAGACAAGCTTTTCTTTCTGCCAACCAGAGCCAAGTAGAATTATCTTGTCTTTTTCACCCAGATATCACTAAGCCTTGGATCCTCTCCCAGGCTTCCTCTTATTGACTCAAACATTACTGTAATTTCACACCTGGTACCATAATGAACAACCATCCCAGCAAGACAGAGCTATGTGTTTTTTCACAGGTGCCAGCATTGTTTCGAATCACATCACTGGATTCCATTATGATGCCAGAAACATCAAGTAAATAGGAACAATATTCACCAAACAAACTTCTTATAAAGTGGTGCAGTGTTTCCCCATTGAGCTGAGCTGGTGTTGTGTAATTCTTATAAAGTGGTGCAGTGTTTCCCAATGAGCTGAGCTGGTGTTGTGTAAGTGAACCAATGATGATCTCAGGGAATATGTCTGGTGTTTTTTGCAGCATTATCACGGAAGTGGAAATTAGTTTCAATGAACCTCCTCTAAAATCTAGGTGCAACTGCCATTTGAGCATCACTGACAACACTGCAACAAATAGCGTCAATTTGTACAAGTATATACACAAAGCTTTTCTCAAACCTACTTGGCTAGTTTGACGAGGAATATACAAATAACTACATTGCAATTTTTTAACAGAACTCTTGCTTTCTAATACTTTTCTCCACCCTGATGACAATATTAAAAAAAAAAACTTGGCTACACACCATGTGTTACTTTAACGTTCATAGAATTAAGGCGCTTCCAGAATGGTTTCATTTCTTCGCTGAGTGGTCTATTACATAAGACATGTTACCAGACTATCCCCCAATCTTTTTAACAGTAGAACTTATCTTGTCTTTTGGCAGCATTGTCCTGAGTGTATCTCATATAATATAAACTTGGCCGTGACCCCACACATATTTCCCGCACCAGTTCCTTCACGTCAAAACAATACCACTCTGGATAATCCCAATGGTAGATAATCACCAATAAATTACGTGCTAATGTGGGAGCCCCAAACGGTAGCCAAAACACCCACGATCTGGGCCAAAATCATCAACCAAAGAGTCAGAAATAGGAGACTAAATGTCTCCCAGGTGTAAAGGTACTCATGTGGCTCATCAGGTTTAAAGATATTGGAAAATGGTGGCCAAACTCCAATGGATATCAGTAGGCTTAAAGACATATTATGGACTAGTTCGGGTGCATGGAACTGAGAAGTTAGTTTTCAGACACCATGCCAACTAGAGGAGTGTACCATTCTACTGATATCGCCGAAAATCTTAAGCAAATCGACTGTACCGCTCCATAGAAAACATTGTCTGAACTACGCTCAATTGTAAATATTTACTTCTCGATTCGGAACACAACTATCGGCGATAAACTAGCGAAAAAGGATTTCGCCATCAAGAGCATCTGCATGTAATTAATATATAAGAATGTTGGTGTGTTTTGTTATTGTGGATATAATATTTGTAAAAATAACTGTGATAAAAATAACTTTGAGCAAGATTATTATCCATTTCTATCTGAAATGTTTCACAGCACTTTAAAAGCAAAGATACATATCGTCGGTGGTCTTCCAAAAGGACGTATACCCGGTTTTGGCGGGAAAAACTTTTTTGCATAATCAGATTCTCTGTGTCAAATTACACAATATATTTAGAGTGTGTGCCCCTTAGTCATCTGGAAAATAATTTTTCCCTCATTATTGAGTTGTTATTTCCAAAATATTGTATAATCACATTTTGGTTGGGTGACTGAAATTTTTGTTTTCCAAAATATCGTACAACTATTTTATTAATTTGGAGACACATCCTTGGTGGTCAGAGTATTCAGTGTATTGGATATCAAACACACACAAATGGAAGGCGCGGGAACCTCAGATCTGTTCTGATACACTCAAGGGAAGCGAGATAATCCAGCTTTAATGTTTAGCATACGACATTATGGAATTCCAAAAACAATTCCCGGCACTATTCCAAAAGCTTGTGTGTAGAAAAAAGTATGTCGAAAATTGGTAACATGTCAATAAAAAGAAATATTTTTCAACAAAAGCTCTTATTCATGTCTCTGACTGTAGTTGGCATATTCCCTATTTGAATATGTGAACTTATTGTATACACATAATTCTTGTTATTTTGACAACACATTTGAGATTTATTCAGTTTTTTGCTTCTCCTGTAAATTTTCAAAAAGTAGTATACATCCTTTTGGATGCCCACCAACGATATACAAACTAGTCAATCAACAAGCATGCTATAAAATGATACCGACATTGGACACAGCATATTACCATCTTATCAACTGAGTCACCATCAAGAGAGAAGTGGGCAAATCTGTGATGGGTCAATGATCGCATTACCAGTATTATTAAATACAGGTGAAAAATATTATATATATGTGACCTCCTAGTTATCTGAGACTTTAGATTCAGTGATCCTTCTGATCATACCTGTATTAGCAATACATTAAACAATATTTACAAAGAGCGTGTCATCCATGTCGGCACATGCTTTATATACAACCAGATAGGTCCCTCCTAAAATGAGAATTAATTACATTCCTTAGGCTCTTTACACCCAGTCACCTGGTCAGCCCAGTATATCACAGAGTTGAAAATTAAATCTTTTATCAAACACAATATGAGAGATTTTGCATGTCCATGGCAGCTATGAATGACAGATTTAATGACCCGAATCATGTAAACATATCCCTTATTGTCACCTATCTGCAAATCAAGATGAGGACAACTGAGGACAAACACATATTAATTACCTTCTCATTGAAAGTCATTGGATAGATCAGCTCAGAATTACCATCGACATTTCAAGATTCAAAACGAGTTAACCCTTCCTTTACTAAATACGGATTGACGAAAAGTTCCCTCAGGAAACGTTCTAGATCATGTCTGGCTAACACCTGTAGAGATAATAATCCACCAGCACAAAACCTGGGAACTTTTTGATGTTGTGACTGGGAAGTGTAAAACATAGAAAAATCAGTGCAGGTAATATACAAGCCTTGAAATAGTGTGTCTGTCATTTGCAGAATGAGGTCCCCAGAGGGTGAATTTAGTGATGCTACCCCGCATAGCGGGCTAGCATCACCACATTCACCCTCTGGGGACCTCATTCTGTTTACACCTCAGCAGAATGAGGTTCCCAGAGGGTGAATTTGGTGATGCTAGCCCGCTATGCGGGGTAGCATCACTAAATTCACCATCTGGGGACCTCATTCTGCAAATGACAGGCACACTATTTCAAGGCTTGGTAATATAATTCTTAGTTATTAACTGTTCCTTTAATAATGTACTTCAATGTAGGTGAAGATTCCAACTCTAAATTGCGCAATTTAAGTGACTCTGTAAACAATTTTGCTTTGCATTATCACTGCGATAGATCACTGCCGGAAGGATGGTACTTTGCGGACTGATACATCTATTTTTACGTATCATTGGAACTATATTTAGTCACCTATTTTATTTTGACCACCAAAAGTTTGCAATAATAGTAATTCTTTCGGTATTGATAAGAACACTATGAACTGAGCCAGACATAGACAATTTTAATACTAAAACATAAGAACTAAGATCATGTCAGAAATCCTTACCAAATGTCCTTGTGGCAGTAATATCTCAGCGGAGCAATGGGAGATAACTCTGCCTGGAGTTTGTTTTTTTGTATGATTTATTTGTTACAATAGGTGATAACACATTTTATTTGCAAAAATATATTCACCCATGGATGTGACGTCATACATGTATCTGACGTACTCACCAGTCAAAGGGTTAATGCTATGTTCAAGGGCATTCTTACAAGTATAGGAACACTCCCCAAATGAACCCATAAATTTGCCATGACCCCCAACTGGTCTTGCCTTGGGATATCAATGTGTTAAACCATCATTCGCCTGACATTTTGCAGTCTTTTTTTGTCCCTGACTAAAACTACATTCTTGATATATTCTTCAGGGCATTACTTTGAATGGCACGTGCAACACTGATTTCACTTCAGTTTTTCTGCACCTACTCCCAAATCAAACCTCCAACGTCATCGCGACCCCACCTATGTCTTGCCTTGGGAAATAAATGTGCTGCACTATCTTCGATTTCACTTGACATTTCTCAAGCCATTGTTTGCGAACCATGTCTGCATTCCTCCAGTCTTAACTGTTGCACCTCCCATGCAGTTCACTAATTTTGTGTGCCATATGATACTGTGATATGACACATGAGCAGATAGGATATTGTGATACAGGCAGAAAACCGACTGCCCAAAGTTTCTAATGATGAATATATTTTCAAATTAGATGTGCAAATTATATGAAACACACACTGCAAAACAGAGGAACATGGGATGCAGAAACACGAATTTTATTAATTAAAAAAATAAGTTTGCCAGAGCCAGTTTGATATCTGTTCTCTAGAATGAGTCGATATGGTGGGGCTCTCTTTTTTAATTTTAATTGAAGAATTTTTTTTAGTTTTTGTGGATTTGAGCTAAGAGTTCAATTTAAACAAAATTTACAAATATTTTGTTGATTTAATTTTAATTTTAAATTGTTTTTAAAAATAAAAATGTTTAAACTATCAAAGTGTGCATGAGGTGCACAAAGGGGACACAGGCCCCTACATACCGCTGAACAAAAGCAGCCTTTTTAAGATCTAAATGTCCGATGCTGAATAAAAGGCTTTTGTTATGGCAGTGTTAAGATGACTAATATCTAAGAAGGAAAATGGTATCTTTGACTGATGTAATGACTAATTGTGAATAGTTTGGCGTAGTCAGTTATTAGCCTGGTTCAGCCAAAAGTACATGCAACTTATGGTATTAATATGGAGATGAACATGGCAGAAACAGTAAGATGATTTTACATCTAGCGAAAGTTGTAAATTATAGTTGGGTGGGAACAAGGGCCACAATGCGACCAGCGATAAGCTTAATTGGCTTCAATCAAATTAGGATCTTCTGCCCAGGCAAATACAGTAATGCCCTAAATAATCAACTCCTTAACCACAGCAGAAATATGGGTAATATGGATTGTTGCCATTCATTGGAAAGTGAGAGCTTTCCGATGAATGGCAACAAGTCATATTTCCAATTAAATCCTGAAAAATTACCAATAATTCTGCTGTAGTTAAGGAGTTGCTTATTTACGGCTTTACTGTATTTGCCTGCACAGCATTGATCGCTGATTCGGTTATGATAGATTGGATTATTCCTCTTCGCTACAAGTTTTGTATGCTACAGGTTGAACATAAACTTCTAAACAGTTTGACCATTTTGGCAAATAATCACGCGAGTCAGGTGACCATGTTGACAATGGCAACACGTTACAAGTTACACAAACAGGTGGCTGAACCTGGCTAATAAGACCCCCTTTAATAATTTTGTTCATGTTAGAAGTGTTGCATTAGCGTGCTGTTCACTCATGTAATACCAATTATAGCTTCAAATGAATCTGCCATGGAGCTGTCATATGTCTCCCTAATGTAACTATATCCTCAATTTAAAACCTGATTGACTTTTTATTACCTGGATGGCTAGACATGATATAATTTAACCGTCTCCCAGACAATTATTCAAAAATGTCCACCAATGTTATTGGAGAGCTGTATGTCATGCTAATTTTTTTTATCTCAAATAATCATACATGATTCACTATCGCAACATTGGTTGATTAACGATATAAAAATACAGAGACCTATTGTGCACTGAGAATCACAATGATACAGGGACAACGTGCAAAGCATGGATGGTTAATTGGAGTTCACATTGCTTTCAATAGCTGTCATATCTTGATGCTGCCAAGATCATGCCATGAATCTAAACTCTGGCTAATGCCCGTAGAGATCATATTCCACCAGTACAAAACCTTGGAACTTTTTGAAGTTTTGACAGGGAACCTAATAAAATTGAAAAAATAACGCGGGGAATATATCTCTTAGTTATTATCTGTTTCTCAATAATGTACTTCACAATAGGTGAAGATCCCAACTCGAAATTTCACTATTTAAGTGAATTTGTGAGCGATTTTGCTTCGTGTTACAATTATGGCATTTTTCCTGGGTATTTAATTTTATGTTTAGTCAGAGAAAAGCATGCAATTTATAGTTGGGACATTCACCTACAGTGAAGTACATTATTAACCCTTTACCCAACAAACCGGCCAAATAAAGCTTCAACAGCCTAAAATATCTTCGGTCTGTCTCAATAGAACCATACAAATATGGATATCATTGGAACCGGCTCCTTGACCACATTGTGATAGTTACAGTTATGCCCTGTGCCAATGCATTCTCTTATATATGCGAGTCGACCATAGGTCGCCTCGCATATATAAGAGAATGCATTGGCCTAAAAAAATCTTTTTTAAACACTTTTTACCATTTTTTCTTACATTCTTTAACAATTTTATAATTTTTAATGTGTTAAGCCAATGCATTCTCTTATATATGCGAGGCGACCTATGGTCGACTCGCATATATAAGAGAATGCATTGGCACAGGGCCCTTCTGTTGGGTAAAGGGTTAAGGAAAAGATAACAACTAAGAAGTATATTCCCCACATTATTTTTTGACTTTATTAGGTTCCCTGTCAAAACTTCAAAAGTTCCCATGTTTTGTACTGGTGGAATATGATCTCTACGGGCGTTAGCCAGAGTAGAGATTCATGGCATGATCTAGATGCTGCAAGTTTAATTTTTAAGTAAAGGTCATATAGAGGGTTAATATCATTGGGAAATCATGCCGTATCATAGTGGAGGAGACTGACAAGGACATCCTAAATTGACCAGCAAAATACTGAAAAACAACCAAAACCCATAATCAACAGCTGAGTTACAAGGGGAAAAGTTTGTACAATGAGACAATGTGTGTACAATGGATGGACAGGTAGACAGAGCCCTCAGCAATATTCCCCTAAACCTCCTCCCTGGGTCTGCTGCATAATAAACAGATCCATAGTGGACATGAAGCTCTGAGGTTTACTGCATCATCCACCATCTCGGGACAGAATATAATCTTATTCACAAACAAGCCTTGAAATAGGGTGTCTGTCATTTGCAGAATGAGGTTCCCAGAGGGTGAATTTAGTGATGCTACCCCGCATAGCGGGCTAGCATCACCAAATTCACCCTCTGGGAACCTCATTCTGCTGAGGCGTAAGCAGAATGAGGTCCACAGAGGGTGAATTTGGTGATGCTAGCCCACTATGCGGGGTAGCATCACTAAATTCACCCTCTGGGGACCTCATTCTGCGAATGACAGACACGCTATTTCAAGGCTTGTTCACAAACATTCTCCCCACCGTGAACCACCATGAAAACCTGATGACATCGCGTGAAAAATGAAAGATGTCATGTCGTTGCAACTATTTTATAGCACACATATGAACTTTTGAATAGGATTGCCTAACAACAAATTATATATGGGGTAATTCCACTCCAGGGACCCACAGGTGTCTCGCCATGTGAGATTTTATTGCCGTTTTCACAGCCAA
Organism: Siphonodentalium dalli; assembly: GCA_032622095.1. Classification (NCBI taxonomy): domain Eukaryota; kingdom Metazoa; phylum Mollusca; class Scaphopoda; order Gadilida; family Siphonodentaliidae; genus Siphonodentalium; species Siphonodentalium dalli. Next base: position 207,888,309 of record CP136065.1, read on the forward strand.
GATGCACGAAAATAATGTCATCGACACGACACCTTCATGAATGAGACAATGAATTATGAGTGACAATGAATTTACCCTGAAATACTGAGGTGTTCTTAATCTAAAAGTATACTGCAAGTTTCATGACTTGTGACCATCCAACGTACAATTATAACTGTTTATTGCCATGACAGCTCAGATGTTCTTGAATAAAAATGTCAAAGACAGAGTTCCCTTAGACATATTCTGTGCATGTTAGATCAGATTTTAGAACAGGTTTCTTTAAAACTGAATCATATATATTAACCCTTTCATGACTGGAGCTTTCTGAAATTTTGTGAAATCCCTGTGCAAATGCATTCTCTTTTTAATGCGAGTCTCCCATAGGGAGCCTCGCATATGTAAGAGAAAACATTGGCCTAACAATATTTACCTAGGCCTAGTAAGCCAGTGCATTCTCTTTGCGGAGACTTGTATATATAAGAGAATGGAGAGCTTTCCGATGAATGGCAACAAGCCATATTTCTGACTAAATCCTGAAAAGTTACCCATAATTCTGCTGTGGTTAAAGAGTCGATTACTTAGGGCATTACTGTATGTTATCCATATTTCTGTATAAGATATGCTTTGTCACTACAAGCAATTCAGGTATGGGTCACACCTTTTAGTCATCATATAGAACAGGCAAAAGACTCATTGATTGACATTTAACAGTTTATTAATTATTGTTTATTAATTATCCAGTCATTATTAGAGATATTCATTCACATTGGGAAATGATATTTTACTCTGGTGAATCCACACTGTCCGTAGAGTAGTCTGTCGGAAATAACAATATCATTGTCTGTTGGCGCCAATCAAGTTTACCTGGAACAATCTTTATATTACCCTCTATGTGGCAACAGTACATACTAAGAGTATACCCTATTACTCCAAGCTGCTCTCACCATTCATGATACTTGATAATGTCAAAAGAGCGCCTGTGCAAAGAATAGTTATCTGTAGGGTTAATGTTTCTGGAGTGTTTTCAAGAGGCAACCTAATTATCTTAAAGTCATTAGTAGCTTACAAATAGAAAAACAAATCAGCAAAATGTCGATTTTGCTGCACAAACGGATGTACCAGGGCTGGACGGCAGCCAAGGAATGCACAGATCATCACTAGACATCAACGCACTGTCAAGCCTTGAAATAGTGTGCCTGTCATTTGCAGAATGAGGTCCCCAGAGGGTGAATTTAGTGATGCTACCCCGCATAGCGGGCTAGCATCACCAAATTCACCCTCTGGGGACCTCATTCTGCTTATACCTCATACCAGATGGTGAGTTTGGTGATGCTAGCCTGCTATGCGGGGTAGCATCACTAAATTCACCCTCTGGGAACCTCATTCTGCAAATGACAGGCACACTATTTCAAGGCTTGCACACTGTCATTGTGCTCTGACTCTATGATAATACTATGCACAGCAGCACAGGTATTAGGTGAGCGGAATCAATAATGGAACTCTTAAGAAGCACTCTTGCTATCTAAGGTAGTGGATATCTGAACAAGTCTGAGTTTAGTGTGCCTGTCATTTGCAGAATGAGGTCCCCAGAGGGTGAATTTAGTGACACTGTCATGCATAGCAGGCTAGCATCACTAAATTCACCCTCCGGGGACCTCATTCTGCTTAGGCCTCATCTTCTCTGGAAAGTTTCTTTATTATAAAATTCAATAGAAACTTCTTCACATAGATTCTATTTCTTTTTTATGTTAGTTTCTCTATATCCCAAAATTGGCAGACGAAACATTGCATAATCGAGGTTCCCAATGGGTGTACATCACAATATTCATCATCTGGGAACTTCAATCTGAGTCTATGTCTCCCATAGCAGATGAGGCAATGCAGAATGAGGTCCCCAGAGGGTGAATTTGGTGATGCAAGCCCACTATGCGGGATAGTGTCAGTAAATTCACCCTCTGCAGACCTCATTCTGCAAATGACAGGCACACTAATCTCAGGCTTCTATCGGAGTATAGTTGAAATGACATTGATTGGGAAGTTTTAATTTTGCAGGTTGCTTCCCTCTAGGTAGCTGTGCTCTATAACCAGGGGTGCCAGAAACAGATCTATAACCAGGGGTGCCAGAAACAGCTCTATAACAAGGGGTGCGGGAAACGGCTCTTTAACCAGGGGTGCCAGAAACAGCTCTATAACCAGGGATGCCAGAAACAGCTCTATAACAAGGGGCGCCAGAAACAGCTCTATAACCAGGGGTGCCAGAAACAGCTCCAAAACCAGGGGTGCGGGAAATAGCTCCATAACCAGGGGTATGGGGTGCCATTGAAAATGGCACTTTCTCAGTGAGATTTATTCCTATAAAACCAAACAAGCACAATTTTGGCAATAATACAGCATTTTAAAGCACTTTCAAGAACTATTAAAACTCATTTTAAGCTTCCGGAGTGGATATAGCTCAGGACAATATAACAATATTGTTTCAGCTGAAATATGAGTAATATCTTTCCATTCTATTGATTATAAATATTACGATCCATAGAGAGAAATTATTAATACTGTTTAAACCAATACTTAAGTCCATCGTCAAAATATGCATCCTGTGAGATAGGACATGAGTCAAGTTGGGTGGATTAGAATGCCAGAATTAAAATGCACACTGATGCAGCTTGATGGGAAATATAGTACAGTTAGACTATTGTCATCCGCACAATGAAGTGTATTAGCTGTGCGTTATGTTAGATGAGCCAAGTTATTTATCAAAGTAAAACAGCCGAGGGGTGTCAGCACATCTCAGATCAAAAGCTTAATATATTCAGTAAATTTAAAGATGATGAGCCGAGATTCCCAAAAAAAGATCATCACCAGGTGAGTCCGAGTGCAGTAGACTACAATCCCTCCATTGTTCTCTCATGTTCAACTGTACGACATCAAAACATCATGAGAAGACTTCACAGCACAGTTAATGATCACCCATGAAGAGCGTTTATATGGGTTCACAATGCGACAAATTGCGATCTTGCACAATAAAGCCGCCTCGACACAAATGGGTAATGTATACAGGTACAGTCAGCATAAAATGCATAACGCTATTGTATTCTATGACAAATAGCTGCATTTTTTATGTGGTTCATATGAATGAATATGATCTATAGTTAAAAAGTCCCATTTTAGGTATGCCCTTTGTAGAAGAAGCAGTGTTGTGTAACCAGTTATGAAATAACCCTGCATGTGATATCCTATCTAGAGCTTTCTTTGTTAAATAGCACATACTGGAAGGAAAATAAAATTGCTCCTTGTACAGAATTTGACCAAACTTCTTTCATCATTGCCAGCCAAAAGTTAACCCTCTATTTACTAAATACTCAATGACGAGTAGTTCCCTTAGGAAATTAGATTGCAAAGGTTTGAAATTGGTATATGTATATTAGTTCAATATTGAGATATGTCTCATGCCTCTCTCTGATGTAGTCGACTTAACCATTCCATGTCTGGAGCTTCCTGACATTTTTGAAAACCCTGTGCCAATGCATTATCTTATATAAGCCAAGAGCTTTAAAGCTGCACCAGCGCAGCTCCCGTCATGAAAAGGTTAAATAAAATGCGAAAATTCAGGCGGATTTCCACTACATTAGTTGGAAATTTGGTTCAGCCCAAAGGGGTCAGTGATGCAGTTGGAAATTTTTGGTGGACAGCCCCCCTCCCTGATCACACTGTTTAGCACATGCCTGGAATTCCAGTTGATTGTCAGCTTTATAACTGCGTTATCAGTGAATGAGATGGAAATGAAAATAGACATTCAGGAACACCTGAGCCTGCACCAGCAATAATTTTCCAACCACAAGATTAAAGATTGCAAATCTTCTAAAATCGTAATCCATTAAGAGGGCCTCTATTCCATTCAGAACAAACAATCAGATTCCGAAATCTGTGAATTCATGATGGAAGCGTCTGGAGTACTTCTTCAGTTCGACCATTAGAATAACAACTGATGAATTAGGAATTCCACTGCCATGGAAAATCATATTCATTGAGGGGGCTTATTGTGAGAAAATTAGCACTAAAAAGTCATCTAGAAAACATTGATTTATTTGAGAGCTATCGTCCGAGAAAGGAATCAATTATGAAAAAGTCAAAAACGCTCTCACGATTCCTTCTAATATTCCCACATTGTTCAAGAACAGCTTCCGTTGTGGCCTCAGACTCATTTATCAGGCCATTATTGACGTTTCGGCAGAATCACGCTGTTGAAGGGGATCTGGGTTTATGAATGGTCACGCAATCACGAATGGTTATTTTATCGGGCGAGCTTCATTATGGTAAGAAATCATTCCTGTTAATGCTCACAATATTCAAAGACTAGTGATCATTGAACGAACTTGTAATCTGTGTCGTATATATAGCACATACATCATATTATCTGACTCACTGAGTTCCTTGTTTGATATTGAGGAACTGTAACATACAGTAATGCTCTAATTAATCAACTCCTTAACCACAGCAGAATTATGGGTAACTTTTCAGGATTTAGTCGGAAATATGGCTTGTTGCCATTCACCGGAAAGCTCTCGGGGAGAGCTTTCCGATGAATGGCAACAAGCCATATTTCTGACTAAATCCTGAAAAGTTACCCATAATTCTGCTGTGGTTAAAGGGTCATATACTTCAGGCATTACTGTATATTGCTGCAGCTAAGAAACAATGAATCATAGATATACTTAACTAGATCTTGTGACAGAATATTTGTATCAGTTTTCAATTAGTATCAGAGGGTCTCTGTTTGGTTTTATGTGGACATGCAAGAACTTTATTGTGGTGGGTACCTTATGGAACAAGGCTTTTATTTGAGAGAATCTTATACTCAGTAGGATTATAATATAATCCAGGTGTGGTACATACCACTAACAATATATACAAGAAAATCAACAAGACAATAAACAGGTTTTATGAGAGTCTGTAAGTGCACACATGTTCCTTGTGTCTTTTTGACTTCCACTTTGTGCATATGAGTCAATTTAATGTAGGGTTGGAAAGCATAGGGTAAAATATAATGAGGAAGCTATATAAGTGGAGACCCCACTCAGATTCTGTTAACCTCATAAAAGTGTCAAGCTTTACCAATTATATTAAAATAGCACAGCATGTTAGGTGGTGTTAATTTGGGTTTATGCTCTGCAAATTTTCAATGATTTTCTATTGGATACCATCTGGAATGGATAAAATTTCACCCAAGAGGATGAAATGGGACCCCACAGCTCACAATCATGATAGATACAGAGAGATTAAATGGGACCCCACAACTCACAATCATGAGATAGATACAGAGATAATATGGGACCCCACAGCTCAGAATCATGATAGATACAGAAAGAGATGATATGCATGGGACCCCACAACTCACAATCATGAGAAAGTTAGAGAGAGAGATGATATGGGACCCCATGACTCACAATCATGTGAAAGATACAGAGAGACCAGAAGGCAGTGGGGATAGGGCATGTCAGGTCAAGCCACACTTTATTGACCTGCCATCCTACAGTTGCCAAATATTTCTTCTCATGTTTACTGAGAAATATTGCAATGATATAGGCAATATTGTGTTATAAATGTTTAGAATTCCACACATGAACATGGGTGGCAAGACTCTGCTCTACCCCAACCTGAGTAGCCTTGTGACTGAAACAACAATTTCAAACTTGACCTGAGTCAAGCGACATCTCAATGTGTCACAATGATAGATTTCTGGCCATTTCAGTTGGAAAGAAAATTTGTTCGAGCATATTGAAGTAACATATTAAGGAACATTCATACTGACCCAGTGCCTCCATAAATCTGATATATAAAAACACAATAGTGAATAGTGTAGACAATATAAGTGAAGTTTTAGGAAGCAAGTTGAGTCTTATCTCTCCTATTGTCGAGGCAACTCTGGGGCCGAAACACTATCTCCGCCCTTCCAAGGTCCTTAATGTTTCACAAAGGGCTCACTAACATGTAGGGAAAGTTATATAATAGTTTAAACTGAAAATAAATTTTGATACTGCATTGTACAGACATCTTTTCCATTAAACCATTCATTCATTATAATCATCTGTAATGATCTAAAGCACTATTTTGGTACATAAGTCCCAAACACATAAACCATGTATGCTTGTAAATGTTACAACTCATTTAGCCAATAACTACTTCAAAATACCTGTCAAAATTTCTTCTGGATTTATTATACACTCAAACAACTTTTAAATGAAAAAATTTGAAACCAATTTCCAAGCCATCGAGAATGACACTTGACAGTTGTCTATCTGACTGAATCAGTGGCGCAAGTAATTGCAACTTTATTCACCCCCACTCAAACTTATACAGTGAGCTGGCAGTCTAATAATAAATACAGTCTAGGTTATGCTTCAGATCATAGCTGTTAATAGGATTATTATATAATTAATACAGCTTATTATGTAGATGAAATCAAGTGTCTCGTATCATCATATCCTCCCAGTTATTGCTGTCTCAAGGACAGTTTGTACCCTGATGAACCTGGTAATATTATGAGCAACAACAGTGACCAGCTTGTCCTAACAAAATGCTGTGATATTGGTGGTGTTTGTACTACTCCTGTCGCAATGGAGGCAACGTGCAGTTGGAAACAAGAGATATTGCACCAGCGGTGCTGGCATATATATACCCCCACAGTGGCAAATTCAAATCGACAGTGTATGGGTGAGATATCTGCTTGGATGGAAAAAAAACCTCAACATTTTCATATAAACAAAGATAAATAACTGTAGAATGGAAAACATGAACAAAACGATTGAACACTCAATTGATTGCCATCATAATAGTGAATATATCCATACCAACTTTCATAGATATCTCCTCGGACTGACAAAAAACCAACATTTCCAGTTAAACAAAGATGAATAACTCTAAAACGGAAAACCCGGATTGAACACTCATAGTAGTGAACAACCATACACTCTCAAATAAAGCAATTGATTTAGGTACCCCATGGAACCAAAAGCCGCGATATTACCAGACAGTTTGGTACTATAAGCCTTTAGAGCTGTTTAGCGTTATAGAACCACATGAGTTGGTACTCCACAGAGTGCCAATCGTTGGCTCCATGCTGATTGGGTGAGACCGTGGGTGTGTCAATATCGAGTGCCGTGTGCAAACGATTAAATTAAAGTGAAAAATGGCCGCCCGTCGACTCTCGCGGTCGTAGATCTGTCGGATTATTTCATTTAGCACTATGCAAGGGAGTCTTTGTGGTTTTGTACTTAATTGGATGTTTGAACACGGCAGCATAATTTGGAATCTAACATGTCACATTGTTAAATTTGCCGGTATCAGGGCTGTTTTGTTCTCTGGAGTATCAAATTGCTGGATCTATGCGTAGTACCTAAATACTTCAGAGTACCTGTCTTGATATTTTGGTACTTCAGATAATATATAGGGCGTATCATGAAAGCATCTATTTCTTGGCACCTCATATCGTGAGCGTCATGGCTTCGGTGACATAAATGCGAGGTGGGTATTATATGCACAATGCCCGGGTAGAACTTGAATAATTATTAGGTAATCCAGAGTACCAACAATTTGGTACTCTAGAGTACCAAGAAGTTGTTACGGAGTACCAAACATTTTGGTACTCTAGAGTACCTAAACTTTTGGTACTCCAGAGTACCAAAATGTTGGTACTCCCCCTGGGACAAAGCTTAGTACCTACATAGGTACACTGAAGGACCTATATTTTTAAGAGTGTACCAAATTTCATTCAGATCTGACAACTGGTGTTTGAGATATCTGCCTGGACGGACGGATGGAAAAACAGAAGGACAGACAGACGGAAGGATGGAAGGATGAGGTCAATCCAGTATACCCCCCATTCTCTTCGAGAGTGGGGGGTATAATTAAAAGTTAGACAAACCCCCAAATGAAGATCGTCTAGCCCTGGATATTAGTCCATATAAGGCTTATGAAAGGCTAATAAAATAATACAAGTAAATTCAGTGTAAGGAAATTATTTCCATTAATCTGAATAACTTATTTTGGTCTAAAACGATCCACAAACCTGCCATATGTCAGGAAAGCAAACAGAATCAAAACAGGGCAAGGGGGTCACATATCTTTAGAAAAAGGCACTTTTCAGTCATAAATGCGGAACAGGCAACATTTAGGAACATGTAATAATGCAGCATATTATAAAGCACTTTCAAGACCAAGATTAAGCTATTTGAATGGATATACTTTCCTCTTAAGACAAACAAAATATGGTTGTTCAAGCACATATTTAAGGTAATTCTTGCAATTTTATGAGGATAGAAACGGCAGTGTAAAGCAATAGAAGTATGTTCATCTGCAATTTGGTGTATTCGTGGACTGCATGGGCTAATCACTCAGTAAAATAAGGAGATGGGGTAACAAAGAGTGTTGTGTACATCAGACTAAGTATAGGATAAACTGAATGTGTTTGTTCGTTAGACTGGATATGTACAATAATGCCCTAAATAATCGACTCCTTAACCACAGCAGAATTATGGGTAATTTTTCAGGATTTAGTCGGAAATATGGCTTGTTGCCATAGCTCTCAGAGCTTTCCGATAAATGGCAACAAGCCATATTTCCGACTAAATCCTGAAAAATTACCCATAATTCTGCTGTGGTTAAGGAGTCGATTATTTAGGGCATTACTGTATGTTCATCTGCAATTTGTTATATTCATGGACCGAATGGGCCAATCGGACTCAGTATAATAAGGAGGAGGGTAACAAAGAGATTTGTGTACATCAGACTAAGTATAGGATAAACTGAATGAGTATGTTCGTTAGACTGGATATGTAAGTACCACTTTGCTCTTAAAATTTTAAATGTATAGCAGTAGTACTCTGCCCCTACCTGGGAGTTCCAACTAAATGCTATAAACTAGAGGTCTGTAAGTGGGCTGATAACCACTTTTGTTTAAACCTTGTTTCTCTTACATCACTTTATCAGTGTAAATTAGTGGCAACAGGGTGTAAACACTATACTACTTCATCTAAACAGGACAGAAAACCATTCTGTGAGGAAGTTTATAAGATAGCAAAGCAATCTAGTGTGGGAGAGCTTATAAGATATGGATCCAATTTATCAGGGAGCTGTGATCAATGGTTATCACTCCAAAGAGGTGATAAACTACAGAATGATTTACAAAAACACAGCAATCAGTTTATAATAACTCATCTCCAAACATGACAATTTTACTAGCAAATTGCTTCTTAAACAAAATTTTTAAATCAAGTTTGATGTTTGCTTCAAACATAACATTTCAACACCTCAATGAATACTGTAGCTCAAGGGGTCATCGACCAAAAAGTGAGAATGAGCAAGCAGGCTTCTAGAATCTATAGTGCTGGGTGCTCAGGCTTACAGAATGTAGTGTAGGGTATGATGATGTAGTAGAGGGTACACAGAAATCGCAGTCTAAAGCAGAACTGATGGGTACATACAGCCTTTGTGCTTTGGTATAACACAGAAGTGGGGTTAGAATAAATTGACACTGGATGTTTCATAAACTATATTCTTGTCTGGGAAAAGTGCACATCTGGAGGACATTACCCCCCCCCCCCCCAGAAGCAGTGGAAGTACTGACATGCAAGGGGGGAACAACCATGAGAAGGGCTCATGTGTCAATTAACCCTTCATGACGGGAGCTGCATTAAAGATCCTGTGCCACTGCATTCTCTTAAATATATAAGACAATTAATGCACTGGCTTACAAGGTCAAGGTAAATATTGTTAGGCCAATGTATTCACTTAATTATGCTAGGCTCCCTATGGGAGACTCATGTATATAAGAGAATGCATTGGCACAGAGCTTTCATAAAATTTCAGGAAGCTCCAGTCATGGAAGGGTTAAGTTATGTATAAAACAGCATAAAAAGGCATTTGCATCAGTTTCCTTCTGAAGCGATCCTGTTATAATGCTTTCCTTTATAGGTTGTGAACCAAAGAGATGTGTTGGCCCAAAGTACAGTAATGCCCTAAATAATCGACTCCTTAGCCACAGCAGAATTATGGGTAACTTTTCAGGATTTAGTCGGAAATATGGCTTGTTGCCATTTATCGGAAAGCTCTCAGTGAGAGCTTTCCGATGAATGGCAACAAGCCATATTTCCGACTAAATCCTGAAAAGTTACCCATAATTCTGCTGTGGCTAAGGAGTCGATTATTTAGGGCATTACTGTAACTCTTAAAGACACCTGTCCACCTGCATTAGTCAGCAGATTGCAATCACTGCATTTCTGAATAATCCTGTGTAACATGAATAAAGCTAGTTCTCTGCAGACAAACAAAGTTATTGCTGACCAACTGGCTAATATTGTCCACAAAAGTGACGCATCTGTTTGGACATGGGATACATGTGGTCATCCATCAGTGTTTGTATGTTGACGCAGGTAAATTACTGCCATGTTTTTATTAACAGTTGATATAATCTTGTTACGATGATGATAGACCATGTGACACCTTGAGTGTTTACCTATGGGTTATATTAAGGCTGATGTTTCTTTGTGTCTATTGCTTCTTTCATATTGATCGATACTCGTTCTTGTCTGTTTGTCTTGAACATCTTACACAGGAAGCATTGATCAGTGCAAGGGGAAAATAGAAGCCACAGCCGATGGAGCAGTCAGGTTTCAGCTACTCCCTAACAAAACAACTTGACTGACACATGTACAAAAAAAAGTTAATTGACAAATGTGCCCTTCGCAATGTTAAGCCTCCTTTGCCCATCAGTACTTCCACCTCTTCTGGGCGTAACAATGTTTTGAAGTGCACATGCTTCGCATAATGCCAACAACTGTGTACAGAATAATAGTAGCTAGAAAGAGGCCGCGGAAGTGCCAAAAAAGTGGGGCCACAATTTTTTGGTCAGGGTGGGGAAGATAGCCTAGTTTTTCTTCACATTGGGCTGTGGGGAGAGGTAATCAGGGTGATATCATGGCACACGCATCATTAGTTTGGTAAACCTTCACAGGGTTTACACAAATGAAAATAATACATGTGGTGATAACACAGGGAGCTCCAGAGTAAAAGCCTGAGTTCCATGTGGCTGTCATTTGCGGCATAGCGGGCTAGCATCACCAAATTCACCCACTAGGGACCTCATTCTGCATGGCCTCATCTACTGTGGGGGACATAGACTCAGATCGAAGTTCCGAAGTGGTGAATGTTGTGATTTACACCCATTGGGAACCTCGTGCCCAGAGGGTGAATTTAGTGATGCTGGCCCACTATGCGGGATAGCGTCACTAAATTCACACTCCGGGGACCTCATTCTGCCCTGAGAAAATTTTGAAAAATAGGTTGAATCTGATGCATTCTGGGACGTTTCAACTGTTATAGTTCACTTTGACAGTACCAAATCTAGGTTGACAGCAAAACTTTGAAACAGGATGAGCTAAAACAATAAGGTGCCCACGATTGGTAAATAAAGCAGGGTGCCCCGGGGCATGTACCTCCTGTGACCCCGTTGGACTCCCACACACACCCCCACCCCAGTGCCAAGATCTCTGCAGCAAGATCAAGCATATATGGCATTTCATTTGACGATAACAGAATTTGTGTAAAGAAATCATTCACTGCTAAACTCAATTCTGAAAAATAAGCAATGAAAAGAAAATGAGGTTCCTGATAATTTCCTGAAGGGGCAATAATCAAATGCATGAAGCAGCAGCTCACAAATGGAACCTAATGCTGGATTGTTTGTGGCTTATTGGCTGTGAAAACAATGCCAATTGTTATTGAGTCCTGTTTGTGTTCATAGAAGGCTGTACACCACACATGATGGTAATTCTGACACATTCCTCCAGGCAGGGGAACTGGCCACTTCTGATGAGTAGCTAACCACTACTTGAAATTACCAACAGGTAAAGTGTACACAGGTGTGGACAGGTATAGACAGGTGACTGACAGGCTGCAGTGAGTGACAGGTGGAATTCTGGGGCTAAAAACTCTGAGAAACTGACACCATTTTATTCACAGATCTACAGTAATGCCCTAAATAATTGACTCCTTAACCACAGCATTATGGGTAATTTTTCAGGATTTAGCCCTTGCCGATGAATGGCAACAAGCCATATTTCCGACTAAATCCTGAAAAATTACCCATAATTCTGCTGTGGTTAAGGAGTTGATTATGTACGGCATTACTGTACATGGCCAATTTCCAACCTGAGAACAATTGAATTTTTTTAATTTGTACAAAGGGCCATAACTCTGATAAAAATGGGGGTTGGGCCAGAATTAAAATTTAATTTGTCTTCACATCATCATCATATGTAGAAAATAAGCACGGAAAGGCAACCGCTAGCATTCAAGAAGTCATAATTCAAATATTAAGAGACAGACAGGTGGATGGCCAGACATCTCAATAACATAATGCAACCGCTTTAAAAAAACAGACATATAACAATAATTAAGGTAAGAAACCAAGGATATACTGTAAACGTTATCTTTCCTCTCTAACCAAATCCCTGATGATTCAGTTCTAAATCTCAAACCTGAGAATAATTGAAATCTTCTATTCTCACAGTTCAGACTCATCATTATCTCTTTTAGAATTTTAATTTCAGTTCTTTAACTTTAAAGTTAGTTTTCATAGTAAACAAATATAACCTCCATTAATCAGCATCAAACAGCTTGCTAGTGTGGGTGGCCATGGTTTATTTCTGGGAATATGTCCCTGGGTACATTATAATGAATAACCTGGCCAGCTAGGGAGCAATAAACCACACTAGTAACTGTAAACTACATAGTTCACAGCTGATCATTTGTAACACCAATGTAAATATACCATCACTGTGTTTATGGCTGTCAAAGGGCAGTGAAGATGATTTAATGGAGAGATAGGGAGCCCTGATGAAGGGGTACTTATGATTGGTGGAGAACTTGTTGAGTTGGATTTGAGTGGAAATAAACATACTCCAGTTCAAAGGATCTTAATTATAGTGGCCAATATACAAGGACTATATACAACAAGGACAACTCTCAATAGCGTTATATCCAATATTTTTATGAGCATGACTTTGATAACTTGCAAATGAACATTGGTCAAGCTTTAGATTGAGTAAAAAGTTCCAGAATGTGAACTAATTATTGCATACTTTAATGATAGAAGGGTTATTTCATTAACATACCATCAAAAGTCACTTTGAAAAAACAATGGCAGTCTATAAAACTGACTTGCTGTAGTACGCTACATATTTATAATTAAGTCATATTTTTATACTCAACATTGACTGTCCTCAATGTATTATGCTGTCAAGTTAATAGAGAACAACATCATAATATCTATTATGTTAGGCATACAAACAGTGCTCTGCGCCTTAAAATATTTTATTACTTTTTCAAACATATTCTCATGTTCCTCAATCTGTTCTTGACTTTATAGAAAGAGCCATCCAACAGTAATTAATGGTTGAAAAATTGTGAATCAGGTTGACAAAGAGGTTACAAAAAAAAATAGAGTATGCTGATTTTTATCACCTTAGATTTCCGTTATATACAAAGTGAGGATTCAGGCCCAAATGACCTTCAGAATGCTTGCCCTCAGGGGTACTGCACTGTAAGGTATTATCTAGTTTATCTAAGGCTAAATGACAAAGGATTTCTCATTTTACCAGTTCAGAGTTATCTTCCCATCTCATTTGCCGCAAACGAATGAGAAAATCATATTGCCGTCAGTTATTAATTATACAAAGACAACATCTCACCTGTCAATTGTTTCCGTTATCTATTCAACTCATCATCATCATTAAATATTTCGACTTAAGCAAAAAATAGTTCAACTCTTTGAAAAACTTGAGATGGGTCATGTGATGAGTGTGAACTTTTCGCAATAGAGGCAATCATAATGTTCATACTTTTGAAGGATATAATTTCACACACATTAAATATGGATCGTAGTGATTTGCAGTGCAAACAGTTTATAGAGAGACTGCTGTCATTTACAACTAGTGCTAGGAGCTACCGTCATCAAATACTTATACTCATTTTGATGTTAATACTAACCCTACCATGACTGGAGCTTCCTGAAATTTTGCAAAAACCCTGTGCCAATGCATTCTTTTATATATGTGAATCTCCTTTGGGGAGCCTCACATATATAAGAGAATGCATTGGCTTATCAATATTTACCTTGACCTTGTAAGCCAGTGCATTCTTTTATATATGCGAGTCTCCCTATGTGGAGACTCGCATATATAGGAGAATGATTAGTACAGGATTTTTAATGCTGCACCAGCACAGCTCCTGTCATGAAAGGGTTAAAAAGCATATAATAAAGTGACCCCACCTTTACACTATACAATATGTACCCACAGGAAGAGGGCACTCTGACAGCGAACACCAGGAAATAGTTAATAACACTGTAGATAATAAGCACATTCGCAATTAGTAAAATTGTTTGACACCCCCACAACGAAAAATACAGAACTATTTGAGATTGCTTTACAAATAAGTACAGTAATGCCATAAATAATCAACTCCACAGCAGAATTATGGGTAACTTTTCAAGATATAGTCGGGAAATATAGCTTGTTGCCATTCATCGGAAAGCTCCCACTGATAGTGATGAGTCTGAATCATCAGGGATTTGGTCAGAGAGGGAAGATAACATTTACACTACAGTAATGCCCTAAATAATCGACTCCTTAACCACAGCAGAATTATGGGTAATATTTCAGGATTTAGTCGGAAATATGGCTTGTTGCCATTCATTGGAAAGCTCCCACTGAGAGCTTTCCGATGAATGGCAAAAGCCATATTTCCGAATAAATCCTGAAAAGTTACCCATAATTCTGCTGTGGTTATGGAGTCGATTATTTAGGGCATTACTGTAAGTACATTCAAAGGTTAATAGTATGGAGACCTGTGGAGAAAGTTCGTAAAAATAAAAAATGAACACTACAACAATTGTTTTTTCTACAATGCTTGGCAAACAATGAGTTAACATCCCCTCTCAATTAGCGAAGTTGACTGACACCCACCCCCTCACAGAAACATGCTGATATTCCACTACAGCCAGACGTGTGCCTGAGGAATTGTGTGAATGAATGGCATTCGCGGAATCATAATTCAATCTAAAGCATCAGTAAAGGTGATACTGGTCTGCTTATACTGCACTCATATCACAGCAGAGGTGCATACGAGGAACAAGTCTGAGTTTAGTGTGCCTGTCATTTGCAGAATGAGGTCCCCAGAGGGTGAATTTAGTGATGCTATCCCGCATAGCGGGCTAGCATCACCAAATTCACCCTCTGGGGACCTCATTCTGCATGGTCTCATCTGCTATGGGAGACATAGACTCAGATTGAAGTTCCCAAATGGTGAATATTGTGATGTACACCCATTGGGAACCTCGATTATGCAATGTGTCGTCTGCCAATTTGAGGAGATAGAGAAACTAAACTAAAAAAGAAATAAAATCTATGTGAAGAAGTTTCTGTAGAAATTTGATAATAAAGAAACTTTCCCGAAAAAATTAGCCCTAAGCAGAATGAGGTCCCCAGAGGGTGAATTTAATGATACTAGCCCAATATGCGGGATAGTGTCACTAAATTCACCCTCTGGGGACCTCATTCTGCAAATGACAGGCACCTTATTCTCAGGCCTGGTGATACTGCACTGATATCACTGCAGCCCTGCATGTGAGGAAGCATCAATGTAGAATGCATGCTGAGTAAAAACTAATTTAATCTGAATCAGACTTAAGTGAGATTAGAACAAATAACTGCAATGCAGGAGACAATCTGAAAGATGAAATTTAGAGTTCCTGCTGGTCCCTGGCTAATTTATAGAAAACAAGCTGGCAAACTTTTAATGTGTGAAATAAGAATTTTGATAAAAATATATTTTTGTAATTATCAACAGACTTAACCCTTTACCCAACAGAAGGGCCCTGTGCCAATGCATTCTCTTATATATGCGAGTCGACCATAGGTTGCCTCACATATATAAGAGAATGCATTGGCTTAACACATTAAAAATTATAAAATTGATAAAGAATGTAAGAAAAAATGGTAAAAAGTGTTAAAAAAAGATTTTTTTAGGCCAATGCATTCTCTTATATATGCGAGGCGACCTATGGTCGACTCGCATATATAAGAGAATGCATTGGCACAGGGCATAACTGTAGCTATCACAATGTGGTCAAGGAGCCGGTTCCAATGATATCCATATTTGTATGGTTCTATTGAGACAGACCGAATATATTTTAGGCTGTTGAAGCTTTATTTGGCCGGTTTTGGCCGGTTTGTTGGGTAAAGGGTTAAGGGAATAGAAAATTTCCAACAGATGATGAAAAACTAACGAAAAATTACCAAAATGAATGATAGGAATTCTCACCAGGAAGCCTTTTGTCAACACATGACATTCTGTTCAGTAGACTGCTAGTGCCAATGCTTTTACGTTAAAAATAACACAATATCTAATTCAGTACCTTAAAGACTCATTTCTTTAAATTAGCTTTTGAAAAACTGACTAACATGCAGCTACTGGTATCATAATTTGTATTTCTCGACAACTTTTTTCAGACTCATGTAAACTATAACTTTGTTGCGCATGTGAACATGTATATGGAAATGTATTAAATATTAATAATAATAATAATAATAGTAATGTTTAAATTATCGGTCCAGTTTTAAGAACACCAGAAAACTAATATGTGAAGTCAACTGCATATCACATCCAATATTAAAAGTTGACAACATACATGTAAAAGTTGGTGTGCACCCTCTTGGTCTGTGTTGAAATGAAATTAAATGTTAACTTTTCCAGACTCTTTATTACGCCCCATACTAAGGGTGTTTACTGCTATGCTGATCTGGCCATGCCAATGGGGTGATGGTGATATTTTGCAGGACAATTTAACATTTCGGGTTTCACGCTATGGGAGTTATTTTAGGAAATTGCAGTAAGGCCGATCTGGCAGTGTCAATGGAGCTATAGCGATTGGGATATCTCGCAGGACAATTTCGCATTTCGGGTTTTCACAGATGTATCTTCACGGATGTCTCATTGTTGCAGTATGTAAGTTTATGGCCGCGTTAATTGCTTTCCATGTTTAAGTATGAACAATGGCTGGGCCACTCTTGAAGATTTTATTGTGGGAACACAATGCATAATATAACAGCTAACTTTGCTGATGAAGTGTGTCTCAGTTGGAATGTAGAATAAAGGTCGCATTGCAAAGTATTGGGTGTGTATTTAATCTGATTAGTAGATTTTTGGTCTGCATTCAGAGGCTTTCTGGTGAGGTGAATGAGAAATCTGCAGTAATAAGCCATAGTTTTGCATTCATGAAACCACTATATTTTATATTTAATATAATTTATATATACGCCTAATAATATGATCTTGAGGGCATTACCTGATTACCAATTCTGACTGACTTTCTTGTAGCATATACTGAGTATGTTTTTGTCAAGACTGTATTCGACCACAATGACACATACTATTTCTAGAACATTTAAGACCTTGCATGATAAACAGCATGAAATGAAATTCTTTTGCCCAGATGCAACAATCTGATGGATGCCCTGTGGTGGCCTCGCTGTTAAACAAGCTAATTAGAAGGGAGAGGAACAAAAATAAACCTGTTTTATTTTGATAACAAGAAGCACATGGAAGGGGAAAACAGATTAGGAAATGATTGCAGCATGAACGTGATAGATTTGTTGATCTCAGGGAGGGATTCTTGTTAATTAGCAGGTAATTCCAGGTGTGATATGGAATTTCCTGACAATTCAGAATGACACCTGTATACATGATAATATGTTTATAGAGACAGCATTAAATTATATTCTCACCTAATTGATGATCGTTCTTGGTCTATTAAGAGATTTGTGGTAATGGTGCTCTATCAGTAGTAACTTCTCAGAATTTTTAAGAGTAAAATAAAAGCATTTTTTTTTTCTTGAAAAATAAGTTGCTAATAACAAAGAAGGTATTTAAATCCCCCCAAATGTACTTGAGTCAATTTTGAATACGCTTTTCAAAAAGTAAAATATGCTGAACACTTTAAAACAATCTCATTTGGCCTTCCCCTTTAAGATGGAAAGCATTTATCAAATCGCCATTGCTGCACATTCTCAATTCAGAAAAGTGCATAGCAGATAAACAACATATTTTCTAATCAAAATTTGCAGATTAAGGTTTCTCTTTAAATACCATAGAGGATTACACGAAACCTTAATCCAATTTAAATGACTCTTATAATCGTATGATTTCATTTTAATCACATTACATGAACACAGACTGATAGAGACAGAAATATGAGTCCTGCTTCATTTGCACATATTCTAGCCATCTAAATCTCACCAGGAGATGATGTAAGAGAACCGCAAATCAGCGAAAACTGGCCTGCTCAACACGATCAAATGAAAACAGGTCTAGACATGCAGCAATTGGATTTAGAAACTGTATTCCCAAATTTTACACAACCAGAACTTGATTATCATCCTACAGTCTAATGAGATATCAAACATATATGACGTGTGAAATATTGAAGACTAGCTGAAACGAAGGGAGCCTTTATTCAGCATCTGGGGGGTTGGAGCCCCTACACAAAGGGGCCATTATGTGTTTAATAGGGACCTTTAAATGGCCTCTGTGTCTACTTTGCGCACATGACACCAGGGTCCGCGCTGGCCCGAAATTTACATTTGCCAAATGAAAATAATTTTTGCCAAATGCTGTTATGAGTTGCCAAATTCTATTAGTTTCTACAACATTGTTTCTTTTATTTTGACCATTTCGACAATCCAACCCAACCAACAACATAATTACGCAATTGTAGAAGGGTTTCTTCACCAGAAAGGCACATCGAAACAAATAGGATTAGCTATATAAATACCACAACCAGACATACTAGCAATCCCATTACCCGTCGATACTAACGATATCAGATTAATTGCATCTTGCTAGAGGTGATAACTTTTCATAACCTTATACATGTGTAAATTACCACCGATACCATTAATAATGAAAGAGTTTCTTGAAATGAATGGTATTGGTTGACAAATATTAATAAACTTTCTTGAGAAAAGTGACTTGCCAAAATTTGTGCCAAATGAAAATATTTTTTGCCAAATGTGAATTCTTTTTGCCATTGGCAAATGTGGCAAGTGGCAGCGCGAACCCTGCATGACAGACAGATCCTACTCTTTTATATACATGTATATTTATCATATCATTATGCTAGGAATGGGAACTGATTGGTGTTTCTCTGCCTGCTGTATAGCTGTTTATATTATGAGATCTTCCTGGAAAATGAAGAATAGACCATTCCTACATGTATAAAAACTTTTAGAATTGACTGGGAAAATAGAATACTGGAAAACTACAAGTAGATCTGATGGACAGAAATAAATTTTAGGCTCGTTTCCTCAGAATGGATTTTCATAATGACCGATGAAGGTCATTCCATATTTCCTATCATGACCTGCACTGTGTGATCGTCATTCCATCTCGATAACTCAACCCCTCAACAGGCACAAAACTCACGACTGATTTGTTAACCTTGCATGCACCCTTCAAAACATCAAATACCACCACAGAAATCCTTTAAAATATTTAATGATTACATGTTAACTCCAGGAAGTGTACTGGGATCCTGTCTTGGATGATTTGGCCAATCATTTTGCCTCAGTAGTCCCATCAATATCTGATCGGGTGCCTGTCTTCTGCCTCTTGCCCCATGGATCTGTTCTAATGAATGCCTTCAGATCACTGAATTGGTTTGATTAATTACATTACCATATGAGTGACCAGCAGGAAGTTCAATCTCCATCACCAATTAACAAAGCGACAGACCATGCTAAGAACTCATTGTCTCAGAGAACAACAGAGAGAACTAGCCTATTATCTCTAGACAGACACCAGGGCTGAAAACTCATTGTCACGAGATTAGTTTTAATCATTTTGAGGAACATTTGAATGATGAATGAACTCGCCAAATGTATTTGATATCCATACATTTCCTGAGTGAAACAATTCACCAATATTAACATACTGCGGAACGGTACACGTACTTGCATTCCCACTGACTCTTTAACCCCTCCTTGCTGAAATTTTGCGAAAACCCTGTGCCAATGCATTCCCTTATACATGCGAGTCTCCCAAAGGGAGCCTCACATACATGTATATGTGAGAATTCATTGGCCCAACAGTATTTACCTTGACCTTGTAAGCCAGTGCATGCATTGTCTTATATATGTGAGGCTCCCTGTGGGAGACTCGCATATATAAGATTGATAGATTGATTGAGGTTTAATGTCGCTTTCAGCAACTAAGGCGATATCACGACATTGCCAATTTTGGTGGAGGAGGAAATCCGCACACTTACGGCTAATCTAACAGTGAATGGCTGATAAACTCGTTGACCATGTGCGGCAAACAACCAGCCATCCACATGTAACTGGCAACTGGCAACTAATCCACCAGATAACGATTTCGAGTTACAAAATCCAAGATGGAAACATGTGGATTTGAACCCTTATTGCCAGCACTGGAGGGCGAAACAGCTTGGAGTGGTACCCCTAACCAATTGAGCAACAAAGCCACCATAAGAGAATGCACTGGCACAGGATCTTTAATGCTGCACCAGTGCAGCTCCCTGACATGAAATATACATTGAGACTAATTGTTATGCTGATTATGCATGACTCTTGGCCTTCTATTTTGATCAAATTCACAAACTATACTGTCAACAGCAGCGACTGCCTCCAAGCAAACCAGAGTTTAGTGTGCCTGTCATTTGCAGAATGAGGTCCCCAGAGGGTGAATTTGGTGACACTGTCCCGCTCAGCAGGCTAGCATCACCACATTTGCCCTCTGGGGACCTCATTCTGCATGGCCTCATATGCTATGGGAGACACAGACTCAGACTGAAGTTCCCAAATGGTGAATATTGCGATGTATGTACACCCATTGGGAACCTTGATTATGCAATGTGTCGTCTGCCAATTTGGGGAAAAAGAGAAACTAAACTAAAAAAGAAATAGAATCTACAGTGTATGTGAAGAAGTTTCAATAGAAATTTGATAATAAAGAAACTATCCAGAGAAGATGAGGCCTAAGCAGAATGAGGTCCCCAGAGGGTGAATTTAGTTATTCTAGATCACTTATATGCGGGATAGAGTCACTAGATCATTAATACAACCATATTTTTCACACCATCTTCAGATCAACTTAATTAATTTCTTGAATATTTTCTCTGGAATGGAGACAGATATCCTATAGTTAAGGCTCACTTTAATTTCTCTACTGAGACAGTAACAGATGAAAGTTCAGCAGAGAACATTCAACATAGCACAGAATCTGCACAAGATACATTTTACAGCAAAGCTGATTGTAATTGACAAAGTTCCAAAATAGATGCAAAAGAAATTGTTTAATTAACTCAGCTTGGGTGATAGATACCGTTATTCTAGTTTCTCCATGTTTTAAGCATGATTCCTTGGATACTGCTCCCCATCCTAATATGGACCAGCAGAAATGAAACTCAATCACCAGCAAGCAACCAGCAAGCAATCAACAGCATTGAACAACAAGTAAACAATTAAACGTCACTTCATCCCATTCAATCAGCGAATCAAACAGATTAGGTACGCTTTATCATGGACTTTTGACAGTCAATCACCGAGTTGATGTAGTTAGGTGTGCGTTACGGTATTGATCACAGATTGAAGTTCCGCGAGAATGGATCGCGAGCGAGACAGCCTATTTACTGAACTGATTTATCATGAAAGTCCATTTGTGTCACATCGTGCAGCGGACGAGGAATCGGGAAGATCTGATTACACAGATTACTGGATCATCTGCAGAGGATCTGCAGCACGAGACAGGACTTACAGTAATGTCCTAAATAATCGACCCCTAAACCACAGAAGAATTATGGGAAATTTTTCAGGATTTAGTCGGAAATATGGCTTGTTGCCATTCATCGGAAAGCTCTCACCGAAAGCTTTCCGATGAATGGCAACAAGCCATATTTCCAACTAAATCCTGACAATTTTCCCATAATTCTGCTGTGGTTAAGGAGTCGATTATTTAGGGCATTACTGTACATGATAGATATGATCACTGCAGATGAAGAATAATCCAATTTTTATCTGTCAATTTCCGAACACATTTACTAAATTATGAGTACTGCTATTTGTTAAAACAGATGTTTCAAAATATAATTTACTCCATATTTGGATATTAAGTATAAATCTTATTCAAGACACTGTAATCAGTAAAGAACTGCACAGCGATCTGTCAATTTCAGAACACGCTACATTAGGAGTAGTACTATTTGTTCAAACAGATAATTCAAATATGTTTCTATTTTATATTTGAGTAAAATAATTTTTATTTGATTCAATGTAACCAGGAAAGAACTGCAAAGCCAAACATGGCCCGTATGATAGATATGATGCCAATTCACGAAGAATCGTCAAAGGTTAATCTGTCAATTTCAGAACACATTTACCATATTAGGAGAAGTACCATTTCTTCAAAAAGATATTTATATTTAGATAAAATAAATCTTATTCAAGTTCCTGTATTTAGTGAAGAACTGCACAGTGGAATATTCTGGATGTGATTAATACATAAACTGTTCAGTGGAATATGCTAGATAAGATCAGTGCATGAAGAACTGCACAGTGGAATATGATGTAATGCCCTAAATATTCGACTCATTAACCACAGCAGAATTATGGGTAACTTTTCAGGATTTAGTTGGAAATATGGCTTGTTGCCATTCATCGGAAATCTCTCACTGAGCCATATTTCTGACTAAATCCTGAAAAGTTACCCATAATTCTGCTGTGGATAAGGAGTCGATTATTTAGGGCATTACTGTACATGAAGAAGTATCAAAAAGTTGATTTGTCAATATCAGAACACATTTTCGATATTACGAGTATAGTAACTTTTGTTCAAATATGAGTTTCAAATATGTTTTGATGCATATATGATAGATATGATGTAATATATGAAGTAATGTCTTAATAAAGGAATAATCGGGGGCAGAAGAGTAGTGGGGCAAGGAAGGACTCCAACCCTCTTGCCATCAAAAGATGGCTGTAAAATGCATATATTTAAATTGGGAAAAGTACCCCCCCCCCCCCCCCCCCAGGAGGCTTCTTGGACATTCAGTTCCTCTGCCACACATGTGTATTATGTTTCTACCAACATAATATCTATACTAGGTGTGGGACTAAGGATACCCCTGCAGTAAAACTGGGCTACATTATTAAGGGTAGCCATATTAAAGGCACACTTAATTTTTAAGTCATGGATTATCTTTTTTATAGTGCCTTGATATACGGTTTTAATAACAATCTATTAAAATAATTCATTTGAAACATCTGTGTCTCAGAAGATGCCCATAGAGAAATAGAAAATAGCTGAAATCATAAAAAGTTTCCCCCTTTATGACTCCCAGAATGCAACAGAATTCAAACTAAAATGTAATTTCAATGGAAGGGGAGTGACTCTATCTTTAAAATATAGATTATTCCCCCATCCATTGAAAATATTACACTTTGCACAACAAAACCAGATGAAACTTAAGCACAAAACACGCCAGTTATTGAACTCAACAAAAACAACATGTTCACAGCTTATTACACAGGATAAGTTGATAATAATACGGCATATATTTTATATATATGTGATCTGGGGGTTAAAAAATTAAGTTGTCTTTAACATATTTGTGTTATTGAAAACAAACACAAGGAATACAAGCTCAGACAAAATTATGCAAAAAAATATAAAGCCGCAAAAGGTTATTATAGGAATCAGCTTGTTGTCTGTCCATCCATCTGTCCGTCCATCCTTGGACACAACTTTGTCCGAGCTTGTACTCCTACATTTGTCAGTCAATTTTGTTAAACTTTACACAGATAATAGTAATTAACATGGGAACCTGTGCTACTGCGATTATGAGGTTTGTATGACTTTTTTAGTTGAGTTAACCCAACAGACAGACGGATGGACATACAGACAAGCTGATTCCTATATATCCCCCCATAATGTTATTACAGGGGTACAATAAGCAGGACTCCCCAACAGTGCAGCAATATAGCATGATCAGTTAACTGTGCATAGTACTAGTATATATAGCTAATATAATTACACACACACTATCTCCCGCAGATTATCTATCACAATCTTAGTCAATCAAAGCTGATTTAGTAGGATTTAGTGGCACTTGTATATGACTAAATATGATTACTCAAAGTAGCCTCCGGAGTTCAATGTCAATGCGTATCGATAAGACAGAAATTATGCCCTCCCGGAGGACCGTAGTTTGATCAGTGTCCATCTCAAATGGTCTGCTGCTCCAATATCTATAATCAGGATGACCACCCTGGGGATGGGCCCTTAATAACTCAATACACAAAAACATTGGTAAATGTACTCTTGCAAATATGAAGTAATATGTATAATGTATTTCTATAACTTAACCCTTTGAGTGCCAGGTCCGATTTTTGTATCAACCCATATACCCTGTGCCAATGCATTCTCTTATATATGAGAGTCGACCATAGGTCGCCTCACATATATAAGAGAATGCATTGGCCTAACAATTTTTCATCATTTGTTATTATTTTTTACAATTTTTTACAATTTGAATAATTTTTTTAAAATCTAAAAACAAAAAAAAAGGTTTTTAATTTTTTTAGGGCCAATTTTACAGACCGTAAATTAGGGCCGATGAGATTGGCCCCTGGCACTGAAAGGGTTAAGCAGAAAAATATCAGATGCAACAGTTAAAGGGGCTAAAGTGAACAAAACTCAATGCGGAAGTGAAACGTCTGCTAAATCCGCCAGAGTATTGTGCGTACGTGCATCACAATTTAACAGATTCATTTGGCAATAGAGTTACTTCGTAACATCACAGAGTCCCGATAATTTTTTAAAAGTCATACTGGACTCGACTAATCCAATATGACTTTCGGGAGTCCAATATGACTTTATCCCAGATTATTTTGCGACAGCTTTTGCCCAATCAGAAATAGTGTTAGTTAAGGGGTGGATAATAATAAGTTTTACATGATCTATTTTGACTAATTTTTTAGAGAAATTTAATAAAATTTCAGGGAATTTTCAGTATTAAAAAAATATTCACCCAGTACCCGATATCAAATGTGGGGTCAGATTTAAATAACTGAAGGTGTCATTTCTGTAAAAATTATGTCCTACGTCACAAAAGAATTATTTTACCATCCATGTGGGTCAAAGAAGTAAACCACCGTGTATATAATGACACTGAGGAATTCAATTCAAGCGTTTTTATGAAGTAAATGGGCAGTAAGGAATTCATAATGACCCAAGGTCTCCCTCTTCACCTTACATCCCACCACGCCATCAAGCCAAGGTAATAATACACAGGTAATAATACCATGATAATGACCCGGTTTGACTTATAAAACTTCCTATGTTGACAAACAATTATATCAGTTTTTTCATAGCACAGTATGTGAAACTCGATACCTGAATTTGAATATAGAATGTACCTTTTTGTCTGTGGCCCGAGGCCTGAAATATGACCACATAGCTGGCAATTGAACCTATAATTTTGATGGTGTTTATGTTGTTAGTATGAGACAGACAGGGCACGATCTTTTCTGAAATGATACACTCACATAAAAATGGAGGTGTAGTACAAACCCATATATTTCCAGCATAATACAGTAATGCTCTAAGTAATTGACTTCTTAACCACAGCAGAATTATGGGTAACTTTTCAGGATTTAGTCGGAAATATGGCTTGTTGCCATTCATCGGAAAGCTCTCTGGGAGAGCTTTCCGATTAATGGCAACAAGCCATATTTCCGACTAAATCCTGAAAAGTTACCCATAATTCTGCTGTGGTTGAGGAGTCGATTACTTAGAGCATTACAGTAGCTGGCAATTGAACCTATAATTTTGATGGTGTTTATGTTGTTAGTATGAGACAGACAGGGCACGATCTTTTCTGAAATGGTACACTGACAAAAAATGGAGGTGTAGTACAAACCCATATATTTCCAGCATAATAACTCGACGATGACAACATTGAGCGATATTTTGTGACGGAAGCAGTTCTATCATGAGATTGGCTATTAGGCTAAAAGGTTTTCACGGCAACAGTTCAACACCCTAAAAATACTCAATGTCATTAAATGATAGACACCACCTCTTCTCTTATTGTTGTAGATAATAGCAGGGAACCATTATCTATTATATATATTTTGGAACTTCTGTCTGTCTGTCTGTATGTGTGTATTTGTGTTATAGACTCGAAAACTGCTCGACCGATCTGACTCAAATTTGCTATGTGGGCATATATTGATCCCGGGAACAATATGGGTGGGTCCAATTTCATGTGCAATTTAACCGTGTCTTGACCATGACTTTCACCTCACTCATATATGCTAATATAGGCATGTTTCTGGACCGATCGAACAATAGTTTGTCCAGATGCTGTATATTCTGCCCACACAGAGGTTATCATAAATAAATCCCTAAATAGCCTGGACAAAGTCGGGCACGTCATGTAGTATATATATAAATCACGGTAAAATTCAGTCAGTCCGTGTTTGGTATACCAAATATTTAGGGATCAAAAACAAGTAAATTTACCCATAGTAGTAATTGATGAATTTATTCCAGCCATCTGCATTGTTTTACAATGTAGACAATGCAGACATAGGAGCGCAAGAAGCAGCAAACGGCTAGAGTGGCAGAATGATTTATAGACAGCGATAAAAACTCCCCCAAATTCAAGTCGGTAATGACTGTGCCCAAAATACAGAATTGTGCCCAAATGAACATCTGCATTTTGTGAATAATATCTGTCGAGATGCAAGGATTTTTTTGGGTTCACAATTTTAGTATTTTCTCCTACCACCTGATGTGCACAAATTCAACTAATCTAAAGGCTTGGCAATAAATGATAAAACAACCAAAATATTGTACCACTCGTTCCAACATGGCAACATCTTTAAGAAATATCAAGTAACAATCTCATCACACATTCAAGCATTCACACATTCAAACTCCACTGCTTGGAGTTTGATAGCCCAGTGGTTAGAGAGTCGGACTTACAATGGTGTTAATGCACCGGCATGAGTTTGCGCCAGCGGGTGGACTATCGTCTCCACAACAGTGGCTTGGCCGGATTAAGCGGTGTGTGTGCACTGTAGAGCAGCACGCTGTTTCAAATCTCGTGCCAGGTTGCAACCCTTGGGCAAGGTCACTTGTACTGTGCTAGCTTCGTCGTAACAAGACGAGAAATAGGGACCTGGTTGTTGGGTAAGCTTAAGCCGTTCTAGTGAAGCGCCTGTAAAATGTCAGCAGGCACAAGACTCGGCATTACTCAAAACAGCTGGGGTAATAATGTAAGCGCTTCGAGCTACACCAGAGATTAAGCGCTATATAAATGCTATACATTATTATTATAATTTATGACGAGCAAGCTAAATATGGATCAATTTGCTCTCAGAGCAAAGAATTTTGTCAATATTTCAAGTTTTTGCAAGCTTAAGCACCTCTGCCCCCTACCACTCTGCCTCTGGGCACACAAAACATAAATCTGTGGGAACATGATTCGGTGAGAATATCTGTGTGAATAGACTCTTACTTTAAGATAAAATATATGTTAATAAGGCCCTGATATAGCCAGCATGTGAATTAAATCTCTAACAAGGACAGATACCACCTGGTGCCTATCACTGGTTTAATGCCTCATTCCCTGCCTGCTCTATAGAAGCTCCCTCATATTACCTGCAGGCCAGTTTATTTGTATTCTAGAATTCATGAATTATTCTATTCACGTGCCATGTGTTTAATAGGAGCATTATGAGAAATTATGAAACTCAAATAATCACAGATCAAACTTCAAAGTCAATCCACCTTAATTATAAAGCAGCTAATTACGTTTACCTGGATTAATAATGGTTGCTGATATGCAAGTACTACACTGGAAAAAAAAACATCACTAAACAGCTAGAATTTCTCAGTTCATAAGAGTCAGCGAGATAGAAACACAAAGGACACACTCATAGATAGCAGTCACCTGTCTCCATTTCTAAACCCCTCCCCAACTTGCTATGATATATAATAGCCTTAGGGAAAATTTATTTGCATTCGTTGTCCTTATGAATTAATCCATATATTATCATGTCGTTAGAATAAATGAGTGGTTATTATGCTTATGAAAGTCAAATAAAAGCAGATCAAAGCTTCAAAGTGATTTTACCTTAATTAGAATACAGGTAACGAGATTTGCCTTGATTAAAATATTACTGTCAAATAGCAGATTCAATTGGTAATAAGGTATCCCCCAATCTGTGAAATTAGTTTCTGAGGACTAAATTGATTTTTCAAACATCAAAGAAGATAAATAGGGCTGTGAAGTGGTAACCTGAATAATGATAAGTTTGAGGATGATCAAGCAATGATGTAAAGCTGTGGTCATGAAGTCTATTAAACTTTAAAGTCCCACATAATGTTAGCAACTTGAATTTTTTAAAGATGCACTCAGGGTTCCAGAACTCCAGTTTCAATAACAGCATAACAGATCTCATTTAACATCATTTTCTGCTTTTTTCTATTGAAAGAATTGTTGAAAATAAAAATGAAATATGAACTAGACCTACTAGGTATATTAATGTTCCAAAGAATATCATCTTGTTATTGAAAATAATCAAATATATTTGGTGCCCCCCCCCCCAAAAAAAACATCAGAATGGTCAGGAATGGTACAGTAATGCCCTAAATAATCGATTCCTTAACCACAGCAGAATTATGAGTAATTTTTCAGGATTAAGTCGGAAATATGGCTTGTTGCCTTTCATCGGAAAGCTCTCAGTGAGAGCTTTCCAATGAATGGCAACAAGCCATATTTCCGACTAAATTCTGAAAAAATACCCATAATTTTGCTGTGGTTAAGGAGTTGATTATTTAGGGCATTACTGTATAGAATAAATACATAGACAATTTAATATCAAACAAAATAGCATCTCTCTGATAGCACGTCTTTTTCCCAGCATATTATATATTATACACCCGTACCTACTAGTATAAATAAGTTAATAACAAGTAAAAGTGGCTTTCTAAACTTTAGGCTGCAACCCTGAGTACATCTTTAAGATACAAATGTATATGTGAGCAAGCCTGAGTTTAGTGTGCCTGTCATTTGCAGAATGAGGCCTCAGAGGGTGAATTTATAGACCATATCCCACATAGCAGGCTAGCATCACTAAATTCACCCTCTGGGGACCTCATTCTGCTTAGGCCTCATCTTCTCTGGAAAGTGTTTTATTATCAAATTTTTATAGAAACTTCTTCACATAGATTGTATTTCTTTTTTTGGTTTAGTTTCTCTATATTCCCCTCATTATGCATGGCCTGATCTGCTATGGGAGACATAGACTCATATTGAAGTTTCCAAATGGTGAATATTGTGCTGTACGCCCATTGGGAACCTTGATTATGCAATGTGTCATCTGCCAATTTGGAGATATAGAGAAACTAAACTAAAAAAAAAACAGAATCTATGTGAAGAAGTTACTATAGAAATTTTATAATAAAGAAACTTTCCAGAGAAGATGAAGACTAAGCAGAATGAGGTCCCCAGAGGGTGAATTTAGTAATGCTAGCCCACAATGCGGGATAGTGTCACTAAATTCACCCTCTTGGGACCTCATTCTGCAAATGACAGGCACAGTAAACTCAGGCATATGCCATGGCAAACATTTTGTGCTGACAATACATCAGACATTTATGGGGATGGTATACATGGTTCCTCCATTTGCTATTAATTAGAAAAACCAATAAATCTGAGGCAAAAGACTGCAGGACAATGTTAATTAAAGAGTGACTCTCTATAATTAAATTGACCGTGATATCGTCCATTATGCATGGTCAACAGGACCTACTGTGAGACTGCAATGTTGGTGGCGGGGGGGGGGGCTGCGGTTTCAGCTCAAGAAAACTGAATGCTCGAAGACCCTAAATTTGAGCAAATTTTGTAATATTCAACTGGTTTAAGGAAGCATGCGACAGTCCTCAAAATGGGCCACAGTAAAAAGCAATGCTATGGGAACATGTGGAATCTAACATGCCACAGCATTTAATTTGCCATGGGGCATTTTTCCTAATTTTGAGGGCTGTATGAGACCAAATTCAGAGGTGAAAGTCCAGGGAAGGATCCAGAGATTTTTTGGGGACACCTGTTCTGTATTTGAGCATGTCCCCATATAAATTTGGATGTTAAAATATTCAGTACTGGCAGGGTTTCCGCCAGACCGGCTGCGGGTCCGTCCCACGGACCCATTCCCCTCGCATATGATCTGTTTGATTCATACATGTACCAAAAGTCAGTAGCAATATGTCATAAAAAATCCGGCTGCAACGGGAGTTCGGGAGGTTAAACAGAATACTGTTGAAAAAGCGGGTCAATTGAGCGCAGTGTGTTACCGGTACAGCGTAACCCTTTGGAATCAAAGCGCCAAAACTACAACGTAATGTTTGGTGTGCATTGAAATAGCGACGTTATATACAGCGTAATAAATGTCGCGGTAACATCAAAGAATGTCGGACTGCTGAGTACGGATATTATTTTGCACGGGATTTCTGTGGTTGAAACTACTCAGCTCGGAGATCCCGTGCTGTCGTACGATTACATAATTTGATCAAAGAATGCCGAATTGCTGAGTTAGGCAGAGTAGGGATCAACATACGCACAACAGGCGGTTCTCCTACCAAAGGAGGTATCTACCTCCGAGATCCCGTGCTATCGTACTATTATAATACGGAACCTGTCCCAAATCAGTCTTTATAGCGGGAATTCATAGTGACAACACCATTCATTTTCACCCACATTACATGCATGGAGGATAAGCACAAAAAACATACCCCCCACCCCCAATATGGAGATAAAGTCAAAGTACGGTCAATAATAGTTTCGTTGTCCCGCCTGAGTCCCCAAACACAAACAACGGCGCACACGTTCCCATTTCCCGCCAAAACTCAATTATATTTTATAACACGTTGGCTAAAACTCTATATCAGCAGTTGTTGGACTAATACAGACTATTGACAAGCTATATACGCGTTCCGAGTTTGAAATATTTAGCTACCATTCGTATTTCGCCGCTATAAATATCTCCTGCAGACAAACCCTGCAGTATATATGACGTCACAGCGCACAAATAGTTTTACGATTGATAGAATACATGGAATATATCAGTTTCATTTTCACGGAAGCTACTTGAAATTCTAGGAAATACTTAATTCAATTATCCCAGCTAGGTATTATTGGACAATGCATAGATGCTTTTTAGTGGTTAGTTTCATTATACCTGTCGGAATCTTATTGTAAGTTATAAATTTTTAAACACTGTAACTTGTAGCTTCAGATAGTCTTCAGTCAGACGGCAGTCTTACGTGCGTAATTACATGATTAATTATCTGGATACCATCAACAGAATTAATGCACCCACGGAAAATGATCGACTTGCGTAATATGCGTAGCTTTGGATTGCTTTGTGGGACACTCAGGTGCAAGGAAATGGCTACTTTGCAGTGTCAAATAACAAAATTTTCGCCCGACAGCACGAACCATGGTCGACCCGTCGCGTTATGTGTTTTCCCAATACCACTGTCGGATACCCGTTTAGGTTCGGACATTCCAAGATGGCGGCGCCAACTAAATCAGATAAACGGTAAGTGTATATATTGTCTCCAAGCAGCAATCAACGACATCTTTCGGTGATACACCTTGAAACAGTTATGTAGGAATTTGTATGCCCAACACATACGTAACACGCCTTTTGCATAACAGGCATGTGAATTGTTGTATTTGGCGTGTCAATTCGTCATAATTTTTCGAAATTTTATCGAGGCGGCGAAATGTTCGCTTTTTCGTATTTTTCTGGCCTTGGGCTCATGCATCCGCAAATTTATGTATTGTTGTGGGTAGATTAGGTCACCACACATCCTCGAAATGCAAAACCGGCGATATTTTTATTGTCTAACTCCGAAAAACAACCTTTGAAAATTTCAAAATGTTCAGGTTCGGATTCGCAACATTCGCGATGATTTTGTTCAGGTTCAGACACAATTTTCGTTCAGGTTCGGACAAATTTGGTTCAGGTTCGGACGCATCAAAAACTTCGCATAAAAATGACACACCGAGGTACAGTCGCGTTCTTATTGCGTTTTTGTGCATTTGATTTTCTTCCATTCGTAAAATAAACGATAAATGGGGAACACGAGGCATGGTTTTAGCCCACTCGTGAATAATTTGGGCGGACTTTCTTATTTTATGCGCGTGAGATCTATGCGATAACGTGATTCCCCTCCACATCCACATACGATGCCACGAAGGTCGCCGATGAGCAGATAGCTGTCCATAACATAAGTTACACGGCTTTTTGAGGAGGATACTGTGTGGTATGCCCCGGTAGAGGCTCGTATCCCCCGAGGCGATCCCCCAGTCTCTATTGACAATATATTCCCAGACATAAAGCGCAGAAACGAGCCACGAACAGTAATTATATTTTGTTAGACCGCTTATACGATGAATGTGATTATATAGCTGTTCCCACAATTTGCCCATAAATACTTGCTGATAGATAGACAATATATATTTTGTATCAATAATTGGATGATATATTTGGGTATTCACACGAAACATATTCTTTTCAATATAAGCCTTATGTGTTTTGCCTCATTTCTAAATGTTGAATCCAGTTACAAGTTAACCATTTGTCACACGACTATTATGCCGGACTATTAATTAGAGCCCGAACATGTTGCGTTCTATTCAGCACTATGCGAACATAGAGAATACCTATATATGGTTTGCCGAATAATACCTGCAATATGCGAATCTTCACGAGCGGCGATATTTCAGGAATATATTATTCGAGAAACCATATGTGTTCTCTTTATGTTATGCTTATGGTAAGCAATTCTGCAAAACTACAAGTATTTATTTATCGAAACAAGAATTTAGACGCCGAAGTAGCGAAACTTATGCAAGCAACATCAGCTGTTCCGTTGGCAAATTAAGCATCTCAAAATGTTGGTGGAAAATTTCCTTCATGTGCTTAAGAGAATAATGCCTACCCAATGGTTAAATATTACACACATAAACCCAATTAACAAATATGAATACGTAATAAAACGGGATCATTTGTTTTTCTTTAGAACTTATCGCAGTAATAAACTATTTTCAGTCTTCCGCGGAATTTCGCGTAGTTTCATTGATAATACACGCGTCAATAATTGTGTACCCTTTTTTAAACAGAAGTATCTACAGTGAGATAACGTTTGAAAATTATTATCCATGCCAAGGTCCTGACGAAAGAGAGCGCATCGTATGTCATTTAAAATTACAGCTATTTCATAGGGAAACATTTTACAAACAGCGCTTATCCCCACACCCGGTTGTAACTAACAATCTGACTGACAACAACGTCACGTTTAAGTCATGCACCATGTCCCGTATAACTCTTGACAGTGGGCGTATAAAAGTACGTGAAACATCGTGGTTATGAATTACCCTTGAACTAGCAGTTTCACCAATCGTGACATTGTTCTAGCGCGCTGAGCTTAATTGACGTCACCTAAAACAGGATCGATAGGTCTGCTACTGAATTATTCTTATTGGTGCTGATTGGTGTGAATTTATCTATAAAAACCTATACAAAGCACACCACATGGTAGCTATTGATGTGGGACAAAATCGTTAGCTCCGCCAACATCGTGGGATACTAGGAGATTTAATACCTGGATGTCTCTTTTTGAAACCTCTTGGCTCCGCCTCGGGGTTCAAAATCGAGAACCAGGTATTAAATATCCATGTATCCCCGATATTTCAGAAGATAAGTATAATACCACTGTTGCTCATATGTAAAATGTAATAATTCCCACTAGCTGGTTAGACATTGCTCGAGAATATTCAACTGTGGCTTTTTTCCCATTAATTCGGAGAATTTACCACCTATATTTGGAAATTTCAGCTGCCATATTTAGAAATAACAAATTAACAGTGCATGTTCGTTAATAACACGCACAATAAGATCGAGACTGCACCTCGGCATGTCATTTATAGGTCAGGTTTTGATGCGTCCGAACCTGAACTAAAATTGTCCGAACCTGAACCATATTTGTCCAAACCTGAACGAAAATTGTGTCTGAACCTGAACAAAATCATCGCGAATGTTGCGAATCCGAACCTGAACATTTTGAAATTTTCAAAGGTCGTTTTTCGGAGTTAGACAATAAAAATATCGCCGGTTTTGCATTCCGAAGATGTGTGGTGACCTAATCTATCCACAACAATACATAAATTTGCGGATGCATGAGCCCAGGGCCATAAAAATACGAAAAAGCGAACATTTCGCCGCCTCGATAAAATTTCGAAACATTATGACGACTTGACACGCCAAATACAACAATTCACATGCATGTTATGCAAAAGGCGTATTACGTATGTGTTGGGCATACAAATTCCTACATAACTGTTTCAAGGTGTATCACCGAAAGATGTCGTTAATTGCTGCTGGGAGACAATATATACACTTACCGTTTATCTGATTTAGTTGGCGCAGCCATCTTGGAATGTCCGAACCTAAACGGGTATCCGACAGTGAATACGGACTCATTAATTTCCCCTTGGCGGAAACCCTGGTACTGGACACTTCATTGTGCAAATAAAGGCTCTATTTAATAGACTATATCATCTGCAGGTTGGTGATTTGCATTACATGTTGTTGAATTATAGAAAAAATCCTTGAAAATAAGGAAAATCCAACTTGAATAAATACTATCAACTTGGAATTTTGGGACATTTGGGTCTCCAGAGTTTGGGCGCCCAAACCTGTAACAGGTATCAAAACATCCCTGGATCCTTCTCTGGGTGAAACCATGCTTTTTCTTAATATATTTCTCTCTCGTCCACCACCTTGGGCCTGGATGTGAACACAGTGACTAACAAGGACTGGGAAGAGTTAAATTTGGTGAAGAATGTGCTGTGTTCATGTATTATTTATGACTGCTTTATTTCTCACAGCAGGGAAGATTTTTGCTTTAAGTTACGAGAGACATGTGTTATGCAAACCTTGAAATAGCGTGTCTGGCATTTGCAGAATGAGGTCCCCAGAGGGTGAATTTAGTGATGCTACCCCACATAGCGGGCTAGCATCACCAAATTCACCTCTGGGGACCTCATTCTGCTTACACCTCAGCAGAATGAGGTTCACAGAGGGTGAATTTGGTGATACTAGCCCGCTATGCGGGGTAGCATCACTAAAATACCCTCTGGGGACCTCATTCTGCAAATGACAGACACACTATTTCAAGGCTTGGTGTTATGTCACCAGGTGTAAAGCCTGAACTGTGACAATCGTATATAAAATCTGTACTCAGCATATGCAAACAAGCTCATCACAACACCAGGTATGCCATAATTCATCTGTTTCAACAGGTATAACTGTCTCAGGCCCAGATGTATGTTTCACAAGAATCTATTGTTTCTAAGTACAGAAAAGTCTTATACATAGACAAAAGTCCCACTTGCATGTATAATGGGCTCATATGTCACATGTTTGAAAACTTGGCACAAAATGTTACATCAAGCACATATTGTTTGCTTATTTTAGCGTAAACGGAAGGTCAGCACCCAATTGAAGAATGTGATATTCAACTAGGATCATGTCCACAATTCCAACCACATGAATTGTGCCACATCATATGAGAAGACATAATACCTGAGCTATCTAAATCTGTGCCACTTCATGCAGTGACCAGTGCCAAATAAATGCCTGAAAAAATGCAGAAAGGATTCCGCCAATGAGTCATATACTCATAATAGTGTAGGTCTAAATGATAGAAAGTGTCTGTCTACATTTCTGTAAAGATCGAGTCATATATAATTCACATGCACAATTTTGAGTCTAAGTTAAACAACCAATTATGAATTGAATTCTGAACTTCAAGTATATGTAGTATTGCCAGAACTTGGGAAAACTTTAAATGGAATATGAATCTGTATGTTCTTCTTACTGGATCACGGCCTTGTCCATTGCTTTTCTGAAGGCAGGGGGTCAGGGAGGAGTGAAAATGTAGCATTTGTGGAAATGTAAATATTTCATGAGAATCTGACTGTGCTATCTAATTCTAGTTTCTCGTAAGTGATTTGCACCAGCCAAATGGAATCACTCAGACTCTGCTAATATATTATGTCTATTCTGATATTGAAACTCGAAATCTTCAGACATACAGACCAAGCTTATTAAAGTTTAAATGAGAACACCATTTAAACTGAATTAAAACTGATGATATGATCTGTCTATGGAGCGAGTATCAAAGACACCAGGGGACATGGAGGTCCGTGCAAATAGAATTCAAAATACCTGATAAACATAGTGTATAGGTAAATTCTCAATTAACTGATATCAAGAACTTCTTTCTGAATCTGCCGAGCTGTTATTTCTGCAAATAAGAACTGCAGCTCACGCAAACCAAGATAGCACAAGTATTAAGAGGAACAAGATGGAACAGCACTCAGAAGAACTGTGAAAAAGGTAAACACTAGCTATTACATAAGCTGCTAAGTCTTTGAAGGGACCCAAGGCCTTCGAAGTGGAAGGCATGGAACATGGCACCATGTACCCTGACAGGAAACAGAATAACTTACCCCGCTGGACAAAACAAGTGTCCATTGGCACCGCGGTGTATTTGCCGTGTCAGAGTTTGTAAATGCAGTTGATCACCGCGGCCGAACGGCAAGTACACTGCGGCCAAATGGCAAGTTCACTGCGACCGAAAGGCAACTACCCTCGCGGTCGAATGGCATGTACACCGTGGTTAGATTTCTGGTTTGTATTATCTTTTTTCAGTTTGATGAAAGTACACCGTGGCAACTACACCATGCCGAATGGCAATTACACTGCGGCCCAACTGTAGTTAGCCGGTGGAGCCGCGGTGTAGTTGCATTTCGGCCGCGGTGGCAATGCTAACCGCACCACACCTTTACCTTTACCTTTACCTTCTCTGTACATCCCTCCTGTGTCAGGAGAACCGTCCTTATGGGCGGACGTAACCACATCTTCTTGAGCATATAAGTTTGATACCCGGTATGTGTATACATATATATATTCAGTCTGCAATAAATTATCTACAAGTAGTGTCAGGTCTAACCTGTGGCTGTCACTGACTGCCGGGGTCCACAGGCGGAGCTCTCAGACCAGTTTTCTTCTTGGACAGGATACGGAGACGAGCATGGTGTAGTTGGTAACACAAGCCTCTGGCGATGGATTCAATTTTCAGCATGCAGTATTTTGGTATATCGAATGCTGAGCAGTCTAGTATTATTTTCAAGAGGTAATGGTTTTGAATATTGGGGTTCAATCCAGCTTGGTTCAGAGTTTCTTTTATGGCTGTTATGAAGCGGCTTCTTACAGCATGGAGACTTTCACAGGTTACAATGAAGTGGAGTATATCCTCAGGTTCTTTGTTGCAGAGTTGACAGATGTCAGTGGTAGTAGATTCAAATTTAACTTTTTGTCTTTGTAAAATATATGTGCCTGTTGACATTTTCATTTTATGTGCTGCCATAGTTGTGGCGAACGGTTCGGATCCGCAAGCATCCCAGATTTGGTGTACGTGTCCAGGAGTGGTGTCTTGTAGATTCAATTGTGTTAGGGTCGATTTATCCATGGCTTCCCGTTTAAGGTTCCCCAACCAGTGTTTTTCTATAGCTGTGTCCACCATGTTCTTCCAGAGACGTTAAGTGGACACTTGTTTTGTCCAGCAGGGTACACTTTTCAAGGAACAATCTTACCCTCCAGAATATTGTCTCGAAAAGTTTGTGCAGTGTGCATCTTTGACGGCCCAATATACACAACAAAATCATCGCTAAAAGTTTATATTCAATGTATGTAGTGGGTTACTGTTGTGCCACCTTCTTAACTGTGGCAAACAATGGTGCAAACTTCATTTGTGCACCTTGTTTTGATATACCGGTAGAAAACTTAATTTTCCCTCAAAACAATGAATACTTCGCTAAAAGGGGAGTTAATTCACATGTAAGTGGACTGGACCAGTCCAGGCAAAGGTACCGGACCAGAATGGCCTGGACCTGACTGGACTAGACCGCTTATTCAGCGGTGGTCCAGTCTGGTCTGCATCACTACCCCCCTCCCCCCAAGCCTCTAGTCATTACAGCTGCCAATGTGAGATTTTCAGTATTTTGTCACCTGCATGTACTGTTATATACCGGTAGTTGACACTTTCATAAAAGATGCTGACAGCTGCCAACAACAGAGTTATTATATGTACTTGATTTTCACATATACAGGGATATGCCTGAATTCTAGTTCTGTACTGAGTAGCTTGTACATATAATTGGTTAATATATGATGGGTGTCTGTCAATAGGACCCACAGACAGGCCAGTGCAGAATGTTAATCTAATAATTATCTTGATTTGGTGTAGGGAGGCAGTATTCACTGATTGTTATCATATGAGTATACTAGGATG
The DNA here is from genome assembly GCA_032622095.1 of Siphonodentalium dalli. Classification (NCBI taxonomy): domain Eukaryota; kingdom Metazoa; phylum Mollusca; class Scaphopoda; order Gadilida; family Siphonodentaliidae; genus Siphonodentalium; species Siphonodentalium dalli. The sequence continues at coordinate 207,926,856 of CP136065.1, forward strand.
CCCCATGCCCAGTAAAGTCACAGGCCAATTCATGTTTGTATCATTCTGTTTAGACTGAAATTTTTGCCAGTACACCAGGATCACAGAAAATTTCAAGAGATGCCAAAGCCATCCGAGGTCAAGAGGGTAGTTTTTCCAGAAAATGCCATCATTCAGACTTGGGCGTTGATCATAAATAAAAAAAAGTGGTCAGAATGTAAATAACATGTAAGTGAAAATGACATCCAAAACAGTAAATTTAATTACAAAAATGTATAATTTTTCTTGCATTCTGGGGATTATGTAGAGGCAGTTTTTGCCCTTTGTGGAGGGCTCTTGATCCTGTCATGATGGGGGCTGTGCTGGTGTAGCATTAAAGATCCTGTGTAGGTGTTGTCAGGCCAATGCATTCTCTTATATATGCAAGGCAAGAATGCAATGCCACAGGGTTTTCTCAAAATTTCAGGAAGCTCCAGTAATGAACAGACCTTTGTCTTTTTCAGTTCCTTTATTTTGTAAAATCATCCAATTGACGAATGCTACATAGATCTGGATATTGGGGTGGGGTGGAATTATAATGTGTTCCACAAAGATTACTCATTAGGCCAAACTTTTTTATTTTACTGCTTTACGGATCCGCCGACCCTGTTTTCTGTGGCCAGACAAGGAAATAAAAATCAAATATAATTTTTATTTTTATTTTCACAGCCGACAGCTGTTTCTGCTTATCAGTAACAAATTATCTAACCACATTTCACTGATTAAAGATGCATAGGACACACCAACTAAGATGCATAGGACACACCAACTATAGATATCTCTGGCTTTAATTACTTTTAACTACATCCAAGATGAGTTTATGTGTGGACCACCAAGATACCTGTATGCTTTCTATAAATCTTGACATCTCTTTAAAACTTTAAATGGCCTTTAGAATACATTTTGTATTCCTGGGAATTTATGGTGATCTTTATGACTGAAGACCAATAACAGTCCACAAGGTTTCTTAGATAGGAATGACAAACTAATGAGTATGTGGGTTTGCTCAAGTTACACATTCACTTTTTATCACTACCACTAATCTCACCATTCCCATGTGTGTATTAACCCTCTCTATACTAAATACTCATTGACCAGACAAGTAGATTCCTTAGGAAATGTTCAGATAATAAGTTCAACAAGTTCTAAACTTATTATCTGAACATTTCCCACCAACTAATAGGAATCCTTCTGCAAATATATTATCTGTCGGCTACTTATTTTTCCATGACATCCATCCAGATGAATAATGGACTTTTTCAATGTATACATTATAACTGAATGGGGGAGTCCATTTATTCAATAATTAAAATGTTGAACAAAAACAAACCCTTTATTTCTGGATTTTTTCAATATTATTCAATAATCTGAGCTATGTTTCAAATAGTACTGGATTTGAATTTTGTGATATACATCCAAAAAGTGTTCTCAATAAATGACTGACAGAGAATTATAAAGACACAGTTACCACCTTAGCGAATGTCCAACAAAAAAAAAATGATTCAAGCATTTTTATTTTTTATTTTTTTTCTGACCGACCCTACCAAAACAAGGTTAAAAAAATCCGTAAAGCAGAAAAATAAAAAAGTTTGGCCTTATCAGAGGAGAAAACTAAGGACATTGAGATCAAATTTCATCCCAGCTGATATGCTGTTTGTGCTCAGAAATGTCCATTCCATTAGTGATAGGAAGTGACAGCAATTAATCCAATAAATTATTGGACATGAGCAGTTCTATTCAACAATGTCTCTGATAAAGTGACTTTCTTAATTAGAAGCATCTCAAGAGGCCAGATAGTTAACTGACCACTCCACTTATTGATGGCAATCAGTTATCAATGGAATAGAAACTGACAGAATTAATTCCCCAATTGGAGGGAATTTGTAATTTACTCAGTGAATTAGGAGTGCCATATTGCAGTACTTCTCAGATCTTTCTTCCCTTTTAGAATGACAATTGAATACACTACTAATATACATGTAGGCCTGTAGGGTAAAACATTGGTGTCACGTGTTAAATTGTCAAAATATATTATTGTGACCACAATGAATATCATCCAGTTTGTGGTTGGGTTTTATAATTTATATAATGTCAGTATCCATAGATTCCATACCACACAACATGAAATTTAAATTTTACCTATGCACTCAGTACAGACATAGCAGTGAAATACCTGGGTTTAAAGTGATGTGAAACACTCCAGTAGGGTGATCAAATAGAAATGGAGAATAATCTGGCTCAATGTAGTTATTTTTACAAATATTATAATTGACAACACACAATGTCAATCTTAAATGCAGTGACTCTCGATGGCAAAATCCTTCATTAGTTTATCGCCTAGAGTTGCGTCCCAAATCGAGAAGTAAATACAATGTTAGTACAATGCTACATTCCTCCAGTTGGCATAGTGCCTTAATACTATCTGATCAGCTTGACACACCGAATAAGTCCATAATATGTCTTTAAGACTATCAATCCAATGTCCCTGATGAGAAATTTATTGCAAAAGCAGGATATTTGTAATGTGCCACTAATATGTTGGTATCTGCAGGTATCTGTATATCATTATATTTCCACAATACATGTACATGTAAGTAGATCTAGTAAATTTACCGATTATCGTATCGTCACAGATACAATTTCGGAAGAAGTGCATTGTGCTGTGCCAATATAACAGGAGATCAGTTTTTTGTCAACTATCGAACCCATGTTCAGAATGCTACAAAGTTTGGTCAACTTCTGATGAAAGGGCTTCCTTTTTATTTAAAACTATCCCTGTAGCCAATATGGTTAGGTTGTGGATAACACAAGGTTGTCGCGGGTTCAAACCATAACAAGCACGAAATTCTGGACTAATTTTCAGTTTTGATCTGAGTTACCTCAGTTGAGAGACAACCCAAAGTGCCCTTCCATTTGATATACATGTGTGGCCATTTCGATAAGAAATGAGAAGTTGTTCAGGCTCATGAAGCAATACATTTGAAGCAATGAACACTCATAGTTAGTCCGTGCCTCCATCAATCTGATGTAAAGATAACCACATGGATTTATTTCAGTGAGAATCCAAATCTAGATTCTCGTAAATATGCTCATAAAGTACCCTGGATTCTCGTGAAAAAGTATGTATGGAATCTCGGAAAATCAGATGAAATATAAGCCCTGAAGTTGCCTGAACCATCAGTCATTCAGACATGATTAATTTTTATTTTGTTTCCAGTCCACTTGCTGCTGCATTAAATCAGCAGCCTTTGGCCTTTAACCTTTCCATGACTGGAGCTTCCTGAAATTTTGCGATAACCCTCTGCCAATGCATTCTCTTATATATGAGAGTCTCGCATAAATAAGAGAAAACATTGACCTAAGCTAGTGCATTCTCTAATATATGCAAATCTCCCTATGGGAGACCCGAATATATAAGAGAATGCATGCGGTATATGTCCTTCATGTAAGAATACACTAACCCTAACTCTAACCATAACCCTTGCCCTAACCCTAGTCCTAACCCTAACACATATAGAGAATAGAGGGGGATGTGTGGTTTCATATATTCTTACATGAAGGATATACCGAATTCACTGGCACAGAATCTTTAATGCTGCACCAGCACAGCACCCATCATGAAAGGGTTAACCCTTTACCCAACAGAAGGGCCCTGTGCCAATGCATTCTCCTATATATGCGAGTCGACCATAGGTCGCCTCGCATATATAAGAGAATGCATTGGCTTAACACATTAAAAATTATAAAATTGTTAAAGAATGTAAGAAAAAATGGTAAAAAGTGTTAAAAAAAAGATTTTTTTTAGGCCAATGCATTCTCTTATATATGCGAGGCGACCTATGGTCGACTCGCATATATAAGAGAATGCATTGGCACAGGGCATAACTGTAACTATCACAATATGGTCAAGGAGCCGGTTCCAATGGTATCCATATTTGTATGGTTCTATTGAGACAGACCGAAGATATTTTAGGCTGTTGAAGCTTTATTTGGCCGGTTTTGGCCGGTTTGTTGGGTAAAGGGTTAATAGCATATATACACAAACTGTTAACATGGAAATGTCCAGGTATGAAGCTAATTAAGAGAACAAACACACCTGAGTGACCAGGTGACTGTTTATCACCTGTGTGATACCTGTCAGGATCCCTGATACAAGAGTTGATATTACCTTCCCAGGCAGGTAGACTGGCCAAGTGTTTATTTTATCTGTGAATGCACACAGGTGACTGTTTGGCACAGTAATTAGGTGAGGCGGCCCACCATTAGATACGATTCAGTATTGTACCCTTCTGATATCTTAATACAACAATATGAAAAGACCAGCGGTAAATTGAATCAAGGGTATTTCCTCCGTGTGTCAATTCTAACCATGTCAATGAATGTTATCTAATTCGACTTTAAGCCATTGAATAGGCTGCGGAACAGAGATGGGAAGACTAAATGGCCTTTACGAATAAAATTATAGCAATTCATTTTGTACGTTTTTGTGGCCATGTTAGAAATGAGTCATGGTTAAACTTCTATTTAGAATCACAGTTGTGTACCCTATTACAGGGAGAAAAATCCAACAGTTTATTTTAAATCCAGACTTATTATAAGATGACACCAGTTGGGAAAACTACATGTCTATTTTTGACGAACAACTTCAATGATGAACCCGTCTTTTGCTGTCAAATATAACTTTTTGTCATAAAAGTCACAGGCAGGGAAATAAAATAAACCTTGAGTGTTTTCCATTTCATCGAACAACTCATGGATGCCGGATAAGGGGGGCATGTGGGGGCACTTGCCCCCCTTGCCCTGGCTCAGGGAAGTCCAGTGGGTACCCAAAAAGTGCCCACCTGACTGGTTTGCCCCCCTTGCCCTTTGGTGCTTCCGGCGTCCCTGGAACAACTAGTTCTATTAATCAAGTATATACAATGTTAATACTATATAAAGCTTTAGATATTTTCTCTGGTCTTAAATGGAAACACATGGTAGCAAATAGTCTGTAGTACCTGAATTAATAATGGAATACAAGGAAATTGATAGCAACAATTTCCATTTGCTGAGATACATGTAAAGTCTACAGATATCTTTAGATCAAAATTAGTTTTGCTTTTTTTTATGAAAAACACCGATCAATTGGATGTGGAATAACTCAAGAATTTTAAATGACTGGAGAGACTCATTTGTATAAAGGTAAGAAATGATAGCAATGGTTAAATGAAATTTATTCGCCAGGCTGCGCCAGGTAGAAAATTGAATTTTTTTTCTATTATTGCCTGATGTACAGTAATGCCCCAAGTAATCGACTCTTTAACTACAGCAGAATTATGGGTAACTTTTCAGGATTTAGTCGTAAATATGGCTTGTTGCCATTCATCGGAAAGCGATCCCCGAGAGCTTTCCGAAGAATGGCAACAAGCCATATTTCCGACTAAATCCTGAAAAGTTACCCATAATTCTGCAGTAGTTAAAGAGTCAATTACTTAGGGCACTGCTGTACTGTCATATATCCTGTACTATTATTCAACACTGTATTAGTATTATGTGCTCAAAAGTACATACATTGTACAAGTTACTGGTATATAGAAGAATATAGAATATTTAGAAACTTACTTTGTGTCCATGTTTTGATGTGTCTAGATCCCCGTTCTGTATTTATGAGATATCCATGATGTGCAGGTGACGTAATCCTGTAAAACAATAAATCCTGCGGACTGTCTCTGTCCAGTGATTTTAGAATCTTACTGCTAATGGGGTATCCGATGTCGCCAGCTTCATTAACAAAAGTTAAGGTTGACACGCCGCGGTTAACAGAGATTTGAGGAATTCCGTTATCAACTGGAAACACTTCGATATTCATAATCTGAGGATGACGTGTCGAAGACGAAGTATCAGGGAAAACATAGAAATCTGAATGCGTGCCGTCAGTAACAGTGAAAGAAAAACTATCCCACATTGTTTCTGTTCCATCATGCTGGTAGCTGATCAAATTTTTCTCTACATCAGCCATCGTGAAGGACGTGATAACTTTTGATACATTATGCAGGATATTACCATGAATAGGAAGTTGGGTTATGGTAAACACGATATTTTTAGAGTTGGTATCTCGATCTTCGGCACCCAGTTCAAACGGTGTGATGAGCTTATTGTCACCTTCCTTCAGTTTCAGTGCTTGGTACATCAGAACTGGTTTCTTGTTATCGACATCACTAAGGGATATCCTAAATGTTCGTGCAACAGGGTTATGGCCATCGGTGACCTCAAACTCAAAACTATCCATCTTCATTTCATCAGGACTTGTGTGGACATATCTGATTTTGTTAGCGGCTAATTCGATTTGATAAAAGCCAGCGATAGGCACACCTGGGTTGTCGACTCTTTCGAGATGGCCCCTAGTTGGAGTTCGAGTGATAGTAAACATAAGATTTTCATCTGGCGTGTTCATGTCCGTCCCTCCGATTATATCTGTTGATAAAATTATACTGCCTCCTTCTGGTAACTCAACACCTTTGTTCACAACATGTGGATATATCATATCCACGCCTTCAACGGTGACATAAAAATATCGATCGATCAGAGGATTGAGTCCGTCGGTGATGTCAAACTTTATAAGGTCTCTAACACCTTCCTGGCCTGTGTGTATGTATCGAACCCGCCTATCGTCGATGTCACGCTGTGTGAAGTTTGATTTAAGTGTCAAATTTTTCATATCATTGTGGTGTAGCATTAATTGTAAGTGACCATGTCTTGGAACTTTTCGTACAATAAATGTTATATTCGGGTCGAAAGAGTCCAAATCTTCAGCCTTAAGTTCATGGTTTGTGATGAACTTCGCTTCGCCTGCTTTTTCTATCTCAAGTCCATTATTAATTGTTAATCTTGGCGTCTCGTCGTCCACAGGTACGATTATGATAGGAACTGTTTTTGTAACATTAAAAATGCCGTCCGTGAGGAAGAATTCAAATGAGTCGCTAGTTGTTTCCGATTCATCATGAGCATAGTTGATATGAGATGGGTTGGAGATATCAGCTATTGTAAATGTCGTAACCGGATACATGCCAGAGGTATTCTGCTGTAATATGTCGCCATGGGTTGGTCGCTTAGTAATGGTGAACGTAAGCAGATCTGGTGGCTTGTCATCATCAATAGCATTCAAGATCGGCAAATCAATCATCAGTGTCATCCCTTCTAGTACTAAAAACTTATAAAGTGAAACGACTGGTTCCTCGTCATTTGATGCATATATGGTTATTGGAAAGAAAAAGTTTGGTGAAAAATTTTGTCCATCAGAACATCGGAAATTAAATCGGTCTTCCCTGGGTTCTACACCTTTGTGAACGCTTTGGACATAGTTAATATTCCCGTCCCTAATGTCTTGTATTGAAAACGCTGAAATCGGCATTCCGACTCTTGATTTCTCTGATCCTGGGGCTGGTGAAATGTTTTCTATGTAGCCATATGTTGGCTGCACTATTACTGTGCACACTATGTCCTGTATTGGGCTGTCAATATCTTCGGCATCCAGCATATCTGGCAGAATTGGAGATTTTTTACCTTCATCTACAGCAAATTCCTGGTCAAAGTTGAGGCTGACAATAGGTGCTACGGTATCTTTTGGAACGATATCAACATTGACATTAATTCTGTTGATCCTGCTTCCATCAACTACCAGTCTATCAGAGTTGTCCGTTATCCGCAGATTAAAAGAATCATTCCGACCAGCAAGACCAACCTCTCCACCTGTATGTTTGTACTGCATTAAGTTACCTAGAACATCGTAATGGGAGAATCTAATAACAGGACGGCCATGTCTCAAAATAGCGCCCTCATATGGCTGCCTGTCCAGCAAATATGTTACCATCAAATCTTCCGCTCCGGAAAATTTAAGCTCCTTGGAGGTCAAGGTCACTGCATCGCCTTCAGGAACTTCCAGGGATAAGGATAGAATTCCAGCTCCAGGCAACACTATGTCTGGTTTTTCATCAGATCTGATGTTAATTCTGAATATTGTCGGCATGTGATGAACACCATCAGTGACGTCAATTTTAAACTGATCTTTTTCAGCTTCAATATCTCGGTTGACATACTTAATTTTTCCACCACTTATGTCCTCAGGTGTGAATTCATCGAAAACCATCAATGGATACTCTTCCTTCAGTAGAATGCCATAATCTGGAAGCTCTGTGATAATGTACCTTATAAGGTGCATGTCCGTATCTTCATCCTTAACTTCCAGCATGTGTGAAGTGATAGTGATTACCTCCCCTTCGAGAACCTGTGATCCTTTATTGATCACCACTGGTGGCTTATTGTCGATGGGTTTTAATGTTATTGTTAACTTTTGATCAGGGAGGACATTACCAGATACATCGCTCACTTGGAAGTTGAATTGAATTTTTCTTTGAGTTAATCCCAGCTCGGAACTTGGAGGTTGATAGCAGACTTTAAGGTGGTTGACTTGAGCTTGACTGAACTCATAAAGTTCAGTCGCCGGGTACTCACACAAAACAAGTTTACCGGCATTCAGTGGAGAATTTACATCTGTATCAAATGGACGTTTCGTTACAGAGTATCTCAAATGCCTATCATCGCTATCATCATCAGTGTATCTCAAATACTTTCGTCGAAATTCCGTCAGTTGAAACTCGTTGACGTCCATTTTATGTGTTGATGAAGGATATATGTAAGGAGGTTGATCGTCCACTGGTTGAATTTTTACAACAAATTCCTCAACTGCTGATTCATTAGGAGGATCCCCACCATCAAGGACTCTAAATTTAATTCTATCGATGACGAAATCCGATCTATGAGGACCAATATGACGGTAGAATATTTTACCATCCGTAATATCTTTCTGTGTGAACTGGTCCACAGGTAATTCGTAAACACCGTTGATGTACTCCCAATTTTCTGCATCTGGAGGCATAACATACTGACGTTTTAGAATCACTCCCTCGGTTGAGTATGGCGGCTCCAGGATGAATCGAATCTCTTCATCTATACTGTCCAGATCTGTAGCACTAAGAAAGAGATCGGTGATTTCTATCAGTTCATTCTTATGCAGCTCAACTCCAGTGTTGACAGTTAAAATCGGAGCACTGTCGTCAACTGGGTAGATGGTGACCGGGAACAGGAACTCAACCTCATGCTTGCCATCCGTCATCCTGAAATCAAAGAGAAGATTGTACCCAAGCCTGGATATACATGTACTGTGTCTGACATTTGCAGAATGAAGTCCCCAGAGGGTGAATTTAGTGATGCTGCCCCGCAAAGTTGGCTAGCAGCACCAAATTTACCCTCTGGGAACCTCATTCTGCTTAAGCCTCATCTTCTGGGAAGTATCTATAGTTTCAAATTAACGTTGTTTTTAGTTACTTTTTCACTTTTGTTCAGTTTCTGTATGCCCTAATTTGCAGAAGATAAATGCATAATCGAGGTGACTGATGGGGTGAACATTACCAACTTCAACTGGGGAACTTCAATCTGATTCTAGGTCTCCTATAGTGCTTGAGGCCTAAGAAGAATGAGGTTCCAAGAGGGTGAATTTGGTGATGCTAACCCTCTGTGCAGGATAGCGTCACTAAATTCACCCTCTGGCAACCTCATTCTGCAAATGTCAGACACAGTATATCCAGATTTGATTGTACCATGGATATTAGAAATAGTGGGTGCAAATTAAATATCTGAGAAAAAAACATTTTCCCATATATACACTTTTCTCTTAAGCCATGAAAAATAAATACCCTGACAAGTTAATTTTTCTTGAAATTAGGCTGGGATACCATACTCAAAATATTTCCAAAGTAAGACTTACTGAGATAATTAAAAAGCCAGAGGAGTATTTTATTGCACACCCATTGGTTTTAATATTGTTGCGAAATACAACAAAATACCAGTACAGAAGGTTTGCAATTTTAAATAAACTAGGCAGTAGCTACAACAAATTTATTAGTTTGCAAGATACAGTCTTCTGGGTGTGTAATAAACACAGAACGACACAATGATATGAAGTGGTTAACCAATTATCAAACTCTTTTGTATTGCCTCGAAGTACGAGAACCAGAATGAGTCACAATAAACTTGTGCAATAACGGTGAACAAGTTCACACAGGTGAACAAGTTCACACACAAGGGTGGCAGCACAGGAGTGTGTCGTAAAAAATACAAATAAAAAAAATTCTAAATAAAAAAAGACAGATAATTAGGAGACAAATTACGCATGATGTTGGTTTAACACAACATGATTGCCAAGCAGGACATTGAGTTCATTTTTCAATACAAAAATAATTTTAAACTATTTGTTAAATATTGGACACGAGTGGAGACTTGTATTCAAATATACACAATATGCGATTGATTAGGGCAGACTGACATTAGATCTGTCAATACATGTAGAAGTTAAGATAATATGTTTGAAATCGAGGGTCGATCTTGTGGTAAATCGTGGACATCGAGCAGGTACTATCCATGAATTTTTTGTTTGTCTGTTTTTAAGTTGTCAAACAGTTAATCCTAGAATTGTTTATCAGATTGTAAAATATAGCTTTTACTCGATCAATTGGTATTGGCAATTTAGGAGTCATTTCAGGTGTTTGTGAGGTATGTGAATAGTGAACTCCCTTGTAAAAGCACTCATTTTTAATGCAGATTTTATTGTATATTTTTTTACTTGTTTTTAATGACATGCCCCTGCGGGTAGCAGAAGCACATAAAAATGTAAGGACAGGGCCAAACCTTCAAAAGGGCACATTTCTCAATGTAAATTGTACATTTGTCCAGGTGTCAGTTGAGGGCAAAGGGGGCTGGAGCCCCCACATGCCCCCTGCTCTTCCATCCCTGTTTAAACTCATGTCGTTTATCTATGTATTTCAGTTTTAGTCAGGGTTTATGCTAGTCGGAATGTTTTTTTTTACTATTTAGTGGTAATGTTTTGTTCAGAAAAAGCTTATCTCATCCCACATATTATGAATAACCAGAAATATGGACCCATATAAAAAGCCCCACTTAGATGCCTGCTATTCAATAGATAACCCTTTCTTGGCGGTAGCTGACTCCGAGCTGTGCTGGTGCAACATTAAAGACCCTGTGCCAATGCATTCTCTTATATATGCGAGTCGACCTTAGGTCGCCTCGCATATATAAAAGAATGCATTGGCCTAACAATTTTTTATCATTTTTTCTGATATTCTTCAAGAATTTTATCATTTTTTCTGATATTCTTCAAGAATTTTATCATTTTTTCTTTCATTTTTAACAATTTTATCAGTTTTTTTTATCAGTTTTTCTTACATTATCAATTTTAATAAGTTTTTCTTACATTCTTTAACAATTTTTATTATTTTTTATCATTATTTTTAACATTCTTTAACAATTTTTTAACATTCTTTAACAATTTTTTAGCATTTTTAAAATTTGTTCTTACATTTTTTAACAATTACAAAAAATAATATAAAATTTGATAGGTCAATGCATTCTCTTATATATGCGAGACGACCTATAGAAGCCCCCACTATGATGCCTGCCATTCAACATATAACCCTTTCTTGACGGGAGATGTGCTGATGCAACAATAAGACCCTGTGCCAATGCATTCTCTTATATATGTGAGTCAACCTTAGATCACCTCACATACATGTATATATTAAGAGAATGCATTGGCTAAACAATTTTTTATCATTTTTCATAAATTTTTCTTACATTCTTTAACAATTTTATCATTCTTTCTTACATTCTTTGTCAATTTTAATAACTTTTTCTTACATTCTTCAACAATTTTTATTATTTTTTATCATAATTTTTTACATTCTTTAAAAACAAATTTTCATTTTTTTTTTTTTTTTCTTACATTTTTTAACAATTACAAAAATAATATAAAATTTGTAAGGTCAATGCATTCTCTTATATATGGGAGGCGACCTATGGTCTTGAATGGGTTAAGCTGTTTTATGGTATTTAGTACAGTAAATAAGATTCATCACGATGGGATAGAATTCTATGTTGACCTGTATTTCACATTATAAGCATCAAAAACCCAAACAAAATTTCCATAGTAGCATACACATGTATCTACATAACATGCAAAAGGACTTAAAGCCACATGGCGGTTTGCGCTCCAAAATATACCTAATAAAATTTGCTTTTGAACTTTTCCTGGTATCAAAAATGCGCATGCCTCGAGTCTACTATTTTCGTAAGAAGTCAGCTGATTTTTCCCAGGCCGCCAAATATTCCTTGTGGTGAAAAATAACAGATTAAAACAAGAGCATCGCTAGGGCGTGGCAAAATACGCCCTTTAGCCATTTCGAATTGTACTATCGCAAAATAAGATAATACTTTGGGCTTACATTTAAAGAAAATCTGATATACCCCTAATTTCAATGCCAAAATGTGGTCAAATTCTAAGTCGAAAAATGGCCATAACTCATGTTAAAATAATTAGACAGAACCTATATTCAAACTTGGCGTGTAGTTTTAGCTGGGAAATACACATACCAGCATTGGTTCAGCTCAAATAATAAAAACTGGAGTTATCGGTCGGAAACCAAAATGTTATGAAATTGGTCAAATTCTAAGTTGAAAAAGGGCCGTAACTCATGTAAAAATAATTGGACGGAACCGATATTCGAACTTGACCTGTATCTTTAGCTGGGAAATACACATACCAACTTTGGTTGAGATAAAATAATCCAAACTGGAGTTATCGGTCGGAAACCAAAAATATTAACAGACGGTCAAATTCTAAGTCGAAAAAGGGCCGTAACTCATGTAAAAATAATTGGACGGAATCCATATTCGAACTTGGCCTGTATCTTTTGCTGAGAAATACACATACCAACTTTGGTTCAGATCAAATAATCCAAACTGGAGTTATCGGTCGGAAACCAAAAATGTTAACAGACAGTAAAATTCTAAGTCGAAAAAGGGCCGTAACTCATGTAAAAATAATTGGACATAACCCATATTCGAACTTGGCCTGTATCTTTAGCTGGGAAATACACATACCAACTTTGGTTCAGATCAAATAATCCAAACTGGAGTTATCGATCGGAAACCAAAAATGTTAACGGACGGACGGACGGACGGACAGACGGACAGACAGACGGACGGACAGACTGATAACATAATACGACCTTTTTTTCAAAAAGGGCGTATAAAAATTTATATCTAATAACTCTGAGCTTTGATGGGTGCATGGTTTCCTCGACTCACAAAAATATTTTACCACTAAAGCTGAAGAAATAGTAATTTAGGGCCGTTTATTCGGATTATGCATCTTTAAGAAGAGAATCATAAAAAGTTATTCATTGATCTGTCAGGTCTGAGATCTGAGTCTCAGTACAATTGAAACTTAATTGTATTGATGTGCAATTGATTTTACAAATGTGAATTTTGCATTTGACAGGGGTCTAGGACCATAAATATAATCCTAGTGGTGTAAATTGTGCTGGATTATTATTGATATCACCACAATTTAAATGTATTACAGGCAATCAAGTGTGCTGAAAATTAAATGGCATATTGCAATGTATACACAGCATGGCTGAATTGGACTGAGTGCTGATTGTATTGTCAACTATATGTAAATTGACGGCCAAATTCACATTTATTAATAATTGGACTCAAGCGCAATTTAATTGCACAATCAATTTTGTTAAAGAACAATCAATTACACTGAAACACAATTAAATTGTACTGCAGTGGATACTCCAAATACATTTTAGTGAAATATAACTACAAAATGTGTATTGCCCTCAAAGTGGGTTGAAGTAAGCCAACTGATCAAATGAAAAGCAGTGTTGTTTGACTGGGATTTACAGAGTTACTGGTCATCTGACAGGGGTGCTTCAGTTTAATTAATTTCCCTCACAATGAATTGCGCTTAAGTGCACTTCAGAAGTTTATGAATTGCACTGAAGTACAATGGCCTCTCATAAAACTTAAAAGTGTGTGAATGGTACTAGATATAAAAAAAGAGCAATTGGAAATGTATGTGATCAGATTTCTCTCCACCCACCCCCCATCCTCCAACCACCACCATGACAATTAATGAATTATATGCCACCTTCCTCACTATATCAGAGAATTACAAAGTTCAATACTAGAATATGTACAGTACACTTCTATCTTACTGTATATACACTATCATCACAGGGGTGGGCAGATATGATGAGTGGGGGTGGGGTCGAGGGAAGAGGAGCTTTCTGGTGAATTTCCAAGCCCCTGTGCTTCTATCATGTTGTATATTTAATTATTTTAATTGTGTTTATCAGATAATTGCCTACGACTGTTGGTACAAGAGGTGGGTCAGTCTCAGCCTGTGTGATTCTGTGAGGGGTGGGACATTATAGGACCCCACCCACCCCACACACAAATACCCACTAGGCACATCCCTTTCTTTACAACAGAGTCATAAAATAGTGGTGTGTGTCATTATTACATTTTCATAAATATTGCACACCTGAATATTATATTATCACTGCTGCTGTCGCTGTGGTCGTGGTGATAACTAACCCTCCCCGCTTCGAGGTCCGCTGGGGTGAAATAATCCTGTCCATCCGGAAGTCGCAGGTGCCCGTGACGTAATCCACCAGCGACCTCTACTGTGACATCGTCCAGGTTATCCTCGTCGGAAATCCGCAAATTCGCGCCACTGCTCAGCTCACGTGACTGGCCTTCGAAGAGTTGTACCCCTTTGTTCGTTGTGGCAACTGGCGCCATGGTGTTTTTTGGATTCACTTCGATCAGCAGTTGAAAAGGATCTGACGATAATCCGTCTGAATCAATTATTTGAAAATCTACATTAAATAGCCGCGTTCGATCCGAATCGATGGCAGGTGGCTTGTATGCGATTTTCAGTTCGTCCAAATCGCGCTGGTAGAATGATTTGAGCGGTTGGTTGCGATCATCGGTGCTAACTAATGACCCCTCATTTTCGCCGAGTGGCCGAGTGATGTTGAATATCAGGTCACTGGGTGACGTTTCTGCGTCCTCTGCAGCTAGAATTTCAGGTGTTATAGCTGTCATCACGAACTGATCGACGACATCCCCTTCCATTACTAACATAGCTTGGGTGCTAGCTCGTGGACGGGTGTTACCGGCAGACTCGATCAATTTCACGGTAACTTGAAAATATTCTTGTTTCAATAAATTTCCTTCCGAATCTAGTAATTCCACGACCATTGGGATAAAATCCTTATCGGGTGAGGTCTGAATAATATGTTGGTATGCTACTCCCATTCTTAGAAACCGATCGCAGTCGACCAATGAAAGGGACGCAGGGTCGCTCCTCAAACGTCCGTATTTTGGCCGGCCGCTCGACCGCCGAAGTACAGACAGCTTGCAGATCTCGTCGTCTCTGTCGAATGTGAACTCCATTGTTTCATCCGTTATTGGGGTGCTAACCCCCAGGACTTCATTGACTATGATAGGTTTGTTTTTAGTGACGACTTCTAACTGAACAAACTCCACCGTGACGTCGAGTGTGAATGGAATAATCAGCGTTTCTGTCTGTGAATCATACCTAATTTGCAGACTAACTCTATCAGAACGGGGAGTCCGAATCCCTAAATGAGTGTATTGCACATCGCCGAGTTTGAAATCACATGGGAAAGATGAAGGGGTTAATCTCCCAGGCCTTTGAGCCAGTGCATCGTCGTGTATCACAGCAACTTCACATTTATCCTCCCTTCGTTTATAAATCCTTAAATCCCGATCAGGGTTAACGAAAAACGTTCTCCCAAACGGCGCAGATATTCCATTATTTTGCACAAGAATTTGTGTCTTGTGGAGTCCGGCACTAATAGAGTCAATGAACACAATGAACAATATAGTCCACACACAGTGAAGGCCTGACAGCATTCGTAAGGCCCCTGGGGGGTCTGGTAATCCTGGGGCCATCACCCCTGTAGCCCTGCGATTGAGACTATCTATTCACGTGGAGTTGATTCCATCCGCGCGCTACAATACTCCGATAAAACAAACACTTGTGCCGCGTATCTGCCCATTCTAATAACTCATCGTACAGAGAGTAAGAACGACGTGTGCCCGGCGCATGAATATTCTGCTGTCTCCGTCGCTCCGCCCATCGCACACTGACACGTGGTTATCACACGTGTTCAATAAAACGGGATATTTCTAAGCAACAACATTTATGCAACAAGGACCCGTTTGTCTCTTAATACTTCAAGTAAATTAAACTTCTTTATGTGAAAGTATTCATAAGCGACACACAAAAATACATAATGCAAAACATCACAATAAATCACATTCATCGAAGCGCACTCTTTTGTTTGCAGACATAGCATGTTTGTTTACATACGTAAGTTGGTAATTTAGCGCCTCCCAGGAGGTGGGCCTATCACAAAAGTCGCTCAAATATCTTAGAAATAAATATTCTTCTGTAATTTTCTGCTCTGATTCGTTGTAACATTTTTCGTTGAGCAGTCAAAAGACGGGTATTTATTTTCTGTTTGTCGCTTCGATGCTTCATATTTTTGATGACCGTTATCCATTTAAAGCAGACGACGCGCGTTGTTGTAATCGCTCGGCATCAAGGTTTTACCGGTGTAGCTTTTATTAATATAATATCCTGTCTATATCCAGCTGTATCGGGAAGTTTTGTTATGTTGTATTTATACCATTCAGGCGACTTGCGCCCGTAAAGTTATAACCTGTGTTGCGGATAGTATCATAGTAAATGCATGGGTGGCTTTAAGAGTTCTATTGGACATCTTCGCGTTTGCCTATATAGCATGTTGAGCTTTACTTCACTAACTATGATCAACTATGGTGTAGCTGTGTATAACATATAAATCTTTAAGCAGCTCCGTGTACCATGTAATCCTGAACATTACTGTTACAGAGGAAATTGCATTGCTCAAACTATAACGTGAATCATAGGCGGTTTGTATAGAACTTTAATATATATAACTAAGTAACTAAAATACGATGCATATTTTATTCGTATGATGGCAGGGGGTCTGCAACAAAAACAACCCAGACACAGGGAGGGGTGGTTCGAGGTTGCTAAAAAAAAGTGTGATGCACAGTTTGTCTAATGAACATATTTATCAAAGATTATTTAGGAAATAATAAGATATTGCAGTTGTATCACTTAGTCTTGTAAATGCTTACATATTGCATCATTCTGAGTATGATGTGCTCCTTGTTGGTGATGGGCATCTTTCAGAGATGTGGCGATAGGGTGTTTGCATGAAACTTCGAACAACAATGAACAAATGTCATGCTTGACACAAATGTTGGGGAATCCAGGTAGATTAAAAGTAGATTGAAATTGTTCTGACAGTTGGGTTTGCAACCAGTATAGTTGATATGGAATTTATTGTTTAAGACCAAATATAGAATATTTACCTAGTTTCATTGAAAGCTTTCGACCTTATTAATCGTCAGTTCTTGACATGATTAAGATAAATATTTCGTTCATTGTGTATAGCAATATTTTGTGGGGAGTTTGGAAACTTTCCATCAAATTTACCATGGGGGATGTTTGGTTAATAATAATAGTTACCAGTTGAGGCAATACCAGTGCGAACATTTTAATTAAAGGTACTCAATCCGATCAGACGCTTCTAAATTACTATTTCTTTGGCTTCGGGGGTAAACAATATTTGATTCAAATCGAGGAACCCACCCATCAAAGCTCAGAGTGATCAGATATTGATTTTTGAAGTTTGTTATTTCTCGAGATGTGCACTAATAATTGGCACAGAAGTTTATGTTCACGATGTCAAACTGACAAATTGCGGATGAAGTAATAATAACCACTCGATTTTAGAGTTATCCATCTTCATCCGTAATTTTGACCGAGACCACCCTTTTGACGGCGTGTTATTGGGCCACAAACAATAGAAATAATAAACTTCAAAAATCATATCTGATCACTCGGAGCATTGATGGGTAGGTTCCTCGACTCGAATCAAATATTGTTTTAACCCCCGAAGCCAACGAAATAGTAATTTAGGAGCGTCTGATCGGATTGAGTACCTTTAAAAGTACTCAATCAGATCAGAGGGTCCCCATATCATCAAGATACAACAACAACAACAGCAACAACAACAATATTTCTTCAAAATACTCTTTAGTTATCATAATCGATTAATTGCAACAAAATAATGCCAACCACTGTCAACTATGGTATAAAATTTCCCAAAACGGGTTATTTATCAACATTTTGTACAACGAAATGTTGCCGTATTACCACTTGTTTTAAGAGTTATCCACCTTCATCCGCAATGTTGACCGATACCGTCAGTTTGGCGGCGTCAGTTTGGCGGCGTGTTGAGAAATAACAAACTTCAAAAATCGATATCTGATCACTCTGAGCTTTGATGGGTGGGTAATAATCCGATACGACATATAGGAGGGTATCACCCCCCCCCCCCTTTCGGTACGCGGGATTCAGGGTGTTTTGAAGCCGTACGCGGGATTCATACCCCCGAATTAACTGGTATTCGGGTTCAAGCAAAACATCTTGGACGCAGGTTTTGATGAAGCAAAATAATATTTTGTGCTAGTTATGTGTATGAATGAGTGGGTAGAATAGCTTCTTGGGCATATCGACCACCATGCCATCATAAACAGAGACGTGGCGACAGGGGGGGGGGGGGTCTCACCCCCAACTTTGGTCAAAATTTTCAACAGTTGGAAATTTCATACCTGCCAAAACATTAGTTGGAAATTTCACACCTATAATAAGTTGAAATGTTCTTGTAGTTTGATTTTCAAACAATTTATTGGGGGGGGGGGTATTAATTGTTTTTGGACCAATATTTGCATATTTTCCTATTTTTTGTCAAAATTTTGGACTGAAATGGTCATCAGTTGGAAATTTCCAACCTCAGGAGGGTGACAGATTGGAAATTTCCAACACTTGGAAATCTTGTGTCCTGATCCCTCCCCCGTGGCCAGTCAAAAAATGCTAGTTAATTTAAGAAAACAATATTCTCATACATTTGGTCAACATTGGCATTGGAATTGTCATCAGTTGTAATTTTTCCAACCTAAGTGGTGTGTCAGGTTTGAAATTCCAACTGTAAGAATGCTTGACGCTAGTCTAGATGCTAGGATTTTGCGATTTTCTTGTTCATATTAAAAAAAATTCCCACACCGGACCGAACCATGGTCGGCCTGGTGTGTCATTGTCTCTCCCCAGTGGTCAATACAAAAACGCTAATAATTTTAACAATATTTTACTACATTTGATCAAACTTGTGGTCATCAGTTGGAGAATTTTCCAACCTGAGGCGGAGTATGGGGTTTGAAATTTCCAACACTATAGGAAAGCTTTAGTTGAGGCCAGTCTGGGTGCTAGGATTTGTGAATTTCTTGTTCAAATTTCAAATTTTCTCACACCGGCCGAACAACGATGGTCAGCTCGGTGTGTCGTGGTCTCTTGACCGTAGCCGTGTGCATTTGTATGGAGTTAGACCACTAGATGTTAGGATTTATGCAATGTTTCAGGTTAAAATATCTGAATGTTCTCATACCGGGAATATAGAACCACTGGTTTATGAAGATATAGGATATTAGGCCTAAACACTGAGGTGGAAAGGGGGGGGTGTGCAAATGGAATTATGCAAAACTTGTGTTCGGTCTGATTCTGACTCAAGAGGGGGGGGGTGCAGTTGGAATTTCAAAGGTGGACACCCCCAAACGGAAACCCTCTAGCCACATCCCTGATCATAAAGTATCATTAATGGTATCATAACGGCCTCATAACGCGACCGGCATCATAATGTGTCTATGTAACTTCTGCTTGTATCTGTCTGATATTAAAACAGTCAATTTGTATGTCATTTATCGCATATTATTTCTTAACATGTATTCAGGATTCACCCCCCAAAATTAACTCGTATTCAGGATTCACCCCCCCAAAATTAACTCGTATTCGGGATTCAGGGGGGAGGGGGGGGGTGATACCCTCATATAGGTACGACAAAAATGCTCAACCTTATTTGACAAGTTTAGTTAAAGATAATACGGGCGGGCGGTGGGTATGCTGTATAACATATTCACCTCCGTCAAAAACCGCCATAAACAGGAGGAATAGTAAAATAGACAGACTTTGTTCTTATGCCAATCAGAAATATGGCATAAACAGTATGTTTATTGTAAATTTTTTCACCTTTGTTATGTAAAACAAAAGCAAAACACGTTACGTTTCCTGGCTTTTGTTTAGATCCGGATATGGTAAACAAAAAGAGCGTTATTTATTACTGTTTTCCTTATATGGAAATAATAAAGAGCGTTTATATAATTTTTGTGTGATTGACCAATATAATTGCGCTGTGTTATGTAAACAGAAACACAACTTCTGTAACACGAGCAGGCTCTTGTTGACGTACACCATCGTACATCTTGACGACAATATACTATTTACCGCGCTTATGTTTGGCATATATGAGCGGAACTGTATATATGTTGGTGTTCCTTCTGTTGATGGCGATTTGAACAAATATAAATATTTCTGTAACGAACACCACCCGTGCCTTTAATGAGTGTTTTGTGATTTTCTGAGATTTCTGGTGATTTTCTTTAGCTTACCTGATTGGCATTAATACGGATGGTTATTTAAAACATTTCACACCCTCTGTCTGCCTTATCCTGCTATTTCACGTTTTTCATCAAACTTTGGGAGTGGGTCCCCAATTGACCTTGGAAAAACATCTTGTGATGGAAGGTGGGTGTCCGAGGTCCCAAAAATAAAACAAAACAAAATTTCAACCTTGTATATATCCCGGAGTCCCCCCCCCCCCCTGCATCCATTGGAAAAATTTCCAACCTTATGGGGGTGTCAGATTTGAAATTTCCAACATTTGGAACGCTTGAGGCCAGTCTAGATACTATAGGGTTTTGCAATGTACCGGCTCAGATTAAAATTAATTCTCACACGGGCCCAAACGCGCGTGGTCGGCTCGATGTGTCCTGGTCTCACCCCATGCATTTGCCAATAAAAAATCTGCTAATCAATTTAAGAAAAAACAATTCGGGGTATAAATTTCCCTGCAGTTAGACCACTAGATCCTATATATGATTTTGACTCGTCCCTGCATGATTTTCATAGCATACTTTTGAAATTTTACACCACTATCACATGTAGGTTGAAATTTTTCTCATTGTTTGATTTACCGACCAGAATTAGTATGGATCGAATTTGCTGTTTTTACACAAACAGTATAGCATTTGTTTTCTGATGTTGATTTTAATGGCCATCTAATCAGCTGATCAGTTGGAAATTTTCCAACTTTCGTGGTGTCAGGTTGGAACTTGGGTAGGGGTGCAATTAGAAAATTTAAAAGCTGGGGGGTGCCAATCTTGAAAGTTCCAAACTCTGGAAAACCTCATTCAGTTAGAAGTTTGCAATTTATACAACAAATTGTTTCAACTATTTTGCAATTTATACAAAAAATTGTTTCAACTATTTCCATTTTCAATACCTACTCTCACCCCTGTGGTTAAAACAAGTTCCAACTGATAGCGTTTCAGCTTATGCAATTTTACCAAAGTAAAATCAATATTCCCATCTTGGTCTTTAAAAATTACAATGCATACTTTACATTGAATAATTGTTGGATAATATTTTTAATCGGTCTATTTCTATCGGGTCTGAAATTTCTAAGTGCTGGGTTATTTTATGTTTTGGGGCATGAACTGTCCAACTTTTAAAAAATGTTGACCATTTGTACCTGGAGTTATGTTGTCAGAAAACTATAGTACGGAAAATAAGCATCTGAATATATTTAGATGATTTCTTGAATTTTATTTGAGATGTCGTCAGGGACGTGGTGACAGGGGGTGTCTACCGCCCCAACGTTGGTAAAATTTGTCAACAGTTGGAAATTTCATGCCTCACACAACTATGTCTTTGTGAAATTTTTACACCTCATATAGGTTGTAATTGTTCTCATTGTTTGATTTTCCAACCAAATGTCAATGTGGACCCCCCCCCCCCCCCCCCACGGAGACCTTCTAGTCACGTCCCTGCATGGATGGCATTATGGCAAAGTTACCAATAAATCATATTTTGATGTTTTCCGAATGTATATGCTAACAGAAAGTCCATATTGAATATCAATTATCATTTCCGGCGGGTGAAATCAACTGTCAGTCTGGGAATCCACCATTAACTAGCTCCCTCGCGAAAAGCCCCATGCATCTCCTTGCCGGTTTTGGAGGTCCAAACTGGAACATAGAAAATAAACAATCAAAATCCAAAACTGGCAACAATAATAAAATATGTGACATGAATAACTACTGCCACACTCCATCTAATAAATTTAATTGGTAAGTCAGTTGGGCATGTAATGTCTAACGCATGTGAAGACCCAACATGTTGTTTTCAGTGATATTGCTAGGAGTTTCGTTGAAACAACTGAGCAATCCGGGTGGGAGGCAGTTCTGATTAAAACCATACTCAGACTCTAAAAGTACTTTTAGAGTCTGAGTATGGTCAGTATATATAGTCAGTGATATTGGTACAGTGCATACTCCTCAGTACAAGAATGGTAACTCTATGATAACATAGAGAAGTGTCTCCCGCACATAATCATATTTTAAGGCCAAGACTTCGACGACGGTGATTTTTAGAACTTATTCCGGTACCTTATTCCTTATTCGAAAATAACACCACTCACCAGCTTGTACCCCAACATTTTGTTATCGTTGTCATCTCCAGAGTCTCCAATATCTGCTTATATCCAACACTGACACATATAGAAACACACGGTGAATGCTCCGGGTCGGAGATTAAAGGTGGATTATCTCTTTGTAAACATGTTTTATATAGTTACCGGGGTATAAAATATTAGATTTGAATCGAAGACTCCTGTCCGGAAATGCTTCTATCGATTAATATTAATTTTATTTCGAATATTTTCAGGTAAAAAAGGTGTGTTTGTTCAGCTAACGAACAATAGTGGTTACTGTTAACAAATACCAGAAATGTTATTGTACAATTTTGTCACAGACAAACGTTAATTATACTCATTGTAGCTTATACCTGTGGAACAAAACAATACAATCAATAAATCTGGGACATTTGACTTTCGGTACGTAGCCATAGGAACAGCCCAGTGCTCTATATCGCAATATGGTATCATCTGAATGGTCTGTTCTAAAAATAGCAACATGAACGGTCCCGATTTTATATTCGAAATAATATCAATATTAATTGATAGAAGCTTTTCTGCACATGGGTCTTCAGTTGATATTTATTATTTTATACCCACGCAACTATTTAAAATTTATTATTTAAAGAGATAATTCATCTTTAAAGGGGTACTGTACGCCAAATGTTGTTGTTGGTTCTATAGTCTCCGAGTCTGAGAATAAGGTAACACTTTTTTCATTATTTGAAAGTCTGTTGAGTACGAAGTAGTGTTACGGATGACAAATTTACCGGAATGCAAAAATACAAATTGTCGTTGTCGAGTAATTTTTGTACAGTTTTCAACCAAATGAATCAAATAAAAGTTATATTATAGGCATACTAGTCCCATATAATCATTTAAGTTATTGTATCGTCGCTAGTCAGTGAGTGGCTTGAGTGTTCTCCCCGTATCATCATAATATTTTAAGCGATCGTGTGTGCGATCGGTTTAACAAGCCAGTATCCCTCATTTACTTTATTTGATTACGCAAATTCGTAATTTAATTGACGCCATTTTATGGCTCCAGTCATAAATTCAATTTATATCAAATTATTAACTTTTAAATTATAAAATTTTAAGATAGCCTATTAACCTGAGCGTTTACAGAATACATCTTCGACTCAAATTACTTATGTTTCTATATATTTTCGATATTAGATCGTTGTTGTCACCGGAAATTTAATGAAAATGGCGTACAGTACCCCTTTAAGCCCGCAGAAATGCACTTTCAATGCAACACATATATACATCCACGTCTAAGGTTCCGGTGATCATTATGACACCATGCCCAGTGTATGTACCCCAATATTTAAAATTTTAATAGCATTGTTAGAATCTCCAAATACTTTTTTCTCGTGGCGACGACTTTATTCTCGTGGCGACGACTTCATATTCTCGTGGCGACGACTTTATAAAAAAAAATCGGATATCACCTCCGGGGCTCCATAGAATGACACACGGACAGAAAGAAAAGTAGATACAATACAAACATCCAAGTTATACTCTTGTGAAGCTTGAAATGGCACGAAACTGTCTATAATGCATTGTACATTGTACATTGTAATTCTTATATTTAGTCATGTAAGGTCGTATTGACCCTTTCCGGCGGACCCATTCGCCGGACCCATATACTCCAATATTAGCGATGTATAGAGTATTCTGTCAGCTTAGGCGCACAAACTACTGTATAAATTGATGGGAATATTGCATATATAAATTCATATAGTACCTATCGCAATTTACTATCTCTATATACCCGCGTCTGCGAGAAACGACTCACTCCCGCTTAAATTGTTCAAATTCATACGCCTCGGGTTTTCCAGTAAATTTATCAGATTGCTCGGAAACGTCCACACGGACGTGAGTAGCATGGTGTTTGCTAACAACATATTCTCGGAGAAGTTTAGCATTGGTCAAGGGACAAGGCAAGGGGAGGTTCTCTCGCCATTGTGCTATCTCATTTACATCAATGATCTTCTACTAGACTTAAGGAAGTCTCCATTTGGACTAAATGTCGGTTCTATATCATGTGTCGCACCTACTACTGCAGATGACATCACCATTTTATCTCTAACTAAACACGGCCTGGGCAATCTTATGGACACATGCTTTACGTATAGTATTCAATGGAGATTTAGTTTCTCGTGCATTAAAAGTAAAACTGTGATCTTTAACGAGTCAAAAGCTGCACACAACCGCAGTAGGCGTACATGGATGCTTGGTTCAAGGAAAATTCACATCGAATGTATCGCATAGTTCAGTTGTTTCGTCCGCAATGAGAAAGATATTCTTCGCCATCGCGGGTAACAGACTACTGAACAGTGCTTCGCCGATTACAATGTGCAATATCATCAAGACTGTGGTTCAACCGAAAACACTATACGGTTGTGAGGTTATCCCTCTACAACAAACGACTGCTATTGCCATCATAGAACGTTCATTGCGTACCTGTGTAAAATCTGCCCAGTCTCTACCAAAACGAACAAATACAAAACTTGCTCTCGGACTATTGGGTATTAGTCTGGTCGTTGAGACTCGATTTTGAGGTGAACCTAGAACAAATTGTTTACAATCTGTTTTCGGTGTCATTCGACGCGGAAAAGCATCAGGAACAACATATCCAAAATCCGCGTTGGGGAAACTTTGTTATCCACGATGGCGTCCAACATGGTTGTCTATACTACATCAGTTCTCGATATAAGTCATTATACGATCTATAGTGGCATCAGAATTATGCCGTTATATCAGTTTGTGTTAAATTAGAATGCGGGAGCGAGTAGAGTGACACGGACAGAAAATTATACAATTGTGGCCATGAAATGGCTGTCAAAATGGCCGCAACTCCAAACCATACCACGTAGAAAGCAACATATTTGGTAACAACATAAGAGTGAAATACGTATTGGCAATATACAAGTCGGTTGTTAAATATATTTAAAGGTACACACATCATTAAAACAGATCAATCTGAAGGATCATCGGTCACTGCACAGCAAGTCAACCCTCCAATGATTTACGTCTTTAACGTTTGGGTGTTCTGCTTATCCAACATCCAACTGTTGGGCAAAACAAAAATAGCTCGTGCATGCAACACACGAACTAATGTTTCGCCTCACAGTGAATGGTAGTTTTATTTGGCATGGTGATTAAATATTGAATGCAACGCCGAAATTTAAGTGCATACTCTAGAGGTATAAATACCAGTTATATTTCCGGATTGTCAACACTCCCGGTGATAATAAACGATACACGTATGTCCCAATGGTTATTATACTGTAAAGAAACACTCATATATGCAATGGATTAGCACCGAATCTCACCACGTCAAAGAGACTGTACATAGTACATTGTATGTAAGAATAATTTTCATTCTGCTACCAACCCGGTTTCTTAGTAGACAATTTTGTTAAAATTACTTCAGTGGCCACTTTACAACTACAATAAGCTACAGCGCAATGCACACTATTAGTTTTCAGTATATTTTTGTTTGAAAATATATTACCATTACCACCCACGTAATCGTGCTAAATATCAGGTGATCATCGTTTAAGATGTTATTCCAACGTTGAACATTCACCCAATATTGTTAGTTGTGGTTCTGTGTGCAACAGACATGTGTAACATTATGGAAAATAGGTAAACGCGGTGATGCGGTTGAAGACAACGTAGTAAGTTTCGCGTAGATGTGGCCTTGGTGAATTCAACCAAATATAATTTCCAGGTATAAACACAATCTGTCACAGATTATGTAGGCAATTTTGGTCAAGTTTTAAATTTATTGAAGACAGTCTATGGTACTCATTTGTGATTTAATAAATTTAGTTCATGGTACACCATAACGCATTCTTGTTTATAGCAATTAATTTTTTAAGGTTTTATACCGTAGATATCAAAATAAATGGTGATCGGTCTCATTCGTGAGACTGCTCTGAATACATATATTTCTGCGTCTAGAGAAAGGCCGCATAGTCAATACATCCCTACTAAATCCCGTTTAGCTGTTTAATTACACATATATATCACGCGATTCAAGATTAGCGGTATAGATAAAACTGCGTCATTTGTCCGTTTCTGGGCGCCCAAATGTCCAGATTTAACCGTTCCACAAGACCCTGATTTCGCTTGCTCTCTCGTGAGATACATCAGAAAGAATTCGTACATCTCTAATCAAAAGTTTCTCTTATACTTGTAGTCATTCTTCCTCGCAATATTCGAGCGTTTGTTCACTCGTATAGGACTAGCTATTCAATTTTGCACTAAATGTAAATTTCATTCGATTTTGTCCATTTTGGGAAAAATATTCTACATATATGGTTTACGACTAAGCAATGTTTGTGTATATTTCAATTTATTACGAATTTGGCATTAATTGGAGCACCTGCCGCAGAATTCAGTATTTTCCGATAACAACAGACATTATGGACACCATCTTCAATAGAGAATTTTCCCCAAAGCGGATTTTAGCGGATTTTGGATATGTTGTTCCCTACATTCTGCCCGACAATATGACAACAAAAACAGCTTGTAACCAATTTGTTCTAGGTCCAATGCTTCAACGACCAGACTATATCTTACCAATGGAGAAGGAAATACACATACGTAAACTGTGCTTTCTTGGTACCCTTATAAACCTTCCATTTCACAAACAGGATCCATTGAAAATTTTCCTCATCAAAGCTCATTTGCAGCGGCTGTACAAAAGACCTGTATCTGGATTCGTCACGGAGATAATAACTATATTGAGGGCGTACCGACTTGACTCATTTCTGGATAAATTGTTAGACCTAGGCGATTTTCCAAACCAATCTGTGTGGAAACGTATAGTGAGAGAGACAGTAAAACTGGGCTATATATCTTCATGGCGTGCTTCAGTCGAAAATGATTCTGACCTGTGTGTGTTCAGGAAGGTTGTACATGATCCTCTAGCTGGGTGGTATGTTTGGAAGCGCATGCGTTCACAACCGACATTTTCCTCCAAATACAAGAACCTTGCGATTCTGTTGAACAAGACAACATACCCAAACAATAGTATATGTCGCCAGTGCCTAAATACATACGACCAAGAGCTGGATCACGCCTTGTTCACGTGCTCGTCACTTCCGATCCTGTTGCTGAGAAATAGTTTTTGGGAACGGGTCATCGATTGTTGTGGCATCGAAATATATCTCTTTATTTCCGGTCTAGTGAAGGACGACTTCTTTTCCCTAATCTTGGGAAGTGAACACCCATCACTATTGGACGCTGTGGGTCACTGTCGGGACTCATTTATCGATATAGCCGCTTTTTTCCTTTTTGTTATGTGTTCCCTAATTAGGGCAAAATTTACAGCCCACTCGCATGTGACTTAGCATAATTCATCACTGCTCGGTATTCTGTACTAACCAATAACATATATCTAGTGCCGAGTGTCCATACATGCAGGGATATATACGAGTGATATTCTCACTGGACACAAACTGTTGTAAGCTGATCTAAATGCTAAGATGTAAATACTATAACATTTTCGCTCACATACATACGGACACTCGTTAACCGACCTTATGCAAGTGAAATTGATATAAAATGTATGTCACTATTGTATTTATAAACATGTATATACTTGTACACATATCTCTCCTTCAAGGAGGCAATAAAGATCTCTCTCTCTCTCTAAGGTTCCGGTGATCATTATGACACCATGCCCAGTGTATGTACCCCAATATTTAAAATTTTAATTAGCATTGTTAGAATCTCCAAATACTTTTTTCTCGTGGCGACGACTTTATTCTCGTGGCGACGACTTCATATTCTCGTGGCCACGACTTTATAAAAAAAAATCGGATATCACCTCCGGGGTTCCATAGAATGACATACGGGCAGAAAGAAAAGTAGATACAATACAAACATCCAAGTTATACTCTTGTTGAGCTTGAAATGGCACGAAACTGTCTATAATGCATTGTACATTGTACATTGTAATTCTTATATTTAGTCATGTAAGGTCGTATTGACCCTTTCCGGCGGACCCATTCGCCGGACCCATATACTCCAATATTAGCGATGTATAGAGTATTCTGTCAGCTTAGGCGCACAAACTACTGTATAAATTGATGGGAATATTGCATATATAAATTCATATAGTACCTATCGCAATTTACTATCTCTATATACCCGCGTCTGCGAGAAACGACTCACCCCCGCTTAAACCTTGAAGCCACAAACACCTCTGTGAACTTTACTTATATTGTTCATACCGTCAGAATTACATTTTGAATATAAAAGTTATCAAACACTGAACTCATCTTTGGTCCCGCACGGCCAATTCACACTTAAAGGTACACAATCCGATTCAATGTTACAACAACAACAACAACAACAACAAAATAGTTTTAGTGGAATTCCCCATACACGTCATCACAAATGTAAACAAACATGCCCAATTGTAACCGGCATGTTGTTATATGACATGTCTATTTGCATGACTAAAACATGCTTACCGATTCGTAAATAATAATATGTTATGTATCCGCACGTCAACTATGACAAGTTACCTTATTTGTTGCTGCTGACGTTACTCTTCACCGAAGTTAATTTGCGACAGCATTGATCGCCATGCAAAGTCACAGCGAACTATGACACTGCGTGACCATTCGAACAATCGCGACGGCGTCTGCGCATGTCCATATATTTCTGGAAGAAGATAATTCGTATATTTGCCGGGCCACCAAATATTAGATGTGGTGAAAAATAACAGATTTAAAAAATCGAAATATGATAACTTTGAGCTTTGATGGGTGGGCTCCTCGACTCAATTCAAATATTTTTTAGACCCGAAGCCAAATAAATGGTGATTTGGGGGGGGGGGGGGTTCGTTTAATCGGACTATGCATCTTTAACCACTGGACAACGGGACATTTCTTAAGTTAGTTAAAAATGTGTGCCTCGGTCCATTTATTATATTATTTGCTACTAAAATATGTTTAACCCTTTACCCAACAGAAGGGCCCTGTGCCAATGCATTCTCTTATATATGCGAGTCGACCATAGGTCGCCTCGCATATATAAGAGAATGCATTGGCTTAACACATTAAAAATTATAAAATTGTTAAAGAATGTAAGAAAAAATGGTAAAAAGTGTTTTTAGGCCAATGCATTCTCTTATATATGCGAGGCGACCTATGGTCGACTCGCATATATAAGAGAATGCATTGGCACAGGGCATAACTGTAACTATCACAATGTGGTCAAGGAGCCGGTTCCAATGATATCCATATTTGTATGGTTTTATTGAGACAGACCGAAGATATTTTAGGCTGTTGAAGCTTTATTTGGCCGGTTTTGGCCGGTTTGTTGGGTAAAGGGTTAAACCCAATCCCATCCTCATGATTTCCACAGGTATTATACGATAACAATAACATGCATGTTGTACCATCCATACACCCACAATTGATTCCGATGAAGAGTCTTATATTTCACCAGTCCTATATCCTATCTCGACACTCACACATTCGTCTTGTTCATCACACATTAATAATATCCATGCAAATCTTTGCAGCGTGTAACGATTTCACTGGGAATTGGGGAACATTCAAGAAAGTCTACCCAACAGAGGACTCGGCTGGTATTGACGTATTCTGCTACATACAGAATGTCCTTTTAATCTTTGCCAGACAGACTGGTGTCTCTCCTAATCTCTTTAAATCTGACTGGGAAAGCTCCAAACAAGGACTCGGAACGGTGACAGACACTCAAGGTAGTGGGACATACTGGCTCGGCAATGATCACATACATGAAATCACACAGACAGCAAAACCACTGAAGCTCAGCATAACAGCGGATGACAGTGCAACGGTTTGGTATCACAACATCCGGATTGGGGACGAAACAGAACTGTATACAGCGACATTCACATCTTACAGTTTCCAAGGCCTCCCAATGGAGCCATCTTTGCGTAACCAAAGTCAGTTTAGCGTCTGGAATACGGATCCGACCAGCTGCTCGAACATGTATCAGGCGGGATTCTGGTATTCTCAAGCTGACTGCATCTCGCCGTATTTGAGGGGAAACTACAAGAAGAACACTGTTAACACTGTACCATATAGTAACATATGGGGCGAACTATGGGAAGAATGAAGGTTGAGAAATCAGTGAAAAATGTGCATGATGTGCGGAGATGGAGTTTTATCTATTAATACTGTGTCTTTTTATTTGGGTTGAAGGGGGAATTCGGGAATGTCAATTTCAAATTATCAATAGTTATGTATCTGACTATTACAGGAGGTTGTATAGTTGATTAGTTCAACTCAATGAACAGCTCTCTCTCTATATCTCTCTCCCCCTCTCTCACTCTCTCTCTCTGATTCACATTATGTGCTGTACACATCCACAACAATGTGATTGACTGAAAAACATTCAATTTTCATTGATGGGTCTGGATGGATGTGTAATAAAATGTATTTCAAACCATTTCTGTGAGTAACATTCCGGACATTTCACATTTACAACATTTGTTCAAATTTTATTAGTGTACAACAAAACTCAGCAAGGGATTCACCAAAATGTATATGTAATAAATGTTTAATTTTCATATGGACGATGCTACATGTATGTGATAGCAAGAAAAGATATTTTCATCAATATTAGACAAATAATAACTCAAGTCAAGCCTGTAATAAAGAGAATTCATACATTAATTGGCGTTGTGTCTTTTGACTGGGGATAATCACTTTAGACTCCAGTAAAATGGGTTTCACCACATATTGTCGAAGCCACAAGCGGGCCCGTGTCACGACACATCAATGAGAAAACTACGGGCGTCACATTGCACGAGTTAAAGCGATTCCAGGACTTCAACAATACGAATGTGACATAGTGAGTAGTTGGATATTAACAGCCAGACTGGTGCTATATGATGTCATTCGCATTGATTTTTTTCAGGAATTCCGAAATCGACTCAATTTATGGAAATTTGCCAAAGTATGAATATTCATACCGAATTGTATCGAATTCAACTCGGCAAATGTCGAAGTATTCAGCTAATATAACTGCTACTATACCAACCGTTCCCGGTGAACAATGCTTTCTGTTAACAACGGTTTATTAAAAAACAATAATTGTGCATCTGATAGAACGAGAGAGATAACTCATATTGTGTCTTAAGACAGTATAGCGCCACCACCTCCACTTATGTTGCTAACTTGTTCAGTAACGTAAATAATGTTAACTTTTATAGAACATTTATCATCAGAGTTCATCTACTGTTAAGTTTCTTTTATATAACAAATCATGTATCTTCTAGATTTATATTTTATTGACATCGTATTTATCTCATAACATATCTGTTGTCAGTTGTCTTCCCCACCATCCACCAATGTGGGCCTCATTGGGGCGAACAGAAACATCAATCTATACCAAGTCTTCGTTCACTCAATATCTTTGACTCGTCTGTCTTGTGGTGTTGCCTGAAACCAACAATTCCCCTCCCCGGTTCATTTTGGTTCCCTAATATGTCGTCCGATGTGCATTTCATGATAACTGCGTTACTTCACAACAGTTCTGAATGGTTTATGTTACGCTTTCAGCAGAATGCTGGCTGTAGCTTGACAGCCTGAGAAAATTGGTGAGTATCTGGTCCAATGTTTTCATCACGTACATTCTCCGTCGAGGGCCAATTTGTTTGACTGGGCCCCACACATGTCCTCGCTTTATCTTTCTGACAAAAACATCATAATTACATACATGGTAAGATAACGTGCGCCATGGAATATGTTAGCGTTGACACCCTATATAGGGTGCCGTTAAGACTAACCAGCTTTTAGAATGAACCAATTCTTCCCTTTCTGTTTATCGATTTGCAATCAGCACACGATAATTTTACGTTCAATAAAAATCACTCTTGGATTGCAATATAGATATTTACAATTCCTATTCTACGATATTACCAACTGGCGGTGTATTGCAAAAAAACATGTCAATTCACAACATCGTCACAGCTATATCTAACTGTATGCTATTTTGTGGTGGATATAATCAAACACGTAAACGACCTCAACCATTATGTGCCGAGATTCACCCAACAATCATGTCAGCAAACCAATTTAATGAGACAATCCCAGACCTGGCGAGCGAGTGGGCAGCAGTATTTGTATTCTGAACAATGTAGCTTAATTGTTTGATGGTCACACGCCGCTGAGCATGTTGCAAGATGAATATATATGTGTAGGGCTAGGATTCTTCTTATACCTTAGTTGGGTAATATTCACCCAAGTCCAAGATGGCGGCCAAAAATAGCCACAGTAAATTGAAAAATCGCTGCAAATCGCTGATTTTAATATCAGTGATCGTTATTTTCTCGACAATCCCACGCCTGCTTACTATTGTGAGTTGGGAACACTAAGTTGAAGAACTGTCCTTATATCACATCCAAATAAAAGTGCTCCGAATCCAAAATGGCGCCCACAATGGCGGACAGATTTTGAAAAAAATCACGGAAAATCCCTCACATTCACATCATTGGGCATTATTGTCGAGGCAACCCCACCCATGCTCACAATCGAGTTGGAAATACTGAGTTGAAGAAATTACATTACATCTCGAGTTATCTCGACAATAATGCCAAATGATGTGACAATGAGTGAATTTCGGTGATCTTTCAAAATCTGTCCGCCATTGTGGACGCCATTTTTAATTTGGGGGACTTTTATTTGGATGCGATATCAGGACAGTTCTTCGCCTCAGTGTTCCCAACTCACAATAGTAAGCATGTGTGGAGTTGTCGTGACAATAACGCTCACTGATGTTAAATCCTCGATTTTCGGCGATTTTTCTATTTATGGTGGCCATTTTGGCAGCGATCTTGGATTTAGGTGAATATTCCTCTACTCACGTATAAGAGGAATCCTAGGTCGAGTATCTCCTGCATATATATATTATTTTTTTTAGCGTCGATTCAGCTTTCACCGGATTTTATCGGCATTGGGAAATCGGACAAAATATCCAGCAAGGAATGTATGTTATGGTCCCATTGTGTTCATAAATGACTCTTTTATACGATAAATGTATAAAATCACGCCAAGATGTCCACGTTTTCCCACAGAGACACACGAAATGTGGTGAAATGTAAAAACATATATAGCAATTTTGACCATCTTGGCCGCGCCATATTGGAGTTTGGTGTCGGATTTCTGGCTAATTTGTAAGGGTTGTATATTAGCATAACGAATCGAACAGAAAACAAGACCGCGTGTGATACCATCTTTTCTATAACGGCGTAAAAAACGGATATACCCTTGTAAATTCCAAGTAAATGAATGATGTACCCCACTCACATTATACTCTGGTAAATCCTGCTGTTTACCATTACACACAGAACATTAACCAACATGGGAGCCTATGTACCAGCAATTTTGAGATTGGTTAGACTCCACTTTGCAGAGTTGTTTCCGTTTTTGGACTTAAATATACAAAAACCCAATCCACCTAAATTCTTGTCCGTGGTTGAAATAAGTTTTGTAGGATCGGTAGTGTAAGTCTGAACTGCTACAAGGACAACATACCAGACTTTAGTCTGGAAATAGGATTAAGATGCATACGTTATCATTCCCCTTGTATCTCTTGCATTATTATTATGACATTACCTCACCTCATTCGAAATCAAAGGATATGCGTCATTAGCTACCACACAACATAAATACTAGAGAATGTTGTATTCGGTTATTCACAAAATCCATCTCCGACTGGAACCAACCCATAAAAAGCACCATTGTTGTATATCCACGCTTTGAAGTATAACTGACGACGTTTGAAGTAAAGCCTTTTTAAAGAGCTATTTTTTCCTCGAATAAATATATATTGACTAAATAATTGATGTATTCAGGAATTAAAAAAAATAATACTAACATTTAAAGAGCGTTTTTCCAGAAGAAGTGATTTTCTACAGTATGTTCTGATTTATAAGGGTTTTACCCATGTATGTCCTGTTTCCCAGCATTTTACGAGAGCAAAGTACACCATGCCTTTACTTGTATGTAATTTACATGGGTGTGTCCTTTTTTTTTTACATGGGTGTACATGGCTTTTACCAGAGTATATCATTGTTAACCTGACTTTACCATGATTTACTTTGAATTAACAAGGGTATGTCCATTTTACATGGCCTTTACCTGAGTATATCATTGTTAACCTGACTTTACCACAATTGATTTGGAATTTACTTGTCTTTTACATGACTTTTTATCAGAGTATAGAATTGTACACCTGACTTTACTACATCTTTACTTGGAATTTATAGGGGTATGCCATTTTTACATGGGTATTTACATTACTTTTATCCACCGCTCACTACCTCTATTGCCTACATAAAGCCTGCCTAATAACCGTTACGTTTATCACGTCAAAGTAGCTTTATTAGGTCAACGTATCTTTATTAGGTTAGTACTACTTTCATGACGTAATTGCATATGCAAATTGCGCAGGTAACAACGGACGTCAACCGACCTGAATGACGTCGTTGTGATTTTGGGACCTTTTTATCGTCCATATTTCACCGCAATTGATACAAAATTCGTAATCGGATATGTGTTTTCGCTCTAAAACATCTATAAACCATTAGCTGAAGGTCAGCTTAGAATAACTATTAAAAATCCCAACGAACTATTTCGCTCTAAGCTGCACTCCGGTTTTTCCACGTCATGAATACTAATTAGTTTGCTTGACCTAATAAATGTAAGGGCGTCAATGAAGTAACGAATGTAAAACTGAGGAAAATGACATATTTACCGCACAAAATGCATGTTTTGTGCGATGGATAAATAAAATATGTAGCTAATGTTGTCGCTAAAACTGCTTATGTCCGCTCGGGGGATTTGGCATCTATTGGACTCGGCAGAGCCTCGCCCAATAGATGCTCAAATCCCCCTCACGGACATAAACATTTTAAGCGACGACACTGGCTACATATTCTATATTTATCAGAGTATATCATTGTAAACCTGACTTCTACCAGAGTATCTTTATTGTAAACCTGACTTTACCAAATTTTACCAGTGTATAGAGCCTGGTAAAAATAGTTTACCGGGCTTTTACCAGAGTGTTTTTATAAGGGTATACTTGTCACATTGTTGATAGATAGGCGTTTACACCGATAATGTGTGCGATTTTGACGATCGGCCACCGAAAACAATCCATTTATTGAAGCTAAATAACAATGTCGTAAGCAATATTATCAGTTCCTTTGTACCGGTTAGTTGCCTAGAAACCAATTACCAATTATGCGCATAGTTCTCAAAAGTAGTGTTTAAATGTTGCAATATTCATGAAGGGGAGAGGCTATGATTTCGAGTGGTGTATAATATGTATTGTTTCATTGCGTAAAACGCGAGTAAATTGAGCTTATATATCTATTCCTCATTCCTGTTACTGAAAATAGTCATTCTGTTACTCGGAAGTTGTTCCTGTTCCTCGTTCCGTTCCTGTTACTCCAAATAGTCAATCCCTATATATGTGTGCGTGCATGTGTATGTGGCCTCGGTGTGTGCGCGCCTGGGTGTGTAATCATGGTTGTGCACCCGCGTAAATAAGCTTTATATTTGTGTGTAATGTGCGTATCTAATATGTGTGTGTGTAAGGGTGTTTATGTGCAAGCTGATGAGAGGGTGCGCGTGTATGCGTTATGTGTGTCTATCTTTGATATGAAGGTGGTGGGCATCATCGTTGCATGTTTTTTGTTTTGTTTTGTGTTTCAGCCAGCATATAACGAAGTGCATACGTGGTTATATGAATGTATCAATATGAGAAAACTTATGTGTGTTTAATGTTGTAATTGTGTGCCTGTGCGAGATTGTTTGGATGAGTGCTTGTGTTTCATTGGTGGCGGGAATTATTAGTTACTTTCCTTTCTATATTATTATCTTGCACGCGCCCTAATAATGCTGCGGTATGGGATTTATTGTCAAGTTTTTGTGCGTGCTTGTTTTTATGTTTTTTTTCTTGGTTTTTATTTATTTAGTTTATTATTTCTTTATTTCTTTATTATGTTTTATTTAGTTTTTGTTCAACCAGCATATAACGAAGAGCGTATGTGGCTATGTGAATGTATCACATGAGAGGACTTGTGCGTGTGTTTAATGTTGTAATTGTGTGCCTGTGCGAGATTGTTTGGATGAGTGCTTGTGTTTCATTGGTGGCGGGAATTATTAGTTACTTTCCTTTCTATATTATTATGTTGTAATTTGATTATAACTCCTGGGAGTTTATTTAAAACATCTGAGAACTATCCACGCACGTACAATTCATTTTTATGGTTTTTACTCCTCAGTACAAGAATGATAACTCTATAATAATCTAGAATTATTCCTCTTCAAACAGAACGTAACAAACTCTCTCTGACCCTCACACAATTATATTTTAAGGCCAAAACTCCGACGACGGTGATTTTTGTCCCCCGACATTTCCGTCGGAGGACTATAGTAATGACCCTCGTCCGTCCGCCGCCCGTCCGTCCGTCTTGACGTCCGTCTGGAACTTTTGGCCGAGCCTGTATTCTATCATTTTCTGGTCAAATTAAAAAAAAACTTGTCACATATATCAACCGGCATGGGTACCTGCGCACCTGCGATTTTGAGTTCGGTCGAACTCATTTTGGCGGAGTTATTGCCCTTTTTCGACATAGAATCGTACACCCTGGGTGTATCTTTTGTCCGAGTCTGTATTCTGTCATTTTCTGGTAATTTGTTTTAAAAACTTAGCACATATATCAACCAGCATGGGAATGCGCACCTACGATTTTGAGTTCAGTCGGGGTCATTTTGACGGTTATTGCCCTTTTTCGATATAGAATCGTACATCCTGGGACGGATCTTTTGTCTCAACCTGTATTCTTTCATATTCTGGTAAAAAGAAAATGAGCAGAACTGGGCGATGTAAGTAAAGCATACCATAATATTTCACCTGAATAGAGCCATTGTTATCACTTTGGCGCAAAATGGCCACCAAAGTGGCGGCCAAAATATGGAAATTTGTAGATATTGCCTCAATGTGGACTGAAACCGTTTTCACGGCGTGGTTGATGTGTATTATTGGCTAATGTGCGAACTATTCATTTAGTCTTGAACATTTGTGGTGCACCTTAGTTAATTGTGACTATTGTAATCACTTACATTACCTGAAATATTTTGATTTTTTTCTATTTGCAAACTTGCCATCAAAGTTGACAAAACTTCACTGTTCAGGTTACGACCATGTTTTCAAGAAAAAATTAAACTATCTTTGCTATCAAATAGTTCGTAAGCCAATCCTGAAAAATTCAACTTTCGTTGCACACGCCCCTCGCTTTTTTCATTTCTATATATCAAAATGACGGGCGTCATCTGTCGGACGCGATGATACTTATCCGCCATTGTAAAAGGTGTCAATAGGTAATAACAACCAAGGTAGACTACGCTGAGCCCCATATTTCAAAATTTCCTCCATCCTTTATATGCATATACTGGAGCACTGCAAATGTATTTGAAGTGATTGGTATCTGCTAAACTCATATAATGACAAGGGAGTGTGTACAAGTACGATAAAATAATAACTACTGTTGTATCTTTGTCCATTTTCTCATATATTTGAGAAGAATCTAATGAATTGTCCCAATTTTTTTACAACTTTTCAAACTTGTTAGCATTTCAAGGTATTGTTTGTGTTCAACAATTTTATTGCTTTAAAAACTTTGCCTGTGAACAGTAGATAGGTAGAGATAAAAACCACTGCCAACGGAGCAACAATGAAGAAACATGGCATTCAACATTAACCATACCCCCTAAAATGCTAACTTTTTTATTTTTCGAAAATGATAAAATTAAGTAAATGTGATTGTTTGCTATCACAAATTAACATATTTGATGAACCCATGACGAATACCCATCAGTGAGTATCAATTAGCTTGAAATGAAATAAAAAAATCATCTAAATTAACTTTTTGCGGGTCGATTTTGAGAATAAAAGTGGATTATCTCACAAACACATATATATGTAGATCTTTTCTGTGAAACCCTGTTCTTATAATAGCATGACTGTCAGAATAAACTGCAAAGACGGTGAGGAATCAATTTTAGACCAGAAACAGACTTCAAAATCAATGTAGGAACAGTAAATTGAGCCGGAAATTCCTTCCTTTCCTTGCGATTGCGGGAAGTGGCTCTGATTTTATAGCAGCTACTATAGGCGGTATATTGTACTGCCAGAGTAAAATATCAAGGATTACAACAAACGTTTCTATTTGTTTATTTGCTCAGGAAAATATGCCAAACAAGAATATATAAAAGTCCCAGATGGTGAAGGTATATACAGTAATGCCCAAAGTAATTGACCACTTAACCACAGCAGAATTATGGGTAATTTTTCAGGATTTAGTCGGAAATATGGCTTATTGCCCATAATTACCCGTAATTACCCATAATTCTGCTGTGGTTAAGTGGTCAATTACTTTGGGCATTACTGTATTCCTCAACATTCCACGAATGTCTTCCTATCACCCGAAATTATACCAATAAACTTACTGACCAAACGATTGCACTATAGAGACAATTACTGTAAACAAAACATGATTGATTCTCTTCTTGATTTCAGCCAACGACCGAGTTGAATTCTCACGTATAGCGTTTTGACGAAACAAATGGGCAATATATTCTGGGTGAGACTCTAGCTGGTTTCACTAAATAAGGGGGAAATAATATTTATAGAACAAATATAACTTTCTTGGATAGCTGGTCATCAAAGGATGGAGTCATCCTATGTATAGTAACAACAATGTTTTGTACCAGTAGAACAATGTATTTCAAGTATACCAAACAATCAAAATACATTCTTTATAGATTAATCAAATCGTACATAGCTAAAACAGAGCGTTTTGAACAACCATCATAAAATCATTTGATTTGAAAAACAAGAGCAAAAAAACAAACAAAAATGTCTCATTACTGACAACCATCTCCATATTGCTCGGCGACTTCTAAAATATCGATTTTGGGTTACGGATGGAACACCAGCCACAGCAACTCATGCACACACTCTGTATACCACACATAATATCTTGTAATTTTAATGTATTTGTTTTAAATGTATCAGGAGCGATGCTCCATGTAAGTTGTAAAAACATGTGCTTCAATTCCATATGTATTTGTGAATAATGTTTAGATACATTAAAATATGCTTCAAGTAAAGATGCTAAAGGCTGTCTCGTGTGTAATAATGTGCGCATTTTTTAAATGTAACAATGGGCCATTTTAGGTGGGGGATCTAATCGATCGCTTCACACAACTCTTCAACGTAATGAAGTTGGTGAAGTATCCCATACATAAAACCGTCCTTTATGGTTGTGAATTGAACATTCTCCCTCAGCTAATGTAGCAACTTACTTTGAAATAAGTTGTATATTATGTGACCCGCCATATCAAATCCAGTCGTAAGTCGGGATTTTTTTTACCCTGTGCCAATGCATTCTCTTATATATGCGAGTCGACCATAGGTCGCCTCGCATATATAAGAGAATGCATTGGCCTAACAATTTTTTATCATTTTTTTTAAATAAATGTTTCTTACAATTTTTAGGACATAAAATAAAAAAACATCCATTACCCTGCAGGGAGCCCCACACATTTATAGAAGCATATAGAAGAGTGTCGTCTGCTCATGTTTGTCTGGGGCTCTGTATGGGTGAAATTATAATATTGTTAAAGAATACAAGAATTTTTTTATTAAAATTGTAAAAAATTGTTAGGCCAATGCATTCTCTTATATATGCGAGGCGATCTATGGTCGACTCGCATATATAAGAGAATGCATTGGCACAGGGTAAAAAAAATACCGACTTACGACTGGATTTGATATGGCGGGTCACATATCAGGAACGCAAACAAGTGTGGGAGCATCGCCACACACCCGTATACAGCAACATGATTCATGATATATACATGGCTTCATACAATCCTCACATAAATATATATACTACCACCATAGGTCGCCTCGCATATATAAGAGAATGCATTGGCACAGGGTAACAAAATCCCGACACGACTGGATTTGATATGGCGGGTCACATATGCGTATCATCGATACCCGGCTGGTATCTCTTCATCGTGCACACGCATGCGTGCAGCATGACTCCAATGTCGTCAGACATCTCTCTTATAATATAATATAGACACCATGGCATTCAGAACCATCGATCATTAAAACATATCGGTTGCTGTTTTCTTATCAGTCCTCGTTGCTACTATAGTCACTTGAATGACATGGACGGGACATGGTGGAGCGGAATTCTCACCTCTCTTGTTTATGAAATATGTGTTATTACCATTGCCAGCGAGCTATGTGAAATCACGGACATTGGCGATTCTGTGTCGCCGTTGGCCAGAGTCTTCTATGAAATTAAAACTGCCAACATCCTGCGATGCCAGAAGGCTTGTTCATACAACGAAAGGTGCCAGGAAGTTGCATATCATGCTATAAACAAGACCTGTTTTTTCTTGGAATCGGGCGCTGGTGGATCGCTACCCGCCGGCAGCAGTTACAAATTCGCGCCAAAACTGTCATTGGTAAGTGGACACATATACATTTACTACATCCCACTATACGTCCGTCCGACTTGTATTATTACATTTTCCGTTATTCATTTATTAAACAGATATCTACCACCATGCACGTTCTTCAGCCGTTTTCAACTTTTCGCCAGAAGTCAGGTAAACGCTCTTTATTGCTACCATATCAGGAATAGACTACCACGGAACGCTCTTTTCTATTCCATGTCACGCAAATGGCTGTTTTTTTGTTTGGAACCCAAACACCGTATGATAACTTTAGTTTCGGTTATTAGATCAAAAGCAAATTTCATAGGTGAGTTTATCAGACCAAAATACAGGTCAAGTTCGAATATGGGTTTGCTCCGCCCATTTTTGCGAGAGCTGTGGCCCTTTTTTTTTTACTTAGAATCTTGTAATTTTCTGGTTTCCGGACGATAACTTCAGTTTGTGTGATCATATCTGAACCAAATTTGGTATGCGAGTTTATCAGCCCTATATACAGGTCAAGTTCGAATATGGGTTTGCTCCGCCCATTATTTCGAGAGTTGTGGCCCTTTTTCGACTTTTCAATTTTCTTCTTTTTTCTTTGGTTTCCGGATGATAACTCAAGTTTGGACTGTTCAATTGAAAATTCCGTTTTTTGTGAGTTATTTATATCAAAATACAGGTCAAGTTCGAATTTGAGTTTGATCCAATGATTTTTCCCAGAGTTACGGGCCTTTCGACTTTGAATGTTTTTTCAAATAATTTTCTGTATGAGGGTACCTTCATGGTGTAATCAACTCCTCCTCCAGTTTTGATCGTAGATATATGAAACTTCAGAGTATTGTTACCCACATATTGGAGATGTGCAACATGTATATAGATGACGGAAAAATTATTTCTTTACGGAATTATTAACCCTTTCGACATTTTTTTTTAATTGCTTTAACAAAGCTGCGTCAACTTGCCACGTTTTCGGGGGACACTGTGGTCGGCTGACCTTTTATTCATTACTTCAATGCGTCTTTTTGTGTTAAATAATGCTCGTAGAAAGGTAGTTCAGATATTTATCGATCTATATTCGATAATGAGAAAAATTAAAAAGCGAATAATATTATGTGTATTTTGGAGCGCAAACCGTCATGTGGCTTTAATTGATATAAAACATGCAGCATATCGCAATCATTAAAGAGTTGTTTCTGTTTTATCGAAAACAAATGATATGTTAATAGGGCTGCCCTTTTTATTACATATCTATCAACGTAATTCGCATGATCGCACGACGTTCCAGGCGTGTGGTAATTCTCAGAATCGCACTAGTGCAATCTGTCGACGGAACTATTTCATTCAGTGTTGTTAGACTGGCTCTCGCCGTTACTAGTTTTACTTTTTCAACTTTTCAACGCAAGGGCGACAACCCACTTGCCGAAATCGCAGCTCGCTGATTGGGTTATATTTTTGGAAAATCTGGGAATACCCAATTAACACCTTTGCGCGGGTCAAGATGGGTCAAGTTCACTCACTGATTGTTGCGTTAACCATAACATGCCGTTAAAACTCAATTAAATTCACATTTTCTGTACCGGAGATGTACGATTGTGAGTCAACTAACTATGATACGGAGATATGTAATAAAATTAGAACCTCATGAGTGTCTGGATTTTGACGAATTATCGCACTCGATTTGTTGGCGGAACGCGATACCTTTCGCGCGGGACGCACCCGCACTCGAGGTATCGCTCGGCCAACAAATCTCGTGCGATAATTTCGTCAAAATCCAGACACTCATGCGGTTCTATCTATATGTAGCCCAATTGCCATTTGGGGTAGATATCCTTAATCCTACTGGGAGTCTCCAGCCTGAAAAACTATAGTTTTTTCAGACTGGAGAGGTCTATCTTGGGCAGGACATTTATATATGCTCAACACATGGGCAATTTTTTCTGACCTCTTAAGGTTAGACGTAAGTTTTGCCAAAATTTCCTGGTATTTCAAAATGGATTTTCTCAAAATCTGTCATAGTCCGTGGGCCAAACAAGATATTTTTCGAGTTGACTGCACCCCCTCCAACAAAGGTTTCTATATATCAAATTAAATGTCATCACGTTATGCATCCGAATTTGCTTGTTGCCAGTTTCACGAATATTACAGGCGAATTAGGGTTTAACCCAAAACTACTTGCAACACAAATGGCAAAGGTGCCGTCATATAGAGTAAGTCAGTAACTCAAATCTTGGAGAACAATATTTGGGACAAATAGCGAAATTCCTGTATCCATGGCAACGAGGGGTGATTTTAACTGAGTTTGGAAACTAGGTGTTAAATTGCATGTATGGCGAGAATTATTTCCATTATCTCAAATATTATGTTGGTTTGTATGAACACCCATTGTTGTCTAACTTTTGAAATGGTGTTCTCCTCTTGGGAAGGTCAAGGTCATATGTAAAGGTCAAGGTCATTGCAAAAAAATGTGTGCTTTTTCCGATACTATCTTATAACTTTGACCCACTTGATTGAAATTTAAGATATTGAGAGACGAAAATATATTTAAAATAATTTTGAGGACCACCGCTTCGTGCAGAATAATAGTTTTAGCAATAATGTCAACTCAATCCCGAGATATAGACCTTCAAAGTGGGTGGTACCCTTTCGTAATAAGCATAATTCTGTACTATTTTGACCAGAGACCTGGTTATATAAGAGAGCGGCCAGTGGAGGAAAAGGGCCATATTTAAAGAGTTTAATGCAAATTCGTATACAACTGATTATTATATACCATTGGAAAGCTTGTGGATTGTCCATTATTATTAGCCCTGTTGTAGTGGAAAGAAAATGTAAATATTATTGTTGCCATGGCAACAGATACTATTTTTGTCAAACAATGGAAAAAGGTCATATCTAAAAGTATAGTTGGTGTGGGTAAGATTAGTTCATATACATTACATATGGGTGAAGGTCCTACACAATGTGCTGTCATCTGCTATGTGTATATGTCAAGGTCAAACTTTAAAGGTCAAGGTCATTCGGGAAAAGTTGATAACATTGGTTTTGCTCACATCAAAGCAAATACAATAACATATACACTTATGCATAATGTTCTGTAATATTGCACGAGATATGAACACAATAAATAATCACATACAAATTC
This sequence comes from Siphonodentalium dalli, assembly GCA_032622095.1. Lineage (NCBI taxonomy): Eukaryota > Metazoa > Mollusca > Scaphopoda > Gadilida > Siphonodentaliidae > Siphonodentalium > Siphonodentalium dalli. Next base: position 207,971,201 of record CP136065.1, read on the forward strand.
TGAACAAAACGATATATTACATTCCCTTGTGGTGTATTTCAATCTCAGAAGGAGGTTCATAATATGTGGGGTACATGGTTTTCTTATTGGGGGAGTGTGGTTCCTGAAAGCGACGTGTTTGTTTTGGTCTGATATGTTTTACAACAGTTTTCTGTATCAGCATGCTAAGTTATGTATCAATGAGTAGTTAGGGATGGTTGACATTTCTCTGCTCAAAATGACCCCTAGGAAAGTATTTATGCACCACACATGTAGCTCGTTACCATGGTAACTGGCATGTATACACTTAACGTTGACTCAGTACTTTAATGAAATGATTAATCTTATTATATGTCCGTGCTCTGTGACATCTAACGGCATGTCAAGTGATATAGACAGGGACCTCGCAAACTATATAACTGCAATGGCTCATGTCACAATGATGTTAATAGCTCTACGACATCAAACCCGACATGTGACCAAACACAATATAGAGCAGGCCTGAGTACTGCTTCCAAAGAGCTACATTTAAAATATTTCAATGTACGGGTTGTCTGAATCATAAATTTGAACAATATTAATCAGAACTAGATTTCAAATTCCCGGCGGGAAATTTGGATATCTCCATGTCTCAGACATCAGACTACCGTCGATAAACATATGCTGTTTCATAATATAACAATGACAAAGACAGTGGCATATATAATACCCCTTCCCTGACCACTTTCCAGATGCGACGTCGACCAAAGTTACCAATTGTGTTCAACTTAGTATTCTAAATAAAATGGCAAATCAAATAGTGGCATAACTGCTTTCATTTTGACGGAGTATTGGCGACAAGCCATTCTAGCCCAATAGTATTAATGTTTATGGGCTCATAACTTTGCCATGTATCATCCGATTAAAGAATATTTTTGCGACTTTGTAATCGCCATATCTTAAGAGACTTTACATCCTGAGGTGATAATCAGATCGAAATCAAAATTTGGCCATTTTTGACACACCGACCCCGCGTCTATTGCGACCTCCGCCAAAATGCCCCATATGTTCATCTTAGTATTCTCAAGACAATGGCATATGAAAGAGCAACACAGATGCTTTCATTTCATTTTCATTATTTCATATTAAAACAGACTTCGAACGTGAACAATTTCTCTCTATATGTGATAATACAACTGTGTAGTCCGAGAGCCCATAAGGTTTTATTGTCGTCACTCTGACCAAAAGACCCACTCTGCTCAATTTGTGGCAAATTATATGTAGTTTACGGAAACCAATTTCTTGCGAGTGGGAAACGCGGCGTTTGGGAGATATTTAACATAGAATGATGCCTGGTGATAGCGAAAAATGTTACTTAAGTGTTGGGGGAGGGTTAGTAATTTCGAATGTATGCAACATATCTAATGTCAGCTAACACGTTATATATACCGTTTTGTCGGCAATAAGTCATTCTATCTAGTGAATAAACACAGAATTAGAATTTCAGCCACTGACCTCGAGTACGAGAGGTCAAATGTCAAATATATTTTGAAACGCCATATTTTTTAAAATGTCAAATTGGAAAGTTAGCTTAAGAAATTTTGTAATCATCTGTTGGAATCCGTTCGAGTATAATTTTGAACTTTACTGTATACCAGATTCGGATATGTGGAAAGAAAATTAACACAGCCGTAATTGCAACCATTCAAGATGTCAGCCAAAATGTGTGCCGAAATAGCCAAAAACAGGAAAAAATTCATAAGGTCTCTCTGATCGCCGTTATAGTAAAGATGATGTCACATGCGGTCATGTTGTCCGTTCGATACGTTATGGTAATATACAACCCTTACAAATTAGCCAACAATCCGACACAAAAATCCAATATGGCGGCCAAGATGGCCGCCGAAATGTGAAAATTGCTATTTTTCGGACATTTCACCACCTTTCGTTTGTCTCTGTTGGAAAATATTGGCTCCTTGACGCGATTTTATACATTTATCGTATAGAAGAATTATTGGCGAACACATGGGGATAATAATATACATTCATCGCTGGAAAGTTTTGTCCGATATCACGTTCCCCAAATGCCGGTATAATTCGGTCAAAGCCAAAACGACGCTAATAACGCAATGCCTGTTTCGAATCATCAATGAATGTTATTGCTATCACAACAAAACCCACGCGTAATATATGTGCAGGAGATACTCTTATACCTGAGTTGAGAAATATTCACCCAAATCCAAGATGGCAGCCAAAATGGCCACCAGAAATAGAAAAATTGCCGAAAATCGCTGATTTGAACATCAGTGACAGTTATTATCACGACAACTCCACACATATAAAATCTCTCATATTCACATCATTGGGCATTATTGTCAAGACAACTCTACCCATGCTTACAGCTGAGTTGGAAATACTGTGATGAAGTAATTACCTTACATCCCATGCAAGAAATAGTTTTCCAAATCTAAGATGGTGGCCAAAATGGCGACCGATATTTGAAAACTCGCCAACATTCCTTTACTTTCTTACGATGGGCGTTATTGTTTCGCGAATTCTACCCACCATTACATGCTGATATGGAAAATTGATATGAAGTATTGATTCGAGTTTGGCTATTGGTGTTGGTACTCAAGGTTAAGATGGCAACTAAACTGGAGCCATAGATTGAAAGGAAATCATAATATCATTATGTATGGACGAAACTATATACAAACCACTTATTAGTTCAACTTAAAACGTATCAAAATGCATAAAAATGCTCGCATCCTTCTGGAAGTACGAAAACCAGCAATTAAAATCATTTCAACACTTCCTGGGAGTAGGGTCCCTCTTATCATAACGTTTCAAGCAATTAATTTTCCGGTGTAAAGCTTAAGATTTTAAATACCTGCGAAATATGGGATTTGGTCGTCATCTTGAACTAGAAAGGCATATGGTATATAAGTATACAAGCTTACAGGTAATCTCCATGTATGTCTTTCTCATATCCCATGTGGATAACCACATGTAAACCTGGCGAACTTCCCAGCTAACTAGTCATTTCTCAATAGATGGTTCAACTCACAAACTTAGCGAGCGTATTGGCATACGTGAACAACTTCGGCAGTGTTTCAAATGTTGTTATCTGTCTCATTCCCTTGGACACATGCATATCTGCTACAGAGAAGACCATAATTGACCGACTACCCACACTTCTTGATCATGATCTTAAGCAACTTGGTAACGTCCCGCATTCGTCTCGTTAGCAGAGAAGAACAATACTCGCGGTGCTAGTTTGTAGACAAGCACCATGACAGTGGGAACGAAATGGGCCACGGCATACACTCCCACATCAGGTGCATGTTTCAGATATAGAATGTCATGTGTTGGTGCTTTTGGTGTGGTAATATTTGTGTTTCCACGTCCGTTTCAAGGCCGTTCTTAATCAACTTGACCAGACATGTAATTTTGTCTGGATAATACTATCCTATCCTCCCCAGAAGAGTCGGATGAGTTAAATGTCTTTATGGAATGAAGGTATGCGTTGTTGTTATCCTCTCAAGACTAGTGTCAGTATATGGGCGGTATTTTCCAAGGAACTGTGATGCATTGGTGAGAACAATTTATAGATCGATGGGAATGGATGATGACATTGGTGAACTTGACCGTTATGGTCATATAGCTTTATAGTATATAACTTTAGAATATAGTAGTTAATATGTCTCATGCAGGACAATGGCTTTGAATGGCGATTTTACCAAGAAATAAATTGGTGTATCCAACGTAGGTTAAACTTAATGCAAGGTCTCAACAATCCCCTAGATGTTTTTCGAGTTAAAAATTTCACCCTTGTGGTGATGGCATTGTACTTTCTTGAACCACACCGACCATCACCCATCGTGACTATAACATCAACTATCAAATGCATCGTCCTCAAGACTACATCCCATTCTGTGTGGGGTTTATATAGTAGTAGCCAATGGTACAAGCCTGGTCTAATTGATTAAGAACGGCTTCCAGACGGATTGGAAGATACAATCTTAGCATATAAGGAAAGCAAAGCTACATGAGATCATGTCTAAATCTAAAACATACCCAAAAGAAGGGCAGTGCAGTCATGGTTCAATTTCATTTCCACTATCATGACACTTGCCCACAAACTAGCACCGCGTGTATTGTTATTATCTGCTTGGATATGTACGGTGAGACGATTGCTGGAAGCCACCATGACTGTGTATTGTATTATCTGCTTGGATCTGTACGGTGAGACGATCGCTGGAAGCCACAAGGACTGTTCTTATGATCACGGTCAAGAAGTGAAAGTATATTATGCATTATGGTCTTCTTCGCCTTAGCAGAAAGGCACCCATCAAATGTTAGGCTTTCAGAAATTCGAAGCCATATACAGAAGATATCCGGCTACGTCAGTATGTGAATATGTGAATTGATGAACCATATACTGAGAAGTGGCTGGATGGGTAGATCACCATTTTGTTATCCACATTAAGTTACCAAATCTGAAAAATACGCAGATAGAAACGTCCTTCTGAAAGCTATTGTACGCATCGACCGCATAACTTTCTAGTTTGTCACACAATATGACGATCAGACCCCATATGTAGTGTCTGGATTATACCATAAGCTACCACGAATGAAGCTCGTCAAGAATAAGGATAAGAATTCCTATCTTTCGAGACAAACGCGTGAGCTTGACACCGGCATATGTGTTGTTTGAAACATTTCGATTAGTGGGACCATTCTGCCAAGAATTGCAGAAAACTGTGTTGGTGTCAACGAGATAGATTAATGTGACGAAGAAACGAATGCTGGCCCATTTAATGCTGAACATGGCAAATCAGAATAAGCTCAGGTACTGTTTTGATTCTTGGAAGTCATAATATGACTATTCGGTGCACCCATATACGATTACGGCCAGTATGGGCGCTTAGTGGAGAATGGATTTCGAAATGCCTATGTTGGAACTAATAGTTGGCTTACGTACCGTTTCGTTCAATCCATACATATTGATATTATGACGAAAAGTTGAAATTAGTGTGTGATAATTGCGACTTCTTTTCAGTTTCTGGCCACCAGTTTGGCAGCAATCTTGATTGTGAGAGTTGACCAAACTCAAATAGATACTTCATATCAGTTTTCCATATGAATATTTAAGTGTGTGTAGAATTCTCACAACAATGACGCACATAGTATGAAAGTAAAGGAATGTAAGCTTGTTTTAACATCTCGGACGCCATTTTGTCCGCCATCTTCGATTTGGAAAAATTTCCTTCATCAAATCCAAGATAATTACTTTATCACAGTATTTCCAACTCCGCTGTAAGCATGGGTAGAGTTATCTCGTCAATAATGCCCAATGATGTGAATATGAGAGATTTTCTTCTACTTAGTGTACCCAACTCACAATAGTAAGCAGGTGTGGAGTTGTCGTGACAATAACTGTCACTGATGTTAAAATCAGCGATATTCGGCAATTTTTCTATTTCTGGTGGCCAATTTAGCCGCCATCTTGGATTTGGGTGAATATTTCTCAACTCAGGTATAAGAGGAATCCTAGCTACAATATCTCCTGCACATAGATACGCGTGGGTTTTGTTGTGATAGCAATAACATTCATTGATTCGATACAGTCATTGCGTTATTAGCGTCGTTTTGGCTTTGACTGGATTATACCCGCATTTGAGAAAACGTGATATCGGACAAATATTTTCCAGCAAAGAATGTATATTATTATCCCCATGTGTTCGCCAATGATTCTTCTATACGATAAATGTATAAAATCGCGTCAAGGAGCCAATAGTTTCCAACAGAGACAAACGAAAGGTGGTAAAATGTCCAAAAAATAGCAAAATTTCACATTTCGGCGGCCATCTTGGCCGCCATATTGGATTTGTTTGTGTCGGATTTTTGGCTAATTTGTAAGGGTTGTATATTACCATAACGTATCGAACGGACAACATGACCGCATGTGATATCATCTTTACTATAACGGCGATCAAAGAGACCTTATTAATTTTTACTGTTTTTGGCTATTTCGGCACACATTTTGGCTGACATCTTGAATGGTTGCAATTACGGCTGTGTTAATTTTCTTTCCACATTCCGAATCTGATATACAGTAAAGTTCAAAATTATACTCGAACGGATTCCAACAGATGATTACAAAATTTCTTAAGCTAACTATCCAATTTGACATTTAAAAGAAAATGGCGTTTCAAAATATATTTGACCTTTGACCTCTCGTACTCGAGGTCAGTGGCTGAAATTCTAATTCTGTGTTTATTCACTAGATAGAATGACTTATTGCCGACAAAACGGTATATATAACGTGTTAGCTGACATTACATATGTTGCATACATTCGAAATTACTAACCCTCCCCCAACACTTAAGTAACATTTTTCGCTATCACCAGGCATCATTCTATGTTAAATATCTCCCAAACGCCGCGTTTCCCACTCGCAAGAAATTGGTTTCCGTAAACTACATATAATTTGCCACAAATTGAGCAGAGTGGGTCTTTTGGTCAGAGTGAGGACAATAAAACCTTATGGGCTCTCGGACTAGTGAATAATATCATTCGATTTCGGACAAGAAATCACAAACTACCAATTGAACAAGGTGCTTGGCTAAATACTGACTATTCAACCAGAGTATGTACACTTTGTACCAAAGAACTAGGTGATGAGTATCACGTTATCCTGAAGTGTACAAAATTAAATGAACTCAGATCGACCTATTTGAAACCATATTTCTATAGAAGACCGAATGCACACAAACTCTCGGAACTCTTTAATACTAGAAATAGAAAGACTATCAGGAATCTGTCAACTTTCATAAGGAAAGTCCAGGATATTTTCGGCAAGTCCACTTGAGGCTAAAACACTGATATTCCATGAACTTACCAAATATATAATAATGCACTCATGTATTCCTCATGTGAAAGTTATTGTTATTATATGCTATATTTGAATATATTGATGTCATACTATCTGTAATACCCTTTTCTGTAACGTGTCTGTATATATCCACATATCGATGAACAGAATAAAATGAATCTGAATCTGAATCATTCTGAAGGCGTTTCATCTTAACTATGGTAATTAGTGATATAAGCTGTCTGGTGGGCCCAAATTTTTTTTCGACTTAAGCGGAGTTCGACTTACCCCCTTCGACAACCATGTTTATTTAAATGACTTTTCACACAAGCTCAGCCGGGACCAGTCCATGACTTCAACTTATGTGGGGGTTTTCGAGTTACCGACGTTCGACTTAACGAAGTTTTACTGTATTATCATGTATATATACATAACAGAGTAGGATCTGTCTGTCTGTCTGTTCGGATTTTTCTCCCAGACCACTAGACCGATTTCAACCAACTTTGGTTGGTTTGGTGTTAGTTTTTCAAAATTTTGATTTAAACAAATTTGGTCCACTTAAAATGCATCACACTGATTTGTTTTCAGAATATAAATACTCAAGCTTGTGTGCAAAATGTCCACAAAATTTGGTAGAAAAGTTGATATTTTCAGATATATCCCGGACATTATTGTCTGCTATTCCATAAAAGTAGCACAGTGTGATTCACTTGGATATTAAACATGTTACTTAATCAACTGACAACTAAATGTTCTATTCTAAACAAGCATGACGCACGGTATGATTTACATACTGTACTGGAAGCATTATTACTCAGAAGACACTAGGATGGGACGTAAAGTAACGCTCTATTGTCAAAGTGAATGTTGTGTCGATCCATGTGTGCGTCCCGACTGCAATTCAACTGGTAGTACCTAAATGTTCGCATGCGTATTCAATTCAAACGAAAAGAGACGTAGACACTATAAGGGGGATTTGGTATAACGCTCTTATGTGTAATTAAATATTAAACAGTGTTACTTTACACCTGATAAACACGACGTTGCAAGCTGATCCATCTAATAGAAGAAGAAAAAAACAGACGCTGTCAGTATCGATACAACATCTGGCTAAGTGTTCCTGATATATTTGGTCATTGAAGCCGTCTTTGGTTTTCCTATCTATCCGAAGAAAATAAGTGTCTACATGAAATATTCAGGAATGATTGTGTTATCTTTGTCACAAAGAACGCCCAAATGGTAATTTTTTTAAAAATCTATATGTTATTGAGTTGTTGGTACATGACTCTCCTTCGATTTGAAGCAAAGCATTGTCCCCATATCTCTTATCTACCAGAATCGTTTCACGTGAATCTCGTCCCATCAAGAACCTGTGTGAAGTTAGCGACACTTGGGAAGCTTGACTGTCTGTTAAAGCTAACCCTACTCCTCGTGACCAAAGCGTCAATCCAGGTACATATATACCTCTCCAATTGATATACCAATACCCCCAGGACCATTCGTACACTCCATGTTTGCATATAAACCTCGCCCATGACAATTCAGCCATTCGATGTATACTCACACACCCCATCCATGATCATACAGCTACTCTCAGTATATATATACATCCACCAATGTACACAGCCAAGGCGGAGATGCATATATATCACATATACAACCATTACCACAAGGACACTTATATACCCACACTGGCACGCCGCCAATGACCATCTAGTTATACTCCAGGTATGCATATACACAATCATGACCGTACAGTACTACAGTCATTCCGTGTACAGCTATATGCATTACACATAAGCAATTACGACCACTCCCTATTTATTCATGCACACACACATGATTATACAGCCAACATATGTATACATATACACCCATCCATGACAATAGTCACCCAATGTACGCCCGTATATCCAATCATGATCATACAGCCGCTCTATATATACATAAACATCACACACATATGACCATGTAGCTACTATCATTATACGCATACACCAATTCAATAACCATACAAACATTCCTTGTGTAGCTATTCACATCACACATGACCATACAGTCACCCTTTGTATACCTATGCCTCTCACCATGGACACATCACCGTTCATGATGATACAATAACACCCTGTAGAACTATTAACCCCCATCTATGGACAAACATTCACACACTGGTTGCCACTTTGACATAAACCATACATTAAGTTGATTTTGATGCTAATGGTCGAGAGTAGCCACATAGTATGGTTTCACTCAGTTCCGTTTAGGCATTCTGCCCATTTCCGTTCAAAAATATGGCTAGAATCCCAAAAGACATTTTCGGCAAAATTCCATACTACAGTACATCATTTAATTGAATCTGTCGTGTCTCAGAAGGTACTGGGACAACGAGAAAGAAACATGTAGTTGCCAGTGGATTAAGTAACATGGTTAATAACCAAGTGAGTCACCATTTTCTACCTCTTGGGAACAGAGAATAATGTTCGGGCTATATGTTAAAAAAAATAAACGTTGGTTACCATTTTGGAAGCCATCTTCAGTGTGAACGCATTTAAGACATCTCAAAACAATAAACATCTTTGATACCAAAGATGGTTTTATTTACTTGAATAAATTGTCCAAACCTGAAAAGTACATTTTTGCCGATTTTGATGTCAAGTTTGTGATAGAAAAATCCAATATTTCTGGTAATTTCACTGGTTACATTAGTAATACTTAACAAATGTGCATCAGATATGTTAGAATTTTATGTATTTAAGGCAAAATAGCCAATTTTATTCATCTACCACAACTTGTAAGCGATTACATGGCATGCTGGGCCAATATTTACAATTTCCCAGGTTTTGTCACATTTTGGCAGCCATTTTCAGACCAAGTGACAATTTTGGTTCCAGTGAGTTGAAATATTCATAAGTAATGGTATGCCTAAATTAGTGTGCACAGTTCTGTCCATTTCTTGTTAAAATATGACTTGAATCATAATGTTGATTTTTTTGTGAAATTTCATACCGAGTTCTGTAAAATTCTAACTTTTGAGGGCGCGAAAGGGGCTGGGACCTCATGAATGGCATATTTTATTCACCCAATCAGTTAATATGCATAATTCAAAAATAATGTCATAATTCTGAACCCGTTTCATACAGCAGAATTTGCAGAAACTGATCTAGAAGATATTAGTGAAAAACGTCAAATTTTACACTTTTAGCTGCCATTTTTATTGCCACCATGGGCGGGAGTTCAAATTGTACCCTAAAATGTGGCATTATATCTCACAGAGTCATACTTACTATATATTCCAAATATTTAAATCGCATATTTTATGGTAAGATTAATTGCGACATTTAATAAATTATCCAATCATGAAATACTCTTTAAATTTGGAATTTCAGCATGGCTCCACATCTAATATCAATTAGTATGTGAATATGTACATCTGTGCAAAGTTTCATGCTTTAGTCACATATTGAACAATTGCCTTGAAATTGGACTTAATCTACTACACTATATTGTTTATCCCATCATATAATAATTTTTAACCACCTCAGTCGCAAATGTCTTTGTTAAACTGTAAGAATTTGTTTTTATACACCCGCTTTGTAAAAACGGAACGTATTATGTTTTTGTCGGTCCATTCTTTCGCTTTTTTCGAAAATGATAACTTTAGTAAGTCTGAACGTCATGGAATGAAATTTGGATTGTCAGTTTACTTGCCCAAAATACAGGACAAGTTCAAATTTTTTTTCCGCCAGCCAATTTTTTCCGGAGTTATGGTCTTTGTCGAATTTGCCGATTATTTTTGTTTCTGCGTGATAATTTTTAGTTTTAATTATCTGATTGTTTTCAAATGTGTTATATGGATTACCCATATGGAAATACAGGTCAAGTTTGAATTTGGGTTCCGTCCGTCAAATTTGGCATATGAACTACACGTTATGAAATTACCACATGCGTATTTTGCCTCGCCCTAGCGATGCTCTTTTTAAAAATTACTTTGACCTTTGAATGTCGCCTTGACCTTCCAAGCCTTCCAACCACATATGTGGAAATGTGGACCCTACTGGTTCTTTCATAAACCAGTGCAAACGTTGAGGTAGTAGTTGAATTGCCCATTATAAGAATAATTTAATGTAAAATCTCCAAATAACCCATGATTGGCCATCGTTGCCATGGAAACTCAAAATTACCAAATTGTCCCAATGGGAATTTCCTAAATATTCTAACAAAGTAGGCATTCAGCAACCCAGTGTACTAAAAGACGTATGTGTTGTAATCAGTTCGCACTAACTGATTTGTTGCATGACAAGTTATGCTGTGAGTTTTGTCTCAACAATCGACTATATAAATATCACATGTCATGTCTTGTTGTACATAGAAACGGAGACGGAGAATAAGGTAACAACTTTTCCATTCTTTGAAAGTCTGTTGAGTACGAAGTAGTGTTACGGATGGCAAATTTACCGGAATGCAAAAATCCAAATTGTCGTTGTCGAGTAATTTTTGTACAGTTTTCAACCAAATGAATCAAATAAAAATTATATTATATGCATAGTAGTCCCATATACTCATGTAAGTTATTGTATCGTCACTAGTCAATGAGTGGCTTGAGTTTTCTCCCCGTATAAGCATAATGTTTCAAACGATCGTGTGTGCAATGGGTTTACTAATCCAGTATCCCTCAATTATAATTTGATTACGTTTTGTACACGGAAATTCGTATTTTAATTTACGCCATTTAATGGCTCCAGCCATAAATTCAATTTATATTAAATTATAATTTTTCAATTTTAAGATAGCCTATTAACCTGAGCGTTTACAGAATACATCATCGACTCAAATTACTTAATTTTCTATATAGTATCGACAATAGATCATTGTTATCACCGGAAATTTATTGAAAATGGCGTACAGTACTCCTTTAATGTAAAATTTACCAAATACCCGATTATTAGCCATCGTTGCCATGGAAACTCAAATTTACCAAATTTATCCCAGTTGGATTTTCCAAAATAAAAGATATTATAACAAGGTAGACATTCAACTATCCAGTGTACCAAAAGACGTCTGTGTTGCAACCAGTTCACAATAACTGACATGTTGCATATGACAAGTGATGCTGTGATGTTTTGTCTCAACAATCGACAACATAAATATCACAAGTGTATGTGTCTTGTTGTACATAAAAATGTTGTCGCCACATATTTCAAACTGCTATAGTTTCTAAAGCAGATATCGATATCCATTCAAATGAACCTTCCCATGGAGCCTGCAGTCCGGATTTAAAAAATAGTGTTGGGTATCGCTATTCGTAATAAATCCTAACCAGGACGGTCGAAAATGTGACAGCTATATGATAAAAATCCAGATTTTTAACAATGACCTTGACCTTTATACATGACCTTGACATCTCAAGGTCACCATTGATATATGGAAATGTTGGCCATAACATTTTTTTCCATAAACCAATGTAAACTTTTAGGTAGTTGTTAAATTATTCACTATAAGGACTATTTAATGTAAAATTTTCAAATACCCGATTATTAGCCATCGTTGCCATGGAAACACAAATTTATCAAATTTGTCCCAATTAGATTTTTCTAAAAAAATTATATTCTAATGAAGTACATATTCAGCTATCCAGTAAACTAAAAGTCATTTGTGTTGCAATTAGTTTGGGGTTGACCCCATTTTTCGGCTAGATCGCCTGTACTAGAAGTGTCCAAACAGATTTTTCAGGGAAGACAACTCTTACCCCTAAAATTAAATGAAAATTTCCTCGAGTATACAAGTGTCAGAGCATAAACAAAATATTGCAGTTATAAACTGAACAATATATCGTTTATATTAATTAGAAATGATCATAAAATGACATGATATATAACCATGGACCAATATATGAGCTAGTTAGAAACCTGGGTTATGGTAAAACCACACGAGAACAGTAACGAATTAGTGAATTCATAAAACCTCATATGATCTCCTTTTTGTCAACTTTTTCATATTGTGTCCCAAATTTTATTTGGTTTATACAATGATACATGGTAAGGCTGTGGTGAAACAAGATCAGTTGTTAGATTGACATGAATCTTTGCAGCCAAAGCTTAGTAGAGCTTGAGCCTCATTTTGACCCCGCCCCCCCCCTGATGATTTTTGGTGGTTATGATATCTTTGTATAACAATAACACTCCTTCAATTGGCCGGTTGTTTGCCATCTGTTTGCCATCTGTTTGCCATTTGCCATCTATTGGGGTTTTCTATAGTTATCGGTCATTGAATCCAAGATGGCCGCCAAAATTGAATATTTGACCTGGTAAATTTCAATTCGCAATCACTCAGGAAGTTTAAGAGGTATTACGTCGTTCTGTCATTCTGTTGATAATTGACATAGTATTCTGTTGATATGTCACTCTGTGCGATATGTAATTCTGTTCATAACTGTATGAATAAATTTAATATGTTCAAAATGGCCGACAAAATGGCAACTGGAAGTTGAAAATATGACGCTTTTTCACTAATATCTTCTATATCAGTTTCTGCTGTTTGGAACTGGTTGATAATTGTAACTTTATTTTGTATATGAACTGATCATTGGGGCAATGAAATAAGAAATTCTTGGGGTTCAAGTCCCGTCTAATCCCTCAAATATTTGATTTACATAAAGCGGTATAACTGTGTTATATAAGTGTTATATAAGTGAGGCCTACCACCCCCTGTGAATATTCCAAGTCATTGGAACCAAAATTATTACTTTGGCTCAAAATGGCCGACAAAATATGGAAAATTGTAAATATTGCCCCAGCATGCCCTGCAATGGCTTACAAGTTGTGGTTGATGAATACATGTACCAGAATATAATATCTAGTTGTCGGTCGATTAACTAACATGTCTATTAACCAAGTGAGTCAAACCTTGCTACCCTTTCGGAACAGCAGAGACCTATGTTCCGGATATATGTGAAAATCAACTTTTTGCCCAATTTTGAAAGCCATCTTTAGTAATTTTGTCATTAAACACCCACGTGTGACAAATTTAAGATAGATCAAAACAATAAACAGCTTCCGTACCCAAGATAGTTTCATTTTACTTTTAAAAAAGTGGCTGAAGCCTGAAAAAAGATTTTTCCCGATATTTATGTCAAGTTTGTGAGAGTAAATTCTGATATTTCTGGTAATGTCTTGGTTACAATAGTAACAATTAACCAAAGTGGATTAGTCATGTTAGTATGCAATGTGTAGAAGGCAGAATAGCCAATTTTATTCATCAACCACAACATGTAAACGATTGCATGGCACAATGGGGAAATATCTACCATTTCCCATACTTTGGCGGCCATATTGGTGGACGTTTTGAGCCAAAGTAAAAAAAATTGTTCCTATCAGTTGGAATGTTCATGGGTAATAATGGAATGCCTCACTTACATTCCACAGTTCTGCTGATTCCTTGTTGAAATATGACTAGAAACTCAAATGCGATTGTTTTTGTATGAAATTTTATACCGTGTTCTGTAAAATAAAAACTTTGAGGGATCTGAAGGGGCTAGGACGCCAACAATTGCTTTTTTCATTACACCAATGATCAGTTAATATAAACAAAAATTACAAAAATAAGGTCACAATCCTCAACCAGTTCCAAACAGTAGAAACTGATCTGGAAGATATTAGTATTTTCAACGTCCGGCGGCCATTTTGGCAGCCATTTTATGCATGCCTATATATAAGGAGTAGTCAATTATCAATATAATGACATATCGCACGAGTTAATACCCCATAAACTGCCTGAGTGATTACGAATTAAAATTTACCAGGTCAGATATTAAATTTTGGCTGCCATCTTGGATTCAATGACATTGACTACCTGTATACATACATGTGCTCGTGGAATGTTATAGAAAACTGTCCTGGCCTATGTTCTCGTGGTGTGCGTCGCTTGTGGAATTTCTCCTGGGTAATATTAATTCAATGTTTATTGCGATATCGGCTCACACAAGTCACAGAAAATCATGCAATCTCTAACCTGGACCATGTGTGCACCCCCTAATGTGAAGAAGATTATGAGCTGTTCACATTAGATCCACATATACGTGCATTTACTAATTTTATCTTTGATTTCAGAAATCATCAAACCCGTGTTTCAGCAACTCGTGTGGACCGAATGAAATCTGTGCTTTGTTCAGCCAAACTGTTCAAGGGTACCAATGTCATCCAATGGAAACAAATGGTTTGTAATGCACGCATAATTATGCAAGGCCAAATATGTTGTTCTTACCATTTCGATAGTATTATACGGTAACGAAGTTATGGGGTGGGTATACTGGAATCAGCTTGTCCGTCGTCCGTGAACGCAACTTTGTCCCAGCTGGTATTGTTTCATGTTTCAATCAATTTGTTTTAGCTTGGCATATATATTTACTATCATGGAAACATTTGCACCTGCGATTATATATATATTAGGATATTACACTAATTATGAGGCATCTGTCAATATGAAAACTTTTTTGCGAGGTATTGTTGTTTTAGGAGGTATTTATAATGTCTCATAGTGAGATACCCTGCAAACGATTCCAATTGCATTATTTTCCAGAACTGAAAGACCCAACGTAGTTGGCTCATATTTGTTGCGAATGATATTTTGGGGCCCGTCATTCAGATGTGTTCAAATGGGGCCGGTTGGTCAATTAGGGACGGAGCAAAGGGACATAACACTTCCCACAAGAAATGCATTTAAACTCATCTATATAAACTTGTAAACTATTTGAGCTGTTGAATTCAAATTTAGTATGTTGATTCCTATGATCACACCCAATCGATCTATGTTAATAACACTCAATTTTGTTTGTTTGTCCGTCGATGTCGACGAAATGTTTGAACCCTATAAGCTGAATATTCGTATACAGGAGTCATGGGATAGGTACCGTTGACATCAGATATCGGAAATGGGCACAAATAATTAATCAAATTCATTAATAAAAAAAACGCTCTTTATCCATACTCTGACGGGAACAGGAATACCTAACACGCAGGTGTGACACACTAAAATATGAGGGATCCGCGACCCACTTTATGAAATAGTCGATGTTTCTCAGACAGAAATGCCGAATACGCACACGGTAGTGATAATTATAACTCACAGGCCTGAAAATCCGCCTACAGCCGCCTGGAATTTTCCTAGTCGGGCTTTTTATAGCCCGGGTCGTCCCGAGAGATAAAATCTGCTTTGATTGCAAATATGACATTGTGTCAAGTTGAAACGCTCCACCGAGAGTGATTACGTCGACGTCTGCCGCGTTTTTTTATATTTAAAATGAATAAGCGTATGGTACGTTTATTTGGGTCACAAAAGTATAGTGCAGATAGTACATGATATAACCGAATCACTGACATTAACCAATCCTCATAATTGGTTACGGCAATCAGCAAATCAGCAATGCCGAAGTCATGTGCAGCAGCAAACTGGGCCACGGCAATGGGTTGCCGTAGAGGATTGCCGAAGCCAACAATCTGAATTAAGAGCACTGTATTAACCTTCATTTTATGGCAAGGTATGCACATTGATTTCATTAAATTCCAATTTTTTTTATTTCACAAAATAGTTGACAGTCATATTTATCAATATCATTGTCCGGTCGTGTGTTCACTCTTCCATATAATGCTAGAATATGCACTGCAGCTCAGCTGCCTCAATAAACCATGGTACCAAATGTTCAGCAACCATCATAATGCCCAATTACATGAATGTTACTCTGTATGTTACTCTGTATGTTACTCTGTATGTTACTCTGTATGTTACTCTGTATGTTACTCTGTATGTTACTCTGTATGTTACTCTGTATGTTACTCTGTATGTTACTCTGTATGTTACTCTGTATGTTACTCTGTATGTTACTCTGTATGTTACTCTGTATGTTACTCTGTATGTTACTCTGTATGTTACTCTGTATGTTACTCTGTATGTATGTTACTCTGTATGTTACTCTGTATGTTACTCTGTATGTTACTCTGTATGTTACTCTGTATGTTACTCTGTATGTTACTCTGTATGTTACTCTGTATGTTACTCTGTATGTATGTTACTCTGTATGTTACTCTGTATGTTACTCTGTATGTTACTCTGTATGTTACTCTGTATGTTACTCTGTATGTTACTCTGTATGTATGTTACTCTGTATGTTACTCTGTATGTTACTCTGTATGTATGTTACTCTGTATGTTACTCTGTATGTTACTCTGTATGTATGTTACTCTGTATGTTACTCTGTATGTTACTCTGTATGTTACTCTGTATGTTACTCTGTATGTTACTCTGTATGTTACTCTGTATGTTACTCTGTATGTTACTCTGTATGTTACTCTGTATGTTACTCTGTATGTATGTTACTCTGTATGTTACTCTGTATGTTACTCTGTATGTATGTTACTCTGTATGTTACTCTGTATGTTACTCTGTATGTTACTCTGTATGTTACTCTGTATGTATGTTACTCTGTATGTTACTCTGTATGTTACTCTGTATGTATGTTACTCTGTATGTTACTCTGTATGTTACTCTGTATGTTACTCTGTATGTATGTTACTCTGTATGTTACTCTGTATGTTACTCTGTATGTATGTTACTCTGTATGTTACTCTGTATGTTACTCTGTATGTTACTCTGTATGTTACTCTGTATGTATGTTACTCTGTATGTTACTCTGTATGTTACTCTGTATGTATGTTACTCTGTATGTTACTCTGTATGTTACTCTGTATGTTACTCTGTATGTATGTTACTCTGTATGTTACTCTGTATGTTACTCTGTATGTATGTTACTCTGTATGTTACTCTGTATGTTACTATGTATGTTACTCTGTATGTTACTCTGTATGTATGTTACTCTGTATGTTACTCTGTATGTTACTCTGTATGTATGTTACTCTGTATGTTACTCTGTATGTTACTCTGTATGTTACTCTGTATGTATGTTACTCTGTATGTTACTCTGTATGTTACTCTGTATGTATGTTACTCTGTATGTTACTCTGTATGTTACTCTGTATGTTACTCTGTATGTTACTCTGTATGTATGTTACTCTGTATGTTACTCTGTATGTTACTCTGTATGTATGTTACTCTGTATGTTACTCTGTATGTTACTCTGTATGTTACTCTGTATGTTACTCTGTATGTTACTCTGTATGTTACTCTGTATGTTACTCTGTATGTTACTCTGTATGTTACTCTGTATGTTACTCTGTATGTATGTTACTCTGTATGTTACTCTGTATGTTACTCTGTATGTATGTTACTCTGTATGTTACTCTGTATGTTACTCTGTATGTTACTCTGTATGTTACTCTGTATGTTACTCTGTATGTTACTCTGTATGTTACTCTGTATGTTACTCTGTATGTTACTCTGTATGTTACTCTGTATGTATGTTACTCTGTATGTATGTTACTCTGTATGTATGTTACTCTGTATGTATGTTACTCTGTATGTATGTTACTCTGTATGTATGTTACTCTGTATGTTACTCTGTATGTTACTCTGTATGTATGTTACTCTGTATGTATGTTACTCTGTATGTTACTCTGTATGTTACTCTGTATGTATGTTACTCTGTATGTATGTTACTCTGTATGTTACTCTGTATGTATGTTACTCTGTATGTATGTTACTCTGTATGTTACTCTGTATGTATGTTACTCTGTATGTTACTCTGTATGTTACTCTGTATGTATGTTACTCTGTATGTTACTCTGTATGTTACTCTGTATGTTACTCTGTATGTTACTCTGTATGTATGTTACTCTGTATGTATGTTACTCTGTATGTATGTTACTCTGTATGTATGTTACTCTGTATGTATGTTACTCTGTATGTTACTCTGTATGTTACTCTGTATGTATGTTACTCTGTATGTATGTTACTCTGTATGTTACTCTGTATGTTACTCTGTATGTATGTTACTCTGTATGTTACTCTGTATGTTACTCTGTATGTTACTCTGTATGTTACTCTGTATGTTACTCTGTATGTATGTTACTCTGTATGTATGTTACTCTGTATGTATGTTACTCTGTATGTATGTTACTCTGTATGTTACTCTGTATGTTACTCTGTATGTTACTCTGTATGTTACTCTGTATGTTACTCTGTATGTTACTCTGTATGTTACTCTGTATGTTACTCTGTATGTTACTCTGTATGTTACTCTGTATGTTACTCTGTATGTTACTCTGTATGTTACTCTGTATGTTACTCTGTATGTTACTCTGTATGTTACTCTGTATGTTACTCTGTATGTTACTCTGTATGTTACTCTGTATGTTACTCTGTATGTTACTCTGTATGTTACTCTGTATGTTACTCTGTATGTTACTCTGTATGTTACTCTGTATGTTACTCTGTATGTTACTCTGTATGTTACTCTGTATGTTACTCTGTATGTTACTCTGTATGTTACTCTGTATGTTACTCTGTATGTTACTCTGTATGTTACTCTGTATGTTACTCTGTATGTTACTCTGTATGTTACTCTGTATGTTACTCTGTATGTTACTCTGTATGTTACTCTGTATGTTACTCTGTATGTTACTCTGTATGTTACTCTGTATGTTACTCTGTATGTTACTCTGTATGTTACTCTGTATGTTACTCTGTATGTTACTCTGTATGTTACTCTGTATGTTACTCTGTATGTTACTCTGTATGTTACTCTGTATGTTACTCTGTATGTTACTCTGTATGTTACTCTGTATGTTACTCTGTATGTTACTCTGTATGTTACTCTGTATGTTACTCTGTATGTTACTCTGTATGTTACTCTGTATGTTACTCTGTATGTTACTCTGTATGTTACTCTGTATGTTACTCTGTATGTTACTCTGTATGTTACTCTGTATGTTACTCTGTATGTTACTCTGTATGTTACTCTGTATGTTACTCTGTATGTTACTCTGTATGTTACTCTGTATGTTACTCTGTATGTTACTCTGTATGTATGTTACTCTGTATGTTACTCTGTATGTTACTCTGTATGTTACTCTGTATGTTACTCTGTATGTTACTCTGTATGTTACTCTGTATGTTACTCTGTATGTTACTCTGTATGTTACTCTGTATGTTACTCTGTATGTTACTCTGTATGTTACTCTGTATGTTACTCTGTATGTTACTCTGTATGTTACTCTGTATGTTACTCTGTATGTTACTCTGTATGTTACTCTGTATGTTACTCTGTATGTTACTCTGTATGTTACTCTGTATGTTACTCTGTATGTTACTCTGTATGTTACTCTGTATGTTACTCTGTATGTTACTCTGTATGTTACTCTGTATGTTACTCTGTATGTTACTCTGTATGTTACTCTGTATGTTACTCTGTATGTTACTCTGTATGTTACTCTGTATGTTACTCTGTATGTTACTCTGTATGTTACTCTGTATGTTACTCTGTATGTTACTCTGTATGTTACTCTGTATGTTACTCTGTATGTTACTCTGTATGTTACTCTGTATGTTACTCTGTATGTTACTCTGTATGTTACTCTGTATGTTACTCTGTATGTTACTCTGTATGTTACTCTGTATGTTACTCTGTATGTTACTCTGTATGTTACTCTGTATGTTACTCTGTATGTTACTCTGTATGTTACTCTGTATGTTACTCTGTATGTTACTCTGTATGTTACTCTGTATGTTACTCTGTATGTTACTCTGTATGTTACTCTGTATGTTACTCTGTATGTTACTCTGTATGTTACTCTGTATGTTACTCTGTATGTTACTCTGTATGTTACTCTGTATGTTACTCTGTATGTTACTCTGTATGTTACTCTGTATGTATGTTACTCTGTATGTTACTCTGTATGTTACTCTGTATGTTACTCTGTATGTTACTCTGTATGTTACTCTGTATGTTACTCTGTATGTTACTCTGTATGTTACTCTGTATGTTACTCTGTATGTTACTCTGTATGTTACTCTGTATGTTACTCTGTATGTTACTCTGTATGTTACTCTGTATGTATGTTACTCTGTATGTTACTCTGTATGTTACTCTGTATGTTACTCTGTATGTTACTCTGTATGTTACTCTGTATGTTACTCTGTATGTTACTCTGTATGTTACTCTGTATGTTACTCTGTATGTTACTCTGTATGTTACTCTGTATGTATGTTACTCTGTATGTTACTCTGTATGTTACTCTGTATGTTACTCTGTATGTTACTCTGTATGTTACTCTGTATGTTACTCTGTATGTATGTTACTCTGTATGTTACTCTGTATGTTACTCTGTATGTTACTCTGTATGTTACTCTGTATGTTACTCTGTATGTTACTCTGTATGTTACTCTGTATGTTACTCTGTATGTTACTCTGTATGTTACTCTGTATGTATGTTACTCTGTATGTTACTCTGTATGTTACTCTGTATGTTACTCTGTATGTTACTCTGTATGTATGTTACTCTGTATGTTACTCTGTATGTTACTCTGTATGTTACTCTGTATGTTACTCTGTATGTTACTCTGTATGTTACTCTGTATGTTACTCTGTATGTTACTCTGTATGTTACTCTGTATGTTACTCTGTATGTTACTCTGTATGTTACTCTGTATGTTACTCTGTATGTTACTCTGCAAATACTGTTTATATAGAATATATGAGCCACGAAGTTGAATAAATAACATGTAGTTTGATTAAATCATAACTGTAAACGTTTAGGATGGCTATGCAAATCTAGGAGGGCTATTAATAGCAATCCTGGATTTTATAGACAGCCAGCACTGATAACATGTTACCATTGAACGTTGTCACTCTATCTATCTTTGTCCCTCACTCTGCCTCACGCCCTCTCTAGCTTTAAAATTGCTCATTCTAGCACATTGTGATATATTCAAATAATTAAAGCCTCCCAATATAGAGCTGTTTGTATTAACGATCAACATTTGAACATAGAATAGGCCAAAACTTAAACCTTGTGTCCGATGTTTTTATACAAAGTGCAAGGCAGAGTTCATTTTCCTGCTACGCTGGACTTAGCACTTCCACTGTGTAAACATACTGTTTCCTTTTCCTTTGGCACACCATACAGACCACATCCCTCATCCGATCATCACCAAACTTCATTTGGATGTTTGGGTATTTTACTCCATTTGGGGAAATGTTTTAATTTAGAGACGTCTTGCCTCTAGATGAGAGCTATCAAATTTGAATGATTTTAGATGAAAACCATGGCCACCGGCAGCGGCCAGCCATAGTAACAGTGTATAAACCGTACAAACAACTGATCGGAAATTGCTGTCGCCGAGGCGAGACAATTATATTTTTAGATTAAAATATTGCACAACAACAAGAATAACAACATAAAACAAGTTTTCTGACCGAATATAAAACAAGTTTTCTGACCGAATAGACGGATCATCAACAACTATAAACGTAAATGTATAAGCGTGCTCCATTTGAGCGAACGACTCTTTTTATAGATAGAAACGGCATTAGATCACTTCAGAAAATAATTTTCTCGCAAAAATTCCCTCTTCGAATGTCATGTTAACACATACACAGCATCTGTTGGAAATCCTAATATTTTGCAACGGAAAATCCGTTATGTTTTCAGCATACATTTACATTAACATGGCGCAGGTGTGTTCACAATCTGAAAATAGAGACCTTCCATTTTGACACCCCACTCGGCAGTCACTGTACGTCTAGTTGCTTAGGTTGCTGATCACTGGTTGTCGCAAACATGTAAGCCAAGTTGTGTTGATGGGATTTGTGTACAAAGACAAAAACATGAACTAGGTTTCCACATTGGACACGCTTCTCCTGTCGATGGTTATTATTAAACTGCATGAATCGCACGATGAAGGCATACATGCACTGTTCCGTTCTACATCCGTTTTCCGATTTCTAGACAAAAGCTGTTCTTATTCAAGCACCTAATGTAGCTATGTTGAATCAATAGATACCGTGCTGAAATCTTTAGTTATATTTAAGATCTATTTTAAATATATTGACATCAGTATAGAATTACATGATGTAGATCATCAAAAAGCATGGTTCTGGTGTATATACATACATGTCATACATATTATTTCTCAAGGTTTCCAGTGACTCAAGAAATGAGACTCAATCTTTGCAATATAGGTAACAAAAGTATTTTAAACTAGAGGTCTGATTCCATGAAATCAGATATACTTCCATGGTATTGACATCCAATTTACTGTATGTATATGTGTGTTCCTCTTCTTGTGAAGATAAACTGGTGCTTCGTGATCTGCTGATTGACTGTTTGATATTTAGACATAAGATAAAATCCTCATTTCGCCGTAATGAGACGGCTGCTCGGAAAATATGTTTTTAATGGGTGATTCCGGTCCCATACAAGCTTTTCATTGGATAAAGGCAATACAAATTATTTGGAACTGGACTGATGTATATATGTATTTCAGTACATCAGCACTACACGGAGTCGTTAGCGTCTCTGTAATAGATAGTTAACTGTAATAGAGAGATAAATCAATTACAATCGATGACGCTATCTGAGCGCTTACCTGTCAGCTCTAAGATTGGGAAAATCTCAATAATGTTGCCCGTAGAAACTACCGAACACATGCACTGGTCAAAATATAAAAATCTCGATTCGCGATTTTTTCAATTGTTTTCCCTTTACGTGTTTCAGTGGAATTTGCCAAAAAACCTCGACCTACCCGGGGTCGACGCCGGTGCAGTGCGTTTCGGCACCTGGATGCTTTGGCACCTGGTTTTCAGGACGTTTTGGTACCTGAGTTTTCGGCACTTGGCTATTTCGGCCCAATCACATGGACGTGTCGGCACTTCACCGATGACCTTTCGGCACATGGTTAATTATTTTGACATTATTTCCTGAGCATCAAATCTCTATAGATATACGCTCACTGGGGTTACTTAGATCACAAACTGAAAAAGTCATGTTTATCAGCGCGTCTTCAATTAATTGTCCGACACCGTTTGTTCACTTTCTGAGTTACACTGTACATCTGCGCGTTCATATGAAACAATATAAACAAATTTACATGGTGTCATGGTGCCATGGTTGCATGCTTGTGAATGGCACACAACAGTTAGCCGATCTCTGTCAATCATAATGCGTGTTTTATCGACAACTCTTCAACTTGATACACAATAATTTGTATAGATACTTGAGAATATGTATACGATGCCTGATCGGAGTTAGTTACTTAATCATCGACAACCGTGGTATAGACCCTGAGCCGACATATTGAAACCCTCCCCCACTGCGGAATTTAGAAGTCCAAATTATTATTATAGAGCATGACAATCCGCATCTGTTTATAGCATGTTTGCCATCTGTGAAGTGTCACATTCTAATTGTATGGCACTGTTTATGTTTTTATCTTATTTTGTCTAAATTGTACAGTTCGGTGGGGTAGGGGTAGGTACTTCCACTGATACTGGGCATAGTGTTACATATATCGAGGTGAAGTTTGTTTCAATTTAAGGGGTGTTACAATATCATAGTAATATACAATAAAATTAAACATGGATATATTATTGTATTTTTCGTAAATTTAAATTATTTTTTTAATTTTGCGAAGAGTAAAAAAGCCACACTGGCAGTATTCTGAGGGTCAACATGGTATTAATGTCGGTGTATATAGTTATTCTCCTATTGTTTGGTAAATCGTAATGGCGAAGGCAGTTTTGTGATAAAGTATAATGGGCAGAAATAAAACAATCTGACTCACGTATGGAATGTCGATATGCCAATTGTCTTTTTGGTAGAAATTTTGATGAAGTGATGGTAAGTAATTTGGTCATACCAGGTCATTCTCCTCGAAAGTCTGTTATTTAAAAAATCGATTGTTTTGTCGTAAATTTGGTACTGAGAATTCAGAAAAATAAGGATTCTGTAACTACAGGTTGCCTTGTAATGACAAATGTTTTAAATTATTCCACTGTTTTTCATAACACCTACTAATGACAGTCTATGGAAAGAAAATGGCCCATATATTCGACTGTTATGCCCTAATAATGCAGTAACGGTGTTGTTCTTGCTGGAGATATAGTAGACGCATGCATGGTGGTCCGGAAAAGTGGTTTCTCAACAAAAAACGGAGACTCCTATCACAACCAAATGAACGAGAATGGTACACTGTCCTCACAAAATAAACTGATTTTTACTGATCCGAATATGGTTGTGTTTAGTCTGAGATGCCGAGAATGTATTCATCTGTCCTTACCTCCACGTACAACAACAGCAACAACATGCTATTCAATAACATGTAATCGTAGTTTGGAGTTGGCTTTTCCCCATAACAACTGTTGTCAGAAACTGCAGATGTCATAGCAACAAAGACGGTGACATCCCTAATATGACCTCACTATCGATTAACATATCATTGATGTATTGTAGAAAGCGAAAGCCACCAAAATATACCAGTACAACCCGTCCATGACCACACAGTCACTCCATATATACACAAACACCACACAATTGACCATGCAACCACTATGTTTATGCCCATACAGCTCATCCATGACCATAAAGCCACATCTGGTATATCTGTACACCCACACATGAGTCACCATGCATGTACATCAGCTGTATATACTCCTACACTCCACCTATGACTATTTAGTCACTACCTGTATCCTTATTGACCACATTAGTGACCATACCGACACTCCCAATATACATATTCACGCCATTGATGATCATACAGCCACACCTTGTAAACATATCCACATCACCTATGACCATACATGTATGCATATTCGCCTCACCCATGGTCATATAGCCACTCAAGATATACAAATACACCCCACCGATGACCATACAGTCACTCCATATATACAAAATATCACACACCGACTAAGACCCGTAACTCTGGCATTTTCCAATGGATTTTCGAAATAATTCATTCAGATAGTTTGGTTCCTTATGTATTGGTTCAAAGTTCATTTTGTTTTTCGTTGGGATTAGGAAATATATATATATATTTTTGAAAGGGTAGACCTCACTGAGTGAAAATCCATGTTTCCTTTTTTGTTACAACGCCCCCTGGCGGCGATCTTGGATTTTTTCAAAATGAATGTAAAAAAATGTATATTCAACTAGTTTTCCTTTGATTGGAAGTACCATCTGTACATATGCACATGCATAAAGAATAATTATCAATTGAAAATGCATCACTGAATGAGTTTGAATGGACTTGTAACCTGTTCACTTCACGATCAACTGATCGTGGCTCCCTAGCGTACATCTGGATTTCCAAAATGGCAGCTGAGTAAGCCTACATATATTTGCCATTGAAATTACATCAACAAGCATGCACAAGGCAATTATAGTACAGCGCCCTTGTGCAGATATTTTGGAGAAATTGTGCATTTTATGATAAAAGCATCATATTCAACATAATTATGTGTGCCGGAAATGAAAGTAATCAAAATTCAGAAGAGTGCCAAGACAAATTGCACTATAATTGCAACCACCTGAATACAGATATCGAATTCCCGGGAAAAAAATGCTATTCCAAAAAAAAACACAAGTGTTTATTTACCACTGACAACTTTGGTTATCCCAGTTCGCGGGATGAATTCTATTGCACGGAATTCAAGATGGCCGCCGAAGAATTAGAAATGGTAATTTCTGTCCATAGCAACCATCCGAAGATTATATTCGCAAAGCTCTCGTGTTCATGTGTACTATGATAGAACGAGTCGTGACAACATCTGCTGGATTCTTGATGATTGACGGTCATGAAGATATGTTACAAAAGGGCAGAAATTAATCGGTACCGGCGATATTGGGCACTATAGGGGGTGACACTACAGTTGGTCTTGCTGATCTCCTGGAATAACCAATATTTGAAAATTGGTTTGGCCTATACAGCTCTGACCTGTTAGCAAGCGGTTGGCAACTATAAGTGTGATATCTTAACACAATCTGCGGTCGTCACATTTCAGCACGGTTAAATGCAAGTTATCATTAATTATTGTCCATCACCTAATACTAATGGTCGGGCTTCCCCATTCAGAATCCAAACCCGCAAGTTAAGAGAACCATGGTATTTTGGCTGTGGATTCACTTCATGCATGTGAGATATATTTTTTTCATTTCTATGTTCCAACCTTTTTTCGTATATGATTTAATATTCAATCATTATTTGTTAAAGTATTACTAGCTTGAATTCCAATAACCCCTTGATCATATATTTAGGGGCGTGGTGTCACGAATTTCATTTGGGTGATGTGTGAAGCTTCGAATTTTTAACTTCACCCCTCCCCAATTCTGTAAATAAATCCCTTTTCGGGTTAGCAGTCTTCAACTGGATTTCTTGTTTTTTTCTTTGTTTTCTGTTTTGCTTTAGAGTAGATCCGATTACTCATTTAAAAACCCATAATTATGGTTCTTCACAATCTATTATTTGTAGATATACCTTTTAGTTTACCTTGATGTATTTAGATATAGACTGATAAATTGTTTCTATAATCTGTCTGTGGGGTGGGGGGTTGTTTGATCAAACTGACCTTACATGGCGATCTTTTTCATCTATGATTTCTATGTACGAACTATGTTTTGCTTGGCAATCAACATGTTATATTTAAATATTGACGTGAAAATGTCGTTTCTGTGTGGGTATATATGTCCAACGAGGAATTTCCTACTGCACTTTGAACCAAACCAAATCTGGAAAATTCGATTTGGGTTGCAATTATACTGGTGGTATATCTCAAGCTTTGAAATTGTCGGATATGTCTCGCCACACATCCGCTATGGTGATACAATTTCCAACTGAAGACACTTTTAGTACATATTTTGCATAATGTAAGAACGATTTTAGTCATGAAATTTCTAACATTTGATCAAAGTTTCGTGCAATTAAACTATCTCAATCTCCTGTCGCATGTCCACGTCTGACAATTTTCGCAAATTTAGGAATTCAATTCGGTGTAATTCTTCCCTTTTGATGTTGCTGGATGATTATTTTGTTGAACGTTGTTCGCCGACTGGAAGACAACCACACGCTATTTCCGCCCCATGTTAAGTATTCTTGCTAATTTGCTATGATAATGGTGGGTGCTGCTGCTTTGCTAAGATACTGGTAGGGGAATATTGATGATGTTAAATAAAATAGATTTCTATTTTTCTAAAGTTGTTATTTTTCTGTGTTTGGCTAATCCGATTTGAGAAAAAGCTAGTGTGCAAGAAATATTTAAAAACACATGTGTATTTTAATATATTTTAATCATGGCTGATCATGTGTTTGCAAAAGTGAGAGGAATAGCCAGTGTTTGATAACCAAAATAGTCATTATTTCAAGGAACATGGCTCATTCGAACTTCAAAATTTCGTCGACGTAATTTTTGAAGAAAGAGTAAGATATGTTGATAATTACACGATATAATGACATAATGGCTCCATATGCTCTGAAAACTACTTGTCAATGTCACAGCTATTCTTCAGCTGTTTTCAAAGTTCGCATCGCAGTGAAACAATAGTTCTTTACTTCTGCCACCCCAGGTATAGACAAACAAGGAATGTTCTTTATTGTTCTGAATTCTGAAATTGATCACTTGAATTAGTCTTTCTGTGGAATAACAGGCCACATAAGAATTTCAGCGTATTTACTGACCTATGTTGAACACTGGAACCGTAATAAAAACGAGTATTATCTGCACTTTCAAACCACCAATTTCCTTGAAATATCATACAATATACACATTTTTTAATGTTTTATAACCATGCTTTTCTCCATTCGTTCAGATTAGCCACAAGTCATGAAAATGACAACTTATAAAAAATAACAGTACATTTTCAAAACAGCATCACTTTGCTCTAACAACATCAAATTAATTAACCAGAACTCATAATTATAATAGCAGGACCACTTAACCAGGAGCTTTTTCCTATTTCCGAGGGGGTCATTATCTTTCCGGTCATTGTCTAGATAATGCACAGTTGAGCTAATGACTAACAAAATAATTACCAATCATCGAGATAATGCTAAAAAGCGACAACAAAAGGGAGACGTGCAAGTGGGCATTACATCGATAGCTGCAATTTGTTACTATAATTATGTTCGATCGTTTTATAAACATCGGTTCGATTAAACGGTATACCTTCATCAGACTTCCTCGTGAGTTGGTAAACCGTGACATGTACATCAATGTCCCGATGGATCTTATCCAATATTCGTAGTACTGGCGTGATCGCCAACTGAAAACAAAGGGGCGGAGACAATGGAAGTTTAATGGCTTCTGCTATATACGGCTATCGTGGTAGCACCTCAATGATATGCACGATATCGAACTTCTAGTGGATTGTATGGTGAGCTTAAACGAATTAATTGATTACTGATGGGCACGCAAGAGTTCAGGTTTATGTAGGCCTCCTTTTCGGGACATGGCTAGAGGGCCCGACTGTTGGGATGTCCACATTGGAATGCCAGTGACCTGTGATGGATATACTTTTGCTAGTGTTAAACCGCACCGTTATTAGACCTCTTTGGTGTCCAACGGATGACCTTGTCAATTTCTATAGCAGACACGCAGCCAGACAAACATTTGTATATATAGATACAAGATGATATCAGCTTCCCGTTACTATATTGCTTCAATTACAGACCTAAACTCCTACTGCGCTGAGTGCCTTCCACCTGAGTCATTGTGACTCATTCTCCAGTTATTTGGGGGGCAAAGTTTGTTGTTCAGCAATTGGACAAGTTATATCAAACCATTAACATTAATGCCACTACTATTATTCGATGACGGTTATATCAACCAACATTAAAGGGGTCTGTGCACTAAATCAGACTCTTTTTGGGACCATCTCCTATTATACTAAACATAATATATGCAAAAAATGAATGAATTTGAGCCATTGATGAGTGCAAAATACACTCGTGTGCTCTATGAACGAGGTAAATAAAACGTGGTGATTATAATGAAAAATTACCACTGAGTATCAGGTAGTCAGGGGAACCCCCACCAAAAAAAGAATTTGCTTGGTTCAAAGAACATATGTTCCAAGTTTCATGCCTTAGTCAGGGCAGTCACGATCTGTTTGTTAAACCACTGGACGACTATAGTATGGGCTATGGATTAGATCTATCACGCCGAGTGTTCTGACGCTTGGCTGCTGTATTTTGGGACAAATCGAGCATTTTGAGAGATGTTTTCAACATGTTTGAGCTGCTTGTAAGGTAAAACTGATACAATTCCACCCAAACTCAATCAGTGATACGTTTTTAATTGATAAGTATCCTTTATTGGAGAATAAATGCCCATAGGATAGTTCCAAACAATGGAAAACCAGGTTAATATTATTTTTTGGCGGCCATTTTGATAAGATGGCCACCAGGGGGCGCTATTTATTCCGGTAAAGTCGATGTATCCCATCTGCACCACCCTGATATACCCTGGTGTTGGAGCACCAGGTTTATCAGGGTGGTTGCACCAGGGTTACATCTGGGTAAAAATACTGGGGTACACCAGGGTAAAATCATCGAGTTTAGCCTGCTTAAGAACACCCGGGGTATACCCTGGTAGAAACACCCGGGAAACACTTGGGTCGAAAACACCAAGGTACACCTGGGTGGAGACACTGAAATACACCTGGGTAAGAAAACCACAAGGTACACCCAGGTAAGGAAACACGAATGTACACCCAGGTAGAAACACACCAAGGTACACCTGGGGCCTGTACTATAGATTTACAATTGCCATGTTTGAACACGTGTACAAAGTTATGTGGGGCACACAGAAGGTGTCGATTACCATAGACCTCCACTCTTATTCTTACAGTGAAAAGGCGACTTCTTGCAACGCCTCGTTTACATGCATGGTGACCAATAAAATAATAGGTTTACCACATGTGACTTGATTGACCAATGAAAATAATTATTCATCGGAGACACTCATTGATATGTTATCGCTAGTGCATGGGTAATCCGTGTATTAGTGGTAATCGGTATCCTTTAAATAATCGCTCAGTGAGTACGCCGCAACCGTTCATGCATTGTGTTATATGTCATCAATGGTTATCGTCTGTTCCCACAATTCAAGTTTTAAGATGTATTTCAATTTCTAGTTGGGTTGTCATGCAAACTCGCTGGAGTATTATATTGAATACCATTCTGATCATACCCAATCACCCATCGGTAATGAGCACACGGGTATAATCTACTCTATTACAATACAGTGGTCTATTGCACTTCGCGCCTCCTGTGTACCTCCCATAACCTTGTACACCTGTTCAAACACGGCAATTGTAAATCTATAGTACAGGCCCCTGGTGGGTAACACTAAGATACACATGGGTAGGAAACACCAAGGAACACCTGGGTGAATAACACCAGGGTACACATGGGTGGGGATACCATAGTGCAATTATGAGGAAGGCAATGCAGTATATTTGGATGGGGTGAAGGGGAATTGTTATCAATGGGGCGGCACAGCGTGGGAGATATTCACTTGAAATAACTAATTATCACAAACTTCCATCTGTTCTACCATAAGCAAATCAATCTCAACCCATTTTTAGTATAATAACACATTAAGGAAACTGATTGTCGAACCCTATAAGTTTATTCAAAATAAACAAACTAACTAAAGATAAAATATAGAAACACACGTACTACATAAATATATAAACTCATTAAACTGCATGGGTTAAAACTTACTGTCAAGAGTTGGGTTAACATTATTGATTCAAATATGGTATGTTAGGCAAGTTACATGTAGTTGCAATGTATACCAGTACATGACATAGACACTAAAATCATTATTTTAGTTCCAATGGCATTTACCAATATACGTGTACCTTGCAACTACATTTCCAATGAGGTAGTTTTGTCTCATTTAAACAATGGGTTTCTCCCTTTGAATGACAAAAACTAATGTGAGTATACACATGAGCTCTGATGTGAAATACATTCAGTATGTATACCAAAATATATTATTTCTTAGTCTAAGGACATGTTTCCTGTCATTATCTAACTGTTTCAAAATATAGATTTGTAATAGTATGCTGTAATGCTCTAGAAATAGCCATATTTTGTCCTGGTTCATAAGAAAACATTATTTCTTAGTGTTAGAAGGACATGTTGCCGTTTATTATCTGACTCATAAACCCCAAATGTACATGTAAACAGAACATTTGGCAAAGAGACGCACCATCTTTAACATTTTTGATAGCGGTAGCAATTGATCAGATAGCAATATGTACTATAAATATATTCAGATGCTAGAAATTAAACAAACACATTAATTGCAACCCTCGAAATGGATAACATACCCTGTAGAATACAGACTATGATCAAGGAGAGTGTCACACACATCCCACCCCAGTTTGTATGCGGCATTCAGGCCATTTTCAGGTGGTACGCTATATACATACCCAATGTTATCTGGTACTAGGAATACATATGGCAATATAACCGGCATTCAGGATTCAGCAAAAAGGCTGGTATGCAGATATTATAGCACAAAATTACACAAATTTTGAGTATTTTATAACCCAAACAGACCCAAGTGATATATTTTTATCTTATTCATTCTAATACCTCTTGATATGTTGCTGTTTTGGATACTATTTAAGCAAATGTGAGAAAACTGGTATTCAGAATTCATGGGCGGTAGCAGGGTAACGCCCTCACCAATGCCAATCAGAATTGAATAGACTAGCCTGGAAGGTTTCGCCCCGATACCAGTTAATGTAAAAGGGCCAATCATGCGTACAACTACAAGTTACAAGTAAGAAAATATTGAATGAAAACTAATATTACACTAATATTATAGTTTTCATATACATGTATTTGCTGAAGTTGTATCCATAACATCTACATATCTATTGATAATAGACTGAATTACTTCATAAATGTCATTTGGGTTGGAAAATAGTAAAACAAAATTTAATTTTGTGCTCTAAAAGCTGCGAACCGGCCTCTTTGAATCCTGAATACCGGTTAAACTGCCCAAATGAATCCCGAGTACCAAATTAGCAGATGGGTATGAATCCTGCGTACCGCCTGAACATGACATAAATGTTTTCAATTTATTTCATTTACAAGTACCTGTACATGTAGCTGATTCACCTAACAATTTTGTTTATCTTTAAATATGTGAGATCCAATGGGAAATCATTTGAGTACAGTGCATTAGTCCGAGAGACTGATAACCTTGGTGTTTAATAGTCCCACTGTTTGGTCATTTTAGAGTCTACATTGTCTCAAAATTTGTAATCTTCATGCCCAGTTTATAGTGACGCAGTCAGGTATCATTATAAACACCCATTTACACACAAAATATCTTCCCCAAAGCATCAGTACATATGTAAACTATCAATTGGATAAAAATGCATTAATTTGTATATATTTTTATGGACAATACATGTTATGTCTCGAGTAATTTATTTTGTATGAGAACAATACTAGCAGCATAACTGACTAAAGTAATGTATTGTCAACACAATCGATACTTTCAAACCCGGGTACCATGAATTGAACCGATGGGCATTGAACCCTCAAACTATCGACCTTCCTGACAATTGAACCCATCGAACGACCAGTAACGAACATTCTGACTAACGTACTGTATACGTACCTTATACTCATGAATTGGTCCAAATTATTTTTCTGCTTTAAATGTCATTCAAATTGTTCCAATTGTGTGGACTTATTGATTTTCTGTTTTCATCCAAAAAGCCAAATTGCACCGAAGGACTATACATATGTACCAGTACATGTACACGTAAATGTACCAAGAGGCCCACATTTGCAATGAAAGGCCGCAAAGAATCACACAGTGTGTAACTGCACCAATTCTACAAACTAAACCCACTAAGCGACATAATATTGGTCTATCCCCAAATAGGACATGTACATTGTAAGTACTGGCACCGATAGTATAAGTAATTGCGTGCTTGCACATGTAATGGAAGTTTTTCCAGGAATAACAATAAGTTGACAATACATGGGATACATTTGTACAAATTTCATGTGAAATATATAACTTTATTGTTATAGATGTATGCTGCAATTTAAAATATCTCCGTGCTAACTATTTTCATCATTTTGAGTCTATCCAAGGGAGATGAACTCCCTTAGATAGACTAAAATCTACAAAATTACAAGGTAGTTAGCACGGAGATAATTTAGATTGCAGCATACATGTACATGTACTGTATAATAATAAAGTTAAGAGAAATCCATCACATTACATTCACATTAAATTTTCATGTGAAAGAAATGTGATGGAGTTCTCTAAACATTATTTTTTAATTTCTGCAGAGTATGAGGTCACCCTGTACAATTTAATGCACATTATTCTTCGACTTTGGGGGTAGAAATTGTTTTTATTTGAGTCGAGGAACCCACCCATCAAATCTCAAGAGTTTTCTAAAACACTCTTTATGATCGGAAATGATTTTTTGAATAAATGACTACAAAAATAATCACCAGAAACTAAATTTACAATATCTTGTATAGTTGGCATGTGAATACATTGAAATTTGGTATACAGTACTTACGGTTATTCTTGATTTAGTAATCATGTTTTATTTATAGACAATATGGTTATAACACCATGCTGATCACAATGAAAGATGTTTGTTTACATAATTTGTGATGACAAGCACCGAGGAATTCCTGTTCGAATCAGGCATCACTTAATATATGGAAATCGACTGCATTGAGAGAGGTGGGTTTCTTGACTGAAATGATACATGGTTCACCCCCATAGCTGAAGGAATACTAATTTTAATAATGGTGTTAAATCAGACAGGGCATCGTTCAATTTCTTCTGCAATATTTAATGTTTGCATCAGCAATCGTTCATGTTTGCTTTAATTAATGTGCTTTGCAGAAACAAAATTCAGGAAGAGGATCCTTATTTGGCCCTGTAGCCCAAGTTTGTTGGCACCCCAACAGGCTAACACACTCATAAATTTTAACTATAGTCCCATTCGAAATGGGCAGTAGTCATACAAGAACTGTCAGATAATGTACATGTACATGCATGTTGGAAATAATAATTACTATGAATCTTCAGAAATAACACAGAATAGTGTGACAATTCAATCACAATTCATAACTGCAGAACAGATAGGCCACAGGTTCGTGTATTTCAAAGCATGTATACATGTACTGTATAGACACTGGTACTATACACTTGACCAAGCATTAATATTATTACCGGTATAGGCATTCAAGATTACTATGGTAGTAGTACCATGTTCTGAACCAATGTCATTACACATGTGCAAAAATCGGTTAATGTTTGTAAACCAGGGTGATCGATTAACTCGCGATTCGCATCGGGTGGTATTGGTCCCACATCGCCTTGTAACAGACTGCCACACAACTGGAAACACTAGCACTAATATTTCTTAACTTACTATAATATAATACATTTAATACTTAATTCACAACTAACAAAAAAATCGCTGTTATATGTACAGCTAATTTCTAATTAATCGACCACCCTTAAAAGCACAGATGGCCTTCAGGGTGGGTATTGCTGTTAAAATAGTCACTTCCATTAAAACCGCCATAACAAAAAGAATATTAAAAATTAGACAGACCTTGTTCTTATACCAATCATAAATATTGCATAAATAGTATGTTTTTGTCAAGTTTGTATGCTTTGTTATGTAAACAAAGACCTAAAATGTTACAGAATCTGGATTTTGTTTACATCACACAGCGTACAGTCTTGACGACATTGACTTGACATTGATAATTGGTATAAGAATAAAATATGTCTCTATATTTTAATATTCTTTTTATTTATGGCTGTTTTAACGGGTGTGACTATTTTAACACCATACCCATTGCGAAGGCCATCCATGCCTTTAACAAGGTTGACCACTGGTATTACCGCAATACTCAAGCAAGACCATGTATCAACCACAGACAATTAGTTGGACCGCATTTTCCATGCGGTCAGTGGCCAACATTGAATGTTGAATATACCAGAAACAATTTATTAATTGAAATAATGTGTTGTGTTAATGTAGTAGTTGAAAATAATGATACCCACTAATGGTGTGGATTTGGTATATTTCAATTGAAAAGTAGGTGATTAGAAATTGCAATGGATGTCGAAAGCTCACTGTCACATGGTTCCAAATTTCTAGATCGAACTTATATTTTCCTATATAAATACCAAATTTAATATGGTGGGATATGACAAATTGTTTGCCATTGCGTTTTTTTCATGTAAATGACTTCTATGTTTTGTGACAACAATTCCACTCAGTGACTTTATGCAGCCTGTATGTTTTAGGATATATTTGGATATTTTGATTGCCATTGGCTGCGTTTGTTGGGAAAATACTGATCGCAGCGCTCATGAAAAAATTAATAGGCTGCACATGTACATGTATGGCGGTCATGATAAAAATTAATGCGGTGTCCGGCGGTTTCAAGAAGATAATATGGCGGTAATTTACTTTGTTACAGAGTTTAAAAACATGTTACCGCGGTAAGATTTAATACCAGCCGATATCGTATACTAGTATCAACTAGTGCTGTAACAATTAATCTTGCATCCATGCATTGAATCGCTATATACTATCAAACCATAATATAAATGACTGTGGTTGATCGATTGGTTGTGGACTGCGGTATTAAATACTAGTGGTCAACCTCGATAAGGCAGGTCGATTAATTAGGCCATAGCTGATTCGTTTGGAAAGAGAATATAGCTATCCGACTAAATGGATAATATTTTCCCACCTGAACAGGACTCGATTACAGAGAAATATACCAAACATACTGTTATTGTGATCATACGCTGATAAGCTAAATTAGAATGTTTTCAATCGAAACCTCCCAAATAAAATTAATGAATTAAGTACTCAATTTTCAAATATTTCTAAGAGCCTGTAATTATAATTTCTTACAGATGTCCCATTCGATTTGACACTGTAAATCTACTGTAATAGTTTTCCAAACCGAATATGTGTATTCAAATCAAATCACACCTACCATTTGTTTTGCCGCCTCTCTGGTCGACAAGGACGCCGCTCTGGCTAAAGCGATGTTTTATTCGAGAGGGTCCTATGTTTATGTAGGACTAGCAGAGTTGCCCGGCGTAGCCCGGGTTAAAGTGTAGTCAAAACGTTAATAAATGTTGTCAATCGGTTAGTAAGCACACGTACCAGTATGGATGAAGAGTTCTGCATTTTGTACCAATGCCATAGATTATCCCGTTTCTATAAATGTCAAGGTACCCCAATGCCCATACTGACATCGGGCGTCAAATTTGCTGAAGCCGGCAAACGTTTTATACAATTATGGCGCCCCTTCCCCAGTCCATTCCTGACATGGACATCAACATGTTTGTAGTCTTTAAACTACACCATTATTTCATCGTAGCATGCATGGAGAATCCCATATACGTGTCTATGTGAGTATCGATAAAACAATTGTTTTGGTGCGCACCTCCCCGATCCACATTCCTGATCCGAATGGTGCCACCTCGGAAAACTAAAACCACACCATTAGGTTCCTTATATCGCAGCCATACCTATATATGTTCAGTGTAAAGCGCGACAAAAAGTGTTAACGATGTTTTTCCCTTTCCCCAGCCCCATGTTGGCTATATAAGTTTGGTATAAATGCCGACAAATACATGTTCATCAAATGTGGTGTTCATCCTAATTAGTGTCCAAGAATTTGCACAGAATGTCTTCGATATTGACCATATTATATTTTATACGAGCCACCAACAGCCACCAAAACCATATATATTTGCCACATATAGCTAATAGCAGACTTGAACCCCAATGCATTATACAGATCACGGGAGAGAGGGACGCAGTTATAGTATATTCATAGGAATGATATGATCCCTATGAATATTAAGTTGAATCCCACCTGACCGAAAACTCTTTTGTCAACACCAGCGAGATGACATTTTATTATACAAAGATAAACAATGGCATGTATTTCTAAATGTATCAAAAACATCGATTGAACTGGAAGCTTCTATTGCCTTTCTGTGGATTGAAACACGTATCACTCGCTTTGTATACGTTACTCACGGTGTTTGTGAAGACAACTTATGTGTAAATTCGATAGCTACAACTGAACACGGAGTGTTTTAGCTACATTTCAAAACAACCGTGGCACTACAGTTATGTGCTGTCAACTCAAGAATAACCTGATGACTCTGGCTTGCCGTTAAAAGCTATGCGCATACTTCAACGCGGATGCTCTTCAGTCGGGCGCTGACACCACCATTTCAATTCCGCACATTCTTTATACTTGACCATAAAGATCTGTGGTGGATCATTGTTAACATGTTGATAATCGGATACCGTTTTGCGCGATTCAAGTGTTTTTCTTCCTTTTTTTGTTGTCTTCGGGGTGTACGCATTCCTCATATATATAGCGTCATATATATTTATAATATATACACGTAGCAGAGTGCCTCGGAGTTGCCCAGACTAAAGTGACGCGGAATGCTCCACTGGGGACATTTGATGCGAATAGAGAACTATTTGCTAAAAGCAGTTTTTTTCATAAAGTTCATAAGCATCACATAACTATTATTCTTATATATACGTGCATTACTTGCAGGACTCAACTGGTCGGAATTATTGCAGTTTTATTTATTGCGAGTATCGTTTATCCGGAGCTAAGAAGTTGATATCGAGAATATTTCAGACGTTGTATAAATGTATATATATTTTAAATGGTATAATCAACGTGGTTGTATTCTGGGTAGTATACGATTTCCACATTCATCCAGAATCCGTAATGCCTGAGTATACACACTCATCAAATTCAGTCACTAAATGGACAATCTACGTCTTCAAAAGAACCAAGCATTTTATACGGTTTTCAATTAGCAATTAAGTTTTTTTTTCAATAAATGTTGGTATCACTACCCACTCCTAACTCAAAGTGCGCCACATTGATATTTTCATACCACACAATTAGATCCCTTGTATAGCATGCGGGTGCCTAATTAAAAAGCAATTTCGGTAACATCGCGGTTATGTCAATTATGGTGCTTCTAGCTATCCATCCCTAACACACGACACTGATTTGCCAACTTTAAACCACATGTGCCATTAGATTGCAGGCATACAGATACGTTTGTTGATTATCAGTGAGAACATGTTTACCCACTATGATGCCCCCACTAACCACAATCCCTGACGCCACTACTCTCGAAACTTAAAACTTTAGATTCCTCGTTGCAAGGAGTGTCTATATAATTAAGTTTAGTTGGAAATAAATCGGAGACAAAATAATGTGTATTAAATTCTGATGCTTTCCGTCCGTTTTCTCGTATCATGGAAAAGAATGGGTATCAATTTGGTGGAAATTGGCGTTAAAAAGTTTTATCAATTTTGGTGCCCCTCTCCCTTCCGTGCACCCCTGACTCCAATGGCGCCACTTTTGCCATCTTGAAATCACACGATTAGATTCCTCGTTTCATGGAGAAGAATGGGTATCAATTTGGTGGAAATTGGCGTTAAAAAGTTTCATCAATTTTGGTGCCCCTCTCCCCTTCCGTCCACCCCTGATTCATATAGCACCACTTTTGACATCTATAAACCACACCATTAGATTCCTCATATCATGGAGATGATTATGTTAAAGTTTGGGGTGGAAATAGGCGACAATATTTTTTCTTCTGTCCCTCCTCCTTTTGTGTCCCTAACAACAGCGTCAATTTAGAAAATTCTAACCGCACCATTATCTTTCTCGTAAAAAAGTACCCCAAATAGACCCCTCTGTTGTTATCTAGATGGTCCCCTGTGAATTTCTATAGAACACAGACAGACAGACAGTCATTCGCAAATATATATATATATAGATAGATCGAGAGTGAACAGAGATACATGCCAAATAATGCATTTATGCTGTTATGGGGTTATGGCCTGACCGCATATATGTAGTGTTCAAACGGCTACGGTTTTTCATAGTCGACTAATCGACAGTCAAAAATCAAGTCAAAGTCGACTAATCGACAACCCCCATTGCCATGGAAAACTTCCAAGTTACTGTGTGGCTATTGAGTACTGTAAAATCACTGCGAGATAACTGCAGTTCCCATATTTTCGTTGGTATTACGATCGGAAGACGGGAACGGTGGCCGGTGCTACAAACCGGTGGCTGGTGCTACTAGATTTGTATCCATCCAGCTAATTAATACTGGGTGTCTGAGCTAAGTTGGCTTCAATGTGTTTCATTGTGTGTAGGTTTCTCATTTAACGTTGTATTTAATTATGACACTACGTCATACCATATCCGGACACATTATTAGTCCATTCTCATACTGAATTAATTACACACATAGTGAGTCACTATTATATTGACTAGTGACAGAGAATACGAAAAATAAACGTTTTAGTATAATTATTGTATTCAATTAAACTGACGTGACGCAATACAAATTGAAAGAACATCAAGATATTCCAAGCGCGGCTGCCGATATGGTTTTCTTTGATCAGCCATCGCGCAACGATGTTTTATAATCTTAGCGACATTGTCCATTTCATAACTGGCGTTTGTGTAAGTAATTCTGCTAAATAGGGTGGCTTATGTTTTAACTTTTAACACTATCCTTGCCATTGTTGGTATATTGTATTGTACCATTAAAACATAGTGCGTGGTCAGATTAATATATAAATGCAACTATTAAATCGACTTGGGATTCTTTTGGTGAACAATTCGTCGACGTCGACTAATCAACAAATCGTTTCAACACTACATATATGATGCCCAAGTGGGTGTCAGTTTTCACATCCACTGCGCACTTGGAAGGCCCATTTCTATATATACTACTGATAAATTTCACATTCCTCCCTAATATTGGGAGATTGGCGCCACAAGTACAAGATGCCACTCATGTTCTAACAAACATTCAAATATGGCTATTCTTATCGTTAAGATGGTTATTCATATCGTTTAGACGGCTATTAATATCGTTAATATGGCTATTCACATCGTTAGGATGGCTAATACTATTGTTAAGACGGCTATTCATATCGTTAAGACGGCTATTCATATCGTTAAGACGGCTATTTATATCGCTAATATGGCTATTCATATCGTTAAAGTGGCTATTAATATCGATAATATGACTTCTTATCGTTAATATGGCTATTCATATAGCTAAGACGGCTATTCATATCATTAATATGGCTATTCATACAGTTAATATGGCTATTCATATCGTTAAGATGGCTATTAATATCGTTAATATGGCTATTCATATCGTCAATATGGCTATTCATGTCGTTAATATGGCTATTAATATATCGGTAAGACGGCTATTCATATCGTTAAGTCTGCTACTCATATCATTAAGACGGC
Source organism: Siphonodentalium dalli (assembly GCA_032622095.1). NCBI lineage: Eukaryota > Metazoa > Mollusca > Scaphopoda > Gadilida > Siphonodentaliidae > Siphonodentalium > Siphonodentalium dalli. The sequence goes on from CP136065.1 coordinate 208,012,356, forward strand.
TATTTATTCATATCATTAATATGGCTATCCCTATCGTTAACACGGCTATTCATATCGTTAAGACGTCTATTAAAATCGTTAAGATGGCTATTCATATCGTTAAGACGATATTTAATATCGTCGTTAAGGCGGTTATTCATATCGTTAATATGGCTATTAATGTCGATAAGACGGCTATTCATATCGTTAATATGGCTATTCATATAGTTAAGACGGCTATTCATATCGTTAAGATGGCTATTCGTATCGTTCAAATGGCTATTCGTATGGTTAAGATGACTATTCATATCATTAATACGGCTATTCATTTCGTTAAGATGGCTATTCATATCGTTAAGACTGCTACTCATATCGTTAAGACGGCTACTCATATCGTTAAGGTGGCTATATATTCATATCGTTAAGATGGCTATTCATATCGTTAAGACTGCTACTCATATCGTTAAGACGGCTATTCATATCGTTAAGACTGCTACTCATATCGTTAAGACGGTTACTCATATCGTTAAGGTGACTTTTCATATCGTTAATATGGCTATTCATATCGTTAATATGGCTATTCATTTCGTTAAGGTGGCTATTCATATCGTTAAGATGGCTATTCATATCGTTAAGGTGGCTATTCATATCGTTAATATGGCTATTCATTTCGTTAAGGTGGCTATTCATATCGTTAAGGTGGCTATTCATATCGTTAAGATGGCTACTCATATCGTTAAGATGGCTATTCATATCGTTAATATGGCTATTCATATCGTTAAGATGGCTATTCATATCGTTAAGGTGGCTATTCATATCGTTAATATGGCTATTCATATAGTTAAGGTGGCTATTCATATCGTTAATATGGCTATTCACATCGTTAATATGGCTATTCATATCATTAAGGTGGCTATTCACATCGTTAATATGGCTATTCATATCGTTAATATGGCTATTCATATAGTTAAGGTGGCTATTCATATCGTTAATATGGCTATTCATTTCGTTAATATGGCTATTCATATCGTTAAGATGGCTATTCCTATCGTTAATATGGCTATTCATATAGTTAAGATGGCTATTCACATCGTTAATATGGCTATTCATGTCGTTAATATGGCTATTCATATCGTTAATATGGCTATTAATTTCGTTAAGGTGGCTATTCATATCGTTAAGATGGCTATTCATATAGTTAAGGTGGCTATTCATATCGTTAATATGGCTATTCATTTCGTTAATATGGCTATTCATATCGTTAAGATGGCTATTCCTATCGTTAATATGGCTATTCATATAGTTAAGATGGCTATTCACATCGTTAATATGGCTATTCATGTCGTTAATATGGCTATTCATATCGTTAATATGGCTATTAATTTCGTTAAGGTGGCTATTCATATCGTTAAGATGGCTATTCATATCGTTAATGTGGCTATTAATATCGTTAAGACGGCTACTCATATAATTAAGGTGGCTATTCATATCGTTAATATGGCTATTCATATAGTTAATATGGCTATTCATATAGTTAATGTGGCTATTCATTTCGTTAAGGTGGCTATTCATATCGTTAATATGGCTATTAATATCGTTAATATGGCTATTCATATCGTTAATATGGCTATTCATATCGTTAAGGTGGCTATTAATATCGTTATTATGGCTATTCATATCGTTAAGGTGGCTATTCATATCGTTAAGACGGCTATTCATATCGTTAATATGGCTATTCATATCGTTAATATGGCTATTAATCTCGTTAATATGGCTATTCATATCGTAAGTATGGCTATTAATATCGTTAAGACGGCTATTCATATTGTTAGGACGGCTATTCATTTCGTTAAGGTGGCTATTCATATCGTTAAGACGGCTATTCATATCGTTAAGACGGCTATTCATATCGTTAAGACGGCTACTCATATCGTTAAGACGGCTACTCATATCGTTAAGACGGCTACTCATATCATTAAGACGGCTACTCATATCGTTAATATGGCTATTCATTTCGTTAAGGTGGCTATTCATATCGTTAAGACTGCTACTCATATCGTTAAGACGGCTACTCATATCGTTAAGACGGCTATTCATTTCGTTAAGGTGGCTATTCATATCGTTAAGACGGCTATTCATATCGTTAAGACGGCTATTCATATCGTTAAGACGGCTACTCATATCGTTAAGACGGCTACTCATATCGTTAAGACGGCTACTCATATCATTAAGACGGCTACTCATATCGTTAATATGGCTATTCATTTCGTTAAGGTGGCTATTCATATCGTTAAGACTGCTATTCATTTCGTTAAGGTGGCTTTTCATATCGTTAAGACGGCTACTCATATCGTTAATATGGCTACTCATTTCGTTAAGGTGGCTGTTAATATCGTTAAGACGGCTATTCATATCGTTCAGACGGCTATTCATATCGTTAAGACGGCTACTCATATCGTTAATATGGCTTTTCATATCGTTAAGACGGCTACTCATATCGTTAATATGGCTATTCATTTCGTTAAGGTGGCTGTTAATATCGTTAAGACGGCTATTCATATCGTTAAGACGGCTATTCATATCGTTAAGGTGGCTATTCATATCGTTAAGACTGCTATTCATATCGTTAAGATGGCTACTCATATCGTTAAGGTGGCTGTTAATATCGTTAAGACGGCTATTCATATCGTTAAGACGGCTATTCATATCGTTAAGATGGCTATTCATATCGTTAATATGGCTATTCATATCGTTAAGTTGGCTATTCATATCGTTAAGATGGCTATTAATATCGTTAATATGGCTATTAATATCGTTAAGACGGCTATTCATATCGTTAAGATGGCTATATATTCATATCGTTAAGATGGCTATTCATATCTTTAAGACTGCTACTCATATCGTTAAGACGGCTATTCATATCGTTAAGATGGCTACTCATATCGTTAAGGTGGCTGTTAATATCGTTAAGATGGCTATTCATATCGTTAAGACGGCTATTCATATCGTTAAGGCGGCTATTCATATCGTTAAGTTGGCTATTCATATCGTTAAGACTGCTATTCATATCGTTAAGACTGCTATTCATATCGTTAAGATGGCTATTCATATCGTTAATATGGCTATTCATATCGTTAATATGGCTATTCATATCGTTAATATGGCTATTCATATCGTTAAGACGGCTATTCATATCGTTAAGGTGGCTGTTAATATCGTTAAGATGGCTATTCATATCGTTGAGACGGCTATTCATATAGTTAAGACGGCTACTCATATCGTTAAGACGGCTATTCATTTCGTTAAGGTGGCTATTCATATCGCTAAGATGGCTCTGCATATCGATAAGACGGCTATTCATATCGTTAAGATGGCTATTCATATCGTTAATACTGCTACTCATATCGTTAAGACGGCTACTCATATCGTTAAGACGGCTATTCATTTCGTTAAGGTGGCTATATATTCATATCGTTAAGATGGCTATTCATATCGTTAAGACTGCTACTCATATCGTTAAGACTGCTACTCATATCGTTAAGACGGCTACTCATATCGTTAAGACGGCTATTAATATCGTTAAGGTGGCTATATATTCATATCGTTAAGATGGCAATTCATATCGTTAAGACTACTACTCATATCGTTAAGACTGCTACTCATATCGTTAAGACGGCTACTCATATCGTTAAGACGGCTATTAATATCGTGAAGGTGGCTATATATTCATATCGTTAAGATGGCTACTCATATCGTTAAGGCGGCTACTCATATCGTTAAGGTGGCTATTCCTATCGTTAATATGGCTATTCATTTCGTTAAGGTGGCTATTAATATCGTGAAGATGGCTATTCATATCGTTAAGACTGCTACTCATATCGTTAAGACGGCTATTCATATCGTTAAGACTGCTACTCAAATCATTAAGACGGCTATTAAAATCGTTAAGATGGCTATTCATATCGTTAAGACGATATTTAATCGATAAGACGGTTATTCGTATCGTTAATATGGCTATTAATGTCGATAAGACGGCTATTGATATCGTTAATATTGCTATTCATATCGTTAAGACGGCTATTCATATCGTTACGATGGCTATTCATATCGTTAAGATGGCTATTCATATCGTTAAGATGGCTATTCGTATCGTTAAGATGGCTATTTATATGGTTAAGATGACTATTCATATCATTAATCCGGCTATTCATTTCGTTAAGATGGCTATTCATATCGTTAAGACTGCTACTCATATCGTTAAGACGGCTACTAATACCGTTAAGGTGGCTAATCATATCATTAAGATGGCTATTCATATCGTTAAGACTGCTACTCATATCGTTAAGATGGCTACTCATATCGTTAAGATGGCTATTCATATCGTTAAGATGGCTATTAATATCGTTAAGACGGCTATTAATATCGTTAAGACGGCTATTCATATCGTTAATATGGCTACTCATATCGTTAAGGTGGCTATTCATATCGTTAAGATGGCTATTCATATCGTTAAGACGGCTATTCATATCGTTAAGGTGGCTATATATTCATATCGTTAAGATGGCTATTCATATCGTTAAGAATGCTACTCATATCGTTAAGATGTATACTCATATCGTTAAGATGTCTACTCCTCTCGTTAATATGGCTATTCATTTCGTTAAGGTGACTTTTCATATCGTTAAGATGGCTATTCATATCGTTAATATGGTTATTCATAACGTTAATATGGCTATTAATTTCGTTAAGGTGGTTATTCATATAGTTAATATGGCTATTCATATCGTTAATATGGCTATTCATATAGTTAAGACGGTTATTCATATCGTTAAGACGGCTATTCATATCGTTAAGACGGCTATTCATATCGTTAAGACGGCTATTCGTATCGTTAATATGCTTTGTGTGACCCACATTATGTGAGTAAAGGGGGGATGCCCAATAGCAGAAGAGTCCACATATAGAGGTACCATGTCTTGCCCACCGGAAGCTGACATAAGCTAATGATAGGCAGAGCACCCTGCTGTAACGGCAGTTTCTGATATACAGTCTCAAATATTTGGAACAGAAAAGATAGCAGAAAACCCATAGAACACACACAAAATCTGTGTTATGATTTATGTTTCATGATAACAATTGATTAAGGCTTTGTATGACCCACATGCGTAATATAAGGTAAGTGCGAAAGCCCCATACATATTATCTGGTATATCAGGTACCGAGCACCTAATATATATCGTATCTAAATTAAAGTTATACACGCGTTTATAGATATGTTATCCATTCCCCCTAATGTTATTGTTGCTGTCCCGTAGGTAAAGTCGAAATCAAGTTATTTTACGCAGATAGGATATGTGTAAATTCGCGCAGATAGGATATGTGTAAATTTGCATGATAGATCAGCGCATTAGCTGCTGGATACCAAATTCCAAGCGGATTTAATGTAACCGTTCAAATTATACGTTTATGTTTATTTTAATATGGGATTTATTATGCCAGGATTATTTATTTATGAGTCTCTGATATTTTAATATGGGATTTATTATGTAAGGATTCACACACTATCATAAAAGGTTATATTGTTGGTGCGAATTTGGGAGGTGTCGTTGTTATCGCGACACTGATACGTGGGAGAATATAAAATGTCACATACAATAATACCGAATTATAGGTACGCGTATTTGTAGTTAAAGTGGTGTGAAACACCCCGGCAGGGCGATAAACATAAATTGAGAATGTTGGTCAAAGTAGTTATTTATCATGTATATTAAACACAATTGACAACATAATTGGCAGCTATACTTATATATTAATTAAATGTAATGACTCTTGATGGCGAAATCATTTGTGTTATTTTATCGCCGATATTTGTGTCCCGAATCGAGATGCAAATATTTACAATTGTGAGTATTTCAGACGATGTTTTCTGTGGAGTGGTGTGGTCGATTTCTTTGAAATTTTCGGCGATGTTAGTTGAAATGTTACATTCCCCATGTTGACGTAGCGGTTTATAGCTGTTTGCATAAACCCAAAGTATCATGTCAGTATGAGATTGGGGTGTTTTAAAAATAGGCTTATGGATATATAAGGTGTTAGCAGGGTGACACGACATATCCGAGCTGTTCCCCTTATGTTTAGCGTGATAACCCCGCATTGACCATTTTGTAGGTCAAAGTAAGGTCATGGTCACGACCCGTCTCGTACAAACATTACCCGGACATAAATACCCCTAGGTATCAATTTATGCCGATATTTCGTCGAAGGGCGCGATATGGACTTGATATGACCTTTGTGTGGTCAAGGTAAGGTCGGGGTCATGATTGGATTGGTCGAAAAACGTTCCCTAAACAAAAATACCCCCAGGTATCAAGTTTCGTAGCGACTCGTCGAAAGGCGTAATATGACCTCGAAATGACTATTTTGAAGGTCAGGGTATGTTCGGGGTCACGTTATGACCCGTCATAAACACTTCGCGGGTAATTACCCTTAGGTATAATTTTAGAAACTTGTACATCAGCTATCCCGGATATTGTTAACAAACAAATATATATACAGACAGACGCCCCCAAAAATTATATATGTATATTCGAAGATGATACAGCAGACAACCAGACAAACAGACAGACATAAACATATTATAACTTACTCATTAGTATTCTAGCATGCAGTATCAGGAAGGGGTTTTTATAAACACGAATAATGTGGCAAGAGAACGGGGAGGATGTCTGCTGAGCATATTAAAGAAAAGGCTGGTGTTTTATGGTCAGTGTCCCAATTCTGTGCAGACAAATTGTTCCTCGTTCTCTTGACATAACTTTTGCAGTGGAGAGTAGGATTCTGGAGCGGTTTAATGTAATTTTGAAAAGGTTTTGGAACGTACCCCCTAAAGTTTATTTATTTATGCCAAAGGTGTAATTTGGAATTTTAGATTTATATAAATAGGTTGATGTTTTGGAAAAGGTGCCAAAGTTTTTGGTAGGGTCATCATCAGTTGCAGCTTGCTGACTTGTGCCATGCTAATCGCATGTCACATATATGTTTCGACTCTTTATCGTTAAGATGGCTATTCATATCGTTAATATGGCTATTCCTATCGTTAATATGGCTATTCATATCGTCAAGACGGCTATTCACATCGTTAATATGGCTATTCATATCGTTAATATGGCTATTCATATCGTTAATATGGCTATTCATATCGTTAAGACGGCTATTCACATCGTTAATATGGCTATTCAAATCATTAATATGGCTACTCATATCGTTAATATGGCTATTCATATCGTTAAGATGGCTATTCACATCGTTAATATGGCTATTCACATCGTTAAGATGGCTATTCATATCGTTAAGATGGCTATTCACATCGTTAAGATGACTATACATATCGTTAAGACGGCTATTCACATCGTTAATATGGCTATTCATATTGTTAATATGACTATTCATATCGTTAATATGGCTATTCATGTCGTTAATATGGCTATCCATATCGTTAAGATGGCTATTAATATCGTTAAGAGGGTTATTCATATCGTTAAGATGGCTATTCATATCGTTAAGACGGCTATTCATATCGTTAAGGTGGCTATATATTCATATCGTTAAGATGGCTATTCATATCGTTAAGAATGCTACTCATATCGTTAAGATGTCTACTCATATCGTTAAGATGTCTACTCCTCTCGTTAATATGGCTATTCATTTCGTTAAGGTGACTTTTCATATCGTTAATATGGCTATTCATATCGTTAAGGTGGCTATTCATATCGTTAATATGGCTATTCATATCGTTAAGATGGCTATTCATATCGTTAAGATGGCTATTCATATCGTTAAGATGGTTATTCATATCGTTAATATGGCTATTCACATCGTTAAGATGGCTATTAATATCGTTAATATGGCTATTCACATCGTTAAGATGGCTATTAATATCGTTAAGATGGCTATTCATATCGTTAATATGGCTATTAATATAGTTAAGACGGCTATTCATATCGTTAAGGCGGCTATTCATATCGTTAATATGGCTATTCATATCGTTAAGACGGCTATTCATATCGTTAATATGGCTATTCACATCGTTAAGATGGCTATTCATATCGTTAATATGGCTATTCACATCGTTAATATGGCTATTCATATCGTTAATATGGCTATTCACATCGTTAATATGGCTATTCATATCGTTAATATGGCTATTCATATCGTTAATATGGCTATTCACATCGTTAATATGGCTATTCATATCGTTAATACGGCTATTCATATCGTTAAGGTGGCTATTCATATCGTTAATATGGCTATTCACATCGTAAATATGGCTATTCATATCGTTAATATGGCTATTCATATCGTTAATATGGCTATTCACATCGTTAATATGGCTATTCATATAGTTAAGACGGCTATTCATATCGTTAATATGGCTATTCATATCGTTAATATGGCTATTCACATCGTTAAGATGGCTATTCACATCGTTAAGATGGCTATTAATATCGTTAATGTGGCTATTCACATCGTTAAGATGGCTATTAATATCGTTAATATGGCTATTCATATCGTTAATATGGCTATTCATATAGTTAAGACGGCTATTCATATCGTTAAGGCGGCTATTCATATCGTTAATATGGCTATTCATATCGTTAAGATGGCTATTCATATCGTTAAGACGCCTATTCATATCGTTAATATGGCTATTCATAGCGTTAAGACGGCTATTCATATCGTTAAGACGGCTATTCATATCGGTAAGACGGCTATTCGTATCGTTAAGACGGCTATTCATATCGTTAAGACGGCTATTCATATCGTTAATATGGCTATTCATAGCGTTAAGACGGCTATTCATATCGTTAAGACGGCTATTCATATCGGTAAGACGGCTATTCATATCGTTAAGACGGCTATTCGTATCGTTAAGACGGCTATTCATATCGTTAATATGGCTATTAATATCGTTAATATGGCTATTCATATCGTTAATATGGCTATTCATGTCGTTAATATGGCTATTCATATCGTTAATATGGCTATTCATATCGTTAATATGGCTATTCATATTGTTAATATGGCTATTCATATCATTAATATGGCTATTCATATGGTTAATATGGCTATTCATATCGTTAATATGGCTATTCAATTCGTTAAGGTGGCTATTCATATCGTTAAGATGGCTATTTATATCGTTAATGGCTATTCATATCGTTAAGATGGCTATTCATATCGTTAAGATGGCTATTCATATCGTTAAGGTGGCTATTCATATCGTTAAGATGGCTATTCATATCGTTAAGATGGCTATTCATATCGTTAATATGGCTATTCATATCGTTAAGACGGCTATTCATATCGTTAATATGGCTATTCATATTGTTAATATGGCTATTCATATCGTTAAGACGGCTATTCATTTCGTTAATGTGGCTATTCATATCGTTAATATGGCTATTCATATCGTTAAGATGGCTATTCATATCGTTCATATGGCTATTCACATCGTTAATATGGCTATTCGTATCGTTAAGACGGCTATTCATCGTTAATACGGCTAATCATATCGTTAAGGTGGCTATTCATATCGTTAATATGGCTATTCATGTCGTTAAGATGGCTATTCATATCGTTAATATGGCTATTCAATTCGTTAATATGGCTATTTATATCGTTAATGGCTATTCATATCGTTAAGATGGCTATTCATATCGTTACGATGGCTATTGATATCGTTAAGGTGGCTATTCATATCGTTAATATGGCTATTCATATCGTTAAGATGGCTATTCATATCGTTAATATGGCTATTCATTTCGTTAATATGGCTATTCATATCGTTTAGGTGGCTATTAATATCGTTAAGATGGCTATTCATATCGTTAAGATGACTATTAATATCGTTAATATGGCTATTCATATCGTTAAGGTGGCTATTCATATCGTTAAGATGGCTATTTATATCGTTAAGATGGCTATTCATATCCTTAAAATGGCTATTCTTATCGTTAATATGGCTATTAATATCGTTAATATGGCTATTCATATCGTTAAGGTGGCTATTCATATCGTTAAGATGGCTATTTATATCGTTAAGATGGCTATTCATATCCTTAAAATGGCTATTCATATCGTTAATATGGCTATTAATATCGTTAATATGGCTATTCATATCGTTAAGGTGGCTATTCATATCGTTAAGATGGCTATTTATATCGTTAATGGCTATTCATATCGTTAAGATGGCTATTCACATCGTTAAGATGGCTATTCATATTGTTAATATGGCTATTCATATCATTAATATGGCTATTCATATGGTTAATATGGCTATTCATATCGTTAATATGGCTATTCAATTCGTTAAGGTGGCTATTCATATCGTTAAGATGACTATTTATATCGTTAATGGCTATTCATATCGTTAAGATGGCTATTCATATCGTTAAGATGGCTATTCATATCGTTAAGGTGGCTATTCATATCGTTAATATGGCTATTCATATCGTTAAGATGGCTATTCATATCGTTAATATGGCTATTCATATCGTTAAGACGGCTATTCATATCGTTAATATGGCTATTCATATCGTTAATATGGCTATTCATATCGTTAAGACGGCTATTCATTTCGTTAATGTGGCTATTCATATCGTTAATATGGCTATTCATATCGTTAAGATGGCTATTCATATCGTTCATATGGCTATTCACATCGTTAATATGGCTATTCGTATCGTTAAGACTGCTATTCATCGTTAATACGGCTATTCATATCGTTAAGGCGGCTATTCATATCGTTAATATGGCTATTCATGTCGATAAGATGGCTATTCATATCGTTAATATGGCTATTCATATCGTTAATATGGCTATTTATATCGTTAATGGCTATTCATATCGTTAAGATGGCTATTCATATCGTTACGATGGCTATTCATATCGTTAAGGTGGCTATTCATATCGTTAATATGGCTATTCATATCGTTAAGATGGCTATTCATATCGTTAATATGGCTATTCATTTCGTTAATATGGCTATTCATATCGTTAAGGTGGCTATTCATATCGTTAAGATGGCTATTCATATCGTTAAGATGACTATTAATATCGTTAATATGGCTATTCATATCGTTAAGGTGGCTATTCATATCGTTAAGATGGCTATTTATATCGTTAAGATGGCTATTCATATCCTAAAAATGGCTATTCATATCGTTAATATGGCTATTAATATCGTTAATATGGCTATTCATATCGTTAAGGTGGCTATTCATATCGTTAAGATGGCTATTTATATCGTTAATGGCTATTCATATCGTTAAGATGGCTATTCACATCGTTAAGATGGCTATTCATATCGTTAATGGCTATTCATATCGTTAAGATGGCTATTCACATCGTTAAAATGGCTATTCATATCGTTAATATGGCTATTAATATCGTTAATATGGCTATTAATATCGTTAAGATGGCTATTCATATCGTTAATATGGCTATTAATATCGTTAATATGGCTATTAGTATCGTTAATATGGCTATTAATATCGTTAATATGGCTATTCATATCGTTAATATGGCTATTCAATTCGTTAAGGTGGCTATTCATATCGTTAAGATGGCTATTCATATAGTTAATGGCTATTAATATCGTTAAGATGGCTATTCATATCCTTAAAATGGCTATTCATATCGTTAAGATGGCTATTAATATCGTTAAGACGGCTATTCATTTCGATAAGGTGGCTATTTATATCGTTAATATGGCTATTCATATCGTTAAGATGGCTATTCATATCGTTAAGACTGCTACGCATATCGCTAAGACGGCTACTCATATCGTTAAGTCGGCTATTCATTTCGCTAAGGTGACTATTCATATCGTTAATATGGCTATTTATTTCGTTAAGGTGGCTATTAATATCGTGAAGATGGCTATTCATATCGTTGAGACGGCTACTCATATCGTTAAGACGGCTATTCATTTCGTTAAGGTGGCTATTAATATCGTTAAGACGGCTACTCATATCGTTAAGACGGCTATTTATTTCGTTAAGGTGGCTATTAATATCGTGAAGATGGCTATTCATATCATTAAGGTGGCTACTCATATCGTTAAGGTGGCTATTTATTTCGTTAAGGTGGCTATTAATATCGTGAAGATGGCTATTCATATCGTTGAGACGGCTACTCATATCGTTAAGACGGCTACTCATATCGTTAAGACGGCTATTAATATCGTTAAGGTGGCTATTCATATCGTTAAGACGGCTATTCATATCGTTAAGACGGCTATTTATTTCGTTAAGGTGGCTATTTATTTCGTTAAGGTGGCTATTAATATCGTGAAGATGGCTATTCATATCGTTGAGACGGCTACTCATATCGTTAAGACGGCTACTCATATCGTTAAGACGGCTATTAATATCGTTAAGGTGGCTATTCATATCGTTAAGACGGCTACTCATATCGTTAAGACGGCTACTCATATCGTTAAGACGGCTATTAATATCGTTAAGGTGGCTATTAATATCGTTAAGACGGCTATTCATATCGTTAAGACGGCTATTCATATCGTTAAGATGGCTATTCACATCGTTAAGACGGCTATTCATATCGTTAAGACGGCTATTTATTTCGTTAAGGTGGCTATTTATTTCGTTAAGGTGGCTATTAATATCGTGAAGATGGCTATTCATATCGTTGAGACGGCTACTCATATCGTTAAGACGGCTACTCATATCGTTAAGACGGCTATTAATATCGTTAAGGTGGCTATTCATATCGTTAAGACGGCTACTCATATCGTTAAGACGGCTATTCATATCGTTAAGGTGGCTATTCATATCGTTAAGGTGGCTATTCATATCGTTGAGACGGCTACTCATATCGTTAAGACGGCTACTCATATCGTTAAGACGGCTATTCATTATCGTTAAGATGGCTACTCATATCGTTAAGACGGCTATTCATATCGTTAAGATGGCTATTCACATCGTTAAGATGGCTATTCATATCGTTAAGACAGCTATTCATATCGTTAAGACAGCTATTCATATCGTTAAGACGGCTACTCATATCGTTAAGACGGCTATTAATATCGTTAAGGTGGCTATTCATATCGTTAAGACAGCTATTCATATCGTTAAGACGGCTACTCATATCGTTAAGACGGCTATTAATATCGTTAAGGTGGCTATTCATATCGTTAAGACGGCTATTCATATCGTTAAGACGGCTATTCATATCGTTAAGATGGCTATTCACATCGTTAAGATGGCTATTCATATCGTTAATGGCTATTCATATCGTTAAGATGGCAATTCACATCGTTAAAATGGCTATTCATATCGTTAATATGGCTATTAATATCGTTAATATGGCTATTAATATCGTTAAGATGGCTATTAATATCGTTAAGGTGGCTATTCATATCGTTAAGACAGCTATTCGTATCGTTAAGACGGCTACTCATATCGTTAAGACGGCTATTAATATCGTTAAGGTGGCTATTCATATCGTTAAGGTGGCTATTCATATCGTTAAGACGGCTACTCATATCGTTAAGACGGCTATTAATATCGTTAAGGTGGCTATTCATTTCGTTAAAGTGGCTATTAATATCGTTAAGACGGCTACTCTTATCGTTAAGACGGCTACTCATTTCGTTAATATGGCTATTCATATCGTTAATATGGCTATTCATTTCGTTAAGGTGGCTATTAATATCGGTAAGACGGCCATTCATATCGTTAAGACTGATACTCATATCATTAAGACGGCTATTCATATCGTTAATACGGCTATTCATATTGTTAGGACGGCTATTCATATCGTTAAGTTAGCTATTCATATCTTTAAGACGGCTATTCATATCGTTAATATGGCTATTTGTATCGTTAAGATGGCTATTCATATCGTTAAGACTGCTACTCATCTCGTTAATATGGCTATTTGTATCGTTAAGATGGCTATTCATATCGTTAAGACTGCTACTCATCTCGTTGAGACGGCTACTCATATCGTTAAGATGGCTATTCATATCGTTAAGATGGCTGTTCATATCGTTAAGATGACTATTCATATCGTTAAGGTGATTATTCATATCGTTAGTATGGCTATTCATATCGTTAAGATGGCTATTCCTATCGTTAATGTGGCTATTCATATCGTTAGGATGGCTATTCATATCGTTAATATGGTTATTCATATTGTTAATATGGCTATTCATATCGTTAAGATGGCTATTCATATCGTTAATATGGCTATTCATATCGTTAAGATGGCTATTCCTATCGTTAATGTGGCTATTCATATCGTTAGGATGGCTATTCATATCGTTAATATGGCTATTCATATCGTTAATATGGTTATTCATATCGTTAATATGGTTATTCATATCGTTAATATGGCTATTCATATCGTTAATGGCTATTCATATCGTTAATATGGCTATTAGTAACGTTAATATGACTATTAGTATTGTTAATATGGCTATTCGTATCGTTAAGACGGCTATTCATATCGTTAAGACGGATATTCATAACGTTAAGACGGCTATTCATATCGTTCAGATGGCTATGCATATCGTTAAGATGGCTATGCATATCGTTAAGGCGGTTATTCATATCGTTAAGATGGCTATGAATATCGTTAAGATGGCTATGCATATCGTTAAGGCGGCTATTCATATCGTTAAGATGGCTATTCATATCGTTAAGACGGCTATTCATATCGTTAAGATGGCTATTCATATCGTTAAGATGGCTATTGATATCGTTAATATGGCTATTCATATCGTTAAGACGGCTATTCATATCGTTAATGGCTATTCATAGCGTTAGTATGGCTATTCATATCGCTAATATGGCTAATCGTATCGTTTGACTATTAGTATCGTTGATATGGCTCTTCGTATCGTTAAGACGGCTATTCATATTGTTAAGACGGATATTCATATCGTTAAGACGGCTATTCATATCGTTAAGATGGCTATTCTATCGTCAATACGGCTATTCGCATTGTTAATATGGCTATTCATATCGTTAATACGGCCACTCATATCGTTAATATGGCTATGCATGTCGTTAATATGGCTATTCATATCGTTAAGATGGCTATTCATTTCGTTAAGACGGCTATTCGTATCGTTAATATGCCTATTAATATCGTTAATGTGGCTATTCATATCGTTAAGACGGCTATTCAATTCGTTAATGTGGCTATTCGTATCGTTAAGGTGGCTATTCATATCGTTAAGATGGCTATTTATATCGCTAATGGCTATTCATATCGTTAAGATGGCTATTCATATCCTTAAAATGGCTATTCATATAGTTAATATGGCTATTCATATCGTTAATATGGCTATTCAATTCGTTAAGGTGGCTATTCATATCGTTAATATGGCTATTCAATTCGTTAAGGTGGCTATTCATATCGTTAAGATGGCTATTTATATCGTTAATGGCTATTCACATCGTTAAGATGGCTATTCATATCGTTAAGATGGCTATTTATATCGTTAAGATGGCTATTTATATCGTTAATGGCTATTCATATCGTTAAGATGGCTATTCATATCCTTAAAATGGCTATTAATATCGTTATTATGGCTATTCATATCGTTAATATGGCTATTCAATTCGTTAAGGTGGCTATTCATATCGTTAAGATGGCTATTCATATAGTTAATAGCTATTAATATCGTTAAGATGGCTATTCATATCCTTAAAATGGCTATTCATATCGTTAAGATGGCTATTAATATCGTTAAGACGGCTATTAATTTCGATAAGGTGGCTATTTATATCGTTAAGATGGCTATTCATATCGTTAAGATGGCTATTCATATCGTTAAGACTGCTACGCATATCGTTAAGACGGCTACTCATATCGTTAAGACGGCTATTCATTTCGTTAAGGTGACTATTCATATCGTTAATATGGCTATTTATTTCGTTAAGGTGGCTATTAATATCGTGAAGATGGCTATTCATATCGTTGAGACGGCTACTCATATCGTTAAGACGGCTACTCATATCGTTAATATGGCTATTCATTTCGTTAAGGTGGCTATTCATATCGTTAAGATGGCTATTCATATAGTTGAGACGGCTACTCATATCGTTAAGACGGCTATTAATATCGTTAAGGTGGCTATTAATATCGTTAAGGTGACTATTCATATCGTTAATATGGCTATTTATTTCGTTAAGGTGGCTATTAATATCGTTAAGGTGGCTATTCATATCGTTAAGACGGCTATTCATATCGTTAAGACGGCTACTCATATCGTTAAGGTGGCTATTCATATCGTTAAGATGGCTATTCATATCATTAAGGTGGCTACTCATATCGTTAAGGTGGCTATTCATTATCGTTAATATGGCTATTCATATAGTTAAGGTGGCTATTCATATCGTTAATATGGCTATTCACATCGTTAATATGGCTATTCATATCATTAAGACGGCTACTCATATCGTTAATATGGCTATTAATATCGTGAAGATGGCTATTCATTATCGTTAAGATGGCTATTCATATCGTTAAGACGGCTACTCATATCGTTAAGACGGCTATTAATATCGTTAAGGTGGCTACTCATATCGTTAAGGTGGCTATTCATTATCGTTAATATGGCTATTCATATCGTTAATATGGCTATTCATATCGTTAAGATGACTATTCATATCATTAAGGTGGCTACTCATATCGTTAAGGTGGCTATTCATTATCGTTAATATGGCTATTCATATAGTTAAGGTGGCTATTCATATCGTTAATATGGCTACTCATATCGTTGAGACGGCTACTCATATCGTTAAGACGGCTACTCATATCGTTAATATGGCTATTAATATCGTGAAGATGGCTATTCATTATCGTTAAGATGGCTATTCATATCGTTAAGACGGCTACTCATATCGTTAAGACGGCTATTAATATCGTTAAGGTGGCTATTCATATCGTTAAGACAGCTATTCATATCGTTAAGACGGCTACTCATATCGTTAAGACGGCTATTAATATCGTTAAGGTGGCTATTCATATCGTTAGGACGGCTATTCATATCGTTAAGACGGCTACTCATATCGTTAAGACGGCTATTAATATCGTTAAGGTGGCTATTCATTTCGTTAAAGTGGCTATTAATATCGTTAAGACGGCTACTCTTATCGTTAAGACGGCTACTCATATCATTAAGATGGCTATTCATATCGTTAATATGGCTATTCATATCGTTAATATGGCTATTCATTTCGTTAAGGTGGCTATTAATATCGGTAAGACGGCCATTCATATCGTTAAGACTGATAATCATATCATTAAGACGGCTATTCATATCGTTAATACGGCTATTCATATTGTTAGGACGGCTATTCATATCGTTAAGGTAGCTATTCATATCTTTAAGACGGCTATTCATATCGTTAATATGGCTATTTGTATCGTTAAGATGGCTATTCATATCGTTAAGACTGCTACTCATCTCGTTAAGATGGCTACTCATATCGTTAAGATGGCTATTCATATCGTTAAGATGGCTGTTCATATCGTTAAGATGACTATTCATATCGTTAAGGTGATTATTCATATCGTTAATATGGCTATTCATATCGTTAAGATGGCTATTCCTATCGTTAATGTGGCTATTCATATCGTTAGGATGGCTATTAATATCGTTAATATGGTTATTCATATCGTTAATATGGCTATTCATTTCGTTAAGACGGCTATTCATATAGTTAAGATGGCTATCCATTTCGTTAAGGTGGCTATTCATATCGTTAAGACGGCTATTCATCGTTAATATGGTTATTCATATCGTTAATATGGCTATTCATTTCGTTAAGACGGCTATTCATATCGTTAAGACGGCTATTCATCGTTAATATGGTTATTCATATCGTTCATACGGCTATTCACATCGTTAAGACGGCTATTCATATCGTTAATGGCTATTCATATCGTTAAGGTGGCTATTCATATCGTTCATACGGCTATTCACATCGTTAAGACGGCTATTCATATCGTTAATGGCTATTCATATCGTTAATGGCTATTCATATCGTTAATATGGCTATTCATATCGTTAATATGGCTATTCATATCGTTAAGATGGATATTCATAACGTTAAGACGGCTATTCATATCGTTCAGATGGCTATGCATATCGTTAAGATGGCTATGCATATCGTTAAGGCGGTTATTCATATCGTTAAGATGGCTATGAATATCGTTAAGATGGCTATGCATATCGTTAAGGCGGCTATTCATATCGTTAAGATGGCTATGAATATCGTTAAGACGGCTATTAATATCGTTAAGATGGCTATTCATATCGTTAAGATGGCTATTAATATCGTTAATATGGCTATTCATATCGTTAAGACGGCTATTCATATCGTTAATGGCTATTCATAGCGTTAGTATGGCTATTCATATCGGTAATATGGCTATTCGTATCGTTTGACTATTAGTATCGTTGATATGGCTCTTCGTATCGTTAAGACGGCTATTCATATTGTTAAGACGGATATTCATATCGTTAAGACGGCTATTCATATCGTTAAGATGGCTATTCTATCGTCAATACGGCTATTCGCATCGTTAATATGGCTATTCATATCGTTAATACGGCCACTCATATCGTTAATATGGCTATGCATGTCGTTAATATGGCTATTCATATCGTTAAGATGGCTATTCTTTTCGTTAAGACGGCTATTCGTATCGTTAATATGCCTATTAATATCGTTAATGTGGCTATTCATATCGTTAAGACTGCTATTAATATGGTTAAGACGGCTATTCATATAGTTAAGACGGTTATTCATATCGTTATTATGGATATTCATATCGTTAAGACGGCTATTCAAATCGTTAATATGGCCATTACATATTATGGGTATCACAAAACCCAAAAGTGACAGCTTTAGACTACATTAACATTACTTTATGTTAATAGAATCACTTTTGTCCCGCCAGCACCATAGAGATGCCGTAGAACTAACGAGCATCATAGCAAATTAGTAGGCTAATTTAATCAGGGCGTGCATGGTCAGAACCTAAAGGAGGGTAAGCCCATATAAATTATATATCAATTAGGAATGACAATTTATAGGGTTCACATTGTTTCCAGAAAAAACTCTATATTAATTTTGTCGTTGTAATTTAGAGTATTTTTATTTCATTGACGATGTTGCAGTAAATTAATTATGGTCCATATTCTGTCAGGCATATTAGCTAGATGCATTTATATCGACATAGTTGATCAGATTCAGACATTACCTAAAACGTATTTTTGCCGACAAAGATATCATTATTCATGCATTTGATAATTTTGGCGAACGCTGCATGTATCAATGTAGGCGTGCTATCGATTTTGCACTCTACACCCGTATGCACTGTATATACGTATGGAGTGTTGAGTGTGAAGTGATTCTTTCATAATTATCTCCCAACACTCGCTTGCAGAAATGACAACATTCACTGGAGCTCCCACGGTAATAACAACTACCGCAACACCAGTTACAACAACAACGACGACGGCCACATCTACAACAGGTAGATAATGCTATATCCTATAGATCTATCGAGTTTGCACTCTACATCATATGTATGCGCTGTATATACGACCAGAGCTTGGAGTGTTAAGCGATTGTTTCATTCCTATCCACTATGGGGTGAACTAGTTTAGTGAGTAATTTTGAGCGACGATTACGATCCTCTATCGATAAATCGCGGCATAAAACGTAATAAAATCAACATCGTTATATAGAACAGTGTTTCGTAAGGTTTATAGCGCTATCTTGAAATTATAATCACTTGCCATCAGTGTGGGTAAAAAAAACTGTCAAAAACTTATCGCGAAATGCACAGAAATTTACAATTCTTTTCCGATTCCGATTCCCTGTCGAGGGCTACGATTCTCTACCGAGCGCTCGGTTCTCTGCGAATAACTCGATTCTCTGCCATAGATAATGTAGTATATGGCGTCCGCATGATTTCTACCAATATGGCTGAATATGGCAACATAATTAGCTATAAACCTGATACACACTGAGCGGCGGCCATATGCATTGACATGGGTATTAAGATCCATTGACACGTCCGATATAATGCATCTGGATCTAAAACTACTCCGCACGTTTGTAAAGAACAGGAGCCACCGCGATTAAGTTGCAAAGAATCGGAGCCCTCAATAGGGAACCGGTACCTTCACTGACTAGATTTTCATTATAGCTAATTCTTTTCTAAAAAAAAAATGCGAGTTATAGTTTATTTTTTTTATCTCCCTCAAAGTGAATTTTTTTTACAAAGTTCCGACGAATTTTTATGAGTATTAATTTGTGCAAATGTTGTGGAAATGTAGAATTGTCCTTACGAACGGACAATATAGCTAACCGAGCTCCATGAATTCCGTTCCCAGTTCCCTATTCTCAGATGATATTTCATTTATCATTTATCCTTGCTTTTTCGTGCGCTGCCACCCAGCAGGCATCTATAGGACAGCAGGGACGCGACCATATAGTCCCTTCCAAATTTTAGAAAATTGGGCTGAAGTCGTTTATGGGGTGTCAAAATAGCACTTTTTGTTACTAAATCGGCTACGTAGCCAGAACATGGCGGCCAGCCGCGAATCCTTGCACTTTCGTATCGTACGGTGCCACCCAGCGGGCATCTATAGGACAGGGACGTGACCATATAGCCCCTTCCAAATTGTAGAAAATTGGGCTGAAGTCGTGCATGGGGTGTCAAAATACCACTTTTTGTTACTAAATCGGCTGCGGGGCCAGAACAATGGAAGTCACAAGGGAATCCTTGCATTTTCATGCGGTGCCACACAGTGGGCATCTATAGGACAGGGACGCGACCATATAGTCCCGTCCGAATTATCAAAAATTGGTCTGAAGTCGTGCATGAAGCTCCAAATTGCACGTTTTGTTGCTAAATCGGCTGCGTGGCCAGAACAATGGCATTCACAAGGGAGTCCTTGCACTTTCTTGCCGTGCCACCCAGCGGGCATCTATAGGACAGCTAGGGACGCGACCATATATAGCCCCTTCCAAAATTGGGCTGAAGTCGTGTATGGGGTGTCAAAAGAGCACTTTTTGTTGCTAAATCGGCTGCATAGCCAGAACCATGGCGACCAACCGGGAATCCTTGCACATTCGTGCGGTACCACCCAGCGGACATCTATAGGACAGGGAAGCGACCATATAGTCCCATCAAGAAATTTGGGCTGAAGTCGTGTATGGGGTGTCAAAATAGCACTTTTTGTTACTAAATCGGCTTCGTAAGCCAGAACCATGGCGGCCACATGGGAATCCTTGCATTTAGTGTTAAAGGGGGTGGGTGTCCAAAAATGGTCGGAAAAAACTGCCGAAAACGGAAAAAAATTTGGACGCGGGGGTGGTTGGGTCCAAACAAGGGTCGAAAGGTAAAAATCAGGATACGTGCCTGAAAAAAAATCCGACCCCCCCCCCCCCCCTGAAATTGTCAGAAAAAAATACATGTTTTTTCAGCGCTATATCGACGACTTTGTTAGAAATTCATGCGCATGTATAGGTATGTTTTATAGGTATGTTTTATAGGTATGTTTTATACGAACCGTGTCCGTTTAAGCTGGAGACGAAGAATCGGCACATTATGTTCATTTTACACTTTAGTTTTGCATACGTGTATTTACCATAATCGCTTAAAGGCACGGGCGGCGTTCGTTGCAGAAATATTCATATTAAAATATATATAGTTTGTTCATATGCCAAACATAATCAACTTGTAAATAGTATATTGTCATCAAAAGTTATTCAAAACGTACGATGGTGTACGTAAACAAGTGCCTGCTCCTGTTACAGAAGTTTTACTTCTGTTTGTATAACACAGCGCAATTATATTGGATAATCACACACAAATGATATAGAGGCTCTTTATTATTTCCATATTAGGAAAACCGTAACAAATAACGCTCTTTATGTTTACCATATCCGGATCTAAACAAAAGTCAGGTTCTGTAACGTTTTTTGCTTTTGTTTACACAACAAAGGAAAAACATTTGATAATAACATACTGTTTATGCCATATTTCTGATTGGTATAGAACAAAGTCTGTCTATATTTTACTATTATTTCTGTTTATGGCGGTTTTTTGACGGAGGTGAATATTTTAACAGCATACCCACTGCCAATTCCGCCCGTATCTTTAACCCTTCCATGACTGGTGCTTTCTTAAATTTTGCGAAAAGCCTGTTCAGGTGAATTCTCTTATATATGCCAGTCTCCCATGGGAAATCTCGCATGTATAAGAGAATGCATTGGCCTAACAATATTTACCTTGACCTTAATTAAGCCAGTGCAATCTCTTATGTATGCGAGGCTCCCTATGGGATACCCGCAAATATAAGATAATGCACTGGTACAGAATCATTAATGATGCATGCGTCAGCACAGCTCCCGTATTGAAAGGGTTAACAGAGATTGCACATCGTGAACAAATCCGATCACGAGAAATGTGTACGTTTTCAGACACAACAACAACAACAACAACAACAACAACAACAGTGATGACGACGACCATGGCAACAACAACAGCGATGACGACGACGATGACAACAACAGCGATGACGACGACCATGGCAACAACAACAGCGATGACGACGACCATGGCAACAACAACAGCGATGACGACGACAATTGCAACAACAATAGCGATGACAACGACCATGACAATAACAACAACAGCGATACGTGAGTGTAGAGATTAACCCTTTCGAAATAGAGAAGGAGTCCAATTTATTGCAGGCAACTGTTCAGCTAATAAGATCAACACACGCCCTTTTATTTGAAGTTATTATCTGAACATTTCCTGCAGGATAAATACTCATCAATGAGTGTTTATGAAGGGTTAATACCGGCCCACCATAATTATATAGACCCCCGTAGGATTCTCATGTGCATGTATAACTGAATATACGTGTATTTCAATGAGTAGGTTTTTGCTTTCCAAAAAAAAATGGGTGGACATACCCAAAATTAGCTCGGTTTCCACTGCAACGACTTGATTTGACATGCCAAAAATAATATTGAGGTCCCCGACAACTGCAAAGCTTACATTCAGCAACTTTTTCCAGTTGCATCGGGGGGGGGGGGGGGGGTCGAAAAAAATATCAGGCACGTATGTTGGTGTTTTCCTTTCGACCCTTGTTGGGACCCACCCACCCCCGCGTCCAAATTTTGTTCCGTTTTTGGCAGTTTTTCCCCCGACCATTTTTGGACACCACCCCCCTTTTAACACTAAAACAGAGATTTGCGGGGGAAAGCTGTATATGAATTTCTGAGCATACTATTTGTCATGGATGTTAACATTGACATGTATATAGGAACGAGTCATTTTGGGGTCATTCGGCCAAAAAAACATGGCTGCCAGCGGCCATCTTGGATTTCAAAATTCAATCCATTAGCATGGGCTACAGGCTATACTGTTTGTCTGATCATCATGAAATTTTTCATTTATGTTAATATTCACATTCTAAGGTGTTTTAAGCCAAACTCATTGCAAAAACAGTCAAAAAGACTTGCAGGAAAGAAAATTTTGAGTTGCGGAAAAAATTGTTTGTTGGTCCCATCGACTACCCACCCACCCCGGCATACGTGCACGGAAAATCCCCCCTGGTTGGATTAGTTAAAACTACGTACACATCTCTAAGTTTGCAATAAAATATATAAACTATGTTAAGAAATGTAAGACACCAGTACATACTGTACATCGGCGATTTGGTGCGAGAGCACTTTTTTGCATATTTAAAATCTATGGGTTCGATTACATATTTAGTTCTAGAGAAAACGCGTCGATTTTTCACGTATAAATGCCATTTCCGTGAAAATCGTGTTTTAAGTAAGTGTTTTCAAATGTCGTATCAGGGTTTTCCGGCGAATTTTCTCCTTAATTCTGGTTAATTCGAAAATAATTATTTTCGAAACCATTCCTAGTAGAAAAATTCTGATTTAATTGGATTGTTTTGGATTGTCATATCTCACGACGTCTAAAATGTCGTATAAAACCATAAAATCATGTTTTTCTCATCAATTATAGGAGAGATATGAATATTAATGTTTATCTTTTATAAAACATTGCTATAAAGGATTTTATTACATATCTAACAACGTAATTCGCATGATCGCACGAGTTTCCAGGCGTGTGATAATTCTCAGAATCGCACTAGTGCAATCTGTCGACGGAACTATTTCATTCAGTGTTAAAACGCAATTAAATTCACATAGTGAGTCAACTTACTATGATACGGAGATATGTATTAAAATAGAACCGCATGAGAGTCTGGATTTTGACGAATTATCGCACTCGATTTGTTGGCAGAACGCGATACCTCTAGCGCGGGACTGCGTCCCGCACTCGAGGTATCGCTCCGCCATCAAATCTCGTGCGATAATTTCGTCAAAATCCAGACACTCATGCGGTTCTATATATCTATATCATGCACAGTTATTGGCAGATACCAATTATACTTTCAGAGATATATACATAGCGTCAGTGGGTCTCTAAACCGTCGTACTTTAGGGAAATAAAATTGTACAGGAGTCACAAAAACTATTTATCTCTGGAACTATAATTGGTATCTGCCAATAACATTTTACAACAATACTTTATATCACAGTTGTTATAATACTAATAGATAAACTTTCATATTCAATTATCTCCTAGTTGATGATAAAACAAGATTTTGTTGTGTTATACGACATTTTAGTAGGAAAAAGTAGAAATTTGTGAAGCTTTAGTTTTGACGATTTCCGCGGCTTCGTTAGTCTCTGTCAGTCGGGATCAGGAATATACGCCCCCCAGCCATTACTCTCAAAAACAGTCAAATCAAGAACGGTTTCGAAAAATAAAAATTACGACATTTTAAAGAATTGACGAAAAAAAAAATTGCGGGAAACCCAGATACGATATTTTAGAACACGAATATCTCAGAAAAATGGCATTTATACATGAAATATTGACAAGATATCTGATGAACTTATTCGAACCATAGATTCCGAAATTGCAATAAAATGTTTCGCGTCAAAATGAAAAGTACGATATTTTAGAAGCCCACCGACGATAGTTTGTTTGTTTCGCCTGTAAAATTAGATTTTTGGAAGATACGACATTTTAGAAGTCCACCGCCGACAACCATGTATGTGTGGTCAGAGGATCTCGCACTAAATTTGACTAACAAATCATAATGGTTCTTCTATGTCTTTTGTCAATTTCCCTTTCTGTTCAATATATTCATACAACTTCATAGCTTGATAGCTAGACAGATAGATAATTGTATTGGCAAAATAATAGTGGCTGTTGATAGTAACTATTGTTATTCATACGAATGTACATAACTATATAATGCACATAGGGCGCAACAGTATGTTGTTACATTTAAATCGCAATACAGCCAACAGCTATTAGTCTTGTATGTCGGTGTTCACGAAATGGAAATTTGGGCTTTCCTTGCAACCAAAACCAAAAATTAATTTGATGCTAATTTGTACCACAAACACTTCAGGGTGCGGATGGCAACCAGATATTATGCCGGCCACCCAGCATTATTGGTTCTAATTTGCAGTGTATCCATCGGAATACAGATTAGAAATTGTGGGTACACAGAACATATGTCTGAAAGTTGTGGCGAGTAACATGAATCATGCCGATTCTAAAGCAGATTGCGCATCAGATGGAGGCCATTTGCTGGTTGTCGATGAATCAGAAGTCTGGGACGCAGTGAAAACAGTCTTGGGGGAGTCTGGTGAGTGCATTAGGCTTAGGGTTGGGATTGGAGTTATGGTTACAGCTAGGGCTAGTATATGGGTTATGTCTAGGGTGGGGTTAGGGTTAAGGATGGGGTTAGGGTGGGGGGTTATGGTTAGGAATGGGGGAATGTGCCAAATATAAAAAATATAAGTATGTATATGAGCACTCACATTTGAGTAATATCGCAAATTACACAAATTGTTTGTCAACATTATCAATAATTATATAACTATACCTCAGCATATCGATTCACACGAACGACTGTTACCCAACCATATATTCTACAAAACATCCTGAATTTCGGTATCATCGGGTGATTATTGATGCTTTCCCTCGAAAATCCAAAGTAAGGGATGGACCCAGCTCGAAATTGTTGCGACTTTAGTGAGCCGATATCGAAAAAAAACATTGAATTCATTACCCTGGAGAAATTAAACGATTGTAACTGGCGCAAAGCCACATATTCAACATATTATTGGTTGGGACATCAAACAATGAGAACAAGTGCTATATACTATGTGAGGCATGAAATATTCATTTCTAACTGTTGAACATCTTGACCAAAGTTGGATGGGGTAGACACTCCAAACCCCTCTGTGGCCACACCTCTGTATACTGTTACAATGACGGTAATTTGATGATTAATTCTGATTCTGGTGTGGTTGGTATGTTTGCAATGGTCACATAATCTTGTTCTTCTTACAGGATACGCATCTCAGGACAAATTTCTTGTGGATGGATCGGACACAGCGACGGAAGGGACGTGGCGTTACACAGATGGGACCTACATGTCCTGGGCACCCTGGAGTAGCGGCGAACCCGGTTGGGCTGCAGACGACTGCGCGGCATTGGATCGGTCGAATAACCTGGAAATGGTGACTTGGGATTGTGGCTATCTTTCTGGCCATATATGCCAGATTGACTTGTAATAAAGGCAATTGACAAAATGTTTGATGTTTGATGAACTGTATGAGACTGAATTACATCAAAGATGTCATTTTTGATAAGAAATAATAACCCTTTTAACAATTTGATACTATGAAAACTGCGTACCATGCAGAATTGTTGTTGAATCATGAAAACCGGTTTAAATTAGCATATATATATATGTGAATCCCGAGTATCAGTTAACAGATGGTTATGAATCATGTTTATCACTTCAAATTCACCAGAATCCCGCGTACAAGAAAATAGAGGAGGTGGACTGGTGACACCCTCATGTTTACAAAATAATGGCTCACCCTCCCTGCGCACGCAATGTTACATTGGTGTAAATATGTTTCGGAATGACATCTAACGGATGCGGGATAGAATAAATATATAGGAGAGAACAAAATAGACACTGGGCCCTGGGCCTTGTGTGGTTTTTTTTTTTTGCATAAAAAAATCATCACATCCCTTCCCTATGATTTCCCATAGGTAAAATAATCATTGGCACAGGAATGAACCCTTTGTAGTGATATTTGAATTTTGTGGTGTGGTCTAAAATATGACATCATTGTTTTAGTGCGGTTCTGACACTAGTTACAAAAACACAAGATTTAAAGGCGAATTACCTGCTAGACGGACATGACTTTTTTGCATAAAAAGTTCCCGAAAATGTCAATATTTCAGATTTAAAGAAAATTTTGGACCTATGATTTATAATGTAAACAATATACTCTAAAACGTTTGCACTCAGGCCTATGGAAAACATTTACACCAGTGGAACCGCAACTGCAATGCAACAGTAGCTCGGATTCCCAAAACTATGTGTGATCCTGATTGTCTCCCATTCGGAATAACGTATAGGGCCTACATACAGGGACATGTCGATAGGGGGTTTGGATGTCTCATCCCAAACTTTGGTCAATATTTTCAACAGTTGGAAATGTCATGCTTTTACACCACATATAGATTGAATTGTTTTCATCGCTTAATATTCCAACCAGAAATTAGTGGGGAATTTGTTGTTTTTATTCCAACTATGCATTAATTCCTATATTTTTGTTAAAATTTTGATCCGAAATGACCAGCATGCAGTTTGAAATATTCCAACCTTACACATGTCTGTTGGGAATGTTCAAAGGCTGGAAAGCTTGATGTGCCAATTGGAAAGCTCTAACCCAATGAGGTTCAATGGATTTGTCTGGTTCAGAGGGGGCTGCATTTTGGAAAATTCAAGGTGTAGACTCCCCATCGGAGATCAACTAGCCATGCACGTCCCTGTATACATTCACATCATTACTCGGTAGCCTTATACACCCCTGATCAAGCGGTCCTGTTAATGTACTATGGAGCGATTGGGTCCTGCTGAATTGCTATGGTGTTGTTAGAACAAACTGATGTTGTTAACAAAAAGTACCGTCATATAATTTCAATTTGTCTTTTTCGCAGTGTTCCGATAATCTTAATATATCCAAGAAAAGCCACTATGCGTGTCAAACATTCTAAAACATATTTATTGCGAAATATTTTTAATATACTGGTTGTATTAGTTGTTGAAAATCGACTATAATCAAGATGGTTATTCTCGTCGTTTTAGAAACACCAGGGCATTATTGTACTTTTCAAAAGTATATGTTCTTGGATGTTTCATACACACACTGGTTTTTTCTCAAATCGCTCGGATTAGCCAAACAGTGCGAAAATTAACTTTATAAAAAATAACGGTACTTTTTCTTAACTGCATCAGTTTGCCCTACCCGCATCATAGCAATTCAGCAAGACCACCAGCATCATATCATATTAGCAGGACCACTTGACCAGGGGTGACATAATGAGGTTGGCCATGTTTGGGTCTGCACACATCATTTGAATGATTTATGTTTTTATGTCACAGTCAGTTCTGTTATGACTTTTAATCATATTTGGAATATGTGTGCATTATAACCCAAATTAATTTTAAAAGAAGTTGTACCAAGAACTAATACAATTATCACCCAACCCACCAACCCCCCCCCCCCCTCTCGTAACACTTCTGGTTAAGGTGGTGCATATGTGGCTTATTTCAACATTGAAAGGCATAACAAATTTTTCAGAAACTAAAATTCCATGCATAAACAAAGCTACATCTTTAAAGGTACACAATCCGATGCGATGGTCCCCGTATCATCAGATTCCAACAACAACAACAACAACAACAACAACAACAACAACATTTCTTCAAAAGACGCTTCAGTTATCAGAATAGATTAATTGCCAAAATACAATTCTAACCACTGTAGAATAAAATTTCCCAAAACGTGTTATATATCAACATTTTGTTCAACGCGATTTGGTATATCGAGAGTATGTCAATCGGCTGCCAAATATTCTAGGTGGTGAAAATAACAGATTTCATGAATCGAAATCGAATAACTCTGCATGAGCTTTGATGGGTGGGTTTGTCGACTAGAATCAAATATTGTTTACCCCCAAAGCCAAAGAAATTGTAATTTAGGAGCGTTAATTCGGATTATGTATCTTTAAATCATTGGATAAAGAAAGAGCAATTCACGAACTGTTTGAGAAACTAAAAAACACGTCAATGAAACCAAATGAGATCTTTGTGCAATGGCTGAATTACATGGTCCGCGAGAGATCAGTATAGGGAGCGAGTAATTCTGATATTCATAGATTGCAATAGATAAAATCACTTGGCTTCATTGCCTACCAGTTCACGAATTGCTCATTCTTAATTGTTATAAGTCATATTTGATTAATTTATTATGTTTTTTTATCTTTTCATTGTGTTTTTATTTCCATTTGATTTCCATAGTGTATGACTAGTAAAATAAATATTGTTAAATTTTAGTTTGTTAATATTGTCCCAAAAACACCCAAATCCATAAAGCTTATTACTATAATTACTAGCTGAAACATGCTCCCTGTTCATAATCGAGCTTATTTAAATTTTGTGTGTCTTTTTTTTCTTTTTTTTTTATTCAAAATTTGGGAAAAATACTAACGCCATTATAACCTCCGCCAGGGTAACCCGGGTAACCACACCAAATTTGGTTGAAATCGGACCAGCAGTCTGGGAGAAAAATCCGGACAGACAGATCCTACTCTTATATATTTATAAATATATATAATATATTCCTGATATATGTCCACAATACACCTACATATTAAAAGTATATTTATTTCGGCGAATAGTCAGGGGGGGGGTCAGGAAAAAAATACGGATATAAGGTAAAAATTTTGTGTTTTTCAGTTTTGGGGACCCACCACCCCGGGAGCGTAAGTTTTTTCCACCCAGGTCTGGGACCAGGGTTCGCGCTGCCACTTGCCAAATTTGCCAATGGCAAAAATAATTCACATTTGGCAAAAAATATTTTCATTTGGCAAAAGTTTTGGCAAGACACTTTTTAATTCCTCAAGCAATTTGAAAAAATATTGGTCAATCAATACCATTTTTAATTTCAGGAAACTCTTACAACATAATTATCTTACATTTTATAAGGTTTATGGGCAGTTAACACCTCTATTAAGATGCAGGTAATCTCGTAGCATTAGTACTGATGGTTGAAGGGATTATTAATTCTCCTGTGATGTGCCCTTCTGATGTAGAAACCCTTCTGCCATTGTATTGTTCGGTGATTGGCTTATTGTTGTATGATAAACCACAATATAGATGCGAGTAGAATTAGTTATTATCTAACTGCCTTGCTATCGATATCAAGTCGTTCAAACCGCGAGTGTCGAACATAAGACTTAATGTAGCAGAAAATGAAACTATCAGCGATAGCATTTGGCAATTGCTAAAATAATTTGGCAAAAGCAAATTTTGGTCCAGCGCAGACACTGTCTGGGACACCCACCCGGGACCGTAAGTTTTTTCCACACAGGTCTGGGACACCCACCCCCAAAATTTATGAAAATCTTGTAAATTCTACTAAATAATGTGTTGTTGGCAGGGTAAGGGTTTCTCATTGTGTCTGCGCCGGAACTGAGAGAACGCTGATCAAGTACACCCACACACAATAAACAAACAAAGCACATGACTGAAAAATATGCCAACAAAACCAGTGACAAAACCGTTAAAAACACAAATATTTATGGATATAAAGGTGAAATACCCACTTTAAAAGGATAGTTGTGTCCCTTATTAGCAATATGTTAAAATATGTGCATGTGTAAAGTAAAAACACCATCAATTTGATTAAATAAACACAGTTCCAGTCCTCTCCATGTGGGAAATCACCGGTGAGCAATGAGGAGCTACCCTTAAAATCATTCTAGGCGAGTGGCGAATAGCTCTCCTACAAAATGTCGAGGCGAGTAGTATCCCAGCAGGAGATGCCGAAGGGGGTGAGTACGGGAGGGGGTCAGGGGGGATTTTTGAAAATTAGATGCTCTGAGATTGAATCTGGAGCCTTTTAATGCTCCAATCACTGTTCAAATAACAATTTTGTGTCAATAAGTGGCAATAATGCAATGCCACATTGCTAGAAGTACACACGCAAGTAAGTTGGTATATTTGAAATAAATTTATCTGATATATTACGCACATTTGAAGCATGTGTATTCTGAGTTATCGACGGTATTTTATTGAACCACGTGGTCTCTAGAGCTTGAGCTGCATGTAGA
Source organism: Siphonodentalium dalli (assembly GCA_032622095.1). Classification (NCBI taxonomy): domain Eukaryota; kingdom Metazoa; phylum Mollusca; class Scaphopoda; order Gadilida; family Siphonodentaliidae; genus Siphonodentalium; species Siphonodentalium dalli. The sequence continues at coordinate 208,043,703 of CP136065.1, forward strand.
CCCCCCTCCCCCCCCCCCCCCCCTATGCGGATTTTTGGTGGTTATGATATCTTTGTAGAACTATATCAGTCCTTCAATTTGCCGGTTGTTTGCCATCTGGCGATGGGGGCTTTATAGAGTTATCGGTCTTTGAATCCAAGATGGCCGCCAACGTTGAATATCTAACCAGGTAAATTTCAATTCGCAATTAATCAGGAAGTTTATGAGGTATTACGTCGTGCGATATGCCATTCTACTGATAATTGATTACTCCTTATTTATTTGTAGGAATAAATTTCATATATTTAAAATGGCCGCCAAAATGGCCACCGGAAGTGGAAAATGTGACACTTTTTCACTAATATCTTCTATATCAGTTTCTGCTGTTTAGAACTGATTGAGAATTGTGACTTTATTTTGTATTGTTTATATTAACTGATTATTGGGGCAATGAAATAAGAAATTCATTGGGTCCTAGGCCCTTCCGATCCCTCAAAAATTTGACTTTACAGGAAGCGGTATAAAATTTTCACAAAAAAATCACAATTGGGATTCTAGTCACATTTCAACAAGGAATGAACAGAACTGTGTTATGTAAGTGAGACATACCATAACCCGTGAACACTGAATATTCCAAGTCATTGGAACCAAAATTGTTACTTTGGATCAAAATGGGCGCCAAAATGGCCGCCAAAATATGGAAAATTGTAAATATTGTAAATATATTGCCCCAGCGTTCATTGCAATCGCTTACAATCTGTGGTTGATGAAGTAAATTGGCTATTCTGCCTTATATCCATTGAAAATTAACATGTCTGATTCACCTTGGTTAAGTTTTAGTATTCTAACCACTGACATTACCAGAAATATTGGATTTTACTCTCACACACTTGACATAAATACCGGCAAAAATTAACTTTTCATGTTTTGATCATTTTTATTAAAAGTAAACTGTAACTAACTTTGATATGAACGGTGTTTATCGTTTTGGTCTAATGTAAATGTGTCACACTAAGGTCATTATAGAGCAAATTACTCAAGATGACTTCCAAAATGGCAACCAACTTGGGTAAAAAGTTCATTGTTCACATATATCCGGAACATTATTGTCTGCTGTTCCGAAAAGTTAGCAAATTGTAACTTACTTGGTTATTATGCATGTTAGGTAATCAACTGACAACTAAATATTATTGGCTGTCCCGGTTCCTTATGGGGCATGACAAATTCATTTTAAAGTTGCTTATGGAATTTTGCCGAAAACCTCTTTTGGGATTCTGGCCACTTTGAATCTTTGAAACGGAACTAAGATGAACCATAATCTGTGGTGACTATTCTGGCTAATTTGACTCATTAGGATAAAATTGATCACCTCGATACAAGAGGGAGGTCAATATGGTAGCCCGTGAGTTACTGCATGGTCATACGTGAGGTGAATAGGTATACATGGAGTTATTTTATGATCATGAATGATGTGAACAGATATACAAGGAATGTCTATATGATCGTGAGTGGGAAGTCCATTGTGAGATGTATATGTATACAAGTAGTGGCCGTATGGTAATGTGTGAGCTGAATATGTTTACATGGAGTGACTGTATGGTTGTATGGTTATGTGTGGATATACGGGTAACACGATGTGGCTGTACGTACAATGATATTGTGTGCGGATATAACGGGAGTAGCTACAATGTCATATGTGTTGTTTATGTATATATGGAGTGACTACGGTCATGGGTGGGATGTATAGCTATATATTTGGTGGCTGTATTTCCACATGTGGGTGACCATGTATACATCTGGTGTCTATGTGATGATGGGTGGGGTATATGGATAAATAGGGAGTGGTTGGATGAATATGTGTAATGTGTATAGGTGTAAATGGACTGACAGCACGGTCATGAATATACATGCTTGAGTATATCTGGGTGGTCGTTGGCGAGCGTGTAGGTATATAGGGGGTGCCGTGGTGGTAATGGGTGCCGGGATGTATATTTATATATGTCGTGGATGTATATTGTCATCGGTGGATGTATAGGTATACAGGGAGTAACTGTGTGATCATGGATGGCGAGTGACTGAATTGCCATGTGTGGGGTGTATATAAAAGTCTGGAATGTATAATTGATCATGTGTGAGAAGTATTGGTACACCTGGAAGGACTTTATTGTCATTGGTGATGTGTATATGTACACCTGGAGTGACTCTATGGGCATGTTTGTGTTGCATATGTATATATCGAATGGCTATATAACCATGGGTATGGTGAATAGGTATACAGGGAGTGACTGTGTGGCAATTAATGAAATGAATAGGTGTACAAGGAGTGACCGTGTGATCACCAATGTGCTGAATATGTATACACGGAGTGAAATGGGTCAGGTGTAGGAGTATACCTGGTGTGCATGTATGGTGACTCATTGTCATATGTCATGTGTACGGGTATACGCCAAGTGGTTGTATAGTCATTGGGCGAGGGGTATATATGTATAGCACGTGTGACTATATGACCATTGCTGATGTGCATATGTATACCTGGAGTCACTCTATGGTTATGCGTGGGGTGTATATGCTTATCTTGAGTGGCTATTTCGCAATTGGCATGGCGAGTAGATATGCAGGGATTGACCGTATGACCAATGGTGATGTGAATATGTGTACCTGTAGTGACTGTATGATCATGAATGTGGTGAATACAGGGAGTGGCTATATGGTCATGGGTCAGGTGTAACAGTTTACATGGTGTACATGTATGTTGACCCATGACTGTGCGGGGTGTATGGGTATACGCAAGTGGGGTTATATGGCCATTGGTGAGGTGCATATGTATACATGGAGCGATGCAATGGTCATGGGTGGGGTGTATATGTATACCTTGAGTGGCTATTTGGCCATGGGTGTAGAACATAGGTACACATGGATTGACTGTATGGCCAATGGTGAGGTCAATATGTATACAATGATTGACTGTGTGACCATGAATGTGGTGAATATGTATACATATAGTGACGATACGGTCATTGGTCAGTTGTAGGAGGTATACCTGGCGTGCATGCATTAAATTGTTATTGACAGATGTATGGTCATGTGTGGTGTGCAGGGATATACACAAGTATGGCTGTGTGGTTATGGGTGAGGTGTATGTTTATAAAGCGAGCGACTATATTGTCATATGTGTGTTGTTTATTTTTATTTGGAGTGACTGTACGGCCCTGGTGGGTTGTACATGTGTACCTTGGGTGGCTATCGCTTTCCACAATAACTCAATGATATGTTACTTGATATAGAGATCACACCATAGAGTCCTCCTTGGTGGCGTGTATGCACGATGGAGGAAATGTTAAACGATTTTCCTGACAATAGTTGATAAGTGTTTATGCTAATGGGCAAGAAGAGTAGCCACATATTATGGTCGGATGGTCCCTCTCAGTTCCGTTTCAAAGTTCTGCCCATTTATTTTCAAAAGCTTGGCCAGAATCCCAAAAGACGTTTTCGGCACAATTGTACACTGCACATTTTAAAATTAAATGATCGTGCCTCATAATGTACAGTGCCAACCAGAATATAAAATGTAGTTGTCAGTCGATTAACTAACGTGTATAATAACAAAGTTAGTCACACTTTGCTACCTTTTCGGAACAGCAGATAATTATGTTCCGGATATATGTGAAAATCAACTTTTTACCCAATTTAGTTGCCATTTTGTTTGGAAGCCACCTTGAGTAATTTGGTCATTAAACACCTTATTGTGACACATTTAAGATAGATAAAAACAATAAACACCTCTCATGCCAAAGATAGTTACAGTTTACTTGCAAAAAATGGTTCAAACATGAGAAGAGATTTTTTGCCGATATTTATGTCACGTTTGTGAGAGTGAAATCCAATATTTCTGGTAATGTCTTTGTTACAATAGTTAGTAACAATGTTAGTATTCAATGTATAGAAGGCAGAATAGCCAATTTCATTCATCAACCACAAATTGTAAGCGATTCCAGGACACACTGGGGCAATATCTACCATTTTCCATATTTTGGCGGCCATTTTGGTGGCCATTTTGATCCAAAGTAACAACTTTTGTTCCTATGAATTGGAGTATCCATGTATAATGGTATTCCTCACTTACATTCCACAGTTGTGCTCATTCTTTGTTGAAATTTGAACAGAAACCCAATTGTGATTTTTTGGTGAAATTTTATACCGCATTCTGTAAAATCCAACTTTTGAGGGAACGGAGGGGGCTAGGACCCCAATATTTGCTTTTTTCATTACCCCAATGATTAGTTAATTTAAAACTATAAAAAATAAGGTCACAATCCTCAATCAGTTCCAAACAGCAGAAACTGATCAAGAAGATATGAGTGAAAAATAGTCATATTTTCTACTTCCGGTGGCCATTTTGGCGGCCATTTTGAATATATGAAATTTATTTATACTTCTCAATAAGGACTACTCAACTATCAATAGAATAACATATCGCACGACTTAATATCTCATAAACTGCCCGAGTGATTGCGAATTAAAATTTATCAAGTCGGATATTCAATTTTGGCGGCCATCTTGGATTCAATGGCCTCGAAACATGTGAACATTGACTACCTATATGCATCCATGTGCTCGTGGAATGTTATATAAAACTGGCCTGGTCTATGTTCTCGTGGAAAATCATGAAAACATCGGTATTGTTCATAGTTTAATCACGTTATGCATGCGTAAGTTCACACACTGTACTTTTTCAGATATATCTTCAAAATAAACGAAAAATCATATCATCGGTGTCACTTTAAGAAAAATATCGAGTCAGGTGCCCATGTGACGCTATCTACGCAGACACTTGTTATATTCAGTTCGAATGAAACTGAGTTTGAGAAGATACATACAGTTTTAGTATTAATTTTGAGAGAAATATTTCCCCTACCCCCAATAAGGATTTTATCGCAAAAAATCACAGTAGTTTTATAAAAATCGCTATAAAATGAAAAAGCCCCCACGCCCGAGTGGCAAACAAGCAGAAAAATGTGTGAAATACATCCCTCTATCGGAAAAACATAGTCGGCTAAAATCCGCACAGGGGGGAGGGTGGCCATATGGTAGCTCAAGGTCTACTCTGTTTGTTGTGTAGAAATTGTATTGCCGATGTGAATCGGGAATAGGTTCGATTTTGAATTAATTCCTCGATCTATTTTAGTAAATATGTTTAAAGGTGCTCTGTCCGATTCGACAAAATAAAACAAAATACGTTAAACATAATTAACTTAAAAATACTTGATGAAACCACCACATGTATGTTTTCTATACCAGAACATTATTAGATCGGACCCATAAGCTCATTAATATGAGGCTCTGGTGGCCAGATATCGACCATTAAGGATGGATTTTCTCTTCATATAACAATTTTGAAATAGTTTCGTTGGTATAAAATAATAAATATGAATTGAAGACCCCTGTCCGGAAACGCTTCTATCAATTCATTTTGATTTTATTTCGAATATTTTATTATAAAAAGAGATGATTAAATGGGACACTTTATTGTTCTATTTTTGTAAACAGACCATTCAGGTGATACGATATAGCGATAGAGATCATTAGGGTGTTGCCATAGCTCCGCGCCGAACGTCAAATGTCTCAGATAAATTGTTTGTGTTGTTTTATTCCATAGTTATAAGCGATAATGAGTCTAATTTACGTTTATTTGTAACATAATTACACAATAAAGTTTCTGGTCTCTGCTAACAGTAACCACTATTGCCCGTTGGCTAAACAACCACACGTTTTTAGACCAGAAAATATTCGAAATATAATCAATGTTAAAGGGGTACTGTACGCCATTTTCATTAAATTTCGGTGACAACAACGATCTAATATCGATAATATATAGAAACATAAGTAATTTGAGTCGAAGATGTATTCTGTAAACGCTCAGGTTAATAGGGTATCTTAAAATTTAATAATTTAAAAGTTAATAATTTGATATAAATTGAATTTATGACTGGAGCCATAAAATGGCGTCAATTAAATTACGAATTGCCGTAATCAAAAATAGTAATTGAGGGATACTGGATTTCTAATCCGATCGCACACACGATTGCTTAAAATATTATGATGATACGGGGAGAACACTCAAGCCACTCACTTACTAGCGACGATACAATAACTTAAATGATTATATGGGACTAGTATGCATATAATATAACTTTTATTTGATTCATTTGGTTGAAAACTTTACAAAAATTACTCGACAACGACAATTTGTATTTTTGCATTCCGGTAAATTTGTCATCCGTAACATGACTTCGTACTCAACAGACTTTCAAATAATGGAAAAATTGTTACCTTATTCTCCGACTCGGAGACTATAGAAACCAACAACAACATGTGGCGTACAGTACCCCTTTAAGCGATAGAAAAATTTCCGAACAGGAGTCTTCGATTAATATCCAATAGTTTATACCCCGCTAACTATATAGCGCATGTATACAAGGAGATAGACCATCTTTAACTACGTTTAGAATGTTTGTTAGCCTCAAATGATCAATTTATCTAATGATCGCCTCTTATCAAAAGAGCACCCAAGCTTCCGTCGCCCAAAAGCGCTATATAATAAAAAGCGTTCTCAGTTATGATTTGTATACCCCCCCCCCCCCGCAACGAGTTGTGGGGGGTATACTGGTATCAGCTTGTCCGTCCGTCCATCTGTCCGTCCGTCCGTCCGTCCGTCCGTGGACACAAATTTGTCCGGAGTTTTTATCAGTTGATTTTTGATCAATTTCCGTGAAACTTGGCACAGACATCAACCACCATGGGAACCTATGCACCTGCGATTATGATGTCTGTCGGACTTTTTTTGGAGGAGTTATTCCCCCTTTTTCGACTTAGAAAATTTTCACAACATGTATAATTTTGTCCGAGCTTTTATTCGTACATTTTTAGGTCATTTTTTTAAAAACTTGGCACAGATATTTAGAACCATGGGAACCTGTGCACCTGCGATTATGACGTCTGTCCGACATTTTTTGGTGGAATTATCTCCCTTTTTCGTCTTAGAATTGTTTTTGCAATATGCATAATTTTGTCCGAGCTTTTATTTCTACATTTTTAGGTCAATGTTTTTTAATCTTGGCACTGATATTTAGTATCATGGGAACCTGAGCACCTGCGATTATGATGTCTGTCTGACTTTTTTTGTGGAGTTATGATTAGGGTTAGGGGTTAGGGTTAGGGGGTTTAGGGTTAGGGATACCTGTTGGCATATTTTCAGTGTCCAATATATGGTAATGGCTACTTCACTCAAATAACATTTTGAATACGGGGGTATTACTTAGTCCCATCTGGGACAAGCCCATCTCTAGTTTATGACCGTTTTCGACGTATTCCTTATGAATTAATCTGTAGATTTTCGTGATGTCCGTGTGATGCCAATATTGATATAATGTTAATATTCTTCATTTTCTTTTGTCTGGTAAGCGGAAATTCTTAATTATTTGCGGCAAATCGGAAGTGGATCTTTAATTTATTAATTCGGACAGTGCATCTTTAACTTATTAAAATGTTACCTGTTTCTTAGACAATGCGTCCCGATCTACATCCTTGACGTCCATTGAATATGTGTGGTCACTAAACATCAAAAATGAATCATCTATTCGACGTGTTTTTGTTCCGCTATCAAACAACCCCCGAACACGGACGCACACACATACACACGGACGCACGCACGATAACCCATATATGTGTGGTGTATATATTATATCGAGAGAGAGAGAGAGAGAGAGAGTATGCGCGTCCATATGCATATGTATATATATTATATATCAAGAGAGAGAGAGAGCGCGCGAGAGAGAGAGAGCGAGATATATATATATATATATATATATATATATATATATATATATATATATATATATATATATATATATATATAGAGAGAGAGAGAGAGAGAGAGAGAGAGAGAGATAGAGAGAGAGAGAGAGAGAGAGAGAGAGAGAGAGAGTGCGCGCCCATATGATTGTGATGTTCATCTATTGCTCTTCATTGTTCACAGTACTTGTAAATAATGCTGTAATAATTTATACATATTCTCTCCCAAGAAGGATGTAATAATAAAGAATAATTACATTGAGAGCATAATCTCTTCAGTATGTGATGTGTTTAAGACTTCAAATAGGGTATAGTGGTACATCAAAATTAGCCTTTATTACTTGCCAGCCGCTTGTTATGAAGTCTGCACATGGTGCAGACTTTCATTCGGGAACCGACACACCAATTGTGTGTATATCCTGATAAAAACTAACCTTTGGTCACACCCTCAGTCAATATTGAGAACATATCATTTCAGCATGTGGTGTCTTCAAGACTTCAAACAGGGTAAGGGGACATCAAACAGAAATTTTGCCTTTCTTTTTGCCAGCCACATTTCGTAAGATGCTCATGTTTTCTGGACCCAATCCACCTATATAAATTGTCGACTTTCTTATACAACTATGTCCACACATCGATATCGATTATCCACACCGTCGTTTGACATTGGGAGCACATCCATTCAGTTCGTGATGGTTCGTGATAGTTTGCATGTGGTAGGCGGTCCCCCAAAACAGTCACAATTCGCACCTATCGTTTGCCATCATCTTTTTGTAAGGTGCCAGATGATTTCGTGAACCAACATATCATTAAACAATTGCATCTGTTCTGATAGAACAGCCACAATATCTGGTGCTATTGATAGCATAACCCTTCAAATAGGGATTGGGTCCCCTAAGACATGCAGTGAGAATTAACCTTTCTCGTTTGTCAGCAGCTTGTTGTAAAGTGCCATAGGCTATCGGGGACCATCTTGTCCATAACAGATGTGTATTTCCTGGTAATACTACCATTTGTCCACACCCTCAGTTAAAATTGAGAGCATATCATTTCAGTTCATGGCGTGTTTAAGACTTCAGGTGGGATCCTCAAAACAGAACATTCGCATTTCATATTTGCCAGCCGCTTTTTGTAGTGCCCCAGGTTTCGAGGGGGGGGGGGGTGGCAAACCACTCATAGCATTTGATAATTGCATACCTGATAGCAGTATCTTTCATTCACACACAGCTACTTTTGAGAGAATATAACTTCAGTTCATGGTGTGTTCAAGAATTCAAATGAGTTAAGGGGTCCCCAAAAACAGTGAGAATTCGCCTTTCTCGTTTGCTAGCCAGACATTTGGGGACCAACCCATCCATTAATGATATGTATTTGCTGACATAACCACCATCTGTCTACACCCTCAGTTAATATTTGGAGCATATCCTTTCAGTTCGAGGTGTGTTTAAGACTTTGAATGGGTAGGGGGGCTCAAAGCAAAGACAATTCAACTTTCATATTTGTCAGCCGTCTTTTTGTAAAGTACCCTGGTATTTTCTGGAACAAATCCACACATATAAATTGATAGCACTACCTTTCGTTCACACTGTCAGTAATATTAAGATCATATAGCTTCAGTGCATGGTGTGTTCAAGAGTTTTAATGGGTTAAGGGGTCCAACGAAACAAAACATATTCGACTTTGCATGTCATTTGCCATCCGAATTTTGTAAAGTGCCAAAGGCTTTCGGGAACCAATTATCCATAAACATGGTGTATGTCCTGATACTATACTACCCTAGCTTTGCCCACATCATCATTCAACATTGAGAGCAATCCTTTCAGTTCGTGATGTGTTTAACTTTAACACTTCCATTTGGTAGGGGTCCTCAAAACATAGCGAATTCGTCTTTCTTATTTATCAGCCGCTTTGTGTAAAGCTTTCTGGTAACAAGCCACCCATATAAATTATGTATTCTCTGATTGAACTACATTATGGGCACTCTGAGTTAACATAGAGAGCATACAGATTCAGTTCGTATTGTGTTCAAGATTTAAAATCGGTTAGAGTGTTTTCGAAAAGTGCCACACTATCTCGGGAACCAACCATCCATAAACATTGAGTAGTCCTCACTTAACTATCCTTTGTCCACACCTTCGGTTAATATTGATGTTATCCTTTCAGTTCGTATTGTGTATGGGGCTTTTAACAGAACGTGTTTCAGCTAACGATTTTATATTTGGTCGATTTAGAGGGACACAAACAATCACTTAGGCAGGAACAATGATTTGGTTCTGTATATGTTAGTCTATAATATGTGTCGTGTATAACAAATATTCAGATCTACAAAGTCGCTGTATATTAATATAAAATTAATATGCATTTTGTAGTACCAAAATATTTTGTATAACATGTTGTTGTTGTAACTGGGAGTTTGGAAGGCTGATGACATTTTTAGCCACCATCGGGGTGTCTAGGATCTGGTTTTCATCCCATGAATCATAATTTGATTCAATTAGAATAATTTTAAAAAGTGTGTGCTGTCGTTATCATAAATATGTAGTTTTTTTCGACCAAAACGTATTCTTTATTCGTGTGATGTCCCCCCCCCCATATGCATTATATAGTTTGTCACGTGTTGTTATACAAAATATTTTGGTACTACAAAATGGATGTTAATGCATGCAGAATTACCTGTTATCAATAAAACGTGTTGTTACTGAGGCCTGGAAATGCTGAACACACCTGCAATCAATTAAACGGTATCTCTGGGCCAACCTGTCAGTACACAACTCATATTGGGTCCCATTAAGATCAATTAGTAAAAATCGTTATAAAATCGTAAAATCGTCATAAAATAATATGTAATGTTTCGAACAGAACCGCGTTTGGGGAGGGGTAGCTAAAATCCAGTATCTCGCAAACTGTTCAAAATTTCTACTGACTTCTTTCTACATATGCTTAGCAGATAACTACAACCATACGGATTAAATATTGTGACATTATCGCAATATCCGTTTGAATGATAATGTTTGAAAAAATATGGTATGATGTAGTAAAATTAACACCAACAATGTTGGGACATAAGTTAGGACTTAGCCACATGACTCGCCTGACCAAAATCGTTAATGTCTGGAAAAAATCACTGGTGGGTATCCTTCATCGTCGATTTGAAAATAGCCACCACCTATTCCGTTATTTTTCACTATCATTTTCGTGAACAACATATATTTCTCCTTCAAAAACAAATTGGCTTCAACTTGTTCTACCGTGGGTAGGGGTGCCCGACCACGTTTGGCGTTTGGCCGTTTGGCGGGTCCAATTTCACGTGCAATTTAACCATGTCCTTGGTCTCGCTCATATACGCTCATATACGCTCATATAGGCAGGTTTCTGGCAAAGAAATCCCTAAATAGCCCGGACGAAGTCGGGCAAATCAGCTAGTATATATATACGGACAGATGTTCCAAAAATATATAGGATATTATATGGCATCTGTGATATTATATGACCAAAAAATGTTATCATAAATTTAAATAGCTTTTAAAATACATTTTCACAATTCCCTCAGGTTTCCTATTCCTTCGCCGGGTATAACAGTAGTAATGTACTGAGTTGCCGTGGAGGGTTGAAGTGTTGACACATTTCTTCCATGTTTTAAGTTCCAACTTTCTAATATTAGTCTTAACGTTAGGATCATGGTATAAACAATATACACACGTATAGTTAAATTTACACCACTCGTGGGATTGACGATTTACCGCTCGTGTGGAAAATCATCAGTCCCACTCATGGTGTAAAGTTGGTCTTCAGAAACACGAGATGTGTATTCTGTATATCTAAGTATTTCTGGTCGCCTATATCTAAGAAATTCACGCATTGGTCAATCTATACTGATGCTAACAAACATAACGTGGACAATTGCTATACGTTAATGTTCTGTTCTATAATAATAATTATTCATCGCTTTTAGATGTTGATTTCCCAGCTGACCTATATCGAGCGGAGTTTGAGATGTTCTCATTCTGTTATGGGTAGATTTATCTGTACCCATTTATCAAAATCACAACATATTAAAGCACCTAATAACGACAGTCGATCCCTAAAAGCTATACCTATCATGTTACAATAAAATATATTTATGCGAGCGATGGATTTCAGGATGCATTAGTTGCTGGGAATTCTTTTGGCTAGATTAAAACTCATCTGTCCATACAGTTGTGTGAAGTTAACTGACGCTCGTGTCAGGTAAAACAATTGGAATATTTTACAAATAATTGTCAGTTTTTTTTCGCAATATCTTATGACCAAATTCTGTTTAGAAGACATTCATGCTTCTGAAATCAGTCACATGGTAGCCTGATTTAAACGCGGGGCTGTTTTCACATAAAGAACTTCAAGAATGTGTCATTCGTATTATGATGAAAGTTATGATTACGATAACTCTTATGAAACCGAGAACTACAATTACTACACTGAACATGATTATGAAACCGATGTGGCCGCTGAATCGGATGATATTGGACATTGGATTTATATTATCATGCCGCCAATCATCCTACTTTTTGGTGTTGTTGGTAACATTCTCTCTGTTCTCGTTCTCGTTTTCAGTCGCGGGAATTTGAATCGGGGAACAATGTCGATCTATCTGGTAACGCTAGCTGTTACTGGTACAGCCTTGTTGATAGTTGGTTTGCTGCGACTCTGGATTATTGCGATGTTTCATTTGGACATAAGAAACATATCGAGCCTTGCATGCAAAACACTAACATTCCTAACATACGCGCTCATATATTACTCAAGTTGGGTAATAGTTGCTATAACAACCGAGAGAACCATTGCAATTATTTCTCCACATGGATGGATATGTACGCGAAAGAAGGCCAAGTTGACATTATTTTTTCTCTGAGTATTAATGTGCGGAATTAATGCTCATATTCTATACGGATTCTCACTAATGGAAAATGAATGTCACTTAAATTATACGCTATAGACTACGAATCATTCTACACGCACGTTTGGTTATGGATTAACCTAATATTACAATCTATCGCACCATCGTCTGTTCTTATTGTTGCCAACGTCGCCATTATATGGACGATAAGAAAGAACGACAGAAATTTATCGGAGTTCATGTCGCGAAGACGAGGCCACGGCAGAGGAACCGACAATTCATCTTCAGAAGCTACAAAATTGTTGGTCGTGCTCAGTATAACATATCTGATAACCACATTGCCTAAATGTATTTCTTTGATACTATTCTATAATATATAGTTTGAAGGCGTCCATTGAATGTGCGCCTGAAAAAAAGTTCGCGTTAGCTTTAGATTTCACAACAGTGTTGATGTATTGTAATAACGCTGTAAATTTCTATCTCTGCTGTTTGAGTGGAGCGGCCTTTAGACGGCAGCTTTTGCTGTTTATTACGCCACCTGTGGTGTATCTAGCTGCTGAGATTTTGATATTGCGTGGTGGACAGGGCGAATGCATTGTGGGGCTTTTATTTATTTATAGAGTTGGAAATTCCGTTTATTTAAAAGTCGGAACTACGCGACCAGTAGGCCAAGTCCAGTAAAACGGTTCGTTATAGGTGCTGGTTGTTATTGTTATTTTAACGGAATTCTGAGTTGGTCATTCGCGAAACCAATATATTTTATATTCTATAATTAAAACCGTGGGTATATAATATATGATCCTCTTTATGGATATTGTAGGAAGGTAAATTTAGCTAAAGCGGTGGGATATCTTGCAAGACAACACATTTCGGTTTGCGCTATAACTGCTCAATGTTTTAAGGTGTTACACAACGTCTGATAAAAAGAGTTCTATCTGGAATATTCACACAATTTTTTCAGAGAACATGCATAGAGTAAACATAGTCCTATCGGACTATCGTAAAGTAGTTCCGTTTAATTCGGGATTAATTAACCCTCAGACTGCCGAAACTGCCGACAATAAATTCGCTTGTTTGTGTCCCCCGCAAATCAAACTTGCCTGTTTAGAGGTCCCATTTTCGTGGCTAATGGTGATAGAATCACAATTTTCAGTCAAGTTCATGGATAAATTACATTACACTTAATCGGCTTATGTCCGCGGCCATAAACCTGCGTTTTTATAACAATTTATTTGAGACAAACTGTTGCGCGGGTATCAGTCGGCGCTTATCGGTTGAAGTTATTATGATCGTGCAGCCTGCACGTGCAACAAGTGTTCAAATACAACAGAAAAAAAAATGCTATGTCAAATAAATAACGTGATCAATGGACAGACACGTTTCATTTCCGTGGGACACGAAAAAGCGAATTTAATGTCGTCAGTTTCGGCAGTCTGAGGGTTTTAATTAATCTCCTTTACGATATCCCGATAGGACTATGTTTACTCTATGTTCTCTGAAAAAAAAATGGTGTGAATATTCCCGATAGAACTATTTTTATCAGACGTTTTGTAGCACATTAAAACATTGAGCAGTTAGCGCAATTTTCTGAAATTTCGGACTATTTCGTCTATAAAAATACGATGAGCAACTGAAAATGTTTTTCAACATTCTGGAAGGGGTATATGTCCATGGTATATATGTTTAAAATTTCACGCATAAACTATGACAGATAACAAAGTTATAATTAGTTTTATAGGCCCACCATAAATCCCCTATAATAAACGCATGCCTCCGTAAGCACATGGCTTTGCTGTGGATACTTTCGTTCCCAGCATGCATCATTCTCGCTATCTGTACAATGTCTATGAACAATGGCTGCATGTGCCATGCACTCTTAGCTTTGATCCGCATTTAGAAGCATTCTGGTGTGGCGAATGAGAAACCTGCAGTAATTTATAAGCCGTAGTTCATTGTAATAATTTGAAGAATTACTTGTCTTAACGGAATTCTGAGGCGGTCCATTCATGTAACCAATATATTTTATATTATGATTTATATTTATGACTAATAATACGATCTTGGTGGCGTTACCATTTCTGACTATGGTTTTCTTGTTAAATCTTGTGCCTCGCGCGGCAGTAGAGACAGCGTGCCCGACGGGTTGCAAGCTACACGACCAAAACCCAGACTTGAAGTTTCCGTCTTGGAACATCAACAAACTGATCCTCCCAGTTAATTATAAAAATATACATTGGAATGGTCTATTATTCGTTTGGAGCGGTGTTCATGTAAAAAAAATCAGACGACAGACTGAAATCCGATAATACAAGAACAGAATGATTGATATTTATTATATTTTCCTCAACTTTTTACGACAAAATATACATCATATCCCCACTCCCAGAAACCCGAACGTGTTATCCTACTCTCAAGATGTTATCCTACTCTCAGCACTGCGCCATGACATCAAACCTTGCGTCATTCGGTTTCCTTGAGCGTTATTTTAACAGAAATGGCTGGTGATGTATAGTTTTAAACACGTATTAGGCATAACCGTGTGTTTCATTGTGGTCTGGGTCATAACATACTGGTATAGCAAATATAATAAACACAAAAGTCAACTGTTCTGAGTAGCGTACGGGTTTTCTCCTATCGTGAGATGCGAGGATTATTTTCACGCAGGTTTTGCGCCTCTAATCCTCCGCATCTCACTTGAGGAGAAAAACCGTATGCTATTCAGAACAGTTATATATAGTTAGTGCGTATGTAATGGTGGGAAATGTATGTTCAGATAATAAGTTAGACAAACCACATATGGTTTGAACATTTCCAAAGGGAACTACTCGTCAAGGACTATTCAGTATAAAAAAGGGTGAGCTACGTTTATGAACAAATGAAATGTGGTGAATTTCCTTGGAAATTTTCGAAAATATTAATAGGCGAAAACGGAAATACAAAGGGATAAATGCGCGACAATTTAGTAGATTTGTTCCGTATATATATATACAGCACAGGTAAATGTCGAGTAACTTTTCCCGAGGGATTTGTGTAAGTAACTGCTAATAATATTTTGATGCACATGTCCGATTTTCATATAAATTATTTTAAAATGATCAGAAATCAATTTCTGCGGGCGATTTATTTTAATACCATGCATCATTCACATGCGCCTGTGGAGGAAATAGCACATATACCAGTATATATACTATACCTGTTATTGTATATAATGGTTTATTATATGCTAAGCCATCAAATAGTAGTATTTTTGCATCAGATAAAAACCGTTATCCGTCTAGTGATATTAGCACAGGCAGCCCGTGCATGTGGGATAGCTTGGTGAGAATTCCCTGTCTCACCCAACACGTGACCATCTACCTCACCCTACCCACGTGACTGCTTTACCTATTTAATTAAGACCCGGTACTAATTTAACAATCCGTCATCATGTGTTGTGTCAACTTAAACAATGGAGACCAACCAGTTGCGCTTCACGTTTCAAGTAAATAAATACGGACGAATTCGTGGACGCTAATACAAATGGAGATAGGCCTCCAACATGTGAATCACGAAGAACCTCTAACATAACCTCACTTGCAGACGCAGAGTTGCGCAACATGCAATACAAGAATACCATAGTCAGAAATGGTATAAATAACGCGCTCAAGATCATATATTATATACCCATGATTGTAATTATAGAATATAAAATATATTGGTTTCACGAATGACCAACTCAGAATTCCGTTAAAATAACAATAACAACCAGCACCTAATTAACGAACCGGTGGCCGACTCGGCCGTCTCCGACCACAACCATCAGTGGGCTGCAGAACGAAACATATCTATAAAAGTTGAAATATAAGACTTACAAATTATCTTTTAAATTTCTTTTATTGGTAATTGACATAGCTTGTCACAAACCAAAAATCAACATTATTGACTTAATAATGTAAAGGACAATAAACGAAATTGAAATTCCCAACTACACCTTTTACCGGACTCGGCCTCCTGGTCGCGCAGTTCGATTTTTAAACCGGAAAAACCAATTATCTATAAATAAAATGCCCATCGGACCACAGCTTTCAATAATTTGCAGAACAGTACACACGCGGCGCGCTAATAAGTGACTAATTGTGCGAACACATTCCATCAAACAGTGGCCCCAAGCGAAACTGGCATTACTTGCACATAACAATAGCCGCTTCACAATGACGAACGAAATAGTTCCACATTCGAATAGTTGTCATCGTTGCAATAAATCGTCGAAATGGTTTAACTAACATTTGTCTGTCATACATGTATATACACGTTTCCTTTTCTAATGGTACCAATATATGACAAACATGATTGGTTAAGTTGTTTATACTTCATAGCGATACGCGAGTTTCACGGAATTTGTGCAGGTGCAACAATGTGACGTATTCATGTCGATTTCACAGGACCATGACGTATTAACCTTGCGCGCATGGATAGCGCGCATTGTTTTTAAAGTATATACATACTTAAATCATCCGAATATCGCATCAGATTTCTCCCCAGATTTATCGTTACGAAGCTACTGGAATATGCCAAAGATTGGTATAAAACAAAAAATTGGAATGAGGCTCCTTGTTTAGGAGAAACATGATCCATTATGACCTGAGGTGTGGGCATGGGAAAACCTCACCCTCGGGGCCAGATATTTGGTCCGGACACTCGGCAAGCCTCGTGGCCGGCCCAAATATCTGGCCCCTCGGGTGAGATTTTTCCACCCCACACCCCAGGTCATGATGGATAATATTAATCTCACTCGTATCCATCCGCGCTAAAATTAAAAGTGATTTGGTACTGGATGAGTTAATTGAACTGGAGTTACTGTTCAGGTTGAAAGATTATAATGCGTGATCAATTAATTTTTTTTTTTAAACATATTATGATTTTATCCCCTTTATCATCAACCAATCTGTCTGAAAAATGGAACTTCTTTTATATTCACAAGCTCATTACCATGGCTATTCTTGTGTATACAGATTTGCACTTTTTACTCTTCTTTCGATTTGAGTCATGGGCTAACTGAGCGGGGCATATAATAAACAGAACATCTACATTTTTTTTTTATATGATAATTATCTCAATCGTGATGACAAACAAAAATGAATTTCCACTCGTGGCTGAAATTCATTTTTTTTTCATCACTCATGGGATAATTCCCATATCCAACCAAAAAGTGTAGATATCCTCTATATATCTGGTATTTTTCCCAGGGGCCTGTGGCAGTATTCACATGCGCGATTTCCGAGTTGTTGGCTTTTGATACCGGGTGTGCTGTGATACCGGGTGTGCTCTTTCTGTCATCGCCGTTGTTTCTCTAAAGTATAGTACTTAGTCTATACTATATATATTTATCACTTAAAGGCACGTGCGGCCTTAGTTGTCGAAAATATTCATATTTGTTCCAATCACCGTAAACATAAAAACATTAAAACCCATACAGTTTCGTTCATATATACCATGACCATCGCGTAAACAGCATGTTATCATAAAGACATACTATATTTTACCTAAGCAAAAGCCTGATTGTGTTACAGAAGACAGCACAATGCTACTGGCTAATCACACACAAATGGCATAAACGCTCTTTATTAGTTCCATATCAGGAATTATCCAACAAAGAACGCTCTTTATGTTTACCATCATAATATAAACAAACACCAGAAAAGTAACTTTTTATGCTCTTGTTTACATAACAATAGTCAAACATATGACAATAACATACTGTTTATGCGACATGTCTTATTTGTATACGGACAAAGTCTGTCTACATTTTTATGTTCTTTCTGTTTGTGGCGGTTTTTGACGGGTGGAAATTTTTTCACAGGATACACACCGCCAAGGCCAACCGTATCTTTAATTAGCACCTAAACCCTGCCTCATATATGATTCAGTAAGACACACATGTATTATACACAGGTCACTGGAAAAAATACCAGATATACCAATATTTATAACAGTGACAAGGTTCACAAGTCCTATTTTAGGAAAAGCACACCATCTACAATATTCCTCATGGATTCTCAAAATCTTTTTTCTTACTGCAATTTCCTTTATTTTGATGTATAATTCGGTAGTATCAAACGAAGGGAAGTCGAGATATCGTTTCGAAAACTAGCAATATCTACCGACGATAACAGATCGTCAATTTTCCTGTCCGGGAAGTAGTGATTATACACAGATACTAATTCAATTATTATACGATCGTATTTGCCGAACTTGCTAATTCCCCGTACGACATGTCGACTTCGCTTAAATAGACTTCGTCAAGTTATATATGAAAAGAACATTTTATGTCCTATAACATTCACTGGGGCATACTTTGGTTGAGCTGACAATTTCTTAGAATTATTGAAGATATTAGGCGGACAGGGAGACTGACATCGGTACGATGTATATCGACTTCCCTTCGTTTGATATTTTGGAATTATACATCAAAAGAAAGGATATGTCAGGGCCAATGTGAATCAATGAAATATTTTGTGACTGATTTGAACGGTTTTGAGAATCATCCACCAGGCGGGATTATAGTATTCTCAAGATCACTGCATCTCGCCGTATATGACAGGAACCTACAAAATATTTTCCTAAAAACACACGAAATTATCTAGACTATTAACCCAGTTAGGGTATGCACTCGGTCTACAATCTGAAATCACGACTGTCTGCGAGAAAATAAATAAAACATTGTTCATTGCATATTTGATTTTTTATGGCAGCCATTAATTTGCAGAACTATTTTTTATTGTGCGAAGGACCAAAACAACATGGAAACATCATAAATATTATTCAACCTCGTTTTCAGTAATCGGGCAGATATAAACATTCACTACTGATAAATCTTTTCAGACATTATGTAGCTTTATGGTGATTTTTTTCCCTCACAAAAATAGTTCTGCAAATGCCTGTCTGTCTCATCGCTACCGTCGTCTCGTTATCAAAGTGAGCAACTTCATTGCCGATGACAGATCCTGTGCCTGTGGATTCCCGAGGAAGATACTGAACACTTTCTGATAAACTGTCCTTTGTACTCAACCCAAAGAACTGATCTGATTGATACAATGAATTCACTTCAAGTATTTTCCCACAAAGCTCTCTTGATTGGCGACATCACGCTCAAAGACAACGATAATTTCATTTTCCTTGATGCAGCCTTAAAATTTATTAAATTGTCCGGCATGTTCTCGTGATTAATCAATAAACTAAATTTATGATATATGTATCCTTGCGTATATGAGTCATTATCAATTTTGGCGCATATTTTAGTCTGGTGAAAAATGTAAAAAATAAGTTGGTAGAACACGTAATTTGGTGACTGCTTGGAACAAATAGACATTATAGGTTATTGAAATACTAAAATGCAGGCTTAACCACCTATAATTCGTATTTGGTTGTGTTGTGAATATCGGCTATTCATATTTAATGTCTATACTGTAACAACAACTCTTTGTATGGTTGTTGTTACGAAATAATGGAACTACTTCATTTTCTAACTCAAACATGTCAAATTGGGTTATATTACAACTAATAAATAGGATTTGTCATATTCTATGGTGTTAAATCATGCCTTGTCCATGTGTAGTATCAACTGTTTTTTTCTAAAATAACATTTTGCCGATACTAAAGATTGCATCAAGAGAGAATATTTTATCATATTGAGTATTGGTTTAATGATCTGAACCCAATAGGTCAAAACCACTGGCCATTCAAAATAACTCCCTTGGAATAATATGACTTAGCATTTTTAAATGTCATTATTCCCCGTGTTACAGGGAGGACATCCAAGTTACATTACAGACAGCAGTCGTTACAGGATAGAAACTTTGAGCATACCGGTGCGGCTGGTATCACCAATATGTCACATTTCGAGTATAACGCAACACTAATACAATTTCAAATGTCATATGTTACATTAAAGACAGATGTGTTACACAATATACGTAACGTGTGCATTTGGACTCTTCCAGTTCCATGTCGAGGAAGGAAAAGCAGATTAATATATTCAGGAGCTCACTTGTTAAAGAGTTTTTGTCAAAGAGTTGTTAAAGAGTTGTTTTCTCTTGTCACACAAACGATATGTGGGCTTTTATTGTTACATGAAATACTTTTTTCATAATTGTCTTATTGGACACAAAACACGATGAAAATGGGATATTGGACATGTATTTTTTCAACAAACCAAAAGGAAAATGTATGGCTGAAATGAAGAATTTACCATATAGAATGAAGTTTGTGGGGACAATATATAGTGTGCTCCGCTGCCCTCTGTCGTGACTGCACATACACCAGTCCTGATACACAAAGAGGAGCATGTACTAGCGATGTACATGTATATATCAGATATGTATACGTGAGCTACAATCGTGGACCAACTTGGCCATTCAGATCACACGCGCTGAGTCACCAGAGAAACAAAATGGATGCTGCTATTTAATGCATCATGCATGTAACCTACATAACATCTCAACTCAATTATGTTACGGGGAGCGTTTCACGAGAAATAATTTGAGGTTAAGTTACACGACACGTATATACGTGCATGTAGATAAACAGGAATTTATCTGGTCAATAACAACCTGGCCCACATGCATGACTATACGTACACAATTAGTCGGTTAAGAATAAGTTAAGATTTATGTCCGAAGTATAACATTTAACCTTTAACTGGGAAGATGATTTTCAACCAGTGGTGAGCGATGTGGCAGATACGCGCATATGTTATTTACGTTTCATATGCGTGTAACCGAAATCGCATAAAGGGCACCCGACTCTCACGCTAAGATGCACACAAACGGAAGCACTAGGATCAACCATCGTGTCCAAAACAGGCTAATGAAGAGAGAACAGAATGCGTGCAAATGGTAATTTGAAATATGTTTCAAGGAAAACTCTAAACTAATCACAACTACATGCATGGATATCTTCCAAACTATGCACATATGGCCTTTACAATATCTTTATAATGTATCACTGACATTTCAAACTTTAATAATAAGCAGTGTGTGAAACCTTAAAAAAGCTTAAATATACGGATAAACTGAGAAAATAAACCTCGGCCAACAATCTTTCATAAATTCCAATTCATTACATATTGGAATAATTCCTTTTGGATATTTTCAACCGGTTTCCCCCTCCTAAGATTGGAAAATTTGCAACTGTAATTATTACAAACAAAGCAACAAAAATTACTGGTTGGAAAATCCAACAATGAGAACAATTTCAACCTATATGTGGTGCAATATTTCCAAGTAATATTCTATCAGGCATGAAACTTCAAACTTTTTACCAAAGTTGACCCCCCCCCCTCTTGACACGTTCCTACATTCAAGACATAGTTTGGTTACTCAATTGGTATTCAATTATGAATTATTTATTGATACATTCAACTAGACATGACACCTTCGTCAATAATCACCTTCGAAAACACCATAAATCGTCTTCTCCCCTTTGCTGTCAATGATATATGTCGTACCATCCTGTTTACTCTCTACGGCAGTTTCACACTGTCTCGTCCACATCCTCAACCTGGTGTTTCCCTTCGATTTCAATATATGTCTTATCCACCTCTACATGCCCTACTTCCGTTTCACAACAATCCTCGTCTACACAATATTAGCAACTGTCTTCTCCTCTTCGCTTTCATCATCAATGACATCTGTCTTAACCACCCGTTTTACAAGCCTGTTCACTCTCTATTGCAGTCTCGCGACATATCTATAGCTCTCCGCGCTCTCCATTTACATTATAATCCATCTGTATACCACTTTCCTCGAAACTGTCCCAATAGAATACTCACTATCTACAGTCTCCGAACATGTCTCATCAATACTCTCCATCTGCATCTGCATACCACTTTCCTTGACAACAGTTTACTGTCTCACTCACTTGCACAAAACCTCTAGTTCCTGTCGTCTCGTCCACAAAAAACAACTTCGTCTCTTTCTACGACATTTTTATGACCTATGTGCACACTCTCTACTGTAGTTACACTTCACGTGTTCTGCTCACACCCTCAACATGCATGACATATGCTACTTCCAAACAATTGCGCTAACACAATCAGGAGTTCAACATCAGTTGCATTTTGACAGCTTTCTATCTCTTTCCTGTAACCACTATTCAGGAAAAGTGCATGTATATGAGAACGCCTACCTGTGGTTCATATTAGAATTCCCAACAATAAAACATTGTGCCACATATAATTCGACAGTTTTATCACACAATTAGGCTAATTTGCGAGCAAAGTTGTATTACTGCAACATATAAATCTTCTAACATACTCTGGTCGTGTAGCACATTTTGTACTTAATGTAACGAACACGCGATCTAATCGTGAATTAAACAGTAACTAATCATAAGTAACTCATCTATGCTTGCCCACCATATTACACCCAAATATAGCCATTGCCACTAATTTATTATTAGTATAAAGGCGGAAGGTTTTTCCGCATTACACTATAATACTAAATTAGTGACTGCTAATCGTAGTATTTCGTGTAACGTGTATTTGTGCTTGAAAATGTAACAATATCATCTTAACTTCGATATTTCCAAATCAGTTTTACACTGCTCATCTAAATATGAAATATATACACACAGTAAACTAATGCTATAACAGAATAACAAACGATTTCTAGCTATTACTTACAATAGTATAATCCATGTAACACACTGTCGTCCATCGTGTTACTCGCAGAGTATTTCATGTAACGAAAGCACCATTTGATACGTCTCACATGTAGAAGATGTATGGTATATTATCGTATGTGTTCGTTCATATCAGAATAAGAGCACGAAGTCGACAAAGTGACTAAAAGCCGATTTTATTCAAAACTAACTCCGTTTTAGGTAACACTGTTATATCCTGTAATAATTTAAGTATTTCCCGTAACGAGATTTCACATAATACACCATCCCAGCAAATGGTGTCTCATAGAAATATAACTTCTTCACTAAAATTCAAAGTTAATAAAATACCCAACAGTTTACACGTAATTCCACTTAAAATTTAGCCGCCTATATTTCAAATAGTCTGATCTCAATGTAATGTTTTATTTCCAGTAACAAAACTGGTCATTCCTGTAATTGTTTTTTTCGTAACAGGAGGAGACCGTTACATGAGATATGTATTGGCTATCAAAAACAAAATATCTCAACGATTTCTCCCTTCAGCAGGGAGATAATGTGGCAATCAAAATGACTTAGAAACGTCTCTTCAAAAATGAATTAGAGATACTGAAGTCCTTCATTATATCGATTAAATTCACGTTGCATTTCAGACGTTTTTGAAATATACGGTTGTGGGTGCACCTACCTGATACATATTTTTTTCGCGACTGTTTCTGAAAATTCCAAATCTGTGCACATTTTTGAACATACCTTGTGTTCTCACTTTTATAAGGCATGTGATGTAATTTACTATTTACATGTAGGGCCTATTATTTTGCTCTTATACCACTTCGTTACAGAAGAGACCTTGAGTTGAGGGACAAGATGTAATGAACAAAAAATATATGGAAATCTTGGATATTGATGGCCTAAGGTTTATTATCATTAAGAGTAATGACCATTGTTTAATTACACATGAAAGTTTCCATAATTATTTTGAACAATATCTATAGACGGATGAGCCAACTCGAAATTTTGAAATTGGGACATGAGTTTTAGTGGAAATTCAGCTATAAAAGTGATGAGTAGGGAGTGAATATACAGCTACACGACATGTGTACGGTATATATTTTATAGAACTCATTGCGGGCCAAATATAAAATCATAATTTGTCAGCATATATCTTGTCTGAAAGACGCTAGTGTCAAAGGACAAGAATGTGCGCCAAAATTGATAATGACTCATATCTGTATATCTATGTATACTTAAGCGTATATATATGTACTGATTGAATTCAGTATTAAGTATAACGTTCATGTACAAACTCCCCTGTCGGCTATATAGTTAGCCACCCAAAACACAAACAAATGTACCCCCATTAACATCCATTAACGAACCAAATGACTTATATATATAACTCGCACCCCAGATTTACCCCCCCCCCGCCCCCGCCACAACCACCACACTATCACTCACCAGTAATACTTAATAGTATAGTTATTCAAATTCAATTGTTATTGTATACATGCACCCGTCATGCCAAACCCATTCTGTTTAAAGGTACTCAACCCGTAAAGAGGGTCCCCATCTCAACAGATTCCAACAACAACAATCCTATCAGAGGGTCCTATATTACTATTTCTTTGGCTTTGGGGGTAAAAAATATTTGATTCGAGTCGAGGAACCCATCAAACAAAGCTCAGAGTTATTAGATGTTGATTTTTCAAATTTGTTATGTTCTCGAGATGAGTACCAATAACTGCCGTAATCTGCTCTGGATGTGTGTACTCCAAATTTATTCAAACAGACAAGGATGAATAACTCTAAAATCAAGTGGTAATTTTAACGCAATTTTGACTGAGTTCTGGGCCAGATAGTATTCCCGATAATGAAAAATAATAGATTTCTAAAATCGATATCTAACAAATCTGAGCTTTGATGGGTGACTTCCTCGACTCGAATCAAATATTTTTGACCCCCGAAGCCATTGAAATAGTAATTGAGAGGAGTTTTATCGGGTTGAGTACCTTTAATATACCATTTATATTTGTTGACATACTTATTCTGTATTGTGGGGAGCGGAGGTCCATCTAAGTTTTAAGAACTTGTCCTCCAATCCCCTAGTATCTGTATATGAATATACTATTAAAATATGTTTAAACCAATCATCGTTATCGCGGTTGCAGTTGCATGTCAGTATTATCATTATCACCATAATCATCAGCATCGTCATGGTTATCATTTCGTCATAGTCGCTGTCTTTATTTGTCATCAACTAGGATTGTTGTTTAGTTTAAAGGTACGGGTGGCGTTCATTGCAGAAATATTCATATTTGTTCAAATCGCCACCAACAGAAGGAATATTAAAATATATATAGTTTTGTTCATATGCCAAGCATAATCAGCGCGTAAACAGGTGTAAATAGTATATTGTCGTCGAGACGTACGATGGTGTACGTAAACAAGAGCCTGCTCGTGTTACAGAAGTTGTTTTCTGTTTACATAACACAGCGCAATTCTATTGGTTAATCACGCACATCACATGATATAAACGCTCTTTATTATTTCCATATCAGGAAAACAGTAACAAAGAACGCTCTTTATGGTTACGGTCAGGTTACCATTTCCGGGTCTAAACAAAAGCCAGGTAATGTAACGTTTTTTGCTTTTGTTTACATAACAAAGGAAAAATAATTGACAATAACATACTGTTTATGCCATATTTCTGATTGGTATAAGAATAAGCCTTAAGGTATGTCTATATTTTACTATTCTTTCTGTTTATGGCGGTTTTTGACGGAGGTGAATATTTTAACAGCTTACCTAAGTTACCCATCGCCAACGCCGCCCGTATCTTTAATAAATCCAGATTTCGTGAATATGGCAAGATATTTCAGACTGCTTCTGTCTTCACTTTGATGCAATTCTATGAATTTTTCATTACTCGGTTGCTCATGATATAGTTTTGGTAAGTGTTTATGACCTCTCCACTGGCGTCTTCCCCTGACTATTGACTTGGAAGAAGATTAAAAAAAATAATCTTAGGTTTAATCGAGAATTAATAATGACTAACTAACCGAGATGAATGAAGAAGTGTTTTTAAGCACGGATTTCATTGATTTCGTTCTGAACTTGTTTGACAAAGAAGCTGTGAATGTGCTCACATAATTCATTATAAGATATTGTGATTGCACTATACATATCATATATATTTAAAGATTATGTAACGAAATATTTGGTTGCAAATGCACTTTTAATAATATATAGGGGTATTATGATGGCTTACAAAGTGTGAACTTTTGTTCCATATATATGAATCCCGTTTCGACGAAAATTTATCAAAACCGATCCTCCCTTATTTTGGTTGATATTTCCAACACTTGGGATATGAACATAAATCTTGTGCATTTTATTCTGTCCAACAATGTTTGTCATATTGTACACAAGTTTGTCGAAGTAGTGTTTTGTGCGAATTCTCTGGTGTTTAGAGGCACTTTATATATTACAACTGGTAAAAATTGTTTTTATTCTATCTGCATTATTGGGCCAAATTCCTAATATTAAATTTACAAAATATTGCTGTAAACATGGTTCTGCCTGTGAATATTCAACTGTGTGTATGATAAAGGTCTCGCGCGTGCAACGACCACAATTGATGATATGAAACTTGTCATTCGACATGATTGGAAGTCTCTCATTGGTTGGTTTCATGTTAATTGAGCGAGTGCAATATAATACCGCAAATTCCAGGCCATTGCTGTTGGGCCTTGTATAGGGAGCGATATATATACCCTTCATATGCATATATAGAGGATCTCCAACGGGTTAGTTATATTGGGATATAAGATTTGATGAAACGAGTTTGATACATTTGATTCACAACGAGTCGAAGACGAGTGGTGAATCAAATTTATTAAAGATTTTAAAATCTCAACATAACGAGTTGAAGATCTTGTATATCACATGAAAAAACTAGAGCTTTATGACTTTTTAACAAATCAAAATCCTTAAAAGAAGATGCAAAATGCATACATTGACAGCGTTGGCTGAGACACTTCACAACCATGTACGACAGTATTGCGCACTCTGGCTGGTTACAGAAATATAAAGTCCCTCAAATTTGCCTATCCTGTGTCTATTTTCATTAGTGCAACGAAGTTGGACAAGAATTTAACTTTAATAAACAAAGCAATCATTTTGCATTGTTTTGTGTTGGTGTCATGCGCGGCTTTTCGTAATATAATTTATTCGCCGAAATCAATGTAAATTTTGTTGGCCGATGCCAAGTGATCGCGAGAAGTACGCGCCAATTCATCACTATTGAGATATAAAGAAATATATATGTAATGGTTTTTAATGATATATAATAGAGGTTTCATGTGATATACAGATATATGTGAATATCATTTTTATTTGTTATATACGAGTATTACCTTTATGGTCCTCTCACATATATATTTACTTGACAGCTACGCGGAGAATAAAGATTGATAGCAGGGTACATCTTAATTACCCCCTTTCTTTTCATTTTTTTTCTACTAGAATATGAAATTTTGAATGATATTAGTGTGATATTCAGTGATTAATTTTTTCCCCATTTCCTTCATCTTTCACAGAACTGCTAACAATTTACCGCTAACTTAAATGTGATATTAATCGTCCCAACATATGTGTTTATATGCGGTATATGGTTTTATCTGTATCCTATTTTAACATTTTAATTTAGGCTTTATGTGTTTTACATTAATGTACACTCTTAGAACCAGAAGTCCTTCGGAGAACCCAAAAGGTTCTTCACCTTATCACAATAGGAGCATCTTATTTGGTGCTTCAAAGGACCCCACCATAAGGTTCTACTGAAGAACCATATCATAAGGTTCCACAGAAGAACCCCAAGAGGGTTCTTCAGACTCAGAGAACCCTGTTCATAACAGAACAGGGTTCTTAATGGAACCATAATATATCCCAACATGGTTATTCAGGGAACCGTTAAAAGAACCCCAGATGGTACTTCGCAAGACCCCATCATAAGGGTCACACGAGGGTTTTTCAGAGAACCTTTCATATATCAGAACAGGGTTCTTAAGTGAACCATAATCTACCCCAACATGGTTCTTCAGAGATAGGATGTTGGCCACGTTGCCTATATCGCGGCGTTGCGAACACTTTGGGGTTTTGTTATAATAACTAATAGATTGTCATGATATTGAAGCATTTGGGGAATGATATGTACATGTCAGCTAATATCTGCACATTCCGTATACAATTCGCTTAATTTTGGTGTGATTCATATTCTTGATTACACGAAGGTAGTGAATTAGTCTGCACTTTAACACATATTTATGCATATTTTACGAATACACGACGAACGTGTAATGACGTTGTTGTAAACAAACTTTTCTCAAGTGTCGTTTTGGTCCAACTATCACTTTTTCGACGGGGAGAGCTGATCCGAATAATAGCTAAGATGTATTTAGATAGAATTATCGAAAGAATTTAACCGATTAGGGTGCATTTTAAGAGAATTGAGTGGAGAAAACTTGGTAACTTTTTCATCAGAAACGCGAATTCTGCCATCACATGTTTCTGTATGATGTAGGCGAAGTAACTTCTTGATTCGATCTGTCTTAATTGCAGCAAACCAGGGATGGTTCCAATATATACATTGGAATGTAATACATTACCATTAATTTCCAAATTTGTGCATTAATTAAAATTACCATTACCATTACAATCAAGATATAAACCAATGCATTACCATTACATCAAGTGCATCACAATTACCATTATCAATATTTTCAGCAAATAGGAAAATCTATGATGCATTGAAGAACGCAAAATAAAACAACAAATCATAGTCGCACAAAGTAACAAACAATGCAGCAATAAATCCCTTGATATGGCATATTTATAGGCTACATGCATCGGAGTCAGTGTCTTATACATATGGAGAAAAAAACAACATGTGCAGCAATATTTATAAAAGATAACCAACACCAACAGTCGTAAAGAAAACACTGTTATTTCAAGGTTTATTTGGTAAGAATTAAAGAAAGCACACATGTAATTCAAATTGTAATTGAATTACTCACCATTTTGGATAGTAGTAGGCCTACATTATTTGCTTGTGGCTACGCGTTATATAATGCAGAAAAGTGTGCAGTACACATTCCTTTGCATTACTTGAGAAAATGTAAGCATTGCAATGCATTACTATTATACATTACCATTCCCCAACCCTGCGAACAAACACGTACTCCTTTCTCTCTGGTTGATGTTTTATTCATGTTAATCACTCAATTCGGCTCCATGGCACATGTATCAACTGTATTATTGTTTGGTCATGAAGAACCCTTCAGCACCCAAGAGAGCCCTAGTTACACACCGACGAACCCTATCGATTACAGAGAACCTTTTTTGACACCTAGGAACCTTTGAGTTCTTACAGAGAACCATTGAGTTCTTCAAAGAACCCCAAAGAACCCATAATTCTTAGAGTGTATATAGAGGATCTCTAATGAGTCGCAATTCTATACCAAATTTATTAACCGAGTGCAATCGAATTCGATTATAATCGAATGTAGTGGACGATGTTAATAAATTTAGTATAGAATTGCGACGAATTTCATATCCATTTTATCACATAATCACATTTTAGCTAGAAAAACTATATCGAAACGGCTTGGGTTAAAAAACATTAATGTTGATTTAATATTTATTTCCTTTTCACAACAAAAGAGAGGAAGTAAAGACACCTTCAAAAAATATATATTTCCGTGTTAAATGTGTATTTCCGTGTATTGTTCAACCACTATTATCGCCCATGTTTATCTCACAGTCAACTACAAATAACCCAACACAAAATGAATATCATAATTATATTCTATTGTATTATATAGTAATTAACATAATAAGTACCCGCGTTGACATCGACATCATTTCGCCCAGATATTACGCCACAGCGCGTGCGGAGAATAAACGTGTGTCTTATATATACTAACAAATATGAGGCCGGGTTACATATGTAGTTGAAACGTCGATGGATAACATGACGAACATGACTTTTAGAACTTATTCCCCATTCCTTATTCGCAAAAAAATCTCTTTCGGTCAATTTGATGGGTGGCCCGCCCCAAATACCACATAGAAGCAACCCACCTCACTCCTCACCCCAAGTGTAGGGGGTGAAAATGCTGTATGTACCATTTTCGAGAACGGTAACGATTTTGGCCAATTTGACGGAATGGTTGGGTGGACCATGTGGATGGCCCGACCCAAATACCCCCTATAAACAACCCCACCCCAACCCTCACACGGTGATGTATCACCTGAGAGGGTGAAAATGGTGTATATGGACAATTTTCGAGAACGGTAAGGATTTCGGCTATTTTGACGGCATGGGTGGGTGCATGGCCCGCTCCAAATAGCATCGGTGATTGGTGGGTGACATTTTTCCTATATATATATATATATATATATATATATATATATATGGGACTATTTCTTTAGGCGGGCAACTCCTCTGTAGGTGAATGTCACAACTCGAAACTTATTATTATTATTTCATACTTTTTTGCGAGCCGATATCGCAATAAACATTCAATTTATTACCAGGAGAAATTCCACAATTGCAAGAAACGCAAACCAATATTGCTCACAAAGTGACTTTTAGCACATTTGGGAGATCATGTGTGTCTTTTAGCATGTTTATATTGCACGACACCATTATGACAATGATCCGCAGTTGTGCACAGTGTTTCAATATGATATATTCATGTGTACTGAGTCCGTTTCGTTTCGTTAACAGATTGTCATCCGGTCCGCATTTTGTAATAAATTCCGCCATTTATTTTGTGACGTCCGTACTGCAGGTAAATTTTTGTCATATTTTCTCCTCTGTTCTGTTCTGTTCTTTTCTACGATTTATTTTGATTTTTTCGCAATACGGAAAGTACTTTGTCTTTGGCGGAAATTATCTTTTTGCTTCAAATCATTTCTAGCCTTTCTAGGCAATAAAACCGCACACGCTGCGATTAAAATCGTAAGTGGGGAAAATCGCAGGAGGAAGCATCCAATGCGCATGCCCACGACAATATCGTAGCCAAATCGTAGCAATCAAGCACTGTTTGATTTTACCAGGAAAATCGTGGCGTGACTTTGGCAACGCGCGCGATCGTAGCTGTCACATGACCACTGTCGCACTGGTCATGTTGTAAATACCACGAAAATCGTAGCTGCAAAGATCGCAGCACCGTAGCATCTGCGGGCAAGCTACGATTTCTCCACCTACGATTTTCCCCACTTACGATTTTAATCGTAGCGTCTGCGGTGGCACATAGATTCATACGACTTCCCCGTCGAGAAAATTTGTCGCCCAATCATCAATGTTTTGAGTTTTTCAAAGAAATGTAACTCTAGAACATACCCGTTATTTAGTAAAAACTTATAACATACCCGTTATTTAGTAAAAAATCACCTTTACTAAATAACGGTCATACCCAAAGAAGCACACCACAGAGAGACACATTTCAAGAATACTATAGGAAATAAACTCGGCAGGGTGGGTGGCCTTGGGGTACTAGGGTGGGTGGCCTTGGGGTACTAGGCTGGGCAGTTGGGGAGGCGGGCGGTACACCGTACTGTCTAACAAACTTCAGCCCAAAATGCTCTCGACGGGGAAGTCATACGATTATGAGATTGCCCATTTCTATCTGCCTCAAAATGTGTCGTAAAAATTGCAGTTGCTAAACGTAAACAGCCCATTGCATAACCACTGATAACTCCATCAGTCATTCAGCAGTGTGTTCAGTGCTACCGGTATAACTTATTCAGGGTAGGGCTGTGCAGTATTTCAATATATT
This sequence comes from Siphonodentalium dalli, assembly GCA_032622095.1. NCBI lineage: Eukaryota > Metazoa > Mollusca > Scaphopoda > Gadilida > Siphonodentaliidae > Siphonodentalium > Siphonodentalium dalli. Next base: position 208,075,887 of record CP136065.1, read on the forward strand.
GACTATAGTCGGTTTGGAAAAGAAAAACCGTATTGAAACCGTGTGTAAAAGGGCAATTCCACGACGGAGAATGAAAGTTGTGAAAAAATTAAATCTTGAATATTGACTAAACAGTTTGAAAATCTGATAGTTATGGTATTCAAGTTATTGAAAACAGTTTTTCTTTCTCGCATATTCATCATTTTAGTGCTGAAAGCTTATGCCATTGTTAACCCACATGTGCTACTGAAATTTTTGTCAAAAGTGGCTTGTAAGTAATTGAGCAAATAGTAACAATTATTTAAGATTGGCTTGTAGTATTTCAGTATTTAAATAGGTTGATGCACGCTATAACACATCCTGGGGTTTATATTTCTGTGACTGATGTCCATTTGGGGGAAAATATTTTACAGAAATCTATATACTATATGTAATGTCAGTCACGAAAATACTACCTTTTTTGGTATAAAACAATATTGCATGACACTATAACAACCATATCTTAGAGACGCTCAATATACCTGAGCCTCAATGTCTGTGTTCAAAATAAGCACCATTCGATGTCTAAGTTGACCGCTAGCAAGAGTTGAAATATGTAATGTCAGTCACACGTAATGTCAGTCACGGCATGTAATGTCAGTCACGTTTTGCAATTTGTTCATATTCTGGTAGATGACATAAAAATATTGTAAGAAAACATACTACATGTTTTAATTGGATTTGTAAACATATGCAGTTCCATATAAGTGCATCTACTCTCTGTTCCCATGATGTACATGTATGTGAGCATTGAATGCACGGTATGTGTATAGCGGTATTTAATATAATAAGAAATGTTTCAGAACATAGATGGCAAGTGAGTAAGTCGTACACGTCGCACTTATCTCCTGAGATGTGTTTTTGCGATTTTACCATATGAAGTTTCTGTTATGGTCAGACAAGCTTATATATCAACGGGAAGACATATGCAAGAAACTGAATGGCCCAGTTGTTAATTCACATGGGAATTTTGATTTCCCAGCAAATACATGTAGTTAAATGCATGGTATACATGTAGATGATGACACAGTGCAGTTCTTTGTTCAATATTATTTAGTGTGAATGGATATACTGTGATATTACAGAGCTCTGATTCTTAATTGGCAGTACTATTTATTCAGTGATTGGTTTAATGTTCTTATCTCAGAATAAACTAACTATCAATAAAATTCAATGTCATGATCATTGGTACACAATTGTGAATATAATTCACCATTGGTCTATTCTAAAAAGAAGTATGCAAAGCCTGAGCTGCTAACCGGTATATATTTGGTGTCAATAGGCAACCGTGTGTCTTTTAACGCCCCAATATCTATCACAGTAACTACATATACTAACTTCTTATCACAATAGGGATGTTTATTGAGAAACTTCTAACTTCTCCCTTCAAGCATTCATAAACTTAAATTAGCTATGGATGTGGTGGAAAATATGCGACAAATTGTTTGACGTGTAAAGTTAGAAGTTTTTCAATCTAAACTTCCCTTATATTTCCAGTAAAATCCTGCTGTTTGCCTGAAATAAAAACTACTACAAATGGGACTGCAACGATTCACCATGATTTCAATGCATCGCAATTTAGTCAATGCATCGCATCGTAAATGTCTGAAGTAATACATCACGATTTATGAAAGGCACACTTTTGAATAAAAACTCATCAAATGCTTTCTAACAACACTCAAGAATTCAGTTTCTCAACATTTATTTCCAAGAGTGACATCAATTTCATCAATTGATGAGAAAGAGAAAGTTAGTAGGCAATTTACCCTTCCTAATTGCATGAATCAGATTGGTTACCATTTGGGCAATGGGCAACATGATCCCTACAATGAGCCTGAACAAGGCTGAATTAATTCATAGATATACATGTAGTGACAACTAGCAATTGTGCATCGTGGTTCACACCCCATCGAAGCATACACATTGGGATGTGCATTGCAACGTTAACTTCCGCATTGTTACAGCCCAAATTACAAGTGGGCTGAAAATGATCAGCTACCGGTAGGTTATATATTCAGAAATTCATGTTCCCAGGTATAATAAACAGTGTGCTCAGACTTTTGTTGTGGTAATGAGTTGTTAAACTTCTACGAGAAAGTCCCAGTTTATGTTATCATATTTCTCGAGAGGCTGCCATACAATGACGATCCTTATCCACTTATTTATTTATTCAACTTGTATAACGAGAGGCCGATCACGATCGGCAGATGTTTAACCCATACCTTGGCGACAGCGATGAGCTATTTTCATATATCCTTACCCCATCCCTGTGCAAATCTTTAAACAATTCACACCTTACTATTAATTCACAAGTGAAATCATACTTATCGGGCACCTTGCTCACATTAACACAATGTTAACACAGACAAGGCTTTGATTTCAACCTATTAGTGACTCCAACACAGATACATATATGTCTTATAGAGTTATAAAGCTAATTAAGCTCAATCCATAGTCGGAGAGAAGCTCCATAGTCGGAGAGAAGCACCATAGCTGTTAAATATCAAATAGTTACGAAATTAGGTAGACAAACATCATAGCAACTCAATTAATCTACTTATTACATTGGAACATGAGACATAACATTGTGTGTTTCTTTTTAGCATCATTGCTATTTTTTGTTCATTATATTTTGTGTCAGCTGCATATTAAAAATTCATAGCAACCTATTAATATTTCACCACTAAAAAAACAATCAATAACTGATCAACTATAGAAGGGATGTATAGACCAGGATATAAAATATGATTGCTAATGATTGGATATAAATGTTAATTTTCTTCTAATTTGATCATTGGAAAGATATGTTTGTAAACAGTTTAAATATAATTGAAGTTAAGGTTAATATTTTCAAAACGATTCGATCGATACCAAAATATATACATGTGAAGAATGTGTCATGATTATCACAGATGTGATTATTTATAGAGTGATCATGCAAAAAATATTTAGCTATCACATTGTGTCAACAGAATTGGTGAAGGATGTTAATATATTTAAGCAAATAAACCAAATGACCCTCACTATGCAGGTAAGAGGTGTGTTATCATAAACTGTGCCAGAACTATAAACATAATTAATGGAAATATTTTAGTTATCAAATCGGATAGTAAGGAATTAATCTTACGCAAACTAATGAACTGATAAACACAGAGTAGTCAACAAAAATAATGGAATTTAGAAACCCATACAATAAGTCAGTCTCAAGAATCCCAGCACTGTTAATATTATCCTGTAGCCCAAATGCAATTGAGGGAATTTCAAAATAAGACATATCCTCTAATGAACCTGGCTCAAAGTTAAAGTGATAACTTAATATATGTCTATCATATAATATGAGTCTATCGAATGGGTTAATTTTAATCCCAAATCCATGCAAGTTAAAAGTGGATCACCATCAACATGGACATTGAATAGGAGAATGATCAAATAAAAGACATCAGAAGACCATATCATGTGTGCAGAGGGTTAATCATTTTCAATGACATCATATGATGGAACTAAGGAATTGGTGTATTAATTATTTTCTAAGTTATGACAACAGTATGTCAGTATCTCTGTAAACAATAATGCCATGAACTGCATGGATTCAACAGAATTGGAATAAAGAGTCTGTAATCAATCACAGTTTGACAGTTGTTTATAATTCTGCAGCCACCAGTGGTGCTATCATGTCACTGTGTCCAAAACAATAAATTATCTCCTTCCAATAACACAGGTGTGTGTTGTGTCTTGTTCTATTCATATTTAATAGTGCATGGAAAAGAGGTATGAATTATAAAGGGCCATAACTCTGTTAAAATATACTGGATCAAACCCATATTCGCACTTGATCTGTATTTAGGGGTCACAAATTCATATACCAAAATTGGTGTCAATCAGATGAAAAATGTTTGAGTCATCCTGGCTTGGATGAATTCTATTTAAAAACAAGAGTGGAAAGGGTTAACTAAACAATACCAAAATCCATACAGATGAAGAACGTGCTAAGAAAGACTTAGGTAAGAAATATGAGGCAGATCAGAAGAAATATGTTCAATTTATTGGATTGGATAGCATATGTGTGAAGGGTTAATTATTTTCTAAACTTATCAACTAATTGATACCAAAAACTATACAGGTGAGGGGTGTGTCATCATAAACCTACATATCAGATATGAAAACAATCAGACAAAAAATACTTTGGTTACAGCATCGGATAGCTCATGCCTATGTGCGGATGCAAAGTGTTAATAATTTCTAAACCGATCAACCGATCGATACCAAAAACTATACAGGTGAGGAGTGTGTTATCAACTTATCATAAACATGGACATAAAATTTGAACACGATCCGATAGAAAATATTCGAGTAATTGAATCGGATAGCAAGTGTCTACAGACAGACGGACGGACAGACGAACGACGGATGGTTGATCCGGACGTCGGCATTATGTGTACCATACATGGTATGGGTACACATAAAAACTAAATATAACTCACTAAATACTGGTAAACAAACTGTACCAGGGAAATTTTAATATCCAAATGAAATGTCATATGCATGAAATATTTGTTGAAAATGTTTGCCAAAGTATAAGACAAACCACAAATCAACTCCCATTTTCCCGGTCTCCGAACGCTATTGTCTGAAAAACTTGTGCAAAAGGTAATTCAGAATTTGTTCATACCGTAGGCTAATGTTTTGCACAAATTTAATCAAATAATATCAGTCACAGACATTAGTCTATCCATAATATTTTTTTGAAATTCCAACTATAATAATTGAAAAAGTTGTTCATATTAAATTATTTGAATGTAAAACAACTTAAATTTGAAATCTAGTTACGATGTATCTTGGAAAATTTTGTGTAATGTCAGTCACGCTTACATTAGCCAATGGCATGTTCATGTGCTGAATATGGTAATAAAATATATTAAATGCATTTAAACCCCATAAAATATGATTTTAGGCCACTAATAACTCATTTGGAGCAGAAACTGTTGGAATACTTGATATATTTCATAGCGTAATGTCAGTCACGAAATTAGTGTAATGTCAGTCACGCATAATTTGGACAACAAAAAATATTTTATTATAGTTCTAAGCTTAAATTTTGCTTTTAAATTATCTTGAAATATCTACCATGAAAAATAAACAAAGAAAAACATATGAGTTTCTGTAAATTTAAGACAAATTTAATTTGAAAACAAGTTGGCAATGTGTCTTGATATTTTCATGTAATGTCAGTCACGCTAACATTGAACGATGCCATTTTATCATCGCTTGACTAAATTCGGAATAATGCACATTTTTGGGTGCACCCTGGCACAAGCCAACATCACACATAGAAATAAGATTATATATTTATACATGTTGCTGGTATCACCACAATGAATCTGGAATAAAAATTCAATATATCGTAACCTCAATTTTATCACCTCAAAAGACGGTTTCAAATTACAATCCAATACTGAGTAGAATACTTTAGCGGACCGCTGATTGAAAGCAGCCTTTATCGGTCGCTCCCATGTTATGTCTCTGTTGTATTCAATTGTAACCAATTGTCTCCCTTCCGTTTCACCTTGCTATTATTATTTAATTATTATGATAATAGATGAATAAAGTTCTCCCCTTAACTGTTTAGTGAACTAAATCCCGTGTTCAAAAGTTAATTTAAAATGTTCCGTAATTCATTGTGTGTGATAGACAGCCCAGAATGAACCAGCTTGGCCCAATTCTACTAGGTCCTCTGTCAACCTATGAGCAAGTGCTTAGCTATGACGTCACATGAATGTGAATCGCGTGCTGAAATGTAAACAATGGAGTGATCAGGATAACTTGAGCCTGTAATTCACTCAATGTTGTTGCGTATTGCAGAATGCAGGAACTTTATATAATGGACACATGCCATTCTGAGAATAGTTTATAATTTACTGCTTGGCGATAGTGTGTAGAATTTTAATCCCTAATAACGAAAACCCGGAGTGTTATATCTCTCGTTTAAAATTTGATTTTACGTGATATTTTTTCAATAGTATAATAATATTCAATAAAACCGTATATCGCGGTGTTATTTTGGAAAAATCGCGGTTTTTAAAAACGTCAATACCGCCCAACCCTAATTCAGGGGCAGCAGGAAGACGACCAACCATGGCCATGCTGCTCCTGTACAATACTTATCATATACTTGTTCATAATTTTGTTGTTATATCATTTGTTATTGTAAAATAAAAAATCAATCAATCAAAAAAATCCATAAGGACCTGAGTAACAAATATAGTATAAGTATAATAATCATGTCGAACCCACGTTTTTCAACTTTCCGAGAAAATGTAGGTTGAAATTTTCAGACAACATTTCTCCTAATGTTGACAAAGAATGACGTTTTGTCAGATTGTTGTATTTATCCCAATGAAAACTGACATTCGCTGTCCATTGAACCACATATTTTTTCTGTTTACTCCCCCGTTTTCTTTATTTTAAAAAAGCAATAACCAGATAACTTGTTTGGAGGTACGACCTTTTGCGTACGCTAACGACGATTGGTTTCCGTGCTATAACTTATGAGGGGACGATTCCTTTCATTACGCTCGCGTACTACGAGTAATAAAATTACAATGGGTAATGAATGGAATGATCAAGCGTAAATTCAGTGTACTGTAAATACTCAGACGGTACCCTGGCTACACCTATAAGGCTATGGCCGAGGAGGTGTAGTTTCGAGAGTATTGTAATGTGATGTCACTTTCTGCGAAAAGATCGGTTGTCAACTGAGAAAGCACATGGAAAATATTTATGTAATGGAGTGAATGAATTTAATTTTTAATAATAATTTGTCTTAAAGTTAAACATGTAATATAGAGTTCAGAAATATATAATGCAATTGAATTCATGACAGTTAAAATTATTTATCCAAAGTTTTAGATACTTAGTGTCAAGGTTGTTCTAAAATTAGGTATTTTGCTTGTTCCATAAAAGTCAAAATTCTCGTTAGTTTCATTGTGAATATCAGATATTTTTTGCTCATTTACTGAAGTCTTCGTCCTCGCCCAGTGTGAGTTTTGTCAAATTTCCTGAATAAAAAAATATGTTTTGTTTGCAATTTTAGATTACTCCAATATGCTATTTTTATATTACTCCAGTGACTAAAAATTATTCCATTCACTTTTACCCAGGGTAATTACTCATTGTAGCCTAGCATATTGAATGGAATCGCCCCAAGGAAGTTGTGCTAATAAGTACAGATTAAGCTAAATACATGTATGGTGGCAATCGCATGTGTCTATGAACTAAAAAGTGCCTATTCTACACACAGGGGCCTGTAACGCACTCCGCTGTCCGCCCCCCTTTTGCGCTGCCCATATACGCCGCTTAGAACTATATACGCGCCTGCTTCACGTTAATGGTAGGATAATAGACACAAGGGGAACTGTAGAAATTCACCTTTTTACCATCCCTCGGCAATTGGACAAATTTAGGCCATTCACACCAGTAATGCTAACGATATAGCCACAGATGTATCGGCGAAGAATTCATCTTTCAATCAATACCACAAACTCCAATCAGAACCATTCATATACATAGCATTTGATAAATTTTTAATCACCGAATATTGTCTCTGAAGAGCGCAGCGCCTCATTTTAATATTCATTATGACCTGACCTCGATTCTAATACTGAGCGGTGATTGGCTGTGTCTACTATTGCAGTCATGGAAAGGTCAGGTCATAATGAATATTAAAATAAGGCGCTGCGTGATTCGTAAACAAAAAATGAAAAAAAGTTGGAATTATCGACAGATTTCTCATCTATAGTAATTGATTACTGATGATGTGTTGATTTGAATGAGTAAATAAATAATTTCAGTGATCCAACTTAGACCCACAAATTTGAACAACAAAACGTCAAGACAAAAGCATAATTCTCTGGGTTTTCGGCATATTTCGTTAGAAAACACATCACTATATTAGTACTCTTGGGGTCCAAATAAGCATACATGTACGGTGCGAAATAAGAGTACAGTGTGGACAATTCTGCTAAATCCAGTAAGAGTACCGGGTGGAATAAGAGTACAGGGTGGCAATTTACAACATGGTAGCAAGTCTATTTGAAATGTTATGAGGTTAACCATATATATTTCTCATATTGTGCACTGTTTGTTGTCATAGGAATTACCAAACAGACTTCCAGCAACAAGTTTGTACTATCTTTTCCTGATCTGATTAAAGGCTCCAGCAATTCTGATGTATATGTCAAAAGCATTATCAATTGAATATGTATGTTTTTTACTCACCCAGCCCTGCGACATTGGCTAATCTATGCGATGTTTCGAATTGAAATGACGATCAAATACTTACAACAGCAATTTCAGTGAGCAGCAAATCCAACGGTAAACGAAAAGGACAACGATGTTGTCATCATGTTGGCAATGATGGTGATTAGATGATGAAGATTCCACTATAATCAAAGTAATTGATCTGAAAAATGGGGTGATACCCCGGTAATGACCACAGTATTATTTGTAGTATTCGGTATCCACAGCGGTATCGAAGCGGTCACTGCACTGGAGTTACGGTACCATTTGGTTATGATACCGCAGTCTATTAGTGGGTCATAATACAAAATTTGAAGAAAATAATACGTCCATGAGGATCTTGTTAAAGATACAGTAAGCATTGGCAGTGGGTAATGTTGTTAAAATAGTCACATTTGTTAAAACCGTCATATACCAATCATAAATATCGCGTAAATAATAAATTGCAGTATGTTATTGTCATGTTAGTGCTCTGTGTTATGTAAACAAACGCCATGTTATGTGAACAAGCATTACGTAAAGAGTGTGCTATAAGCAACACACTCAACATCAAGGACACCCCAACTAATTGAACTTTTGTTAGAAATGCCACCAAATTGTTTACAACATACCGGTATACACTGTAGCTACATGTGTCGCTAATTTTCACCTCTCAAGATCGGTGTAGGATGGGTCACCATGAATTACTCTCCTAAACAATTGCCACAGTGTTGAGTGTTTTGCTTATCACTCACTATTTACGTTCTGCATATAAACAAGCCCTCGACTCACACAAAGTGTGTTTTGTGGATAATAACGAACTCATATGATCATTATTCTATACTATTAGTATATTCTTGGGGAAATTTTCATAATTTGGAACTGTTTCTAAATTATAACCTACTAGCTGATTTGCGCGACTTCGCCCAGGCTATTTAGAGATTTCTTTGTGATCGCCTCCATCTGGGCAGAATACAAATTATTGTTCGATCAGTCTAGAAACATGCCTATATGAGCGAGGTGAAGGTCAAGGAAATGGTCGCACATGAAATTGGACCCGCCCATATTGTTCCTGGGTTCAAAGTACTAGTAGGCCTACATGTACATTTGATTCGGATCGGTCGAGGTCCAGAAACATGCCTATATGAGCGTATATGAGTGAGAGCAACATCAAGGACACAGTCGCACATGAAATTGGACCTGCCCATATTGTTCCCGCGATCAAAGTAGGCATACGTACATGTACATACATGTAACATGTATGTACCAAATTTGATTGGATCGGTCAAGCAGTTTTCGAGTCACACACACAGACAGACAGAAGTTCCAAAACATAAAATAGGTAACGAAGGCCATCCATGCCTTTAAGTTCCACAGATATAAGGTGAATCACTGTATTTTATGTTCATGCCTGCGAACGGGGACTGCATGCATCATGGTGCAACCGCGGTGCACGCAGTGTTGAAGCGGTAACCTCACCACAGTGTTGGAGGTTACCGCGGAATAATACTGCAGTATTACCGGGATGACACCATGTTAGAGGTGGTCAGTTACTTTTAAGTATAGCTGTACCATACACTCATTGACAGTTTTTCCTGAATAACAACTTTTATCATTTGAATATAATCAAAAACATGACACAATTGGGATGATACAATGACATTAGCACAGAAGACGTATGATTGATGACCCTTTCAGTTGGCGATTATCACAAACTCCCTTTGCATAATGTAAATACATATGTATCACAAGATATAAATTATAACATACTCTGGGAATACATGTAGCTTATCGTCAATTTCATGCATAAGAAATTTTAAACATATCCTCATTCCTCTTCAACTTGTTTTATTTTATTTTCATGAAAAGGAATAATAAATAGTGTGGTAAATGTATAAAGAATGACAAAAAGATTCAAATTAGCCATTTTCCCATGAAACTTTGGCCCGGCAAGCGAAGTACAAAAATTGATGATACAGGTACCATATCTGAGAATGAATGTCGGAGTGTTCCCTTGTTGTATTGCGATAATTGCCAACCGACGGGATCATCGATCACACGACTTCTGTGCTAATGTCGATGTGTCATCACAATTTTGTCATGTTTTAATTATATTCAGAAGACGCAGACCAAGTTCGAATTTGGTCATAGCCCGATGATTTATTTTTTACATAGAAAGCACTGTTTTCATGTTTTCCGCATAGTACGGTAACTTAGGAATATTCAACATACTTTCTTTATATCTGGCATGTGGTTCTCTTTTGAGAAGATGCTGGCTAAGTTCTGTTTTATTGTCCCGGGGGACTATTCTAATCAGCTCCGCCTGTACGTCCATCCGTGGGTCCGTCGAGAGTTATAACTCCAGTAATGATCATCCGATTTGATTGAAACTTGGTATGTAGGTGTCTCAACCAAGCACACAGGTGCTCTGCAATTTTGGGTTTGATCCGATGTTCTTTTATGGAGTTATTTCCCTTTTTTATACGCCCTTTTGAAAAAAAGGCCGTATTATAGTATTGGTCTGTCCGTCCGGGCGGGCGTCCGGGCGGGCGTCCGTCCGTTAACCTGTTGTCCGGATGATAACTTTAGTTAGAGTGAACCAAAATTAATAAAATTTGGTATGTGGGTTTATTAGCCGAAAAGTAAGTTCAAGTTCGAATTTGGGTTCCGCCCGCCAATTTTCACCGGAGTTATGCCCCTTATTTAACGTTTTTTGACTTAGAAAATCCTTGAAATTTGTTGTCCGGATGATAACTTTAGTATAGTTTATCGGAATGAATCCAAATTTGGTATATTACTTTCTCCCACCAAAACACAGGTCAAGTTCGAACTTGGGTTCTGTCCGACCATTTTTGGTAGAGTTATGCCCCTTTTTCGACTCAGAAAATTCAGTTTTTCTTATGTTTTTTGGTTTCCGGATGATAACTCGATTTTGGAATGTTTATACGCAAAACCCGTATTTTTGTGGATTACATATATCGAAATACAGCTCAAGTCCGAATTTCGTTTTAATCCGATAATTTTTGCGAGAGTTATGGCCCCTTTTTTGACGTTATTTGACTTAGAAAATCCATGAAATTTGTTGTCCGGATGATAACTTTAGTTAGAGTGAACCGATTTCAATCAAATTTGGTATGTGGGTTTATTAGGAGAAAAGACAGCTCAAGTTCGAATTTGGGTTCCGTCCGCCAATTTTCACCGGAGTTATGCCCCTTATTTGACGTAATTTGACTTGGAAAATCCCTGAAATTTGTTGTCCGCATGATAACTTTACTAGAGCTTATCGGATTCAATGATAATTTGGTATATTACTTTCTCCCACCAAAACACAGGTCAAATTCAAATTTGAGTTCCGTCCGCCAATTTTTACCAGAGTTATATCCCTTTTTTACCAGTTTCCGCCGACCCAAGAGGGCGTATATTGCACGCCCAGCGTAGCTCTTGTTCAATTTTTTTTTTACTTTTCTCACTTTTTCTGTTTCCGAATGATATCTCAAGTTTGGATACTTTAATTGCAAATACCGTTTTCATGTGGATCAGTCATATCTAGATACAGGTTGAGTTCGAATTTGAGTTTGATCCAATGAGTTTTCCTAGAGTTATGGACTTTTTTCGACCTAGAAAATTCAATTTTCTTCTTTTTTCTTTGGTTTGCAGATGATAACTCAAGTTTGGACTTTTCCATTGAAAATTCCGTTTTTTTGTGAGTCATTGATATCAAAATACAGGTCAAGTTCGAATTTGAGTTTGATCCAATGATTTTTCCCAGAGTTATGGGCCTTTCGACTTTGACAAACATTTTTATGTTTACCCATACCATGTATGGTAAACATAGTGTCGTTGTCCGGATTGACCACTCGTCGTGCGTCCGTCCGTCCGTCTGTCCGTCCGTCTGTCTGTCTGTCCGTCCGTAGACACTTTACGTGTAATGCGATAACTCAAACATTTTTTACCTGATCAAATTTTGTATATGGGGTTTTCAGCCCAAAATACAGATCGAGTTCGAATATGGGTTTGATCCGACTTTTTTTGACAGAGTTATGGCCCTTTTTCGACTTAGAATTCACGCATTCTGCCATAACTCAAACATTTTTTATCTGATCGGAACCAAATTTGGTATGTGAGTTTCTCGGCCCAAAATACAGATCGAGTTCGAATATGGGTTTGATCCGACTTTTTATTACGGAGTTATGGCCCTTTTTCGACTTAGAATTAATGAATTTTGCCATAACTCAAACATTTTTTATCTGATCGGAACCAAATTTGGTATGTGAGTTTCTCGACCCAAAATACAGATCGAGTTCGAATATGGGTTTGATCGGAGTTTTTTTTACGGAGTTATGGCCCTTTTTCGACTTAGAATTCATGAATTCTGCCATAACTCAAACATTTTTTATCTGATTGAAACCAAATTTGGTGTATGAGTTTCTCAGACCAACATACAGATTGATTTCGAATATGGGTTTGATCGGATTTTTTTCAATGGTGTTATGGTCCTTTGACATATGATTCAAACATACATGTACTTCGATAAATCAACCATTTTTCATCTGATAGGAACCAAATTTGGTATGTGAGTTTCTCAACTCAAAATACAGAATGAGTTTGAATATGGGTTAGATCCAATTTGTTATACCAGAGATATGGCCCTTTTTAAACTAAGAATTATCCAGATTATAACCCAAGTAACTTACAATTAATGAATACCTGCTTCTCTGTGAGCAAGATAAAAGACAATATAGTTTATTGCTTTGAGAGTTATTTATAGCCCTCATATGTTAGGTCTGTATAAGAGACACAGTGAATTATTGGATAAATTGATTTAGCTATCTTTTTAACCACAACTTAGCCAGGTGAATTTATTTAACTAGACCAATGGAGCTCTCTAAGTCCTTGGATGATGGGACTACATTGGATCAAACAGGGCAGAGATAGGTGATTTAACCCCTTTTACCCATTCCATGTCTTTTAACCTTTTCCATTAAATAAATAATTATATTATTTTGATATCTCACATGGCAATTTGCAACAACATGAATAGAACTGCTCACACTATGATAGTGGTGACAGGCTCTAGAGTTTAGATGTTATATTAACCCTTCTATATTGACTCATACATTCCAATAATTTGTGTTATTACTGGTTATTATGTACATTTGTCATATACTACTTTAGATCATAACAGTATACTCTATAATTCAACATTAAAAGATTATGATTCTGATCTTAACAATTTACTATCACCAAGGGATGGGTTAAACATCTGCCGATCGTGATCGGCCTCTCGTTTTTAATTTTCTGTATGAGGGTACCTTCATGGTGTAATCAAATCCTCCTACAGTTTTGATCGTAGATATTTGAAAATTCAGAGTATTGTTACCCACATATTGCACATATTATTAACCCTTTCAACATTTTTTTAATTTCTTTAACAAAGCGGCATCGACTTGCCACGTTATCGGGGGACACTGTGATCGGCCGACCTTTTATTGAGATTATATTTAAGTTTGGTGTTATGATCCACAGGTCAGCATATTTCTAGACGGTCTTCGAACTCTTTGCAAATGCATAGAACAGAAAAAACTATGTTTTTACATTATGATTAAGTAATGTAGATTTCAGTTATAATACAGTAAATAGGATGATAGAACTAAGAGGAGATTGGATCCTACAAATTTCCAGAAAAAAAGAGCAATGATGACCCAAATGTCTCGTTAAACTGATTTCAATGATAACAAATCATCGAAATCTTCTGAGCTCTTTCTGTTGTTAACTCATTCACTCCTAATGGTTTCTCCCATTCAGGTCGAAACAGATTACACTGGATTGTTCTATTTATCATTTAATGGGATGTTCTGATGAACAGGGTTTGCGCTGCCACTTGCCAAATTTGCCAATGGCAAAAATAATTCACATTTGGCAAAAAACATTTTCATTTGGCAAAAGTTTTGGCAAATCACCTTTTAATTCCTCAAGAAAGTTGAAAAATATTGGTCAATCAATACCATTCATTTCATGAAACTCTTACAACATAATTATATTACAGTGCTGTTTTATGAGGTTTAGGAAAGTTAACATCTCTAGTAAGATGCAGTTAATCTCATAGCATTAGTACTGATCGTTGGAGGGATAACTAGTATTTAGTGTGGTGGTGTTTACATAGTTAATCCTCCTGTGATGTGCCCTTCTGATGAAGCAACCCTTCTACCATTGTATTGCCCGGTGATTGGATTATTGTTGTATGATAACCACAGTAGAGATGCCAGTATAATTAATTATTAACTACTGTTTTTCTATCGAAATCAAAAGTCGTTTAAACCGCGAGTGTCCAAACATAAGACTTAAGGTTGCAGAAAATGATACTATCAGGGATATCATTTGGCAAATGCTAAAATAATTTGGCAAAAATATTTTCATTTGGCAAAAGTTAATTTTGGTCCAGCGCGGACCATGCTGATGAATACAAGCACACAGGCAGAGAAAAACACAAGGGATGCCCATATCATGCTCAACATTTTGATAGTGGTTTACATGTGTCCGTCCGTTCATACATGTATGTCTCAACCATGGGTTATCGGATCTCAATGAAATTTGGTTTGTAGGTTAGGCATCGGGAAGGCATTCAAAAGAGAGTTCATTGACGTTCATATTTTCCGTTCAATAGAGTTATTTAATATCACTCTTTGTTCTTCTGAAAATGTTGGATTTCCGCTAAATCATGGGTTATCGGATCACGATGAAATTTGGTATGCATGTTTGGCTGGCACCAGGACGTCTTTCATTGACATAACATTTGTCTACCTGGTCGACAGTGATGGCTGAAATCTACATTGTATCCCCATCAAAAGTCTGGTTGCCTTTTAAGAGCTGTCATATGATGAGTTAATCGTGACGGTCTTCATATACAAAACTGTTAGGATACTATACGATTGCTGAAGACAAGATACTTTTGTCTTGTTAAAACTATGCATTCTATAACTCATAATTCCTTGTAAAGCAATTCCTATAGTAATTTAGTAAATCATTCTCATGGTGTCAAGCCTACCTACCCCTGTCACCCTTTACGATATTGTTATCAATATATTGCTGATGTACAACATGTTTAAGGATGACGGAAAGTATTGTTTTTCACAGAGTTATTCCCCTTTCTTGATTTAGAAAGTCAACCTCATATTAATGATAACCATCTATTTTCGTGGGAATTGTGGTCGGTGACCTTTTATTGAGATTATATTTAAGTTTGGTGTTATGATCCACAGGTCAGCATGTTTCTAGACGGTCTTCGAACTCTGCAAATGCATAGAACAGAAAAAACAATTAATGTTTTTTCATTATGATTAAGTAATGTAGATTTCAGTTATAATACAGTAAATATGATGATAGAACTAAGAGGAGATTGGATCCTACAAATTTCCAGAAAAAAAAGAGCAATGATGACCCAAATGTCTCGTTAAACTGATTTCAATGATAACAAATCATCGAAATCTTCTGAGCTCTTTCTGTTGTTAACTCATTCACTCCTAATGGTTTCTACCATTCAGGTCGAAACAGATTACACTGGATTGTTCTATTTATCATTTAATGGGATGTTGTGATGGATACAAGCACACAGGCAGAGAAAAACCCAATGGATGCCCATATCATGCTCAACATTTTTATACCCCCATCCAAAAGATTGGGGGTATACCGGATTACATCCGTCTGTCCGTCCGCTCATATATCCCAACCATGGGTTATCGGAACTCAATGAAGTTTGGTATTCAGGAGGGCTTTCAAAAGAGGGTTCATTGACGTAGCGTTTGTCTAACTGTTTTCACTGAGTGATGGCTGAAATCTATGTTGTATCCCCATAAACAGTCTGGTTACCAATGAAGAGTTGTCATATGATGAGTTAATCGTGACGGTCTTCCTATACAAAATTGTGAGGACACTATACGATTGCTGAAGACAGTTTCTTTTGTCTGGTTACAGGCCTTTAAATCCATCAAAATTTGCGAGAATCAATAAGTGATTTCACTTACTCACGGCGAATCCGCCATTTGGTCTCCGGAGGTCAAATATGACTCCAGTCTGGGAATTCCCAAAATAAAATGGCAACAGGTCGTTATCGTATCGCAGGTGCGAGAACTTCATAAAACTATTTAAACACTCACCCTGGATGCATACGATACATAGGTTTCGCACAGTAGATGGATTGGATGTATCACGTATGTTTTTGAGTTATTTTTTTAACGCAAGAACTCGCTATTTATCAGTAACTTATGGGAATTTCTTTGACAAAAAAGGGCGTCTGAATGTCTGCATCGTCACCAGATCCTAACTATAGATGACATGGCCAAAAAACAATTCTTAAACACGTAGTTGCACTCAGAATAAATGAAATTAAGCCATAAAATGTTGATAAAAAATTCTCGCACTCAGCTGTCGAATGTTTACAAATGGTCGAAATGGATGCTACTTCTCAACTTTGACCTTTTACCGGCTTTTACCGGTGGGTTGGATAAAAAGCTAGGAATCGGACCATATGGAACCATCGGCCATCTTGAAAATCGTGAACCAGTTAAAAGGCTTATTAATAGCATTTATGTAGCGAATCAGCTGCTTTTACAAGAATCAAACTGAGAATCAAGAATCTGATTCTGATGAAAGGGTGGGGCTGCAGTTTGAAATCTTGCTAGAACACTCTCAATTCACCAGGACCTCTTCTGTACATCCCTGACCAATCGTAGACATGTGAAAATAGACCTTTCCCAGACAATATAGAGGGCTTTGGTTGCTTAAATCTGTAATTGGTTAGCTGTAGATTTTTCAGGTCTCATTTGAAGTATACTGATAAAACACCCCATTGTAACATACCGGTACCGGTATACTAGAACAATATTTGCATGTACATTGTATGTTGAGATTAGTAAATCAGCACCCTGCTTGATTGCGCAAATTTCTAGATTGTATTTGCCCCCCCCCCCCCCCCCCCCCCCCCGAATTTTTTTTTCTTCGGGGGACTATTAAAATAGCCGATGTCCGTCAGTGCGTCGGTCCGTGCGTGCGTCTGTCCG
The DNA here is from genome assembly GCA_032622095.1 of Siphonodentalium dalli. Classification (NCBI taxonomy): domain Eukaryota; kingdom Metazoa; phylum Mollusca; class Scaphopoda; order Gadilida; family Siphonodentaliidae; genus Siphonodentalium; species Siphonodentalium dalli. Next base: position 208,093,235 of record CP136065.1, read on the forward strand.
GAAATGGTTTCCGGATGATCACTTTAGTTTCGGTTATTAGATCAAAAGCTAATTTCATAGGTGAGTTTATCGGACCAAAATACAGGTCAAGTTCGAATATGGGTTTACTCCGCCCATTTTTGCGAGAGTTATGGCCCTTTTTTTACTTAGAATCTTGTAATTTTCTGGTTTCCGGATGATACATGTAACTTCAGTTTGTGTGATCATATCTGAACCAAATTATCTTGTAATTTTCGGGTTTCCGGATGATAACTTCAGTTTGTGTGATCATATCTGAACCAAATTTGGTATGTGAATTTATCAGCCCTATATACAGGTCAAAATTCGAATATGGGTTTGCTCCACCCATTTTTGCGAGAGTTGTGGCCCTTTTTGGACTTGGAATCCTGTCAATTTCTGGTTTCCGGATGATAACTTCAGTTTGTGTAATCATATCTGAACCAAATTTGGAATGTGCGTTTATCAGCTCGAAATACAGGTCAAGTTCGAATATGGGTACGATCCACCCATTTTTGTCTGGTTGCTTCGGACTTAGGGTCCTTGTTATTTTTTTCAGAAAAGCTGATGCCCCCAATGAAGCCACTTTTTCGGGGGACACTGTGGTCGGACGGCCTTTTATTCCATTTAGAAATAACATTTGTTTTGTCTCAATGATAAATTGAGCATTCTTCAATCAGAATCTCTTGATACTTGGTAAGTGGCTCACCATTGTGAAGATGCAGATCATCGTCTAGTTTGAGTCAATTTTTGCCAGAGTTTGAATTCTTTGTTCTTAAAAAAAGGCAACGTCTCAAAAGGCTACCTCGATTCGGGATACGTGGGGTCGGCGACCTTTTATTCTTCTAAATTTGTATATATGGTAATTATAATATTTGAATGTCCACAGATGGAAAATAAATACTGTTTAAACTAACTTCTGTGACGTTCTACCGCATCTTCTTTTATATAAATTATGATGTTCCTCACAGTCTCCATGCACAGAACGAGGCCGCACACGGGTACTCAAATTCATATCACTGGCTGTGTCCATGTACATGTACATTTGTATATTAGTCAACAGTTACATTTCATTCTATTGCACTCAAAGGATGTGTTTTGTGTGACTTGACGTCAAGTTGACGATTTGGTAAGAATGAAGGACAATTATAGAAAATTTTAAAATGTCAAATGTGCGATCATTGTGACCTCAGTACATTTCTGGATTTTCAATGAACATTGTCACCAATCATCGAAAAAGGGGCATGGGTGCCAAGATACATGTGGGTCAAAATGAAAAAATCGTTTACATGTCCAGAGATTTTTTCAACCTCCCCTGACTACCAGTAGGTAGATAATTTTACCAATAAATTTTACTGACCAAATTATTGGGGAATAGGACAAGACAAAATCGTCTATATGATGAAATAATTTATCATAGATGAATTCATCCATAATAGACAAATTTGCGGTGTTGCCAGGCCTGTTTAGGAATCAATACACATTTAGTCCTAATTTAAATATAGATTCTGAACCTTTTTTTTGCTTATTCAGTTTCAATGACTAATAAGAGTTCTACGTTTATTTTCAGGTTTTTTTTCCATAAAAATTACGGGATAAGGATGATATACAGAAATGAAAGACGGTGTCTTGACTATCATTGACCGGTGGAATGGGCACAATGAAATATTAGCAAACGACAGAGGATGGTTGGTAATTATTTATAATTGCAAGGCACAATTAGTTTTTTTTCCAGTGTTTGGTGACAAGCATTAAAGAATGAACACAGTGTCAGATTTTACTTGGCACTTGTGGTAAGAGAGGATCTGATTATAGTCCACATGTGCTACATGTATGTTCCCAGTAATAGAAGGACAAGACAAAGGCAAGGAATATGAGTAGTATTGAATGCTTTATTATTGCTTGTTTTCAGCTACATGTATTATTATCATTTTTATTTCAGGAAAGAGACATTTGAATCAGCGCTCTCGTTGAAGCATATAAAATTGCCATATTTCAATTTTAGTCACAAACAAATGTTTTGTTATTCCATTTCGACAACTCTCTCCTTCCGCTCGGAACATATTGGTTGGAATTTATTTCCTCTTTCTTTTCATTTCTTATCGGAGATTGTAGACCTACTGTTTTGACAATTCTTCTCATGATAATTGTCTGTTAAAGTAAGTTTTCTTGTTGCTGGGTGTATTTTTGTTTATACGATTGTAACAAATTATTTACTGGGTCTCTTACTTACTACTCTAGAATATAATATAATTTCTATTGGTCGGTTTTTGTTATCCGGTTTGTTTCCCAAGCTTTTAAGACTATCAGCCCTCCTAATTGGCTACGGAAAACAGCAATGCCGAAGCCATTTGCTGAAGCAAACTGGGCCAAGACAAAGGGTTGCCGTAGCAGAATGCCGAAGCCAAAATATTTGTGATAGATTAACTCTTTGGTCTTGCATGATACACTCATGAGAGCACACTGTATACCTAATTGAATGATGCTGTTCCTGTCATTCCATGACCTCTACATATTAAAAATCTATTGGCAGGTCATTAGAATGTAACTGGTATAATTCCGACACCACAGTTCAAATGTACTAAGCCAGTGCTGTTATCCTCTCTTTAAGATGGGAAATATTTCCCAGAAATATGCGAACTAATTTTTATGCATTACATTTCAAGCTACATGTATATGATCGAATAATAGAGAAGTTGAGTTTGGTAGACACCATTTTGTTACATTACTAGTTGTTACTTTAATTTTCTTCAAACAATCCAATGACCCATCATTGACGATTTGTCTTCCATTGTTACATAACTTTGCAAATCTGTATTAAACTGACACAGTATCAGTTCCCTCAACTTCTATTGTATGATACTGCTTCTCGGAACCATGCATCAACATCTGTAGCAGTGAATCTTACGTGGTCTGCTGCGAGGATTATGTCACCCTTCCCACGTGCATCACATTTAAACTCTTTGGTCTCTGCATTTAGAGTTTTTTGAATGGGTGACGTTTGACTGCTGTGATGTCACCCTTCACAGCCGACAATATGTTAAAACAAAATTCATAACGCCTGCCCTGCATGACCTGTGTGAGAGACATCAGGTGACATGGACATGTAGCTGTGAATGTTATTGAACAGGGTACTGCCAGGCAGCATGATTATTTCACCCTCACTACATACCAGGTACATCACATTTAAATTCTTCTGACTGTAGATTTAAAGTTGTATGTGAATCCTGCACTGTGATTCAGCCCATAACGCCCACACTAACTGATCTGCTGTAGGAGAGATCCGGTGACATACGCCTGCTGCCATGATGTCACCCTCACCTTCTACATCACATTAAAATTCTTCACCCATACATGTTCATCATGTTAAACATTTTTGGACTGTCTGTTACCATGTATACATACATGACCTAGCGCCATTGCAATCTGGTAACAATCCAATAAACTGTACAGTTAAGCCGAGCAAGCAATTCTGGATCACTGATCTGTGGCAGTATATTTCTTCACACATGGTTTGATCACATAGATTTTTATTGTTAAATCAGATATCCATATGTACCTTCTTTTTAATGCTGGTTGTTGGGCCAATGAACAAAAAATTATGAAATCCATAAAATGTTTCGAATTATGCACTGTGTATGCATGCTGATGAATTTCCCTAAATGTTAAGCCTATATTCTATTACTACAGTTTAATTTAGAAAACAGAATAAATAATAATTCATTAAAAAATTGATAACGGCAGCTGACAATTTGTTTATTGGTTGTGAAGTGTTTTTAGTTTGAGATAAACTTACCATACCCCCAACCACTTAACTGCGGTGGTTTCAACATGGCCAAATGGCAACTACATGTACACTGCAGAACTTGACACCAATGTTCAACTGCAGTTGGTCCGCATGTCCTATAGTAGGCCGTAAATCGTTGACTCCATGTTGGGTAATGCTGGTTCGGACACAGTTTAGAGGTTTCAGAATCAGAATCATTATTGAATCCAGACCATTGTGTATGAATATAGGTATACCACATCAATTCCTAAGACCAAGCAGTTAGATATTTTGCCTGAAAGTCTGTCGTGGGGCTATTCGGTCCATTCAAAAACGTATGACCAAAAAGCGCCGGTCTCAGCCGAGATACGTTTTTTATTCCCCCTAGTGCTTCCATGTCACATGACATGGCATAAACCTATGCTATACCGTACTTCTTAGATCAGTTATGCAGCATGGTGTATCCGCATGGTCTGCATTGATCTGCTCCATACACATATTGATTTGGTTTTAACTGGTCTCAACTCATTACTCTTCCAAGACTTTCAGGCAAAATATTAATCCCGCTATTCCACTATGGTACACGCAGTGTACTTGCCATTCAGTCATGGTGTAGTTACTGTCCTACAGTGGTCACTTGCCATTCGGCTGCAGTGTACTTACCACTCGAAAAATACAGAAAATCACTGCTGGCTTTTTAAAAAATCCGGGATTGCCGCTCTGTATGTATGACTAGCTGATGCATACTTCTATTGGCCTCTGGGACGGAGACCTTTAGGGGCTTCCTATATTTGGTGGAATCATTTCTCTTGTGAAATGAAATTCCCTGTGTTAACCAAGTGCACACCGGAAGTCTTCAGAAGTATATTTCTCTTTGTAAATGTACATGTACCACCAATACTTATGGCCTTTCCTACAAACGCTGTAGTAAGACCTTAACTTGTCAGAGAGATCAACCCCACCCGTTGACTTGCTATATAATACTCTATATGACGGTCTTCGACAGGGGACAATGACCAACCCTACAATCACCGGTTCTTGTTTCAACTATTGTTCCTTCATCACTTCCATAAACGGAAAGCATTAGTACATCTCTTTTCTTTCTATAAGGCGGCATATAAATTACCTTTCTGGTAAACAAGAAACTCGATACCCAATAAGCGAAAGGATGTGGGGCATTCTTGCTCATGTCAGGTCAGCGTCTGGCAGGCAAGACATGGTATCTCTTGTCATTGTCCCCCCTTTGCTCACACATTTGAGTCATTCAAAGATCAATAGAAATGAGAACTGGGATGTGGACACTATGGTGTACTCTCAATGTTTTGTTAAAAGTATTGATGATAAATAAAATGCTGGAATTGCCATTTGGACCGAGAAGTGAATCTGTATTAGGTGGTTAAAGTATCTGTGAGTTACAACCAGGCTGGAGTATATCCTCATATTGCCTGTGGATGATACAACCTCACTGATCAGAAGACAAACCAGGCTGGAATAATATATCCTCATATTGCCTGTGGATGATACAACCAGTCAACCACTCTGATCAGACGGCTAGACTGACAGGCCTAATTTAATCCGCCTACTAACTTGTTAAGGCACATAAACAACAATGACAAACTAGTCACTATATTTATTTAAGCATGTCAAAATGATGGTACATTGTTCTTTGACTGAAAATAGAAAACTTGAACATGCAATAAAATGTGCTAGACAGCAAAAATAAGGATGCTGAAAGTCATATAAAACTAATTTAGAATAACCATACCAGCCTCGATCTAACTTTAGGTGAGGGGATCATGATCTATGAGTCATTTAATATTGAGAGATGACTGAACTTCCTGTTGCATAGTGGGCAGTAAGTCGTGAATCCACATTGTGTGACGCTAGCTTCGGGCACAGTTTATTTGGTAACAATTTATTGACTCGAAGAATATGTCAAAAGCCACACAACATCAAACCTAGATACATTTACAAGGCAGTTGGAGATATTACCTGGAAGTCAGTTGTGGGGCTATTTGGTACCTTCAAGAAACATCCAACCAAAAATCAGGGATGGAACGATTACATGCCACATCCCTGACCAAAAAGTGACATGACATAACGTAAATCTACGATAGAATTCCTAGAATAGAGTTAAAACCTGAACACTACTGCTAAGCTACTGGTGAGACCTACATGTACATGTAGCTATAATTTTACTACCTGGTAGTTGGCTTGACTGAAAAATGTTGATAATTTGCTGGTAACTTTTGAGGGAGCAAAATTCGATTGAATCATAAAATCTCTTACTAACTTAATAAAGATCGTGTCATCCTTTTGTTCAGGAGCACCCATGTCCACATCCACAACAGATGATTGTTGCTTTCCATGATGAAATTGATATGCCTGTCCCAGATAACTTTATGATGAACTATTTTGTTGCCATTGGTTGGCTACCAATGAAATCCATTACTGTCTGTAATATTAGAAAGATGATGAGTTAAACATAAGTGGCTTAAAATTATATTATACCTACTGGTACTAGTAACTCCAGTGTGAGTAAAAGATTGCCCAATGAAAACTAACTTAGCCCCTCCTCCTTGTACTAAATGCCTTGCCACAACATTCGGCTTTTAACGGCTTTGGCAGCTGTAAATGGATACCGTCCTCAGAGGCCTGAGCTAAATCATTACCACTTGTCTGCAATATACCTGTCAATCCTTGGATTTTGAAAAGCATTGGTGTGCAGTAATTTGAACTCTTTCTTTGGCACACATGAAGAAATAACCCCATAACTATCCTATTAACTTTTATGTTATGTTTCCACCACCAGATGGTCCTTGATATTGTTGATACTGGTTATGGTTATCAGTGACAGATCGCTGAGTCTATGGACAGATTCCTCATATCTGCTGGGTTCTTTGTCCTATTTAATTTTAACTGAGAATTGTTTTTTTCACCGCCGGGTTATAATTGATATCATCTATACCACAACACCCACTGGTTGCCAGGATGGACGTGATTGGTTTACACAAATTGTCCAGAATGTGGCCAGATATCATTATTGCCATCTTGTTCTTCTCCTGTATAGTTCTGATGGTTGATGCCTCCACATCTCGCGTTCTCCGGGGCAGTCATCAGTGACAGATCACTGAGTTTATGGACAGATACCTCATATCTGCTGGGTTCTTTGTCCTATTTAATTTTAACTGAGTATTGTTTTTTTCACCACCGGGTTATAATTGATAGCATCTATACCACAACACCCACTGGTTGCCAGGATGGACGTGATTGGTTTACACATTGTCCAGAATGTGGCCAGATATCATTATTGCCATCTTGTTCTTCTCTTGTATAGTTATGATGGTTGATGCCTCCACATCTCGCGTTCTCTGGGATGGTTATCAGTGACAGATCACTGAGTTTATGGACAGATACCTCATATCTGCTGGGTTGTTTATCCTATTTAATTTTAACTGAGAATTGTTTTTTTCATCACCGTGCAGACCTGTTTACTTTCAAAATTGGAAATAGGGAGATTTGTCCTCAGAAATAGGGAGATTTAGTGAAAAATAGGGAGATTTTTTTCAATGTCAGTATCATGGAAAAAACTTCATATTTTTCATTTAAATGCCATATAGACTCTTTGTTGCATTTGGTTTGCATCTGCCACAATTAACGACCTTGACATCGACTACCGAGTGTCTCTAAAATCACTGAATCATTGGGAATAAAATTACGATTTTCCGGTTATGGATCACGTTTTATTTCGAACAAGGCGATTAAAACTTTATTTGCACACTATAAAATGTTGCTCTCGGATAATTTTGTCGCCAAATATATTCAGTAACATCAGGTAACATCGGTGAATTTAAAGAGAGTACGTCGACAACACCCACTGGTTGCCTGGATAGACTTGATTTGTTACAAATTGTCCAGAATGTGGACAGATATTGCCATCTTCTTCTCCTGTATAGTTCTGAGAAAGCTGCCACCACTGAGTTGTCATTAATCTGGGGACTGATTTATGAGTGATAAGTCCTGTAAGTTATAAACTGATATCTTATTCCTCTTCACCAGGATGGAAATTGTTAGTATTAAATCATCCAGATTGTGGAGAGTTATTTCCTAGAGACACGTTCCACACTGAACTACAGTAACGCTCTAATTAATCGACTTCTTAACCACAGCAGAATTATGGGTAACTTTTCAGGATTTAGTCGGAAATATGGCTTGTTGCCATTCATCGGAAAGCTAAGCTCTCAGCGAGAGCTTTCCGATGAATGGCAAAAAGCCATATTTCCGACTAAATCCTGAAAAGTTACCCATAATTCTGCTGTGGTTAAGAATATTAAATTCTGGGAAACGAACTGAAACTAGACTACTGAAAGTCCTGTGTCTGTGAATCCTTTCCAACAGAAATCCAACTAAGTCTAATATACCCATCACAATTAGCAATAGTTTCACGGTGGTTCTCTATGAACTCCATTGCCGTGTCGGAAATGTTGTCAGACGAATTAACTTCCGTAATTGTCCAGGGACAAACAATTTTAAGTCCCCTTCTGACACACATACTTATCAGTGCCATGCTGGTTATTTGTTTACCGCGTGTTCGCTGGCGCGTTACATGTGAACTCGTTTGGCAATTCGGAGCATGCAAGGAACGCTTTCATTTTAAAATTTACCGCCCTTGCATTGCTGGCGGGGACGACTTGAGGAGCTTATTGTATTGTTTGCGGGTGTCGATATCGCCAAGATTTTGTGCGGCGGCATGTTTTTCTATTTTTATTTGTTGTAAGCTATAAAAAGTAGCCAGCGGGGGGGGGGGGGGGGGGGTATTTTGCGGACGCGGCGATACTTGAGAAACATATTTTTTTTTTTTGTGGCCTAAAATGTTCACCAGGATGGAAGTTGTTAGTTTTAAATCATCCAGATTGTGGAGAGTTATCTTACCTGAAAGTTGTCATCAACCTGATGAATGCCTCCACATCTCGCATTCCGGGATGGTTATCAGCGAGTCTAATGACAGATACCTCATATCTGCTGGGTTGTATGTACTATTTAATTTTTATAATTGTTTTTTTCATCACAGGGTTATACTTATGTTAATATTATCTATTTCACAACACCCACTGGTTGCCAGGATGGACGTAATTTGTTTCAAATTGTCCAGATTGTGGACAGATATCTTATTGCATCTTGTTCTTCTCCTGTATAGTTCTGATGGTTGATGCGTCCACATCTCTCATTCTCCGGGGCAGTCATCCGTGACAGATCGCTGAGTTTATGGACAGATACCTCATATCTGCTGGGTTGTTTGTCCTATTTAATTTTGAGAATTATAATTGATATTATCTATTCCACAACACCCACTGGTTGCCAGGATGGACGTAATTTGTTTCAAATTGTCCAGATTGTGGACAGATATCTCATTGCATCTTGTTCTTCTCCTGTATAGTTCTGATGGTTGATGCGTCCACATCTCTCATTCTCCGGGGCAGTCATCAGTGACAGATCACTGAGTTTATGGACAGATACCTCATATCTGCTGGGTTGTTTGTCCTATTTAATTTTGAGAATTATAATTGATATCATCTATTCCACAACACCCACTGGTTGTCGGGATGGAATTGATTTGTTACAAATTGTCCAGAATGTGGACAGAAATCTTATTACATCTTGTTCTTCTCCTGTATAGTTCTGAGAAAGCTACCACCGCTGAGTCATCATAAATTAGGATACTTCGGGTAGCGAACCACGTGGCATTTATGATCTGAGCAATTCTATCATACCTTATAGGTTCTATAATAATTCCATAGATGTATTTCTCACAATAATCTATGTGCGTCATAAGACATTGAAACAATGGCCGGTCTATGGCGGATTTGTCAATTTTCAGATGCAATAAAATTACAATATCGGCCTGTTCGAAAACACGGAACAATTGTATGTTTTAAGCGAATCGGTCCATGAATTCGAAACCGATAATTATAAAAACGAACGAGGAGGCAACCAAAAAGATATATTGTTTTTTCACCGACGTATTATAATTGATGTTATCTATTCCACAACACCCACTGGTTGCCTGGATAGACTTTATTTGTTACAAATTGTCCAGATTGTGGACAGATATTGCCATCTTCTTCTCCTGTATAGTTCTGAGAAAGCTGCCACCACTGAGTTGTCATTAATCTGGGGACTGATTTATGAGTGATAAGTCATGTAAGTTATAAACTGATATCTTATTCCTCTTCACCAGGATGGAAGTTGTTAGCATTAAATCATCCAAATTGTGGAGAGTTATTTCCTAGAGACACGTTCCACATTGAACTACAGTAACGCTCTAATTAATCGACTTCTTAACCACAGCAGAATTATGGGTAACTTTTCAGGATTTAGTTGGAAATATGGCTTGTTGCCATTCATCGGAAAGCTAAGCTCTCAGCGAGAGCTTTCCGATGAATGGCAACAAGCCATATTTCCGACTAAATCCTGAAAAGTTACCCATAATTCTGCTGTGGTTAAGAATATTAAATTCTGGGAAACGAACTGAAACTAGACTACTGAAAGTCCTGTGTCTGTGAATCCTTTCCAACAAAAATCCCACTAAGTCTAATATACCCATCACAATTAGCAATAGTTTCACGGTGGTTCTCTATGAACTCCATTGCCGTGTCGGAAATGTTGTCAGACGAATTAACTTCCGTAATTGTCCAGGGGCAAACAATTTTAAGTCCCCTTCTGACACACATACTTATCAGCGCCATGCTGGTTATTTGTTTACCGCGTGTTCGCTGGCGCGTTACATGTGAACTCGTTTGGCAATTCGGAGCATGCAAGGAACGCTTTCATTTTAAAATTTACCGCCCTTGCATTGCTGGCGGGGACGACTTGAGGAGCTTATTGTATTGTTTGCGGGTGTCGATATCGCCAAGATTTTGTGCGGCGGCATGTTTTTATATTTTTATTTGTTGTAGGCTATAAAAAGTAGCCAGCGGGGGGTATTTTGCGGACGCGGCGATACTTGAGAAACATATTATTTTTTTTTGTGTGGCCTAAAATGTTCACCAGGATGGAAGTTGTTAGTTTTAAATCATCCAGATTGTGGAGAGTTATCTTACCTGAAAGTTGTCATCAACCTGATGAATGCCTCCACATCTCGCATTCCGGGATGGTTATCAGCGAGTCTAATGAAAGATACCTCATATCTGCTGGGTTGTTTGTACTATTTAATTTTTATAATTGTTTTTTTCATCACGTGGTTATACTTATGTTAATATTATCTATTTCACAACACCCACTGGTTGCCAGGATGGACGTAATTTGTTTCAAATTGTCCAGATTGTGGACAGATATCTTATTGCATCTTGTTCTTCTCCTGTATAGTTCTGATGGTTGATGCGTCCACATCTCTCATTCTCCGGGGCAGTCATCAGTGACAGATCACTGAGTCTATGGACAGATACCTCATATCTGCTGGGTTGTTTGTCCTATTTAATTTTGAGAATTATAATTGATATCATCTATTCCACAACACCCACTGGTTGTCGGGATGGAATTGATTTGTTACAAATTGTCCAGAATGTGGACAGAAATCTTATTGCCATCTTGTTCTTCTCCTGTATAGTTCTGAGAAAGCTACCACCGCTGAGTCATCATAAATTAGGATACTTCGGGTAGCGAACCACGTGGCATTTATGATCTGAGCAATTCTATCATACCTTATAGGTTCTATAATAATTCCATAGATGTATTTCTCACAATAATCTATGTGCGTCGTAAGACATTGAAACGATGGCCGGTCTATAGCGGATTTGTCAATTTTCAGATGCAATAAAATTACAATATCGGCCTGTTCGAAAACACGGAACAATTGTATGTTTTAAGCGAATCGGTCCATGAATTCGAAACCGATAATTATAAAAACGAACGAGGAGGCAACCAAAAAGATATATTGTTTTTTCACCACCGTATTATAATTGATGTTATCTATACCACAACACCCACTGGTTGCCTGGATAGACTTGATTTGTTACAAATTGTCCAGAATGTGGACAGATATTGCCATCTTCTTCTCCTGTATAGTTCTGAGAAAGCTGCCACCACTGAGTTGTCATTAATCTGGGGACTGATTTATGAGTGATAAGTCATGTAAGTTATAAACTGATATCTTATTCCTCTTCACCAGGATGGAAGTTGTTAGCATTAAATCATCCAAATTGTGGAGAGTTATTTCCTAGAGACACGTTCCACATTGAACTACAGTAACGCTCTAATTAATCGACTTCTTAACCACAGCAGAATTATGGGTAACTTTTCAGGATTTAGTTGGAAATATGGCTTGTTGCCATTCATCGGAAAGCTAAGCTCTCAGCGAGAGCTTTCCGATGAATGGCAACAAGCCATATTTCCGACTAAATCCTGAAAAGTTACCCATAATTCTGCTGTGGTTAAGAATATTAAATTCTGGGAAACGAACTGAAACTAGACTACTGAAAGTCCTGTGTCTGTGAATCCTTTCCAACAGAAATCCCACTAAGTCTAATATACCCATCACAATTAGCAATAGTTTCACGGTGGTTCTCTATGAACCCCATTGTCATGTCGGAAATGTTGTCTGACGAATTAACTTCCGTATTTGTCCAGGGACAAACAATTTTAAGTCCCCTTCTGACACATACTTATCAGTGCCATGCTGGTTATTTGTTTACCGCGTGTTCGCTGTGCGTTACGGGTGAACTCGTTTAGCAATTCGGAGCATGCAAGGAACGCTTTCATTTTAAAATTACCGCCCTTGCATTTCTTGCGGGGATGACTTGAGCTTATTGTATTGCGGGTGTCGATATCGCCAAGATTTTGTGCGGCGGCATGTTTTTCTATTTTTATTTGTTGTAAGCTATAAAAAGTAGCCAGCGGGGGGTATTTTGCGGACACGGCGATACTTGAGAAACATATATTTTTTTTTGTGTGGCCTAATGTTCACCAGATGGAAGTTGTTAGTTTTAAATCATCCAGATTGTGGAGAGTTATCTTACCTGAAAGTTGTCATCAATCTGATGAATGCCTCCACATCTCGCATTCCGGGATGGTTATCAGCGAGTCTAATGACAGATACCTCATATCTGCTGGGTTGTTTGTACTATTTAATTTTTATAATTGTTTTTTTCATCACGTGGTTATACTTATGTTAATATTATCTATTTCACAACACCCACTGGTTGCCAGGATGGACGTAATTTGTTTCAAATTGTCCAGATTGTGGACAGATATCTTATTGCATCTTGTTCTTCTCCTGTATAGTTCTGATGGTTGATGCGTCCACATCTCTCATTCTCCGGGGCAGTCATCAGTGACAGATCACTGAGTCTATGGACAGATACCTCATATCTGCTGGGTTGTTTGTCCTATTTAATTTTGAGAATTATAATTGATATTATCTATTCCACAACACCCACTGGTTGTCGGGATGGAATTGATTTGTTACAAATTGTCCAGAATGTGGACAGAAATCTTATTACATCTTGTTCTTCTCCTGTATAGTTCTGAGAAAGCTACCACCGCTGAGTCATCATAAATTAGGATACTTCGGGTAGCGAACCACGTGGCATTTATGATCTGAGCAATTCTATCATACCTTATAGGTTCTATAATAATTCCATAGATGTATTTCTCACAATAATCTATGTGCGTCGTAAGACATTGAAACGATGGCCGGTCTATAGCGGATTTGTCAATTTTCAGATGCAATAAAATTACAATATCGGCCTGTTCGAAAACACGGAACAATTGTATGTTTTAAGCGAATCGGTCCATGAATTCGAAACCGATAATTATAAAAACGAACGAGGAGGCAACCAAAAAGATATATTGTTTTTTCACCACCGTATTATAATTGATGTTATCTATACCACAACACCCACTGGTTGCCTGGATAGACTTGATTTGTTACAAATTGTCCAGAATGTGGACAGATATTGCCATCTTCTTCTCCTGTATAGTTCTGAGAAAGCTGCCACCACTGAGTTGTCATTAATCTGGGGACTGATTTATGAGTGATAAGTCATGTAAGTTATAAACTGATATCTTATTCCTCTTCACCAGGATGGAAGTTGTTAGCATTAAATCATCCAAATTGTGGAGAGTTATTTCCTAGAGACACGTTCCACATTGAACTACAGTAACGCTCTAATTAATCGACTTCTTAACCACAGCAGAATTATGGGTAACTTTTCAGGATTTAGTCGGAAATATGGCTTGTTGCCATTCATCGGAAAGCTAAGCTCTCAGCGAGAGCTTTCCGATGAATGGCAACAAGCCATATTTCCGACTAAATCCTGAAAAGTTACCCATAATTCTGCTGTGGTTAAGAATATTAAATTCTGGGAAACGAACTGAAACTAGACTACTGAAAGTCCTCTCAGCGAGAGCTTTCCGATGAATGGCAACAAGCCATAGTTCCGACTAAATCCTGAAAAGTTACCCATAATTCTGCTGTGGTTAAGAATATTAAATTCTGGGAAACGAACTGAAACTAGACTACTGAAAGTCCTGTGTCTGTGAATCCTTTCCAACAAAAATCCCACTAAGTCTAATATACCCATCACAATTAGCAATAGTTTCACGGTGGTTCTCTATGAACTCCATTGCCGTGTCGGAAATGTTGTCAGACGAATTAACTTCCGTAATTGTCCAGGGGCAAACAATTTTAAGTCCCCTTCTGACACACATACTTATCAGCGCCATGCTGGTTATTTGTTTACCGCGTGTTCGCTGGCGCGTTACATGTGAACTCGTTTGGCAATTCGGAGCATGCAAGGAACGCTTTCATTTTAAAATTTACCGCCCTTGCATTGCTGGCGGGGACGACTTGAGGAGCTTATTGTATTGTTTGCGGGTGTCGATATCGCCAAGATTTTGTGCGGCGGCATGTTTTTCTATTTTTATTTGTTGTAAGCTATAAAAAGTAGCCAGCGGGGGGTATTTTGCGGACGCGGCGATACTTGAGAAACATATTTTTTTTTTGTGTGGCCTAATGTTCACCAGATGGAAGTTGTTAGTTTTAATTCATAAATCATCCAGATTGTGGAGAGTTATCTTACCTGAAAGTTGCCATCAATCTGATGAATGCCTCCACATCTCGCATTCCGGGATGGTTATCAGCGAGTCTAATGACAGATACCTCATATCTGCTGGGTTGTTTGTACTATTTAATTTTTATAATTGTTTTTTTCATCACGGGGTTATACTTATGTTAATATTATCTATTTCACAACACCCACTGGTTGCCAGGATGGACGTAATTTATTTCAAATTGTCCAGATTGTGGACAGATATCTTATTGCATCTTGTTCTTCTCCTGTATAGTTCTGATGGTTGATGCCTCCACATCTCTCATTCTCCGGGGCAGTCATCAGTGACAGATCACTGAGTTTATGGACAGATACCTCATATCTGCTGGGTTGTTTGTCCTATTTAATTTTGAGAATTATAATTGATATCATCTATTCCACAACACCCACTGGTTGTCGGGATGGAATTGATTTGTTACAAATTGTCCAGAATGTGGACAGAAATCTTATTACATCTTGTTCTTCTCCTGTATAGTTCTGAGAAAGCTACCACCGCTGAGTCATCATAAATTAGGATACTTCGGGTAGCGAACCACGTGGCATTTATGATCTGAGCAATTCTATCATACCTTATAGGTTCTATAATAATTCCATAGATGTATTTCTCACAATAATCTATGTGCGTCATAAGACATTGAAACAATGGCCGGTCTATGGCGGATTTGTCAATTTTCAGATGCAATAAAATTACAATATCGGCCTGTTCGAAAACACGGAACAATTGTATGTTTTAAGCGAATCGGTCCATGAATTCGAAACCGATAATTATAAAAACGAACGAGGAGGCAACCAAAAAGATATATTGTTTTTTCACCACCGTATTATAATTGATGTTATCTATTCCACAACACCCACTGGTTGCCTGGATAGACTTTATTTGTTACAAATTGTCCAGATTGTGGACAGATATTGCCATCTTCTTCTCCTGTATAGTTCTGAGAAAGCTGCCACCACTGAGTTGTCATTAATCTGGGGACTGATTTATGAGTGATAAGTCCTGTAAGTTATAAACTGATATCTTATTCCTCTTCACCAGGATGGAAGTTGTTAGCATTAAATCATCCAAATTGTGGAGAGTTATTTCCTAGAGACACGTTCCACATTGAACTACAGTAACGCTCTAATTAATCTACTTCTTAACCACAGCAGAATTATGGGTAACTTTTCAGGATTTAGTCGGAAATATGGCTTGTTGCCATTCATCGGAAAGCTAAGCGCTCAGCGAGAGCTTTCCGATGAATGGCAACAAGCCATATTTCCGACTAAATCCTGAAAAGTTACCCATAATTCTGCTGTGGTTAAGAATATTAAATTCTGGGAAACGAACTGAAACTAGACTACTGAAAGTCCTGTGTCTGTGAATCCTTTCCAACAGAAATCCCACTAAGTCTAATATACCCATCACAATTAGCAATAGTTTCACGGTGGTTCTCTATGAACCCCATTGCCGTGTCGGAAATGTTGTCAGACGAATTAACTTCCGTATTTGTCCAGGGACAAACAATTTTAAGTCCCCTTCTGACACATACTTATCAGTGCCATGCTGGTTATTTGTTTACCGCGTGTTCGCTGTGCGTTACGGGTGAACTCGTTTAGCAATTCGGAGCATGCAAGGAACGCTTTCATTTTAAAATTACCGCCCTTGCATTGCTTGCGGGGATGACTTGAGCTTATTGTATTGCGGGTGTCGATATCGCCAAGATTTTGTGCGGCGGCATGTTTTTCTATTTTTATTTGTTGTAAGCTATAAAAAGTAGCCAGCGGGGGGTATTTTGCGGACACGGCGATACTTGAGAAACATATATTTTTTTTTGTGTGGCCTAATGTTCACCAGATGGAAGTTGTTAGTTTTAAATCATCCAGATTGTGGAGAGTTATCTTACCTGAAAGTTGTCATCAATCTGATGAATGCCTCCACATGTCGCATTCCGGGATGGTTATCAGCGAGTCTAATGACTGATACCTCATATCTGCTGGGTTGTTTGTACTATTTAATTTTTATAATTGTTTTTTTCATCACGGGGTTATACTTATGTTAATATTATCTATTCCACAACACCCACTGGTTGCCAGGATGGACGTAATTTGTTTCAAATTGTCCAGATTGTGGACAGATATCTTATTGCATCTTGTTCTTCTCCTGTATAGTTCTGATGGTTGATGCCTCCACATCTCTCATTCTCCGGGGCAGTCATCAGTGACAGATCACTGAGTTTATGGACAGATACCTCATATCTGCTGGGTTGTTTGTCCTATTTAATTTTGAGAATTATAATTGATATTATCTATTCCACAACACCCACTGGTTGCCTGGATAGACTTGATTTGTTACAAATTGTCCAGAATGTGGACAGAAATCTTATTACATCTTGTTCTTCTCCTGTATAGTTCTGAGAAAGCTACCACCGCTGAGTCATCATAAATTAGGATACTTCGGGTAGCGAACCACGTGGCATTTATGATCTGAGCAATTCTATCATACCTTATAGGTTCTATAATAATTCCATAGATGTATTTCTCACTATAATCTATGTGCGTTGTAA
Source organism: Siphonodentalium dalli (assembly GCA_032622095.1). Classification (NCBI taxonomy): domain Eukaryota; kingdom Metazoa; phylum Mollusca; class Scaphopoda; order Gadilida; family Siphonodentaliidae; genus Siphonodentalium; species Siphonodentalium dalli. Next base: position 208,110,649 of record CP136065.1, read on the forward strand.
GACATTGAAACGATGGCCGGTCTATAGCGGATTTGTCAATTTTCAGATGCAATAAAATTACAATATCGGCCTGTTCGAAAACACAGAACAATTGTATGTTTTAAGCGAATCGGTCCATGAATTCGAAACCGATAATTATAAAAACGAACGAGGAGGCAACCAAAAAGATATATTGTTTTTTCACCACCGTATTATAATTGATGTTATCTATACCACAACACCCACTGGTTGCCTGGATAGACTTGATTTGTTACAAATTGTCCAGAATGTGGAAGATATTGCCATCTTCTTCTTCTCCTATTAGTCCAGTGCATTTATGGTTTTACCCAGAACTAATTGCAACAGAATTTGTTTTTGCTGGAATTGGTACATATACCCTCCGTAAACAACATACTAAAAATCGGCAAAAATCGGAAAAAGGGAAATTAGTGAATTTCGTGGAAAATAAATTGGGAAAATTTGGTCAAATCATCAATATATGGATTTTCATGAATGTATATAAAAAATTCAAATTTACAAGTCCTACAAATATCATGCCTATTTTGTCGACCACATTTTCCTGAATCCAGAACTGGAAACCATTCCCAGATTCCTTAAGTATTTTTCGAGTTGTGTGCTTTCAAAAACGCGAGTTTACCTGATTTTGGAGCCTTAATTTCGCAGAATGAGCCAAATGCCATATTATATGGTTAATTATTTAAAAAACTAGTGCCAAATTAATGACTTTTTCACTGTTTTAGCCATTTCCTCACTAGATTAAACACAAAATATGATTAATATGTGCATCTATGAATAAGGAGAATAAAATATTCTCAAACAAAATGTGTGTTCCATTGTATGGACTTAGCCAAATTTGCCTTGCCACAGAACTTGTGTGATGAAATGCCATATTTGAGGTCATGTAACTCAATAAATTAATATCCATATGCTCTGCTTTTCTCATAACATTTTGAGAATACTAGATTGAAGAAATTGTGAAGTAATTTCCAAATACATTGGTGAATAAAATAAAATTATGGTCCTATGAACTCTTAGTCTAGCCTCTTTTCCGAAAATGCTATTGTGGGGCGTTTTTGTCAATTTTAAAAGGATTTTAGGCATATTCAGAATAATTAACGAAAGTTTATTGTGTAAAATTATGTGATCTGTCCTCTTAAATCATTTTTTTGTTGAGAAAATAGCATTTCAATGGTTATACCAATGAATGTCACTGGATTTCACTCATCATTATGGAAACTTACTCCAAATTTGAACGGCAGAACAATGGGGTAGGGGAAAGCATATCAACAAAAACTTCAAAATTATGAATCTTGAAGCATAAAACTTTATATTAACAGCTTCTGCTTACATTGTTCTTTCGTGCATAATTTCATATTTCCTTTGTTTATGTTTATTGACAGAGCTATAATATTTGTTGTCATAATTTGGCAGTGAAATGTCAAATTGGCATTTTGAGATTGTTTTTATACAACATAACCATAAAGTTCTAAATCAACGTCCGATAACGTATTAAGCAGTTTTATAATGCAACAGGAATGTACTCAAACTGGAAGAAAACAACATTGTGTCTGAAATGGCTGTAATTTGGTGATAAGATTGCATTTTGTGATTTTTCCTACCCCTATACCAACGTTAAAATTTGGAGTCAGTTTCCTGAAAAATGAAAGAAATCTAGTGACATACTATGGCATAACCAATGTAAGGCTAATTTTTTATCACTTAAGTGTTGTGGGAGGAAAGTTCAAATAATTTTACACATTAAAACACCCATTGTTTTTTGTTTTTATGGCCCAAATCCTTTTAGAATGGACAAAAATGCCTCAAACTGGCATCTTTGGAAACAAGCTAAGACTAAGTATTCAAAGGGCCATAAGTTGATATTCTTAAATAATGTCCTGTTAATACCTTTACAATTTGTTCAATCCAACATACTTAAAAGGTTATAAGAAACGCATGGCATATGGGTATTAAATTATTGAGTTACATGACCTCAAATATTGCATTTCATCACACACGTTCATTGTCAGAGGCAAAATTGGCTAAGTCCATACAATGGAACACACATTTTGTTTGAGAATATAATCTTCTTCTTAATTATAGATGCACATATTAATCATATTTTGTGTTTAATCTAGTGAGGAAATTACTAAAACAGTGAAAAATCCCTTCAGTTTGCTCTAGTTTTTTTTTATAATTAATCATTAATAAGGCATTTTGGCTCATTCTTCGAAATTGAGGCCCCGAAAATGGGCCGAAATCAGGTAAACTTGCATTTTTGAAGGCACACAACTCGAAAAATACGTAATGAATCTGGGACTGGTTTTCAGTACTGGGTTCAGGAAACTGAGGACGACACAATACACATCCTTTTTGTAGGATTTGTGAATTTTATTGTTTTTATAAACATCCATGAAAATCCATAAATTGATGATTTGACCAAATTTCCCCAAATTTATTTCACGAAATTCACCAATTTCCCTTTTTTTGATTTTTGCCGATTTTTAGTATGTTGTTTATGGAGGGTTTATGTACTTACTCCAGCAAAAAAAAATTCTGTTGCAATTAGTTCCGGGTTTGGCATTTTTTCTCATAAATGCACTGGACTATATATAGTTCTGAGAAAGCTGCCACCACTGAGTTGTCATTAATCTGAGGACTGATTTATGAGTGATAAGTCATGTAAGTTATAAACTGATATCTTATTCCTCTTCACCAGGATGGAAGTTGTTAGCATTAAATCATCCAAATTGTGGAGAGTTATTTCCTAGAGACACGTTCCACATTGAACTACAGTAACGCTCTAATTAATCGACTTCTTAACCACAGCAGAATTATGGGTAACTTTTCAGGATTTAGTCGGAAATATGGCTTGTTGCCATTCATCGGAAAGCTAAGCTCTCAGCGAGAGCTTTCCGGTGAATGGCAACAAGCCATATTTCCGACTAAATCCTGAAAAGTTACCCATAATTCTGCTGTGGTTAAGAATATTAAATTCTGGGAAACGAACTGAAACTAGACTACTGAAAGTCCTGTGTCTGTGAATCCTTTCCAACAGAAATCCCACTAAGTCTAATATAATCATCACAATTAGCAATAGTTTCACGGTGGTTCTCTATTAACCCCATTGCCGTGTCGGAAATGTTGTCAGACGAATTAACTTCCGTAATTGTCCAGGGACAAACAATTTTAAGTCCCCTTCTGACACACATACTTATCAGTGCCATGCTGGTTATTTGTTTACCGCATGTTCGCTGGCGCGTTACGGGTGAACTCGTTTGGCAATTCGGAGCATGCAAGGAACGCTTTCATTTTATACGTTGCTTCCGTGTACACCTATTTTCGCCGTAGTAAACACAACACAAGTCAGTTTATTTCTCATGTTATTTTAATCATTAAGGCCGTACAAATACTCTGAAAGGTGAATTTGATAACGAGGATACGATATCAAAAGGTATCAATGATTGTTACCCCGCATTCCCTATTAGTTTTTATCACTGTTTGGATGTTAAGTCGTCAAATATATTTGTGCGCCGTTGATTAAAAGTGTTATGCCGGAATCGGAGCCGGAATGAATTATACCGTTTGTCGGTAAACTGTTGAGAAATAGCACTCATTCAGGTGACTTGTATTGGATGCATGTATACTGTATAGTGTGTACAATATTATGTTCCCTAAATATGGTAATAGGCATATAGCCAGATAATGTGATTGAGAGATTCTAGTCATGTTTTATTTTCATTTTGTTGTTTATTTCCAATTTTATTTTTCAAATCATAACTATACACATATATCTAGTCACACACATTAGTTTTATGCCAATATAAATGATCATTATATTATTTCACACTTATGATCATATGATGCTGAATTGCAGTCATACACAATACACAGACTCACTTGCATTCTAGCACTGCCACTCGACATGGACATTAACAATATACATGTAATAGTAACAATATGATACATAATTTAATATTATAAAAGGACATGTACCTCACAAGTTATGGTGATACAATTGGTGTGTTTTCTTTGTAATATGATGAAGCATAATTATATTTTGTTCACATTAGTAATTTTTATTAATAAAAACCGAAACCGAGACTCAACTCTTTTTCCACAACCGAAACCGAGGCAAAATTTCACAACCGCCCATCTCTAGTGGCCTAATGTTCACCAGATGGAAGTTGTTAGTTTTAAATCATCCAGATTGTGGAGAGTTATCTTACCTGAAAGTTGTCATCAATCTGATGAATGCCTCCACATGTCGCATTCCGGGATGGTTATCAGCGAGTCTAATGACAGATAGCTCATATCTGCTGGGTTGTTTGTACTATTTAATTGTTTTTTTCATCACGGGGTTATACTTATGTTAATATTATCTATTCCACAACACCCATTGGTTGCCAGGATGGATGTGATTTGTTTCAAATTGTCCAGATTGTGGACAGATATCTTATTGCATCTTGTTCTTCTCCTGTATAGTTCTGATGGTTGATGCCGCCACATCTCTCATTCTCCGGGGCAGTCATCAGTGACAGATCACTGAGTCTATGGACAGATACCTCATATCTGCTGGGTTGTTTGTCCTATTTAATTTTGAGAATTATAATTGATATCATCTATTCCACAACACCCACTGGTTGTCGGGACGGAATTGATTTGTTACAAATTGTCCAGAATGTGGACAGAAATCTTATTGCCATCTTGTTCTTCTCCTGTATAGTTCTGAGAAAGCTACCACCGCTGAGTCATCATAAATTAGGATACTTCGGGTAGCGAACCACGTGGCATTTATGATCTGAGCAATTCTATCATACCTTATAGGTTCTATAATAATTCCATAGATGTATTTCTCACAATAATCTATGTGCGTCATAAGACATTGAAACGATGGCCGGTCTATGGCAGATTTGTCAATTTTCAGATGCAATAAAATTACAATATCGGCCTGTTCGAAAACACAGAACAATTGTATGTTTTAAGCGAATCGGTCCATGAATTCGAAACCGATAATTATAAAAACGAACGAGGAGGCAACCAAAAAGATATATTGTTTTTTCACCACCGTATTATAATTGATGTTATCTATACCACAACACCCACTGGTTGCCTGGATAGACTTGATTTGTTACAAATTGTCCAGAATGTGGAAGATATTGCCATCTTCTTCTTCTCCTGTATCGTTCTGAGAAAGCTGCCACCACTGAGTCGTCATTAATCTGGGGACTGATTTATGAGTGATAAGTCATGTAAGTTATAAACTGATATCTTATTCCTCTTCACCAGGATGGAAGTTGTTAGCATTAAATCATCCAAATTGTGGAGAGTTATTTCCTAGAGACACGTTCCACATTGAACTACAGTAACGCTCTAATTAATCGACTTCTTAACCACAGCAGAATTATGGGTAACTTTTCAGGATTTAGTCGGAAATATGGCTTGTTGCCATTCATCGGAAAGCTAAGCTCTCAGCGAGAGCTTTCCGATGAATGGCAACAAGCCATATTTCCGACTGAATCCTGAAAAGTTACCCATAATTCTGCTGTGGTTAAGAATATTAAATTCTGGGAAACGAACTGAAACTAGACTACTGAAAGTCTTGTGTCTGTGAATCCTTTCCAACAGAAATCCCACTAAGTCTAATATACCCATCACAATTAGCAATAGTTTCACGGTGGTTCTCTATGAACCCCATTGCCGTGTCGGAAATGTTGTCAGACGAATTAACTTCCGTAATTGTCCAGGGACAAACAATTTTAAGTCCCCTTCTGACACACATACTTATCAGTGCCATGCTGGTTATTTGTTTACTGCGTGTTCGCTGGCGCGTTACGGGTGAACTCGTTAGGCAATTCGGAGCATGCAAGGAACGCTTTCATTTTAAAATTACCGCCCTTGCATTGCTTGCGGGGATGACTTGAGCTTATTGTATTGCGGGTGTCGATATCGCCAAGATTTTGTGCTGCGGCATGTTTTTCTATTTTTATTTGTTGTAAGCTATAAAAAGTATTTTGCGGACGCAGCGATACTTGAGAAACATTTTTTTTTTTGTGTGGCCTAATGTTCACCAGATGGAAGTTGTTAGTTTTAAATCATCCAGATTGTGGAGAGTTATCTTACCTGAAAGTTGTCATCAATCTGATGAATGCCTCCACATCTCGCATTCCGGGATGGTTATCAGCGAGTCTAATGACTGATACCTCATATCTGCTGGGTTGTTTGTACTATTTAATTTTTATAATTGTTTTTTTCATCACGGGGTTATACTTATGTTAATATTATCTATTTCACAACACCCACTGGTTGCCAGGATGGACGTAATTTGTTTCAAATTGTCCAGATTGTGGACAGATATCTTATTGCATCTTGTTCTTCTCCTGTATAGTTCTGATGGTTGATGCCTCCACATCTCTCATTCTCCGGGGCAGTCATCAGTGACAGATCACTGAGTTTATGGACAGATACCTCATATCTGCTGGGTTGTTTGTCCTATTTAATTTTGAGAATTATAATTGATATTATCTATTCCACAACACCCACTGGTTGTCGGGATGGAATTGATTTGTTACAAATTGTCCAGAATGTGGACAGAAATCTTATTGCCATCTTGTTCTTCTCCTGTATAGTTCTGAGAAAGCTACCACCGCTGAGTCATCATAAATTAGGATACTTCGGGTAGCGAACCACGTGGCATTTATGATCTGAGCAATTCTATCATACCTTATAGGTTCTATAATAATTCCATAGATGTATTTCTCACAATAATCTATGTGCGTCGTAAGACATTGAAACGATGGCCGGTCTATGGCGGATTTGTCAATTTTCAGATGCAATAAAATTACAATATTGGCCTGTTCGAAAACACGGAACAATTGTATGTTTTAAGCGAATCGATCCATGAATTCGAAACCGATAATTATAAAAACGAACGAGGAGGCAACCAAAAAGATATATTGTTTTTTCACCACCGTATTATAATTGATGTTATCTATTCCACAACACCCACTTGTTGCCTGGATAGACTTGATTTTTTACAAATTGTCCAGAATGTGGACAGATATTGCCATCTTCTTCTTCTCCTGTATAGTTCTGAGAAAGCTGCCACCACTGAGTCGTCATTAATCTGGGGACTGATTTATGAGTGATAAGTCATGTAAGTTATAAACTGATATCTTATTCCTCTTCACCAGGATGGAAGTTGTTAGCATTAAATCATCCAAATTGTGGAGAGTTATTTCCTAGAGACACGTTCCACATTGAACTACAGTAACGCTCTAATTAATCGACTTCTTAACCACAGCAGAATTATGGGTAACTTTTCAGGATTTAGTCGGAAATATGGCTTGTTGCCATTCATCGGAAATCTAAGCTCTCAGCGAGAGCTTTCCGATGGATGGCAACAAGCCATATTTCCGACTAAATCCTGAAAAGTTACCCATAATTCTGCTGTGGTTAAGAATATTAAATTCTGGGAAACGAACTGAAACTAGACTTACTGAAAGTCCTGTGTCTGTGAATCCTTTCCAACAGAAATCCCACTAAGTCTAATATACCCATCACAATTAGCAATAGTTTCACGGTGGTTCTCTATGAACCCCATTGCCGTGTCGGAAATGTTGTCAGACGAATTAACTTCCGTAATTGTCCAGGGACAAACAATTTTAAGTCCCCTTCTGACAAACATACTTATCAGTGCCATGCTGGTTATTTGTTTACCGCGTGTTCGCTGGCGCGTTACGGGTGAACTCGTTTGGCAATTCGGAGCATGCAAGGAACGCTTTCATTTTAAAATTACCGCCCTTGCATTGCTTGCGGGGATGACTTGAGCTTATTGTATTGCGGGTGTCGATATCGCCAAGATTTTGTGCGGCGGCATGTTTTTCTATTTTTATTTGTTGTAAGCTATAAAAAGTAGCCAGCGGGGGCTATTTTGCGGACGCGGCGATACTTGAGAAACATATTTTTTTTTTGTGTGGCCTAATGTTCACCAGATGGAAGTTGTTAGTTTTAAATCATCCAGATTGTGGAGAGTTATCTTACCTGAAAGTTGTCATCAATCTGATGAATGCCTCCACATCTCGCATTCCGGGATGGTTATCAGCGAGTCTAATGACAGATACCTCATATCTGCTGGGTTGTTTGTCCTATTTAATTTTGAGAATTATAATTGATATTATCTATTCCACAACACCCACTGGTTGTCGGGACGGAATTGATTTGTTACAAATTGTCCACTATGTGGACAGAAATCTTATTGCCATCTTGTTCTTCTCCTGTATAGTTCTGAGAAAGCTACCACCGCTGAGTCATCATAAATTAGGATACTTCGGGTAGCGAACCACGTGGCATTTACGATCTGAGCAATACTATCATACCTTATAGGTGCTATAATAATTCCATAGATGTATTTCTCACAATAATCTATGTGCGTCGTAAGACATTGAAACGATGGCCGGACTAGGGCGGATTTGTCAATTTACAGATGCAATTAAATTACAATATTGGCCTGTTCGAAAATATCATTTTTAATATTAAAATTAGTTTTTCCTCAAGGGAAGCCCGAAACTGAACTATATGGATTATTATCCTCGGCCTTGTGTTATCAGGAGGGTTAAAATTTATTGTCCGTTTATTGCCTACTCCGGTCAATCAGCGATCGGAATAGCCCACGCATGAATGCGTCCCATGCAAATCCCACGCTCTAACAATTCATCTAGCCAGTTTTATTTCCGACTTTTAATAATAAGATTTGCGGGAATGTACTCTTCCAAAACAGATTTCATGTAAATGTGATTTAGTCATGAATCAGCTTTGATATGTTATGTGAAAGAGCTCATAAATTCAGATTCCAGCATTGCTCAAGCTTGTACCTCCCCCCTTGTCTTTTGGAATAAATATCCCAGGCAGTGCCATACCATACGTGCCAGCTACTAGTAGAAACCGAGCAGTAGAGACTTCTTCTTCTGCTGCTTTTTTCTCGTTTCATGCGATGAGAGTGATGTCTGTATTTACTATTTATATCTTCCCAAATAGAAAGCGCTATTGACGGTACGCGACAGCGAGTCTTCCCCACACAGAACAGCCTCCAAAGGCTCGGGTGCTATTGTCCCGGAGGATTGGTTGCCCGAATCTCAGAGAACGGCACTCTGCCTGCCACGGTCTGCTGATGCAGGACTAGGGGGCGCGAACTGGTACAGCCCGAGGACTGGTACAGTTGTGCAAAGTTTGTGTAATTCATTGTAACAAGATTTGACACATATCCTGTGATGAAGTTTTTACAAGAGATCGACCCGTGTCGTTTCCATACGCAAAGCGAGTTCCCTAGGAACGATAGAATCCTTGACCGACAGTGGGAACCACCGTCGGCCCGAGATCCTTGCTCATCGTCGTCAAAGCCATCAGACGCCAGGAGAATTATAGAAAGCATGTCAGGATCGACGCCAGCAACAGAACAGCCTGCATCAGGTTGAGGTAAGGTACTAGAGGGAAGCCCACACTGGGAATGGCTCGAAAGAGGAACAATTGCGCTCGCAGTTACATTTGAAGGTGTTATTTCCCACCCCAAGGCCAGAATGGCGGAAAAAAGGGAAATTGAAAGGATCCATTGGACCAGGGAAAGCCCCCCCCCACCGAATCTCCCAAATGCAGGTGGTCCTCACACGCTGACATAAACGTCGATGACATACCACTAGGATCCCCTGACGGCAGAGGAGCGGGCCTGGACGTATCACTTGGGATGACGTTTCCAGGGGGACAAGACCGACCCTCGTAATGGAGTGGGTCACGGTGCCGTGTGTCCTGGAGGATTGGTTGCCCGAATCTCCGGAGGACGGCACCCTGCCTCCCATGGTCTGCAGAAGACGGGGCTTGCAGCACAACCAGGGGGGACCGAATGGTTCCTGCCCGAGTTAAGACTGGTACGTTTGCTCAAAATGTTTAACCATGGACCAATGGGCCCTCAACCAACTATGACAATATCGCGTATATTCATGAGCAACCCGCACGGTGTGTGGCCATCAAAGTCGAATCTCGTTCGACTATAAGCAAGACAAGACATTCTGTTAGTTATTAGCAAGCATAATATACAAAACATTTGTTAGTTATTGCAAAACAAGGTTAATAAGGTAAATTCCGTTATTTACTATGGCCACGTGATCTTACCTGCTAGAAATTAAACCGCAGGTAAGATACTGTCTTTTCTCGGCGAAGAGGACGATGAGATTCGATTTCTCCTGTGCAAGAACATAGCGGTGTCCTTGCTTACGGTGAGGAGAACGGTTTATACACTTACGGAAAGTCCACAGATGGTGGAGCAGGCCTGGAATATCCCGAGGGAGTATGATTCCAGGGGGACAAGACCCACTCTCGTAATGGAGTGGGCCACGGACCGTGGGGAAGAGTCAGAAGTCTCAGTCCTTCTCAGAAGACAGGAGCAATTGTTCTCGCAGCCATATGCAATTGTAATTTTCTAATTCACGAATATTAAACTGTGCACTGTTCCCTCTTGACAAAATGTGCATGGTCACAGTAATCGTTGATTCAATATTAAACTATTGGAAGGTATATTTAAAACCGTTCCCATCGCAGTTAAATTATGGGAATGTGAAAGTGCCATGGAACATGCATGTTTTGAGGTCTATCCCACAATGACATTGAATTTGAGAAAAACACACCTGATGATTATACAGGCGCAAGTACATCCGTCTTCTGAATTGCGAGAGCAAATGAGAGCTCGAGCTGCGTTTACATCTGGGAAGAACTGAAGTCTGGTTGGCTGGTGCGCTGTTAGCGGCACATGATGAGTCTTCCCCACCCTAAGGCTCAGGAGCGGTGGCATTCGCCCTTGAAGATTTGTTTTCCGCATCAACGATGGTAGCACCCCACCAGTCACTGGTACTGGGCAGTGGTCATCTATTATATATTTTGAAAGATCTGTGTATGTGTAAGTTTATGTGTAAGTTTGTGTGTGTGTTTGAAATCGATGGACTCGAAAACGACTAAGCCAATTTCGATGAAATTTGGTATTTTAGGGTATTTTCGGCCGGAGACGAACATAGGCATATTTATTTGTCCGTGCGAGGTCAACTTTTCACGTGCGGAGGTCAAATCTATTTTTACGCCGTTTTGCGCTAATATATTTCAGTTCGGTGCTCACAAATCGATACGATATAGCGCGAATAATAAATTGCCAGTCATATAATTTGCACGGTTAGAATCTGTGTGGCTTCATCTTTCCAACGATATATAATATGTATGTATCCGTTTTAGTTATCTGCCTCAATTATTAGGGACAAGTGGTACGATCTTTTATCAGGATAAAATCAATGCGTAACTTCTATGACGTCGTCAGAGGTCATAAAGTTAGATTACGTTAACTCTCACCCTGCCGATGCATTTGACTGTTTCAGACGTCTTGGCATATCTCGGGCACCGATGGTAATTTAGCTTTACGTTGAAACTTGATAATTAATGAGTGTGTCGCGTTTATATACTTCAGTGGAAATCAACTCGGGTTAAACTGGCGGATTTTTACGGACGAAATTAATTTGATGCATAGGGTATCTCGGTATCCGCTGGGCCGATTTCCCGGTATCCGCTGGGCCGATTTCCACCATTTTTGGTGTGTTGGTGTTTGACCCCACCTGACCTTGACCTTCAAAATGGTCAATTCAAGGTCAAATCGGGTAAAACCGGATGGATTTCGACGGGTACTTTTGTTCGGGCACTGCGTTTTGGACGGGTCAAATCGTGACCCCACTTGACCTTGGCCTTCAAAATAGACAATTCAAGGTCAAAGCCCGGACGAAGTCGGGTCACCTTCTAGTGCACAATATAAAGGCTTCTTGTGGAACGGCGCTTTATATGTGTGATGATACAAATGCTTTCATTTGTGCTTAGGTACCCATAGGTTACACTAACTGTTATATTCCGTATCATGAGAGCCACATACAACTTTGACGCAACCTAGATTTCACAACCTTCAGGTGAACCGAACCGTCGTTCGCCTCCAATACGCAGGCCTGCAGTGGTCGTGCGCAATATAAATATAAACGCTGTTCATGTAACTGCACTGTATATGTGTGACAATATAAATGCTGTCCTTTCTGTTATTTGCCCGATAATCAATTGGATATGAGGCAATAGAAGGAAAAGAGCCATGTGTTGGTCTCTGATGGAAATTATAGTGGCAGCGGCCCTGCGCAATATAAATGCATTTCCTGTAACTGTGCTTTATACGTGAGTGAAGGCTATTTGACATTTGATCTTTTCTATATGTGGAAATAGAAGGTAGAGAGCCAAGTGATGGACTCTGTTGGAAAGGCTATTGACAGTGCATCGGGGGCACATGACAATATAAATGCATAGTAGTTCACCTTGACTATTCACGGATTGAAAGCGCAGAAGTATGTCGGTATCAGTGAAAATTGACGCACGCCATATTGATATAGTCAGTTCGTATGTCATTGAGCCTTTGAGGCACTGACACCCTTGTACTAGTATGGAACAATTATGGCTGGCCATACATGTTTTTAACCTCACCATTTTGTATCATGTTAATTCGTAATTTTAATGTATCGACAAACACTAATGTCTGAGGATAACAGTTCAGATGTTGTCTATTTGTTACAGTGAACACATGGAAATGTGAAACATCAAAATCATCAAAAGTATAAACATTGATTGACTGAAAATTTATTGAGACACTGGCTAGCCAATGAATCATTTCAACACTGCGACCATGTTAGGTCACACGGATATGGTGACTTGGCCACAAGTAGGCCAGCCAAAGGCTCTCATCCAAAATATCTCCAAAGAGTTCTGACCACGGACGGAAGTATCCTTGGATATTTAAGCAAACTATAGCTGAAGGTTCAGGCTACTGCACTTGCATATCTGTGTAGTCATGGAACAGGGAAGCACATTCAGCAAAATACATTGAGTGATTGCAAAGAAACAGACACAATTGTCGCCGAAATAACGACAGAGTACCGGTATGAATTGATGGAGATCGCCATTCGACAATGGGAACTCAGGCTTCAAGATTCAACGAGAATCACCAAATCGATTCCCGTAATGATTCTCACAAAACTTTACAATTTGCAGTGCTTTATGACTAACATGATTCAGCAATTGATTCTCGTAAAATTAAATGTATTTTGAGCCCTGGAACTTGAAATGAAAATCCTTGGTGCCCAATCTTGTGTCAGATAATCCTACAGTAGTCCCCAATCAAACCAGTTGCACGATTCGTAGCAACCGGACACTGTCAGTAATACTGGACAGGCATGTAAAGAACGAGACTATTCAAGAGACACAGCATTATTTGAACGCAGGCCATATAATACTATATGTTATAACAAACATAATCTCATTGTTTCTAACGATTGTTCCGATGATACAATGAGGGAAAGAAAATGGAATCCCAAGAACAGGGTCAAAATTTCAAATAAATATCTTGAAGTCGATGTAACGTTCGTGACGTTCCAAGTATCCAAATACGAGCCCTCATGTTAATAGTAATGCATTCGGGCTAGCTAAGATTTGCAAATATTAATCGGTAAGCACAATTAATTATAACGACATGTTGTATATGTACAATGATGTTCTGTGATAATCATTATACAAATGTCGGTTAAGTTTCAGTCGCTCAACTTCAACTTACAATTAGTTGAGGCAAAAGAAATTTCATTGTATTACAAGTTCTATCTTGTTTATGAATACATGTAAATTATCGTCAAAGGAGACATTTCTGTCCTGGCCAACTTTCTGCGCACTAACAGAGCTGTTGCATATACGATGGGGTAGTGTACATGAAATGAACGTAGCGAAAAGTCGGCTTTATGAAATAGAGTTAGCACGAAATTAGGAGACTTCGCATACCGTACCACGTGGACTCCGAAATCGGACGATTCATGCCACCATATATGTTGCACAATAATGCAATATAGGTTTGCTACAAGTAAACGATGTGCGTCTGTAGTCATTGTCCAAAATGGCCATCAATGGCGAAGTTCTCAACGTGATTTTGTTGATTCCAATCCCAAAATTTTCGAGATAAAATGTGTCGATAAAAAACACGGAATTTTTTATAAATTGCGTTGCGCATACTATGAAACGAAGAGTTTCTGCGCGTACTTAAAAAATATTAAACGACCGGGTAAGCAACGGATAAATTGCAAGTTTGTTATCAACAATAAATATTGAGTTGATAAACTCGCAATAGAGAAATACTTCCTTTAGTTAAAACCACGTCTGATAGGTCCAAGGAGAGAAATAAAACTGGCTAGATGAATTGTTAGAGCGTGGGATTTGCACGGGACGCATTCATGCGTGGGCTAATCCGATCGCTGATTGACCAGAGTAGGCAATAAACGGACAATAAATTTTAACCCTCCTAATAACACAAGGCCGAGGATAATAATCCATATAGTTCAGTTGAAGGGCTTCTCCTTGGCGGAAAAACGCGGAACAATTGTATGTTTTAAGCGAAACCGATAATTATAAACCGATAATTATAAAACGATAATTATAAAAACGAATGAGGAGGCAACCAAAAAGATATATTGTATCGACAAATTGAATTTGTTGAGGTGTTTGAAACAAAAAATTCAAAAATATACGCCCTTAGATCTTGTTGGCTTCTCAGTAGGAATAAAACTGACGAATCTCATCGCTTACAGCTGGTTATATTGGGACAGTTCATGCGTGACTAATCTGGGCAAGCCAATAGATGTCATGAGGCGACCAAAAAGTTAACCCCTTTCCTACTGTGGTTTACAAAGCAGGACATATATCCATATACATGTAGTTGAGTGTTCAGGCTTTCTTTAAGGAAAAATGTATTATACTTTTAAAAATAATATGTTTCCCACATATAATATGGAACTCAAAAGTTCAAAGACATTCACATCACAAAATTTATATCAGAGAAAGGTACACATGTACACAGGTAATGCCCCCTATCTCACCAGGGTAACATACTGTGAAAGATAAATTGGTTAATTGGACGTGCTGATGTTTCTATCAATGCATTGAACAATTGATAGTTCGACCCCCCAACTTGGAAAAATAAAAATAAAAATTCGCTCCCTCAACCCGGCCCCACTTTAAAACAAAAAGTGGATGAAAATCTATCAATTTTTTTAATGTGGCCTTAGTATTAAATAATTCAGATTGTAGAGAGTTATCTTATTGTCATCTTGTTCTTCTGTATATTTCTAAGAAAGCTACCACCGCTGAGTCGTCATTAATCTGGGGACTGATTTATGAGGGATAAGTTAGTTATGTTATAAACTGAAATCTTATTACTCTTTCACCAGGATGATGTTGTTAGTATTAAATCATCCAGATTGTGGAGTTATTTTACCTCAAAGTTGTCAATCTGGTCGATGCCTCCACATCTCGCGTTCTCCGGGATGGTTATCAGTGAAAGATCGCTGAGTCTAATGACAGAAATCTCATGTCTGCTGGGTTGTTTGTCCTATTTACTTTTTACTGAGAATTATTTTTTCACTGTCTGGTTTTTAATTGATATTATCTACATTGTATACCACAACACCCACTGGTTGCTGGGATGGAATTGATTGGTGACAGATTGTGGACAGATACATGTATCTTATTGCCATCTTGTTCGTCTTCTGTATAGTTCTGAGAAAGCTACCACCACTGAGTCGTCGTTAATCTGGGGACTGATTTATGAGGGATAAATCATGTATGTTATAGACTGAAATCTTATTACTTTTCACCAGGATGGATGTTGTTAATGTTAAATCATCCCGATTGTGGACAGATCTATTATTGCCATCTTGTTCTTCTACCGCGTATATACCGGTAGTTCTGAGAAAGCTGCCACTACTGAGTCGTCGTTAACCTAGGGACTGAGTTATGAGGGATAAGTCACTAAGGTTATAAACTGTTATAATGGTTCCTGTTTTACATTGGCCCAAGTAGAATTAGCATGCTTATCTAAATATCGCTGTAAGAAATAAGATATTGGGCCTGTGCTTGTTTGATTTTATTGGCATCATTTTATAGCACTATGCCCAGCTATATATAGTTTCCACTAGAGGTGCCGCGATTAATGATTTTGATAATCGATTATCGGTCGTCAATAATCGATTATAATCGATTAATCATACCAAATATCTATAACAGTGGAAGTATTCCATAATATGGCCTATTGGCTGGGTGTTGGTTAAAAAACTCGGCTAATGTAATTTTTACGATAATAATGTGCTCCATAAACCACCGGTAATGACTAATGAGCACAATGTATTCAATACCAGCACATTTCTCGGCGATGTCATGGTTATAATAATTGTGAGTTCATGAGAACGAACGTAGCCCTTAATTTCAGTGTTATATGAATAGCCAAACATACAAACAATATAAAAGTAGGAATGCATGAAGGACCGCCGGCAGTTCCTTAAAAAAAGAAATATGTTACGGAAACTATAAGTTTCAGCAAACTACCAGAGTGTGCATAACTATCACAAAGGTGGCCCCCCCACCCAGAAATTTCAGGACTCGGAACAAGTTAAGTAATTGATAATAGTGAGTTTCATTCAGCAGTCACCACACGATAAGTGATAGCCTGTACTAGTATCATCTAAGTATACTCATGTTGCACGATCAAAGGTTAAACCTACGGTTGTAGATTAAACTGTGTAAAACAAACACGGTATTCAATAATACCTGGCACTTTCCGACGTCCGAAATAAATAACGGAGATTAATCGACGACGGAAATGGTAATCGATTATCGGCTTTATCAACGGTTCATCGATTATACGATTAATCGTGGCACCCCTAGTTTCCACAGGTTCTAGGAAGTACAATCAAAACTAACACATGGTTTATACAGAAACCAGTATACATGATGATATTTATTCACAGATGAAGTTATACACAATCACGTCGTCGGGAATGGCTATGAGATAGCAAGTATCTATGAAGTTAGATGTACGAATGGAGCTACTGTAACTACTGCTCTTCTGAGATATCGGCTCGGCTTATATTGTGAACCATCCACAGCTCTGGTCATTTATTATCCATGGTCGTTAAACTGGAGAACAAGAGTTCCTGTCGCTATTCCTGTCTCTAAATCTATGGCCTGTTTAGCCTGACCACATGTGTCGATATGGGGTAATGGATAAACGATTGGTTTGGTGATAGAGTTCAATTTCCGAAAATCAACACAAAATCATTTTCCGCCCTGGGGCTTACTGACTACCACGATAGGAAAGCTCCATGAACTCGAGCTTGGCCTAATTACATCTGCCGGAGCATATCATCGATAGCTTGATCAATAACTTGGCAACCATTTAAGGGAGGTTGATATGGAGGAAGTTCTATTGGGGCATGATCACCCACATCTATCGTCATTTCTATTGTATCAGTTTGGGTGAGATCAGTATCTTTTTCAGCGACTAGGCCCAGGTGAAAGTGGGGGAACTATAGGGGCCACACGCCCGTCCAGCCACAGGCGAAGCCACAAAAGGACCCGCCAGTGATACAAGAGAGTGAAGTTGGTGACCCCAGAGGCCACCAAGGTACCGTCTGCAGAAAAATTTGTGGGTCTGAGCTCGTAGGTCCCCTCCAAATCCCGGATGTGAGCCCGCATAAGGGACATCCACATTTTCAGAATTGGGTTGTGTTCCTTTAAGTCGGTCATTTGCATTTGTGCAAATTTTGTGGAAATAGTGTTCGCATGATGTACCGGTATGCTATTTATTTTACCTGATGGAAAAATTGCTGAGTATTTCTTCCAAAACCCCTACAATTCGCGCAATTTCGATCTGGGGCGAAATGGTCGACATCCATTGGGACAGCATTATTGTTATCGTGTATATTAATGGGCTCTTTGCACCCAGTTCTGAGGTCAAATCTTTTTCTTAAACTTTCTTCCTTCATTGCTCGATTGGCCGCTTGTGCGAGTGTGTCTGGGTTTTCGGTCATTAGTTTCATTTTTAAATAATCAATAGCGCAGGCCATCGGTAAAGAAACCTTGTCGTTCGATGGCTGGTATCCCAGCTTGTTGGCCTGGATATGCCTCTTCGGCAAGAGCTAAGAGACGTACTGCGTAAACGTATGGGTTCTTGTCGGACCCACCTTAAAAGCATGTTGTGGGTCATTTATTTCAGAGAATCTTGTGCTTAATTGTAATTTCATGTCGTTCCATGTTGTGTTTTGATTACCCTCCAAATATCTTTGTATAAAATCTGATACAGGCCCGTGATTGTTTGTAGTGCAAGCATTATTTTCGGTAACATTATTTAAACGAGTTACCTTTCATCCACTCTCGAAATAAACGAGGGTCCCCATTAAAGGGTCGTACCAACAAGTCTACCCAGTTGAGAGTACACTTTGGATCGATGTGACGTGTACACACTGTAGACACTGTACCTTTCTGATGCCGGTGATACTCCTGTCCTTTTGACAAATGGTGGCACTCCTGCATTGGTAGCCTTATCATGAAATTCCTTGCACAGATCCGCAAGTGTCTCACTCTCTGTCCTTACTGTTCTTATGACATCTTCAGTAAGAATATTTGTACCAAAGTAATCGCTCCCATTTTCGATGTAATCAATCAATCTGAGATGTTGACACATGAAGGATTTAATTTTCGTCCTCGAATATAGAGCGAGCAGCCCTTGGCATTCTTTACTGTCACAGGACACCTCCTGAACAGGGCCAGCAACATTTCTTTTCACATGCACTTGCTGTGGGTATCCCGCGACACTCTTCCCCATCATGTAGATTTCATTAGATCTATCCACTCAAATGCCTTTCAAATGACGAGTCTCACTGATGTTATCACCCTGCATTGTACTGGTCTGCCTCGTACACATATGTCATTCCATGTTTTTCCGAAGAACTTCGGCTGGACACTGCGTACATTTCATTTTTGGTGTACCTAGCCACATATCCCCAGAACAAAAATTTACCTAACCCCTCAATAGTACTTAATCCTATAGATAGCCAATCAATCTTACTCAAATATCACAATGTCATTTTAAGTTAATCCATGTAAATCATCATGCCAAGCTGACTAGACACGGAAAAGAAGCACTGACTTTACTTGATGCATCTTGCAGCTGTTTACTGCTTCCAAGCATCTTCTTTGGTTTGTCGTAGATAATCAGCATAGGCCTGGTGTAAAACCTGTTAAGTAGACATAAATTAGGTCATATTACATAAATACATTGTAAAGTTAATGTGCATGTTCTATCAAGGACTGTTGATAATGTCTTTTCTTTTCTTGTACATATTTTACTGGTATCTCAATATATCCTGGATAATGATAGTAGTAATGGGGGGCACTATGGCCCAGTACCCCCCAGACATGGGCACTATGGCCCAGTACCCCCCCAGACATGGCCCATGTCTGGGGGTACTGGGCCATAGTGCCCATGTCTGGGGGGTACTGGGCCATAGTGCCCATGTCTGGGGGGGGTACTGGGCCATAGTGCCCATGTCTGGGGGGTACTGGGCCATAGTGCCCATGTCTGGGGGGTACTGGGCCATAGTGCCCATGTCTGGGGGGTACTGGGCCATAGTTCCCCCCTGAGGATAGATGTTCCTGTCATTGATGTGACATTTCTGATCGAAAAAATGAAAATGGACTTAGAATTATTTTTTTCAAAAGGAAAATCTCACTTTGGAAAATATCAATTAGCTATCAAGAGTTTCTTTTCGATCAGTTGGTGGCCCTGAAAAGGGCCGTTTTATTTTTGTTATAGTTTAGAATCCGCCACATTGAACTTCTTTGTTCGACAAAACTTCAATTGATTTGTCTCCTCTCCTCATCCGTATTTCGCATTCACAATAATGCTCGTGGCAAGCGTGGGGGATCCACACTAGAGGTATTGATGACTTGAATCTTGGTGTTGATTTGGTAGCATCAAACATGACGATAGGTCGCTGTATAACAGTCGCCGCTAATTCAACCATCAATCTTGATTCGGCCAAAAGTGGTGAGTGCCGTAAGTCTTGTGCCGACGCACCAAGTTCGTCCCTCTCTGTGTAGTACAGGTCAACTACCGCATCTCTCAGAACCATCCATCCATCGGTCGTCCCGTAAACCCCAATGCTGAGTGCCCTCCAAAATAGAGATATTTCTTCGCCGTACACTGCTTTACAGTATACCCCACGGACCATCATCTCGTCAAGATCGGTTATGTTTACAGCAGTCATCTTTGAATGCAGAATAAATTGTTCGCTGCCGTGCTTGAACATATATCATGATTGCGCGGGCGGTAGAGAAAGCACATAATGCTTTGACGTTAAAAATGACAAATGTTTCCTGACGTTGTGTTTCTTTTCAGTGCATTATCTGTTAGTTTCACCATTTCGATATGTTATAGATTAAATTCATGATAGTATATGCAATTAATTAAGATGTTTTAACATATGAATTCATCTTCGTTCATAAACGATGACCAAGTAAAGTTATCAAATGCAATGATCAAGAAAAATGTTCAGAATGTTTCTTGTCTTTTTTATGTATAAAATATGTACAATTCCAAAACAAAAACTAGAAAAACATTCCATATTTTCCTAACGAGGTAACAAATATATCAAATCATGTGTACCAAATAATAGATAATGATCTAACGAAATTAATAACATTTGTTTGATCGCTATACAATAATGATCAATAAAAATATGCATGTTGATCCGTCTCTGAAAAAAACACAACTTGAGGAAATACTTGTCAATTTTTAAGTTCAATGCGTTGTGTTTTCATTGACGCCCGTGTAACAATCTTGTGTTCAGTTTTTTATGTATAAAATATGTACAATTCCAAAACAAAAACTAGAAAAACATTCCATATTTTTCCTAACGAGGTAACAAATATATCAATCATGTGTACCAAATAATAGATAATGATCTAACGAAATTAAAAACATTTGCTTGATCGCTATGCAATAATGATCAAGAAAAATTTGCATGTTGATCCGTCTCTGAAAAAACACAACGTCACGAAATATTTGTCAATTTTAACGCCAACGCGACATGTGATTTCATAGTGCCCATGTCTGGGGGGTACTGGGCCATAGTGCCCATGTCTGGGGGGTACTGGGCCATAGTGCCCATGTCTGGGGGGTACTGGGCCATAGTGCCCATGTCTGGGGGGTACTGGGCCATAGTGCCCATGTCTGGGGGGTACTGGGCCATAGTGCCCCCCATTACTACTAATGATCTACATCTATAACTGGCACTGACTGTTCCTTATCATCTTCTCTCTCCTTACTGTAGCCCATAATGGCAGAGCAAACCTTTTTGTGTGGACACATGATTTTGTGCCAGCTGCACATGGACACTTCATTGTATCTTCTTTCGTGTCAAAAATAACAACAAGTCTACCCAGTTGAGAGTACCCTTTGGATTGGTGTGACGTGTACACACTGTAGACACTATCTTTCTGATGCCGGTGATACTCCTGTCCTTTTGACAACTGGTGGTACTCCTGCATTGATAGCCTTATCATGAAATTCCTTGCACAGATCCGCAAGTGTCTCACTCTCTGTCCTTACTGTTCTTATGACATCTTCAGTAAGAATATTTGTACCAAAGTAATCACACCCCTTTTTGATGTAATCA
Source organism: Siphonodentalium dalli (assembly GCA_032622095.1). NCBI lineage: Eukaryota > Metazoa > Mollusca > Scaphopoda > Gadilida > Siphonodentaliidae > Siphonodentalium > Siphonodentalium dalli. Next base: position 208,132,254 of record CP136065.1, read on the forward strand.
ATCGATCTAAGATGTTGACACATAAAGGATTTAATTTTCGTCCTCGAATAGAGTGCGAGCAATTCTTGGCATTCTTTACGGACACAGGACATCTCATGTGCAGGGCCAGCAACATTTCTTTTCACATGCCCTTGCTGTGGGTATCCTGCGAAACTCTTCGCCATCATGTAGATTGCATTAGATCTATCCACACAAATGCCTTTCAAATGACGAGTCATATCTGACTCGGGCGACCCCTGGCCTTATATCCGCCACCCCCCTTGTGGGAGATCTGGACGTCCTTTCTGCCGCCCAAGATCTTTTGGGCGATCCCTCCTCTTCCGAGGGATCCGCGTTCTGCTCCTTTCTTCCCTTTTCAAAATCTCTAAACCTCCGACGTCTGTATAGTTAAGATATTCCCTGAAGATAAGAAAAGTCAATTAGCCATGATCATGGATGACCAACCTTATCCACATTCAACAGTGTTTAATATCAATTGAGTTGGTCAGTCAAAGAAAATTATAATTAAGTCAGTTACATAACAAGAATATATCCTAAGGTGCTTCATGGCACTTAAGTAAATGTTGAAACAATATTTTAAGAAATTGTTCAACCTCAATTACTAGAATCCAGAATGCATTTTTACCTTGAAAAGAGAAAATAGGAAAATATTCACTGCCCAACATAATTTTCATATAATAAATTAACAAATAATTCGCTATTTTATTAATGATGCAGATAAAATTTTCTTTTAAAAATATTCAGAGTAAATTTGTTCATAGTTTGGATGAAAAAAAGTACCATATGTGATCTTGAGTCATGTTTATATGCATGTCGACACAGTTAAATAACTCCAAAATTTGATTTTAATAAAATGAAAGTTTGTTTGTCTGAATGTTAAAAATTGAAATTACATAGTTCTTGAGAACAACCCATCAACTAATGTGAAGCAATTATTGTCACAAATTATCCATTGGAAAACAGTACTGATGACATTTATGGCAACAGCTAAGTTGAGCTTTAAAAATTGATAACTCCCATCTAGAAGTCACTCTGAAGTTCCATATCAACTCAAGCTTGGTGTTGATTGAATGAAAGATGTGACGTGTATGATGTTCCGAAAGAAATTGTTGACAGATACATAGTTGGACCGGCAATAGCTCACCAACAAAGTTGAACTGATGAGCTAATTTATGACTGATTTTGCTGAAAAATTGTAAAAAAAATTCACCTCAGAATTGCAGATTTGACATCTGCGGCAGTTCCGTTCTGGGGAAATACATGTACAGTCAATTTCAGTTAATTGCATATCGTTTATATGCATATTTCGGCTATTTGCATAAAATATGCATGCACCAAACCATTTTCTCATAAAAAGACTATTTTTTAATCGTTTATTTGCATAAGGGTCGGAATCTATTCCGTTTTTATGCATACGAAAATCGCCAAAAATCTTGAAGAGAAGGGGTAAAAAGTCACCTCATGGTGCCGAAATTATAGCAATTTGTAAAAATATTTACCTTGAAAAAGGTATTTTATGGGAAAACTTAATACAAAGTTGTTGAAGATGACCATCACAAGAACGAAGACGGCAATTTTCAATTTCATAACACACGTGGTTTTCTATCTGTTCTCATTAACATGCTTCTGTTGACACATATTTCCTTTATGTTTCCATATTTATTTGTGAATTGCATGATTTATTAAAATTTGTATACTTATTTGGTTGTTTGTTGAGTTTGTAAACACCTGAAGTTCCAGTTGCAATTCCGAGATAGTGAAAGGAGAAGATAGATTTCCGGGAATTCCCCAACAAGGAAGCCACTGTACCACTGTTTTTTCTCCCAGTCCATTTGCTTTGAGAACTCATTTTTGAGTTGATGTGGGAGTGTTTATTGGCTTTCGTTTTGCTGATAACCAATTATAAGGGCTGCATTTCTCGCAAGGTATAACTTGATATATTCTCATGTCATACGGAATTTAGTAATGCGGACCGGACCACCTAGATCCCATGCCTGGACTGTTCCGAAGCATTAACTTTTGGGAACTCAAATTTAATATTTTCTAACAAAAATATTGCTGACGTTTGGGCCAATTTCATCAACCGGTCGCAATTTAGGAGCGGAAAAATAGGGCCGATGTAATCGGCCCATGGCACAACGAAAGAGTTAAATGTTATTGAATTGCCCATTTTTTTCAAAGTTATCTTATATATTTAAAATATTCTGTACTGCGTCGCAATAAATGCATATAGGCCAATACTGATTGACGCTTGCAGCATTGCATGTATCTGACATCAATTGTAATGGCCCATGTGTAGTAATGGGAATTTTCATACTATTATTTATTGCATAAGACGTGAACATACTACTAGCATCAGTATGTGCTCATAAACAATCAAACATGACCGTCAACTGATCGTATCAATCCAATCCATATACATTGTGTGCTGGATTGGTTGACTGCCATGCATGTTCTGTTTATAAACGGATACTCACCATGACTGTATGTTTGTCACGCTGGTAAAGTAACATGTAACTTGGTGTGGGATAGTCATTAAAACACAACTTTGAATGAAACAAAGTATTGTTGTATGTTTGCAAACAAAGTGGACTTATTTAAATAAATAGCACACACAAAAATGTGACCTCTCGTTGGCATATTAACGGCAGGCAGCTTGTACATTGCCACATTCAACATTATTTATAGATTCAACACTAGTTGATAAGAATATTTGTAGTGTGGCCAGCTGATAGCAAAACATTCATTGTCGTTATAATCCGATATGTATTTGTCCATGTCTTCTGTAGATTTTATCCAATCCGGAGGACCACTAGCCTGTTGTTTGAACTTTAAGAATGTGTTTATACATTCAGTGAATAATCCATTTCGTTGTCCATATTCCGACGTTTCTGTCCAATGGTATATTTCATATATTTTGAGAATCTTGTATCCTTCTTTGATTGCTGTCTCCAATTCAGGAATACACCAAACACCCGTTATAGCTCTCTGTTGGCACGTACACGTGCAAGGTCGTTCATTTTCATTATTAGCACAAGTCCGGCACAGTGGAAACTTCAGTTTACCATTTTGGATCGATACGGTAATACAGGGTGATAGATTCCACTAGGTGGTAAAATCTTGACTTGAGCTATCCCGAAGTAATCCTTAAGTTCTGTAATGTCCTCGCCCAAAATGATTTTTGGGTGTCCAACTGGGTATCGTGCGTATTTGAGCACATTTGGATAGAGCGACGTGAAATCAAAATAGTGTATTTTCTCGCCAACGATAGCTTTGTAGTGCAATTTAGTGGCGTTCGTTCTACCACCGAAAAAACTGTCTCTTGGGTCTAGTCGTTCAACAATGTCCAAACTAGTAATGAAATCACGAAGCTCAGGATTAGTCTTTTGGTCAGCGACGAACTCATGTTCCCAAATGCACACATATTTCAGGCCTAGACTTTCTATATACTTCTTCTTTTTCTGTGTCAGTCCGTATAATTCATTAGGTGTCTGCTTGGTTATTGGATTCTTGACTATGTCTCTATCGTGACTCAGACAAAGTTCACATCCATGAAATTGACATCCATGAAATTCGAATACCGTGTTTAACTCTTCACAATATCCATCCAATCTGTACTTTGTACCATCGAGTTTCTTTTCACGTCCGTTCAAAGCGTGAGTTATGTGGTTTTTATCTTTGAACATTATCCATTCCAACCATTGAATTGAACTTTTGCTGTATTGGTCTTTATATGATGTCTTGGGCACGAGAGCTATCTGTGATTTGAGAAATTCTTTCTCTCGCATTCGCACGTTGTGTTCATCTTCAAGTTTTGTTTGTTGAACCCATTCACCTTTGTACAAAATCGACAAAGTTCCATCTTTACATTTAGCTGGAAGCCACGTTTTCTCATCAGTACTTAGGCGCACTCTCCATACTTCGTCGACAAATTTCGTTCTGAATATTCCCATGCATACCGATGCGATAGTAACGTATTGGAATGGATCAACGGCACCAGCCAGTTTGAATTTCATATCACCAGAAAACTCATCAATTACGGGTTGTATACGTCCAGTCGCTTCCATGATATGGGTTCTGAATTTTATACAAGCTTGTCTCAAAATATTGACATCACTGCGACAATAATCCAATAATTGTTTCTTGAAGATGAAAACTGCATTTGTTTGAGCCGCGTGCCATTTCATGAAGTCTTTTCTTTCAGCCACACCCATATAGTCAGCACCGTAATGTTTGGCATCTGGATATGGTCCTTCATAATTCTGGTTGCCTGGTTTTTTGAAAAAGTGTGGGAACCATCCTTTTTTCTCACCATCAAGACCGAATGTTTTTGGTAACAGTGCTAACTTCATTGGTAAAAAGCTAAGACTGTCCAATACTTTGATATGAAGATCCTTTTCCACATACAGGTACATCAATTTGGATCCATTATATATAACTTTAGGTCTCAATGATTGATCTATGAGATATTCCATAAGAAAATATCCATCGTAACCCTTGAAGTTGTGAGCCAGTGCTATGAATCCCTTATGTTGTTCAGAGAATAACCATTTTCCAAACTTTTCACCGGTATCAGGACCGCTAAATATAACTTCACAGAGTCCGCATGTATCCAGACATAAATTCCTGTCATTCTTCTTCTCATCACCGTTATTACAAGCATCACATAGAGGACCACAATTTCTACAGGTCGGTTTCGTTTCCAGCGATTCATTCATACATTCGTAGCAAGCTGTTTGCGCGACGAGGAAGTTGGGTGTATGTTGAACTTTTCCGCGCCATGTTTTGAAACAGTTCTGAAAAGTAATAATTGAACTTTTTTAACCTCTAGCTTTATTGATAATAAAAAAAACGTCTAGAATTTGTCACTAATTATTTAAACCAAAAAAAATGTGACATATTTTTTTTTTATAGGTTCAACGTTAATAAAGAGCGTTGACGTAAAATAAAATGGTAATAATATTGTTAGGGGTTGACATGATGACCCTAAAATTACTCGTTCCAATCTACGTGTCAATATTAAAATTCATGATAAATTGTATGATGATCAGACCGATGGTACGTCATGAAGCCTGTATTGTTGACGATTCACGCACGCGGATACCAAGTTCAATAACTCTAAAGTTTAAAATTACGGTAATGGTGTTTTGGATAGTTAGTAGATATCGTAATAACGTATTTCTAGAGATTTGGTACCCGAAGCTAAATGAAAAATTGTCATTTGTGCCGCATTACGCACATAAATAAATCAGTTTAATATAATAATGTTCCTTTGTGAGACATTTTGGGTCCATCATGTTATGTTTTCTAACGCAACACTAGGGGACTGTAACACTGAGGAAGTACACGGTATAATTTGACATCTGTAATAATGGTGTCTCCCGTGTATACCGGGAAATTTAGATATGTTAACAAGTCAGCAAACATCTTCAAAATGGCAGTGTTGCAATAATATTGACTGCCCAATTGGGACAATAAAATGCACGTTATACCACCACACGGCACAATCGTTTCGACGAATCCACGACCAATTCCACGATTCTGCGGCTTGACAACCACGGTGCTACGGCAGTTCAACGATTCTGCGGCCTTATTATACGTGATATTTTATGACAAACTTAGATAATGGGGCCTTTTACTGAATTTGGACGATAAAAGTGGGATTCTTCTTGTATGCATTGTGTAGAGTAGACTTTGCAGGTCCACCAGGTTGACTCACGGAATACATACGAAGATGCGATCAATACATAAAATGAGTCACAATTGGCTCGGTCAAGTCTGGATAATCCGATCGAACCGCGAACCGATCGCAAAAAGTCGTTTCTTGGGCTACAAGGGGACATTAACAGTGCGAAAATTAACATCCAACGCAAGCTTTGATAAGCATAAATGTATTATTTGTCAAATTCGTACCTCCGTTGACGCAAAATTCGATTAAACTACACACAGAAATGCAGTAACAGTATCAACTATTTGACAACGCCCCGCTTCGACCATGACAACGACGATTGTGCGACTCGTTGAACGGTAATTTTCATTTGTATATACGACGTATCTGTCACTGCATGATCGGACAGCTTAGTTATGCGTGTAAGCCCATGTATGCTGCATCAATAAATGTTTGGAACAGTACCTTCGTTGTACAATGCACACGTCCTGGATTCAATACAGTACTGTGTATTTACTGATCCCCACATGCAGTAGAACATTGGGTTGGTTGGTCCCGAAAGTAGCCAAAATAAAAAAATAACCTATAGGGATACGCTGAAGCTATGCGAAACAACAGTTCCACATGTAACAGTATATATCGGAATTAGTCACATCACTTTCTGGCGTAATGATATGCTTGTTGAACACTTCAGAAAGCTTAACTCCCAGTTACCTGATGGTACAACATTTGTTACCGAAAACAAAGTCGATTTGGATGCCACAGGTACACGCATGTTAAACATTCCCATAACTATAACGAAGAAATATTATATTGCATTGGTAAACTTCAAAATAATAAAGCGTCTTCGGAAGATGGAATAATCAATGAATATATTAAGGCATCAGTGCCCAAGTTATTACCAGTCTATACGCATCTCTTTAATATAATTTTCTACTCAGGATTAATACCTGACTCATGGCGCACGGGCTCAATTATACCGATTTATAAAAATAAAGGGAAGAAAGACAACCCCTCGAATTATAGGGATATAACCATATCAAGTTGTCTTGGGAAATTATTCACATCAATTTTGAACAGACGGTTAACTAATTTTTCTGATTCTTGCGGAGTTATACATGAAAATCAAAGTGGCTTTAGGAAAGGTTACTCAACCGTGGATAATGTGTTTGTGATACAGACGCTTATGGATCTTTGTAAATTTAAGAAAAAGAAATTGTTTTGTGAGGAAAATTCAGCGACCTGAAACAACAACACAGCGAACTAGTTGCAGAGCGTGGTTTACAGACGAATGTCGAAACGTAAGGAAAGCTTATAAAAAACCCAAACGCATATATGCTAAAACACCAAACGAGAATACAAAACTAGGCCTACGACAAGCTGAACGTGAATATAAAAGAGTCATAAATAGGGCGAAACGTGAATATGAAAGTAATTTGCAAATTCAGATGGAAAGTATACGAAACACTGATACAAGGGCATTGTGGAAAACCATTAAGGGTAATAGGGGCCATATATAGTGATACATCTCTTGACATTGATATGCTTGTTGAACACTTCAGAAAGCTTAACTCCCAGTTATAGTGTGGGGGCAAATGTAGATCTTGTATACTTTTTTAGTAGAAGCAAGCCACTATGATTTTCTTAACTTATTCAGTTTGGAGGGATTATTAAGACTCTATTCCAATTTTTTATCGAGCCGGAAGTAGAACAAGATGAGAGGGTACCGATATGGTGAAAAACGGCATGTCAATCACCCCTAGCCTTCAAAACGAAAATCGCTAAACAGCCCATACTGTTAACTCTTACCTTCCTGAGCACATCTGCTGTTTCGACTGAACAAGTAAACTATAAAGGCAAGTGGATGGGGTGGTTTGGGGACATATCGCGCCTATTTGGGACAGATTTGGTCCAAAAAATGGGCAAAAATCCTCGAAAATATCCTGATTTTTGCTCATGATGGCAGCCATCTTGGATTTGGAGGTCACGTGACATTAAAAAATTGGAATAGAGTCCAATTATTTAGCACAACCCATCCCGATGTTGAAAATATACATGCCATGCTTCTACTAAAAAAGTATACAAGGAACCACTTTTTGAACAGTTGCCCCCACACTATTACCTGATGGTACAACATTTGTTACCGAAAACAAAGTCGATTTGGATGCCACAGGTACACGCATGTTAAACATTCCCATAACTATAACGAAGAAATATTATATTGCATTGGTAAACTTCAAAATAATAAAGCGTCTTCGGAAGATGGAATAATCAATGAATATATTAAGGCATCAGTGCCCAAGTTATTACCAGTCTATACGCATCTCTTTAATATAATTTTCTACTCAGGATTAATACCTGACTCATGGCGCACGGGCTCAATTATACCGATTTATAAAAATAAAGGGAAGAAAGACGACCCCTCGAATTATAGGGATATAACCATATCAAGTTGTCTTGGGAAATTATTCACATCAATTTTGAACAGACGGTTAACTAATTTTTCTGATTCTTGCGGAGTTATACATGAAAATCAAAGTGGCTTTAGGAAAGGTTACTCAACCGTGGATAATGTGTTTGTGATACAGACGCTTATGGGTCTTTGTAAATTTAAGAAAAAGAAATTGTTTTGTGCCTTCATTGATTTTGAAAAGGCCTTTGATACTGTCCGTATAGATTATTTATGGTATAAATTAGCATTAAATAATATAGGTGGCAAGATGTACAACATCATTGTTGACATGTACAAGGATATTAAATCTAGGGTAGTATGTAATGGAGAAATATCAGACCCCTTCCCCTCTATGATTGGTTTGAAACAGGGTGACAATTTATCCCCTTTTCTTTTTTGTCTCTATGTTAACGACCTTACAGATTTTCTCGCCAGCACGGATATAGTGGGAGTGGAGTCGATATCGCGCGAATGCGAGGATAGACTAGACAGATATATGAAATTATTCATAATTGTATATGCAGACGACACGGTATTATTCTCCGATTCCACCGATGATCTGCATCGTCAGTTGAGTTACTTTGAGGACTATTGTTCGACTTGGGCCCTTAGAGTCAACGTGGCAAAAACTAAAATAATTTGCTTTTTCAAGGGTAGGTTACCCAGACATTTACTGTTTAGGCTCAACGGTAAGGAAATCGAAGTGGTGAAAACATTTTCTTACCTGGGTATTTTGTTTAGCCGATCTGGTTCATTCACGATAACCAAGAATGACTTATCAATGAAAGCTAAGAAAGCCATGTATGAAATTATAAAAATCGCGCGTACGCATAAGCTAACAATATCAACACAGTTAAAACTCTTTGACACCTTAGTCGCACCAATCCTATTTTACGGGTGTGAGGTTTGGGGTGTGCATGGGTGACAATTCTATCATTGAGGGAATACATCTGAAATTTTGCAAAATGGTCTTGGGATTAAAAACATCAACACCTTCTTATATGGTATATGGGGAGCTTGGGAGGTATCCAATGCATATTGATATCAACTTAAAAATTATGAAATTTCTGGACTAAGCTTGTCACAAATTCAGAAAATCAGTTGAGTGGAAAAATTTGCCTTATCCATGGCCGATGAAACATCATTTGCGTCCCCATGGTTTAAATCGATAAAACAAATTATAAATGAAGCAGGCATGTCTTTTATTTGGAGCATTCAGAATCGCGGAATCGACGAGAAACGATTAATAAAGGATTTGAAAAATAAAATGAGGGATCAGTTCGTTCAGAACTGGCATTCATCGATGACATCATCTTGTAAAGGCAATACTTATAAATCTTTCAAACACGGTTTCTGTGAAGAATCATATATTTTTCACGGATCAGATACTAATATACACTGTTAAAAAAATTCCGTTTTCAAACGGTACAATGATCCGGAAAATTGCTGTCGGCTCATAGTCCCGTGAAGTTACGGAACATTGTACCATCGCCTATACAGTGCTATGTCCCGTATGGTAATGGTACATTGTTCCGTAAGTTTACGGTACTATATCCCATACAAGTACGGTACAATGATCTGTAAGATTACGGAACTATGTCCCATACAGGTAACAAACAATGATATGTACAGGTACAGCACATTGTTACTTGATGATACAGCACAATGTTACTTAGGTTGACGGTACATTGTTTCATAAGATTACGGTACTATGTACCATACAAGTACGAAACAATGATCTGAAGGATACAGCACAATGTTACTTAGGTTGATGGCACATTGTTTTGTATGATTACGGTACTATGTACCATACAAGTACGAAACAATGATCTGTACAGTTACAGCACAATGTTACTTAGATTGATGGGGCAATATTCTGTATAGATATGGCACTATGTTCCATAATATTAAGGCACAATGTCCTGTAAAGACATGTAACAAACTTTTGTAAGATAACAGCGCAATGTCCCATGAAGTTATGAAGAATGTTCCATAGGCAGATAGCTTTATGTTCTGGTTTGGAAACGACAATAGAGAGGATATGATTTCCCAATTTGACTGCGAATTATTTGTTTATAATTTAGTGTAATATAACTTCTGTAATATAATGTAACAATGATTCAGAAAAATATGATTGAAAATAACTATACTGGACAAGAACATCCAACTTCAAACTTCAGGTGCTATCAGATGGCAGTTGGTATCTGATTTCAGTCAAACTGTTATGAATTAACTTCTTTGGCAGTCATAAGAATTACTGATGTAAACTGTCAATGAACTGACCATAATTATCTTAAAGGGACCATAGGCCTTTGCATTGGGTAAAATAAGATAATACTTTGAGCTTACATTTGAAGAAAATCTGATATACCCCTAATTTCAATGCCAAAATGTGGTCAAATTCAAAGTCGAAAAATTGTCATAACTCATTTAAAAATAATTAGACAGAACCTATATTCAAACGTGGTCTGTAGTTTTAGCTGGAAATACATATACCACCTTTGGTTCAGCTCAAATAATCAAAACTGGAGTTATCGGTCGGAAACCAAAATGTTATGAAATTGGTCAAATTCTAAGTTGAAAAAGGGCCGTAACTCATGTAAAAATAATTGGACGAAACCCATATTCGAACTTTGGCCTGTATCTTTAGCTAGGAAATACACATACCAACTTTGGTTCATATCAAATATTCCAAACTGGAGTTATCGATCGGAAACCAAAAATGTTGACGGACGGACGGACTGATAACATAATACGACCTTTTTTCAAAAAGGGCGTATAAAAATTGGATTCTGGGAACAACCATTCAATCAAACTGCTTCCAACTATGTTAACTATTTCTGAATCACACAATATCTGCGCAAAATTAATCGGATGTGTTTTCAAATAACTAATTGGCACACATAATTAATTGCACGTAGCCCAGATTCAAACTGGCCCCAGATTCTCAAATTATAAGTTGACAAGGACCATGACAGCAGTAACAAATTGGCGGATCGAACATAAACCCGAACTTGATTTGTATTTTTATATGAGTAATCATATTCCAAATTTGAAAATATTCAAAGTTATCACTCGGTGGATGCAACCCAAATTCAAACTTGAACTATAATTTGATATGAGTATTCCATAACATAAATTTGAAAACAATCATATAACTAAAACAAAATCTATCACCCATCAACCAAAATAACGGACAATTTCTAAGTCAACAAGGACCGTAACCCCAGAAAAAATTGGCGGAAAGAAAAAAAGACTTCGAACGTGAATTGTATTTCCATGTGAGTAATCCATATACCCAATTTGAAAAAAAATCAGATAAGTAAAACTGAAGTTATCATCTGGAAACCATATGGGATGAACGGATGGACAGATGGACACCACTGATTTCTAATGTCCACCCAAATTTTTTTTCGGGAGACAAATCAATGTCACTAAATTTGTCGAACTTGAAAATACATTGGCAAAAATTAAACCAACAACCTTGAATTAAAGGCCCCATTGCCATATTTATCCAACCCCTGAAATCTTCTTTGTATCATCAGATCTTTAGATACTTGGATTGAATTTTATAATTTAAGTTGAAAATGACCAGTTCTATTACAAACATCAATTTCAAGTTTTATTTGATTCAGTTATCCCTCTGGGACTATTTACTTGATATCAATTCATTCAATTGAAGGGATGTTCACTTTATTAGTGCAACAAGCAGCCTTCAATGAGAACCCACATTGTATCTCTGCCTGTCATCTGCTTATTTAATCCCAGCGATGAGAAATATACAAATCCAATAAATACTTTCAGAACTGAATTCCAGATTCCATTCCGTAGTCACAGGTGCAACAGAGGTCATCAACTTATTCCCCAAAATGGAAGGAGAAGGCCAAATCTCTAACAGAGAACATGGTCTACTCTATAACATATCTTACTTGTCCACAATACAAAACGAACATGGATAAGGTCTGATTTATAACATAGTCATCCACACTTAGTGTGTTAGTCATCCCATTGAACACTCAGTGAACACTGTCCCAGATCATTAGAGAATTTCAGGAGCTTTGGATGTGTTGTGGTCTTCTTTCTCTTCCCTGCTCGTTTGTTCCCCCTCTCTGGACTGATTCCAAAAATTGACCTGCAAATATTAAATATAATATAAGATACATAAGCAATCAAAATTAATATGTGTTTTATCAGTGTTTTATGGGCATTTCGTTCGAAAAACCAAACTTGATTAAAACACCTGTCCAGATCAAGGTTTTAAAGATGCATAATTGGATTTAACACCCCTAAATTACTATTTCTTCGGCTTCCGGGGTAAAAATATTTGAGACGAGGAACCCCAACCCTCAAAGAGTTATCAGATTTCAATTTGTTAAATCTGTTAAATCAGGGCGTCATGGATCAGTGTCGATAACAAATTATTTTTAGAACATAATACGATGAAAAGTCAAAGACATATTATGGACTTGTTTCGAGTGTGTGAAACTGATTAATTGGTACTCAGGCACTATGCCAACTGGGAGAATGTAGCATTCTAATAACTGTTACATCGCCCAAAAACTCAAAGAAATCGACCATACAACTCCATAGAAAATACCATCTGAACTACGCTCAATTGTAAATATTTACATCTCAATTCGGGATGCAACAATCGCTGATAAACTAACGAAACTGACGTTGCTATCAATACTCATTGCATTTAATAAATATATGAGACTGACGGTGTGTTGTAAATTTGAATCTATATTTGAGCAAGGTTATTCCCCATTTCTATTTGACCACCCAACCAGAGTGTTTCACATGACTTTAAGTAAGCAACAAAAATTAAGATATCTTGTGATAGTAGCTGTGGATACTTATTTATGAATAAGTAATCATGTTTATTCATGCAAATAGACATATTATAACACACCATGCTGGTTACACATTTAAATAGATGTTTGTTTACACACATTTGTGACGACACATGTTTGAGAATTCCAATTTGAATTAGGCATCATAATCGCTGATATCGTACTTGGTGTTGAGTATTTATTGGCAATAAACTGATTTGGACAACACTGGTGGTGAGTGGATGATGCAGGGATGATTTAACCCTTCCATGACAGGTGCAGCGCTGGTGCATCATTAAAGGTAATTTGGCACTGTATTCTCTTATATGTGAGTCTCCCATAGGGAACCACGCATATGTAAGAGAATGAACTTGCTTACAAGGTAAATATTGTTAGGACATTGTATTCTCATATATATGCAAGACTAAAAATGTGTTTATGTCAGCTAAGGCCAATAAAATTAAATTGGTAGATTTACATCCAACTTTTTCAGAAAACTGGGGTGGGAGGGCGAATTTTATTTTTTATATTTTATTCTTCCTAACATAAATGGTCATGGAGAGTAATAGACGGGAGCTTCCTGATTTTTTCGAAAACCCTGTGCCAATGCATTCTCTTATATATGCGAGTCGCCCATAGGGCGCCTCGCATATATAAGAGAATGCATTGGCCTAACAATATTTACCTTGATCTTGTAAGCCAGTGCATTCTCTTATATATGCGAGGCTCCCTTTGGGAGACTCGCATATATAAGAGAATGCACTGGCACATGGTCTGTAATGCTGCACCAACACAGCTCCCATCATGAAAGTGTTAAGGCATGAGAACAAAATTTGCATAAAAGATATGCAAATAAATCTCGAGATAATTAAGTCGAGATCTCGAGATAATATGTCGAGATCTCGAGATAATTAAGTCGAGATCTTGAGATAATATGTCGAGATCTCGAGTTATTATGTCGAGATCTCGAGATAATTAAGTCGAGATCTCGAGATAATATGTCGAGATCTCGAGTTATTATCTCGAGATCTCGAGATAATTAAGTCGAGATATCGAGATAATATATGTTGTGTGCATGTCGCAAATCAGCCACCGTACATGTCTATAGCGAGCGTGCCATTCATTAGAAAACGACTTCTCGTGAGCACAAGTTAATGAAATTTCAATTGCTGGTCTCACAATCGTCGTTGTCATAGTCGACTACTCGGCGTTGTCAATTGAGTGCGATGATACCCCCCACAAATATGGACACAGCGCCATCAATCACAGAACTGAGGTTAACATCAGTTGTGAAAAATCAACCAAAGACGTATGGCTTATAAAAAACCCAAACGCATATATGCTAAAACACCAAACGAGAATACAAAACTAGGCCTACGACAAGCTGAACGTGAATATAAAAGAGTCATAAATAGGGCGAAACGTGAATATGAAAGTAATTTGCAAATTCAGATGGAAAGTATACGAAACACTGATACAAGGGCATTTTGGAAAACCATTAAGGGTAATAGGGGCCATATATAGTGATACATCTCTTGACATTGATATGCTTGTTGAACACTTCAGAAAGCTTAACTCCCAGTTACCTGATGGTACAACATTTGTTACCGAAAACAAAGTCGATTTGGATGCCACAGGTACACGCATGTTAAACATTCCCATAACTATAACGAAGAAATATTATATTGCATTGGTAAACTTCAAAATAATAAAGCGTCTTCGGAAGATGGAATAATCAATGAATATATTAAGGCATCAGTGCCCAAGTTATTACCAGTCTATACGCATCTCTTTAATATAATTTTCTACTCAGGATTAATACCTGACTCATGGCGCACGGGCTCAATTATACCGATTTATAAAAATAAAGGGAAGAAAGACGACCCCTCGAATTATAGGGATATAACCATATCAAGTTGTCTTGGGAAATTATTCACATCAATTTTGAACAGACGGTTAACTAATTTTTCTGATTCTTGCGGAGTTATACATGAAAATCAAAGTGGCTTTAGGAAATGTTACTCAACCGTGGATAATGTGTTTGTGATACAGACGCTTATGGATCTTTATAAATTTAAGAAAAAGAAATTGTTTTGTGCCTTCATTGATTTTGAAAAGGCCTTTGATACTGTCCGTATAGATTATTTATGGTATAAATTAGCATTAAATAATATAGGTGGCAAGATGTACAACATCATTGTTGACATGTACAAGGATATTAAATCTAGGGTAGTATGTAATGGAGAAATATCAGACCCCTTCCCCTCTATGATTGGTTTGAAACAGGGTGACAATTTATCCCCTTTTCTTTTTTGTCTCTATGTTAACGACCTTACAGATTTTCTCGCCAGCACGGATATAGTGGGAGTGGAGTCGATATCGCGTGAATGCAAGGATAGACTAGACAGATATATGAAATTATTCATAATTGTATATGCAGACGACACGGTGTTATTCTCCGATTCCGCTGATGATCTGCATCGTCAGTTGAGTTACTTTGAGGACTATTGTTCGACTTGGGCCCTTAGAGTCAACGTGGCAAAAACTAAAATAATTTGCTTTTTCAAGGGTAGGTAATTACCCAGACATTTACTGTTTAGGCTCAACGGTAAGGAAATCGAAGTGGTGAAAACATTTTCTTACCTGGGTATTTTGTTTAGCCGATCTGGTTCATTCACGATAACCAAGAAAGACTTATCAATGAAAGCTAAGAAAGCCATGAATGAAATTATAAAAATCGCGCGTACGCATAAGCTAACAATATCAACACAGTTAAAACTCTTTGACACCTTAGTCGCACCAATCCTATTTTACGGGTGTGAGGTTTGGGGTGTGCATGGGTGACAATTCTATCATTGAGGGAATACATCTGAAATTTGGCAAAATGGTCTTGGGATTAAAAACATCAATACCTTCTTATATGGTATATGGGGAGCTTGTGAGGTATCCAATGCATATTGATATCAACTTAAAAATTATGAAATTTCTGGACTAAGCTTGTCACAAATTCAGAAAATCAGTTGAGTGGAAAAATTTATAAACTTGCCTTATCCATGGCCGATGAAACATCATTTGCGTCCCCATGGTTTAAATCGATAAAACAAATTCTAAATGAAGCAGGCATGTCTTTTATTTGGAGCATTCAGAATCGCGGAATCGACGAGAAACGATTAATAAAGGATTTGAAAAATAAAATGAGGGATCAGTTCGTTCAGAACTGGCATTCATCGATGACATCATCTTGTAAAGGCAATACTTATAAATCTTTCAAACACTGTTTCTGTGAAGAATCATATATTTTTCACGGATCAGATACTAATATACACTGTTAAAAAAATTCCGTTTTCAAACGGTACAATGATCCGGAAAATTGCTGTCGGCTCATAGTCCCGTGAAGTTACTGAACATTGTACCATCGCCTATACGGTGCTATGTCCCGTATGGTAATGGTACATTGTTCCGTAAGTTTAGGGTACTATATCCCATACAAGTACGGTACAATGATCTGTAAGATTACGGAACTATGTCCCATACAGGTAACAAACAATGATATGTACAGGTACAGCACATTGTTACTTGATGATACGGCACATGCAATGTTACTTAGGTTGACGGTACATTGTTTCATAAGATTACGGTACTATGTACCATACAAGTACGAAACAATGATCTGTACAGTTACAGCACATTGTTACTTAAGGATACAGCACAATGTTACTTAGGTTGATGGCACATTGTTTTGTATGATTACGGTACTATGTACCATACAAGTACGAAACAATGATCTGTACAGTTACAGCACAATGTTACTTAGATTGATGGGGCAATATTCTGTATAGATATGGCACTATGTTCCATAATATTAAGGCACAATGTCCTGTAAAGACATGTAACAAACTTTTGTAAGATAACAGCGCAATGTCCCATGAAGTTATGAAGAATGTTCCATAGGCAGATAGCTTTATGTTCTGGTTTGGAAACGACAATAGAGAGGATATGATTTCCCAATTTGACTGCGAATTATTTGTTTATAATTTAGTGTAATATAACTTCTGTAATATAATGTAACAATGATTCAGAAAAATATGATTGAAAATAACTATACTGGACAAGAACATCCAACTTCAAACTTCAGGTGCTATCAGATGGCAGTTGGTATCTGATTTCAGTCAAACTGTTATGAATTAACTTCTTTGGCAGTCATAAGAATTACTGATGTAAACTGTCAATGAACTGACCATAATTATCTTAAAGGGACCATAGGCCTTTGCATTGGGTAAAATAAGATAATACTTTGAGCTTACATTTGAAGAAAATCTGATATACCCCTAATTTCAATGCCAAAATGTGGTCAAATTCAAAGTCGAAAAATTGTCATAACTCATTTAAAAATAATTAGACAGAACCTATATTCAAACGTGGTCTGTAGTTTTAGCTGGAAATACATATACCACCTTTGGTTCAGCTCAAATAATCAAAACTGGAGTTATCGGTCGGAAACCAAAATGTTATGAAATTGGTCAAATTCTAAGTTGAAAAAGGGCCGTAACTCATGTAAAAATAATTGGACGAAACCCATATTCGAACTTTGGCCTGTATCTTTAGCTAGGAAATACACATACCAACTTTGGTTCATATCAAATATTCCAAACTGGAGTTATCGATCGGAAACCAAAAATGTTGACGGACGGACGGACTGATAACATAATACGACCTTTTTTCAAAAAGGGCATATCAAAATTGGATTCTGGGAACAACCAATTCAATCAAACTGCTTCCAACTATGTTAACTATTTCTGAATCACACAATATCTGCGCAAAATTAATCGGATGTGTTTTCAAATAACTAATTGGCACACATAATTAATTGCACGTAGCCCAGATTCAAACTGGCCCCAGATTCTCAAATTATAAGTTGACAAGGACCATGACAGCAGTAACAAATTGGCGGATCGAACATAAACCCGAACTTGATTTGTATTTTTATATGAGTAATCATATTCCAAATTTGAAAATATTCAAAGTTATCACTCGGTGGATGCAACCCAAATTCAAACTTTAACTATAATTTGATATGAGTATTCCATAACATAAATTTGAAAACAATCATATAACTAAAACAAAATCTATCACCCATCAACCAAAATAACGGACAATTTCTAAGTCAACAAGGACCGCAACCCCAGAAAAAATTGGCGGAAAGAAAAAAAAGACTTCGAACGTGAATTGTATTTCCATGTGAGTAATCCATATACCCAATTTGAAAAAAAAATCAGATAAGTAAAACTGAAGTTATCATCTGGAAACCATATGGGATGAACGGATGGACAGATGGACACCACTGATTTCTAATGTCCACCCAAATTTTTTTTCGGGGGACAAATCAATGTCACTAAATTTGTCGAACTTGAAAATACATTGGCAAAAATTAAACCAACAACCTTGAATTAAAGGCCCCATTGCCATATTTATCCAACCCCTGAAATCTTCTTTGTATCATCAGATCTTTAGATACCTGGATTGAATTTTATAATTCAAGTTGAAAATGACCAGTTCTATTACAAACATCAAATTCAAGTTTGATTTGATTCAGTTATCCCTCTGGGACTATTTACTTGATATCAATTCATTCAATTGAAGGGATGTTCACTTTATTAGTGCAACAAGCAGCCTTCAATGAGAACCCACATTGTATCTCTGCCTGTCATCTGCTTATTTAATCCCAGCGATGAGAAATATACAAATCCAATAAATACTTTCAGAACTGAATTCCAGATTCCATTCCGTAGTCACAGGTGCAACAGAGGTCATCAACTTATTCCCCAAAATGGAAGGAGAAGGCCAAATCTCTAACAGAGAACATGGTCTACTCTATAACATATCTTACTTGTCCACAATACAAAACGAACATGGATAAGGTCTGATTTATAACATAGTCATCCACACTTAGTGTGTTAGTCATCCCATTGAACACTCAGTGAACACTGTCCCAGATCATTAGAGAATTTCAGGAGCTTTGGATGTGTTGTGGTCTTCTTTCTCTTCCCTGCTCGTTTGTTCCCCCTCTCTGGACTGATTCCAAAAATTGACCTGCAAATATTAAATATAATATAAGATACATAAGCAATCAAAATTAATATGTGTTTTATCAGTGTTTTATGGGCATTTCGTTCGAAAAACCAAACTTGATTAAAACACCTGTCCAGATCAAGGTTTTAAAGATGCATAATTGGATTTAACACCCCTAAATTACTATTTCTTCGGCTTCCGGGGTAAAAATATTTGAGACGAGGAACCCCAACCCTCAAAGAGTTATCAGATTTCAATTTGTTAAATCTGTTAAATCAGGGTGTCATGGATCAGTGTCGATAACAAATTATTTTTAGAACATAATACGATGAAAAGTTAAAGACATATTATGGACTTGTTTCGAGTGTGTGAAACTGATTAATTGGTACTCGGGCACTATGCCAACTGGGAGAATGTAGCATTCTAATAACTGTTACATCGCCCAAAAACTCAAAGAAATCGACCATACAACTCCATAGAAAATACCATCTGAACTACGCTCAATTGTAAATATTTACATCTCAATTCGGGATGCAACAATCGCTGATAAACTAACGAAACTGACGTTGCTATCAATACTCATTGCATTTAATAAATATATGAGACTGACGGTGTGTTGTAAATTTGAATCTATATTTGAGCAAGGTTATTCCCCATTTCTATTTGACCACCCAACCAGAGTGTTTCACATGACTTTAAGTAAGCAACAAAAATTAAGATATCTTGTGATAGTAGCTGTGGATACTTATTTATGAATAAGTAATCATGTTTATTCATGCAAATAGACATATTATAACACACCATGCTGGTTACACATTTAAATAGATGTTTGTTTACACACATGTGTGACGACACATGTTTGAGAATTCCAATTTGAATTAGGCATCATAATCGCTGATATCGTACTTGGTGTTGAGTATTTATTGGCAATAAACTGATTTGGACAACACTGGTGGTGAGTGGATGATGCAGGGATGATTTAACCCTTCCATGACAGGTGCAGCGCTGGTGCATCATTAAAGGTAATTTGGCACTGTATTCTCTTATATGTGAGTCTCCCATAGGGAACCACGCATATGTAAGAGAATGAACTTGCTTACAAGGTAAATATTGTTAGGACATTGTATTCTCATATATATGCAAGACTAAAAATGTGTTTATGTCAGCTAAGGCCAATACAAATAAATTGGTAGATTTACATCCAACTTTTTCAGAAAACTGGGGTGGGAGGGCGAATTTTATTTTTTATATTTTATTCTTCCTAACATAAATGGTCATGGAGAGTAATAGACGGGAGCTTCCTGATTTTTTCGAAAACCCTGTGCCAATGCATTCTCTTATATATGCGAGTCGCCCATAGGGCGCCTCGCATATATAAGAGAATGCATTGGCCTAACAATATTTACCTTGATCTTGTAAGCCAGTGCATTCTCTTATATATGCGAGGCTCCCTTTGGGAGACTCGCATATATAAGAGAATGCACTGGCACATGGTCTGTAATGCTGCACCAACACAGCTCCCATCATGAAAGTGTTAAGGCATGAGAACAAAATTTGCATAAAAGATATGCAAATAAATCTCGAGATAATTAAGTCGAGATCTCGAGATAATATGTCGAGATCTCGAGATAATTAAGTCGAGATCTTGAGATAATATGTCGAGATCTCGAGTTATTATGTCGAGATCTCGAGATAATTAAGTCGAGATCTCGAGATCTCGAGATAATTAAGTCGAGATCTCGAGATCTCGAGATAATATGTCGAGATCTCGAGTTATTATCTCGAGATAATTAAGTCGAGATATCGAGATAATATATGTTGTGTGCATGTCGCAAATCAGCCACCGTACATGTCTATAGCGAGCGTGCCATTCATTAGAAAACGACTTCTCGTGAGCACAAGTTAATGAAATTTCAATTGCTGGTCTCACAATCGTCGTTGTCATAGTCGACTACTCGGCGTTGTCAATTGAGTGCGATGATACGCCCCACAAATATGGACACAGCGCCATCAATCACAGAACTGAGGTTAACATCAGTTGTGAAAAATCAACCAAAGACGTATGGCTATGTTATTATTTGGTTTCCACTCAATTTTATAGGACATTATATATATTTTCTCAACTCAACTCAACTCAAAAGACGAATTTCACACAGTGATGTGTGTAAATCCAAAACAACTGGTCTATTTGTGTCAAAGATTATGTATTGTTGTGCTAACTGTCTAGTGCTGAACTCTCTACCGATTATCGAATCAAAGATTGCCGTACCTAATAGAAATATAATATGTGGTACATAACTGTCTATATTTCTGGAATTATTCATTTCTTAATGTTTTTTTCGTGTTTATCGCATCAGCCTGGTCGCAGAATCGTTAAATTGCCGCAGCACCGTGGTTGTCAAGCCGCAGAATCGTGGAATTGGTCGTAGAATCGTCGAAACGATTGTGCCGTGTGACCACGGAAGTAAATAAATGTACGCAATAGGGTCAACCTACTTGATGAGGAAATTGTGAACTATCGTCAATAGAAGCTCTCCGGAGACCACGTTTTTGCGACAACAAAGGTTTCAGCTCACGTGCGGTAAAATAACTGACGTAATCAACAGGGATCGCTTATTATTTCTGTCTGTCAGCATGTTGTAACAGGATAGACATTGTGTCTGGTGACAGATTCGAATAGCATTTTTTTCTTTGAACCACTCAAACTGTTTAGGCCTGTTACGGACCGTAGCACAGCGTAATGTCTTATGGTTATTTTAATTCGAATGTGTGTACAATTGGAGCATACCTTGTCCTGGGACAACAGATACAAGTTAAATAATTAAACTGGTGACACGCATTTTCGCTCAAATTCCACTATAAAACCATTCCCAGCAAGCACCCATTGCATGTAATGGTCTTGTTTTTTATGCTTATGTAGTGCCACTGATGGTAATACACAATACGTAATGCTCGTTGTTACAGTATATCGCTTTGTTTAGAAATGAGGTCGAGAACCCCACTTTGGGACGAAATTTTATATTGACTTATAGCGCCTGCTATCTTGAATATTCCTTGTGAAAGAAAAGCTTGGGGCAAGATGACATGAATACACATTTATTCACATCTTAATTGAATATTAATGAACTACACACAATATATAATTCTTTAAAGACCTCTGAATTTGGCATGAGAACCTTCTATGCACTTTTGATCCGATAATCTAGATTTTCTTAACGCCTCGTTCAGTTGTGACAAAATGTCTTAAACCATGTAACATTACCCCCGCATTACTATTAAATATTGTACTGTGCATCCAAATTCCAAAACACGCTCTGACACTTTTAGCTCAACTTACTTTGTAAGTTTGAGCTATTGCCATGGTTTGGCGTCCGTGTGTACCTGTGTACGTATGTCCGTCGACAATTTCCTTTGGCGCGGGCTACAGGTCATACCTGTGTTCTGATCTTTATGAAATTTGTCATGAATGTTGACATTGACATGTAGATGGGAACGAGTCATTTTGGTGTCATTCGGCCAAAAAACATGGCTGCTGGCAGCCATCTTGGATTTCAAAATTCAATCCATTGGCGCGGGCTACAGGTCGTACTGTTCGTCTGATCATCATGAAATTTGTCATGTATGTTAATATTGACATGTAGATGGGAACGAGTGATTTTGGGGTCGTTCGCCCAAAAAACATGGCCGCCAGCAGCCATCTTGGATTTTACTCTTTGCATGACTAAATCCTTTGGCGCGGGCTACAGGTTGTAGCTTTGGTCGGAACTTCATGAAATTTTTCATGGATGTTAACAATGACATGTAGATGGGAACGAGTCATTTTGGTGTCGTTCGGCCGAAAAACATGGCCGTCAGCAGCCATCTTGGATTTTACTCTTTACATGACTAAATCCTTTGGCGCGGGCTACAGGTCGTACCTTTTGTCTGTTTTGTCTGATGTTTATGAAATTTGTCATGAACGTTGCCATTGACATGTAGATGGGAACGAGTCATTTTGGGGTCGTTTGGCAAAAAAACATGGCTGCTGGCAGCCATCTTTGATTTCAAAATTCAATCCACTGGCGCGGGCTACAGGTCGTACTGTTCATCTGATTATCATGAAATTTGTCATGGATGTTAATATTGACATGTAGATGGGAACGAGTGATTTTGGGGTCGTTCGGCCAAAAAACATGGCCGCCAGCAGCCATCTTGGATTTTACTCTTTGCATGACTAAATCCTTTGGCGCGGGCTACAGGTTGTTGCTTTGGTCGGAACTTCATGAAATTTTTCATGGATGTTAACAATGACATGTAGATGGGAGCTGTATGAGAATTAACCATTTCATCCGTAGTTAGAACATAATTCTTAAGCTGCCAATCAGAATTAATGAGGTGTGCTGTGACAGTCTGGTAACTGGTAGTTGCCCGCGATGTCCAGCTATCGGTTGTCAGAGCTAAATACTGTGCGTTATCAATGTCATTTTAAACAGAAGCCTTTGTTTCTTTATACAGATCGGGGATAACTGTGTTTGATATATGTGTTCGCCCTGGAATGTCATAGCGAGGTTCAATTGTCCTCAGAAGATTTACAAATCCTGGGTCTGTGACTACTTGATACGGACGCATGTCCTTGGCAATAAACTGTCCGATGGCTTTTGTTATTCGGCTATATCTGTCTGACGATTTTCTTAATTTGGACACGAATACCTCTGGTATGCTCAGCTGCCCCTTCGTTGTCTGTTTTCTTTGGCAGCATCAATTTCCGCTACGTCAATAGAGTGTTTCCTCTTCAAATGGGCCCGCATATTCGTTGTCACTCCCGATTTGTAACACACTGTTTCTTTGCATAATCTGCAAATTGTCCGCGACATATCCGGCTGTTTTTCTTTTATTTTTATAAAACCGAAATAGTCCCACACTTTCGATTTTTTTATTGATTTTATTTGATTGAATGATAGACATTTCAGCAGACATTTTGATGCCGCACACTGACCGCAGATAGTAAAACAACGCGCATTACCATTGGTTTATCGAGTGTGACCTTTGAGCTTTTGACCAATCAGAGCTCTGCTCGCAAAAGATTTTCAGTGTGACACGTGTTTGACCCCGATAACCCGGTCGATTTTTTAAACAGGGCAGGTCATTGTTCAGTTAACAGGTCGTACTGTTCGTCTGATCATCATGAAATTTTTCATGTATGTTAATATTGACATGTAGATGGGAACGAGTGATTTTGGGGTCGTTCGGCCAAAAAACATGGCCGCCAGCAGCCATCTTGGATTTTACTCTTTGCATGACTAAATCCTTTGGCGCGGGCTACAGGTCGTACCTTTTGTCTGATGTTCATGAAATTTGTCATGAACGTTGCCATTGACATGTAGATGGGAACGAGTGATTTTGGGGTCGTTCGGCCAAAAAACATGGCCGCCAGCAGCCATCTTGGATTTTACTCTTTGCATGACAAAATCCTTTGGCGCGGACTACAGGTCGTAGCTTTGGTCGGAACTTCATGAAATTTGTCATGGATGTTAACAATGACATGTAGATGGGAACGAGTCATTTTGGCGTCATTCGGCCGAAAAACATGGCCGCTGGTGGCCATCTTGGATTTCAAAATTCAATCCATTGGCGCGGTCTACAGGTCGTAGCTTTGGTCGGAAATTCATGAAATATGTCATGGATGTTAACAATGACATGTAGACGGGGAAACGAGTCATTTTGGGGTCGTTCGGCTGAAAAACATGGCCACCAGCAGCCATCTTGGATTTTACTATTTGCATGACTAAATCCTTTGGCGCGGGCTACAGGTCATAGCTTTGGTCAGATCTTCATGACATTTGTCATGGATGTTAACAATGACAGGTAGATGGGAACAAGTCATTTTGGGGTCAATTGGCCAAAAAACATGGCCACCAGCAGCCATCTTGGATTTTACTCTTTGGCACAGGTTAGACATTTCAATTAGCACCTTTCCTATTCCTCCATTTACTGTCAACCATTAAATTATACCCCTACCTAAGTTGAGCTACAGTGTCATTGAGACTTTCTAGCCGTCGTATTTGAGATTAGTGTACATAGAATAACATTTAAAGTTGATAAATCAAATTTATTTGGTTGGTACCCGAAACGTCCGTCCAATGAAAAATAAAAAAATCAAACAATCCAACCCCTAAATCACCGAAATCTATACTCTAATCATCAAACTAAATAGCCCTATTGTCAAACAGACGCTGTTTCACGAAGGACAGCTAATTTGGGTGTGGTACTCCTCATACATCGAGTTTAATAACGATTTTTGTCTTTTTTTTATCAGTTTTACAGATTTATTTTCGCGGGAGGCCAGTTTGAGAACTCGAGAAGCGCTGCAGTAAATGACTCCAAAATAAAATAATTCCTTATTAGCTCAACTTTACTTTGTAAAGTTTGAGCTATTGCCATGGCTTTGTCGTCCGTGTGTACGTAAGGCGTCAACAATGCAGGCTACAGGTCGTACCTTTGGTCGGATCATTATGAAATTTGTCATAGCTGTTGACATCAACATTTAGACCAGAATGATTAATTTTGGGGTCATTCGGTAAAAAAACATGGCCGCCAGTGGCCATCTTGCATTTCAAAATTCAATCCATTAGCACGGGCTACAGGGCGTACTGTTTGTCTGATCGTTATGAAATTTGTCATGGATGTTAATATTGACGATGTAGATGGGAACGAGTAATTTTGGGGTCATTTGGCCCAAAAACATGGCCGCCAGCAGCCATCTTGGATTTTACTCTTTGTATGACTAAATTCTTTAGCACTGGCTACAGGTCGTACCTTTAGTCTGATCATCATCAAATTTGTCATGGATGTCAATATTGACATGTAGATGGGAACGAGTAATTTTGGCGTCATTTGGCCCAAAAACATGGCCACCAGCAGCCATCTTGGATTTTACTCTTTGTATGACTAAATCATTTAGCACGGGCTACAGGTCGTACCTTTAGTCTGATCATCATCAAATTGGTCATGAATGTTAATAATGACATGTAGATGGGAACGAGTCATTTTGGGGTCATTCGGTCAAAAAACATGGCCGCCAGCAGGCATCTTTGATTTTACTCTTTGTATAATAAATCCTTTAGCACGGGCTACAGGTCGTACCTTTAGTCCGATCATCATAAAATTTGTCATGGCTGTAGAAATTGGAATGTATATGGGAACGAGTCATTTTGGGGTCATTCGGACAGCGGCCATCTTGGATTTCAAAATTCAATCCATTAGCACGGGCCACAGGTCGTACTGTTCGTCTGATCATTATGAAATTTGTCATGGATGTTAATATTGACATGTAGATGGGAACGAGTAATTTTGGAGTCATTCGGCCGAAAAACATGGTGGCCAGCAGCCATTTTGTATTTTACTCTTTGTATGACTAAATCCTTTAGCACGGGCTACAGGTCGTACATACCTTTAATCTGATAATCATGAAATTTGTCATGAATGTTAACAATGACATGTAGATGGGAACGGGTAATTTTGAGGTCATTCTGCCAAACAACATGGCCACCAGCAGCCGTCTTGTATTTTACTCTTTGTATGACTAAATCCTTTAGCACGGGCTACAGGTCGTACATACGTTTAATCTGATAATCATGAAATTTGCATGGGTGTTGAAATTGGAATGTAGATGGGGAACGAGTCATATGATGGAAAGACATGTTATATAACAACATATCACAAACAATGTTATGTTAGTCACAGCATAACTTTTATAAATGGTTTTGGCTTTTAAGTACTTAATTAACCCTTTCACGATTTCCAGAAAAATTGCAAAAGCCCTGTGTCAGTACATTCTCTTACATATGCTAATCTCCCAGAGCGAGTCTCGCATATATAAGGGAATTCATTGATCAAAGCAGTTTTTCCATTTATCTTATAAGTCAGTGCATTCTCTTATGTACCTGATGCTTCCAATGGGAGACTCGCCTATATAAGAAAATGCGCTGGCACAGGATCTTTAATCCTGCATTTTTCAGTATTAAAACAAAGTATGATTAACCAACAGTATGTTGTTTTAACATGTTTGAAGTGTCATGTGCAGCTGTCATGTGGATAAAATATATCCATGTTACAGGTTGACTGTATGATATCACAACAAATAAATACAAAATAAAAGCATCTGCTTCTCAATGATTTAAAAAACAATTGCCCTAAAATCATTTCTTTTTTGTGTGGTGTTATAAAGGCAGTTGACTTTCATAGGTGAACCTGTCATAATTAACACACAAAACACAAATTTCAAATACAGTATGACTGGCAATAAGATTAAGCTCCATGGTTAAATGCAATGGACATAATGGTTTTGATAAATAATGTTTTTAAGTCTTAATGGGTTTGATTAAAATGAGATATGAAATATCACAAATAGAAATGGACGGTTTCAAATATACATGTATACGTAAATAGTGAAAGACTTTTAATGAAAATGCACTTTAAATATAACATGTATAGCACTCTGGAACCATCAGACATGATGGAAAAACATGTTTTAACATGATACCACAAAAATATTCCATAATTTTTATAAATATACTATATTTCTTTAGAAGTCAGAGAAAAATCCATGTACCTACAAAATCCAGCCTAGAAGTATAAGTCATCTACAGCGGAAAATGTTCAATTAATAATTTATTTTGAGGAGGGCCGAGCGCAAAATTAACTTTAATGTCCTCTAAATGTATAAACAATGCGAAACATGATTGACAATGCTTTAAGCTTTTTCATCATTGAACGCTGATATCTAAACATCCCCCTACTAGGTATTCAAAATGGAAACATTGACTCAAACGTTCTGCCACATTCAAAATATGTTTTCAATGACAGAACATGTTTTAGAGTTCCACATCAGTCTATTATAGTCTATTAATTTGTAGGGGTGATCAGGGTAAATTGATCGTAGGAGAGACAATGGGTATTGACTATTGAAAGGATTGAGGTATACGTTTATACCACTCTATAGTGTTATGGAATGCAAAAAAAACATGCATGTATATCACAGACAAGATGGCAGCATAAGTACATCAGAAATAAATACTGACAAAGAATTGATGCTTTGAGAATATGCATAGCACTAAAATTATTTTGCAAGAAGTACTCCCATTTGTCACAATATAGGCATTTGTCACAATATAGGCATTTGACACATTTCTATGTGAAAGTTTGCATGATATTATAAAAATACCAGCAATATGGGTATGTTTTCAAATTCTGAATTGTACACTTTTTGAACAAGATGTTTATAGTAAGAATGGAAAATTCTCTGCTGTTCACTTTTGTTTTGAGTATGATCTAAACTTTCTGTAATGATGAACCGCAATCACTTGTACAGAAAATTTCCTTTGCAAGGAAAATTATCTACATGGTTTATCTGCTTCGAGGGCAGGTGATTGCAGGATTTTATCATGTATCTGCACGGTCACATTCACTTATGTGTAATCTGTGAAAGTCAGAAGAAACACTGCTAATATTTTTCGATCACACTCGTCTGATTAGTCACTTCGCTGAAATGATTCCATACCCGACACTAACATTAAAATATGTTAAGTAGGACCTGAAAACAACAAGGATTATATGTATATAATTTTATGAAAATGTATGCAAATTTCTAATGCGCGCCTAAATTATATTTGTATTTCTTGTCATTATTAAAGGTACTCAATCCGATCAGACACTCAGAAATTACTATTTCTTCGGCTTCAGGGGTAAAAAATAATTCATCTGAATTGAGGAACCTACCAATCAATGATGAGGGAGTTCAGATATCGATATTTTAAGTCTTGTTATTTTTATTTTTTCTGTCCCAGAAATCGCCGTCAAAAGGATGATCTCGGTCAGAATTGCGTTATTATTGCCACTTGATTTTTGAGTTATGCATCCTCGTCTGTTGGAATAATGTTTCTGGTGTACACATCGAGAAAATTACGAATTATGGGCAAATTATTAGTACACACCTCAAGAAAATTACAAATTTCAAAAAACAATATATATTAACTCTGAACTTTGTATGATGGGTTCCTTGACTCGAATCAAATATTGTTTACCCCTGAAGCCAAAGAAATAGTAATTAAGGGGTGCTTAAGCGGATTGAGTACCTTTAAATGGACAATGAGAGACTTCAAGACAATTAAATTTGATTGTGCTGAAATTAACACTTTGACAAAAGATCTCAGAAAATAATATGTTAAACTATATAACATTAAGACATAATGGAAAGCATACTAATCATTTAAAATGGTCAAGCTTAAACGTAATGAACTTGACATCTTCCAGTTCAGAGTAAAATTAAAACCATACACATATGTCGTCTTACATTTACATGTTTTGGATACTATTCATATAGAGCCAGTACTTCAACAAACACATACAAAAGCCCTGTTCCATTACTGAACGACTTCCTATTAAAGTTGATAATTTCGAAGCAAAACACTTTGAATGACAAATGTCCTTTAAAATGTCTTATTTTAACAAACATATATGTTATTAACAAACAAATATAACATATAAAAGAGAACATTTCAGAGTTACCAAATGTAAAAATAGTTGTTTATGAAGAACAACAGTAATTGGAATACTTCACTCTGCTAAGTGTACAACACTTGTGACACATGTGCCCATTGATTTCATGAGCAGCTTGAAGGGAACTGAGTCAAACACCTGCTTCTCAGATCCTAACTCATCTACCAGCATAGCCACATTGACGGTGAATTCTTTCTCATCATTTGTGAAAAGGAGAAAGTTCTCTCTGCAGAAAGAAATTTGAAAGCATTAGTTATCAGTCATAGTTAGCATAAAGCCACTCAGCATACTCAAATACCCAATATGTGATATCACAGACTTTTAAAAGTTTCAGAAAACAATCCTGTTCATTATCAAACCTAGGTCGTACAAGCAAAGATAGTCAGCACATTAGTGTGCAAAACTCACATGAGGTAAAATGATCATTGCAAACTTTAAAATAACCATAGAGAGGTTCAATTTTAAAGTGTATACACCGTAATTATGTTATAGTTCACATATTTTTAATTATCATTTTCAATTAATTAATAGTCATAAGGAGGTTATCTAAAAATCTACTGGCCAACACTAGTTCCTGACAATGGAAAATGTTTACAAGCTGAAATGATTACAAAAAATACTAACCCTTCCTTGTCCAGGCCAATCACTGTCACCTCTCCCTCGCTGTCTATTTCAATTGGTACTTCTGGCACAATTTCCTGAAAAGTTATATTCATAAGATATGTATATTGGTTACTGTTATAGTCATTACACCATCATCCTATTATGCCCACCTATTATTTTGTTTTATTAAACCAATTGCTATAAAGCATGAACACAAACACACTCGTTGCAAGTTGCAAAGTACAAAAGTTTCAATCTTAATTTTCTACAAACATTTAATTAATAATGTCCATGCAACCCTGAGTCTCCAGCATACTGATACAACAAGAGGTGTGCACTCGAGTGCTAGCATACCTCCACTGTGGCAAATTCAACCCGCATTATCCGTAAACTTTTTTACTTTAAAGAAACATTCGGACTAATAATAGAATTTTCTAACAGTCTGAGCCAATCCCTAGCCACATCATGTAGAGACGGTATTGTGAGAATTCAACACCAAAACTCTCATAGTAAATTTTTAGCACCAAGGGATGGGTAAACATCTGCCGATTGTGATCGGCCTCTCGTTAATCTCTCTATTCATTGCTCATCACAAAAAAATTACCTTCTTTACAAAGTTGAGCTACAGTGTCATTGACACTTTCATCTAGTTGGTATTATATATCCACCGCATGATTTTTGTCATTAAGAATGCCGGATTTCAATTAAAAGAGAGATATTAAAATTAATTTAATAAAGTTCAAGTCACATGATTTTCGCCTAAATATAGGCATTGCGAAATAAACAGCGCCAAATTTAAACTGATTTATATAAGCACATGTTTACAAATAAACCACCATATCAGTGAACATATACCAATATAGTCGATAAAATAAGAAATCATGAGTATTGTTTCATGGTCAGTAGCTATATTCACTCACTGCATGTTATTTTGAGCACAGGTTTTGGTATTTGTGACAAAAATAGCTTTTCTGACAAGATATTTACTAAGAAAATTTCTATATTTTCCAGTATTTTCTGAGTGATATTTTGTCAGAAAAGCAATTTTTGTCACAAATTCCAACACACGTGTTTTGAGCCTGCACCAGCTAGCCTGAGGCACTGATATTTGGCACACACACAAAATTGAAATTTAATAAAAAATCTGTTTTTATTTAATTTTGGCCAAATTGATCCAAATTCCTGAGGGTCATTTGACATTTCTGTAGACCCACGTTGAAACTGTAGATTTGACATTGCATGTGCACAAATAAATAACCATACACCAAGGTAGTCAATAAAATTAAGAAATACTGAGTAGTGTTTCATGGTGAGTAGCAACATTCACTTACAGGTATTTGGCCAAAATATATATATTCACTCACTATCTTATTTTCATTTTGAGCCTGCATCAACTAGCCTGAGTGATTAAGTCAAATTGCCTTTCTCAGTCTTTCCGTGGAGAACAGTGGTGGTGGCTGCAGAGTCAGGATTTTGAAATTGGTGTGGGAGGTCCCAGGTGACATTTGGTGGCATATCCCGAACGCCCGTGTTGGGGGAAGGTATGGGAGGTCCAATATAAAAATATTATTGTTCAGTTTCACTCGTTCAAAATGAACCTAGTACCCACAAATATTAGATTAGATTAGATATTTTAGATTAGATATTTTATTTGTATGATAAACATATATACATGTATTATTTTAATAAATCGTTCAGTAGCAAAAAACAATCAGGTTTAACTATATGGCGGGTCGGAGTTTTGTATGCGAAATTTTAAGCCCATATAGAGCTTATTTTTTCCATTTATAAACAATAAATTTATAGACAATAAATGTTCATATTTCGGTAATTATACAAAACTCCGACCTGCTGTATATATAAAACTGATTGTTTTTGCCACTGAACGATTTATTAAAAGAAAATAATTATGCTTTCGAAGATATAATGTCCCTTTAAATGAAATCCACCAATTGCATAACAGAATGACATTGATTCCAACCGCAAATTGATTATTGTTTATTTGGACTACACAGTGCAACATGTAATTTTATATATCTCGAAAATACACTGAAGGTTGTTTATTCAGAACCCTAAACTTGACTAAAGGCTTTGGGTCAAATAACTTCCACTGGTATAATGTTGTAGATTTATGAATATGCATTTGAAACATAAGTTATTGTTGCATGTTCTAAATCATTTATCATTTCGATTCGATATTTGATTCGAAGTTGTGAATTCAATTCAATATTTGATTCGATAAAAATCATAATTCGCAGGTCCCTAGTTGAGAGATACATGTACATGCACTAAAATTAGGGCGCTGGTCAGTCCACATTCCACATGCATGTAATACATGTAAATTCAGTCATTTGGCCAAATGACAGGTTTGACAGATTGACATATACGTGCTGAAACAAATATTCACGAAAAATTGAAAACAATTTGACGTCATGCATGTACCCTGAGAATATTAATCCACATTTAACTTTACATTTATCAGCACTGCATACCTTGATGAAAGCATTGTATGAGCTACAAAAATAAATGTAAATAACTAAGAAATTGCATCTCTGATTGAAGTGAAATTGAACACACTGATTAAAGGGATAATATGGATTCGTGACCACAAATATTTGTCATAGAGTGGTTAAATACAATCATTTTGATATATGCGATGGGCTAATTACCGACATATAGGGGCTAGAAGTTATTGAAACCCCTTCACAATGGTATCATTTTATAAACCAGAAAATATACATCAAATCCATATTATCCCTTTAAGATATAGAACTTCCATGTATTCATAATGTATAAACATGTTAAAAACAAAATGCCTTTTCACTGAATGAATGAATGACATCAATGAACTGAAATATTTCTCACCATTTAAATTTATCACAATGGATATGCTTGTGAATTTAGTAGAGAGTGCCATGCGATTAACCATCTATGGAATTGTACACAATCTAGCAAATAATGGATCCCGATGATCTCTGATCTCTGACTAGTAAGTCATTTTAGAAACAGTGATTGTGAATTTGTGATATTATATACAGACTGATCACATTTCAAAATTTATAAGAACCATTCTAGCAGTGATGTTGAGCACTATAGCTTTAACCCTTTCAGTGCCAGGTCCAATTTTTGTATCAACCCATATACCCTGTGCCAATGCATTCTCTTATATATGCGAGTCGACCCATATATAAGAGAATGCATTGGCCTAACAATTTTTCAAAATTTGTTATTATTTTTTACAATTTTTTTACAATTTTAATAATTTTTCCTTATATTCTTTAACAGACTTATTTTGTGGGTTTAGTGCCAGCGAATCTTACGTTTTTCATGGGCATCAAAATTATTACTTAAATACTTGGTGATAGTTTTGAGTTATAACATGCCCCTAAGGTTTTATCCAGTTTGTTTTTAAATTCGCTATAGCATGCTTAAGCATACCCAAACAAAATTTAACCCAAAAAAATTCAACCCAAAAAAATCTAACAATTTAAAAAAAAAAAATTAGGGACGATTTTACAGACCGTAAATGAGGGCCGATGAGATCGGCCCCTGGCACTGAAAGGGTTAATTACATAAACGCATGCTTTGTTGAATATGAGTATCACAGGTTAGGTATTGGGAACAGGTATTAGGCAAAAACAATTTGTTTAAATTTAACAAATACCGGTACCTCCGATTACTTATCATTGAAATATACACGGCACTGTGACATTGAGATACCTATTATAATTTATAAAGTGGTACACATAAATGTGTATGCTTGAAGTACAGTCCTAGGAATCACTGTCCATGTAATATTGAACTTGATTAAAGTATAATAAATAAATAAATATATTACCTCTACTATATAGATATAACTACCAGTTAGGCAACATCAGATTTAGTTATTATGCAAACCATCATCTGATTCGCTGAAACCATGCATTTATCTCCCCACATTTGACATGTGACAATTAAGTTAATTGTTCTTAATGCGCTCGTTGGGTCATATCAACTCTACCTTGTCTGAGTTGTACATAAATCGTAATTTTCCATCCAAATATCAGCATAAATTCACATTTATTGAATTGTTGAAAAACATTTATGACGTAACAGGAAGTGTATCTCTTCAGTTCCCTATTACACATTCCTTATTTAAAATTTGCAGCCAAACTCCAGCGCGAGTTATCTCCCATTGCTCCTCTTGAGGTGCGGAGAATGGAATATAAATTTTGCTTTCACATCTCAAGGTATCAACCACCCCTAGGGCCCTACTTGAAAATATATAGATATATTACTTTGAGATGGTCATTTCTACATTTCTCTAGTAATGAGAATGAGTTAAAATTTGTAGTTAGTAGAGTAATAGCAGAGCCAGTTTTAACACATCCGATGTCTGTTTACTCGCATCCGTAATCCCTATTCGGATAATTACTGGTTGGCGAATAAGTAATCAGGTATTTATAAAATAGATGTGTTTCTCCAAAATCATAAAGAATTCCACACAGTTTTCACCTGAAAGAATATTCGAGTAACTAACAGCTATTTTCTCGTAAGTGGGGAAAGATACTAAAAATCTGAATACACCAGAAAAAAATATGGAATATGATGATATAAACTCAGAATTCGCGAATGTTTGTGTGGCATAAAAATTTGTACTCTGTAATTTCACTCAAATCATCTGCCAATGAAAATGCAGATCACAAAATTTTTACTTGCCAAACTGGTCTTTATATTAATATAATAACATAAATAGAGGATCTACAACGAGTCCCCAGTTTATAGCGGAATTTACAAAACGAGTCCAGTAAATTAGGTCTGGACCGAGCCTTTGGCGAGGTCCAGACCTAATTTACTGGACGAGTTTTGTAAATTCCGCTATAAACTGGGGACGAGTTGTAGATTCTATTTATTACATGATCCAGAACCTGACAAAACATGCTTTAAATCAACAAATGGGACGTGAAACTAAACATCGCTTCTATAAGGCCTGCGATGACGTATCACGTAACGTTGCGCTGTGTGCCCGCGTAAATAAATAGTCCCAGATAAACAAAGACTCTTTGACGTATTTAATTGCGTAATTTTAATGAATAAAATGTTCAATCTCTTCACTCCTCGTCTCCCGAATCTGAATCTATGATTATTCTCCGACGGTGTTGGTTCGCTCCTGTCGCAATTATGCACGTGCACTTCAAAAGTGCCGCCATACACATTTCCGAAAAGCGAATTCGCTGTGCCGTGGACATTCATTTGATTGTTTGATGTGTTCGTGTTTGTCATTGTTTTCATCACTGCGTGGATGTTTCTCGGAACACTTTCAACTCTAGCTGGTACTTCTGTTGACATAGTGTTAATTGAATTTTCTGGAGTTACCGATGATTTTGTGCTTGATGACGACAGAACACGTGAGATTTGTTGATGTTGTTCTGAATTCAAACAGCTGTAGTTGTTTACAGACTGGATGTTTTTGTGACCGCTAATTTGTACAATATGGTTTGCCGGGATTTCAAAGTCATTTAATTTCTGGATCATATGCTTTCTTGCACTGTGGTTTGACAGGTGTTTTTCTGACGAGAATCCGGCTGCCTTACACATTCGGCGCATCAATGATCCCAGTTTATTTACGCCAATTGGCTGACGCTTGAACCACATTTCACCTGGTTTGGGTGTGCCTATTCCGGTGTGGGTTGCAAGATAGAACGGACGGTCAGCACCATTGAAATCCTTCGGACGTTTATCTCTGTAGATTTTGTAGATGTTAACAATACATTTCAGTGGATCGGTGTTATTAGCCCATAATTTTGGACGGATTCTGCGGATATCTCTTGGATTGGCACCGGTCCTGGTTTTGGTCTGACGTTCATTAAATTCCAGATATGGAAGAGAATCAGCTGGTTCACACAATGTTACGTCACCCCAGCACATGTCTCGATGTTCTCCTGTACCACGCAGACCAAAATGAACTGTGAAGTAAAACCAGAGTGTATTTGTGATGGCCATGGGTAGGGACGATCCGAACTGCTCAGTTTCCCACAGAGCATAGATCTCTGCATCAGAAATGGGTTCTGACTTGTGTGGTGCGTTTCCCTTGCCATCACGTTTCAACGACTTTTGTTTGCATTTGAGGACTTCACGAACCTGTGCAAACTCAACGCTGGTAATGATCGAATAGCCATATTTCTGACGCCTCAATTGTCTGTCGAAGCTTGAAATAAATCCCCGAAGTGATGTAGGCTCATATTCGGACCCATCGGATTTGCGGACACCAATTAGGAATTTGCACAACAACGGAGATAGTTCACCGTTAGTTCAGTCATGAACGTAGTGCGTATCCTTCTACGCTGGAAGCAGCAATCTGCGAAAGCGGTCATGTTGACCTAGTTCACCGTGTGGAATTAAGTGAATTTCCCGGACTGTGTTACCTGTGTTTTCAAGGTAAGTTTTGAACAGTTTTAGGTCACAAATTGTTTTATAGAGGGTGTTATTGTTGCTTTGTCGAACCATGAATTCATTTATGTCCGATTCACTAACCTCTGCGAACCTTGTATTTTGAAAACTTGAATTTGATGTGGAAGCGATTGCATCATCAGCAGGTGTACTTGTTGACGTCGGCTCCGAGTCAGCTAACAGCGACAATCTTTCCGGCTCTATTTCAACTTCAAAGTCTATTCCATCCAATTTAACGGTGTAATATTCGCCATCTGCACCGATCCGATGACCAATTATTGTTCCCTGGCCCTCATAGTCAATATTTACATTAGAATTCGTTGGAAAAATATTTGAAGCCATACTTTTGAAACGTAGCGAACGGAATTTAATCAGACGATAAACCGGAAGTCAAAGGTCAAGTTGGCCCAACAATAATACTTTTGGGTACACCTGGCACTATTTCCTGTTATTAAACGAACGGTTAATATCAGAATTTATAGAACGGGTTTATTGAATGGAATAAGGGTAGGATCATGTAATAATATAATATATTGATTTAATATTATTAAATAATATTTTATTCAACTAACAGTGATTCCTAGGGACTGTGCTTGAAGATTGCACACATATAAATTCATAAATGTTTGATTCAATATAATGAAATGTGAGAATTTAAAAAGCCATACATAGGATAATGCCTACAAAAGAGGTCTATAAAGTTACATTTTGTACAAGTACTATACGCTATCCACTGAGCTCCACAATTTGATTGGATCCAATTTGCAGACAGCCATTCAAGAAGACAACTGGATATATATTGAAATAATGCAGTTGAGAAATGTACCTTGAATCTTCATGAAGATGAAGCTGCTCTGTTGGAGGCCAATTTTTCTTCTTGCACATCGCAATCTCCGCAATCCTGCCGGTGACACACCTGGTGAGAGCAATTTGGCTGTAGATGCCACTGAAACTGCAGGGTAGAATTGCAGTGCCTTTAGTTGAGTAATTATTGGAGTTGGAATTCTGCTTCTAGGTGTTGTTACCGATCTTGAGCGTGTTGGTCCTGATCCATCATCACTGCTTGATGATGAATTATGTCGCGAAACGGC
Organism: Siphonodentalium dalli; assembly: GCA_032622095.1. Taxonomy (NCBI): domain Eukaryota; kingdom Metazoa; phylum Mollusca; class Scaphopoda; order Gadilida; family Siphonodentaliidae; genus Siphonodentalium; species Siphonodentalium dalli. The sequence continues at coordinate 208,169,934 of CP136065.1, forward strand.
AGTCCGTACAAGAGTTGGTATAAGACTCTTACATTTACTTTCATCACTGCTCGAAGAAGCTCTCAGCAGGGCACATCCAAGACTTCGGGCCAGGCTACCAGCAGTTTGATCTGTACCATTTGCACTCTATACATGACAGTTTGAACTGTAATCTCACCAGAATTTACAGGGACGTCTGACAGGGCTTATATTTCGGCGAGAATCCAAATCTAGATTCTAGATTCTAGAAATATATGCCCTAGACGAGTGATGACCTAGCCCCCACCCAAGCTTGGCATGTAACGTTGAACATTAACAAGTTACCTCGATCCTCCACTGGAATAATTAATAGTTTTCTCGGCATTTCTTACCATAATAATATAAAATAAGTGAGGGAAAAAAAATGTGCGAGTGGGGGGGGGGGGAAGATACCCAGGGTGGGGGGGAAGATACCCAGGGTGGGGGGGGGGAGATATCGTGTTACACCGGTACCAAACAATCGTGGAGTCGATGTAATAGCAGTATGAATTGCAGAGCTTGTGCTGGGCACAGCAGGCTGTGGACTAGAAGCTTCGCTGGCAAAGAATCTGGAAGAAAAGAAAAAAAATACATCTGTAGTTTGTGCTTTTGTACTTATTTTATTGATATATATAAGAATGACAGTGTGTGTTGTAAATTTGGAAATATTTTCGTAAAAATAACTACTTTGAACAAGATTATTTTAGAGTTCTATTTTATCACCCTCTACTTGAGTGTTTCGCATCACTTTTATGGTTATATTCACCACATTGAGAAACACAACAGACCCATATTATTGCAATATATTGTGTTCAAAATGGCATATTACTGTGCTTCTGTAATTACATGTTCTGCATCTAATAATAATAATATTACCACACAGAAGACTGAGAAGAGCAAATGATTATTTATTAGCTTACCAATTATAAACAAACAATAACAAATAATAATAACGCAAATATGTCACACCTGGAAGGGTAGTCCAAGTCTTCTCGTACTAAAATCGGCTAAGATATTGGGATGGAGGTGCCGGTCTTTAGTCCAAGCCCGCTTCTATACCAATCCTATCACACGAGTTACGCCCACGATCTGTGGCGGGAATCTGTGGTGTATTTTACTCGATTTACCTAATGAATCAATACATGATGCTATATACATCGGAAAGAGAGACATATCATGGTCATAATGGTGTATAATAATCTAACTTTCATGTTAAATTACGCATAGAATATTCCGGTTGATTGTCACCAACATCGCTGTTTTTTCTGTTTGTTTACTTAACTGAAAGCCGAACTCAGGTTCCGAAGAACTTCGGCATTGTCCGGTGTTTGTTCTGAGTATTCTAGTTTCCGTTTCTATATATAGCGCGGGGTTTTCCGAACAAAATAGCGAAAACCGATCGCCGCAAAGTCCAGTTTCCAATGTGCTTTGAGAACAATTCCCGCACTAAAAACTTAATGACATAATGGAGGATCAGAAAGGTAGTTTTGTTGACAATTTTCACAAGCAACTTGTCAAAATTGGAGCAAATTAGAACTCTTGTGTCTGACTTGCCATGTGTGATTTTCATCCATGTGCATTTTGACTTTTGTGTTGATAAAATAATAGGAGAACCGAATCACACAGTTTCGAAATATAGTTCTTCCGTTTTAGTGGGACTTTTCAAACTTAAGGTTAAAAATTTATACAAATTTTGTTTGATTTTTTGTGTGCTTAACAAGAGCAGTATATTGCTCTGTTCGCTTAGTATATATCTTAAGTCCACCAAATGTGGGAAATGTAGCACCATATTATTTATTCTAATGGTCGTTGTGTTTACACTGTTTTAAACTTTGAGAGGGTTGTAATTCCCCGTAATTTATTTAATGTATTACATTTATATCTTCAATGTTTAATTAATCTATTTATTTTTTATTTATTGACACACATAATTACGATTACAATGGAGAATTCATCGTAATTTGCGTTGTCAGTCGAAAATCTACGGAATATTTTCAACGGAAAATGCCGAACACAGTTCGCGAGGTCAACTGAGTTCGCATACTTTAAAATTTTTTTAAACATTGCGGTAAATGTCTCTTTTCGCATTAAATTACCGCTTTCAATTCACAACTGATGTGGGTTTCAGATCAAATAGCATGTCTTCTGCGGAAAATATCCGTTTATTGTCGCAATTGTGATATTTTATTTCATATAATTGTGGTTTTATTTGAGCGGGTCACTAACGCTTAAGTCGTGTCATAAGAATGCATGGGCCTGGAACTCGGACTAAAGACCGGCACCTCCATCCCAATATCTTAGCCGGTTTTAGTACGAGAAGACTTGGACTACTGGAAGGGAAGCCGAGCAACTTTGAGGCAAACTCAAATATGGAAGCGTTGTTGTGGAACGTTTAATATTGATTTGCCGGAATAATCACTTCAAAAGATTATTGTCTCCGCACATCAAAAGGAACAACAAATCACAAAAACGGACAATTTGGATTGCAATGCATTTATGTATATAAAATGTAATTTACTAGTAACTTAGTCCCCATGACAGTGATGAATATGCAACCAATGATCACTTTTATTGCAATTTGGTCATTGTGAAAAAAAAATGCCTTTAACCCTTTACCCAACAGAACGGCCAAAACCGGCCAAATAAAGCTTCAACAGCCTAAAATATCTTCGGTCTGTCTCAATAGAACCATACAAATATGGATATCATTGGAACCGGCTCCTTGACCACATTGTGATAGTTACAGTTATGCCCTGTGCCAATGCATTCTCTTATATATGCGAGTCGACCATAGGTCGCCTCGCATATATAAGAGAATGCATTGGCCTAAAAAAAATCTTTTTTTACCATTTTTTCTTACATTCTTTAACAATTTTATAATTTTTAATGTGTTAAGCCAATGCATTCTCTTTATATATGCGAGGCGACCTATGGTCGACTCGCATATATAAGAGAATGCATTGGCACAGGGCCGTTCTGTTGGGTAAAGGGTTAATACTTTTATCAGAACTACGAAAGAAAAGTAGTCTGAATTGAAGCAGGCGACAATTATTTACGGCAACATACGCCGACTGAGAATGGTGTGCACATATATATGTATACAATTAATTTAATGTACATGTTAATGACACATTACAATTATTGAATTAACGACCCCATTACTTTAGCGACAATGAGTGATTAAGTCCTGGTCAAAGATATCAGCACCCCTACTTCTGGATATATTGCTGAGCGGCTAATGACCCAAAAAGAAACATTGCATCATAAACAGAAAACTCATTTCGAATATATATATTGTTTATATGCATCACATACAGTATACTTACTTGTCCAGGAGAATTTTCGCGATCATCGGCTGAAGCTGTTTATTGACAGAACTGATTATCCTAACTACTTGTGAATTTGTGCATGGACATTCTAAATATTCATACGAGTTGATATGACCCTGATGTATTCAATCCCTATGTATGGCTCTAAAAGTTATTTACATACAATCGGTACAAAGAAACTGGTAATTAGGCTTATTGGCTTTATCCCATTTAGAATTACTTGTCAGACCAGCACATTTCCTATGAACCCATAAGTTACATTTCGCACACTGAATCCAGCACTTTGCCCTGCCAACTGTGCCACAAACTTTACAAATCACAGGATTCACAGCACTATCATCCTTACGTTCCTGCCCCTTGTTAGAATTTCCAGACGATGAATCAACAACCTTTTTCTTCTTACTGTCTTTCCCTGTCAATGATTTCTCATCACTTTTCCTCTTCTTCTCCTTTGAGACTTGTATTTGCTTCCTGTGAGCCATTTCTTTGTTGATTGCCAAATCGGTCATATAGTCCCTTCTGTATTGACTGAGCATTACAAGAAGGAATTTCCACACTATTTCTTCATAAAGTTCTATAAGAAGAGAGGCCTTAACAACGATGGAATCGAGTTGACATGATATTGAGTCCTGAGTATTGATAATACTGTCGTCATTTATGTCTTTCAATGCTCTCATGAAATACTGATACAATTCGTTGTCTGCCATAATCTGTTTGATACAGTACTGATTCAGATCAGTTCCATGAATATTCAGAGTTTCGTTGTTCACAAGCCTTGAAATAGCGTGCCTGTCATTTGCAGAATGAGGTCCCCAGAGGGTGAATTTAGTGATGCTACCCCGCATAGCAGGCTAGCATCACCAAATTCACCCTCTGGGAACCTCATTCTGCTGAGGTGTAAGCAGAATGAGGTCCCCAGGGGGTGAATTTGGTGATGCTAGCCCCCTATTTCAAGGCTTGAGTTCCATGAATATTCAGAGTTTCGTTCATAATTTTTTAGCAATTCATACATTGTCGCATGAAAAATTCAAATATGTCATCACTGATCGATGTAAGTCCCCTCGACATTCTGACGCCTTGATGTTACCTCCAGACTCTCCCGATCTGAAGATGACGTCATCAGTATGTCCTCTGAAATCCTCACCTAAGGGTGATCATTTGTTTGTCTCTTGGACCTTATTGGAATGTTGGTAATTTGCAAATTTCATAAAGAGTGGTAGCATTGTTATTGGTGTAATGGAGGACTTCTTGAGTTGTCTCTCCTCTGATGATGGCTACACACTCTGCTATTTCCCCCAATAAGGCCGGAGAAGTGTACGGTCGTCCCGACATCTGCTTGTTGAAATAGGGTGCATCTGTCTCCAATATTAGCCGATCTTTAGGAATAGCTGCTATGCAGCCTTTTGTGGATTGGCGAACCAGAAACATGACCCATTGATTCCGAAATAAGTATTTCGAAACCGATCACTCCATGCTTGGACGATATCTGGAGTACCCATGAAGGAGTGGAAATGGAATTTCCTTCTGGATAGACACTCACTTGAGCAGATGTTGAGACCAACATGACTGACGTCCCTTGACCATGGGTCGCTTTTGTCGCCATGCAAGTGTAGTACAATTGGCTTTTCCGCTACTGTCTTGGTGTGGTACAGTAGTCTGGTGAAAGCCAAATCCTGATCATAACGACCTTGTGGCGTGATACCGCGGATAGATCGGTCCAGCCCGATTTCTCCAACAGCTGTGACATGTGGGTCGTTTATTAGCTGGATCCATCTAGTAAATATGCTAACATCAGTTAGCAGATGATATTGTTTGGGATGGACCCCCACTGCTGTCTTCCAATATGGGATGATGTTTGGGTATTCCAGTGGATCGCACATCACATTTACACCACCGATGACCGTAACCGGAACCCTAGGCATTAGTTGGGTGATACTTGTCCGAATTGCCTCCATTGGTGATGTTAGTGACACGTGGATGCTTTTGCAAAGACGATTGAGGTGAAAATGCGTATCAATCGCCATCAATGCCTGGGCCCTTTGATCTGGTCTTGCTGCACTGTGTGGTGGAGCTGTTGATTGCGACGGCCTTTGAGGCGTCGTTTCTTTCGGTGGTGGACCTTGCTTGGTGGCTTCTTTTCGAGTGGCCTTCTGTTGTGTTGGCTGCCTTGGGGCAGTCTTTTGTGGTGGCTGCTTTGTGGCAGACTTCTGTGTTGGCTGCTTTGGAGCAGTCGTTTGTTTAGTTACAGGTTTTAATAGCTCCTTATGAGGGGCCTTTTGTTGAGGCTTCATCGGGTTGCAGTATGGCCTTGGAAATAATAATAACCTGCTGCAATTTGTGCATTGGGAGCGTTTTCTGGCATCGTTCCTCTATTTAAATCACTAATTTCCTTTTTCACTCGCTCCCTTGCCCCTTTGTCTTTATTAAGTGTGTGGATCTCCCTGATGATATCATGCCGTCCTATTTGGGACTGCTTTTTAGCTCACCTGAGACGAAGTCTCCGGTGGAGCTATAGTCATCACTCCTCGTCCGTCGTCTGTCCGTCCGTCCGTCAACTTTTTTAAAAACATCTTCTCCTCTGAAACCATCATACCGAATTGGTTCATATTTGGTGTGGATGTTCCCTAGGTGACTCTCATTCAGATTTGTTCAAATGAGGTCACTGGGTCAAATAGTTGTGAAACCAGGGCCATAACTCTATTCCTCCACAGTAATTCTTACAACGACTTCTTGTCCATAACCATTGTGCCGATTTAGCTAATATTTGGTATGGAGGGTCCTTGGGGTACTGGTGTTCAGATTTGTTCAAATGAGGTCACCCGGTCAATTAGTTGAGAAACCAGGGCCATAACTCATAGTAATTCTTACAATGACTTCTTCTAAAAAAATATTTGGCCGATTTAGCTTATATTATGTACAGAGAGACCTTGGGTGACTGGGGTTCAGATTTGTTCAAATTGGGTCACTGGGTCAATTAGGGGCAGAGCCAGGGACATAACTCTAAAAACCAAAAAATTACATTTTTGCATTTTGATCATATTTGGTGTGGATGTTCCCTAGGTGACTGTCATTCAGATTTGTTCAAATGAGGTCACTGTGTCAAACATTTGCGAAACCAGGGCCATAACTATATTCCTCCTTGGTAATTCTTATAACGACTTCTTGTCAAGAACCATTATGCCGATTTAGTTTATATTTGGTATGTGGGGTCATTGAATGACTGGGGTTCAGATTTGTTCAAATGGGGTCACTGGGTCAAATAGGGGTGGAGCCAGGGCCATAATTCCCCAAAAAATAATAAAAAATTCAGGAACTCCTTTTAACATACAAATTTGTTTTATCACCCCCCCCCCCACATGACCCAGAACCCCACCCTGCCCCCAACCAACAGCATTCCACCCTATCTCACCTCCTAACTCACAGGTAAATAAAGTATTCTGTAGCTATAGGCAGAGTCCCCAGGAGTGTATTCATGTCATTCATAATTTAAATGAGATTAATGGTGTTATCAATGAAGCACCCTTGTTGTTTACATTATCACTCAGTGGTCATTAAAATCAGATTAATTGCATTTCCTCCAAGAGTGTCTGGCATTTTTAGAATGAGGTTCCCAGAGGGTGAATTCATGTTGCCCCACACAGCAGGCTAGCATAACCAAATACACCTTCTGAGAACCTTATTCTGCTTAGGCCTCATCTTCTGGGAAGTATCTAGAGTCTCAAGATCTCATTCTGCTTAGGCCTCATCTTCTGGGAAGTATCTATAGTATCAAATTTACATTGTTGTTAGTTAAATTTCCCTGCTAGGAAGTTTCTGTATCCCTTAATTTGCAGAAGATAAAATTCATGATTGAGGTGCCCAATGGGTGAACATCACCAATTTCAACTGGGGAACTTCAATCTTATTCTAGGTCTTCCATAGCAGTTGAGAGCCTTATCAGAATGAGATCCCCAGAGGGTGAATTTAGTGATACTAGCCCGCTGTGCAGGATAGCGTCACTAAATTCACCCTCTGGGGACCTCATTCTGCAAATAACAGACAGACTATCTCAAGACTTGATTGTATAATACAGTGTGTTGCTTGAGGCCAGACATGCACAATGTAGGAACAGACATGCTTTTAGTGATACCATCCCACACAGTGGGCTAGCATCACCAAATTCACCATTTGGAGACCTCATTCTGCTTAGGCCTCATCTTCTGGGAAGTATCTATAGTATCAAATTTACATTGTTGTTAGTTAAATTTCCCTTCTAGGAAGTTTCTATATCCCCTAATTTGCAGAAGATAAAATTCATAATTGAGGGGCCCAATGGGTGAATATCACCAACTTCAACTGGGGAACTTAATTTTTATCCTTATCAGATTTGTGAAAATGGGATCACAAAGTCAAATAAGGGCAGAGCAAGAGACTTAACTATTTCACTACATAGTAATTCTTAAAATATGTTTGCAAGAACTAGTTGGCTTATATAGAATGGAATGTTCTTCCTTGACTGCAATTCAGATTTTTTTAATGGGGTCACCTGGTCAAATAGGGGCCAAACGAAGGACAGTTTCCCTCTTAATATGCTTCCTTCACAAGGACCATCAGGTCTATTTGACTGATATTTATGATATGTATGAAGGGTTCTTTGGTGTCTGGGATTCAAATTTATTCAGATGGGGTCACCAGGTTAAATAGGGTGGGACCAGGGACATAACTATATGTCTCTATAGTAATTCTTAAAATGTCTTCTCAAGAGAGTTTGGACTATTTAGCTTACATATAGTATGGAGGAATCAGGAGGATCCTTTAGTGACTGAGATTCAGATTTGTTAAAATGAGGTCAACCTGTCAAGAAATGGCAGGCTATGGGGAGTTAACACGTTTGTGTCTAATAAAATCATCGAAATACCAAATTCATTAAAACATCTACCTTGGAACCACCTGACTGATTGGTCTGACATACATGTATTGTGTTTTGGGTCCATGGATAATTGGGCTTCAAACATGTTTAAATGGTTTTAGAAAAAGGCGCTTGTGAGATTGGAAATTTCCAACAATTGAGAAAGTTTGAGGTGTCGATTCCAACCTAAGACTTGGGAGTCTGGATCCCGGTCGGGAGGGGACTTGTTGAGCTGGAGGAGGGGGGTGATCAGTAGTGTACAGTTGGCAATTTCAAGGTGGATTTTTACCAAGCTACATACTTGAAGTCTCTCTAGCCACATATCCTGTTTAAATCTACTTCTTTTAAAGTGATTATGAAAAGTGCTGACTGTTTTGGTCTCCAGAGTCCCAGTCTTATCAGTCTTTGCAGTCTGGTGAGCGACCCCACAGTCATTGACTGTCTTGTGTTGACAAAATTGTCTGGCATCAGCGTCTTTTAATAAATTGACCATGGCTGCCAGGCATCGCCAATATATTTAATTAAACACGCTGGGGAGTTAATTGGATGCAGAGAAAATCCTAATTTTGGAATTGGCCAGCGATTGTCTCTGCACAAGGCTTGCATAGCGTCCAAATAATGTTTGCCTATTGGGACGGTTCTTGGAATTGTCGTATACGAGACATTTCGTTTGACTGTCTGGACCAATTGATCCAGTTTTTGGTTGTCCGTCCTTGTATCTGGCGATTTTGGAACTATTTGTTCTGCCAGATCGATCAAGTATTGGTATATCACTGGTCGGTAGGCGTGATGAAATTCTTGCTCCTCTCTCTACCCACCAGTGTGCTGGCATGTGTTGCGTTATGGAGTGACGCTTGGCCTTGCAGGCTTTTGATATACTCCGCAGTAGTCGAAGGGACACGGTGATTGATTCTTCACCTCATTCCTTAGTATTTCAGGTATTGATGGTGGAGCGTCATCTTTTAAAGGCCTTTTTAGCTCAACTTACTTTTGTAAGTTTGAGCTATTGCCATGGTTTGGCGTCCGTCGTCCGTGGAGCCGTGTGTCCGTCAACAATTTCCTTTGGCGCGGGCTACAGGTTGTAACTTTGGTCTGATCTTTATGAAATTTGTCATGAATGTTGACATTGACATGTAGATGGGAACGAGTCATTTTGGGGTCATTCGGCCAAAAAACATGGCCGCTGCAGCCATCTTGGATTTCAAGATTCAATCCATTGGCGCGGCCTACAGGTCGTACTGTTCATCTGATCATCATGAAATTTGTCATTGATGTTAATAATGACATGTAGATGGGAACGAGTGATTTTGGTGTCGTTCGGCCAAAAAACATGGCTGCCAGCAGCCATCTTGGATTTTACTCTTTGCATGACTAAATCCTTTGGCGCGGGCTACAGGTTGTACCTTTGGTCTAATCTTTATGAAATTTGTCATGAATGTTGACATTGACATGTAGATGGGAACGAATCATTGTGGGGTCATTTGGCCAAAAAACATGGCCGCTGGCGGCTATCTTAGATTTCAAAATTCAATCCATTGGCGCGGGCTACAGGTCATACTGTTCGTCTGATCATCATGAAATTTGTCATGGATGTTAATATTGACATGTAGATGGGAATGAGTCATTTTGGGGTCGTTCGGCCAATAAACATGGCCGCCAGCAGCCATCTTGGATTTTACTCTTTGCATGACTAAATCCTTTGGCGCGGGCTACAGGTCGTAGCTTTGATCGGAACATCATAAAATTTGTCATGGATGTTAACAATGACATGTAGATGGGAACGAGTTATTTTGGGGTCGTTCGGGCCGAAAAACATGGCCGTCAGCAGCCATCTTGGATTTTACTCTTTGCATGACTAAATCCTTTGGCCCGGTCTACAGGTCGTACCTTTGGGCTACAGGTCGTACCTTTGGTCTGATCTTTATGAAATTTGTCATAAAATTTGTCATGGATGTTAACAATGACATGTAGATGGGAACGAGTCCTTTTGGGGTCATTCGGCCAAAAAACCTGGCTGCCAGCAGCCATCTTGGATTTTACTCTTTGCATGACTAAATCCTTTGGCGCGGGCTACAGGTCATTGTGTTGGTCGGAAGTTTATGAAATTTGTCATGGATGTTAACACTGACATGTAGATGGGAACGAGTGATTTTGGAGTCGTTCGGCCAAAAAACATGGCCGCCAGCAGCCATCTTGGATTTTACTCTTTGCATGACTAAATCCTTTGGCGCGGGCTATAGGTTGCCTTTGGTCTAATCTTTATAAAATTTGTCATGAACGTTGACATTGACATGTAGATGGGAACGAATCATTGTGGGGTCATTCGGCCAAAAAACATGGCCGCTGGTGGCCATCTTGGATTTCAAAATTCAATCCATAGGTCGTACTGTTCGTCTGATCATCATGAAATTTGTCATGAATGATAACAATGACATGTAGATGGGATCGAGTCGTTTTGGGGTCATTCGGTCAAAAAACATGGCTGCCAGCAGCCATCTTGGATTTTACTCTTTGCATGACTAAATCCTTCGGTGCGGGCTACAGGTCGTAGCTTTGGTCAGATGGTGATGAAATTTGTCATGAATTATAACAATGACATGTAGATGGGAACGAGTCGTTTTGGGGTCATTCGGTCAAAAAACATGGCTGCCAGCGGCCATCTTGGATTTCAAAATTCAATCCATTGGCGCGGTCTACAGGTCGTACTGTTCGTCTGATCATCATGAAATTTGTAGGTCGTAGCTTTGGTCAGATCTTCATAAAATTTCTCATGGATGTTAACAATTATACGTAGATGGGAACGAGTCCTTTTGGGGTCAATTGGCCAAAAAAAATGGCCACCAGCAGCCATCTTGTATTTTACTCTTTGCATCACTAAATCCTTTGGCGCAGGTTAGACATTTCAATTGGCACCTTTCCTATTCCTCCATTTACTGTCAACCATTAAATTATTCCCCTACCTAAGTTGAGCTACAGTGTCATTGACACTTTCATACTCTTTGCATGACTAAATCCTTTGGTGCGGGCTATAGGTTGCCTTTGGTCTAATCTTTATAAAATTTGTCATGAACGTTGACATTGACATGTAGATGGGAACGAATCATTGTGGGGTCATTTGGCCAAAAAACATGGCCGCTGGCGGCCATCTTGGTTTTCAAAATTCAATCCATTGGCGCGGGCTACAGGTCGTACTTTTCGTCTGATCATCATGAAATTTGTCTTGAATGATAACAATGACATGTAGATGGGATCGAGTCGTTTTGGGGTCATTCGGTCTAAAAACATGGCCGCCAGCAGCCATCTTGGATTTTACTCTTTACATGACTAAATCCTTTGGTGCGAGCTACAGGTCGTAGCTTTGGTCAGATGGTGATGAAATTTGTCATGAATTATAACAATGACATGTAGATGGGAACAAGTCGTTTTTGGGTCATTCGGTCAAAAAACGTGGCCACCAGCATTTTACTCTTTGCATGACTAAATCCTTTGGCGTGGGCTACAGGTCATACCTTTGGTCTGATCTTTATTAAATTTGTCATGGATGTTAACACTGACATGTAGATGGGAACGAGTGATTTTGGAGTCGTTCGGCCAAAAAACATGGCCGCCAGCAGCCATCATGGATTTTACTCTTTGCATGTCTAAATCCTTTGGCACGTGCTACAGGTTGTACCTTTGGTCTAATCTTTATGAAATTTGTCATGAATGTTGACATTGACATGTAGATGGGAACGACTCATTTTGAGGTCATTCGGCCGAAAACATGTTCAAAATTCAATCCATTGGCGCGGTCTACAGGTCGTACTGTTCGTCTGATCATCATGAAATTTGTAGGTCGTAGCTTTGGTCAGATCTTCATAAAATTTGTCATGGATGTTAACAATTATACGTAGATGGGAACGAGTCCTTTTGGGGTCAATTGGCCAAAAAAAATGGCCACCAGCAGCCATCTTGTATTTTACTCTTTGCATCACTAAATCCTTTGGCGCAGGTTAGCACCTTTCCTATTCCTCCATTTACTGTCAACCATTAAATTATTCCCCTACCTAAGTTGAGCTACAGTGTCATTGACACTTTCATTCTTGACGAAGCGTCAAATTTTAACCCTGAAACAAAATGTTTGGTGATGTCACTCTTTGGTATTTGTGATGGCAGTTTGACATCTTTTGTTACTGGTATGGGTGACCCTTTTGGTGTGTTTAACAGGTTGTTAATATCTTGGAGAATGTTTAAATCAGCGTTCCCCAATTCCCCTTCTATTGTTCCCCTATCTGTAGATGATTCTATTATGTTACTGAGGATTTTGCCTGATTCCAAAGAGGGATCTTTTGGCTCACATCCAATTGCAATTGTTGATTCCAAAGTGGAATCTTCTGTTGGTTGTGGTGGCAATTTGATGTCAGTTAATTTTTGGTTAATTTGATCAAGAGAAGTTTCCACATGGCCCATCTTGTTTTCTATTGAGAAAACTTTTGATTTTAAGGTATTGACCTCAACATTCAAAGGCACATATGGTGTTGGTGATGTTGATCGTGAATGATCATTTGAATTTTGTCGACCATTTGAATTTTGTCGATTATTTGAGTATTGGCGATTATTTGAATATTGGCGATTATTAAAGTTCTGACGGCCATATGAATTCTGGCGACCATTTGAATTTTGTCGTCTGTATAAATAATTACTATTTTCATTTCTATTGTAATTATTGTTATTGTCTTGATTATTATTGTATTTATCGTTCCTCCATGGTGGACGATTATTTGATAATGCACAAACATTTGCCTCGTCGTCATCCTCCGACTCTGAGGAGGCTGAAGTTGATAATTGCCTTAGTTCACGCTTCAATTTGCTAGTACCATAAATTGCTTGATGGGAGTATTGGTACCATCTTAATTGATTTATGGCACTCTCCATATTTGGAGGTCTTTTATTGGCAACTGATTCACCTGCTTCATGATCACTACACCCATGGCAAAATTTATTGAGTGCTTGCTGCACTATGAATTCATGTGGACATGTTTCGAATGCACGTGTAGCAGATTCCAAGACTGTGTCAGCCCAATCCTCTAAGGATTGTTTTGAATCTTGTTTTAGCTGATGGAATGCAAGTTGAACGGTCTCAGCTAGATCATGATAACCGAAACGTGTTTGCAAAAGCTCTATGAGTTCAACAAACTGTATATCAGGATCATTATTTACAATTCTTGTGTAGTGTTCACTGGCCTTACCAGTCAAACAACAACAAAGAGCATATTTTCTTTCTTCTACAGTCCATTGAGAGGTACATTGTATTTGCATATGATAGGAATTTGAGACGAAAACTTTGCCATCCTAATGCATCTGCACTGTCATAAGTTAAACTTTTCGGAGTCACGACACGACGGTTTTGATTATTGGCTCTTTGCCCACCATGATTATCAACATTTTGTTGATTATTCTCGGGCACAATTATTTCCTGCAACTCGGGGACTGGTTCATATTGTGGATGAATTGGTGGTGGTTGAAATTGCTGCATTTGCGGTTGAAATTGCTGCATTTGCGGTTGAAATTGTTGCATTTGCAGTTGAAATTGTTGCATTTGCGGTTGAAATTGTTGCATTTGCTGTTGAAAGTGTTGAGGTTGAAATTGTTGCATGTTTGGTTGAGGTTGAAATTTTTGCATGTTCTGTTGAGGTTGATGTGGTTGAAGTGGTTGTTGTGGTTGAGGTTGTTGCTGTTGTAGTTGGGGTTGTTGCTGTTGTGGTTGTTGTGGTTGAGGTTGTTGTGGTTGTGGTGGTTGTTGTTGTGGTTGAGTTTGTTGTTGTGGTTGAGGTGGTTGATGTTGAAACTGTAGTGGGGGTTGAAACTGTGGTGGAGGTTGAAACTGTGGTTGTGGACATGACATAGTCTGGTGTTGCATACCTATATGAGGCATGTTTTGATTCTGAACACCTGCTTGAGTGTTCATTTGTGTTTGAGAATGACCATGAATTGGAACAACCTGTTGAGGCGCAACCGGATTATAAATTGGTGGAGGTTGATTTTGATATGAAGCCGGTTGATGTGTTGTGGTTTGCGGATGAGCATATTGTTGGAATGAAACACCCGGTTGAGGCGTTATTTGTGATTGAGTATTATTTTGAATTTGAGCACCTGGTTGGGGTGTTATTTGGTATTGAATATTTGGTTGATGGTTGACTCCCATTGAGTTATTTGTGGTTGAGCAAAGTTTTGAAATCCTTGTGCCTGAGATATTTGTACATTTGATTGTGTTGTAACTAGTGGAGTCATAATTGGTGTTACCTGAGATTGACTCATTTGAGGCTGTGAAATATTCATATGAGCTATTTGTAATGTGCCAGTTTTTTGTACTTGAGGTTGAGGTACATTTTGTTGAGTTGATGTAGCACCTGTTATTGCCTGATTGGGCATTCTATGTGCTGTTTTGTATGGTCGCTTTTGTCTGAAAACCCAAATTGAAATGGTACAGTTGCTGGTTTTGTTATGTTTTGAGAATGTAACTGATTTGCACTGACCAGGTTTTGGAACATTGAGCCTGATTGAGTTGGAGTTGCATAGCCTTGAGATGAGGCTATATCTGATGTCGGATTCCTTCTACGATACATTTCAGCGTTTTGTTGATAATTTGTGGTGCTGTAAGTTGCTGCTGTTGTGCCTATGATATTATATATGGCATCTGACTTAACATGTGAGTCAGCTTTTGTAAATTCATTTGCAAAGTTCAAAACCTTCAGATTATTGTACGAGGTTTCATATGAAGTGGTTTTACTGATTTGGTCCCTATGACCATAAATTGCACCTGATGTCGGAGTCAGCAAATGGTGCAAGACTGGTTCCTTGGGGCGCGTTGCATATGTTGCTTGAAAACCATTATCCCTTTCAAATGAATTATTTGTATCTATGTCCCCACTTTCTGTATATCTTGGTGGATCATTGAGAGGCCTCCTTGGTGGTGAAAATGGTGGTACATTTAAACGAGGAGGATATTGAGTTGGAGATTGTTGGACCGGTGACTGAACTCCCATGTTGTGAACCATGTAACTTGTCGCCCCATGTAATGGACTGACTACTAATTTGCTATAATTAGGAGCGACTATTGGACTACCTGGCTGAATGTCAACTGTTGCTGGGAGAGGAGACCTCGGGAGAGGAGACCTTTCAACATCCACCAATTTGGTGTCTATTTCATTGTTTACGGCCATGCCTGCTGGTGGGGAGCTAAGATCGATGATGGCCATTTGTTCCCTTGAACATTTAAAGTAGGGAATGGTGAACAGATCTTCCTTCGTAAGAGTGAGAAGACATTTCCTCCTTTCTATGATTCCGGCTGCCAGTCTTGGACCGACACCGGGGATTTGTTGCAAATCGCAGAAAGAGGCATAATTTACATTTATTTTATGTCGCTTTGGAGGCATTGCTATTGTATAATAGACCTACACCCAATTCTAATGAAAAAATAAATGTTTTGCTCAAAATAAACAGTCCTAAAAGCTCACAAAGTGGGCTATTTGTAATAATTAATATATCAATATAATTTGGCGGAAAAAGTGGCAAAATTCATGGAAAAATGGACACTAATACAATGCATATTATTCAAAATTTAAATAATCGTGGGCAAATAACAATTGAAAGCTCAAAAATACACTTTATAGAAAAAGTACAAAAATTGGACAAAATGTGGAATTATATGGCAACAATTAAGCAAGAAGCAATTACAAATATCAATGAATATAAAAAATAATTAATCAAAAATTGCAAGACAATTGAAATGGAAAATTTATATCAATAAATACTCAAAAATAATAATTACTGTTAATGTTATATAGGAAATACAGCGAAAAGTTATTAAAAAAAACGGGACAAATAATTGCAAAACTACAGGAAAATTTATCGAAAATACGGGCAAAAATTTAAAGTACAAAATACAGGAAATTCTATCAAAAATTGACCACAAATATCACAACCTAGCGGTGGGATTCCAATGTGGAACCTATTGGGAAACAATTGGCGACAAATAGCCGTAGGCTATTGATTGTTAGAATTGGCTGATTGCGAATGCACTAAATCCAACATGTCAGCTGCCATGCTTTCCGAAATCGCAACAGGTACGACCCAAAACCACGCCATTGTTGGATTTTTGGTGTGTGTCATGTAATAACAATCAATACATGAATAATGAATAAACAACTAACCTTGTATATAATCATGAAGATCCAACGATGTATAATAATGCGGCAATAGATAATATTATAAAGTAGAATGTAAACTGTTTATCGTGGCTGTCGAGGAGTGAATGAACGAATCCATAGCGTATCATTCCACTGGTCTGTTCCCGAATTGCGCCGATCTTTCATTGGCTGTTCCGCCGGAGTGGCATTTGTTTGTGTGTGTTTCGGCTCTCTGATAGAGAGCATTTGGCACTATATTTTCTGATATCGTAATTTAATTCATATCCAAAAATACTACACTACATGTACATGTGTAATCATTTGCTTTCCCCTTGTCAAATTCTACTAATTTTTCCCATTCGAATCTCATTGGAACCAATTATTAACCTCAAACCAAGAGGCTGGTCGTCTAAGATAACCGAAATCCCACTGCTTTTCACTTCTATGAAACGTGGGATTTGTGCCAAGTCGTTTTTTGACAAGTATGACACATCCTGATGCTTGTGAAGAATATCAGCCGCTATAGGATGGCTGACATGTGGAAGATTCTGTAATTCAACATTACCTGCCGAATTTAGACAAATTCTGTCCCTATTATACTAATTGGTTTTAACACCAGAAAATGTTCGCTAGGAATATGCTAAGCAATTCTACCAACAATTCCCAGTAGAAAACATTCCAAATTTATAACTTTAATACTTAAAGAAGATTTAATTCACAATACGCGAAACAATGACAGTCAAACTACAACAAGAGCGAAATGGTTTCCATCTTCTGTCTAATTCTGTCAAATAAATTTCGAGCATCAATGATTAAGAAATTACACCCACTGGAAAACCTGTCAGAACTCAACGATTTTCCAGCGATAACAATGCATGTGGCAAGTTAGGCGAGAAGAAATTTCACTTTAATAACCTTTCGAATATTGGGAATATTATACGAAACAGGAAATCTGGTTGTACAATGGTGTGATAAAAGGGTTAATAAATTTACAAAGCAACATTCTCCACTCTTGAAGGCTGGTGGAAAATCCTAACTTATAAGCAAAAATTTTCATCCCGGAAACCATGTGAAAATTTCTAACTTTTACTACACTCTTTAGAACCATATAGGCATTGATTGTGGTTTCAGAAGATTCTAATTCAGGTTTTGGTTCTAATTTTGTGAAACATCTTTTCCCCATTATACAACATGTGGCACACAGTGTCTGCGACCACTTTAGTGGTGTAACCATTGATTTGAACATGAAATACAGGTTTTTTAACATAATAATCAGAATCACAAGAAAAAACATATTCATCATCATTTGATGTGGCTTTGTGATAAACATTTTTATCAAAAGAGTCACAGGAGTATACATATGGGTTGTCATCATCGGCTGAATCTTCTTCAAGTTGATTAGTGAACTGTACATAGCGAGGTCGCGTATCCGTGTACCTCGGGTTGTTGGTGTACCTCGGATTGTTGGTGTACCTCGGATTGTTGGTGTACCTCGGGTTGTCGGTGTGCCTCGGATTGTTGTTATCATTGGAGTCGGCTTGATTCACAAACTGCGCGTGGCGAGGTCGTCTTGAACGGTTGTCTGTGTATCTCTGTTGGACAGGTCTGTTTTCAATCGGAGTTTGCTTCGAGAGGCAGAGTTCAGTCAAATGGTGTTTTTTAAAACATCGTCCACAGGTAACACCAAAAGCTGCACAATTCTTCTGACCTCCTGGGTGCGGCCAACTATTTCCACAATTATAACAGTGCCGTGCGTTCGAAGGCGGAAGTCGGGCGGTGTCGAAATGATTGCGGCGAACAGTTTCGTACTTATCATCAGGTGCAGGTCGATGTGATTGCGATATTTTATTTATAGTGGCGACTTCCTTCATCCTTTTGTTTTGAGAATCGGTCAATTCCATGCTGCGGGCATGTTCAATCAGTTTCTCAACGGTAATGTTGGGGTCACAGTCCTTTTTTTGTTGTTATTTTATCGTTTGAGGTCCCCGAGATCAGGGTTGGGTCAATTACATCGAAATGTAATTAATTACAATTACATTGAAATATGTCAATTACAATTACAATTACATTGGAAATGCAATGTAATTAATTACAATTACATTAGGAGGCCCCCACCCCCTCTTTTTGTACGCCATATTCCATGCCCTGTTATGTGGTACGCCGTATTCCGGCCCTCTGTTAGGAGGTATTCGGTATTCCAAAAATACACGTATTCGTACGCCGACCTTCCAAAAAATGGAATTTTCATATATTTTTATGTATTCCATATGGCTGTTAACTGGTATTCCGTATTCCACCATCTGTGTTAAGTGGTATTCCGTATTCCACGGGGGTGGGGGTGGGGGCCTCCATTAGGTCAATTACAATTACAATTACAATTACTTTTGGTTAATGAAAATCGGGATTCGGGAAGAGCTTCAAGGAGGAAAGTCATTTGTGTTTGATGAACTTTATTGATATACATAAAATATAAAAGCAAATTAATGTAACACAGTGAAACAATGTAAACAAAACAATAAAACAACAACTACATGTAGAGCACAAATTGTTCATTTGATGTGGTGGTTACACCGGACCATCATCATTCTTTCGAATTGCAGCTAGCTAGGAGGCTTAACCCAGGAAAGTCTGTACAATTAAGTCGCCTGAGTCGTAATTTCGCTAAAATCCGGATTGAGAATCCGAAGCCGATTACGGGGGCGAGGCTAATTCCCGATTCTAGGTCAGATTTTGAAATCCACGTGGTCTCCGAAACTATGTTTAATGTTCTCCCAGCGTCAAACATGGCTCATGTATTTGACACAAGTATCATTTGTATCTTATATTTATAAAGTTCATGTTTGTTGTGAAAGTCATGCTTTTCTTCTATGTGTATATACACGGCACATAATTTGCTGCCAATCCGACTTAATCCCATATTTTTTTCAAGTTAAAGTGTGTTTATTGATGATGGCAAGCATATCTAAACGTGACAGCTCTAGGCCTCCTGAATCAAATTCAGAAGATGTTGTAAAGAACCCACGAAACTTGTCAGTTGAACAGGGACGTGACGACAGGGGTTGATTGGGTGTCTCGACCCCCACCCCGAACTTTGGTACAATTTGCTAAGCTGTGCAGTCATTCATACGTGAGGAAAATCAGGATTATTTTGACTAACTGTTTCTAATAATGATACGTACAAGCCAACAAACGCAACAAACAAACCCGATTTTAAATAAATACATATACAAACTTATGACTAACTCGGGAGAGGGGGTGTCCAGTGATCTGTATATATGTTCAACTTGTTTTGGTAGTCATGTTGCTTTGCCATTACTAATTATTTATTTTTTTCAGTGTAATAACATATGGGAGAAGGGGTTCCCTTAAGTGAGTCAGTACTTGTCCCCCAATTCCTTTGTATGTATAAACAAATGTATGTGTTATATATCATGCATGTGTTATCTAAATTTGACATATATTTGAAATAAATATATCTAAACTAAACTTTGGTACATTGCAGCAGTCGGAAATTTCATGCATGACACAACATTAGTTGGACATTAATTTGACACCATATATAGGTTGGCATTGTTCTCATTGTTTGATTTTTTTCAACGAGTAAAAGTTGGTAATTTTCCAATCTTAGTGTTTGTCAGATTGGATATTTCCATGAAATTGCTATAACTTTAAGACTAGATGATAGTACATACGTGTATCTGATAATCCATCGATACCATATAATCCTACTATTTCTTGAATAAGAAGAAACATTATAATAACGAACACAGCAGAAGACATATCCATGCCGGTTCATATGAATTCGGTCAATGGTGACGTATCCGCCGAATTCGAAATCGACATGCGTTCGGGCGGTATTTTAAGGATGGAATTATCAAATGGACATATGAAAGTGACAATCAACAATGATTTGCAATTGCTTCGCCATCAACCGAAGTGCTCCCCCAGCGTTACTATCAATAGCGTTATTATTTGGCTAATTTCAGTAATATTCTCCCAGTTTACATTCAATAAAACAAATTTGTCTCCGCATTTAAAATTCTTTGATATAGATCGTTTATATTCTGCAATAATTTGTACACAAGAGACGGATTCTTATGTTTTATTGTGTTTTTAAACTCTGAGGTGGCGGAATCTCGGTTTGTTTACATTACGAACATTTGAGTCCGTAATCGGAATCCGAATCCCAATCGGATTACCACGAAATTGAGATTACGGTCTGTTCGTTTACTGATTCTGCCAATTTCTGGTCTGTTCTTTTGCCAAACCAAGTCGTACGGGGACCAATCTGTAATCTGAATCCAGAATCTGAATCGGATTTTAGCGAAAATAACTCCTCCGTATGTGAGTGGACTGGTATCACTGGGCACGCACGGTTCCTGCAGATATTTCGTAACCTCATGACTGTCGGTTGTGAGGATCGGTGTAGTTGGCACTTCATCCATGAAACTGAAGAAGGCGCTCGTATTGATCCCTATGTTTCCGCTGAAACAAAAATAATTAACATTAAGATACATCATTATGTATAATTTGCCTACATACTAATAGCAGCGATTAAACCAATCAAGCCAGCTAGGGTTGTAAATCACACACAATGACATAATCAGGATTATGAAGTAAAACAGGCCACCTGCCTAAGGCTGCTTTAGGGGATTAACACATTGATAAAATACTGCAGTGGAGTCATATAATTAGGACAGCAAGACAGATTAAGTGCACAAAACTGACCAGATATGGAGGTTAATACAGTTAAGCTCAAAACAAATAGACTAAATGATGTTTTGTTATGAAGACAAAATGCATTTATTATTAATGTTATAAAACAATTATTGTTTTAAAATGAATGTATTACTTTTAAAGATATATTCCGGGAATGTTCAGAAACAACAATAATGTTTATGAATTTTTTGTTTTTAATTCAATACATGTACTGGTATCAATTATGTACATATTGTCATGATGATATACACATTATTGTAGGTGTATTAAAACATATACATATAATAATAACAATAACATATATCAATAATATAAAATAAAATTCAACATGACTTACCTTTAGATGTGTGATGAAATTTGAAGTTGCTTTTGCTCAACCCGAACTCAGTGTTGGACAATGTTTACATGTAGCTTTGAATTTGTCAGAAATATCATTGGGCAAGGTAAAATGTTGCCTAATGAATGAAAAACTCTGAGAAGGCATCGCTAATGACTCTAATAGAGGCAAAGAGATAATGATTGCTTGAAGTGAGTGGTTCGGGGGGCTAGCCCGGGATTGTCGAAAGGGTCGAGTGACCCTCTCCTTAATCCCTCATGATTTTGCCTTTAATGTGAGAAGAAAAAAGAAAAAAAAGGGAAGCATTTTATAGTTCAGTTTATCTTTTCTTTTTTCGCTTTTTCTTGGAGTTTGGTTTTTCTGTTGAGGAAGGTGGAGATTTCTGTTGTTGTTGGTGGATGAGATGTGCGATTCTTTCTTCTTGTTCTTTTGATAATCGTTTTTGTTCTTTCATCTGTTGGTCAACTTCTTCTGCTATTCGTTGTGATCTTTTTACGACTTCTTCAGATCTCCTTATCCTTGTGTAACCGCCAACAATTCTCTACTCTACATGTATGTGTTGTGATCATTTTCCCATGATTCTTATTCCCCGAATTTCCAAATATTAATTCTACTGAGTTTAATTACTTTTATTAACCAAAATATCCTATATAAGTCTGGGAGGGTTCCTACCTACTAATGGCCAACTGAATGAGTTCAGTTTTCGCCGTTAAATGTAGATGTATGTGTACATCTTTGCAATTTGTTAATATGTCGGGAATTTGTTGAAAGCGTTCAACATTTATTCCCCAAAAACTTATCTAGTTCCTGGTTAAATGATATTAACCTTTGAAACTGTTATGTGGATTTTGTGACCAGATCGAAGAGGCTGTAAAATATAAAGAGCCGATACTACTTCTTTTGCGAATGCGCCAAAAGATGGTGTGGTAACCACACAATTGAAATTTTAACCCTAACGCGCAATTAGAAGTGCTCAGTGCAGCCCCGATACACCCAATGCACAATCCCGTAGATCAAGTGTATCGTGGCTCCACTGAACACCACTCCTTGCGCGTTAATTGGTATATATTTAACGGAATGAGATTGCACCAGGTTAATTACCACTAAGGCGGGATAACTCTACTTCCCACAACAATCTTCGAGGAGCTCCGCCGACTTCCGGAATCACCGGAACTCCCCGGAGATTGTCGTGAATGTGGTCAACCTGGTAGAACCTCACTCCGTTACACTTGCATGGTGTTCTGATAACCAATCCTCCTCAGCAGCAGCAGGGGGTGTTGGTGCCTGCTCCTTTTCTGCGGTGGTGGTGGAGCTGGGGGACACCGGAATGTGTTGGTAATCCGGTGTCCGAGGTGTAAAGCTATCCAGTTCCACGTCGAAGCTGGCGGCAGGAACATCTGGGGTGGTATCCACGTCCCTGTCTCCGCAAGCCTCGACGACGACAGCAGGGACCTCGGGCAGTTCCACGGAGTCCCTGCTAGCTGGTACTATGTCGTCAGTCTCCATGCAGGTCGAGTCGTCTGGGCGTCTTTCAGACAACTTCGACCCGCCGGCTATGACTATAGACGGCTGAACCACAAGGGGAGGGGTGACTGGCAGATCAACAGTCACCCCCCTCTTCTTCCATTTGGCTCGTCTAGCGGCGTCCCTTCTTTTCCTCACAGGCGTCTTTTTCTTGGGCGGCCCCTTCTTCTTCCCACTCAGGTGACAGGAGGCAGTCTTGGAGTTGGTGTCCCGGGTCTGTGATTTCTGGATGCCAGCATCTTCGGTCCGGAACTCCAGGCAAATGATTGCTTGATAGTCAGTGATGCAGTTATATACAAACTTGTAACAACAAATGATGAGACCATCTCATTATGGGGGAGGGGGGGGGCTACATGAAAGAGTAATCACTGTATTCACTGAGCGGTCGTCATCTTTGAATTATAGTATTGAGCTATGACAACAACCCAATAGTCATGGTGACAGGTCACCACCAGTGATGCACTATCAAAACATTGTTTATATTAATTCTATTGTGACCCACAACTTGTGAGTTGTTTTAAATCAAACCACAATTAGACTATCAAAACATTGTGTGACTTCTATAGTGAGAGGGTTTCATGACTCCATCTTTGAAGTTTTAATTTAGAACATGTATCGATGAAACTACTAACATAGAAGGAAAATATGAGGATAATGACCCCATGTGTATAAAACTAGTCAAGTAAGTTAGTAACCAAGTGTTTTACCTGATACTATTAACATATCATAGTCATGTCACATTTCAGATACAAATGCTGATGTGTTAACTTGTTATATTGGTCTGTATTTTTGGAATGTAATTGAAAATGTAATTGAAATGTAATTGAAATTACACCCCTTTTCTCAATGTAATTAATTACATTCAATTACATGTAATTGAAAAAACCTTCGATTACAAATTACATCCAATTACTTGGGAAAATGTAATTAATTACATTCAATTACAAATTACAATTACCCCAACCCTGCCCGAGATGAGTTGTGATTTGACCTCCTGATTACACTTTTCGAAACGGCATATGCCTGCCAGCAGTCGAAGCCTTGAGTAAAACTCCCCAATGTTCTCACCAGGATTTTACTGTGAATGTCTGAAAACGTATCGCTGGTACTCGATATTTTGTTTTGGGTTGAAGTGCTAGGTCAGTAGATTTACTGAATTCTCAAAAACATCGGGAGGATCTATCGTAGTTGGACCCCGTCTTTCCCGCTAAAACGAACATACCCGATGTAACTTGGCGCCATTCGTCTCGAAGACATAATCAGATGTTGCCGTTCGATTACAATGAAAAGTTGGAATAGGAAGCGGAAACAACTATCCGGTTAACAATGATAACGTTAAATTAAAGTCATAAAGCTGTGCCAAATTGTACAAAAAAACACAAATATTAATAATGTTGTATATACAAAATAAGTTAACAAGTAATTATGGTGTACTCACCTATTTACACTATATACAAGGTGATAGTAACTGTTTTAAGTTACTTTGTTTCTCGAAAATTTGAGGAGTCGGAGGCGTGTTATTGAATAGCAATAACTCTGGCGAATTTTCCAATGGCGGCATGCTCGAATCCGTAGAAATGGGGCTTGCTGCGATGGTAGCTGTTGGAATTGGTGATGGCGAATTATTTGGTTGATCTGCGTCACTGAGTGGAAGTGTATCGTGTTGGACATTTTCTTTGAATTTTGGAATGACAACACGTTTTGTACAGTCAGATGGAAACCCACTCCATGTTTGAAAAATCGGATCTGGATACAGATATTTATATTCGTCGTAAAGGGTATACATTTCTCGCATGGCGTCGTAAAAAGAATAGATGTTTTGATTTCGATGGTGATTTCTAAATATTAAAGAGCATAAGTGACTTTCGAATGTTTTAATGCTGCAACCAGCCATCTTTCGGAAATGATTCTTCATGTGGGCCCAGGCGCCTTCGATGGTATTGGTGTCTACTGTAATGACCTCTCCCGTTACTCTGTGGCGGTATTCGTGGCTGAACTCATATTGGTGAAATAAATTGAAATGGTTGAATCCCATATTGTTGAGTTTATTATACGGGAGCCAGCCATCGCATATAATAGTCGATCCCTGCTCTACGTACTTCTCTATCAATGGCAACAAAGTTTTTTGTGTTCGGTCGATAACTGGAAATATTATGTATGTATACGTTTCGATTTCGACCATTCCAAAAATCAAAATTTTCTTCCCACGATGTGTCCCGCGTCCATACTTAGAAACTCGGCCGAATACGCTCTCATCAATTTGAATAGTGCCTTTAAGTTTAAAGTCGCCCCCATTCAAAGTTTTGTATACGTACTCACTGTATACTTCTCTAACAAATGACCCCCAATCGACTGCTGTTTTCTTGTAATTAATTCCGGCGACGATAGCTGCTTGTTTCAAGTTCATATGGATAAGATAATCATTAATAAAGACAAAAATGTCCGGTATACTGATATGTGATCTGGAAAAAAAACTGTTTTTTCGAATTGATATCTCGTGGTTTTTATTTTGTTTGCACCGCCATGTGTATACAGCCATCATTGAGTTTAGATTTCTTTTGGAGATTGCAATAGACGTTACACTTATTGCACTTCATGTGTTGTCGGATGAAACCATTTATACGCAACCAGCATATCACATTGATGAAAGGCAAAGCGAACAGAGCAAAGAAATTCCATGGATTGCTAAAATCGCGAACATCGCAGCGTTATGTATTTTCTATTTTTTTTCGGAAATTTCGACAGGTTTTTGTTGAATATTTCTCGGCATTTTGTCGAAGGAGACTTTAGGTGCTTTGTGTATTCAATATATAGTCGGAATAAATTATTTGAGAACCACGTGCTATTTTTCCCCGTGCCAATGATTTCTACGTGCGATGGGGGTTCGTGGTATAGTCCGTGCATAAATATTCCATTGAAATGTTGAAAGGGTTTCTTCACGGGTATTGATTAAATTAATAAATAAACAATCATATACTTCTTTGATATGAGATGTAGGGGTCACAACCTTGAAGAGATATCCATGCTTTCCCACAAAGATTACCATATTAGTCTGGTCGAATACAGGTTTGACCTACAATAAATTTGGACTAAATTGGTTTGTATACCATTTTGAAGAGAAATATATCCTCTATAACATATCTAAAATCCTCTTTGAGCAATTTTTGTAATTCAAGATGGCGTCCAAGATGGCTGCCATTTCCGGTAAATCAGTTCTACGCAATTATAGTGAGAAAATCTTGTCATATGTATACACTGGTATACATTTTTGTGAAGCTAAGACATAACCCCACCGTTGTATTCCAAAATTGGAACTCCCCGTCATAAATGGCCACCAAAATGGCGGCCGGAAGTGGAAATTTTTACGTTTTTTCACTAATATCTTTAAGATAAGTTTCTACTGTTTGAAACTGGTTGAGAATTTTGACTTTATTTTGTATCTAACATCTTAACTGACCATTGGAGCAAAGAAATATGCCATTCATGGGTTCCCAACCCCTTCCGATCCCTCAAAAAATCGATTTTACAGAACGCGGTATAACATATCACAAAATATCACCATTGGGATTCTAGTCATATTTCATCATGAAATTGGAAGAACTGTGCAATGTAAGTAATGCTTTCTACATTCTATGGATATTCCAACTCAATGGTACAAAAATCGTCTTTGGATCAAAATGGCGGCCAAAATATGGAATATTTTCAATATTGTCCCAGTGTGCCATGCAACTGTTTATAAGTTGTTGTTGTTGCACAGAATTGACTATTCTGTCTTATATACATTGAAAACCAACATTTCTGATGCACCTAGGCTAATTGTTACCATTGAAACCACTAAAATCACCAGAATTATTTAAATTTATCTGTCGCAAACTTTGCATCAAAATCGGCAAATTATTTGGACTTAAGTCCAATTATTTGGACTTAAGTCCAAATGAATTGGACTTAAGTCCAATTAGCGAATTGATTTGGACTTAAGTCCAAATGAATTGGACTTAAGTCCAATTATTGGACTTAAGTCCAATTATTTGGACTTAAGTCCAATTATTTGGACTTAAGTCCAATTAGTGAATTGATTTGGACTTAAGTCCAATTCATTTGGACTTAAGTCCAATTCATCTGGTTTGAAACGATAGTCCCCTTCTTTGTAATGGTATATTCCTGCAAGTTTTGATTGACAGTCAAACTCCGTACTAACCAGGGCATTCCTGACTCCAAGACTAACTCCGTACGTCCCCTTTGCCACGTGGCTTGTTTTCGGCATGCCGAGATTGAAAATGTTTCGAATCCGAATTGGCATCTTAATAAATGCTAACTGCACGCATGAATGAAGTAAAATTAATTCACGACTTGATTCAATTGTTATTTGACAGCATGTAGTGTAGGCTACACGCAGTTTCGTTTATTGCATTTACTAAGTGTCTTATTTGTATAATTTGCTCGGTTTTCAAAGTCAATGTAATAAGGGTGTACTCGAAAGTCGAATTATGCCAAAACAATAGATTAGAGTGACTCCCCTTCTATTGCTATTGTAATGACTGCGTGAAGCACAGCCTCGGTTAACTTTGTCAATCTATTCTACAGAGACTTCTTTGCATCAATTAGCTTGGTCAGAAGGAAATTGCAAAAATAATTTACATTATATATTGCTCAGAATCAGTGTTAACATACGCTTTATATATAAACAAATTAGCAGCCATAATTCCATTAGTGCATGCAGCCTCGATCGAGTGCAAAACCAGACCTGCTTAATATCTGATGGGGGTGTTTGTTATACAGATGAATTGGACTTAAGTCCAAATGAATTGTACTTAAGTCCAAATACCACATAATTGTTAATTCGGCGAGGAATTGGACTTAAGTCCAAATAGATGAAAATATCGGTATTTGGACTTAAGTGTAATTCATTTGGACTTAAGTACAATTCGGCGAGGAATTGTACTTATGTGGTATTTGGACTTAAGTACAATTCGCTATTTGGACTTAAGTCCAAATAATTGGACTTAAGTTCAAATCAATCGAAAATGTGAAAACGGCTTGCCATAGAAGTGGTGTATGTGTACAGCGAGATTAGCTACATTGTCCACCTTTGTGTTGTGTATGTATATAAGGAGTGACTGTGTGGTCATGGGTGGGATGTACAGGTGTACATTGGGTGGCTGTATTGTCATGGGTGGGTGTATATGTATACACGCGTTTGCTGTATGGTAATGAATGGGGTGTATGGATAAATATGGAGTGGTTGTATGGTTATGGGCAATGTGTGTATGTGTACATGGAATAAATGCAGAGTCAATGTTGTTGAAGTGTATATGCATACCTGGAGTACAGTTTGATGGTCACTGGCGGGCTTGTGTATATATATAGTGACATCGTGGTCATGGGTGGGATGTACATGTTTATCTGTTGTGGCTGTATTGTCATTGCTGTGTACCGGTATACAGTGACTAGCTGAATGAGCATGGATGTGGTGTGTAAGAATACAGCGAGTGGCTGAATTGTCATGGTTGAGCTGTATTTTTGCAAGTCTGAAGTGTACGAATGGCCGTGTGTGTGGGGTATAGGCATATCTAGAAGGACTGTATGGTAATTGATAAGGTATATATACACCTGGAGTGACTATGGTCATATGTTAACCAATGCCAACCAATACAGGTAAGTATAGGCTAACAAATATATGTAAGTGGGTATCTGACAAGGTGACACATTTGTCCGCGTCAACGAAAATCACACCTAGCCCTCCGGAATGACAATAACAAGTCAGAATGGAGCACTGGCTGACGGACCATAAGGCCTTTCCGTTTGTCAATATAAGTATAGTGAAATAAATAATGGCTTACATCCTGTTCTATCCCCACACAATGATAGTGGTACATAAGTGTATGGATGTTAAGAGAAAGGGGATGATGTCTGTTAGGCATACTACAGAATATTCGAGGCTACATATATGATTACCAAGGTCCCAATTTCTCGCAGACAAATTGATCCCCGTTCTAATGACATGAATGTTGAGTTGGAAGCTGGGTCCTGGAGCAGTTTAATGGAATTTTGAAAATAGTTTTAGAACGTACCCCACAAAATCAAGATTTTAGTTTATGCCAAACGTAGAGTTTAGACATTTTTGGAAATTACTCCCAATGAGTTTAAAAGATGCTAAAATGTTTGGATAAGATCAACATCAGTTCCAGATCGCTGACTATATGCCATACTAAGCAAATGTCACATTACGTTTCGACTCATTACCTGCAATACGCGAGCCCTTGTATATCTTGCATGGCTATATTGCCATGATGTGGCCAATATGTAAATATGGAGTGCCAGTGTGGCAAAATTAATGGTGGGTGAATTGGTATAGAGGGAGTGACTGTATGATCACGAGTTGGTTTATGTGTATACAGAGAGGGGCTGAATTGTCATGGTGAGGTCTATATGCACGTTTGGAGTGTATGAATGGCCGTGTGCGCGTTGCGGGGCATTGGTATATCTAGAAGGACTGTAACGCCATTGGTGAGGTTTATATGTATACTATATATACCTGTAATGACTATGGTTTTGGGTTGGGCGTATATGTATATTTTGAGTGGATATATGGCCATGTGTGTCGCAAATATATATGCAGGGAGTGACTTTATGAACCCTGGTGATGCAAATATGTGTACAAGAAGTAATGTATGCTCATGAATGTGGTTATAATATATACCGGGAGTGACTATATTGTCATCGTTTGGATGTATATCTTGAGTACCTATATGGCCATGCATCTGGCAAATATATACATATACATGGAGTGACCGTATTACCAATGGTGAGGCGAATAGGTATACAGGATGTTACTGTATGTTCATGAATGTAGTGAATGGGTATACAGGTCGTGACTATATGGCCATGGGTGAGGTGTAGGAGTATACCTGGTGTGCCTGCATGTTTACTCATGGCTATATGGCCATGTGTTTGGTGTATGTGCATATACATGTGTGGCTGTATAGTAGTATGTGAGGTGTATGTGTATAAAGTGAGTGACATACCGGTATGTTCATTTATGTGGTGTTCCTGTATATCTGGTGTTACTACATGGTCATGTGTAAGTTGCACTTGGGTGACTATCGACGTCCTATCCCTATAACTCAAGGATATGTTAACCGATAGAGAGATCATATCAGAGTGTCTCTTAATGGCGTTTTGTATGCAATACGAATGAAACGGTTTTCATGACAATCTCATATATATTTTGAAGACCTCTGTTTGTTTGTCTGTCTGTCTGTCTGTATGTCTGTCTGGATGTCATTTATACAAATCTACGATTCTCGACCGATCGGGACGAAACTTGGTACGTGTGTGTAGTTTGTCCAGGCGCATGCGCAGACCAGATCTCGGAAACGGGTGGAGCTATCAACTTGAAATTTGCTATGTGAATGTATCTTGCCCCGGATACAAATTTTATCGGGTCGCCGAGCCTGTGCGACGCCAGCTTCGCGCATGCGCAGACCAGATCTCGGAAACTGGTGGAGCTATTGACTTGAAATTTGGTTTTTGAATAGCCCGGACAACGTCGGGCTCATCGGCTAGTCTATCTATACTATATATTTTGAGACTTCGTATATATATATATATGTGTGTGTGTATGTATGTACTTCATAGAATCGAAAACGGTTCGCTCGATTGAGTTCAAACTTCCCATCTAAATGTAAAATCCCACCGACACGACCGTGGTCGCGGTTTAGAGAAGCTCAGAGCACCCGTTCTCCAATCTCAAATCACCGCAAAGGCACGGCGTGGGTTAATCAAGTGATTATTTAATGAGCGTTTGTTTTTGACGCATCTCTATAAAGAGCGTCTGTTTGCCATTCAACGTTATTTGCATCTGCAGAGAGATATACGGAACATACATTAAATTTAAAAAACATTTGTTTCTGACCAACCCTGCGAGCACGGATGGCGCGCTTTGTTTTTACAGTATATAGTTATATACCGAAATCATCCCAGATAATCACGAATATAGCATCAGATTTCTCCCCAGATATACCGTTATAAAGCTACTGGAAACAGAAACAAAAAAAATAATTAAAACAATTTACAATTTAATTAAAACAATTTAAAATTTAAAATAATAACAATAAAAAAACAATTCAGAAACAAAATATATTAAATTTAAAAAACATTAAATTCATATTCAAAAATGTCATGTTTCTGAAACAAAGCCATGGGACGAATGCCCATGTCTCTGAAACAAAGCCATGGGACGAATGCCGCCAGTGGCGGGCTAACCTGCTAGTCTACTATATAATTTGAGACTTCCGTATATATATATGTGTGTGTGTGTATATGTGTACTTCATGGAATCCAAAACGCGTGTTCAGATTGAGCTCAAATTTCGTATATAAGTGTAAAATCCCACTGACACGGCCGTGGTCGCGTTTTGGAGAAGCTCAGAGCACCGTTTCTCCAATCCCAAATCACCGCAATCGGCACTTCGGGGTTAATAGCGTTGATATATAAAGAGCGTTCGTTTTCCGCAGTGTCTATATAAAGAGCGTCGTTTTCGCTATCTACTTATCTGTATGCAGAGACATTTCACGACGGGAAGCGTTTGTTTTCACTGCAATGTTATCGCCCGAGCGTTGTCTGTCGTTCCTAGGAAGGGGGGATTTCTACAGGTAAATTTTTCCGCCAGAAACAAAAACTTTAATTAAAACAATTTAAAATTTAAAAAATTTAAAAATCAAAAAACAATTCAGAAACAAAATATATTAAATTTAAAAAACATTAAATTCATATTAAAAAATAAAAAACAAAAATAAATAATTTTAAAAATGTCATGTTTCTGACGAAATTTGGTACAAATGCAGCACAAATGTCTCGGAACCTGTTGCAATTGCTTTTTCGAACAAAGCCATGGGACGAATGCCGCCAGTGGCGGGCTAACCTGCTAGTCTACTATAAATTTTGGGACTTCTGTCTGTCTGTTTGTTTGTTAGCAATGGCCGGGAAAACTGCCGGACAGATTTCGACGAAATTTGAAACCTAGGGGTACTTTTGTACGGGGAGTGTTTTGGACGGGTCAAATCGAGACCCCGACTTGACCTTGACCCTCAAATGGTCAACTCAAGGTCAAATCGCGCCTTTCGACGAAATTTGATACATAAGGGTACTTTTGTCCGGGGAGTGTTTTGGACGGGTCAAATCCTGACCCCGACCTGACCTTGACCTTCAACATGGTCAATTCAAGGTCAAATAGCGCCTTTCGGCGGACGGATTTGGACGAAATTTGATACCTAGGGACTTTTGTCCAGGGAGTGCTTTGGACGGGTCAAATCGTGACCCCGACCTGACCTTGACCTTCAGAATGGTCAATTCAACGTCAAATCGCACCTTTCGACGGATGAAAGCAGATGGAAACAGCCCGGACGAAGTCGGGTAACCCTGCTAGTAGTATATAAGTTAATACATTTTGATGCTAATGGGCCAGAGTAGCCACATAATATGATCCCTCTCAGTTCCGTTTCAACGTTCTGCCAATTTCCGTTCAAAGACAGACAGAATCCCAAAAGAAGTTTCCGGCAAAAATTCATACTGCATCCCTTAAACTGATTTGTCATGCCTCATAATGTACTGGGACAACCAGAATATAATATTTAGTTATCAGTTGATTAAGTAGCATGTTTAATAACCAAGTGAGTCACAATTTGCAACCTTTTCGGAACAGCTTGTAATAATGTTCGGAATAAACAAATAAACTTTTTACCATATTTGGTTGTCATTTTGTAAGCCATCTTGAGTAATTTTGTCTAAAACATCTCAGTGTCAAACATTTAAGATAGATCAAAAATAAAAATAACATTTGATACCAAAGATAGTTCCATTTTACTTTAAAAAATGGTGCAAACCTGAAACGTTATTTTTTCCCCGATTTTGATGCCAAGTTTGTGCAAAAAATCCCATAATTCTGGGAATTTCAGTGGTTAAAATAGTAAAAGTTAATCAATGTGCATCATAAATGTTAGTATTCAATGTATATAAGACAGAATAGTAAATTTTATTCAGCAACCACAACTTATAAGGTGCAATATTTACCATTTTTCATATTTTGGCCGCCATTTATGCAGCTATTGTGAGCCAAAGTGACAATTTTGATACCATTGAGTCGGAATATTCATAAGAAATAGAATGCATCACTTCCATTACACAGTCCTGCCAATTTTTTATGAATATGACTAGAATCCCAAATTGTGATTTTTTGGTGAAATGTTATACCACGTTCTGTAAACTCGATTTTTTGAATGATCGGAAGGGGTGGGGACCCCACTTATGGCATATTTTATTTCCCCGATGGTCTGTTAACATGCCAAATACAAAATAAAGTCACAATTCTCAACTAGTCCCAAACAGCAGAAAATTATCTTAAAGATATCAGTAACAAAAACGTAACATTTTCCACTTCCGGTCGCCATTTTGACTGCCATCTTGGGCGGTGTGTTCCAATTTTTGGCATTAAAATGTGGTGTTATGTCATAGCTTCACAAAAATGTATACTTATGTATACATATGACACGATATTATGACTCTAATTGCATCAAATTGCAACAAACTGACTTAACGGAAAATGGCAGCCATATTGGACGCCATCTTGAATTACAAAAAATGCTCAAAGCGGATTTTAGCGGATTTTGGATATGTTATAGAGGAGATCTTCCTCTTCAAAATGGTATATAAACCAATTTAGTCCGAATTTATTCTAGGTTGACCCTAAAATTTTAGTTTATCGACCAGACTATATATGGGCAGATAATTGATAGGTGGGCATGTTGAACTGAAAATATATATGCAAGTGCATTCAATTTCGACCTCAATTTCTGATTGATATTGTTTTTTTTCAAAATTCGTGTGCAATACGTGAGTTAATAGATATAATCGAAGTCGCTCTAGGACATGACCCGACCGACTAGTTCTCTATCTAGTCTCTTGTGGCAAAATTATATTTTTATGATCGAAGGGGGGGGGGGGTGACTCGACCAATCGTCACGCTGCATATACCAGACAAACCCTAATGACGTCATAAAATTCTGGTTCACCGCCCCTCTCCACCCATGAACCGAAGGTCTCCATGACGTTAGGTACCCGTCTATTTGGCAATCATTTTATTATACCCCCCTTTAAAAAAAAAAAAGGGGGGTATACTGTTTTGCACCTGTCCGTCCGTCCGTCCGTGCGTGCGTCCGTCCGTGCGTGAGTCCGTACGTCCGTCCGATGTCTGTTCGTGTCATAACATGAACAGTAGTGCTCGGATCTCAATGAAATTAGGTATGGATGTTCACTATTATGAGGACATTAAATAGAGGGTTCCATCGTTTTGTTTGGATTTTCCATTCTAGAGTTATTCATCTTTGTTTATCTGGAAATAGTGGCTTTTTGGTCCGTCTGGTGTCTGTTCATGTCGTAACTTCAACAGTTGTGCTGGGATTTCAACCAAATTTGGTATGGATGTTCACTACTATGAGGGCATTCAATAGAGGGTTCCATCGTTTTGTTCGGATTTTCCATTCTAGAGTTATACATCTTTGTTCATCTGGAAATGTTGGCTTTTTGGTTCGTCTGGTGTCTGTTCATGTCGTAACTTCGACAGTTGTACTGGGATCTCAATGGGATTTGGTATGGATGTTCACTACTATGAGGACATTAAAAAGAGGGTTCCATCGTTTTGTTCCGCTTTTCCATTCTAGAGTTATTCATATTTGTTCATCTGGAAATGTTGGCTTTTTGGTCCGTCTGGTGTCTGTTCATGTCGTAACTTCAACAGTTGTCCTGGGATCTCAATGGAATTTGGTATGGATGTTCACTGCTATGAGGACATTCAATAGGGGGTTCCATTGTTCTGTTCTGCTTTTCCATTCTAGAGTAATTCATCTTTGTTTATCTGGAAATGTTGGCTGTTTGATCCATCCGATGTCTGTTCAGCTCATAACTTGAACAGTAATGCTCGGATCTCAATAAAATTTTGTATGGATGTTCACCACTATGAGGACATTTAATGGCACATTCAAATGTTTGTTTTGGTTTTTTGTTCTATAGTTATTCATCTTTGTTTATATGAAAATGCTGATTTCTGGGTCCATATGTCTGAGTCTAGCCATCATAAGTTATAGATGTGCCCACACTAGGCGGTATGCCATGAGGGGGTATGCACCGGACGACAGTCCATCTCTTGTTGTGTGTGAATCCATCCGTGTCGCAATATTTAAATGTCACATGACCTTGTAGATTTTCGTGCACTTCGTCATATTGTAAAAATTAATGTGGGGGCACAGTTTCTAAGAAATAGAAACAGAGAGACGCATACAAAAAGGTCATTAATTCAAGAATTAATAGGTCCGGCTAACCTTTGGCCTCACCATATGAGACGACTTTTTTGGGTGGTCAACAGGGGGGGGGGGTAAAAAAGTTGCGAGACGTGGGGGTCTTCTTTTTACATTTCCATTTTTTTTTTACACCCACCCACCCTTTCTTGCATTTCAAGCTTTATGTTGGTCCCCTCTGTAAAAACGACCAACCGCTCTATATTGGTCTTTTCTTTGAAAGACCAAATTAAATGTTACTTCCTGTTAACAAACATGTGCAAAATTGAACTCTAAGCAATCAACAAAGGTAGAATATTATGTGATTATATTGGTAAATTTATAACCATTAACCCAGCCTATTCATCTGTGTGAGTACAGCTGGTGAGTAGATGAAAAATATGTTGAATCCACTGGAATGACAAAAAAAATAACTAGGGCCAGTGTTAGGGCCTACAGTAGAATAAAAAATTACACAAACTTAAATTTATCTTTTTTCCAGACATCAGCTAGTAGGCCTAGAGCCTATAGTAATACCAAAAAGGAAAATGTGCATATGAACCAGTGTACGAATTAACTTTTATGTATGCCTGCATGACCACCGACCCGACCTCGCATTACGACTTCGAACTAGGCCTAAAATAATGCTTAACCCTTTGAGTTTGAACGTTGATGGTCAATTTAGTGCCAAATCCATATACAGGGATGTGGCTAGAGGGTCTCCGCTGGGGGGGGGGGGGTGTCCACCTTGGGAATTTCCAACTGCACCCCCACCCCCTTGAGTCGGAATCACACCAACATAATTCCATTTGCACCCCCCCCCCCCTTGAGTCAGAACCACACCCAACACAACTTTTTTGCATAATTCCATTTGCACCCCCCCCCCTTGTGTCTGAATCGCACCAACACAACTTTTGGTGTGAAATTTTTTTGAAAACTATATACAAGAAAATCGCAAATCCTAGCATCTAGACTGGCCTCAACTGAAGCTTTCCTAGTGTTGGAAATTTCAAACCTCATGCTCCCCCTCAGGTTGGAAAATTCTTCAACTGATGACCATTTATGTCTACAAGATTGACCAAATGTAGTAAAATATTGTTTTGCTAAACTAATTAGCAGTTTTGTATTGGCCATGTGGATGGGGCAATGACACACCGGGCCGACCATGGTTCGGCCCGGTGTGCGAAAATTTTGAAATCTGAACAAGAAAATCGCAAAATCCTAACATCTAGACTAACCTCAAGCCTTCCTACTGTTGGAAATTTCAAACCCTACACCCCCACTTAGGTTGGAAAATTTCCAACTGATGACAATTCCAATGACAATGTTGACCAATTGTATGACAATATTGTTTTCTTAAATTAACTAGAAGTTTTTGACTGGCCACGGGGGAGGGACCAGGACACAAGCTTTCCAAATGTTGGAAATTTCCAACCTGTCACCCCCCCTAAGGTTGGAAAATTTCCAACTGATGTCCATTTCTGTCAAAAATTTTGACCAAAAATAGGAACATATGCAAATATTGGTCGAAAAACAATAAATTCCCCCCAATAAATTGTTTTATAATCAAACTACAAGAACATTTTCAACCTATTGTTGGTGTGAAATTTCGTTGTGGCAGGTATGAAATTTCCAACTATTGAAAATATAGCTCTCGGCTGGGGGAGGGGGTGAGACACCCCCCCCCCCCACACCCCCCTCTAGCCACATCCCTGACGGATGTATATTACTGAGATTCATTTGGACAATCGGAGCTGAAACGGTCATGTACTGGATGGAGTTCATGTGCAATAAGAAATTCACACACATTCTGTACATGACCTTTATGTGTGCCTTCAAACTAGACCACCTTGCATGCACATCATCTTATAAATATACACTAATTAAGTAAATTAATGTTTCTTCTTTGATAATTTTCAAATTAGCCTGAATTAGACATTAAGTGTCATTTACATACTAGTATATGCAGGTAATTATGGGATATCATTTTTCAAAATGTTTGGACACCTATCTGGGACTAAAATTTATATCACCGTGACCGGTACATGACTGCCTTCAATTTGATCTATAAAAACGTCTGTTGCAATGGGCTGCAACGGAAATGTCAAAATCTGAAATTGGATCAGACTAATACTGAAAAAGTATGCTTCAAATCACATATAACATTCCAGATTTTATGGCACTTATGGCATCCCCAGGTAGGTCCTTCTCAACATCACTTAACTCTGGTTCTTTCCCGGTAAGTATATATGTCGCAACATGTTTGTTTAAACATCTTGGGCCAGGGTGCCCACTTACAATGGCCACAGCCTTGCCAACCAACAGATAGTGTTGTTTTTCCAGGAGATGCGAGTCCACAGAAAATGTGTTGGAATCAAATACTGGCGAAGTGTTAAAGAAAATGGTGAAGAATTCTCGTAGAAGTCATCCTACATCTATTCCTTCTTCCCCGATAAAATTTATTCTGATTGGCAATTGCCAATCATCTTCATCAGCATCTTCAAAAGTCTCCATTGCGGTTGTTAACAACTGCGATCGAATGATGCGCAGCATCCAGGTTTGATTTCCGATTGCTGCCTTTAGATTTATATCATCCAGTGATTGTTGCAGGTTTCTGAAATGTTTTAACCCTTTACCCAACAGAAGGGCCCTGTGCCAATGCATTCTCTTATATATGTGAGTCGACCATAGGTCGACTCGCATATATAAGAGAATGCATTGGCACAGGGTATAACTGTAACCATCACAATGTGGTCAAGGAGCCGGTTCCAATGATATCCATATTTGTATGGTTTGATGATACCGGGCCCGTTTGGTGGCAGTCTAGACAGTTTGACCTACACTCTCTGCAGTACTACCGTTGGTGTTTGACCTATATTCTCCGCCCACGCATTGCATCATGGTCTATTTGTATGCCGGTTGTGCATGTCCGGACATGACCCGTTGGTTATATCCAATGGGATAATGTTAAAGTGACACTCGCATTGAAAACTTCAAAAAATTCAAAACTTCAAAAATTTCAAAAACTTCAAAAATTTCAAAAATTTCAAAAACTTCAAAAACTTCAAAAATTTCTAAAATTTCAAAAACTTCAAAAATCTCAAAAAATTTCAAAAAAGTTCAAAAACTTCAAAATACTCAAAAATTTCAAAAAACTTAAAAGACTTTTCAAAAAGAAACAAAAATGAAAAACAGAAAAAAATTCATAAATTAAAAAAATATGAAAAACTTAAAAAACTTCAACTTTTTCTAAAATTCAAAAATAATTTAAAATTAAATTAAAATTAACTGTCTTTTAATATATCTAACCCACTGCCACTTCTAAGGGTTCCACACTACACCTGAGGGGATATTGAGTGGTCTACACACGTCTCCTAAACCCTAGAATAAGATCCAGCCCATAAGAAACACTGCCTCCTGCAATGCCTGTCATTCGAATCTGACGCAATCACTACTTCTGGCGCAATGCCTGAGTCATTCGAATCTGGCGCAATCCCTACTTCCGGCGCAACGCCTGAGTCATTGGAATCTGACGCAATCCCTCGTGAAACCTACCGGCTGACTCCACACCCATCGGCTAAACGTTGTATCACATGCTTATTATTTGATCATATCGTGGAAATTCAATGTTTTGTCATCACTCATGAGATATAACCCATATCCACTGAAAAAGGGTGGATATCCTCTATTTATTTATAATTTTTTCTTTGTTATCTTTTTTTTTATCCCACTTTTTTATCTACCACATCCTGTTTTTATTCGCTCTTCTTTTTCTTACAACTTCTAATCCCTCATAATCTTCGAATATCCACTTTCATCTCCAAGTTTTTGAAAAAATTCCTTGTTTAGTAGCACCTCCAGATGGGCTCTATAGAATTTGAACGAGGCATCCATCTTGGATATTACTCTTTTTATGACTAAATCCGTTAGCACGCTCTACAGATGGCATATAGGTAGCACGCTCTACAGATGTCATATAGGCCTCTTCACATCTTGTTTTCCATAATTTATTCATTCCTAATCGCTCCATTGACTGTAACAAATTAAATTACCCCCTCCCCCTGTATTTAGAATACATCCTTGATTATTAATATTTCCTCCTTTCATGGTGTGCATGTTCCTTGGGACATCTTTGCTAATGTGAAGCCACACCTATTATATATATATATATATATATATATATATATATATATACAACTTTAAAAGCCCGCGAAAATATTACTCATATTATAGACTTCCCTTTGAAGACCTTTGTATGTGACAATGATCCGTAATATTGTTTCTAAGTGACACTGGCCAGTGAAACTGATACTACGGGTATGAACTAGCCAACTTCACATCGTAACAATAATAAAAGGGACACTTCATCTATATCAGTCTCAAAACGTGTTGGTACACATCTGTGTGGAAACTAAAACCAATCACTCTTCGTCCGTCATCCGTACATAATTGTAATATAATTTTCTCAGAAACCACGGGATCCCTTTGGCTGAAATTTGGTCTCAACATGGGATCAGAAATTATCCATGGAAGACAACAGTGTCCGTGTGGGGAGAAGCTTCGTAGTGTTTCGCTGTCGCCATGGTGTTTGTTTGGGTATAGGCATGGGTGGTGAGTGTGGTTCTCATATGGTCTGAACTAGCCTTTACTGACTGAGGTAATTTAGTGCACATGTCATCACTTCACTGATAACCATTATATGGTCAAATCCCTACACTATCAAACGCAATGTTTCAATAATGGGTTTTCTTAAAATTTTGACTAAATATTGGTTATATTATACGCATCAGCGATCCTTCTTAATAACGCTCTGTATATTTTCAAACGCATTGCACTAAATGGGTTTGGAATAGCCATACAGGAAAGGAGAAACTGAGGTCCTGGGTAGGTCGACTGCATATAGCAGTATATATGGGGTACAGACATGGACAGCAATGGGTTCCTCGTGGCTTCTGGTCTACACATGACATATTAAAGTTAACCACACCCATCGGCGCGCCTTTATTGGGCTATGAAGCGCCATACAGGCTCGAATCATGGCCTTCGCCATGTGTTTCTATTTGAACCCACATTAGTAACTAAATAAAATCTTTCTCTCCAGGTTGTTTCACGCCATAACCTTGATTTGGAAAGCTTGAAGGGCTAATTAAGCTTCAATTTAAATCCCAACATTTTCTTATTTGAAGAACGTATCTGGTTAAACATGTCCACCATAGTAAGCTCATTTAATTCAAAGAGCTTCACACATAGTCCCACTAGTAATGATGTGTTGTTATTTACTGCAGAAATGGTCATATAGAATACAATACAACACATTTTGGTCACATACCTTAAAGGTGCACGTCACTTTCGCAAGATATCGAACTGACCATGTATAGAGTGGAATGACATGTCGGGTATCAAATGTATAATCAGTTCCAGTATTTCGTCCATAAGGCAGTTTTGGTTGTAACATCATTGTGTATGACGGTTCATTCATATGATACCTTAGCGGTTGCACACGATACTGTCTGTTGTATTTTATGTCTTATATCATGTATATTAATTGCTCCATGGATGGTAGGAGTATGGCATTGGTGTCTGGTTCTTCGATGTATTCTAGTCATAGTTCATTCATATTATTACTCTAAAATCTCCATTAAATGGAGAAACTAAAGAGCCCATATTATGTAGACTAGTGTATAAATACTTACTTCATGCATTATTTTTATCAATTATATGTATTATAACTCCCATCAAGATAGGCTGTTATACAGAGGAAACAAAGCATGTACCAAGTGACAGTCTGTACCAAGTGACAGTCTCATGTCACGAAAGGCCTACTATGTGGACACATTTTCTTATCAAAACGCTCTATTATGTAGGGGGTTATCAACCATTGGTCTGGAAAAGGCATACGAGCGGAAGGCGTGTATACACATTTATTCGATGTACTCTTTAATCGTCGATTTCTCTTTATTGTCGTTAATTTATAGCATTATTAGTAGGAATCTAAACTCGCCGTTATATTGAGAAAATAATGCGTCAATACCAGTCAATACTGCTTTATTGGCGGTAAATGAAATTATTGAATCATGTATCGCAGCTAAACAAGCGAGACAACTGATCACAACTGATTACAAAAATTAGTAATATTTCTGAAGCCTTGAGTGGGTTGTAATACATAGTGTGAATTTTCATTATTGCTACCATTTAAGGAAACATGCCCCCGATAGGGCTACTATGCGAACACATGTCTATATTAATTTCACATATTCCTTACCGTTCATTCGTATATACTCCAAGCTCTCTGTTAATACAGAGGCATCAAAACATTGGTCTGGAAGAGACCTACTATGTGGATGCGTGTATACATATTTACTTGATGTATTCTTTAATCGTTCATTTCTCTTTATTATCGTTCATTTATAGCATTATTAGAAGAAATTTAGTCTAAAATCTCCATTACATGGAGACAATAAAGAGCCCATATGGTGTAGACTAATGCATAAATACTTACTTCATGTATTCTTTTCACCAATTATATGTATTGTACATCCTATACATTTAGTCTGTTATACAGAGGAAACAAAGCATGTACTACGTGGCAGTTTCATATGACGATAAGACCTACCATGTGAACACATGTGCATATTAATTTCACATATTCTTCTCAAAACGCTCTATTTTATACGGGGGGGTATCAAACATTGGTCTGGAAAAGGCATGCTATGTGGACGCGTGTATACATATTGACTTCATATATGCATTCATAGTTCATTTCTCTTAATTGTCGTTCATTTAATAGCATTATTAGTAGAAATATAGTCTAAAACCGTCGGTATATGGAGAATATATAGCGTCAATACTGTTTTATTGTTGGTAACTCAAATTATTGCATCATGTATCGCAACTAAACAAGCGAGATAACTCATAAATTCTTAATAGTTCTGATGTCTATGGCAGTTCACACAGTGTATATTTTCATTGTTGTTACCATTTTAGTGCATACATTACTGATTTCTGTGTAAGAACGCCGGTCTCCATTGTTGTTATGATTGTGCCTATAACTGTCCATATTCTTAAAGCAAGTACGGTACCTCTATGTGATATGATCTATAAAAATTTCCATTTTCACAGGTAAATCACGTATAAACGCTCTTTAATGTATAGTTAAACTGAGTTTTCACATGCAGGGCTATGTCTTTGTGGACTATATACGTGGTATACTTCAGTATATACACGAAGTGAATGTGTTCTAAGTATGCGTATCTGATTTATGTATACGTCCGTGTTTCTTAAAGCAAATCCAATACATATTAGTGCGTTATATTATGATGTACATTAAGTGCCCTTTTCACTGTTAAATCAAGTAAAAAGGCCCTCTACTATAGTTAACTATTCAGTTCCACATACGCTATAAGATCTATGGTGGTCCGGTGTGTCTTATCAATATGCCATTATATGCACGAATGTAATGTGTTCAAATATGTGGGTTATGATGTATACTTTAATGTTAAAGTATATAAGCACTCTTTAAGATATGCATATGCAGAATGTTGCCTCTTTACACTGACAGAAAAAAAAGGAATATATAATTTTGAGTACTACTCTTCATAAAACGTTAGAAAACCATAATCTAACAACGAATATCGAAGAACAATGTAATTACTTGATAAGCATTGTAAATATTTCGTCTGTTTTAAATAAAATGGAAATATTTCGTCTATTTGAAATACAGTTGGAAGCAACAATCAAGTATTTAAATGAAATTTGGACCAAAATCTTATAATTTGAGAAAACGTATATAATTTCTATCGAAGTCTTATAATAAAGGAAGGCTTTGTGCGAATCCATTCGGTCTAATGTGTGAATGTGTTCATCATCGCAAATATAATGATGCAGAAATTAATATTTCCTAGAATAATGTTAACATAGCTTGTATTTAACCGAAATAATATAGCATTTGAGTTAAAATGTTTCATATTAGGACCATAACGAACCAATGCATAAAAATACAATATTTTGTTTTTCATTCTCGATCAAAATAATGCAGGGTTGTCAATTATCAACAAAAAACAAATACTTTGAAACAAAAACGATGACATAAGAAGGAATATCCAAGAGCTAGTGTGAAAATAACCCTCACATTTATAAAAAAAAAAACAATAAAATTAAAGTTTTCGAGTAAGTCCTTCAAATTTATTGAATGTTTTCGTCTATGTTGGATCAAATTTGACACAAAAATCAATTAGCTCACTAACAGTTCGCGCAATATCTCATATTTTGAGAAAACGTTTGCAATTTTAGACAACAATATTGCTAGTGAAGGTGAATATTTCATCCTGGAACTCATGAAATATGATAAAAATAGATGTAAAGACACTTCACGAGCCCTCATATATTTGA
Organism: Siphonodentalium dalli; assembly: GCA_032622095.1. Taxonomy (NCBI): domain Eukaryota; kingdom Metazoa; phylum Mollusca; class Scaphopoda; order Gadilida; family Siphonodentaliidae; genus Siphonodentalium; species Siphonodentalium dalli. The sequence continues at coordinate 208,213,613 of CP136065.1, forward strand.
GTTATGAACATAAAGTCATCTCATAGTGCCATTGTACCCCATAATTTGGTCAGGAGAAATATGTATTTCATATTTGACCCTTCATCTGTGGTAAAAAATGAATTAAGGGACATGGGAGTGGTGTCCCTAGACATTAACCTAGAGCATAAATTGACTCAATTATGCAATTTTAGGCAACATTCTTGCCAGAGAAAGTGTATATTTCATGTTGGAACTCATCCAATGTGATAAACATGCATCATAAGACACTTAATGAGCTCTGATGACTTTGAGTTATGACAACAACGGCATCTCATACTAGATTGTAAGCCATAATTTGGTCAGGAAAAGTGTAAATTTCATATTTTATCCTACATGTGTTTTAACAATCAATGTAATTACACCCCATCGGTCGCCTAGACACAGCGTAAATGTTCTCAAGTTTTCAATTGTAGGCCACAATGTCGGCAGTGAAGGTAAACATTTCATGTTGGAACCCATGAAATGTGATAAAATGGATAAAAAGACACTTCCTGAGTCCTTATGACTGAGTTATGAACATAAAGGGAACTCATAGTGTATTGTAGGTCATAATTTGGTCAGGAAAATTGTAAATTTCATGTCTTAAGCTCCATGTGTTTAAAAAATATATGTAATTACAACCATTGGGTCCCTAGAGATCAATCCACAGTCCATATGTAGTCCATATGCAATTTTAGGGAACAGTTTTGCTAGTGAAGGTGAACATTCCATGCTGGAACTCATGAAATATGATAAAAATAGATGAAAAGACACTTTCTGAGGCCTTGGTCTGGAGAAATGTGTATTGTATTTTGACCCTTGATGCGTGGTAGCAATCAATGAAATTACACCCCACGGTATCCTCAGATATGAAGCAACATCATAAATGCACTCAGTTTTGGCAATTTAGACAACATTGTTGATAGGGAAGTTGTACATGTCATGTTGGAACTGGTGAAATGTGATAATAATTGATCAAAAGACACTCGATGAGCCCTGATGGGTTTCAATTATGGTCATAAAGGCATATGATAGTGTCATTATACAACGGGGAAATTTGTGAAGCGCTAACAAAGCGTATCTGCACGGTGTTATACGAATCAAAATGATCCTGATATAATAAATGCAATCTAGATCATACTCAGTATCTTCGTATCGACTGAATATATCGTTATTCGATGGTGTTCCTGACATACCTCCGTCTTTACTTTTCTTATGCTTTTGTAGATTGTAGTTCGTCGATAATATCTTTCTGCACAAATGGCACCCGTGTATTGTCTCGAATCATGGGAAGAACTATCGTCCTTATACCAGCGAAAAGATGAGCAAATATGGTGTGGTATTATAAACTCGCCGCGTTCGTACCTCTATTTATCGTTTAGAGTAATTGTTCTTAGATAAAAAAAATAGGCGCGGCGGCAGTGGGGATGAGGGGGCCGCACGCGCGCCTATTTTTTTTATCTAAGAACAATTACTCTAAACGATAAATAGAGGTACGAACGCGGCGAGTTTATAATACCACACCATATTTGCTCATCTTTTCGCTGGTATAAGGACGATAGTTCTTCCCATGATTCGAGACAATACACGGGTGCCATTTGTGCAGAAAGATATTATCGACGAACTACAATCTACAAAAGCATAAGAAAAGTAAAGACGGAGGTATGTCAGGAACACCATCGAATAACGATATATTCAGTCGATACGAAGATACTGAGTATGATCTAGATTGCATTTATTATATCAGGATCATTTTGATTCGTATAACACCGTGCAGATACGCTTTGTTAGCGCTTCACAAATTTCCCCGTTGTATAATGACACTATCATATGCCTTTATGACCATAATTGAAACCCATCAGGGCTCATCGAGTGTCTTTTGATCAATTATTATCACATTTCACCAGTTCCAACATGACATGTACAACTTCCCTATCAACAATGTTGTCTAAATTGCCAAAACTGAGTGCATTTATGATGTTGCTTCATATCTGAGGATACCGTGGGGTGTAATTTCATTGATTGCTACCACGCATCAAGGGTCAAAATACAATACACATTTCTCCAGACCAAGGCCTCAGAAAGTGTCTTTTCATCTATTTTTATCATATTTCATGAGTTCCAGCATGGAATGTTCACCTTCACTAGCAAAACTGTTCCCTAAAATTGCATATGGACTACATATGGACTGTGGATTGATCTCTAGGGACCCAATGGTTGTAATTACATATATTTTTTAAACACATGGAGCTTAAGACATGAAATTTACAATTTTCCTGACCAAATTATGACCTACAATACACTATGAGTTCCCTTTATGTTCATAACTCAGTCATAAGGACTCAGGAAGTGTCTTTTTATCCATTTTATCACATTTCATGGGTTCCAACATGAAATGTTTACCTTCACTGCCGACATTGTGGCCTACAATTGAAAACTTGAGAACATTTACGCTGTGTCTAGGCGACCGATGGGGTGTAATTACATTGATTGTTAAAACACATGTAGGATAAAATATGAAATTTACACTTTTCCTGACCAAATTATGGCTTACAATCTAGTATGAGATGCCGTTGTTGTCATAACTCAAAGTCATCAGAGCTCATTAAGTGTCTTATGATGCATGTTTATCACATTGGATGAGTTCCAACATGAAATATACACTTTCTCTGGCAAGAATGTTGCCTAAAATTGCATAATTGAGTCAATTTATGCTCTAGGTTAATGTCTAGGGACACCACTCCCATGTCCCTTAATTCATTTTTTACCACAGATGAAGGGTCAAATATGAAATACATATTTCTCCTGACCAAATTATGGGGTACAATGGCACTATGAGATGACTTTATGTTCATAACTCAAATATATGAGGGCTCGTGAAGTGTCTTTACATCTATTTTTATCATATTTCATGAGTTCCAGGATGAAATATTCACCTTCACTAGCAATATTGTTGTCTAAAATTGCAAACGTTTTCTCAAAATATGAGATATTGCGCGAACTGTTAGTGAGCTAATTGATTTTTGTGTCAAATTTGATCCAACATAGACGAAAACATTCAATAAATTTGAAGGACTTACTCGAAAACTTTAATTTTATTGTTTTTTTTTTATAAATGTGAGGGTTATTTTCACACTAGCTCTTGGATATTCCTTCTTATGTCATCGTTTTTGTTTCAAAGTATTTGTTTTTTGTTGATAATTGACAACCCTGCATTATTTTGATCGAGAATGAAAAACAAAATATTGTATTTTTATGCATTGGTTCGTTATGGTCCTAATATGAAACATTTTAACTCAAATGCTATATTATTTCGGTTAAATACAAGCTATGTTAACATTATTCTAGGAAATATTAATTTCTGCATCATTATATTTGCGATGATGAACACATTCACACATTAGACCGAATGGATTCGCACAAAGCCTTCCTTTATTATAAGACTTCGATAGAAATTATATACGTTTTCTCAAATTATAAGATTTTGGTCCAAATTTCATTTAAATACTTGATTGTTGCTTCCAACTGTATTTCAAATAGACGAAATATTTCCATTTTATTTAAAACAGACGAAATATTTACAATGCTTATCAAGTAATTACATTGTTCTTCGATATTCGTTGTTAGATTATGGTTTTCTAACGTTTTATGAAGAGTAGTACTCAAAATTATATATTCCTTTTTTTTCTGTCAGTGTAAAGAGGCAACATTCTGCATATGCATATCTTAAAGAGTGCTTATATACTTTAACATTAAAGTATACATCATAACCCACATATTTGAACACATTACATTCGTGCATATAATGGCATATTGATAAGACACACCGGACCACCATAGATCTTATAGCGTATGTGGAACTGAATAGTTAACTATAGTAGAGGGCCTTTTTACTTGATTTAACAGTGAAAAGGGCACTTAATGTACATCATAATATAACGCACTAATATGTATTGGATTTGCTTTAAGAAACACGGACGTATACATAAATCAGATACGCATACTTAGAACACATTCACTTCGTGTATATACTGAAGTATACCACGTATATAGTCCACAAAGACATAGCCCTGCATGTGAAAACTCAGTTTAACTATACATTAAAGAGCGTTTATACGTGATTTACCTGTGAAAATGGAAATTTTTATAGATCATATCACATAGAGGTACCGTACTTGCTTTAAGAATATGGACAGTTATAGGCACAATCATAACAACAATGGAGACCGGCGTTCTTACACAGAAATCAGTAATGTATGCACTAAAATGGTAACAACAATGAAAATATACACTGTGTGAACTGCCATAGACATCAGAACTATTAAGAATTTATGAGTTATCTCGCTTGTTTAGTTGCGATACATGATGCAATAATTTGAGTTACCAACAATAAAACAGTATTGACGCTATATATTCTCCATATACCGACGGTTTTAGACTATATTTCTACTAATAATGCTATTAAATGAACGACAATTAAGAGAAATGAACTATGAATGCATATATGAAGTCAATATGTATACACGCGTCCACATAGCATGCCTTTTCCAGACCAATGTTTGATACCCCCCCGTATAAAATAGAGCGTTTTGAGAAGAATATGTGAAATTAATATGCACATGTGTTCACATGGTAGGTCTTATCGTCATATGAAACTGCCACGTAGTACATGCTTTGTTTCCTCTGTATAACAGACTAAATGTATAGGATGTACAATACATATAATTGGTGAAAAGAATACATGAAGTAAGTATTTATGCATTAGTCTACACCATATGGGCTCTTTATTGTCTCCATGTAATGGAGATTTTAGACTAAATTTCTTCTAATAATGCTATAAATGAACGATAATAAAGAGAAATGAACGATTAAAGAATACATCAAGTAAATATGTATACACGCATCCACATAGTAGGTCTCTTCCAGACCAATGTTTTGATGCCTCTGTATTAACAGAGAGCTTGGAGTATATACGAATGAACGGTAAGGAATATGTGAAATTAATATAGACATGTGTTCGCATAGTAGCCCTATCGGGGGCATGTTTCCTTAAATGGTAGCAATAATGAAAATTCACACTATGTATTACAACCCACTCAAGGCTTCAGAAATATTACTAATTTTTGTAATCAGTTGTGATCAGTTGTCTCGCTTGTTTAGCTGCGATACATGATTCAATAATTTCATTTACCGCCAATAAAGCAGTATTGACTGGTATTGACGCATTATTTTCTCAATATAACGGCGAGTTTAGATTCCTACTAATAATGCTATAAATTAACGACAATAAAGAGAAATCGACGATTAAAGAGTACATCGAATAAATGTGTATACACGCCTTCCGCTCGTATGCCTTTTCCAGACCAATGGTTGATAACCCCCTACATAATAGAGCGTTTTGATAAGAAAATGTGTCCACATAGTAGGCCTTTCGTGACATGAGACTGTCACTTGGTACAGACTGTCACTTGGTACATGCTTTGTTTCCTCTGTATAACAGCCTATCTTGATGGGAGTTATAATACATATAATTGATAAAAATAATGCATGAAGTAAGTATTTATACACTAGTCTACATAATATGGGCTCTTTAGTTTCTCCATTTAATGGAGATTTTAGAGTAATAATATGAATGAACTATGACTAGAATACATCGAAGAACCAGACACCAATGCCATACTCCTACCATCCATGGAGCAATTAATATACATGATATAAGACATAAAATACAACAGACAGTATCGTGTGCAACCGCTAAGGTATCATATGAATGAACCGTCATACACAATGATGTTACAACCAAAACTGCCTTATGGACGAAATACTGGAACTGATTATACATTTGATACCCGACATGTCATTCCACTCTATACATGGTCAGTTCGATATCTTGCGAAAGTGACGTGCACCTTTAAGGTATGTGACCAAAATGTGTTGTATTGTATTCTATATGACCATTTCTGCAGTAAATAACAACACATCATTACTAGTGGGACTATGTGTGAAGCTCTTTGAATTAAATGAGCTTACTATGGTGGACATGTTTAACCAGATACGTTCTTCAAATAAGAAAATGTTGGGATTTAAATTGAAGCTTAATTAGCCCTTCAAGCTTTCCAAATCAAGGTTATGGCGTGAAACAACCTGGAGAGAAAGATTTTATTTAGTTACTAATGTGGGTTCAAATAGAAACACATGGCGAAGGCCATGATTCGAGCCTGTATGGCGCTTCATAGCCCAATAAAGGCGCGCCGATGGGTGTGGTTAACTTTAATATGTCATGTGTAGACCAGAAGCCACGAGGAACCCATTGCTGTCCATGTCTGTACCCCATATATACTGCTATATGCAGTCGACCTACCCAGGACCTCAGTTTCTCCTTTCCTGTATGGCTATTCCAAACCCATTTAGTGCAATGCGTTTGAAAATATACAGAGCGTTATTAAGAAGGATCGCTGATGCGTATAATATAACCAATATTTAGTCAAAATTTTAAGAAAACCCATTATTGAAACATTGCGTTTGATAGTGTAGGGATTTGACCATATAATGGTTATCAGTGAAGTGATGACATGTGCACTAAATTACCTCAGTCAGTAAAGGCTAGTTCAGACCATATGAGAACCACACTCACCACCCATGCCTATACCCAAACAAACACCATGGCGACAGCGAAACACTACGAAGCTTCTCCCCACACGGACACTGTTGTCTTCCATGGATAATTTCTGATCCCATGTTGAGACCAAATTTCAGCCAAAGGGATCCCGTGGTTTCTGAGAAAATTATATTACAATTATGTACGGATGACGGACGAAGAGTGATTGGTTTTAGTTTCCACACAGATGTGTACCAACACGTTTTGAGACTGATATAGATGAAGTGTCCCTTTTATTATTGTTACGATGTGAAGTTGGCTAGTTCATACCCGTAGTATCAGTTTCACTGGCCAGTGTCACTTAGAAACAATATTACGGATCATTGTCACATACAAAGGTCTTCAAAGGGAAGTCTATAATATGAGTAATATTTTCGCGGGCTTTTAAAGTTGTATATATATATATATATATATATATATATATATATATAATAGGTGTGGCTTCACATTAGCAAAGATGTCCCAAGGAACATGCACACCATGAAAGGAGGAAATATTAATAATCAAGGATGTATTCTAAATACAGGGGGAGGGGGTAATTTAATTTGTTACAGTCAATGGAGCGATTAGGAATGAATAAATTATGGAAAACAAGATGTGAAGAGGCCTATATGACATCTGTAGAGCGTGCTACCTATATGCCATCTGTAGAGCGTGCTAACGGATTTAGTCATAAAAAGAGTAATATCCAAGATGGATGCCTCGTTCAAATTCTATAGAGCCCATCTGGAGGTGCTACTAAACAAGGAATTTTTTCAAAAACTTGGAGATGAAAGTGGATATTCGAAGATTATGAGGGATTAGAAGTTGTAAGAAAAAGAAGAGCGAATAAAAACAGGATGTGGTAGATAAAAAAGTGGGATAAAAAAAAAGATAACAAAGAAAAAATTATAAATAAATAGAGGATATCCACCCTTTTTCAGTGGATATGGGTTATATCTCATGAGTGATGACAAAACATTGAATTTCCACGATATGATCAAATAATAAGCATGTGATACAACGTTTAGCCGATGGGTGTGGAGTCAGCCGGTAGGTTTCACGAGGGATTGCGTCAGATTCCAATGACTCAGGCGTTGCGCCGGAAGTAGGGATTGCGCCAGATTCGAATGACTCAGGCATTGCGCCAGAAGTAGTGATTGCGTCAGATTCGAATGACAGGCATTGCAGGAGGCAGTGTTTCTTATGGGCTGGATCTTATTCTAGGGTTTAGGAGACGTGTGTAGACGACTCAATATCCCCTCAGGTGTAGTGTGGAACCCTTAGAAGTGGCAGTGGGTTAGATATATTAAAAGACAGTTAATTTTAATTTAATTTTAAATTATTTTTGAATTTTAGAAAAAGTTGAAGTTTTTTAAGTTTTTCATATTTTTTTAATTTATGAATTTTTTTCTGTTTTTCATTTTTGTTTCTTTTTGAAAAGTTTTTTAAGTTTTTTGAAATTTTTGAGTATTTTGAAGTTTTTGAACTTTTTTGAAATTTTTTGAGATTTTTGAAATTTTTGAAGTTTTAGAAATTTTTGAAGTTTTTGAAATTTTTGAAGTTTTTGAAATTTTTGAAATTTTTGAAGTTTTTGAAATTTTTGAAGTTTTGAATTTTTTGAAGTTTTCAATGCGAGTGTCACTTTAACATTATCCCATTGGATATAACCAACGGGTCATGTCCGGACATGCACAACCGGCATACAAATAGACCATGATGCAATGAAATTTGCTGTGTACATTCACATGTAGATGGCAATCCTTTACATTGGAGCATTGCTATGACGTATATACAGTTGCACATGGACTATATTGTTTAAATTGGAGTGGCAAAAATCACTCATTCCCATCTACATGTCAATGTGCACAGAAAAGTATATGGGCGGAGAATATAGGTCAAACACCAACGGTAGTACTGCAGAGAATGTAGGTCAAACTGTCTAGACTGCCACCAAACGGGCCCGGTATCATCAATGGTTCTATTGAGACAGACCAAAGATATTTTAGGCTGTTGAAGCTTTATTTGGCCGGTTTGTTGGGTAAAGGGTTAAGCCAATATTAAAACCACATATAGCAGTGAGATGTTGTGTCACATCACATTATGAATATAAGGTGGAATTATTATTTGTAAAAGACAATTTGGTACACATCCCTCCCATTTGATGAAAATCATGTAAAATCTTCAAAAGAATGTGTTATTAGCACGGTACTGGAATTTCAAATTCACAATTAAAAATGTTATTCTGTCAGTTAAAAACCCAGAATCACAACACACTACTTTTCTGTGCACATTGACATGTAGATGGGAATGAGTGATTTTTGCCACTCCAATTTAAACAATATAGTCCATGTGCAACTGTATATACGTCATAGCAATGCTCCAATGTAAAGGATTGCCATCTACATGTGAATGTACACAGCAAATTTCATGATGTACAATGGCAATAGCTTATATTGACTATGTCAATTTAAAGGGGCATTCCGCACTGGGAGGGGTAAATATGGGATATATAGCATTATATACCATTGGAAATGTCTTCAAATGAAAACTACACATAAACCTACATCTTTATTGTGTGAAATATACCATGATCTATAACCGCAACAAAAGTTATCAAACTACAAAGAATTATCTTTCTGCCATTGTTGATAAGCACGTGATTTATTAATACAGTGCGAAACGCTCTTTATTAGCTTCGCAATACATAATATATAAGCACTAGCACGAAACACTCTTTATGATCCCACATTCTATTAGAGCTTATCTGGACGGTTCCACCGTATAATTTTTATATGTTCTGAGGTTGGTTATTTTACAGAACATGGACACGTGAAGCATATTTTCTTAATATTTTTAGCCACTTAACCGTTCCAAAGGAGTTCATTTTTTGTGTTGAGTGTGGAATGCCCCTTTAAGCTAATAAAATGGAGACCATCAAGAATATATTTCAATGATGAAATTCACAGTAGTCCGTTAATATCCTATTTTGGCCACATAATTTAAAAATTTCATGAAGTGGTTTCTACATACCTCTCTTTAGTCACTCTCTCCAAGTCGATTTCACCACAACCTGAGGCATGTGATGCCAAAATATTTGTAGGATAATCATCCCCACATACTGGGCAGGCTGCTAATACTTCTATGGTGTTTCTATATTCAATGAATAAAACATTTCCAACCAAATTGTATGGTCTAAATACTACACGTAAATATAAATTATTTAAAGGTACTCAACCCGTAAAGAGGGTCCCCATCTCAACAGATTCCAACAACAACAATCCGATCAGAGGGTCCTATATTACTATTTCTTTGGCTTTGGGGGTAAAAAATATTTGATTCGAGTCGAGGAACCCATCAAACAAAGCTCAGAGTTATTAGATATTGATTTTTCAAATTTGTTATGTTCTCGAGATGAGTACTAATAACTGCCGTAATCTGCTCTGGATGTGTACTCCAAATCTATTCAAACAGACAAGGATGAATAACTCTAAAATCAAGTGGTAATTTTAACGCAATTTTGACTGAGTTCTGGGCCAGATAGTATTCCCGATAATGAAAAATAATAGATTTCTAAAATCGATATCTAACAAATCTGAGCTTTGATGGGTGACTTCCTCGACTCGAATCAAATATTTTTGACCCCCGAAGCCATTGAAATAGTAATTGAGAGGAGTTTTATCGGGTTGAGTACCTTTAAATATAATTATGTATATATAACATCATAAAAGAATTGAATTTGTACACGTGAATCATTGTCAATTAGTTTAACTTAGTTTAAACACAATTTATTTGCTCGGATTTCATGACATTTTCAGCAGCTAAGGCTGTATCATGTCGACATAATCAGTGGAGGAAAGAATTAATGACAATATAGGCTAGCTCAAATTGATGGGATTAGATTCAGAATTTTGATATATTTGACAGAAAGAATCTACTAATATGAAAGTGCCAATGGCACTGGCTCAACTTGATGTTCTCATTGGCTCATTGCATTAGCAAGTTTCGAGAACATCTGTTCATAAATGCAAGCTGTAGGGTGTGCCTAAGAAATTCAAGATGGCTGCCATGGCTGTCATTTTGGATTTCGAAATGGACTCAAAATAGGACATTCTCATCTACTCATGGTACTAAGTAATCCTAGCAAGTTTCAAGAAAATCTGTTCATAAATATGAACTGTAGGGTATGCCGAAGCCAAAAGTTGATGCCGGAAGACGGGCGGACGCCAACTGACGGTTATAGCTCATCTTGACTTTGTCAAGTTGAGCTAAAAAAAAAAAAAAGATTCATAAACAACTGAGAAAAACAAAATTGTGTCAACAATTAAAAATAGTATAAGAGAAGGATTGGCTCCATGAGAAGGCGAAGCCTGAACTGTGTTACAGAGACCCACTGCCATAACCACACGAAAAAACTTTGATACAAGAAAACCATAGTCAGAAATGGTTACGCACTCCAGATCATATTATTAATACGATATACTATAGCGAATGTAATCACCAATCAATAAAGTATATATACCTGATGTAAATTGTAATTCAAAAACATTTTCAGAGGTGTCTATTAAAAAAGTTTGATAGCATTTATTAGAGGCATCTATAAGTATTTGGAATCTGTTCACCTAATTGCATATTAATGATGCTATGATACGCGCGGTGTGATATGAGTATTTATAATAAATACATGTTTATGTTTAAATACCGATATATTGCTGTTGAATATGAAGTGACAATATGGTGTCTACATATATACTCGTATTGCAATTGTAATTAAAAACTTTAATGTTAAATTTTAATGTTCCTAATATCGTCATAATCGAGATAGTTATGTATCCAGTTATGAGTCCACGTGGTAGACAATTGATCATAGTTCTGTCGGATACATGAGGTGGGATGTGGCCAAACAATGTGTAATATGTATTATTTATGTAGAAACAATGTCCACGTTGCGTTAGCTGAACAATTGTCATTGAATGTCATGGAAGTCACTCTGACTGCACACATAAAATACCTAGTGTACAGGAAGAGGAATCTTGCGCTAAGATGAGATATGATACGCTGAAATTCTATAGTACCCCTGTAATGTTTAAAGCAGGTGAACAAGTTTAGCAGACTATTCCGAGTGTATACATGTATAATTGATATTACAAAATACAGCATAAAAACATTCCAGGCATGCAGCTAAACATAGGATAAAGTTTAGCTTTTTGCCATATTTGTTACCCACCACTCCAAATGTCAAAAATTGGTTCTGTTTTTCAAATTCTTTTCCATTTTTGTAGCATGAACAAACTTTTTCAGAGTAAATCCCATTTTAAAATGTTCAAAAGCTAGTTGAATGTTGTTTTAACAATATTTTTGTGCATTTTAATTCCCATGGACGCGCGTAAAAATACTGGGTTTATCTCAGATTGTCTAAATGTAGGTATTAAAAAGCTAAATGCCCACATTTATCATCCAACCATCATGAAATTATCCATAGCCATCAAGGAGGTCAACGTTGGCTAGTAGTACTAATATAAATGATTATCTCATGCGATTATATGAATCTGTCCTCATGAACGATTTCATGGATGTTACTCTGACATCATGTTAGTTGAAATAGTGACATAATCCATGAACTTGACCTGATATTTTAAATGATTCAGACGTGTGTGTGACCACCCACTTCAACCCCTTAATATCAACAGATCTGTAATCATGATCATGTTTAATTGTCAGTATTTCACCAATTTTAATTTGGGGTAAATACAGATCGGGACTTACAACTTACAACGACTGGTAAATTTACCTGCTAGTCTTATAATGAAACATTGGCATGCTTTGTCATGGAAGTTAACGTTGTCATCAGCAGGCATCAAGTACATTTATAACAAGACATAATTTGTTTTTATCACAGCGATCCTCACTATCTTCTGATGAAAGACAATGTGCCCAAGAAGTTAAAAATGGCTGTCAGCATCATTTTGGATTTCGGAGAATCGGAACGGACTCAAAATAGGACGTTCTCATCTACTCATGGTACTAAGTAATCCTGGCAAGTTTCGAGACAATCTGTTAATAAATGCAACATGTAGGGTGTGCCAAAGCCAAAGGTTGACACCGCACGGACAGATGCCAACTGACAGCTATAGCTCATCTTCAATTTGTCAAGTTGAGCTAAAATGGCCATATATGTAATTTATTGTGATGCAGTAACTATATTTTTAAATGTTTAGTACCATATTTGAGAAAATGGGAAATTCATTAACATTTAAGTGGAACAAAGCCTGATTATTAGCGGCTGGTCTCTATCAATGTCCCATCCAAACATTGAACAGACCTGCTGATTGAGTTTGTGTCTACAATTTCCGTTCCGATTTTTTTAAATTTACATTTGGGAAGAAAAAAATTTGTATTACATGTAGCTGTTTTACGGATCCGCCGACCCTAAAATTCGTCACAGTGTGCATTGTTGCAACTTCAAGCTTTTCAAATATTATTGAATGTAATATTAGGTCAATTTCAAACTCAATAAAGTATTTTCATCTCCTAACAATAGAAAACTTGTATGGTAGGTATGTAAACCCATGCTAACTTCGGTTTATATGGCATTCATTCAATGATAGCCCTCTCATTCTTTCATGGCAACATTGATTTCGGCCATATCCACCATAGCCTCCTACCAAAATTTTGCTGAAACAGAAACAAAATAATTCTCGAGCGAATTTAATTTTTTATTTCTTTACCTCCTCCGACCCTACGTTCTGAACAAAATTATCCGTAAAACAACTAATAAAAAAAACTGCCTTGTGACAGTCGGAAACGCAATAAAACGGAATCCAGGTATTAATTAAAATGCAATGTAGAGACAAATAAACGTATAATTTGCTGGGTGAGGTCCTAGTGATCAAATTTGCCACTTTTCTGAGGCAACCGATAAATTACCCAAATTATTGATGATTATATTATCAATGTGAATGTGTCTCAACTGTTTTGATGGTCACATGATAACATTGACATTCAGGTCATTTTTCAATAACAAGACCATGCATTTAATGATTATGACACATTACTGGTATTGGCTTTGAACCAAAGCTGACATGTTATGTTATGTCTAATTTGCAAAATGATGCCTATAAAATTAATCCACATGTACTTGAAAAAAGTTTGGTGAACTGAAAATGGCCCGAATGACAACCACGTTGAGCTAACATTTGGCTGATGTGTAAAAACATGGAAAAAACATACAGCAGGAAACTTTTGGCTTCAACAGCAAGTTTTATTGTTGATTTAAGCTTCTTACAATTTTATGACCTCCTCAATTTTGAAATGACCTGCCCACTTCAGTTTGTGTAGGTCATTGTGTACCATTTAAAAAACTATAATGAGGCTTGAGTGGAACGGACTGCTTTGGACCTAGTCATGAACCACTCTGATATGCGGGTTATAAGCTACCCATCAGAGTCTTGATTTGTCATCTATTAAAAGCACAGTACATTGGCTTTAGTTATAAATGATAAAATGCATATCTAGTGTGTATTACCTTGGTATCATCTTTACGCCAATCTATTCTTGATATAAATATCCTCGTGGTTGATTAGGTGACAGCAATTATAACGATCACATTAAAAGATGTTTTTTAAGTGAAACTCATGAAAACAATTTTTTCTATTTTAATCCAGTCCGCCGTATTGTACAGTTGTGATATGGGGTCGATGTTCGTGTCACATGCACGCCTGAGTGATTCAACATGTGAGATCAATCGTGGATTATAGTACGGAGTCACTTATTTCGGACAACAGCATGAGAAAAAAAACCTTTACAATTGCTGCGATAATCCGCTTACCTGCCAATCATTCGTTGACCTAATATGGGGTTAGAGATCAAGCACGTTGACTTCCTGATTACGATGATTTGTGTTTTACAAAACGAGAGATAATAGAGAGTTTGCGATTTCAAACCGGTATGGGTACGGGTACAGGTAGCCACCCGTACCGGTACACGTTTTGTAATCACAAACTTTTTATGGGTAGAATTCATCACATCGACTGGTAATGTATGGAGAGCTAATTGCAACAAAAAATATATTATAATATAGATAGATTGTTATCAGGGATGTGGCTAGAGGGTCTCAGCTGGGGGGGGGGGGGGTGACACAGATATAAATTTCCAACTGGGGTTGTTTCGGTTTTCAAATGACTATATTCCATAGGAATCCTACAAGGCGGGTGAACTTCTATCAAAATATGTGTACAGTACATAGTAGTAAGACTATTATGTGGACAGTTGAACTGAAGTCTGCATATAAATGTGGCCTATTATTTGTGATAGAATAGTCTACACTTAACACAGACTACACAGTACAAGTGCCAAAGAAGTAACAGTTGAATATTCCTCCAAAATTCTTACTCATGTAATATACTAATATCACAGCATACATTGGAATTATTATTGCAAATGGTCATTATGTGCTTGAGTATAATGCTTGATTTTAAATTCTGGTCTCATTTCAAACTCTCACATATATGTAATATAGGCTATTATAGAGCCATGCGTATGTGTGAAGTTTCAATTTGACTGAACTATGACTATACAGTTCAACTATCCATATAATAGTCTTACTACTAGATGTACTGTACACATATTTTGATAGAAGTTCACCCACCTTGTAGGATTCCTTTCACCATCAATTATTATTTGCAGAGTTGTTACTTGTAGTTTTGTCTATAAATGGGAACTCAATATTATAAAAGTTATTCATTTAATTATTAAAAAAGAAAGGTGCATGAACACTGAAACATAACATGAATATAAACTTATAAAGCTCACATATCAACCTGATAAAAATAAAACAAAATCTGAATCTGAATTAAGAACTATGCCATCCCAATTTCCAAAAGTGTTCCCAGTTCTTGAAAAGCATTATTCATGAATTAATAAAGAAGAAAGCAGATAGCTCAGACATTAAGATGCTAATGCAACCTAGGGATGGTTAACTGGCTGTTTCAGACCTATAGTTGACATCACATAAATTTTATAAGGCTAATCCCTGTATTGTCATTCTCAGGTTTCTGTCTGTACAATGTGAAGAGCCCACTAAATGTAAGTTGTGGGGTTAGTTTCCATCTTGTTTATGTTAATACTGAGAAAATATGATATTTCAGTCATCAATTTAATATATATTGGTAGTTCCCAGACTCCAGTGTCAGTGTGATGTTGTTCAAACTTGTTTAGCAGGTAGGCACACTTTGATACAGCTAAATTAGTTTATAGTTTAATGAATTTGTTTAGATTTTCTGTGAAAATTTGGGATGGCATAGTTCTTAAATGACTGGTATCTCACAGTTCACAAATTTGTAATTTGTAGATCTCTATATCTATCAAAAGCCTCTGCAGTGAATCCAATTGATGGATTATTATTCATCAAACAGCAATGAATAATATCTCACAATCTGTTGCAAGACTAAAGCAAGTGCAAATATACATTATGGGTGCCTTTAGAAATGAATTATGCAGCAGCATCACCTTATATAGGAAAACAAAAGCAAAATATCATTGATATCAATATGATATCTTGGGTTTAGTTAATCCTTAACGCCACTTAAAATACTCCATATTTAGTTTATGGACAATTTGGCACAATGCTTCAATGGAAAAACATTACCAGTGTTGACTAGACTAGTGTAAATATGAAAATCTATAAACAAAATAAAATATTACATAATCAAAAACTTAACCAAGTAATAAAATAAAAATAGTCACAAATTATAGCTGAAGTGGTCACTCAGGAATTTATGTACCCAATAAATCAGCATTTGGTTAAAATGTGCATTATTGTATCAAGCTTGATATAGGCAGATTAAAATGTCTGCTATCAACCATATTTGAAGATTACAATTTACATTTTCTAATTTAACTAATCTTGATATTTAATTAAATTAAATTAATTTACTTCAAAGGTGTCACTGCTGTCACATATTTATAAATCATAAGCATATCAATTAGACTGCCAGGCTGAATGCACATAAAGTAGTGATAGTGACCAGTTCAGCCTATCTCTTAGTCTTAGTACTATCCTGTGCTATAAAAATAGATGTGTCTGCTAAAAGTTGGATAATTATCTGTTAATTTAACTATGAATGACATTTCTCTCAAGTGCTAGCAATTATTACTGCTTTCAGCACTTGTTTAAATTAGCCTCGACTATAAATCATATAAAATGTGATCACCCTGTGTTCATTGAATTGGGTTATTCATCATATTATACAGTATGAATTTGATCAGAGAGAATCATTTTTCAAAATTTATAGAAAAATTACAGAACTACATGATATTTCCCATTCAGACACTGATTCTCCTTTCCCGCAACTTTGCCCAATCAGACACTGACTTGGAAATATCAATGGAATTCGTTAGATCACGTTCACAGTATAATAACATCAGTGAATCCAGACGATCATCGCCGCATCTCGAACGAAGAAAGTCTTTGATGATTTTGAGCCTGCTGAAAGTCGGCAGCGGCTATTCGCCATCGGATGGCAAATAGCGATTCTACCGATATGCGCTATTTGCCATCCGATGGTATTTTAAATAAAAGAAAACATATCATATCATCACAATACGCTATTATAACGAGGATTCCTACCGCCTTCGTGATCATTAGGCCCAGTTGACGGTCGGTTGACCACCTACAGATATCATGGGGGGATGGCAAATAAGAAATCGACAAATTTTGAAGGAAATTTCGTATAGTTTGAACATTTAGTGGCACAAGCTGTCGCTATATGGCCACATAATCATCATTTGTACCCGCCTTACTGAAAACCCGGACCAGTTGACCGTCGGTTGACCACCCACAGATATCCTGGGGAGATGGCAAATAAGGAATCGACAAATTTTGAAGGAAATTTCGTATAGTTTGAACATTTAGTAGCACAAGCTGTCGCTATATGGCCACATAATCATCATTTGTACCCGCCTTACTGAAAACCCGGACCAGTTGACCGTCGGTTGACCACCTACATATATCATGGGGGGATGGCAAATAAGAAATCGACAAATTTTGAAGGAAATTTCGTATAGTTTGAACATTTAGTGGCACAAGCTGTCGCTATATGGCCACATAATCACCATTTGTACCAGCCTTACTGAAAACCCGGACCAGTTGACCGTCGGTTGACCACCCACAGATATCCTGGGGGGATGGCAGATAAGAAATCGACAAATTTTGAAGGAAATTTCGTATAGTTTGAACATTTAGTGGCACAAGCTGTCGCTATATGGCCACATACTCATCATTTGTACCCGCCTTACTGAAAACCCGGACCAGTTGACCGTCGGTTGACCACCCACAGATATCCTGGGGGGATGGCAAATAAGAAATCGACAAATTTTGAAGGAAATTTCGTATAGTTTGAACATTTAGTGGCACAAGCTGTCGCTATATGGCCACATAATCACCATTTGTACCCGCCTTACTGAAAACCCGGACCAGTTGACCGTCGGTTGACCACCCACAGATATCCTGGTGGGATGGCAAATAAGGAATCGACAAATTTTGAAGGAAATTTCGTATAGTTTGAACATTTAGTGGCACAAGCTGTCGCTATATGGCCACATAATCATCATTTGTACCCGCCTTACTGAAAACCCGGACCAGTTGACCGTCGGTTGACCACCTACAGATATCATGGGGGGATTCCTTCAAAATTTGTCGATTCCTTATTTGCCATCCCCCCATGATATCTGTAGGTGGTCAACCGACGGTCACCTGGTCCGGGTTTTCAGTAAGGCGGGTACAAATGATGATTATGTGGCCATATAGCGACAGCTTGTGCCACTAAATGTTCAAACTATACGAAATTTCCTTCAAAATTTGTCGATTTCTTATTTGCCATCCCCCCAGGATATCTGTGGGTGGTCAACCGACGGTCAACTGGTCCGGGTTTTCAGTAAGGCGGGTACAAATGATGATTATGTGTCCATATAGCGACAGCTTGTGCCACTAAATGTTCAAACTATACGAAATTTCCTTCAAAATTTGTCGATTTCTTATTTGCCATCCCCCCCAGGATATCTGTGGGTGGTCAACCGACGGTCAACTGGTCCGGGTTTTCAGTAAGGCGGGTACAAATGGTGATTATGTGGCCATATAGCGACAGCTTGTGCCACTAAATGTTCAAACTATACGAAATTTCCTTCAAAATTTTGCGATTTCTTATTTGCCATCCCCCCAGGATATCTGTGGGTGGTCGACCGACGGTCAACTGGTCCGGGTTTTCAGTACGGCGGGTACAAATGATGATTATGTGGCCATATAGCGACAGCTTGTGCCACTAAATGTTCAAATTATACGAAATTTCCTTCAAAATTTGTCGATTCCTTATTTGCCATCCCCCCAGGATATCTGTGGGTGGTCAACCGACGGTCAACTGGTCCGGGTTTTCAGTAAGGCGGGTACAAATGATGATTATGTGGCCATATAGCGACAGCGTGTGCCACTAAATGTTCAAACTATACGAAATTTCCTTCAAAATTTGTCGATTTCTTATTTGCCACCCCCCCCCAGGATATCTGTGGGTGGTCAACCGACGGTCAACTGGTCCGGGTTTTCAGTAAGGCGGGTACAAATGATGATTATGTGGCCATATAGCGACAGCTTGTGTCACTAAATGTTCAAACTATACGAAATTTCCTTCAAAATTTGTCGATTTCTTATTTGCCATCCCCCCAGGATATCTGTGGGTGGTCAACCGACGGTCAACTGGTCCGGGTTTTCAGTAAGGCGGGTACTAATGGTGATTATGTGGCCATATAGCGACAGCTTGTGCCACTAAATGTTCAAACTATACGAAATTTCCTTCAAAATTTGTCGATTTCTTATTTGCCATCCCCCCATGATATCTGTAGGTGGTCAACCGACGGTCAACTGGTCCGGGTTTTCAGTAAGGCGGGTACAAATGATGATTATGTGGCCATATAGCGACAGCTTGTGCCACTAAATGTTCAAACTATACGAAATTTCCTTCAAAATTTGTCGATTCCTTATTTGCCATCCCCCAGGATATCTGTGGGTGGTCAACCGACAGTCAACTGGTTCGGGTTTTCAGTAAGGCGGGTACAAATGATGATTATGTGGCCATATAGCGACAGCTTGTGCCACTAAATGTTCAAACTATACGAAATTTCCTTCAAATTTTTTGCGATTTCTTATTTGCCATCCCCCCAGGATATCTGTGGGTGGTCGACCGACGATCAACTGGTCCGGGTTTTCAGTAAGGTGGGTACAAATGATGATTATGTGGCCATATAACGACAGCTTGTGCCACTAAATGTTCAAATTATACGAAATTTCCTTCAAAATTTGTCGATTTCTTATTTGCCATCCCCCAGGATATCTGGGTGGTCAACCGACGGTCAACTGGTCCGGGTTTTCATTAAGGCGGGTACAAATGATGATTATGTGGTCATATAGCGACAGCTTGTGCCACTAAATGTTCAAACTATACGAAATTTCCTTCAAAATTTGTCGATTTCTTATTTGCCATCCCCCCAGGATATCTGTGGGTGGTCAACCGACGGTCAACTGGTCCGGGTTTTCAGTAAGGCGGGTACAAATGATGATTATGTGGCCAAATAGCGACAGCTTGTGCCACTAAATGTTCAAACTATACGAAATTTCCTTCAAAATTTGTCGATTTCTTATTTGCCATCCCCCCAGGATATCTGTGGGTGGTCAACCGACGGTCAACTGGTCCGGGTTTTCAGTAAGGCGGGTACAAATGGTTATTATGTGGCCATATAGCGACAGCTTGTGCCACTAAATGTTCAAACTATACGAAATTTCCTTCAAAATTTGTCGATTTCTTATTTGCCATCCCCCCATGATATCTGTAGGTGGTCAACCGACGGTCAACTGGTCCGGGTTTTCAGTAAGGCGGGTACAAATGATGATTATGTGGCCATATAGCGACAGGTTGTGCCACTAAATGTTCAAACTATACGAAATTTCCTTCTAAATTTGTCGATTCCTTATTTGCCATCCCCCAGGATATCTGTGGGTGGTCGACCGACGATCAACTGGTCCGGGTTTTCAGTAAGGCGGGTACAAATGATGATTAGTTGGCCATATAGCGACAGCTTGTGCCACTAAATGTTCAAACTATACGAAATTTCCTTCAAAATTTGTCGATTTCTTATTTGCCATCCCCCCAGGATATCTGTGGGTGGTCAACCGACGGTCAACTGGTCCGGGTTTTCAGTAAGGCGGGTACAAATGATGATTATATGGCCATATAGCGACAGCTTGTGCCACTAAATGTTCAAACTATACGAAATTTCCTTCAAAATTTGTCGATTTCTTATTTGCCATCCCCCCAGGATATCTGTGGGTGGTCAACCGACGGTCAACTGGTCCGGGTTTTCAGTAAGGCGGGTACAAATGATGATTATGTGGCCATATAGCGACAGCTTGTGCCACTAAATGTTCAAACTATACGAAATTTCCTTCAAAATTTGTCGATTCCTTATTTGCCATCCCCCCAGGATATCTGTGGGTGGTCAACCGACGGTCAACTGGTCCGGGTTTTCAGTAAGGCGGGTACAAATGATGATTATGTGGCCATATAGCGACAGCTTGTGCCACTAAATGTTCAAACTATACGAAATTTCCTTCAAAATTTGTCGATTTCTTATTTGCCATCCCCCCAGGATATCTGTGGGTGGTCAACCGACGGTCAACTGGTCCGGGTTTTCAGTAAGGCGGGTACAAATGGTGATTATGTGGCCATATAGCGACAGCTTGTGCCACTAAATGTTCAAACTATACGAAATGTCCTTCAAAATTTGTCGATTTCTTATTTGCCATCACCCCATGATATCTGTAGGTGGTCAACCGACGGTCAACTGGTCCGGGTTTTCAGTAAGGCGGGCACAAATGATGATTATGTGGCCATATAGCGACAGCTTGTGCCACTAAATGTTCAAACTATACGAAATTTCCTTCAAAATTTGTCGATTTCTTATTTGCCATCCCCCCAGGATATCTGTGGGTGGTCAACCGACGGTCAACTGGTCCGGGTTTTCAGTAAGGCGGGTACAAATGATGATTATGTGGCCATATAGCGACAGCTTGTGCCACTAAATGTTCAAACTATACGAAATTTCCTTCAAAATTTGTCGATTTCTTATTTGCCATCCCCCCCAGGATATCTGTGGGTGGTCAACCGACGGTCAACTGGTCCGGGTTTTCCGTAAGGCGGGTACAAATGGTGATTATGTGGCCATATAGCGACAGCTTGTGCCACTAAATGTTCAAACTATACGAAATGTCCTTCAAAATTTGTCGATTTCTTATTTGCCATCACCCCATGATATCTGTAGGTGGTCAACCGACGGTCAACTGGTCCGGGTTTTCAGTAAGGCGGGTACAAATGATGATTATGTGGCCATATAGCGACAGCTTGTGCCACTAAATGTTCAAACTATACGAAATTTCCTTCAAAATTTGTCGATTTCTTATTTGCCATCCCCCCAGGATATCTGTGGGTGGTCAACCGACGGTCAACTGGTCCGGGTTTTCAGTAAGGCGGGTACAAATGATGATTATGTGGCCATATAGCGACAGCTTGTGCCACTAAATGTTCAAACTATACGAAATTTCCTTCAAAATTTGTCGATTTCTTATTTGCCATCCCCCCAGGATATCTGTGGGTGGTCAACCGACGGTCAACTGGTCCGGGTTTTCAGTAAGGCGGGTACAAATGGTGATTATGTGGCCATATAGCGACAGCTTGTGCCACTAAATGTTCAAACTATACGAAATTTCCTTCAAAATTTGTCGATTTCTTATTTGCCATCCCCCCATGATATATGTAGGTGGTCAACCGACGGTCAACTGGTCCGGGTTTTCAGTAAGGCGGGCACAAATGATGATTATGTGGCCATATAGCGACAGCTTGTGCCACTAAATGTTCAAACTATACGAAATTTCCTTCAAAATTTGTCGATTTCTTATTTGCCATCCCCGCAGGATATCTGTGGGTGGTCAACCGACGGTCAACTGGTCCGGGTTTTCAGTAAGGCGGGTACAAATGATGATTATGTGGCCATATAGCGACAGCTTGTGCCACTAAATGTTCAAACTATACGAAATTTCCTTCAAAATTTGTCGATTTCTTATTTGCCATCCCCCCCAGGATATCTGTGGGTGGTCAACCGACGGTCAACTGGTCCGGGTTTTCCGTAAGGCGGGTACAAATGGTGATTATGTGGCCATATAGCGACAGCTTGTGCCACTAAATGTTCAAACTATACGAAATGTCCTTCAAAATTTGTCGATTTCTTATTTGCCATCACCCCATGATATCTGTAGGTGGTCAACCGACGGTCAACTGGTCCGGGTTTTCAGTAAGGCGGGTACAAATGATGATTATGTGGCCATATAGCGACAGCTTGTGCCACTAAATGTTCAAACTATACGAAATTTCCTTCAAAATTTGTCGATTTCTTATTTGCCATCCCCCCAGGATATCTGTGGGTGGTCAACCGACGGTCAACTGGTCCGGGTTTTCAGTAAGGCGGGTACAAATGGTGATTATGTGGCCATATAGCGACAGCTTGTGCCACTAAATGTTCAAACTATACGAAATTTCCTTCAAAATTTGTCGATTTCTTATTTGCCATCCCCCCATGATATATGTAGGTGGTCAACCGACGGTCAACTGGTCCGGGTTTTCAGTAAGGCGGGTACAAATGGTGATTATGTGGCCATATAGCGACAGCTTGTGCCACTAAATGTTCAAACTATACGAAATTTCCTTCAAAATTTGTCGATTCCTTATTTGCCATCCCCCCAGGATATCTGTGGGTGGTCAACCCACGGTCAACTGGTCCGGGTTTTCAGTAAGGCGGGTACAAATGATGATTATGTGGCCATATAGCGACAGCTTGTGCCACTAAATGTTCAAACTATACGAAATTTCCTTCAAAATTTGTCGATTTCTTATTTGCCATCCCCCCAGGATATCTGTGGGTGGTCGACCGACGGTCAACTGGTCCGGGTTTTCAGTATGGCGGGTACAAATGATGATTATGTGGCCATATAGCGACAGCTTGTGCCACTAAATGTTCAAACTATACGAAATTTCCTTCAAAATTTGTCGATTCCTTATTTGCCATCCCCCCAGGATATCTGTGGGTGGTCAACCGACGGTCAACTGGTCCGGGTTTTCAGTAAGGCGGGTACAAATGGTGATTATGTGGCCATATAGCGACAGCTTGTGCCACTAAATGTTCAAACTATACGAAATTTCCTTCAAAATTTGTCGATTTCTTATTTGCCATCCCCCCATGATATCTGTAGGTGGTCAACCGACGGTCAACTGGTCCGGGTTTTCAGTAAGGCGGGTACAAATGATGATTATGTGGCCATATAGCGACAGCTTGTGCCACTAAATGTTCAAACTATACGAAATTTCCTTCTAAATTTGTCGATTCCTTATTTGCCATCCCCCAGGATATCTGTGGGTGGTCGACCGACGATCAACTGGTCCGGGTTTTCAGTAAGGCGGGTACAAATGATGATTAGTTGGCCATATAGCGACAGCTTGTGCCACTAAATGTTCAAACTATACGAAATTTCCTTCAAAATTTGTCGATTTCTTATTTGCCATCCCCCCAGGATATCTGTGGGTGGTCAACCGACGGTCAACTGGTCCGGGTTTTCAGTAAGGCGGGTACAAATGATGATTATGTGGCCATATAGCGACAGCTTGTGCCACTAAATGTTCAAACTATACGAAATGTCCTTCAAAATTTGTCGATTTCTTATTTGCCATCACCCCATGATATCTGTAGGTGGTCAACCGACGGTCAACTGGTCCGGGTTTTCAGTAAGGCGGGTACAAATGATGATTATGTGGCCATATAGCGACAGCTTGTGCCACTAAATGTTCAAACTATACGAAATTTCCTTCAAAATTTGTCGATTTCTTATTTGCCATCCCCCAAGGATATCTGTGGGTGGTCAACCGACGGTCAACTGGTCCGGGTTTTCAGTAAGGCGGGTACAAATGATGATTATGTGGCCATATAGCGACAGCTTGTGCCACTAAATGTTCAAACTATACGAAATGTCCTTCAAAATTTGTCGATTTCTTATTTGCCATCACCCCATGATATCTGTAGGTGGTCAACCGACGGTCAACTGGTCCGGGTTTTCAGTAAGGCGGGTACAAATGATGATTATGTGGCCATATAGCGACAGCTTGTGCCACTAAATGTTCAAACTATACGAAATTTCCTTCAAAATTTGTCGATTTCTTATTTGCCATCCCCCCAGGATATCTGTGGGTGGTCAACCGACGGTCAACTGGTCCGGGTTTTCAGTAAGGCGGGTACAAATGATGATTATGTGGCCATATAGCGACAGCTTGTGCCACTAAATGTTCAAACTATACGAAATTTCCTTCAAAATTTGTCGATTTCTTATTTGCCATCCCCCCAGGATATCTGTGGGTGGTCAACCGACGGTCAACTGGTCCGGGTTTTCAGTAAGGCGGGTACAAATGGTGATTATGTGGCCATATAGCGACAGCTTGTGCCACTAAATGTTCAAACTATACGAAATTTCCTTCAAAATTTGTCGATTTCTTATTTGCCATCCCCCCATGATATATGTAGGTGGTCAACCGACGGTCAACTGGTCCGGGTTTTCAGTAAGGCGGGTACAAATGATGATTATGTGGCCATATAGCGACAGCTTGTGCCACTAAATGTTCAAACTATACGAAATTTCCTTCAAAATTTGTCGATTCCTTATTTGCCATCCCCCCAGGATATCTGTGGGTGGTCAACCCACGGTCAACTGGTCCGGGTTTTCAGTAAGGCGGGTACAAATGATGATTATGTGGCCATATAGCGACAGCTTGTGCCACTAAATGTTCAAACTATACGAAATTTCCTTCAAAATTTGTCGATTTCTTATTTGCCATCCCCCCAGGATATCTGTGGGTGGTCGACCGACGGTCAACTGGTCCGGGTTTTCAGTATGGCGGGTACAAATGATGATTATGTGGCCATATAGCGACAGCTTGTGCCACTAAATGTTCAAACTATACGAAATTTCCTTCAAAATTTGTCGATTCCTTATTTGCCATCCCCCCAGGATATCTGTGGGTGGTCAACCGACGGTCAACTGGTTCGGGTTTTCAGTAAGGCGGGTACAAATGATGATTATGTGGCCATATAGCGACAGCTTGTGCCACTAAATGTTCAAACTATACGAAATTTCCTTCAAAATTTTTGCGATTTCTTATTTGCCATCCCCCCAGGATATCTGTGGGTGGTCGACCGACGGTCAACTGGTCCGGGTTTTCAGTAAGGTGGGTACAAATGATGATTATGTGGCCATATAACGACAGCTTGTGCCACTAAATGTTCAAACTATACGAAATTTCCTTCAAAATTTTTGCGATTTCTTATTTGCCATCCCCCCAGGATATCTGTGGGTGGTCGACCGACGGTCAACTGGTCCGGGTTTTCAGTAAGGTGGGTACAAATGATGATTATGTGGCCATATAGCGACAGCTTGTGCCACTAAATGTTCAAACTATACGAAATTTCCTTCAAAATTTGTCGATTTCTTATTTGCCATCCCCCCAGGATATCTGTGGGTGGTCAACCGACGGTCAACTGGTCCGGGTTTTCAGTAAGGCGGGTACAAATGGTGATTATGTGGCCATATAGCGACAGCTTGTGCCACTAAATGTTCAAACTATACGAAATTTCCTTCAAAATTTGTCGATTTCTTATTTGCCATCCCCCCATGATATCTGTAGGTGGTCAACCGACGGTCAACTGGTCCGGGTTTTCAGTAAGGCGGGTACAAATGATGATTATGTGGCCATATAGCGACAGCTTGTGCCACTAAATGTTCAAACTATACGAAATTTCCTTCTAAATTTGTCGATTCCTTATTTGCCATCCCCCAGGATATCTGTGGGTGGTCGACCGACGATCAACTGGTCCGGGTTTTCAGTAAGGCGGGTACAAATGATGATTAGTTGGCCATATAGCGACAGCTTGTGCCACTAAATGTTCAAACTATACGAAATTTCCTTCAAAATTTGTCGATTTCTTATTTGCCATCCCCCCAGGATATCTGTGGGTGGTCAACCGACGGTCAACTGGTCCGGGTTTTCAGTAAGGCGGGTACAAATGATGATTATGTGGCCATATAGCGACAGCTTGTGCCACTAAATGTTCAAACTATACGAAATTTCCTTCAAAATTTGTCGATTTCTTATTTGCCATCCCCCCAGGATATCTGTGGGTGGTCGACCGACGGTCAACTGGTCCGGGTTTTCAGTAAGGCGGGTACAAATGATGATTATGTGGCCATATAGCGACAGCTTGTGCCACTAAATGTTCAAACTATACGAAATTTCCTTCAAAATTTGTCGATTCCTTATTTGCCATCCCCCCAGGATATCTGTGGGTGGTCAACCGACGGTCAACTGGTCCGGGTTTTCAGTAAGGCGGGTACAAATGATGATTATGTGGCCATATAGCGACAGCTTGTGCCACTAAATGTTCAAACTATACGAAATTTCCTTCAAAATTTGTCGATTTCTTATTTGCCATCCCCCCAGGATATCTGTGGGTGGTCAACCGACAGTCAACTGGTCCGGGTTTTCAGTAAGGCGGGTACAAATGGTGATTATGTGGCCATATAGCGACAGCTTGTGCCACTAAATGTTCAAACTATACGAAATGTCCTTCAAAATTTGTCGATTTCTTATTTGCCATCCCCCCATGATATCTGTAGGTGGTCAACCGACGGTTAACTGGTCCGGGTTTTCAGTAAGGCGGGTACAAATGATGATTATGTGGCCATATAGCGACAGCTTGTGCCACTAAATGTTCAAACTATACGAAATTTCCTTCAAAATTTGTCGATTCCTTATTTGCCATCCCCCCCAGGATATCTGTGGGTGGTCAACCGACGGTCAACTGGTCCGGGTTTTCAGTAAGGCGGGTACAAATGGTGATTATGTGGCCATATAGCGACAGCTTGTGCCACTAAATGTTCAAACTATACGAAATTTCCTTCAAAATTTGTCGATTTCTTATTTGACATCCCCCAGGATATATGTGGGTGGTCAACCGACGGTCAACTGGTCCGGGTTTTCAGTAAGGCGGGTACAAATGATGATTATGTGGCCATATAGCGACAGCTTGTGCCACTAAATGTTCAAACTATACGAAATTTCCTTCAAAATTTGTCGATTTCTTATTTGCCATCCCCCCAGGATATCTGTGGGTGGTCAACCGACGGTCAACTGGTCCGGGTTTTCAGTAAGGCGGGTACAAATGGTGATTATGTGGCCATATAGCGACAGCTTGTGCCACTAAATGTTCAAACTATACGAAATTTCCTTCAAAATTTGTCGATTTCTTATTTGCCATCCCCCCATGATATCTGTAGGTGGTCAACCGACGGTCAACTGGTCCGGGTTTTCAGTAAGGCGGGTACAAATGATGATTATGTGGCCATATAGCGACAGCTTGTGCCACTAAATGTTCAAATTATACGAAATTTCCTTCAAAATTTGTCGATTTCTTATTTGCCATCCCCCCACGATATCTGTGGGTGGTCTACCGACGGTCAACTGGTCCGGGTTTTCAGTAAGGCGGGTACAAATGATGATTATGTGGCCATATAGCGACAGCTTGTGCCACTAAATGTTCAAACTATACGAAATTTCCTTCAAAATTTGTCGATTTCTTATTTGCCATCCCCCCAGGATATCTGTGGGTGGTCAACCGACGGTCAACTGGTCCGGGTTTTCAGTAAGGCGGGTACAAATGATGATTATGTGGCCATATAGCGACAGCTTGTGCCACTAAATGTTCAAACTATACGAAATTTCCTTCAAAATTTTGCGATTTCTTATTTGCCATCCCCCCAGGATATCTGTGGGTGGTCGACCGACGGTCAACTGGTCCGGGTTTTCAGTAAGGCGGGTACAAATGATGATTATGTGGCCATATAGCGACAGCTTGTGCCACTAAATGTTCAAATTATACGAAATTTCCTTCAAAATTTGTCGATTCCTTATTTGCCATCCCCCCAGGATATCTCTGGGTGGTCAACCGACGGTCAACTGGTCCGGGTTTTCAGTAAGGCGGGTACAAATGATGATTATGTGGCCATATAGCGACAGCGTGTGCCACTAAATGTTCAAACTATACGAAATTTCCTTCAAAATTTGTCGATTTCTTATTTGCCACCCCCCCAGGATATCTGTGGGTGGTCAACCGACGGTCAACTGGTCCGGGTTTTCAGTAAGGCGGGTACAAATGATGATTATGTGGCCATATAGCGACAGCTTGTGTCACTAAATGTTCAAACTATACGAAATTTCCTTCAAAATTTGTCGATTTCTTATTTGCCATCCCCCCAGGATATCTGTGGGTGGTCAACCGACGGTCAACTGGTCCGGGTTTTCAGTAAGGCGGGTACAAATGATGATTATGTGGCCATATAGCGACAGCTTGTGCCACTAAATGTTCAAACTATACGAAATTTCCTTCAAAAATTTTGCGATTTCTTATTTGCCATCCCCCCAGGATATCTGTGGGTGGTCGACCGACGGTCAACTGGTCCGGGTTTTCAGTAAGGTGGGTACAAATGATGATTATGTGGCCATATAACGACAGCTTGTGCCACTAAATGTTCAAATTATACGAAATTTCCTTCAAAATTTGTCGATTTCTTATTTGCCATCCCCCCAGGATATCTGTGGGTGGTCAACCGACGGTCAACTGGTCCGGGTTTTCAGTAAGGCGGGTACAAATGATGATTATGTGGCCATATAGCGACAGCTTGTGCCACTAAATGTTCAAACTATACGAAATTTCCTTCAAAATTTGTCGATTTCTTATTTGCCACCCCCCAGGATATCTGTGGGTGGTCAACCGACGGTCAACTGGTCCGGGTTTTCAGTAAGGCGGGTACAAATGATGATTATGTGGCCAAATAGCGACAGCTTGTGCCACTAAATGTTCAAACTATACGAAATTTCCTTCAAAATTTGTCGATTTCTTATTTGCCATCCCCCAGGATATCTGTGGGTCGTCAACCGACGGTCAACTGGTCCGGGTTTTCAGTAAGGCGGGTACAAATGGTGATTATGTGGCCATATAGCGACAGCTTGTGCCACTAAATGTTCAAACTATACGAAATTTCCTTCAAAATTTGTCGATTTCTTATTTGCCATCCCCCCATGATATCTGTAGGTGGTCAACCGACGGTCAACTGGTCCGGGTTTTCAGTAAGGCGGGTACAAATGATGATTATGTGGCCATATAGCGACAGCTTGTGCCACTAAATGTTCAAACTATACGAAATTTCCTTCTAAATTTGTCGATTCCTTATTTGCCATCCCCCAGGATATCTGTGGGTGGTCGACCGACGATCAACTGGTCCGGGTTTTCAGTAAGGCGGGTACAAATGATGATTAGTTGGCCATATAGCGACAGCTTGTGCCACTAAATGTTCAAACTATACGAAATTTCCTTCAAAATTTGTCGATTTCTTATTTGCCATCCCCCCAGGATATCTGTGGGTGGTCAACCGACGGTCAACTGGTCCGGGTTTTCAGTAAGGCGGGTACAAATGATGATTATATGGCCATATAGCGACAGCTTGTGCCACTAAATGTTCAAACTATACGAAATTTCCTTCAAAATTTGTCGATTTCTTATTTGCCATCCCCCCAGGATATCTGTGGGTGGTCAACCGACGGTCAACTGGTCCGGGTTTTCAGTAAGGCGGGTACAAATGATGATTATGTGGCCATATAGCGACAGCTTGTGCCACTAAATGTTCAAACTATACGAAATTTCCTTCAAAATTTGTCGATTCCTTATTTGCCATCCCCCCAGGATATCTGTGGGTGGTCAACCGACGGTCAACTGGTCCGTGTTTTCAGTAAGGCGGGTACAAATGATGATTATGTGGCCATATAGCGACAGCTTGTGCCACTAAATGTTCAAACTATACGAAATTTCCTTCAAAATTTGTCGATTTCTTATTTGCCATCCCCCCAGGATATCTGTGGGTGGTCAACCGACGGTCAACTGGTCCGGGTTTTCAGTAAGGCGGGTACAAATGGTGATTATGTGGCCATATAGCGACAGCTTGTGCCACTAAATGTTCAAACTATACGAAATGTCCTTCAAAATTTGTCGATTTCTTATTTGCCATCCCCCCATGATATCTGTAGGTGGTCAACCGACGGTCAACTGGTCCGGGTTTTCAGTAAGGCGGGTACAAATGATGATTATGTGGCCATATAGCGACAGCTTGTGCCACTAAATGTTCAAACTATACGAAATTTCCTTCAAAATTTGTCGATTCCTTATTTGCCATCCCCCCAGGATATCTGTGGGTGGTCAACCGACGGTCAACTGGTCCGGGTTTTCAGTAAGGCGGGTACAAATGATGATTATGTGGCCATATAGCGACAGCTTGTGCCACTAAATGTTCAAACTATACGAAATTTCCTTCAAAATTTGTCGATTTCTTATTTGCCATCCCCCCAGGATATCTGTGGGTGGTCAACCGACGGTCAACTGGTCCGGGTTTTCAGTAAGGCGGGTACAAATGATGATTATGTGTCCATATAGCGACAGCTTGTGCCACTAAATGTTCAAACTATACGAAATTTCCTTCAAAATTTGTCGATTTCTTATTTGCCATCCCCCCAGGATATCTGTGGGTGGTCAACCGACGGTCAACTGGTCCGGGTTTTCAGTAAGGCGGGTACAAATGGTGATTATGTGGCCATATAGCGACAGCTTGTGCCACTAAATGTTCAAACTATACGAAATTTCCTTCAAAATTTGTCGATTTCTTATTTGCCATCCCCCCATTATATATGTAGGTGGTCAACCGACGGTCAACTGGTCCGGGTTTTCAGTAAGGCGGGTACAAATGATGATTATGTGGCCATATAGCGACAGCTTGTGCCACTAAATGTTCAAACTATACGAAATTTCCTTCAAAATTTGTCGATTCCTTATTTGCCATCCCCCCAGGATATCTGTGGGTGGTCAACCGACGGTCAACTGGTCCGGGTTTTCCGTAAGGCGGGTACAAATGATGATTATGTGGCCATATAGCGACAGCTTGTGCCACTAAATGTTCAAACTATACGAAATTTCCTTCAAAATTTGTCGATTTCTTATTTGCCATCCCCCCAGGATATCTGTGGGTGGTCGACCGACGGTCAACTGGTCCGGGTTTTCAGTAAGGTGGGTACAAATGATGATTATGTGGCCATATAACGACAGCTTGTGCCACTAAATGTTCAAACTATACGAAATTTCCTTCAAATTTTTTGCGATTTCTTATTTGCCATCCCCCCAGGATATCTGTGGGTGGTCGACCGACGGTCAACTGGTCCGGGTTTTCAGTAAGGTGGGTACAAATGATGATTATGTGGCCATATAGCGACAGCTTGTGCCACTAAATGTTCAAACTATACGAAATTTCCTTCAAAATTTGTCGATTTCTTATTTGCCATCCCCCCAGGATATCTGTGGGTGGTCAACCGACGGTCAACTGGTCCGGGTTTTCAGTAAGGCGGGTACAAATGGTGATTATGTAGCCATATAGCGACAGCTTGTGCCACTAAATGTTCAAACTATACGAAATTTCCTTCAAAATTTGTCGATTTCTTATTTGCCATCCCCCCATGATATATGTAGGTGGTCAACCGACGGTCAACTGGTCCAGGTTTTCAGTAAGGCGGGTACAAATGATGATTATGTGGCCATATAGCGACAGCTTGTGCCACTAAATGTTCAAACTATACGAAATTTCCTTCAAAATTTGTCGATTCCTTATTTGCCATCCCCCCAGGATATCTGTGGGTGGTCAACCGACGGTCAACTGGTCCGGGTTTTCAGTAAGGCGGGTACAAATGATGATTATGTGGCCATATAGCGACAGCTTGTGCCACTAAATGTTCAAACTATACGAAATTTCCTTCAAAATTTGTCGATTTCTTATTTGCCATCCCCCCAGGATATCTGTGGGTGGTCGACCGACGGTCAACTGGTCCGGGTTTTCAGTATGGCGGGTACAAATGATGATTATGTGGCCATATAGCGACAGCTTGTGCCACTAAATGTTCAAACTATACGAAATTTCCTTCAAAATTTGTCGATTCCTTATTTGCCATCCCCCCAGGATATCTGTGGGTGGTCAACCGACGGTCAACTGGTTCGGGTTTTCAGTAAGGCGGGTACAAATGATGATTATGTGGCCATATAGCGACAGCTTGTGCCACTAAATGTTCAAACTATACGAAATTTCCTTCAAAATTTTTGCGATTTCTTATTTGCCATCCCCCCAGGATATCTGTGGGTGGTCAACCGACGGTCAACTGGTCCGGGTTTTCAGTAAGGCGGGTACAAATGATGATTATGTGGCCATATAGCGACAGCTTGTGCCACTAAATGTTCAAACTATACGAAATTTCCTTCAAAATTTGTCGATTTCTTATTTGCCATTCCCCCAGGATATCTGTGGGTGGTCAACCGACGGTCAACTGGTCCGGATTTTCAGTAAGGCGGGTACAAATGGTGATTATGTGGCCATATAGCGACAGCTTGTGCCACTAAATGTTCAAACTATACGAAATGTCCTTCAAAATTTGTCGATTTCTTATTTGCCATCCCCCCATGATATCTGTGGGTGGTCAACCGACGGTCAACTGGTCCGGGTTTTCAGTAAGGCGGGTACAAATGATGATTATGTGGCCATATAGCGACAGCTTGTGCCACTAAATGTTCAAACTATACGAAATTTCCTTCAAAATTTGTCGATTCCTTATTTGCCATCCCCCCAGGATATCTGTGGGTGGTCAACCGACGGTCAACTGGTCCGGGTTTTCAGTAAGGCGGGTACAAATGATGATTATGTGGCCATATAGCGACAGCTTGTGCCACTAAATGTTCAAACTATACGAAATTTCCTTCAAAATTTGTCGATTTCTTATTTGCCATCCCCCAGGATATCTGTGGGTGGTCAACCGACGGTCAACTGGTCCGGGTTTTCAGTAAGGCGGGTACAAATGATGATTATGTGTCCATATAGCGACAGCTTGTGCCACTAAATGTTCAAACTATACGAAATTTCCTTCAAAATTTGTCGATTTCTTATTTGCCATCCCCCCAGGATATCTGTGGGTGGTCAACCGACGGTCAACTGGTCCGGGTTTTCAGTAAGGCGGGTACAAATGGTGATTATGTGGCCATATAGCGACAGCTTGTGCCACTAAATGTTCAAACTATACGAAATTTCCTTCAAAATTTGTCAATTTCTTATTTGCCATCCCCCCATGATATATGTAGGTGGTCAACCGACGGTCAACTGGTCCGGGTTTTCAGTAAGGCGGGTACAAATGATGATTATGTGGCCATATAGCGACAGCTTGTGCCACTAAATGTTCAAACTATACGAAATTTCCTTCAAAATTTGTCGATTCCTTATTTGCCATCCCCCCAGGATATCTGTGGGTGGTCAACTGGTCCGGGTTTTCAGTAAGGCGGGTACAAATGATGATTATGTGGCCATATAGCGACAGCTTGTGCCACTAAATGTTCAAACTATACGAAATTTCCTTCAAAATTTGTCGATTTCTTATTTGCCATCCCCCCAGGATATCTGTGGGTGGTCGACCGACGGTCAACTGGTCCGGATTTTCAGTATGGCGGGTACAAATGATGATTATGTGGCCATATAGCGACAGCTTGTGCCACTAAATGTTCAAACTATACGAAATTTCCTTCAAAATTTGTCGATTCCTTATTTGCCATCCCCCCAGGATATCTGTGGGTGGTCAACCGACGGTCAACTGGTTCGGGTTTTCAGTAAGTCGGGTACAAATGATGATTATGTGGCCATATAGCGACAGCTTGTGCCACTAAATGTTCAAACTATACGAAATTTCCTTCAAAATTTTTGCGATTTCTTATTTGCCATCCCCCCAGGATATCTGTGGGTGGTCGACCGACGGTCAACTGGTCCGGGTTTTCAGTAAGGTGGGTACAAATGATGATTATGTGGCCATATAACGACAGCTTGTGCCACTAAATGTTCAAACTATACGAAATTTCCTTCAAAATTTTTGCGATTTCTTATTTGCCACCCCCCCAGGATATCTGTGGGTGGTCGACCGACGGTCAACTGGTCCGGGTTTTCAGTAAGGTGGGTACAAATGATGATTATGTGGCCATATAGCGACAGCTTGTGCCACTAAATGTTCAAACTATACGAAATTTCCTTCAAAATTTGTCGATTTCTTATTTGCTATCCCCCCAGGATATCTGTGGGTGGTCAACCGACGGTCAACTGGTCCGGGTTTTCAGTAAGGCGGGTACAAATGGTGATTATGTGGCCATATAGCGACAGCTTGTGCCACTAAATGTTCAAACTATACGAAATTTCCTTCAAAATTTGTCGATTTCTTATTTGCCATCCCCCCATGATATATGTAGGTGGTCAACCGACGGTCAACTGGTCCGGGTTTTCAGTAAGGCGGGTACAAATGATGATTATGTGGCCATATAGCGACAGCTTGTGCCACTAAATGTTCAAACTATACGAAATTTCCTTCAAAATTTGTCGATTCCTTATTTGCCATCCCCCCAGGATATCTGTGGGTGGTCAACCGACGGTCAACTGGTCCGGGTTTTCAGTAAGGCGGGTACAAATGATGATTATGTGGCCATATAGCGACAGCTTGTGCCACTAAATGTTCAAACTATACGAAATTTCCTTCAAAATTTGTCGATTTCTTATTTGCCATCCCCCCAGGATATCTGTGGGTGGTCGACCGACGGTCAACTGGTCCGGGTTTTCAGTATGGCGGGTACAAATGATGATTATGTGGCCATATAGCGACAGCTTGTGCCACTAAATGTTCAAACTATACGAAATTTCCTTCAAAATTTGTCGATTCCTTATTTGCCATCCCCCCAGGATATCTGTGGGTGGTCAACCGACGGTCAACTGGTTCGGGTTTTCAGTAAGGCGGGTACAAATGATGATTATGTGGCCATATAGCGACAGCTTGTGCCACTAAATGTTCAAACTATACGAAATTTCCTTCAAAATTTTTGCGATTTCTTATTTACCATCCCCCCAGGATATCTGTGGGTGGTCGACCGACGGTCAACTGGTCCGGGTTTTCAGTAAGGTGGGTACAAATGATGATTATGTGGCCATATAACGACAGCTTGTGCCACTAAATGTTCAAACTATACGAAATTTCCTTCAAAATTTGTGCGATATCTTATTTGCCATCCCCCCAGGATATCTGTGGGTGGTCGACCGACGGTCAACTGGTCCGGGTTTTCAGTAAGGTGGGTACAAATGATGATTATGTGGCCATATAGCGACAGCTTGTGCCACTAAATGTTCAAACTATACGAAATTTCCTTCAAAATTTGTCGATTTCTTATTTGCCATCCCCCCAGGATATCTGTGGGTGGTCAACCGACGGTCAACTGGTCCGGGTTTTCAGTAAGGCGGGTACAAATGGTGATTATGTGGCCATATAGCGACAGCTTGTGCCACTAAATGTTCAAACTATACGAAATTTCCTTCAAAATTTGTCGATTTCTTATTTGCCATCCCCCCATGATATCTGTAGGTGGTCAACCGACGGTCAACTGGTCCGGGTTTTCAGTAAGGCGGGTACAAATGATGATTATGTGGCCATATAGCGACAGCTTGTGCCACTAAATGTTCAAACTATACGAAATTTCCTTCTAAATTTGTCGATTCCTTATTTGCCATCCCCCAGGATATCTGTGGGTGGTCGACCGACGATCAACTGGTCCGGGTTTTCAGTAAGGTGGGTACAAATGATGATTATGTGGCCATATAGCGACAGCTTGTGCCACTAAATGTTCAAACTATACGAAATTTCCTTCAAAATTTGTCGATTCCTTATTTGCCATCCCCCCAGGATATCTGTGGGTGGTCAACCGACGGTCAACTGGTCCGGGTTTTCAGTAAGGCGGGTACAAATGATGATTATGTGGCCATATAGCGACAGCTTGTGCCACTAAATGTTCAAACTATACGAAATTTCCTTCAAAATTTGTCGATTTCTTATTTGCCATCCCCCCAGGATATCTGTGGGTGGTCGACCGACGGTCAACTGGTCCGGGTTTTCAGTATGGCGGGTACAAATGATGATTATGTGGCCATATAGCGACAGCTTGTGCCACTAAATGTTCAAACTATACGAAATTTCCTTCAAAATTTGTCGATTCCTTATTTGCCATCCCCCCAGGATATCTGTGGGTGGTCAACCGACGGTCAACTGGTTCGGGTTTTCAGTAAGGCGGGTACAAATGATGATTATGTGGCCATATAGCGACAGCTTGTGCCACTAAATGTTCAAACTATACGAAATTTCCTTCAAAATTTTTGCGATTTCTTATTTGCCATCCCCCCAGGATATCTGTGGGTGGTCGACCGACGGTCAATTGGTCCGGGTTTTCAGTAAGGTGGGTACAAATGATGATTATGTGGCCATATAACGACAGCTTGTGCCACTAAATGTTCAAACTATACGAAATTTCCTTCAAAATTTTTGCGATTTCTTATTTGCCATCCCCCCAGGATATCTGTGGGTGGTCGACCGACGGTCAACTGGTCCGGGTTTTCAGTAAGGTGGGTACAAATGATGATTATGTGGCCATATAGCGACAGCTTGTGCCACTAAATGTTCAAACTATACGAAATTTCCTTCAAAATTTGTCGATTTCTTATTTGCCATCCCCCCAGGATATCTGTGGGTGGTCAACCGACGGTCAACTGGTCCGGGTTTTCAGTAAGGCGGGTACAAATGGTGATTATGTGGCCATATAGCGACAGCTTGTGCCACTAAATGTTCAAACTATACGAAATTTCCTTCAAAATTTGTCGATTTCTTATTTGCCATCCCCCCATGATATATGTAGGTGGTCAACCGACGGTCAACTGGTCCGGGTTTTCAGTAAGGCGGGTACAAATGATGATTATGTGGCCATATAGCGACAGCTTGTGCCACTAAATGTTCAAACTATACGATATTTCCTTCAAAATTTGTCGATTCCTTATTTGCCATCCCCCCAGGATATCTGTGGGTGGTCAACCGACGGTCAACTGGTCCGGGTTTTCAGTAAGGCGGGTACAAATGATGATTATGTGGCCATATAGCGACAGCTTGTGCCACTAAATGTTCAAACTATACGAAATTTCCTTCAAAATTTGTCGATTTCTTATTTGCCATCCCCCCAGGATATCTGTGGGTGGTCGACCGACGGTCAACTGGTCCGGGTTTTCAGTATGGCGGGTACAAATGATGATTATGTGGCCATATAGCGACAGCTTGTGCCACTAAATGTTCAAACTATACGAAATTTCCTTCAAAATTTGTCAATTCCTTATTTGCCATCCCCCCAGGATATCTGTGGGTGGTCAACCGACGGTCAACTGGTTCGGGTTTTCAGTAAGGCGGGTACAAATGATGATTATGTGGCCATATAGCGACAGCTTGTGCCACTAAATGTTCAAACTATACGAAATTTCCTTCAAATTTTTTGCGATTTCTTATTTGCCATCCCCCCAGGATATCTGTGGGTGGTCGACCGACGGTCAACTGGTCCGGGTTTTCAGTAAGGTGGGTACAAATGATGATTATGTGGCCATATAACGACAGCTTGTGCCACTAAATGTTCAAACTAAACGAAATCTCCTTCAAAATTTTTGCGATTTCTTATTTGCCATCCCCCCAGGATATCTGTGGGTGGTCGACCGACGGTCAACTGGTCCGGGTTTTCAGTAAGGTGGGTACAAATGATGATTATGTGGCCATATAGCGACAGCTTGTGCCACTAAATTTTCAAACTATACGAAATTTCCTTCAAAATTTGTCGATTTCTTATTTGCCATCCCCCCAGGATATCTGTGGGTGGTCAACCGACGGTCAACTGGTCCGGGTTTTCAGTAAGGCGGGTACAAATGGTGATTATGTGGCCATATAGCGACAGCTTGTGCCACTAAATGTTCAAACTATACGAAATTTCCTTCAAAATTTGTCTATTTCTTATTTGCCATCCCCCCATGATATCTGTAGGTGGTCAACCGACGGTCAACTGGTCCGGGTTTTCAGTAAGGCGGGTACAAATGATGATTATGTGGCCATATAGCGACAGCTTGTGCCACTAAATGTTCAAACTATACGAAATTTCCTTCAAAATTTGTCGATTTCTTATTTGCCATCCCCCCATGATATCTGTGGGTGGTCAACCGACGGTCAACTGGTCCGGGTTTTCAGTAAGGCGGGTACAAATGGTGATTATGTGGCCATATAGCGACAGCTTGTGCCACTAAATGTTCAAACTATACGAAATTTCCTTCTAAATTTGTCGATTCCTTATTTGCCATCCCCCAGGATATCTGTGGGTGGTCGACCGACGATCAACTGGTCCGGGTTTTCAGTAAGGCGGGTACAAATGATGATTAGTTGGCCATATAGCGACAGCTTGTGCCACTAAATGTTCAAACTATACGAAATTTCCTTCAAAATTTGTCGATTTCTTATTTGCCATCCCCCCAGGATATCTGTGGGTGGTCAACCGACGGTCAACTGGTCCGGGTTTTCAGTAAGGCGGGTACAAATGATGATTATGTGGCCATATAGCGACAGCTTGTGCCACTAAATGTTCAAACTATACGAAATTTCCTTCAAAATTTGTCGATTTCTTATTTGCCATCCCCCCGGGATATCTGTGGGTGGTCAACCGACGGTCAACTGGTCCGGGTTTTCAGTAAGGCGGGTACAAATGATGATTATGTGGCCATATAGCGACAGCTTGTGCCACTAAATGTTCAAACTATACGAAATTTCCTTCAAAATTTGTTGATTCCTTATTTGCCATCCCCCCAGGATATCTGTGGGTGGTCAACCGACGGTCAACTGGTCCGGGTTTTCAGTAAGGCGGGTACAAATGATGATTATGTGGCCATATAGCGACAGCTTGTGCCACTAAATGTTCAAACTATACGAAATTTCCTTCAAAATTTGTCGATTTCTTATTTGCCATCCCCCCAGGATATCTGTGGGTGGTCAACCGACAGTCAACTGGTCCGGGTTTTCAGTAAGGCGGGTACAAATGGTGATTATGTGGCCATATAGCGACAGCTTGTGCCACTAAATGTTCAAACTATACGAAATGTCCTTCACAATTTGTCGATTTCTTATTTGCCATCCCCCCATGATATCTGTAGGTGGTCAACCGACGGTCAACTGGTCCGGGTTTTCAGTAAGGCGGGTACAAATGATGATTATGTGGCCATATAGCGACAGCTTGTGCCACTAAATGTTCAAACTATACGAAATTTCCTTCAAAATTTGTCGATTCCTTATTTGCCATCCCCCCAGGATATCTGTGGGTGGTCAACCGACGGTCAACTGGTCCGGGTTTTCAGTAAGGCGGGTACAAATGATGATTATGTGGCCATATAGCGACAGCTTGTGCCTCTAAATGTTCAAACTATACGAAATTTCCTTCAAAATTTGTCGATTTCTTATTTGCCATCCCCTCAGGATATCTGTGGGTGGTCAACCGACGGTCAACTGGTCCGGGTTTTCAGTAAGGCGGGTACAAATGATGATTATGTGTCCATATAGCGACAGCTTGTGCCACTAAATGTTCAAACTATACGAAATTTCCTTCAAAATTTGTCGATTTCTTATTTGCCATCCCCCCAGGATATCTGTGGGTTGTCAACCGACGGTCAACTGGTCCGGGTTTTCAGTAAGGCGGGTACAAATGGTGATTATGTGGCCATATAGCGACAGCTTGTGCCACTAAATGTTCAAACTATACGAAATTTCCTTCAAAATTTGTCGATTTCTTATTTGCCATCCCCCCATGATATATGTAGGTGGTCAACCGACGGTCAACTGGTCCGGGTTTTCAGTAAGGCGGGTACAAATGATGATTATGTGGCCATATAGCGACAGCTTGTGCCACTAAATGTTCAAACTATACGAAATTTCCTTCAAAATTTGTCGATTCCTTATTTGCCATCCCCCCAGGATATCTGTGGGTGGTCAACCGACGGTCAACTGGTCCGGGTTTTCAGTAAGGCGGGTACAAATGATGATTATGTGGCCATATAGCGACAGCTTGTGCCACTAAATGTTCAAACTATACGAAATTTCCTTCAAAATTTGTCGATTTCTTATTTGCCATCCCCCCAGGATATCTGTGGGTGGTCGACTGACGGTCAACTGGTCCGGGTTTTCAGTAAGGTGGGTACAAATGATGATTATGTGGCCATATAACGACAGCTTGTGCCACTAAATGTTCAAACTATACGAAATTTCCTTCAAAAGTTTTGCGATTTCTTATTTGCCATCCCCCCAGGATATCTGTGGGTGGTCGACCGACGGTCAACTGGTCCGGGTTTTCAGTAAGGTGGGTACAAATGATGATTATGTGGCCATATAACGACAGCTTGTGCCACTAAATGTTCAAACTATACGAAATTTCCTTCAAAATTTTTGCGATTTCTTATTTGCCATCCCCCCAGGATATCTGTGGGTGGTCGACCGACGGTCAACTGGTCCGGGTTTTCAGTAAGGTGGGTACAAATGATGATTATGTGGCCATATAGCGACAGCTTGTGCCACTAAATGTTCAAACTATACGAAATTTCCTTCAAAATTTGTCGATTTCTTATTTGCCATCCCCCCAGGATATCTGTGGGTGGTCAACCGACGGTCAACTGGTCCGGGTTTTCAGTAAGGCGGGTACAAATGGTGATTATGTGGCCATATAGCGACAGCTTGTGCCACTAAATGTTCAAACTATACGAAATTTCCTTCAAAATTTGTCGATTTCTTATTTGCCATCCCCCCATGATATCTGTAGGTGGTCAACCGACGGTCAACTGGTCCGGGTTTTCAGTAAGGCGGGTACAAATGATGATTATGTGGCCATATAGCGACAGCTTGTGCCACTAAATGTTCAAACTATACGAAATTTCCTTCTAAATTTGTCGATTCCTTATTTGCCATCCCCCAGGATATCTGTGGGTGGTCGACCGACGATCAACTGGTCCGGGTTTTCAGTAAGGCGGGTACAAATGATGATTAGTTGGCCATATAGCGACAGCTTGTGCCACTAAATGTTCAAACTATACGAAATTTCCTTCAAAATTTGTCGATTTCTTATTTGCCATCCCCCCAGGATATCTGTGGGTGGTCAACCGACGGTCAACTGGTCCGGGTTTTCAGTAAGGCGGGTACAAATGATGATTATGTGGCCATATAGCGACAGCTTGCGCCACTAAATGTTCAAACTATACGAAATTTCCTTCAAAATTTGTCGATTTCTTATTTGCCATCCCCCCGGGATATCTGTGGGTGGTCAACCGACGGTCAACTGGTCCGGGTTTTCAGTAAGGCGGGTACAAATGATGATTATGTGGCCATATAGCGACAGCTTGTGCCACTAAATGTTCAAACTATACGAAATTTCCTTCAAAATTTGTCGATTCCTTATTTGCCATCCCCCCAGGATATCTGTGGGTGGTCAACCGACGGTCAACTGGTCCGGGTTTTCAGTAAGGCGGGTACAAATGATGATTATGTGGCCATATAGCGACAGCTTGTGCCACTAAATGTTCAAACTATACGAAATTTCCTTCTAAATTTGTCGATTTCTTATTTGCCATCCCCCCAGGATATCTGTGGGTGGTCAACCGACAGTCAACTGGTCCGGGTTTTCAGTAAGGCGGGTACAAATGGTGATTATGTGGCCATATAGCGACAGCTTGTGCCACTAAATGTTCAAACTATACGAAATGTCCTTCAAAATTTGTCGATTTCTTATTTGCCATCCCCCCATGATATCTGTAGGTGGTCAACCGACGGTCAACTGGTCCGGGTTTTCAATAAGGCGGGTACAAATGATGATTATGTGGCCATATAGCGACAGCTTGTGCCACTAAATGTTCAAACTATACGAAATTTCCTTCAAAATTTGTCGATTCCTTATTTGCCATCCCCCCAGGATATCTGTGGGTGGTCAACCGACGGTTAACTGGTCCGGGTTTTCAGTAAGGCGGGTACAAATGATGATTATGTGGCCATATAGCGACAGCTTGTGCCACTAAATGTTCAAACTATACGAAATTTCCTTCAAAATTTGTCGATTCCTTATTTGCCATCCCCCCAGGATATCTGTGGGTGGTCAACCGACGGTCAACTGGTCCGGGTTTTCAGTAAGGCGGGTACAAATGATGATTATGTGGCCATATAGCGACAGCTTGTGCCTCTAAATGTTCAAACTATACGAAATTTCCTTCAAAATTTGTCGATTTCTTATTTGCCATCCCCCCCAGGATATCTGTGGGTGGTCAACCGACGGTCAACTGGTCCGGGTTTTCAGTAAGGCGGGTACAAATGATGATTATGTGTCCATATAGCGACAGCTTGTGCCACTAAATGTTCAAACTATACGAAATTTCCTTCAAAATTTGTCGATTTCTTATTTGCCATCCCCCCAGGATATCTGTGGGTGGTCAACCGACGGTCAACTGGTCCGGGTTTTCAGTAAGGCGGGTACAAATGGTGATTATGTGGCCATATAGCGACAGCTTGTGCCACTAAATGTTCAAACTATACGAAATTTCCTTCAAAATTTTTGCGATTTCTTATTTGCCATCCCCCCAGGATATCTGTGGGTGGTCGACCGACGGTCAACTGGTCCGGGTTTTCAGTAAGGTGGGTACAAATGATGATTATGTGGCCATATAGCGACAGCTTGTGCCACTAAATGTTCAAACTATACGAAATTTCCTTCAAAATTTGTCGATTTCTTATTTGCCATCCCCCCAGGATATCTGTGGGTGGTCGACCGACGGTCAACTGGTCCGGGTTTTCAGTATGGCGGGTACAAATGATGATTATGTGGCCATATAGCGACAGCTTGTGCCACTAAATGTTCAAACTATACGAAATTTCCTTCAAAATTTGTCAATTCCTTATTTGCCATCCCCCCAGGATATCTGTGGGTGGTCAACCGACGGTCAACTGGTTCGGGTTTTCAGTAAGGCGGGTACAAATGATGATTATGTGGCCATATAGCGACAGCTTGTGCCACTAAATGTTCAAACTATA
The DNA here is from genome assembly GCA_032622095.1 of Siphonodentalium dalli. Classification (NCBI taxonomy): domain Eukaryota; kingdom Metazoa; phylum Mollusca; class Scaphopoda; order Gadilida; family Siphonodentaliidae; genus Siphonodentalium; species Siphonodentalium dalli. The sequence continues at coordinate 208,257,497 of CP136065.1, forward strand.
CGAAATTTCCTTCAAAATTTTTGCGATTTCTTATTTGCCATCCCCCCAGGATATCTGTGGGTGGTCGACCGACGGTCAACTGGTCCGGGTTTTCAGTAAGGTGGGTACAAATGATGATTATGTGGCCATATAACGACAGCTTGTGCCACTAAATGTTCAAACTAAACGAAATCTCCTTCAAAAATTTTGCGATTTCTTATTTGCCATCCCCCCAGGATATCTGTGGGTGGTCGACCGACGGTCAACTGGTCCGGGTTTTCAGTAAGGTGGGTACAAATGATGATTATGTGGCCATATAGCGACAGCTTGTGCCACTAAATTTTCAAACTATACGAAATTTCCTTCAAAATTTGTCGATTTCTTATTTGCCATCCCCCCAGGATATCTGTGGGTGGTCAACCGACGGTCAACTGGTCCGGGTTTTCAGTAAGGCGGGTACAAATGGTGATTATGTGGCCATATAGCGACAGCTTGTGCCACTAAATGTTCAAACTATACGAAATTTCCTTCAAAATTTGTCGATTTCTTATTTGCCATCCCCCCATGATATCTGTAGGTGGTCAACCGACGGTCAACTGGTCCGGGTTTTCAGTAAGGCGGGTACAAATGATGATTATGTGGCCATATAGCGACAGCTTGTGCCACTAAATGTTCAAACTATACGAAATTTCCTTCTAAATTTGTCGATTCCTTATTTGCCATCCCCCAGGATATCTGTGGGTGGTCGACCGACGATCAACTGGTCCGGGTTTTCAGTAAGGCGGGTACAAATGATGATTAGTTGGCCATATAGCGACAGCTTGTGCCACTAAATGTTCAAACTATACGAAATTTCCTTCAAAATTTGTCGATTTCTTATTTGCCATCCCCCCAGGATATCTGTGGGTGGTCAACCGACGGTCAACTGGTCCGGGTTTTCAGTAAGGCGGGTACAAATGATGATTATGTGGCCATATAGCGACAGCTTGTGCCACTAAATGTTCAAACTATACGAAATTTCCTTCAAAATTTGTCGATTTCTTATTTGCCATCCCCCCGGGATATCTGTGGGTGGTCAACCGACGGTCAACTGGTCCGGGTTTTCAGTAAGGCGGGTACAAATGATGATTATGTGGCCATATAGCGACAGCTTGTGCCACTAAATGTTCAAACTATACGAAATTTCCTTCAAAATTTGTTGATTCCTTATTTGCCATCCCCCCAGGATATCTGTGGGTGGTCAACCGACGGTCAACTGGTCCGGGTTTTCAGTAAGGCGGGTACAAATGATGATTATGTGGCCATATAGCGACAGCTTGTGCCACTAAATGTTCAAACTATACGAAATTTCCTTCAAAATTTGTCGATTTCTTATTTGCCATCCCCCCAGGATATCTGTGGGTGGTCAACCGACAGTCAACTGGTCCGGGTTTTCAGTAAGGCGGGTACAAATGGTGATTATGTGGCCATATAGCGACAGCTTGTGCCACTAAATGTTCAAACTATACGAAATGTCCTTCACAATTTGTCGATTTCTTATTTGCCATCCCCCCATGATATCTGTAGGTGGTCAACCGACGGTCAACTGGTCCGGGTTTTCAGTAAGGCGGGTACAAATGATGATTATGTGGCCATATAGCGACAGCTTGTGCCACTAAATGTTCAAACTATACGAAATTTCCTTCAAAATTTGTCGATTCCTTATTTGCCATCCCCCCAGGATATCTGTGGGTGGTCAACCGACGGTCAACTGGTCCGGGTTTTCAGTAAGGCGGGTACAAATGATGATTATGTGGCCATATAGCGACAGCTTGTGCCTCTAAATGTTCAAACTATACGAAATTTCCTTCAAAATTTGTCGATTTCTTATTTGCCATCCCCCCAGGATATCTGTGGGTGGTCAACCGACGGTCAACTGGTCCGGGTTTTCAGTAAGGCGGGTACAAATGATGATTATGTGTCCATATAGCGACAGCTTGTGCCACTAAATGTTCAAACTATACGAAATTTCCTTCAAAATTTGTCGATTTCTTATTTGCCATCCCCCCAGGATATCTGTGGGTGGTCAACCGACGGTCAACTGGTCCGGGTTTTCAGTAAGGCGGGTACAAATGGTGATTATGTGGCCATATAGCGACAGCTTGTGCCACTAAATGTTCAAACTATACGAAATTTCCTTCAAAATTTGTCGATTTCTTATTTGCCATCCCCCCATGATATATGTAGGTGGTCAACCGACGGTCAACTGGTCCGGGTTTTCAGTAAGGCGGGTACAAATGATGATTATGTGGCCATATAGCGACAGCTTGTGCCACTAAATGTTCAAACTATACGAAATTTCCTTCAAAATTTGTCGATTCCTTATTTGCCATCCCCCCAGGATATCTGTGGGTGGTCAACCGACGGTCAACTGGTCCGGGTTTTCAGTAAGGCGGGTACAAATGATGATTATGTGGCCATATAGCGACAGCTTGTGCCACTAAATGTTCAAACTATACGAAATTTCCTTCAAAATTTGTCGATTTCTTATTTGCCATCCCCCCAGGATATCTGTGGGTGGTCGACTGACGGTCAACTGGTCCGGGTTTTCAGTATGGCGGGTACAAATGATGATTATGTGGCCATATAGCGACAGCTTGTGCCACTAAATGTTCAAACTATACGAAATTTCCTTCAAAATTTGTCGATTTCTTATTTGCCATCCCCCCAGGATATCTGTGGGTGGTCAACCGACGGTCAACTGGTCCGGGTTTCAGTAAGGTGGGTACAAATGATGATTATGTGGCCATATAACGACAGCTTGTGCCACTAAATGTTCAAACTATACGAAATTTCCTTCAAAAGTTTTGCGATTTCTTATTTGCCATCCCCCCAGGATATCTGTGGGTGGTCGACCGACGGTCAACTGGTCCGGGTTTTCAGTAAGGTGGGTACAAATGATGATTATGTGGCCATATAACGACAGCTTGTGCCACTAAATGTTCAAACTATACGAAATTTCCTTCAAAATTTTTGCGATTTCTTATTTGCCATCCCCCCAGGATATCTGTGGGTGGTCGACCGACGGTCAACTGGTCCGGGTTTTCAGTAAGGTGGGTACAAATGATGATTATGTGGCCATATAGCGACAGCTTGTGCCACTAAATGTTCAAACTATACGAAATTTCCTTCAAAATTTGTCGATTTCTTATTTGCCATCCCCCCAGGATATCTGTGGGTGGTCAACCGACGGTCAACTGGTCCGGGTTTTCAGTAAGGCGGGTACAAATGGTGATTATGTGGCCATATAGCGACAGCTTGTGCCACTAAATGTTCAAACTATACGAAATTTCCTTCAAAATTTGTCGATTTCTTATTTGCCATCCCCCCATGATATCTGTAGGTGGTCAACCGACGGTCAACTGGTCCGGGTTTTCAGTAAGGCGGGTACAAATGATGATTATGTGGCCATATAGCGACAGCTTGTGCCACTAAATGTTCAAACTATACGAAATTTCCTTCTAAATTTGTCGATTCCTTATTTGCCATCCCCCAGGATATCTGTGGGTGGTCGACCGACGATCAACTGGTCCGGGTTTTCAGTAAGGCGGGTACAAATGATGATTAGTTGGCCATATAGCGACAGCTTGTGCCACTAAATGTTCAAACTATACGAAATTTCCTTCAAAATTTGTCGATTTCTTATTTGCCATCCCCCCAGGATATCTGTGGGTGGTCAACCGACGGTCAACTGGTCCGGGTTTTCAGTAAGGCGGGTACAAATGATGATTATGTGGCCATATAGCGACAGCTTGCGCCACTAAATGTTCAAACTATACGAAATTTCCTTCAAAATTTGTCGATTTCTTATTTGCCATCCCCCCGGGATATCTGTGGGTGGTCAACCGACGGTCAACTGGTCCGGGTTTTCAGTAAGGCGGGTACAAATGATGATTATGTGGCCATATAGCGACAGCTTGTGCCACTAAATGTTCAAACTATACGAAATTTCCTTCAAAATTTGTCGATTCCTTATTTGCCATCCCCCCAGGATATCTGTGGGTGGTCAACCGACGGTCAACTGGTCCGGGTTTTCAGTAAGGCGGGTACAAATGATGATTATGTGGCCATATAGCGACAGCTTGTGCCACTAAATGTTCAAACTATACGAAATTTCCTTCTAAATTTGTCGATTTCTTATTTGCCATCCCCCCAGGATATCTGTGGGTGGTCAACCGACAGTCAACTGGTCCGGGTTTTCAGTAAGGCGGGTACAAATGGTGATTATGTGGCCATATAGCGACAGCTTGTGCCACTAAATGTTCAAACTATACGAAATGTCCTTCAAAATTTGTCGATTTCTTATTTGCCATCCCCCCATGATATCTGTAGGTGGTCAACCGACGGTCAACTGGTCCGGGTTTTCAGTAAGGCGGGTACAAATGATGATTATGTGGCCATATAGCGACAGCTTGTGCCACTAAATGTTCAAACTATACGAAATTTCCTTCAAAATTTGTCGATTCCTTATTTGCCATCCCCCCAGGATATCTGTAGGTGGTCAACCGACGGTTAACTGGTCCGGGTTTTCAGTAAGGCGGGTACAAATGATGATTATGTGGCCATATAGCGACAGCTTGTGCCACTAAATGTTCAAACTATACGAAATTTCCTTCAAAATTTGTCGATTCCTTATTTGCCATCCCCCCAGGATATCTGTGGGTGGTCAACCGACGGTCAACTGGTCCGGGTTTTCAGTAAGGCGGGTACAAATGATGATTATGTGGCCATATAGCGACAGCTTGTGCCTCTAAATGTTCAAACTATACGAAATTTCCTTCAAAATTTGTCGATTTCTTATTTGCCATCCCCCCCAGGATATCTGTGGGTGGTCAACCGACGGTCAACTGGTCCGGGTTTTCAGTAAGGCGGGTACAAATGATGATTATGTGTCCATATAGCGACAGCTTGTGCCACTAAATGTTCAAACTATACGAAATTTCCTTCAAAATTTGTCGATTTCTTATTTGCCATCCCCCCAGGATATCTGTGGGTGGTCAACCGACGGTCAACTGGTCCGGGTTTTCAGTAAGGCGGGTACAAATGGTGATTATGTGGCCATATAGCGACAGCTTGTGCCACTAAATGTTCAAACTATACGAAATTTCCTTCAAAATTTGTCGATTTCTTATTTGCCATCCCCCCATGATATATGTAGGTGGTCAACCGACGGTCAACTGGTCCGGGTTTTCAGTAAGGCGGGTACAAATGATGATTATGTGGCCATATAGCGACAGCTTGTGCCACTAAATGTTCAAACTATACGAAATTTCCTTCAAAATTTGTCGATTCCTTATTTGCCATCCCCCCAGGATATCTGTGGGTGGTCAACCGACGGTCAACTGGTCCGGGTTTTCAGTAAGGCGGGTACAAATGATGATTATGTGGCCATATAGCGACAGCTTGTGCCACTAAATGTTCAAACTATACGAAATTTCCTTCAAAATTTGTCGATTTCTTATTTGCCATCCCCCCAGGATATCTGTGGGTGGTCGACTGACGGTCAACTGGTCCGGGTTTTCAGTATGGCGGGTACAAATGATGATTATGTGGCCATATAGCGACAGCTTGTGCCACTAAATGTTCAAACTATACGAAATTTCCTTCAAAATTTGTCGATTTCTTATTTGCCATCCCCCCATGATATCTGTAGGTGGTCAACCGACGGTCAACTGGTCCGGGTTTTCAGTAAGGCGGGTACAAATGATGATTATGTGGCCATATAGCGACAGCTTGTGCCACTAAATGTTCAAACTATACGAAATTTCCTTCAAAATTTGTCGATTCCTTATTTGCCATCCCCCCAGGATATCTGTGGGTGGTCAACCGACGGTCAACTGGTCCGGGTTTTCAGTAAGGCGGGTACAAATGATGATTATGTGGCCATATAGCGACAGCTTGTGCCACTAAATGTTCAAACTATACGAAATTTCCTTCAAAATTTGTCGATTCCTTATTTGCCATCCCCCCAGGATATCTGTGGGTGGTCAACCGACGGTCAACTGGTCCGGGTTTTCAGTAAGGCGGGTACAAATGATGATTATGTGGCCATATAGCGACAGCTTGTGCCACTAAATGTTCAAACTATACGAAATTTCCTTCAAAATTTGTCGATTTCTTATTTGCCATCCCCCCAGGATATCTGTGGGTGGTCGACCGACGGTCAACTGGTCCGGGTTTTCAGTATGGCGGGTACAAATGATGATTATGTGGCCATATAGCGCAGCTTGTGCCACTAAATGTTCAAACTATACGAAATTTCCTTCAAAATTTGTCGATTTCTTATTTGCCATCCCCCCAGGATATCTGTGGGTGGTCAACCGACGGTCAACTGGTCCGGGTTTTCAGTAAGGCGGGTACAAATGGTGATTATGTGGCCATATAGCGACAGCTTGTGCCACTAAATGTTCAAACTATACGAAATTTCCTTCAAAATTTGTCGATTTCTTATTTGCCATCCCCCCATGATATCTGTAGGTGGTCAACCGACGGTCAACTGGTCCGGGTTTTCAGTAAGGCGGGTACAAATGATGATTATGTGGCCATATAGCGACAGCTTGTGCCACTAAATGTTCAAACTATACGAAATTTCCTTCAAAATTTGTCGATTCCTTATTTGCCATCCCCCCAGGATATATGTGGGTGGTCAACCGACGGTCAACTGGTCCGGGTTTTCAGTAAGGCGGGTACAAATGATGATTATGTGGCCATATAGCGACAGGTTGTGCCACTAAATGTTCAAACTATACGAAATTTCCTTCAAAATTTGTCGATTTCTTATTTGCCATCCCCCCAGGATATCTGTGGGTGGTCGACCGACGGTCAACTGGTCCGGGTTTTCAGTATGGCGGTTACAAATGATGATTATGTGGCCATATAGCGACAGCTTGTGCCACTAAATGTTCAAACTATACGAAATTTCCTTCAAAATTTGTCGATTCCTTATTTGCCATCCCCCCAGGATATCTGTGGGTGGTCAACCGACGGTCAACTGGTCCGGGTTTTCAGTAAGGCGGGTACAAATGATGATTATGTGGCCATATAGCGACAGCTTGTGCCACTAAATGTTCAAACTATACGAAATTTCCTTCAAAATTTGTCGATTTCTTATTTGCCATCCCCCCAGGATATCTGTGGGTGGTCAACCGACGGTCAACTGGTCCGGGTTTTCAGTAAGGCGGGTACAAATGATGATTATGTGGCCATATAGCGACAGCTTGTGCCACTAAATGTTCAAACTATACGAAATTTCCTTCAAAATTTGTCGATTTCTTATTTGCCATCCCCCCAGGATATCTGTGGGTGGTCAACCGACGGTCAACTGGTCCGGGTTTTCAGTAAGGCGGGTACAAATGGTGATTATGTGGCCATATAGCGACAGCTTGTGCCACTAAATGTTCAAACTATACGAAATTTCCTTCAAAATTTGTCGATTCCTTATTTGCCATCCCCCCAGGATATCTGTGGGTGGTCAACCGACGGTTAACTGGTCCGGGTTTTCAGTAAGGCGGGTACAAATGATGATTATGTGGCCATATAGCGACAGCTTGTGCCACTAAATGTTCAAACTATACGAAATTTTCTTCAAAATTTGTCGATTCCTTATTTGCCATCCCCCCAGGATATCTGTGGGTGGTCAACCGACGGTCAACTGGTCCGGGTTTTCAGTAAGGCGGGTACAAATGATGATTATGTGGCCATATAGCGACAGCTTGTGCCTCTAAATGTTCAAACTATACGAAATTTCCTTCAAAATTTGTCGATTTCTTATTTGCCATCCCCCCAGGATATCTGTGGGTGGTCAACCGACGGTCAACTGGTCCGGGTTTTCAGTAAGGCGGGTACAAATGATGATTATGTGTCCATATAGCGACAGCTTGTGCCACTAAATGTTCAAACTATACGAAATTTCCTTCAAAATTTGTCGATTTCTTATTTGCCATCCCCCCAGGATATCTGTGGGTGGTCAACCGACGGTCAACTGGTCCGGGTTTTCAGTAAGGCGGGTACAAATGGTGATTATGTGGCCATATAGCGACAGCTTGTGCCACTAAATGTTCAAACTATACGAAATTTCCTTCAAAATTTGTCAATTTCTTATTTGCCATCCCCCCATGATATATGTAGGTGGTCAACCGACGGTCAACTGGTCCGGGTTTTCAGTAAGGCGGGTACAAATGATGATTATGTGGCCATATAGCGACAGCTTGTGCCACTAAATGTTCAAACTATACGAAATTTCCTTCAAAATTTGTCGATTCCTTATTTGCCATCCCCCCAGGATATCTGTGGGTGGTCAACCGACGGTCAACTGGTCCGGGTTTTCAGTAAGGCGGGTACAAATGATGATTATGTGGCCATATAGCGACAGCTTGTGCCACTAAATGTTCAAACTATACGAAATTTCCTTCAAAATTTGTCGATTTCTTATTTGCCATCCCCCCAGGATATCTGTGGGTGGTCGACTGACGGTCAACTGGTCCGGGTTTTCAGTATGGCGGGTACAAATGATGATTATGTGGCCATATAGCGACAGCTTGTGCCACTAAATGTTCAAACTATACGAAATTTCCTTCAAAATTTGTCGATTTCTTATTTGCCATCCCCCCATGATATCTGTAGGTGGTCAACCGACGGTCAACTGGTCCGGGTTTTCAGTAAGGCGGGTACAAATGATGATTATGTGGCCATATAGCGACAGCTTGTGCCACTAAATGTTCAAACTATACGAAATTTCCTTCAAAATTTGTCGATTCCTTATTTGCCATCCCCCCAGGATATCTGTGGGTGGTCAACCGACGGTCAACTGGTCCGGGTTTTCAGTAAGGTGGGTACAAATGATGATTATGTGGCCATATAGCGACAGCTTGTGCCACTAAATGTTCAAACTATACGAAATTTCCTTCAAAATTTGTCGATTCCTTATTTGCCATCCCCCCAGGATATCTGTGGGTGGTCAACCGACGGTCAACTGGTCCGGGTTTTCAGTAAGGCGGGTACAAATGATGATTATGTGGCCATATAGCGACAGCTTGTGCCACTAAATGTTCAAACTATACGAAATTTCCTTCAAAATTTGTCGATTTCTTATTTGCCATCCCCCCAGGATATCTGTGGGTGGTCGACCGACGGTCAACTGGTCCGGGTTTTCAGTATGGCGGGTACAAATGATGATTATGTGGCCATATAGCGACAGCTTGTGCCACTAAATGTTCAAACTATACGAAATTTCCTTCAAAATTTGTCGATTTCTTATTTGCCATCCCCCCAGGATATCTGTGGGTGGTCAACCGACGGTCAACTGGTCCGGGTTTTCAGTAAGGCGGGTACAAATGGTGATTATGTGGCCATATAGCGACAGCTTGTGCCACTAAATGTTCAAACTATACGAAATTTCCTTCAAAATTTGTCGATTTCTTATTTGCCATCCCCCCATGATATCTGTAGGTGGTCAACCGACGGTCAACTGGTCCGGGTTTTCAGTAAGGCGGGTACAAATGATGATTATGTGGCCATATAGCGACAGCTTGTGCCACTAAATGTTCAAACTATACGAAATTTCCTTCAAAATTTGTCGATTCCTTATTTGCCATCCCCCCAGGATATATGTGGGTGGTCGACCGACGGTCAACTGGTCCGGGTTTTCAGTAAGGCGGGTACAAATGATGATTATGTGGCCATATAGCGACAGGTTGTGCCACTAAATGTTCAAACTATACGAAATTTCCTTCAAAATTTGTCGATTTCTTATTTGCCATCCCCCCAGGATATCTGTGGGTGGTCGACCGACGGTCAACTGGTCCGGGTTTTCAGTATGGCGGTTACAAATGATGATTATGTGGCCATATAGCGACAGCTTGTGCCACTAAATGTTCAAACTATACGAAATTTCCTTCAAAATTTGTCGATTCCTTATTTGCCATCCCCCCAGGATATCTGTGGGTGGTCAACCGACGGTCAACTGGTCCGGGTTTTCAGTAAGGCGGGTACAAATGATGATCATGTGGCCATATAGCGACAGCTTGTGCCACTAAATGTTCAAACTATACGAAATTTCCTTCAAAATTTGTCGATTTCTTATTTGCCATCCCCCCAGGATATCTGTGGGTGGTCAACCGACGGTCAACTGCTCCGGGTTTTCAGTAAGGCGGGTACAAATGATGATTATGTGGCCATATAGCGACAGCTTGTGCCACTAAATGTTCAAACTATACGAAATTTCCTTCAAAATTTGTCGATTTCTTATTTGCCATCCCCCCAGGATATCTGTGGGTGGTCAACCGACGGTCAACTGGTCCGGGTTTTCAGTAAGGCGGGTACAAATGGTGATTATGTGGCCATATAGCGACAGCTTGTGCCACTAAATGTTCAAACTATACGAAATTTCCTTCAAAATTTGTCGATTTCTTATTTGCCATCCCCCCATGATATCTGTAGGTGGTCAACCGACGGTCAACTGGTCCGGGTTTTCAGTAAGGCGGGTACAAATGATGATTATGTGGCCATATAGCGACAGCTTGTGCCACTAAATGTTCAAACTATACGAAATTTCCTTCAAAATTTGTCGATTTCTTATTTGCCATCCCCCCAGGATATCTGTGGGTGGTCAACCGACGGTCAACTGGTCCGCGTTTTCAGTAAGGCGGGTACAAATGATGATTATGTGGCCATATAGCGACAGCTTGTGCCACTAAATGTTCAAACTATACGAAATTTCCTTCAAAATTTTGCGATTTCTTATTTGCCATCCCCCCAGGATATATGTGGGTGGTCGACCGACGGTCAACTGGTCCGGGTTTTCAGTAAGGTGGGTACAAATGATGATTATGTGGCCATATAGCGACAGCTTGTGCCACTAAATGTTCAAATTATACGAAATTTCCTTCAAAATTTGTCGATTTCTTATTTGCCATCCCCCCAGGATATCTGTGGGTGGTCAACCGACGGTCAACTGGTCCGGGTTTTCAGTAAGGCGGGTACAAATGATGATTATGTGGCCATATAGCGACAGCGTGTGCCACTAAATGTTCAAACTATACGAAATTTCCTTCAAAATTTGTCGATTTCTTATTTGCCATCCCCCCAGGATATCTGTGGGTGGTCAACCGAGGGTCAACTGGTCCGGGTTTTCAGTAAGGCGGGTACAAATGATGATTATGTGGCCATATAGCGACAGCTTGTGCCACTAAATGTTCAAACTATACGAAATTTCCTTCAAAATTTGTCGATTTCTTATTTGCCATCCCCCCAGGATATCTGTGGGTGGTTAACCGACGGTCAACTGGTCCGGGTTTTCAGTAAGGCGGGTACAAATGATGATTATGTGGCCAAATAGCGACAGCTTGTGCCACTAAATGTTCAAACTATACGAAATTTCCTTCAAAATTTGTCGATTTCTTATTTGCCATCCCCCCAGGATATCTGTGGGTGGTCAACCGACGGTCAACTGGTCCGGGTTTTCAGTAAGGCGGGTACAAATGGTGATTATGTGGCCATATAGCGACAGCTTGTGCCACTAAATGTTCAAACTATACGAAATTTCCTTCAAAATTTGTCGATTCCTTATTTGCCATCCCCCCAGGATATATGTGGGTGGTCAACCGACGGTCAACTGGTCCGGGTTTTCAGTAAGGCGGGTACAAATGGTGATTATGTGGCCATATAGCGACAGCTTGTGCCACTAAATGTTCAAACTATACGAAATTTCCTTCAAAATTTGTCGATTTCTTAAGAAATCGACAAATTTTGAAGGAAATTTCGTATATGTTCCACTAAATGTGTCACTTGTGCCACTAAATGTTCAAACTATACGAAATTTCCTTCAAAATTTGTCGATTTCTTATTTGCCATCCCCCCAGGATATCTGTGGGTGGTCGACCGACGGTCAACTGGTCCGGGTTTTCAGTATGGCGGGATGGCAAATAAGAAATCGACAAATTTTGAAGGAAATTTCGTATAATTTGAACATTTAGTGGCACAAGCTGTCGTTATATGGCCACATAATCATCATTTGTACCCACCTTACTGAAAACCCGGACCAGTTGACCGTCGGTCGACCACCCACAGATATCCTGGGGGGATGGCAAATAAGAAATCGCAAAAAATTTGAAGGAAATTTCGTATAGTTTGAACATTTAGTGGCACAAGCTGTCGCTATATGGCCACATAATCATCATTTGTACCCGCCTTACTGAAAACCCGAACCAGTTGACCGTCGGTTGACCACCCACAGATATCCTGGGGGATGGCAAATAAGGAATCGACAAATTTTGAAGGAAATTTCGTATAGTTTGAACATTTAGTGGCACAAGCTGTCGCTATATGGCCACATAATCATCATTTGTACCCGCCTTACTGAAAACCCGGACCAGTTGACCGTCGGTTGACCACCCACAGATATCCTGGGGTGATGGCAAATAAGGAATCGACAAATTTTGAAGGAAATTTCGTATAGTTTGAACATTTAGTGGCACAAGCTGTCGCTATATGGCCACATAATCACCATTTGTACCCGCCTTACTGAAAACCCGGACCAGTTGACCGTCGGTTGACCACCTACAGATATCATGGGGGGATGGCAAATAAGAAATCGACAAATTTTGAAGGAAATTTCGTATAGTTTGAACATTTAGTGGCACAAGCTGTCGCTATATGGCCACATAATCATCATTTGTACCCGCCTTACTGAAAACCCGGACCAGTTGACCGTCGGTTGACCACCCACAGATATCCTGGGGGGATGGCAAATAAGAAATCGACAAATTTTGAAGGAAATTTCGTATAGTTTGAACATTTAGTGGCACACGCTGTCGCTATATGGCCACATAATCATCATTTGTACCCGCCTTACTGAAAACCCGGACCAGTTGACCGTCGGTTGACCACCCACAGATATCCTGGGGGGGATGGCAAATAAGAAATCGACAAATTTTGAAGGAAATTTCGTATAATTTGAACATTTAGTGGCACAAGCTGTCGCTATATGGCCACATAATCATCATTTGTACCCACCTTACTGAAAATCCGGACCAGTTGACCGTCGGTCGACCACCCACATATATCCTGGGGGGATGGCAAATAAGAAATCGCAAAATTTTGAAGGAAATTTCGTATAGTTTGAACATTTAGTGGCACAAGCTGTCGCTATATGGCCACATAATCATCATTTGTACCCGCCTTACTGAAAACGCGGACCAGTTGACCGTCGGTTGACCACACACAGATATCCTGGGGGGATGGCAAATAAGAAATTGACAAATTTTGAAGGAAATTTCGTATAGTTTGAACATTTAGTGGCACAAGCTGTCGCTATATGGCCACATAATCATCATTTGTACCCGCCTTACTGAAAACCCGGACCAGTTGACCGTCGGTTGACCACCTACAGATATCATGGGGGGATGGCAAATAAGAAATCGACAAATTTTGAAGGAAATTTCGTATAGTTTGAACATTTAGTGGCACAAGCTGTCGCTATATGGCCACATAATCACCATTTGTACCCGCCTTACTGAAAATCCGGACCAGTTGACCGTCGGTTGACCACCCACAGATATCCTGGGGGGATGGCAAATAAGAAATCGACAAATTTTGAAGGAAATTTCGTATAGTTTGAACATTTAGTGGCACAAGCTGTCGCTATATGGCCACATAATCATTATTTGTACCCGCCTTACTGAATACCCGGACCAGTTGACCGTCGGTTGACCACCCACAGATATCCTGGGGGGATGGCAAATAAGAAATCGACAAATTTTGAAGGAAATTTCGTATAGTTTGAACATTTAGTGGCACAAGCTGTCGCTATATGGCCACATAATCATCATTTGTACCCGCCTTACTGAAAACCCGGACCAGTTGACCGTCGGTTGACCACCCACAGATATCCTGGGGGGATGGCAAATAAGGAATCGACAAATTTTGAAGGAAATTTCGTATAGTTTGAACATTTAGTGGCACAAGCTGTCGCTATATGGCCACATAATCATCATTTGTACCCGCCATACTGAAAACCCGGACCAGTTGACCGTCGGTCGACCACCCACAGATATCCTGGGGGGATGGCAAATAAGAAATCGACAAATTTTGAAGGAAATTTCGTATAGTTTGAACATTTAGTGGCACAACCTGTCGCTATATGGCCACATAATCATCATTTGTACCCGCCTTACTGAAAACCCGGACCAGTTGACCGTCGGTTGACCACCCACATATATCCTGGGGGGATGGCAAATAAGGAATCGACAAATTTTGAAGGAAATTTCGTATAGTTTGAACATTTAGTGGCACAAGCTGTCGCTATATGGCCACATAATCATCATTTGTACCCGCCTTACTGAAAACCCGGACCAGTTGACCGTCGGTTGACCACCTACAGATATCATGGGGGGATGGCAAATAAGAAATCGACAAATTTTGAAGGAAATTTCGTATAGTTTGAACATTTAGTGGCACAAGCTGTCGCTATATGGCCACATAATCACCATTTGTACCCGCCTTACTGAAAACCCGGACCAGTTGACCGTCGGTTGACCACCCACAGATATCCTGGGGGGATGGCAAATAAGAAATCGACAAATTTTGAAGGGAATTTCGTATAGTTTGAACATTTAGTGGCACAAGCTGTCGCTATATGGCCACATAATCATCATTTGTACCCGCCATACTGAAAACCCGGACCAGTTGACCGTCAGTCGACCACCCACAGATATCCTGGGGGGATGGCAAATAAGAAATCGACAAATTTTGAAGGAAATTTCGTATAGTTTGAACATTTAGTGGCACAAGCTGTCGCTATATGGCCACATAATCATCATTTGTACCCGCCTTACTGAAAACCCGGACCAGTTGACCGTCGGTTGACCACCCACAGATATCCTGGGGGGATGGCAAATAAGAAATCGACAAATTTTGAAGGAAATTTCGTATAGTTTGAACATTTAGTGGCACAAGCTGTCGCTATATGGACACATAATCATCATTTGTACCCGCCTTACTGAAAACCCGGACCAGTTGACCGTCGGTTGACCACCCACAGATATCCTGGGGGGATGGCAAATAAGAAATCGACAAATTTTGAAGGAAATTTCGTATAGTTTGAACATTTAGAGGCACAAGCTGTCGCTATATGGCCACATAATCATCATTTGTACCCGCCTTACTGAAAACCCGGACCAGTTGACCGTCGGTTGACCACCCACAGATATCCTGGGGGGATGGCAAATAAGGAATCGACAAATTTTGAAGAAAATTTCGTATAGTTTGAACATTTAGTGGCACAAGCTGTCGCTATATGGCCACATAATCATCATTTGTACCCGCCTTACTGAAAACCCGGACCAGTTAACCGTCGATTGACCACCCACAGATATCCTGGGGGGATGGCAAATAAGGAATCGACAAATTTTGAAGGAAATTTCGTATAGTTTGAACATTTAGTGGCACAAGCTGTCGCTATATGGCCACATAATCATCATTTGTACCCGCCTTACTGAAAACCCGGACCAGTTGACCGTCGGTTGACCACCTACAGATATCATGGGGGGATGGCAAATAAGAAATCGACAAATTTTGAAGGACATTTCGTATAGTTTGAACATTTAGTGGCACAAGCTGTCGCTATATGGCCACATAATCACCATTTGTACCCGCCTTACTGAAAACCCGGACCAGTTGACTGTCGGTTGACCACCCACAGATATCCTGGGGGGATGGCAAATAAGAAATCGACAAATTTTGAAGGAAATTTCGTATAGTTTGAACATTTAGTGGCACAAGCTGTCGCTATATGGCCACATAATCATCATTTGTACCCGCCTTACTGAAAACCCGGACCAGTTGACCGTCGGTTGACCACCCACAGATATCCTGGGGGGATGGCAAATAAGGAATCGACAAATTTTGAAGGAAATTTCGTATAGTTTGAACATTTAGTGGCACAAGCTGTCGCTATATGGCCACATAATCATCATTTGTACCCGCCTTACTGAAAACCCGGACCAGTTGACCGTCGGTTGACCACCTACAGATATCATGGGGGGATGGCAAATAAGAAATCGACAAATTTTGAAGGAAATTTCGTATAGTTTGAACATTTAGTGGCACAAGCTGTCGCTATATGGCCACATAATCACCATTTGTACCCGCCATACTGAAAACCCGGACCAGTTGACCGTCGGTCGACCACCCACAGATATCCTGGGGGGATGGCAAATAAGAAATCGACAAATTTTGAAGGAAATTTCGTATAGTTTGAACATTTAGTGGCTCAAGCTGTCGCTATATGGCCACATAATCATCATTTGTACCCGCCTTACTGAAAACCCGGACCAGTTGACCGTCGGTTGACCACCCACAGATATCCTGGGGGGATGGCAAATAAGGAATCGACAAATTTTGAAGGAAATTTCGTATAGTTAGAACATTTAGTGGCACAAGCTGTCGCTATATGGCCACATAATCATCATTTGTACCCGCCTTACTGAAAACCCGGACCAG
Source organism: Siphonodentalium dalli (assembly GCA_032622095.1). Classification (NCBI taxonomy): domain Eukaryota; kingdom Metazoa; phylum Mollusca; class Scaphopoda; order Gadilida; family Siphonodentaliidae; genus Siphonodentalium; species Siphonodentalium dalli. The sequence continues at coordinate 208,274,012 of CP136065.1, forward strand.
TTGACCGTCGGTTGACCACCTACATATATCATGGGGGGATGGCAAATAAGAAATCGACAAATTTTGAAGGACATTTCGTATAGTTTGAACATTTAGTGGCACAAGCTGTCGCTATATGGCCACATAATCACCATTTGTACCCGCCTTACTGAAAACCCGGACCAGTTGACTGTCGGTTGACCACCCACAGATATCCTGGGGGGATGGCAAATAAAAATCGACAAATTTTGAAGGAAATTTCGTATAGTTTGAACATTTAGTGGCACAAGCTCTCGCTATATGGACACATAATCATCATTTGTACCCGCCTTACTGAAAACCCGGACCAGTTGACCGTCGGTTGACCACCCACAGATATCCTGGGGGGATGGCAAATAAGAAATCGACAAATTTTGAAGGAAATTTCGTATAGTTTGAACATTTAGTGGCACAAGCTGTCGCTATATGGCCACATAATCATCATTTGTACCCGCCTTACTGAAAACCCGGACCAGTTGACCGTCGGTTGACCACCCACAGATATCCTGGGGGGATGGCAAATAAGGAATCGACAAATTTTGAAGGAAATTTCGTATAGTTTGAACATTTAGTGGCACAAGCTGTCGCTATATGGCCACATAATCATCATTTGTACCCACCTTACTGAAAACCCGGACCAGTTGACCGTCGGTCGACCACCCACAGATATCCTGGGGGGATGGCAAAAAAGAAATCGCAAAAATTTTGAAGGAAATTTCGTATAGTTTGAACATTTAGTGGCACAAGCTGTCGTTATATGGCCACATAATCATCATTTGTACCCACCTTACTGAAAACCCGGACCAGTTGACCGTCGGTCGACCACCCACAGATATCCTGGGGGGATGGCAAATAAGAAATCGCAAAAATTTTGAAGGAAATTTCGTATAGTTTGAACATTTAGTGGCACAAGCTGTCGCTATATGGCCACATAATCATCATTTGTACCCGCCTTACTGAAAACCCGAACCAGTTGACCGTCGGTTGACCACCCACAGATATCCTGGGGGGATGGCAAATAAGGAATCGACAAATTTTGAAGGAAATTTCGTATAGTTTGAACATTTAGTGGCACAAGCTGTCGCGATATATGGCCACATAATCATCTTTGGACCCGCCATACTGAAAACCCGGACCAGTTGACCGTCGGTCGACCACCCACAGATATCCTGGGGGGATGGCAAATAAGAAATCGACAAATTTTGAAGGAAATTTCGTATAGTTTGAACATTTAGTGGCACAAGCTGTCGCTATATGGCCACATAATCATCATTTGTACCCGCCTTACTGAAAATCCGGACCAGTTGACCGTCGGTTGACCACCCACAGATATCCTGGGGGGATGGCAAATAAGGAATCGACAAATTTTGAAGGAAATTTCGTATAGTTTGAACATTTAGTGGCACAAGCTGTCGCTATATGGCCACATAATCATCATTTGTACCCGCCTTACTGAAAACCCGGACCAGTTGACCGTCGGTTGACCACCTACATATATCATGGGGGGATGGCAAATAAGAAATCGACAAATTTTGAAGGAAATTTCGTATAGTTTGAACATTTAGTGGCACAAGCTGTCGCTATATGGCCACATAATCACCATTTGTACCCGCCTTACTGAAAACCCGGACCAGTTGACCGTCGGTTGACCACCCACAGATATCCTGGGGGGATGGCAAATAAGAAATCGACAAATTTTGAAGGAAATTTCGTATAGTTTGAACATTTAGTGGCACAAGCTGTCGCTATATGGCCACATAATCATCATTTGTACCCACCTTACTGAAAACCCGGACCAGTTGACCGTCGGTCGACCACCCACAGATATCCTGGGGGGATGGCAAATAAGAAATCGACAAATTTTGAAGGAAATTTCGTATAGTTTGAACATTTAGTGGCACAAGCTGTCGCTATATGGCCACATAATCATCATTTGTACCCGCCTTACTGAAAACCCGGACCAGTTGACCGTCGGTTGACCACCCACAGATATCCTGGGGGGATGGCAAAAAAGAAATCGCAAAAATTTTGAAGGAAATTTCGTATAGTTTGAACATTTAGTGGCACAAGCTCTCGCTATATGGACACATAATCATCATTTGTACCCGCCTTACTGAAAACCCGGACCAGTTGACCGTCGGTTGACCACCCACAGATATCCTGGGGGGATGGCAAATAAGAAATCGACAAATTTTGAAGGAAATTTCGTATAGTTTGAACATTTAGTGGCACAAGCTGTCGCTATATGGCCACATAATCATCATTTGTACCCGCCTTACTGAAAACCCGGACCAGTTGACCGTCGGTTGACCACCCACAGATATCCTGGGGGGATGGCAAATAAGGAATCGACAAATTTTGAAGGAAATTTCGTATAGTTTGAACATTTAGTGGCACAAGCTGTCGCTATATGGCCACATAATCATCATTTGTACCCACCTTACTGAAAACCCGGACCAGTTGACCGTCGGTCGACCACCCACAGATATCCTGGGGGGATGGCAAAAAAGAAATCGCAAAAATTTTGAAGGAAATTTCGTATAGTTTGAACATTTAGTGGCACAAGCTGTCGTTATATGGCCACATAATCATCATTTGTACCCACCTTACTGAAAACCCGGACCAGTTGACCGTCGGTCGACCACCCACAGATATCCTGGGGGGATGGCAAATAAGAAATCGCAAAAATTTTGAAGGAAATTTCGTATAGTTTGAACATTTAGTGGCACAAGCTGTCGCTATATGGCCACATAATCATCATTTGTACCCGCCTTACTGAAAACCCGAACCAGTTGACCGTCGGTTGACCACCCACAGATATCCTGGGGGGATGGCAAATAAGGAATCGACAAATTTTGAAGGAAATTTCGTATAGTTTGAACATTTAGTGGCACAAGCTGTCGCGATATATGGCCACATAATCATCTTTGGACCCGCCATACTGAAAACCCGGACCAGTTGACCGTCGGTCGACCACCCACAGATATCCTGGGGGGATGGCAAATAAGAAATCGACAAATTTTGAAGGAAATTTCGTATAGTTTGAACATTTAGTGGCACAAGCTGTCGCTATATGGCCACATAATCATCATTTGTACCCGCCTTACTGAAAATCCGGACCAGTTGACCGTCGGTTGACCACCCACAGATATCCTGGGGGGATGGCAAATAAGGAATCGACAAATTTTGAAGGAAATTTCGTATAGTTTGAACATTTAGTGGCACAAGCTGTCGCTATATGGCCACATAATCATCATTTGTACCCGCCTTACTGAAAACCCGGACCAGTTGACCGTCGGTTGACCACCTACATATATCATGGGGGGATGGCAAATAAGAAATCGACAAATTTTGAAGGAAATTTCGTATAGTTTGAACATTTAGTGGCACAAGCTGTCGCTATATGGCCACATAATCACCATTTGTACCCGCCTTACTGAAAACCCGGACCAGTTGACCGTCGGTTGACCACCCACAGATATCCTGGGGGGATGGCAAATAAGAAATCGACAAATTTTGAAGGAAATTTCGTATAGTTTGAACATTTAGTGGCACAAGCTGTCGCTATATGGCCACATAATCATCATTTGTACCCACCTTACTGAAAACCCGGACCAGTTGACCGTCGGTCGACCACCCACAGATATCCTGGGGGGATGGCAAATAAGAAATCGCAAAAATTTTGAAGGAAATTTCGTATAGTTTGAACATTTAGTGGCACAAGCTGTCGTTATATGGCCACATAATCATCATTTGTACCCACCTTACTGAAAACCCGGACCAGTTGACCGTCGGTCGACCACCCACAGATATCCTGGGGGGATGGCAAATAAGAAATCGCAAAAATTTTGAAGGGAATTTCGTATAGTTTGAACATTTAGTGGCACAAGCTGTCGCTATATGGCCACATAATCATCATTTGTACCCGCCATACTGAAAACCCGGACCAGTTGACCGTCGGTCGACCACCCACAGATATCCTGGGGGGATGGCAAATAAGAAATCGACAAATTTTGAAGGAAATTTCGTATAGTTTGAACATTTAGTGGCACAAGCTGTCGCTATATGGCCACATAATCATCATTTGTACCCGCCTTACTGAAAACCCGGACCAGTTGACCGTCGGTTGACCACCCACAGATATCCTGGGGGGATGGCAAATAAGGAATCGACAAATTTTGAAGGAAATTTCGTATAGTTTGAACATTTAGTGGCACAAGCTGTCGCTATATGGCCACATAATCATCATTTGTACCCGCCTTACTGAAAACCCGGACCAGTTGACCGTCGGTTGACCACCTACATATATCATGGGGGGATGGCAAATAAGAAATCGACAAATTTTGAAGGAAATTTCGTATAGTTTGAACATTTAGTGGCACAAGCTGTCGCTATATGGCCACATAATCACCATTTGTACCCGTCTTACTGAAAACCCAGACCAGTTGACCGTCGGTTGACCACCCACAGATATCCTGGGGGGATGGCAAATAAGAAATCGACAAATTTTGAAGGAAATTTCGTATAGTTTGAACATTTATTGGCACAAGCTGTCGCTATATGGACACATAATCATCATTTGTACCCGCCTTACTGAAAACCCGGACCAGTTGACCGTCGGTTGACCACCCACAGATATCCTGGGGGGATGGCAAATAAGAAATCGACAAATTTTGAAGGAAATTTCGTATAGTTTGAACATTTAGTGGCACAAGCTGTCGCTATATGGCCACATAATCATCATTTGTACCCGCCTTACTGAAAACCCGGACCAGTTGACCGTCGGTTGACCACCCACAGATATCCTGGGGGGATGGCAAATAAGGAATCGACAAATTTTGAAGGAAATTTCGTATAGTTTGAACATTTAGTGGCACAAGCTGTCGCTATATGGCCACATAATCATCATTTGTACCCGCCTTACTGAAAACCCGGACCAGTTGACCGTCGGTTGACCACCTACAGATATCATGGGGGGATGGCAAATAAGAAATCGACAAATTTTGAAGGACATTTCGTATAGATTGAACATTTAGTGGCACAAGCTGTCGCTATATGGCCACATAATCACCATTTGTACCCGCCTTACTGAAAACCCGGACCAGTTGACCGTCGGTTGACCACCCACAGATATCCTGGGGGGATGGCAAATAAGAAATCGACAAATTTTGAAGGAAATTTCGTATAGTTTGAACATTTAGTGGCACAAGCTGTCGCTATATGGCCACATAATCATCATTTGTACCCGCCTTACTGAAAACCCGGACCAGTTGACCGTCGGTTGACCACCCACAGATATCCTGGGGGGATGGCAAATAAGGAATCGACAAATTTTGAAGGAAATTTCGTATAGTTTGAACATTTAGTGGCACAAGCTGTCGCTATATGGCCACATAATCATCATTTGTACCCGCCTTACTGAAAACCCGGACCAGTTGACCGTCGGTTGACCACCCACAGATATCCTGGGGGGATGGCAAATAAGAAATCGACAAATTTTGAAGGAAATTTCGTATAGTTTGAACATTTAGTGGCACAAGCTGTCGCTATATGGCCATATAATCATCATTTGTACCCGCCTTACTGAAAACCCGGACCAGTTGACCGTCGGTTGACCACCCACAGATATCCTGGGGGGATGGCAAATAAGAAATCGACAAATTTTGAAGGAAATTTCGTATAGTTTGAACATTTAGTGGCACAAGCTGTCGCTATATGGCCAACTAATCATCATTTGTACCCGCCTTACTGAAAACCCGGACCAGTTGATCGTCGGTCGACCACCCACAGATATCCTGGGGGATGGCAAATAAGGAATCGACAAATTTAGAAGGAAATTTCGTATAGTTTGAACATTTAGTGGCACAAGCTGTCGCTATATGGCCACATAATCATCATTTGTACCCGCCTTACTGAAAACCCGGACCAGTTGACCGTCGGTTGACCACCTACAGATATCATGGGGGGATGGCAAATAAGAAATCGACAAATTTTGAAGGAAATTTCGTATAGTTTGAACATTTAGTGGCACAAGCTGTCGCTATATGGCCACATAATCACCATTTGTACCCGCCTTTCTGAAAACCCGGACCAGTTGACCGTCGGTTGACCACCCACAGATATCCTGGGGGGATGGCAAATAAGAAATCGACAAATTTCGTATAGTTTGAACATTTAGTGGCACAAGCTGTCGCTATTTGGCCACATAATCATCATTTGTACCCGCCTTACTGAAAACCCGGACCAGTTGACCGTCGGTTGACCACCCACAGATATCCTGGGGGGATGGCAAATAAGAAATCGACAAATTTTGAAGGAAATTTCGTATAGTTTGAACATTTAGTGGCACAAGCTGTCGCTATATGGCCACATAATCATCATTTGTACCCGCCTTACTGAAAACCCGGACCAGTTGACCGTCGGTTGACCACCCACAGATATCCTGGGGGGATGGCAAATAAGAAATCGACAAATTTTGAAGGAAATTTCGTATAATTTGAACATTTAGTGGCACAAGCTGTCGTTATATGGCCACATAATCATCATTTGTACCCACCTTACTGAAAACCCGGACCAGTTGACCGTCGGTCGACCACCCACAGATATCCTGGGGGGATGGCAAATAAGAAATCGCAAAAATTTTGAAGGAAATTTCGTATAGTTTGAACATTTAGTAGCACAAGCTGTCGTTATATGGCCACATAATCATCATTTGTACCCGCCTTACTGAATACCCGGACCAGTTGACCGTCGGTTGACCACCCACAGATATCCTGGGGGGATGGCAAATAAGAAATCGACAAATTTTGAAGGAAATTTCGTATAGTTTGAACATTTAGTGGCACAAGCTGTCGCTATATGGCCACATAATCATCATTTGTACCCGCCTTACTGAAAACCCGGACCAGTTGACCGTCGGTTGACCACCCACAGATATCCTGGGGGGATGGCAAATAAGGAATCGACAAATTTTGAAGGAAATTTCGTATAGTTTGAACATTTAGTGGCACAAGCTGTCGCTATATGGCCACATAATCATCATTTGTACCCGCCATACTGAAAACCCGGACCAGTTGACCGTCGGTCGACCACCCACAGATATCCTGGGGGGATGGCAAATAAGAAATCGACAAATTTTGAAGGAAATTTCGTATAGTTTGAACATTTAGTGGCACAACCTGTCGCTATATGGCCACATAATCATCATTTGTACCCGCCTTACTGAAAACCCGGACCAGTTGACCGTCGGTTGACCACCCACATATATCCTGGGGGGATGGCAAATAAGGAATCGACAAATTTTGAAGGAAATTTCGTATAGTTTGAACATTTAGTGGCACAAGCTGTCGCTATATGGCCACATAATCATCATTTGTACCCGCCTTACTGAAAACCCGGACCAGTTGACCGTCGGTTGACCACCTACAGATATCATGGGGGGATGGCAAATAAGAAATCGACAAATTTTGAAGGAAATTTCGTATAGTTTGAACATTTAGTGGCACAAGCTGTCGCTATATGGCCACATAATCATCATTTGTACCCGCCTTACTGAAAACCCGGACCAGTTGACCGTCGGGTTGACCACCCACAGATATCCTGGGGGGATGGCAAATAAGGAATCGACAAATTTTGAAGGAAATTTCGTATAGTTTGAACATTTAGTGGCACAAGCTGTCGCTATATGGCCACATAATCATCATTTGTACCCGCCTTACTGAAAACCCGGACCAGTTGACCGTCGGTTGACCACCTACAGATATCATGGGGGGATGGCAAATAAGAAATCGACAAATTTTGAAGGAAATTTCGTATAGTTTGAACATTTAGTGGCACAAGCTGTCGCTATATGGCCACATAATCACCATTTGTACCCGCCTTACTGAAAACCCGGACCAGTTGACCGTCGGTTGACCACCCACAGATATCCTGGGGGGATGGCAAATAAGAAATCGACACATTTTGAAGGAAATTTCGTATAGTTTGAACATTTAGTGGCACAAGCTGTCGCTATATGGCCACATAATCATCATTTGTACCCGCCATACTGAAAACCCGGACCAGTTGACCGTCAGTCGACCACCCACAGATATCCTGGGGGGATGGCAAATAAGAAATCGACAAATTTTGAAGGAAATTTCGTATAGTTTGAACATTTAGTGGCACAAGCTGTCGCTATATGGCCACATAATCATCATTTGTACCCGCCTTACTGAAAACCCGGACCAGTTGACCGTCGGTTGACCACCCACAGATATCCTGGGGGGATGGCAAATAAGGAATCGACAAATTTTGAAGGAAATTTCGTATAGTTTGAACATTTAGTGGCACAAGCTGTCGCTATATGGCCACATAATCATCATTTGTACCCGCCTTACTGAAAACCCGGACCAGTTGACCGTCGGTTGACCACCTACATATATCATGGGGGGATGGCAAATAAGAAATCGACAAATTTTGAAGGAAATTTCGTATAGTTTGAACATTTAGTGGCACAAGCTGTCGCTATATGGCCACATAATCATCATTTGTACCCGCCATACTGAAAACCCGGACCAGTTGACCGTCGGTCGACCACCCACAGATATCCTGGGGGGATGGCAAATAAGAAATCGACAAATTTTGAAGGAAATTTCGTATAGTTTGAACATTTAGTGGCACAACCTGTCGCTATATGGCCACATAATCATCATTTGTACCCGCCTTACTGAAAACCCGGACCAGTTGACCGTCGGTTGACCACCCACATATATCCTGGGGGGATGGCAAATAAGGAATCGACAAATTTTGAAGGAAATTTCGTATAGTTTGAACATTTAGTGGCACAAGCTGTCGCTATATGGCCACATAATCATCATTTGTACCCGCCTTACTGAAAACCCGGACCAGTTGACCGTCGGTTGACCACCTACAGATATCATGGGGGGATGGCAAATAAGAAATCGACAAATTTTGAAGGAAATTTCGTATAGTTTGAACATTTAGTGGCACAAGCTGTCGCTATATGGCCACATAATCACCATTTGTACCCGCCTTACTGAAAACCCGGACCAGTTGACCGTCTGTTGACCACCCACAGATATCCTGGGGGGATGGCAAATAAGAAATCGACAAATTTTGAAGGAAATTTCGTATAGTTTGAACATTTAGTGGCACAAGCTGTCGCTATATGGCCACATAATCATCATTTGTACCCGCCTTACTGAAAACCCGGACCAGTTGACCGTCGGTTGACCACCCACAGATATCCTGGGGGGATGGCAAATAAGGAATCGACAAATTTTGAAGGAAATTTCGTATAGTTTGAACATTTAGTGGCACAAGCTGTCGCTATATGGCCACATAATCATCATTTGTACCCGCCTTACTGAAAACCCGGACCAGTTGACCGTCGGTTGACCACCCACAGATATCCTGGGGGGATGGCAAATAAGGAATCGACAAATTTTGAAGGAAATTTCGTATAGTTTGAACATTTAGTGGCACAAGCTGTCGCTATATGGCCACATAATCATCATTTGTACCCGCCTTACTGAAAACCCGGACCAGTTGACCGTCGGTTGACCACCTACATATATCATGGGGGGATGGCAAATAAGAAATCGACAAATTTTGAAGGAAATTTCGTATAGTTTGAACATTTAGTGGCACAAGCTGTCGCTATATGGCCACATAATCACCATTTGTACCCGCCTTACTGAAAACCCGGACCAGTTGACCGTCGGTTGACCACCCACAGATATCCTGGGGGGATGGCAAATAAGAAATCGACAAATTTTGAAGGAAATTTCGTATAGTTTGAACATTTAGTGGCACAAGCTGTCGCTATATGGACACATAATCATCATTTGTACCCGCCTTACTGAAAACCCGGACCAGTTGACCGTCGGTTGACCACCCACAGATATCCTGGGGGGATGGCAAATAAGAAATCGACAAATTTTGAAGGAAATTTCGTATAGTTTGAACATTTAGAGGCACAAGCTGTCGCTATATGGCCACATAATCATCATTTGTACCCGCCTTACTGAAAACCCGGACCAGTTGACCGTCGGTTGACCACCCACAGATATCCTGGGGGGATGGCAAATAAGGAATCGACAAATTTTGAAGAAAATTTCGTATAGTTCGAACATTTAGTGGCACAAGCTGTCGCTATATGGCCACATAATCATCATTTGTACCCGCCTTACTGAAAACCCGGACCAGTTAACCGTCGATTGACCACCCACAGATATCCTGGGGGGATGGCAAATAAGGAATCGACAAATTTTGAAGGAAATTTCGTATAGTTTGAACATTTAGTGGCACAAGCTGTCGCTATATGGCCACATAATCATCATTTGTACCCGCCTTACTGAAAACCCGGACCAGTTGACCGTCGGTTGACCACCTACAGATATCATGGGGGGATGGCAAATAAGAAATCGACAAATTTTGAAGGACATTTCGTATAGTTTGAACATTTAGTGGCACAAGCTGTCGCTATATGGCCACATAATCACCATTTGTACCCGCCTTACTGAAAACCCGGACCAGTTGACTGTCGGTTGACCACCCACAGATATCCTGGGGGGATGGCAAATAAGAAATCGACAAATTTTGAAGGAAATTTCGTATAGTTTGAACATTTAGTGGCACAAGCTGTCGCTATATGGCCACATAATCATCATTTGTACCCGCCTTACTGAAAACCTGGACCAGTTGACCGTCGGTTGACCACCCACAGATATCCTGGGGGGATGGCAAATAAGGAATCGACAAATTTTGAAGGAAATTTTGTATAGTTTGAACATTTAGTGGCACAAGCTGTCGCTATATGACCACATAATCATCATTTGTACCCGCCTTACTGAAAACCCGGACCAGTTGACCGTCGGTTGACCACCTACAGATATCATGGGGGGATGGCAAATAAGAAATCGACAAATTTTGAAGGAAATTTCGTATAGTTTGAACATTTAGTGGCACAAGCTGTCGCTATATGGCCACATAATCACCATTTGTACCCGCCATACTGAAAACCCGGACCAGTTGACCGTCGGTCGACCACCCACAGATATCCTGGGGGGATGGCAAATAAGAAATCGACAAATTTTGAAGGAAATTTCGTATAGTTTGAACATTTAGTGGCACAAGCTGTCGCTATATGGCCACATAATCATCATTTGTACCCGCCTTACTGAAAACCCGGACCAGTTGACCGTCGGTTGACCACCCACAGATATCCTGGGGGGATGGCAAATAAGGAATCGACAAATTTTGAAGGAAATTTCGTATAGTTAGAACATTTAGTGGCACAAGCTGTCGCTATATGGCCACATAATCATCATTTGTACCCGCCTTACTGAAAACCCGGACCAGTTGACCGTCGGTTGACCACCTACATATATCATGGGGGGATGGCAAATAAGAAATCGACAAATTTTGAAGGACATTTCGTATAGTTTGAACATTTAGTGGCACAAGCTGTCGCTATATGGCCACATAATCACCATTTGTACCCGCCTTACTGAAAACCCGGACCAGTTGACTGTCGGTTGACCACCCACAGATATCCTGGGGGGATGGCAAATAAAAATCGACAAATTTTGAAGGAAATTTCGTATAGTTTGAACATTTAGTGGCACAAGCTCTCGCTATATGGACACATAATCATCATTTGTACCCGCCTTACTGAAAACCCGGACCAGTTGACCGTCGGTTGACCACCCACAGATATCCTGGGGGGATGGCAAATAAGAAATCGACAAATTTTGAAGGAAATTTCGTATAGTTTGAACATTTAGTGGCACAAGCTGTCGCTATATGGCCACATAATCATCATTTGTACCCGCCTTACTGAAAACCCGGACCAGTTGACCGTCGGTTGACCACCCACAGATATCCTGGGGGGATGGCAAATGAGGAATCGACAAATTTTGAAGGAAATTTCGTATAGTTTGAACATTTAGTGGCACAAGCTGTCGCTATATGGCCACATAATCATCATTTGTACCCACCTTACTGAAAACCCGGACCAGTTGACCGTCGGTCGACCACCCACAGATATCCTGGGGGGATGGCAAATAAGAAATCGCAAAAATTTTGAAGGAAATTTCGTATAGTTTGAACATTTAGTGGCACAAGCTGTCGTTATATGGCCACATAATCATCATTTGTACCCACCTTACTGAAAACCCGGACCAGTTGACCGTCGGTCGACCACCCACAGATATCCTGGGGGGATGGCAAATAAGAAATCGCAAAAATTTTGAAGGAAATTTCGTATAGTTTGAACATTTAGTGGCACAAGCTGTCGCTATATGGCCACATAATCATCATTTGTACCCGCCTTACTGAAAACCCGAACCAGTTGACCGTCGGTTGACCACCCACAGATATCCTGGGGGGATGGCAAATAAGGAATCGACAAATTTTGAAGGAAATTTCGTATAGTTTGAACATTTAGTGGCACAAGCTGTCGCGATATATGGCCACATAATCATCTTTGGACCCGCCATACTGAAAACCCGGACCAGTTGACCGTCGGTCGACCACCCACAGATATCCTGGGGGGATGGCAAATAAGAAATCGACAAATTTTGAAGGAAATTTCGTATAGTTTGAACATTTAGTGGCACAAGCTGTCGCTATATGGCCACATAATCATCATTTGTACCCGCCTTACTGAAAACCCGGACCAGTTGACCGTCGGTTGACCACCCACAGATATCCTGGGGGGATGGCAAATAAGGAATCGACAAATTTTGAAGGAAATTTCGTATAGTTTGAACATTTAGTGGCACAAGCTGTCGCTATATGGCCACATAATCATCATTTGTACCCGCCTTACTGAAAACCCGGACCAGTTGACCGTCGGTTGACCACCTACATATATCATGGGGGGATGGCAAATAAGAAATCGACAAATTTTGAAGGAAATTTCGTATAGTTTGAACATTTAGTGGCACAAGCTGTCGCTATATGGCCACATAATCACCATTTGTACCCGCCTTACTGAAAACCCGGACCAGTTGACCGTCGGTTGACCACCCACAGATATCCTGGGGGGATGGCAAATAAGAAATCGACAAATTTTGAAGGAAATTTCGTATAGTTTGAACATTTAGTGGCACAAGCTGTCGCTATATGGCCACATAATCATCATTTGTACCCACCTTACTGAAAACCCGGACCAGTTGACCGTCGGTCGACCACCCACAGATATCCTGGGGGGATGGCAAATAAGAAATCGCAAAAATTTTGAAGGAAATTTCGTATAGTTTGAACATTTAGTGGCACAAGCTGTCGTTATATGGCCACATAATCATCATTTGTACCCACCTTACTGAAAACCCGGACCAGTTGACCGTCGGTCGACCACCCACAGATATCCTGGGGGGATGGCAAATAAGAAATCGCAAAAATTTTGAAGGAAATTTTGTATAGTTTGAACATTTAGTGGCACAAGCTGTCGCTATATGGCCACATAATCATCATTTGTACCCGTTACTGAAAACCCGAACCAGTTGACCGTCGGTTGACCACCCACAGATATCCTGGGGGGAAGGCAAATAAGGAATCGACAAATTTTGAAGGGAATTTCGTATAGTTTGAACATTTAGTGGCACAAGCTGTCGCTATATGGCCACATAATCATCATTTGTACCCGCCATACTGAAAACCCGGACCAGTTGACCGTCGGTCGACCACCCACAGATATCCTGGGGGGATGGCAAATAAGAAATCGACAAATTTTGAAGGAAATTTCGTATAGTTTGAACATTTAGTGGCACAAGCTGTCGCTATATGGCCACATAATCATCATTTGTACCCGCCTTACTGAAAACCCGGACCAGTTGACCGTCGGTTGACCACCCACAGATATCCTGGGGGGATGGCAAATAAGGAATCGACAAATTTTGAAGGAAATTTCGTATAGTTTGAACATTTAGTGGCACAAGCTGTCGCTATATGGCCACATAATCATCATTTGTACCCGCCTTACTGAAAACCCGGACCAGTTGACCGTCGGTTGACCACCTACATATATCATGGGGGGATGGCAAATAAGAAATCGACAAATTTTGAAGGAAATTTCGTATAGTTTGAACATTTAGTGGCACAAGCTGTCGCTATATGGCCACATAATCACCATTTGTACCCGTCTTACTGAAAACCCAGACCAGTTGACCGTCGGTTGACCACCCACAGATATCCTGGGGGGATGGCAAATAAGAAATCGACAAATTTTGAAGGAAATTTCGTATAGTTTGAACATTTATTGGCACAAGCTGTCGCTATATGGACACATAATCATCATTTGTACCCGCCTTACTGAAAACCCGGACCAGTTGACCGTCGGTTGACCACCCACAGATATCCTGGGGGGATGGCAAATAAGAAATCGACAAATTTTGAAGGAAATTTCGTATAGTTTGAACATTTAGTGGCACAAGCTGTCGCTATATGGCCACATAATCATCATTTGTACCCGCCTTACTGAAAACCCGGACCAGTTGACCGTCGGTTGACCACCCACAGATATCCTGGGGGGATGGCAAATAAGGAATCGACAAATTTTGAAGGAAATTTCGTATAGTTTGAACATTTAGTGGCACAAGCTGTCGCTATATGGCCACATAATCATCATTTGTACCCGCCTTACTGAAAACCCGGACCAGTTGACCGTCGGTTGACCACCTACAGATATCATGGGGGGATGGCAAATAAGAAATCGACAAATTTTGAAGGACATTTCGTATAGATTGAACATTTAGTGGCACAAGCTGTCGCTATATGGCCACATAATCACCATTTGTACCCGCCTTACTGAAAACCCGGACCAGTTGACCGTCGGTTGACCACCCACAGATATCCTGGGGGGATGGCAAATAAGAAATCGACAAATTTTGAAGGAAATTTCGTATAGTTTGAACATTTAGTGGCACAAGCTGTCGCTATATGGCCACATAATCATCATTTGTACCCGCCTTACTGAAAACCCGGACCAGTTGACCGTCGGTTGACCACCCACAGATATCCTGGGGGGATGGCAAATAAGGAATCGACAAATTTTGAAGGAAATTTCGTATAGTTTGAACATTTAGTGGCACAAGCTGTCGCTATATGGCCACATAATCATCATTTGTACCCGCCTTACTGAAAACCCGGACCAGTTGACCGTCGGTTGACCACCCACAGATATCCTGGGGGGATGGCAAATAAGAAATCGACAAATTTTGAAGGAAATTTCGTATAGTTTGAACATTTAGTGGCACAAGCTGTCGCTATATGGCCATATAATCATCATTTGTACCCGCCTTACTGAAAACCCGGACCAGTTGACCGTCGGTTGACCACCCACAGATATCCTGGGGGGATGGCAAATAAGAAATCGACAAATTTTGAAGGAAATTTCGTATAGTTTGAACATTTAGTGGCACAAGCTGTCGCTATATGGCCAACTAATCATCATTTGTACCCGCCTTACTGAAAACCCGGACCAGTTGATCGTCGGTCGACCACCCACAGATATCCTGGGGGATGGCAAATAAGGAATCGACAAATTTAGAAGGAAATTTCGTATAGTTTGAACATTTAGTGGCACAAGCTGTCGCTATATGGCCACATAATCATCATTTGTACCCGCCTTACTGAAAACCCGGACCAGTTGACCGTCGGTTGACCACCTACAGATATCATGGGGGGATGGCAAATAAGAAATCGACAAATTTTGAAGGAAATTTCGTATAGTTTGAACATTTAGTGGCACAAGCTGTCGCTATATGGCCACATAATCACCATTTGTACCCGCCTTACTGAAAACCCGGACCAGTTGACCGTCGGTTGACCACCCACAGATATCCTGGGTGGATGGCAAATAAGAAATCGACAAATTTTGAAGGAAATTTCGTATAGTTTGAACATTTAGTGGCACAAGCTGTCGCTATTTGGCCACATAATCATCATTTGTACCCGCCTTACTGAAAACCCGGACCAGTTGACCGTCGGTTGACCACCCACAGATATCCTGGGGGGATGGCAAATAAGAAATCGACAAATTTTGAAGGAAATTTCGTATAGTTTGAACATTTAGTGGCACAAGCTGTCGCTATATGGCCACATAATCATCATTTGTACCCGCCTTACTGAAAACCCGGACCAGTTGACCGTCGGTTGACCACCCACAGATATCCTGGGGGGGATGGCAAATAAGAAATCGACAAATTTTGAAGGAAATTTCGTATAATTTGAACATTTAGTGGCACAAGCTGTCGTTATATGGCCACATAATCATCATTTGTACCCACCTTACTGAAAACCCGGACCAGTTGACCGTCGGTCGACCACCCACAGATATCCTGGGGGGATGGCAAATAAGAAATCGCAAAAATTTTGAAGGAAATTTCGTATAGTTTGAACATTTAGTGGCACAAGCTGTCGCTATATGGCCACATAATCATCATTTGTACCCGCCTTACTGAAAACCCGAACCAGTTGACCGTCGGTTGACCACCCACAGATATCCTGGGGGGATGGCAAATAAGGAATCGACAAATTTTGAAGGAAATTTCGTATAGTTTGAACATTTAGTGGCACAAGCTGTCGCTATATGGCCACATAATCATCATTTGTACCCGCCTTACTGAAAACCCGGACCAGTTGACCGTCGGTTGACCACCTACATATATCATGGGGGGATGGCAAATAAGAAATCAACAAATTTTGAAGGAAATTTCGTATAGTTTGAACATTTAGTGGCACAAGCTGTCGATATATGGCCACATAATCACCATTAGTACCCGCCTTACTGAAAACCCGGACCAGTTGACCGTCGGTTGACCACCCACAGATATCCTGGGGGGATGGCAAATAAGAAATCGACAAATTTTGAAGGAAATTTCGTATAGTTTGAACATTTAGTGACACAAGCTGTCGCTATATGGCCACATAATCATCATTTGTACCCGCCTTACTGAAAACCCGGACCAGTTGACCGTCGGTTGACCACCCACAGATATCCTGGGGGGGTGGCAAATAAGAAATCAACAAATTTTGAAGGAAATTTCGTATAGTTTGAACATTTAGTGGCACACGCTGTCGCTATATGGCCACATAATCATCATTTGTACCCGCCTTACTGAAAACCCGGACCAGTTGACCGTCGGTTGACCACCCACAGATATCCTGGGGGGATGGCAAATAAGGAATCGACAAATTTTGAAGGAAATTTCGTATAATTTGAACATTTAGTGGCACAAGCTGTCGCTATATGGCCACATATTCATCATTTGTACCCGCCTTACTGAAAACCCGGACCAGTTGACCGTCGGTCGACCACCCACAGATATCCTGGGGGGATGGCAAATAAGAAATCGCAAAATTTTGAAGGAAATTTCGTATAGTTTGAACATTTAGTGGCACAAGCTGTCGCTATATGGCCACATAATCATCATTTGTACCCGCCTTACTGAAAACCCGGACCAGTTGACCGTCGGTTGACCACCCACAGATATCCTGGGGGGATGGCAAATAAGAAATCGACAAATTTTGAAGGAAATTTCGTATAGTTTGAACATTTAGTGGCACAAGCTGTCGCTATATGGCCATATAATCATCATTTGTACCCGCCTTACTGAAAACCCGGACCAGTTGGCCGTCGGTTGACCACCCACTGATATCCTGGGGGGATGGCAAATAAGAAATCGACAAATTTTGAAGGAAATTTCGTATAGTTTGAACATTTAGTGGCACAAGCTGTCGCTATATGGCCAACTAATCATCATTTGTACCCGCCTTACTGAAAACCCGGACCAGTTGATCGTCGGTCGACCACCCACAGATATCCTGGGGGATGGCAAATAAGGAATCGACAAATTTAGAAGGAAATTTCGTATAGTTTGAACATTTAGTGGCACAAGCTGTCGCTATATGGCCACATAATCATCATTTGTACCCGCCTTACTGAAAACCCGGACCAGTTGACCGTCGGTTGACCACCTACAGATATCATGGGGGGATGGCAAATAAGAAATCGACAAATTTTGAAGGAAATTTCGTATAGTTTGAACATTTAGTGGCACAAGCTGTCGCTATATGGCCACATAATCACCATTTGTACCCGCCTTACTGAAAACCCGGACCAGTTGACCGTCGGTTGACCACCCACAGATATCCTGGGGGGATGGCAAATAAGGAATCGACAAATTTTGAAGGAAATTTCGTATAGTTTGAACATTTAGTGGCACAAGCTGTCGCTATATGGCCACATAATCATCATTTGTACCCGCCTTACTGAAAACCCGGACCAGTTGACCGTCGGTTGACCACCCACAGATATCCTGGGGGGATGGCAAATAAGAAATCGACAAATTTTGAAGGAAATTTCGTATAGTTTGAACATTTAGTGGCACAAGCTGTCGCTATATGGCCACATAATCATCATTTGTACCCGCCTTACTGAAAACCCGGACCAGTTGACCGTCGGTTGACCACCCACAGATATCCTGGGGGGATGGCAAATAAGAAATCGACAAATTTTGAAGGAAATTTCGTATAATTTGAACATTTAGTGGCACAAGCTGTCGTTATATGGCCACATAATCATCATTTGTACCCACCTTACTGAAAACCCGGACCAGTTGACCGTCGGTCGACCACCCACAGATATCCTGGGGGGATGGCAAATAAGAAATCGCAAAAATTTTGAAGGAAATTTCGTATAGTTTGAACATTTAGTGGCACAAGCTGTCGCTATATGGCCACATAATCATCATTTGTACCCGCCTTACTGAAAACCCGAACCAGTTGACCGTCGGTTGACCACCCACAGATATCCTGGGGGGATGGCAAATAAGGAATCGACAAATTTTGAAGGAAATTTCGTATAGTTTGAACATTTAGTGGCACAAGCTGTCGTTATATGGCCACATAATCATCATTTGTACCCACCTTACTGAAAACCCGGACCAGTTGACCGTCGGTTGACCACCTACAGATATCATGGGGGGATGGCAAATAAGAAATCAACAAATTTTGAAGGAAATTTCGTATAGTTTGAACATTTAGTGGCACAAGCTGTCGCTATATGGCCACATAATCACCATTAGTACCCGCCTTACTGAAAACCCGGACCAGTTGACCGTCGGTTGACCACCCACAGATATCCTGGGGGGATGGCAAATAAGAAATCGACAAATTTTGAAGGAAATTTCGTATAGTTTGAACATTTAGTGACACAAGCTGTCGCTATATGGCCACATAATCATCATTTGTACCCGCCTTACTGAAAACCCGGACCAGTTGACCGTCGGTTGACCACCCACAGATATCCTGGGGGGGTGGCAAATAAGAAATCAACAAATTTTGAAGGAAATTTCGTATAGTTTGAACATTTAGTGGCACACGCTGTCGCTATATGGCCACATAATCATCATTTGTACCCGCCTTACTGAAAACCCGGACCAGTTGACCGTCGGTTGACCACCCACAGATATCCTGGGGGGATGGCAAATAAGGAATCGACAAATTTTGAAGGAAATTTCGTATAATTTGAACATTTAGTGGCACAAGCTGTCGCTATATGGCCACATATTCATCATTTGTACCCGCCTTACTGAAAACCCGGACCAGTTGACCGTCGGTCGACCACCCACAGATATCCTGGGGGGATGGCAAATAAGAAATCGCAAAATTTTGAAGGAAATTTCGTATAGTTTGAACATTTAGTGGCACAAGCTGTCGCTATATGGCCACATAATCATCATTTGTACCCGCCTTACTGAAAACCCGGACCAGTTGACCGTCGGTTGACCACCCACAGATATCCTGGGGGGATGGCAAATAAGAAATCGACAAATTTTGAAGGAAATTTCGTATAGTTTGAACATTTAGTGGCACAAGCTGTCGCTATATGGCCACATAATCATCATTTGTACCCGCCTTACTGAAAACCCGGACCAGTTGACGTCGGTAGACCACCCACAGATATCGTGGGGGGATGGCAAATAAGAAATCGACAAATTTTGAAGGAAATTTCGTATAATTTGAACATTTAGTGGCACAAGCTGTCGCTATATGGCCACATAATCATCATTTGTACCCGCCTTACTGAAAACCCGGACCAGTTGACCGTCGGTTGACCACCTACAGATATCATGGGGGGATGGCAAATAAGAAATCGACAAATTTTGAAGGACATTTCGTATAGTTTGAACATTTAGTGGCACAAGCTGTCGCTATATGGCCACATAATCACCATTTGTACCCGCCTTACTGAAAACCCGGACCAGTTGACTGTCGGTTGACCACCCACAGATATCCTGGGGGGATGGCAAATAAGAAATCGACAAATTTTGAAGGAAATTTCGTATAGTTTGAACATTTAGTGGCACAAGCTGTCGCTATATGGCCACATAATCATCATTTGTACCCGCCTTACTGAAAACCCGGACCAGTTGACCGTCGGTTGACCACCCACAGATATCCTGGGGGGATGGCAAATAAGGAATCGACAAATTTTGAAGGAAATTTCGTATAGTTTGAACATTTAGTGGCACAAGATGTCGCTATATGGCCACATAATCATCATTTGTACCCGCCTTACTGAAAACCCGGACCAGTTGACCGTCGGTTGACCACCCACAGATATCCTGGGGGGATGGCAAATAAGAAATCGACAAATTTTGAAGGAAATTTCGTATAGTTTGAACATTTAGTGGCACAAGCTGTCGCTATATGGCCACATAATCATCATTTGTACCCGCCTTACTGAAAACCCGGACCAGTTGACCGTCGGTTGACCACCCACAGATATCCTGGGGGGATGGCAAATAAGAAATCGACAAATTTTGAAGGAAATTTCGTATAGTTTGAACATTTAGTGGCACAAGCTGTCGCTATATGGCCAACTAATCATCATTTGTACCCGCCTTACTGAAAACCCGGACCAGTTGATCGTCGGTCGACCACCCACAGATATCCTGGGGGATGGCAAATAAGGAATCGACAAATTTAGAAGGAAATTTCGTATAGTTTGAATATTTAGTGGCACAAGCTGTCGCTATATGGCCACATAATCATCATTTGTACCCGCCTTACTGAAAACCCGGACCAGTTGACC
This sequence comes from Siphonodentalium dalli, assembly GCA_032622095.1. Classification (NCBI taxonomy): domain Eukaryota; kingdom Metazoa; phylum Mollusca; class Scaphopoda; order Gadilida; family Siphonodentaliidae; genus Siphonodentalium; species Siphonodentalium dalli. Next base: position 208,295,136 of record CP136065.1, read on the forward strand.
GTCGGTTGACCACCTACAGATATCATGGGGGGATGGCAAATAAGAAATCGACAAATTTTGAAGGAAATTTCGTATAGTTTGAACATTTAGTGGCACAAGCTGTCGCTATATGGCCACATAATCACCATTTGTACCCGCCTTACTGAAAACCCGGACCAGTTGACCGTCGGTTGACCACCCACAGATATCCTGGGGGGATGGCAAATAAGAAATCGACAAATTTTGAAGGAAATTTCGTATAGTTTGAACATTTAGTGGCACAAGCTGTCGCTATATGGCCACATAATCATCATTTGTACCCACCTTACTGAAAACCCGGACCAGTTGACCGTCGGTCGACCACCCACAGATATCCTGGGGGGATGGCAAATAAGAAATCGCAAAAATTTTGAAGGAAATTTCGTATAGTTTGAACATTTAGTGGCACAAGCTGTCGTTATATGGCCACATAATCATCATTTGTACCCACCTTACTGAAAACCCGGACCAGTTGACCGTCGGTCGACCACCCACAGATATCCTGGGGGGATGGCAAATAAGAAATCGCAAAAATTTTGAAGGAAATTTCGTATAGTTTGAACATTTAGTGGCACAAGCTGTCGCTATATGGCCACATAATCATCATTTGTACCCGCCTTACTGAAAACCCGAACCAGTTGACCGTCGGTTGACCACCCACAGATATCCTGGGGGGATGGCAAATAAGGAATCGACAAATTTTGAAGGAAATTTCGTATAGTTTGAACATTTAGTGGCACAAGCTGTCGCTATATGGCCACATAATCATCATTTGTACCCGCCATACTGAAAACCCGGACCAGTTGACCGTCGGTCGACCACCCACAGATATCCTGGGGGGATGGCAAATAAGAAATCGACAAATTTTGAAGGAAATTTCGTATAGTTTGAACATTTAGTGGCACAAGCTGTCGCTATATGGCCACATAATCATCATTTGTACCCGCCTTACTGAAAACCCGGACCAGTTGACCGTGGGTTGACCACCCACAGATATCCTGGGGGGATGGCAAATAAGGAATCGACAAATTTTGAAGGAAATTTCGTATAGTTTGAACATTTAGTGGCACAAGCTGTCGCTATATGGCCACATAATCATCATTTGTACCCGCCTTACTGAAAACCCGGACCAGTTGACCGTCGGTTGACCACCTACATATATCATGGGGGGATGGCAAATAAGAAATCGACAAATTTTGAAGGAAATTTCGTATAGTTTGAACATTTAGTGGCACAAGCTGTCGCTATATGGCCACATAATCACCATTTGTACCCGCCTTACTGAAAACCCGGACCAGTTGACCGTCGGTTGACCACCCACAGATATCCTGGGGGGATGGCAAATAAGAAATCGACAAATTTTGAAGGAAATTTCGTATAGTTTGAACATTTAGTGGCACAAGCTGTCGCTATATGGACACATAATCATCATTTGTACCCGCCTTACTGAAAAACCCGGACCAGTTGACCGTCGGTTGACCACCCACAGATATCCTGGGGGGATGGCAAATAAGAAATCGACAAATTTTGAAGGAAATTTCGTATAGTTTGAACATTTAGTGGCACAAGCTGTCGCTATATGGCCACATAATCATCATTTGTACCCGCCTTATTGAAAACCCGGACCAGTTGACCGTCGGTTGACCACCCACAGATATCCTGGGGGGATGGCAAATAAGAAATCGACAAATTTTGAAGGAAATTTCGTATAGTTTGAACATTTAGTGGCACAAGCTGTCGCTATATGGCCACATAATCATCATTTGTACCCGCCTTACTGAAAACCCGGACCAGTTGACCGTCGGTTGACCACCTACAGATATCATGGGGTGATGGCAAATAAGAAATCGACAAATTTTGAAGGACATTTCGTATAGTTTGAACATTTAGTGGCACAAGCTGTCGCTATATGGCCACATAATCACCATTTGTACCCGCCTTACTGAAAACCCGGACCAGTTGACCGTCGGTTGACCACCCACAGATATCCTGGGGGGATGGCAAATAAGAAATCGACAAATTTTGAAGGAAATTTCGTATAGTTTGAACATTTAGTGGCACAAGCTGTCGCTATATGGCCACATAATCATCATTTGTACCCGCCTTACTGAAAACCCGGACCAGTTGACCGTCGGTTGACCACCCACAGATATCCTGGGGGGATGGCAAATAAGGAATCGACAAATTTTGAAGGAAATTTCGTATAGTTTGAACATTTAGTGGCACAAGCTGTCGCTATATGGCCACATAATCATCATTTGTACCCGCCTTACTGAAAACCCGGACCAGTTGACCGTCGGTTGACCACCCACAGATATCCTGGGGGGATGGCAAATAAGAAATCGACAAATTTTGAAGGAAATTTCGTATAGTTTGAACATTTAGTGGCACAAGCTGTCGCTATATGGCCATATAATCATCATTTGTACCCGCCTTACTGAAAACCCGGACCAGTTGACTGTCGGTTGACCACCCACAGATATCCTGGGGGGATGGCAAATAAGAAATCGACAAATTTTGAAGGAAATTTCGTATAGTTTGAACATTTAGTGGCACAAGCTGTCGCTATATGGCCAACTAATCATCATTTGTACCCGCCTTACTGAAAACCCGGACCAGTTGATCGTCGGTCGACCACCCACAGATATCCTGGGGGATGGCAAATAAGGAATCGACAAATTTAGAAGGAAATTTCGTATAGTTTGAACATTTAGTGGCACAAGCTGTCGCTATATGGCCACATAATCATCATTTGTACCCGCCTTACTGAAAACCCGGACCAGTTGACCGTCGGTTGACCACCTACAGATATCATGGGGGGATGGCAAATAAGAAATCGACAAATTTTGAAGGAAATTTCGTATAGTTTGAACATTTAGTGGCACAAGCTGTCGCTATATGGCCACATAATCACCATTTGTACCCGCCTTACTGAAAACCCGGACCAGTTGACCGTCGGTTGACCACCCACAGATATCCTGGGGGGATGGCAAATAAGAAATCGACAAATTTTGAAGGAAATTTCGTATAGTTTGAACATTTAGTGGCACAAGCTGTCGCTATTTGGTTACATAATCATCATTTGTACCCGCCTTACTGAAATCCCGGACCAGTTGACCGTCGGTTGACCACCCACAGATATCCTGGGGGGATGGCAAATAAGAAATCGACAAATTTTGAAGGAAATTTCGTATAGTTTGAACATTTAGTGGCACAAGCTGTCGCTATATGGCCACATAATCATCATTTGTACCCGCCTTACTGAAAACCCGGACCAGTTGACCGTCGGTTGACCACCCACAGATATCCTGGGGGGATGGCAAATAAGAAATCGACAAATTTTGAAGGAAATTTCGTATAATTTGAACATTTAGTGGCACAAGCTGTCGTTATATGGCCACATAATCATCATTTGTACCCACCTTACTGAAAACCCGGACCAGTTGACCGTCGGTCGACCACCCACAGATATCCTGGGGGGATGGCAAATAAGAAATCGCTAAAATTTTGAAGGAAATTTCGTATAGTTTGAACATTTAGTGGCACAAGCTGTCGCTATATGGCCACATAATCATCATTTGTACCCGCCTTACTGAAAACCCGAACCAGTTGACCGTCTGTTGACCACCCACAGATATCCTGGGGGGATGGCAAATAAGGAATCGACAAATTTTGAAGGAAATTTCGTATAGTTTGAACATTTAGTGGCACAAGATGTCGCTATATGGCCACATAATCATCATTTGTACCCGCCTTACTGAAAACCCGGACCAGTTGACCGTCGGTTGACCACCCACAGATATCCTGGGGGGATGGCAAATAAGGAATCGACAAATTTTGAAGGAAATTTCGTATAATTTGAACATTTAGTGGCACAAGCTGTCGCTATATGGCCACATAATCATCATTTGTACCCGCCTTACTGAAAACCCGGACCAGTTGACCGTCGGTCGACCACCCACAGATATCCTGGGGGGATGGCAAATAAGAAATCGCAAAATTTTGAAGGAAATTTCGTATAGTTTGAACATTTAGTGGCACAAGCTGTCGCTATATGGCCACATAATCATCATTTGTACCCGCCTTACTGAAAACCCGGACCAGTTGACCGTCGGTTGACCACCCACAGATATCCTGGGGGGATGGCAAATAAGAAATCGACAAATTTTGAAGGAAATTTCGTATAGTTTGAACATTTAGTGGCACAAGCTGTCGCTATATGGCCACATAATCATCATTTGTACCCGCCTTACTGAAAACCCGGACCAGTTGACCGTCGGTTGACCACCCACAGATATCGTGGGGGGATGGCAAATAAGAAATCGACAAATTTTGAAGGAAATTTCGTATAATTTGAACATTTAGTGGCACAATCTGTCGCTATATGGCCACATAATCATCATTTGTACCCGCCTTACTGAAAACCCGGACCAGTTGACCGTCGGTCGACCACCCACAGATATCCTGGGGGGATGGCAAATAAGAAATCGCAAAATTTTGAAGGAAATTTCGTATAGTTTGAACATTTAGTGGCACAAGCTGTCGCTATATGGCCACATAATCATCATTTGTACCCGCCTTACTGAAAACCCGGACCAGTTGACCGTCGGTTGACCACCCACATATATCCTGGGGGATGTCAAATAAGAAATCGACAAATTTTGAAGGAAATTTCGTATAGTTTGAACATTTAGTGGCACAAGCTGTCGCTATATGGCCACATAATCATCATTTGTACCCGCCTTACTGAAAACCCGGACCAGTTGACCGCCGGTTGACCACCCACAGATATCCTGGGGGGATGGCAAATAAGGAATCGACAAATTTTGAAGGAAATTTCGTATAGTTTGAACATTTAGTGGCACAAGCTGTCGCTATATGGCCACATAATCATCATTTGTACCCGCCTTACTGAAAACCCGGACCAGTTGACCGTCGGTTGACCACCTACAGATATCATGGGGGGATGGCAAATAAGAAATCGACAAATTTTGAAGGAAATTTCGTATAGTTTGAACATTTAGTGGCACAAGCTGTCGCTATATGGCCACATAATCACCATTTGTACCCGCCTTACTGAAAACCCGGATCAGTTGACCGTCGGTTGACCACCCACAGATATCCTGGGGGATGGCAAATAAGAAATCGACAAATTTTGAAGGAAATTTCGTATAGTTTGAACATTTAGTGGCACAAGCTGTCGCTATATGGACACATAATCATCATTTGTACCCGCCTTACTGAAAACCCGGACCAGTTGACCGTCGGTTGACCACCCACAGATATCCTGGGGGGATGGCAAATAAGAAATCGACAAATTTTGAAGGAAATTTCGTATAGTTTGAACATTTAGTGGCACAAGCTGTCGCTATATGGCCACATACTCACCATTTGTACCCGCCTTACTGAAAACCCGGACCAGTTGACCGTCGGTTGACCACCCACAGATATCCTGGGGGGATGGCAAATAAGAAATCGACAAATTTTGAAGGAAATTTCGTATAGTTTGAACATTTAGTGGCACAAGCTGTCGCTATATGGCCACATAATCATCATTTGTACCCGCCTTACTGAAAACCCGGACCAGTTGACCGTCGGTTGACCACCTACAGATATCATGGGGGGGATGGCAAATAAGGAATCGACAAATTTTGAAGGAATCCCCCCATGATATCTGTAGGTGGTCAACCGACGGTCAACTGGTCCGGGTGTTCAGTAAGGCGGGTACAAATGATGATTATGTGGCCATATAGCGACAGCTTGTGCCACTAAATGTTCAAACTATACGAAATTTCCTTCAAAATTTGTCGATTCCTTATTTGCCATCCCCCCAGGATATCTGTGGGTGGTCAACCGACGGTCAACTGGTCCGGGTTTTCAGTAAGGCGGGTACAAATGATGATTATGTGGCCATATAGCGACAGCTTGTGCCACTAAATGTTCAAACTATACGAAATTTCCTTCAAAATTTGTCGATTTCTTATTTGCCATCCCCCCATGATATCTGTAGGTGGTCAACCGACCGTCGACTGGGCCGAATGATCACGAAGGCGGTAGGAATCCTCGTTATAATAGCGTATTGTGATGATATGATATGTTTTCTTTTATTTAAAATACCATCGGATGGCAAATAGCGCATATCGGTAGAATCGCTATTTGCCATCCGATGGCGAATAGCCGCTGCCGACTTTCAGCAGGCTCAAAATCATCAAAGACTTTCTTCGTTCGAGATGCAGCGATGATCGTCTGGATTCACTGATGTTATTATACTGTGAACGTGATCTAACGAATTCCATTGATATTTCCAAGTCAGTGTCTGATTGGGCAAAGTTGCGGGAAAGGAGAATGAGTGTCTGAATGGGAAATATCATGTAGTTCTGTAATTTTTCTATAAATTTTGAAAAATGATTCTCTCTGATCAAATTCATACTGTATAATATGGCGAATAACCCAATTCAATGAACACAGGGTGATCACATTTTATATGATTTATAGTCGAGGCTAATTTAAACAAGTGCTGAAAGCAGTAATAATTGCTAGCACTTGAGAGAAATGTCATTCATAGTTAAATTAACAGATAATTATCCAACTTTTAGCAGACACATCTATTTTTATAGCACAGGATAGTACTAAGACTAAGAGATAGGACATTTAGTGGCACAAGCTGTCGCTATATGGCCACATAATCATCATTTGTACCCGCCTTACTGAAAACCCGGACCAGTTGACCGTCGGTTGACCACCCACAGATATCCTGGGGGGATGGCAAATAAGAAATCGACAAATTTTGAAGGAAATTTCGTATAGTTTGAACATTTAGTGTCACAAGCTGTCGCTATATGGCCACATAATCATCATTTGTACCCGCCTTACTGAAAACCCGGACCAGTTGACCGTCGGTTGACCACCCACAGATATCCTGGGGGGATGGCAAATAAGAAATCGACAAATTTTGAAGGAAATTTCGTATAGTTTGAACATTTAGTGGCACACGCTGTCGCTATATGGCCACATAATCATCATTTGTACCCGCCTTACTGAAAACCCGGACCAGTTGACCGTCGGTTGACCACCCACAGATATCCTGGGGGGATGGCAAATAAGAAATCGACAAATTTTGAAGGAAATTTCGTATAATTTGAACATTTAGTGGCACAAGCTGTCGCTATATGGCCACATAATCATCATTTGTACCCACCTTACTGAAAACCCGGACCAGTTGACCGTCGGTCGACCACCCACAGATATCCTGGGGGGATGGCAAATAAGAAATCGACAAATTTTGAAGGAAATTTCGTATAGTTTGAACATTTAGTGGCACAAGCTGTCGCTATATGGCCACATAATCATCATTTGTACCCGCCTTACTGAAAACCCGGCCCAGTTGACGGTCGGTTGACCACCCACAGATATCCTGGGGGATGGCAAATAAGAAATCGACAAATTTTGAAGGAAATTTCGTATAATTTGAACATTTAGTGGCACAAGCTGTCGCTATATGGCCACATAATCATCATTTGTACCCACCTTACTGAAAACTGGGACCAGTTGACCGTCGGTCGACCACCCACAGATATCCTGGGGGGATGGCAAATAAGAAATCGACAAATTTTGAAGGAAATTTCGTATAGTTTGAACATTTAGTGGCACAAGCTGTCGCTATATGGCCACATAATCACCATTTGTACCCGCCTTACTGAAAACCCGGACCAGTTGACCGTCGGTTGACCACCCACAGATATCCTGGGGGGATGGCAAATAAGAAATCGACAAATTTTGAAGGAAATTTCGTATAATTTGAACATTTAGTGGCACAAGCTGTCGCTATATGGCCACATAATCATCATTTGTGCCATCCCCCCATGATATCTGTAGGTGGTCAACCGACGGTCAACTGGTCCGGGTTTTCAGTAAGGCGGGTACAAATGATGATTATGTGGCCATATAGCGACAGCTTGTGCCACTAAATGTTCAAACTATACGAAATTTCCTTCAAAATTTGTCGATTCCTTATTTGCCATCCCCCCCCAGGATATCTGTGGGTGGTCAACCGACGGTCAACTGGTCCGGGTTTTCAGTAAGGCGGGTACAAATGATGATTATGTGGCCATATAGCGACAGCTTGTGCCACTAAATGTTCAAACTATACGAAATTTCCTTCAAAATTTGGCGATTTCTTATTTGCCATCCCCCCAGGATATCTGTGGGTGGTCGACCGACGGTCAACTGGTCCGGGTTTTCAGTAAGGTGGGTACAAATGATGATTATGTGGCCATATAGCGACAGCTTGTGCCACTAAATGTTCAAATTATACGAAATTTCCTTCAAAATTTGTCGATTTCTTATTTGCCATCCCCCCAGGATATCTGTGGGTGGTCAACCGACGGTCAACTGGTCCGGGTTTTCAGTAAGGCGGGTACAAATGGTGATTATGTGGCCATATAGCGACAGCTTGTGCCACTAAATGTTCAAACTATACGAAATTTCCTTCAAAATTTGTCGATTCCTTATTTGCCATCCCCCCAGGATATCTGTGGGTGGTCAACCGACGGTCAACTGGTCCGGGTTTTCAGTAAGGCGGGTACAAATGATGATTATGTGGCCATATAGCGACAGCTTGTGTCACTAAATGTTCAAACTATACGAAATTTCCTTCAAAATTTGTCGATTTCTTATTTGCCATCCCCCCATGATATCTGTAGGTGGTCAACCGACCGTCAACTGGGCCGGGTTTTCAGTAAGGCGGGTACAAATGATGATTATGTGGCCATATAGCGACAGCTTGTGCCACTAAATGTTCAAACTATACGAAATTTCCTTCAAAATTTGTCGATTTCTTATTTGCCATCCCCCCAGGATATCTGTGGGTGGTCAACCGACGGTCAACTGGTCCGCGTTTTCAGTAAGGCGGGTACAAATGATGATTATGTGGCCATATAGCGACAGCTTGTGCCACTAAATGTTCAAACTATACGAAATTTCCTTCAAAATTTGTCGATTTCTTATTTGCCATCCCCCCAGGATATCTGTGGGTGGTCGACCGACGGTCAACTGGTCCGGGTTTTCAGTAAGGTGGGTACAAATGATGATTATGTGGCCATATAGCGACAGCTTGTGCCACTAAATGTTCAAATTATACGAAATTTCCTTCAAAATTTGTCGATTTCTTATTTGCCATCCCCCCAGGATATCTGTGGGTGGTCAACCGACGGTCAACTGGTCCGGGTTTTCAGTAAGGCGGGTACAAATGATGATTATGTAGCCATATAGCGACAGCTTGTGCCACTAAATGTTCAAACTATACGAAATTTCCTTCAAAATTTGTCGATTCCTTATTTGCCATCCCCCCAGGATATCTGTGGGTGGTCAACCGACGGTCAACTGGCTCGGGTTTTCAGTAAGGCGGGTACAAATGATGATTATGTGGCCATATAGCGACAGCTTGTGCCACTAAATGTTCAAACTATACGAAATGTCCTTCAAAATTTTGCGATTTCTTATTTGCCATCCCCCCAGGATATCTGTGGGTGGTCGACCGACGGTCACCTGGTCCGGGTTTTCAGTAAGGTGGGTACAAATGATGATTATGTGGCCATATAGCGACAGCTTGTGCCACTAAATGTTCAAATTATACGAAATTTCCTTCAAAATTTGTCGATTTCTTATTTGCCATCCCCCAGGATATCTGTGGGTGGTCAACCGACGGTCAACTGGTCCGGGTTTTCAGTAAGGCGGGTACAAATGATGATTATGTGGCCATATAGCGACAGCTTGTGCCACTAAATGTTCAAACTATACGAAATTTCCTTCAAAATTTGTCGATTTCTTATTTGCCATCCCCCCAGGATATCTGTGGGTGGTCAACCGACGGTCAATTGGTCCGGGTTTTCAGTAAGGCGGGTACAAATGATGATTATGTGGCCAAATAGCGACAGCTTGTGCCACTAAATGTTCAAACTATACGAAATTTCCTTCAAAATTTGTCGATTTCTTATTTGCCATCCCCCCAGGATATCTGTGGGTGGTCAACCGACGGTCAACTGGTCCGGGTTTTCAGTAAGGCGGGTACAAATGGTGATTATGTGGCCATATAGCGACAGCTTGTGCCACTAAATGTTCAAACTATACGAAATTTCCTTCAAAATTTGTCGATTCCTTATTTGCCATCCCCCAGGATATCTGTGGGTGGTCAACCGACGGTCAACTGGTCCGGGTTTTCAGTAAGGCGGGTACAAATGATGATTATGTGGCCATATAGCGACAGCTTGTGCCACTAAATGTTCAAACTATACGAAATTTCCTTCAAAATTTGTCGATTTCTTATTTGCCATCCCCCCAGGATATCTGTGGGTGGTCAACCGACGGTCAACTGGTCCGGGTTTTCAGTAAGGCGGGTACAAATGATGATTATGTGGCCATATAGCGACAGCTTGTGCCACTAAATGTTCAAACTATACGAAATTTCCTTCAAAATTTGTCGATTTCTTATTTGCCATCCCCCCAGGATATCTGTGGGTGGTCAACCGACGGTCAACTGGTCCGGGTTTTCAGTAAGGCGGGTACTAATGGTGATTATGTGGCCATATAGCGACAGCTTGTGCCACTAAATGTTCAAACTATACGAAATTTCCTTCAAAATTTGTCGATTTCTTATTTGCCATCCCCCCATGATATCTGTAGGTGGTCAACCGACGGTCAACTGGTCCGGGTTTTCAGTAAGGCGGGTACAAATGATGATTATGTAGCCATATAGCGACAGCTTGTGCCACTAAATGTTCAAACTATACGAAATTTCCTTCAAAATTTGTCGATTTCTTATTTGCCATCCCCCCAGGATATCTGTGGGTGGTCAACCGACGGTCAACTGGTCCGGGTTTTCAGTAAGGCGGGTACTAATGGTGATTATGTGGCCATATAGCGACAGCTTGTGTCACTAAATGTTCAAACTATACGAAATTTCCTTCAAAATTTGTCGATTCCTTATTTGCCATCCCCCCAGGATATCTGTGGGTGGTCAACCGACGGTCAACTGGTCCGGGTTTTCAGTAAGGCGGGTACAAATGATGATTATGTGGCCATATAGCGACAGCGTGTGCCACTAAATGTTCAAACTATACGAAATTTCCTTCAAAATTTGTCGATTTCTTATTTGCCATCCCCCCATGATATCTGTAGGTGGTCAACCGACGGTCAACTGGTCCGGGTTTTCAGTAAGGCGGGTACAAATGATGATTATGTAGCCATATAGCGACAGCTTGTGCCACTAAATGTTCAAACTATACGAAATTTCCTTCAAAATTTGTCGATTCCTTATTTGCCATCCCCCCAGGATATCTGTGGGTGGTCAACCGACGGTCAACTGGTCCGGGTTTTCAGTAAGGCGGGTACAAATGATGATTATGTGGCCATATAGCGACAGCGTGTGCCACTAAATGTTCAAACTATACGAAATTTCCTTCAAAATTTGTCGATTTCTTATTTGCCATCCCCCCAGGATATCTGTGGGTGGTCAACCGACGGTCAACTGGTCCGGGTTTTCAGTAAGGCGGGTACAAATGATGATTATGTGGCCATATAGCGACAGCTTGTGCCACTAAATGTTCAAACTATACGAAATTTCCTTCAAAATTTGTCGATTTCTTATTTGCCATCCCCCCAGGATATCTGTGGGTGGTCAACCGACGGTCAACTGGTCCGGGTTTTCAGTAAGGCGGGTACTAATGGTGATTATGTGGCCATATAGCGACAGCTTGTGCCACTAAATGTTCAAACTATACGAAATTTCCTTCAAAATTTGTCGATTTCTTATTTGCCATCCCCCCATGATATCTGTAGGTGGTCAACCGACGGTCAACTGGTCCGGGTTTTCAGTAAGGCGGGTACAAATGATGATTATGTAGCCATATAGCGACAGCTTGTGCCACTAAATGTTCAAATTATACGAAATTTCCTTCAAAATTTGTCGATTCCTTATTTGCCATCCCCCCAGGATATCTGTGGGTGGTCAACCGACGGTCAACTGGCTCGGGTTTTCAGTAAGGCGGGTACAAATGATGATTATGTGGCCATATAGCGACAGCTTGTGCCACTAAATGTTCAAACTATACGAAATGTCCTTCAAAATTTTGCGATTTCTTATTTGCCATCCCCCCAGGATATCTGTGGGTGGTCGACCGACGGTCAACTGGTCCGGGTTTTCAGTAAGGTGGGTACAAATGATGATTATGTGGCCATATAGCGACAGCTTGTGCCACTAAATGTTCAAATTATACGAAATTTCCTTCAAAATTTGTCGATTTCTTATTTGCCATCCCCCCAGGATATCTGTGGGTGGTCAACCGACGGTCAACTGGTCCGGGTTTTCAGTAAGGCGGGTACAAATGATGATTATGTGGCCATATAGCGACAGCTTGTGCCACTAAATGTTCAAACTATACGAAATTTCCTTCAAAATTTGTCGATTTCTTATTTGCCACCCCCCCCCCCCCAGGATATCTGTGGGTGGTCAACCGACGGTCAATTGGTCCGGGTTTTCAGTAAGGCGGGTACAAATGATGATTATGTGGCCAAATAGCGACAGCTTGTGCCACTAAATGTTCAAACTATACGAAATTTCCTTCAAAATTTGTCTATTTCTTATTTGCCATCCCCCAGGATATCTGTGGGTGGTCAACCGACGGTCAACTGGTCCGGGTTTTCAGTAAGGCGGGTACAAATGGTGATTATGTGGCCATATAGCGACAGCTTGTGCCACTAAATGTTCAAACTATACGAAATTTCCTTCAAAATTTGTCGATTCCTTATTTGCCATCCCCCCAGGATATCTGTAGGTGGTCAACCGACGGTCAACTGGTCCGGGTTTTCAGTAAGGCGGGTACAAATGATGATTATGTGGCCATATAGCGACAGCTTGTGCCACTAAATGTTCAAACTATACGAAATTTCCTTCAAAATTTGTCGATTCCTTATTTGCCATCCCCCAGGATATCTGTGGGTGGTCAACCGACGGTCAACTGGTCCGGGTTTTCAGTAAGGCGGGTATAAATGATGATTATGTGGCCATATAGCGACAGCTTGTGCCACTAAATGTTCAAACTATACGAAATTTCCTTCAAAATTTTGCGATTTCTTATTTGCCATCCCCCCAGGATATCTGTGGGTGGTCGACCGACGGTCAACTGGTCCGGGTTTTCAGTAAGGTGGGTACAAATGATGATTATGTGGCCATATAGCGACAGCTTGTGCCACTAAATGTTCAAACTATACGAAATTTCCTTCAAAATTTGTCGATTCCTTATTTGCCATCCCCCCAGGATATCTGTGGGTGGTCAACCGACGGTCAACTGGTCCGGGTTTTCAGTAAGGCGGGTACAAATGATGATTATGTGGCCATATAGCGACAGCTTGTGCCACTAAATGATCAAACTATACGAAATTTCCTTCAAAATTTTGCGATTTCTTATTTGCCATCCCCCCAGGATATCTGTGGGTGGTCGACCGACGGTCAACTGGTCCGGGTTTTCAGTAAGGTGGGTACAAATGATGATTATGTGGCCATATAGCGACAGCTTGTGCCACTAAATGTTCAAATTATACGAAATTTCCTTCAAAATTTGTCGATTTCTTATTTGCCATCCCCCCAGGATATCTGTGGGTGGTCAACCGACGGTCAACTGGTCCGGGTTTTCAGTAAGGCGGGTACAAATGGTGATTATGTGGCCATATAGCGACAGCTTGTGCCACTAAATGTTCAAACTATACGAAATTTCCTTCAAAATTTGTCGATTCCTTATTTGCCATCCCCCCAGGATATCTGTGGGTGGTCAACCGACGGTCAACTGGTCCGGGTTTTCAGTAAGGCGGGTACAAATGATGATTATGTGGCCATATAGCGACAGCTTGTGCCACTAAATGTTCAAACTATACGAAATTTCCTTCAAAATTTGTCGATTTCTTATTTGCCATCCCCCCAGGATATCTGTGGGTGGTCAACCGACGGTCAACTGGTCCGGGTTTTCAGTAAGGCGGGTACAAATGGTGATTATGTGGCCATATAGCGACAGCTTGTGCCACTAAATGTTCAAACTATACGAAATTTCCTTCAAAATTTGTCCATTTCTTATTTGCCATCCCCCCATGATATCTGTAGGTGGTCAACCGACGGTCAACTGGTCCGGGTTTTCAGTAAGGCGGGCACAAATGATGATTATGTGGCCATATAGCGACAGCTTGTGCCACTAAATGTTCAAACTATACGAAATTTCCTTCAAAATTTGTCGATTCCTTATTTGCCATCCCCCCAGGATATCTGTGGGTGGTCAACCGACGGTCAACTGGTCCGGGTTTTCAGTAAGGCGGGTATAAATGATGATTATGTGGCCATATAGCGACAGCTTGTGCCACTAAATGTTCAAACTATACGAAATTTCCTTCAAAATTTTGCGATTTCTTATTTGCCATCCCCCCAGGATATCTGTGGGTGGTCGACCGACGGTCAACTGGTCCGGGTTTTCAGTAAGGTGGGTACAAATGATGATTATGTGGCCATATAGCGACAGCTTGTGCCACTAAATGTTCAAACTATACGAAATTTCCTTCAAAATTTGTCGATTCCTTATTTGCCATCCCCCCAGGATATCTGTGGGTGGTCAACCGACGGTCAACTGGTCCGGGTTTTCAGTAAGGCGGGTACAAATGATGATTATGTGGCCATATAGCGACAGCTTGTGCCACTAAATGATCAAACTATACGAAATTTCCTTCAAAATTTTGCGATTTCTTATTTGCCATCCCCCCAGGATATCTGTGGGTGGTCGACCGACGGTCAACTGGTCCGGGTTTTCAGTAAGGTGGGTACAAATGATGATTATGTGGCCATATAGCGACAGCTTGTGCCACTAAATGTTCAAATTATACGAAATTTCCTTCAAAATTTGTCGATTTCTTATTTGCCATCCCCCCAGGATATCTGTGGGTGGTCAACCGACGGTCAACTGGTCCGGGTTTTCAGTAAGGCGGGTACAAATGATGATTATGTGGCCATATAGCGACAGCTTGTGCCACTAAATGTTCAAACTATACGAAATTTCCTTCAAAATTTGTCGATTCCTTATTTGCCATCCCCCCAGGATATCTGTGGGTGGTCAACCGACGGTCAACTGGTCCGGGTTTTCAGTAAGGCGGGTACAAATGATGATTATGTGGCCATATAGCGACAGCTTGTGCCACTAAATGTTCAAACTATACGAAATTTCCTTCAAAATTTGTCGATTTCTTATTTGCCATCCCCCCATGATATCTGTAGGTGGTCAACCGACCGTCTGATCACGAAGGCGGTAGGAATCCTCGTTATAATAGCGTATTGTGATGATATGATATGTTTTCTTTTATTTAAAATACCATCGGATGGCGAATAGACACTTCCCTGAAAGTCCGCTCATTTTTAGCTACAGTAACTGGCGCTGTTATTGCCAGTCTGTAGCTACGGTCAACCAAAGGAACAATCCTTTTATTCTCATGAGCAAACTTTGCAGCGGCCTTCAATGTTGTGATCTTCTCTTCTTTCTTGTTAGCTGCAGTTATGAAAATGTTAATCTCAGCAATGAAGCACTCAGCATCAAATCCTGCCCCAACTGGAAATAGTTTACACATCTTTTTCACATCTTCCAGTGCTGGCTCCCTCAACGGGGGAAACAGAATTGTTAGTGGCTTAACCATATTCATACACTTCTTGTGGTTGTCATCAAACTCAGTAGTAAGTGTGTTGAGAACTGATATCATCTCCTTCCTATAGAAAACATCCATGGTAAGAACAGCAGCTGTTCCAGGGTTATCATCTATCCTTTTTGGTGGCTTTCTCGGTCGATAGTATCTGGCATAATCCTCATCAGCATCTATTTCATTTCTCTTGCAGTATTCGATGCTGGCTTTTATTAAGTCATTCATCTCAGTCTCACTGATAGATTTCAGTGAATCAATTGTGGAATCCAGGAGTACAAGGGCATCCAGAATGTTCAGATTTTCTTCTTGGAATTCTTGTATCATAATCTTTGATTTGAACATAATGTTCTTCATAAATGTTAATGAGAAGACGAAGTCAAATCTTAGAACTTTCAAAGCAGTCCTTGGGCCTGGGTGCGCGTTTCTTTGTTTTCAGTTTCCGATTGTCCCATCTCGCGCAAGGCTTCTATAATTGCTTCAAAAGACACACACACAGCTTTGATCGACTCTGTCCTTGCCGTCCATCTTGTTTTCGATAAGTTTCTTAACTGTAAGCTGTTTTCAATTTGTTTCAGTTGATCGGATAGAACACAAAATCGCTTTGTACTACCAGAAAAGAAAGTGTACAGGGCTTCAAGCACTTCAAACATCGATTTAATTAAAACGGATGCGGATGAGCTGTGTTCGA
The DNA here is from genome assembly GCA_032622095.1 of Siphonodentalium dalli. Classification (NCBI taxonomy): domain Eukaryota; kingdom Metazoa; phylum Mollusca; class Scaphopoda; order Gadilida; family Siphonodentaliidae; genus Siphonodentalium; species Siphonodentalium dalli. The sequence goes on from CP136065.1 coordinate 208,311,562, forward strand.
CGACAGTATTCGCCCGATGTGCCTGGCATGGTATATACGAGATGACTCTCTCCAAAATATCAGATAGTTTTTTCTGGGCACCATTGTGAATACCACTCATAGATGCCGTATAGTCGTAATATTGAAACACGATTTTACTGGTATCCATTCCAATTTTTTCGACGGATGAAATTAACGACGCAGCATGTCCTTGTCCCGTTTTATCTCTCAGCTCCTTGACCTCGATCAATCTTTCTCGAAGAACACCATCACTGTCTACATACCTTACGCAACAACTAATCCTGTCTTGGTGTGATACATCTGGCGGTGTATCCGCCATAACAGAGAAAAATCCAGATGCGATAACTTCATCGGAAATCTTGTTTCGTACACCATCGGCCAGTATCGAAATAAACTCATTCTGGGAATCATTGCTGCAATATGTGACATGATATGGTCTCATGTCTCTATCGTTTAACCAATGTTGCAGGACAGCACAATGCCTAGCCACAAGGTTCGTGATCTGTGTGAAATTACCCTCCGCCTCTTTCTCAGCTCTGAAAGCTAAACCCAAACTGCTCAGCGTTCTAGTCAGATCCAGCAGTATCGATATGACCTCACGATTTCGTGTTATGTCGAATTGTTTTTGTATTTCAACTTTTCGAGACTCTTGGTCCATGAGTGAGCAAATATCTCCTTTGGCACATAATCGCATGTAGTCCTGTAAGGCAGCCTTGTGTGCCAGAGATGTAAAATGTCCTTATTCTTCCCGACACTCATCATCCTATGCCACGCTCGAACCCCTTTTCTCACCCATGTATCATCAGAATTCTCTCTGTCTGGTCCAGTCAGAAACAATGAGCATACAAAGCAGTAGGCCGAGTCATTTTCCTTACTATACTCCAGATGCGGATATTTGGCAAACCATTCTCGGTTGAATCTGCACTGTTTGCCTTTCCGAATATCAGGATTTTTGGGGTAAATTGGGAGTTTCGGTTGATGTGGACCAGTTTGCATAAGGTATTGTTTTTGACCAAGACTCAAATTCTCTGGTCGTTTAGCGGGATCATGAGAAACAACAGCGAGGCGTATATCATCTTCTGTTATGTTCACTTCACGCTATATCGCAGATAATGCTTCATCACATGATGATTTGAGAGTTGTTGCCTTTTCAATCAATTCGTTGGAACATGCCGAAATTTCCGACAACACATTTGTTGGCATTATGTTTGTGAAAGCTGTAATTTTGCCTAGAATTTCTTGACTGTTCACAAATGATACAATGTTTTTTAATTGTCCAGCACATGTATAAATATTATGGCAACTGGTTGAACTGGAATTATCACCTTGCGTCCCGTTAGATTCAGAAATGTACTCTTCTGAAATCCTTGTTTCGGTTATTTCCTCCCTGGTTTCTGAAAGCGTAGATTCAGAAATGTCGTCTTCTGAAATTCTTGTTTCGGATATTTCCCCTGTGGTTTCTGATAGTGTAACAGATGGTATTCCGCTATCTTTGCTCTTTTCAGCTGACTGACTATTAGACTCCACATTTTTGTTAGTGTCAACATTAGTGTTTTGGTTCACAAATCGATCGAGAGGATTTACTTGAGCTCCAGGAATTTTAAATTTAACTATCCTGTGCGCTCGCAACAGTTCTGAATGTTGTTTTTCGTTGTGTGTTTTCCTGTAATATTGGTCGAACACAGCTCCACACTCGAGACACTCTATCTTCGTTTTCTTTTTTGGTGGCGGTGGCATACTTAGGAACCTTTCTGGAAATAGTGACTAGGCCTGAAAAAAAACAACATCATTATTATACATGTAATATTGAAACATTGGCATCTTAAGATTGTTTAACGGTGATTCCACAAAAAATATTAAATAAAACTAAATACATGTACTAAATTCAGTGTAAAATTAGAGATTTTAAAACACAGTGTAAAATGAGAGAATTTAAACAAATTTAGTCAAGCCTCTGGTGTAGGTTTTCGATTTTCGAATTTATGTCACTTTGAAAATTTGAGCGGAGCCTGTGGGATGTGGTTTTGGACTTCACCATTCTTCATGTCATTATGAATTTTGAGCAGAGCCTCCGGCGGAGGTTTTACATTTTCTGATTTCATAGGTCATTTTGAAAATATGAGCGGAGGTTCAACTTCAAGGTTGTGGCATAGGTTTTCGATTTCATAATCAAATTTTCATTCATGTATTTTGAAAATTTGAATTTTGAGCAGAGCCTCCGACGGAGGTTTTACATTTTCAGATTTCATCGGTCATTTTGAAAATATGAGCGGAGGCTGTGGCGTAGTTGTAGGTTCCCTCTCTCAGTCTCTGGCCTCAGGCTCATGCATGATGCATACTAGGCTAAAATGCAGATAAAATGGATATTATCATGTCTAACAGTCTATATATGGAGTACACATTCCCCAATAACACTATTTCAGCAGATTGAACAAATTTAGCTCATTGTGAGAATGTGCTCGACCTGATGAAGTACCCTGCTGGTTTGAAGGTCACCATATTAAATGCTATTTTATAATTTGGCATAGGAGCACTTGTGGGGGAGAACAAATGTATTACCTGTTAAATAGAATTTGAATGGTTTTTTGCTTGGAAATTGCGATTTTTGTTTATGTTTTGACATTTTTTGTTCATCCAATTCAGAATTAAATAGCACTGAGAAAAATATAATTGAATTATCTCCCTTGGTCTTTTCACATTTTTGGGAACAATATAAAGAGTGTACATCATGCCGGATCTGGGTCATAAATTTTACAGGGTTGATGTCTCAGTCAGAATTTTGAGGCTATGTCAATCTCAGAATTAGAAATTTTTCCCAGTTGGAAACTAAAGATAAAATTTGTTTTCATTAGTTGGAATTTTAGTTTTCAACTGTTAAAAATTTCCAACTATTGAAAATATAGCTCTCTGCTGGGGGGGGGGGGGGGGTGAGACACCCCACACCCCCCCCTCTAGCCACATCCCTGATTGTTATTCGCATTCGCTTTATTGGCCGATGTTATTCTTACCGTTATGGATTGTTGGACATTTTCATTTATATTAAACAGAAATGGGCCTCACGATAATCAGTTGCTTTCATTAACGACGAGGTGGCAGTTGGATGGGTTTGGTGATTTTCTATCACTCATCTTGATAACATTTTTAACAATTGGATTCCACATGTCATATATCGTTCGACTGTTGACTGTACATCGGTTGGAATTTTCAGACATAGAAAATAGATTATGATAGCTCAAATATAAAATTACGTTATATAGTTAAATTTTACAACCAATATTCGGTGTAAAATGTACTCTTTTAGCCTCAGGGTCTAATAATATCCAACATGTACTTTCAGTCAGATATAAGACCGAATGTGTACCATATTTTATTTGAGGAATATTTAGTCATATTCAAGCCACATGGTGGTTTGCGCTCCAAAATGCAAATAATAGTATTAGCTTTTGAATTTTTCCCGGTATCGAAGTAGGTCGATAAATAGTTTAACTACCTTTCTACGAGCATTCTGTAACCCCAAAAAGACGCATAGAAGTAGTGAAAAATGCAAATGTGAACAAGGTGTTAAAAACAGCCATTTGCACGACATGGAACAGAAAGGAGCGCTCTGTGCTATTCTATTCCTGATATGGTACCAATAAAGAGCGTTTATCTGACTTGGGGCGAACAATTTACAATGACTGGAAAATTTCTGTGACTTTGGCAAATATTTTCAAAGCATATCAAGTCGGCATACCAATCTCTTGTATTTATCGACGTATTGTGTCCGACCCTCCAAATTATGTAGACAAAATATGGAGTTTCGAATGAGCCGTTTAAGAAAACATTAATTTGGTTTGGAATTTTTTCAACAGATCGAAGGGTCGGAGCAAGGGAATATTTATCACAAGAATAGGGATTTATTTTGGTATCTAAACCAAGAGGTATAGGTTGAAAAGTTAAACATGGTAATGATAACTAGGGTCCTGCGAATATTTGATATTCGATTCGAAAGTCAAATTCGATTCGAATTCGAGTCGAAATTTCCAACTCGAAATTTCGAATATATATGGATGAAATTATTAGCTGCTTACGAACACGTATACACGTCGATCTTAGCTGTTTCTCTGCCATTTAATTCCCTAAAATTATGAATATGTGCGCTTTATAATTATTATTGTACATCACGAATGTACGCATGCTATTAAATATATTTATGGCCAGTAATTAGCCACCAGATTAGGACTACTAAATACGTCTGAATTCTAGCTTTGAACATGGTTGCTAAAAACTCTGAAATCGCCGTTGGACCGACGACGCACGTAAATTATAATAACTATGAGACTGAGCAACTGCTAGCGTTATCCGCCGACTGTCTATCTCAGGTTCCGCGTTATTTGTATGTGACATCGTTGATGATGTAAACTTCACGGTTTCAGGGGTCGAAAAGTGCATGTTGGTGGAGTTTTCTTTGAAGTTGACTGTCAGTTTCGGAGCGTTCCGTTGGCACTTGACAATAAGTCGTCCGTTATTCATGTTTATTTTAAACATGATAAGCTTCTCAGGCAGTGCAAGAACTTACACGTGTGACGAATACAACATGGTGTATAAATCGCAAGCATCTGGGACAACGACCCATCTATATATGGAATCATCAGTTCCAGAAGCACCCAGTACTACTACATAAACAGGCTACCCTGCGATTGTTGTTGCATCTTAATGTTTACAACAACGGGTGTTTCCGAATGCCCATTTGCAATTTTGCATGTACATGCAAACTGTACAAACTTTGCGTGATTTTAGTTCCGATAGGCCGGTTATATATTAATCGACGTGACGTCTGCATGGACGTTTTGATCTGTTTTTTTTTCTTCTCGACAATAATAAATTGAAGTTAATAGTATCGCGATCGACGGTTGATCGCCACATAAGTTATGATGGAACTTCATGGAAGTTCATAGAACGTTTCAAACATCATCTAATCATTGGCAAAACATGCCTAATTGAGAATGCAACACACAAGTATAATTCGATTCGATATTCGATTCGAATTCTTCAATTCGATTCGATCAAAATCTCCAATTCGCAGGACCCTAATGATAACATGTGTTAAAATGTAGTCTGTATTATTATACGGATTGAATAAAGAGTATTTACTTCACATCTGTGAGAAACGCAGTAAACAGCTGAAACTCGTTCTGATTATGCTTAGATTTTATTAGAATATGTATAGGTATTTCGTGTCTTTAACGACATATATTACCCCCACTACCATATGCACCAGTATTGTGGTTCAAATGCGCCATACTATGTCCGTTTAGATGGTAGATATCTACATATTAAAATGAGAAAGCAGTCCCCACATATATACATACGATAAAGTAACTAAACGGTCGAATTCAAATACATGGATGAATCCACGATATATTGATGCCTTTATACAAATGTTGGGACAGGCACGTGACAACAGTTGTGTCTCACCCCCCCCCCCCAAATCTGGTCAAATATTCAACAGTTTGAAATTTGATATATCTGACACATTTGTTGAAAATTTCACACCAACAATGGGTTAAAATTGTTCTTGTAGTTTAATTTTCCAACAATTTATTAGTGGAGAATTTGTAGTTTTTAGACCAACATTTCCATATTTATTTTTGGTAAAACATTTGAACTGAAATATGGTTCAAGGGGGTGTAGTTAGAAGGTGGGCATCCCTCCTAACGCGGAGACAATCTATAGCCACGTCCCTGCAATGGGTAGAGAATGCGTCTATAGCACCATCTACTCACTCTATTAACCACAACCTGTAACTAATGCAGTGAACAACGTTATAGTGAAAAGATCGGCCTTCCGTATATATCTAACTGCTGGAAGCCGCTTCAATAGTTTGAACATAAAACCTGGCTTAAAACGACAACTTTATAAATGATGTTTGCCCATGAAATCTTGCAATATATAGGTTAACGCATAGCTGACTTGAATTTCATGTAATTCATGAACCTATAAGGGAGAAAATTGTAGTGATATGTTATTGGTCAATGGGACAAATCTATCCATTCCAAATCGCTATGGCTTTATGAGCTCCATTGAAAGTACACAAGTGACTGTGACGATGTTCACCGATTTACCCGTACCCGTCGGACGCGTATCGCAAACTCACTAATATTTGTTTTATCACTTTGACATTCAAATTATAGTGTTATTGTATCGTTATTTTCGCAGCTTCCTGACCAATCACAAGGATTATGTTCTCAACAATATATATGTATGGATACTTTTGTCAGGTAGTATTCAATAATTATGAGCTTCCATGTAATTTAAATGTCAGTATTTTATCAAAGTTAATTCTTATCTTTATAGAAGGGTCGACTACCAACTCTATAGAGTTGGTATTACTAACTAACTTTGGCCCAGTCCAGGCAAGGATGCCCGGCAGGAACTTCCGAGACTGGACTGTCTTGACAGTGAACCGGACCACATTGGGTGATCACTGGTCCGCATCGCAAATCCCTGTGCTCTACTATCGGAAACTCTGCAATATGCTCATGCAATGTTCAGTGAGATTAATTTTTATAGGAAATATACTCTTATTTACCTGCACGATTTTGCAGACCTGAATGTGTTCTCTAACATTGGTACTTTTAGATGACATTTGAAGCATTCTTCATCATGATTTGGATTGCCCTGTAATTAAGAATACCGGTATAGTCATGCATGTATAAGTTTGATCTTTTCATTCCTGACTGGATTCAGCTATTCAGTTCCAAAAAATGTAACTCGTTGGAGAGTATTTATAACATCATAATGTCACGAGTGAGTTTAACGTAAATTGTGATCGTGTGTTTTGTTTTAACTTGGACTCGTCTTGGAATTCGTTCAAACACTACATGCATGTTTAATTGTGTACATGTATTCATCTCTATTTTAATGAAAATTTGAGGTCCTTGATTCATTCATGGAATAAATGAAATATCAGTAATATCAGAAATTTACAATCGTCAATCGGTAAGTTATTTTCTAGAAATTATTGATCTCTGATATAAACCACAGGGGCCTGTAACGCGCTCCGCTGTCCGCCCCCCTTTTGCGCTGCCCATATACGCCGCTGCTATATACGCGCCTGCTTCACGCTAATGGTATAATAATAACACAAGGGTAACTGTAGAAATTCACCTTTTTACCATCACTCGCCGATCGATCAAATATAGCTCATTCACACCAGTAATGCCACAGATATAACGTCGGATGTATCGGCGAAGAATTCATCTTTCAATCAATACCACAATCTCACATCAAAACCATTCATATACATAGCATTTGATAATTTTTTAACCACCGAATATTGTCTCCGAAGACCGTAAATTTTCATTTTGATCCGGCTCAGAACTAAATGTCGGAAATCTTCTTATAACTTCAGCCCCGCGCGGCTTACTATAATTAAAAATCGGCCAAACGATCAACTAAACGTTTAGCGTTCAGTGATTTCTTGTCGGCTAATAATTTATTTACTCATACAAATCAACAGATCGTCAGTAAACAATTTCTATAGAGGAGAAATCTGTCGATAATTCCAACTTTAAAACAAAAATTTGTCAAGTCACAAGTAGAAACAGCCAATCACCGCTCAGTGTTAGAATCGAGGTCAGGTCATAATGAATATTAAAATGAGGACCTCGATTCTAACACTGAGCGGTGATTGGCTGTTTCTACTATGTCAGTCAAGAATATTAAAATTAGGAACTTTGTGACTTGACAAATTTTTGTTTTAAAGTTGGAATTATATGGGCAGCGCAAAAGGGGGGGCGGACAGCGGAGCGCGTTACAGGCCCCTGTGTATAAACTTATTATTCGACACTGTATATGCGGACATGACATTAATTAAACAATGAGACGTCCATGTCCGTCATTTTAATAAAAATAATAATTTTCAGAATATTGTAACACAGTATCTTTATTCAACGCATAGCAACAACATAGTGGTATCACTGGGGGTAAACTGTTTCACCAGAATCGATTCTATCGCGCTTCCGGTTCCGTCTCTATCGAATTAAGTTCCGACTCTTTCGCGATTTCTAAAACATTTTTCAAAGTTTTGACCGTTGTTTATAGACTGAATGTCAAAACAGAATGTATTCTCCAATAACAATCGACAGATGTCTTTATACGTGTTTATTGATGACAGTAATGCAAAATCGGCTGCATGTTGTGCACAGTTAGAGACGTGGTGCATTTGGGTGCATTTCCCATGAAAATTAAGCAGCACTTTGATGCTCAGATTATCGGCCTTGTCTACCTAAAATTGGACTGAAACTTGTCAAGTTTTATGGTTGAACATTAGATAATTATAATACAATACCTCCCGACGGTTCCTCGCCGTACAAGTCCTTCAAATTAGTGCCGCAAAAACCAACAAAAGGTTCCGATTCTATTGTGATGTTTATGTTCACGATCGGTTCTTTCGTTCCTGTTTACAGTACATTCATATTCGATCAGGTTATTTGATTGTACATCTATAGTTGCCCAATGACAATACATGGTCATATATGGTTTAAAATGTAGCCATAGTAAATCAATAGATGAGTTTTAGTGGTCCCAAACGATCATAGGTCAGATATTGAAGTTGATCGACCGATAATCTTTAATATCCAACCTATGATGCTTTGGGACTACTGAAAAACTCATATTGGTGTTGTTGTGACTATAGTTTGAGTCATATATGGTAATATGGCAACTAGAAACACAAATGAACTATCTGGTCGAATATAATATTGCATTAAACGGGGGGCGAAAGAACCGATCGTGAACATAAAAATCACATTAGAATCGGAACATTGCGTTGCTTCTTTTGATGGATTAATTTGAGGGTCTTTTGCTGTGAGGAGTCATCGAGAGCTGTGCTGTAATCGTGTCCTGGTGTTCGATCATACAAGAAGACTTATTTCAGTCTAATTAAAAGGTAAAAAGGCCGATAAAAGGAGCATCAAAATGCTGCTTAATTTACAAAGGAAATGCACACAAACACATTACTCTTCTAAGTGTGCAAAAAATAGCCGACTTCGCATTATTATCACCAATAATTACGCACAAAGACACAATCTAGCTATAGTTTTTGTAAAATACGTTCTGTTTTAACATTTAGTGTATAAATGGAGGTCAAAACTTTGAAAACATTTGTTTCAAGTCGCGAAAGAGACGGGACTTAATTCGATAGAGACGGAACACGATAGGCGATAGAATCGATTCTTGTGAAACAGTTTCCCCCCAGTGGGTATTTTATTTTAAAATGAATAACCCAAGCCACATTTATTTAATCTCTTGTTCGGTAAGCCGTCCATATGAAAGGCTAATTTGAGTTATGATTCCGGCAATGGAATCATTATGTGACAGTGAGGCATTCATGAATTTATGATAATCTATTTTTAGTAACACAATAGTGAATAGTCACGTCTGACCCTGACCCCACAGAGGCATACTATCGAAAAATAGTATGCCTCCGTGCAGGCTAGAAAGTCACGTGAGATCTAATATATATATATATATATCGTAGAAATGTTGAAATCGCAAACATTTTCAGAAAAAACTTTGCATTATTAAACACTAAATTGACCGAGCCTCTCGACAAACGGGTTATTATTGCCTACAAGAAAAATCCCAGTTTGAGAGATATGCTCGTTCGATCTAGACTCAGACCTTGATTAACACGCAGTTCAATTAGCTTTTTAGCAATTTCAACATCATTATCCTTTATTTGTGCTCAACACAATATTTTATGTCAATTTCCGACACAACCTAACAAAATTTAGCTAGTTCCATAGAAATAATTACATAAGAAATCGGATAACCGACCTGTGCCAGCGCCCTCCACACTTTCCAAATATATATATATATATATATATTATATATATATATATATATATATATATATATATATATTATATATATTATATATATATATATATATTATATATATATATATATATATTATATATATATATATATATATATATATATATTTTTTTTTTTTTTTTTTTTTTTTTTTTTTTTTTTTAGTAATAACATACCTAATATGTAACATACCTCTTCATCAATTTCTAGATCTTTTTGAATTGGCCTTATGAAGGCCAAAGCCTGCCCAATGACACTCTCGTCTGCCAGGTACTGTGAATTTATTCCGCCAGGTGGTACCCACACTGGTTCTAAAGCAGTTATTGAACCAGTGCTTGTCCTCAGGATCTCAAACCCCCCACCATCACCAAGAGCTGGAAACTCGGAGAGTATCGTATCCTTGAATGCTTCAGGTGATCGGGTCTTCCTGTTAAAATAATATAAGAAATGGAGATCATATTCATAACTAAATCTGACAAAGAGGGAATGTTATTTTCCAACGTTATGTCTAGATACATATTCCATAAATACTGACTTGGGCATTGCATGTATTAATAGTCTAGGAATCAGTAGGAATAATACATATGTGTACCTAATTTCACTCTATTCAGCCAATCCCTGATAATATTTCTATTTAAAATATTTGAAACATGTACATGGTTTCCGCTAGGGTAAAAATTATGACTCCGGTATGACCCTTGATTAAACAGGCCAATATAAACAGGTCAAGATGGTTTGAAGAACGCATATTACTACTACTAGTAGTAATTAGATTCACCCAAGATAATTTGCCCTCGGCAATCAGCAGTGCAGATCTCGAGGCATTTCCAGTTTTCCTCGGGAATAAAATAGCCAAAGAGATTTTCTGTGGATGGGCAAAATGTTCCATTAAAAACTTCCATGACATAAGCTGCACAACATCTGCCAACAATATTACCAATTCCAGATGTAACAACTTAGATCTAGAATAGGTTTTCTGGCGAGGGGCTGGCAAGGGTACTAATTTGAGTGTAACGAAAACTATTTATCGTATAGATCATGGAATGTGAGACATTTTGTAGTTATAAAAATGGTCCGCCAATGATGGGCAATCGATGAGTGGTTAACAAATGTGTATTCATTGTGGTTATATATTGTGGCGAAATACAAATATTATTAAAATATGAAATTGTCCATGACAGTACTGGCTCAACTTGATATTTTCATTGCCCTAAGTAATCACAGAAAGTGTAGAGAAAATCTGTTCATATTAAAATGCAATATGTAAGGTGTGCCCAAAAAAAGCAAGATGGCTGCCATTTTTTATTTCATAACAAGCTCAAAATAGGATGTTCTCATCTACTCTCGTGTCTGGAATAAAGATGCATGCGCATTTATTAATTTTAAAAAGATTTTCCACCCTGCACTAATAATATTCCAGTCTGCACATTTATTTATATTCATGTTTTGTAATTTTTACAGACACTTATGGAACCATGTGTACTTGTACTATACTACCAGTAGTATCACCCTGAAACAGAGCCTCTGTTTTCAAAAGCATATGTATACATCCCCCGATTGACTGGCTAATTCTTCACTCGTTTTGGTCAGAGTATATACTAGTACCCATTCAACTTTACTAGTATTTCACGAAATTTCCACCCGGCACTTATATTAATTATTGTCCGATTTTCCACCCTACACTTATTTTCCAGACTGCACTTTTATTCCAGACGCGAGAGTACTCATGGGAGTGATGGTCATGGGAGAGAAAATCTGTTCATAAATGCGACATGTATGGTGGGCCATAGAAATTCAATATGGCCTGTGGGGTGTCCCCTGTGCCAAAGGAAAATGTTAACAGATGGACGGACAAACAGATGACAGATACAACTGATGGCAAAAGTCAAAGTTGAACTAAAATCTGAAACCATCTGCCAAGTATCTCGCCAGGCATGCATGGCGATGACATTCCATGCTACATGTACTTATAATTTTAATACTATCTGAGCAATAATTTGTACATTACGGTGATTACCTGAACGATATTCTTTTCTCCCCTAGCACTGCCTTCACCAGGTATCCTTTCATCTCTTTGTTATGCCCGAATAAAGTCACAAAGAAGCCCAAATCAATTAATTATGTGATCATAATTACATTTGTGGTGGGGTCAAGTACATATAGGACACTGATGTACACATAGGACACTGACTTGCCGAGGGCGTATGCCATTTTGTTGAGGTTCCCACTTCCCAGTTATGGAGGGTTATTAGGGTCACAATCCTAACTTCACATTTTAATTCTAACTTAACATTTTATTTCTTAGATTTTAATTCTAAATTAACATTTTAATTCTCACTTAACATTTTAATTCTTATATTTACATTCTATTTACGTTCCCAGAAACATTCTAGAAATATGAAATATTCTAGAAACTCTAACTTAATCTTTTAATTCTTACTCAACATTTTAATTCTTATAATTTAATTATAACTTTACATTTTAATTCTAACTTGATATTTTTTATTATAATTCCAACATTAGACCTTTTTGTAGAAGATTTAAAATATTAAAATAAAACTATTTAGAAAGAATTGAAATATAAAGTTAGAGTTACCATTCAAATATAAGAATTAAAATATTAAATAAGAATTAAAATATGAAGTTATAATTAAAATGTCAGAATTAAAAGATTAAGTTAGAGTTCCTAGAATGTAAATCTCCTATACAGTTTGAAGACCTCTGTCACTCTGTCTGTCTGTATGTATGTATGTATGTCATTTATACAAATCTACGATTCTCGACCGATCGGGACGAAACTTGGTACGTGTGTAGTTTGACCAGGTGGTCGTCGTCGTCGTATTGGCGAGCCCGTGCGGCGCCCGCTTCGCGCATGCGCAGATGAGATCTCGGAAACGGGTGGAGCTATCGACTTGAATTTGCTATGTGAATGTATCTTGCCCCGGATACAAATTTTATCGGGTCGCCGAGCCCGTGCGACGCCAGCTTCGCGCATGCGCAGACGAGATCTCGGAAACGGGTGGAGCTGTCGACTTGAAATTTGGTATGTGAATGTATCTTGCCCCGGATACGAATTTTATCGGGTCGCCGAGCCCATGCGACGCCAGCTTCGCGCATGCGCAGACCAGATCTCGGAAACGGGTGGAGCTATCGACTTGAAATTTGGTTTTTGAATAGCCCGGACAACGTCGGGCTCATCGGCTAGTCTCATATATATTTTGAAGACCTCTGTCTGTATGTATGTTTGTTTGTCTGTCTGTCTGTCTGTCTGTCATTAATACAAATCTACGATTCTTGACCGATCGGGACGAAACTTGGTACGTGAGTGTAGTTTGACCAGGCGGTCGTCGTTGTCGTATTGGCGAGCCCGTGCGGCGCCCGCTTCGCGCATGCGCAGACGAGATCTCGGAAACGGGTGGAGCTATCGACTTGAAATTTGCTATGTGAATGTATCTTGCCCCGGATGCGAATTTTATCGGGTCGCCGAGCCCGTGCGACACCAGCTTCGCGCATGCGCAGACGAGATCTCGGAAACGGGTGGAGCTATCGACTTGAAATTTGGTATGTGAATGTATCTTGCCCCGGATACGAATTTTATCGGGTCGCCGAGCCCGTGCGACGCCAGCTTCGCGCATGCGCAGACCAGATCTCGGAAATTTGGTTTTTGAATAGCCCGGATAACGTCGGGCTCATCGGCTAGTCTCATATATATTTTGAAGACCTTTGTTTGTCTGTCTGTCTGTATGTCTGTCTGTCATTTATACAAATCTACGATTCTCGACCGATCGGGACGAAACTTGGTACGTGTGTGTAGTTTGACCAGGCGGTCGTCGTTGTCGTATTGGCGAGCCCGTGCGGCGCCCGCTTCGCGCATGCGCAGACGAGATATCGGAAACGGGTGGAGCTATCGACTTGCAATTTGCTATGTGAATGTATCTTGCCCCGGATATGAATTTTATCGGGTCGCCGAGCCCATGCGACGCCAGCTTCGCGCATGCGCAGACGAGATCTCGGAAACGGGTGGAGCTATCGACTTGAAATTTGGTATGTGAATGTATCTTGCCCCGGATACGAAATTTATCGGGTCGCCGAGCCCGTGCGACGCCAGCTTCGCGCAGACCAGATCTCGGAAACGGGTGGAGCTATCGAATAGCCCGGACAACGTCGGGCTGGGTAGAGCTATCGACTTGAAATTTGGTTTTTGAATAGCCCGGACAACGTCGGGCTCATCGGCTAGTCTATTATATATTTTTGGAAGATCTGTGTGTGTGTGTGTGTTCGTGATGAACTCGAAAACGGCAGAGCCGATTTCGATGAAACTTGGTATGTGGGGGTATTTTCGGCCGGGGGGTGGCATGGACCTATTAATTTGTCCGTGCGACGTGACCTCGATCTTGAAATCGGGTCATTTCAGGGTCAAACGCCCGAATATCACGGGATTTCGATGAAACTTGGTATGTGGGGGTACTTACGTATGGGGAGTCTCATAAGCATATTCATTTGCCAGTGCAACGTGACCTTGACATCGGGTCAACTCAAGGTCAAATCGCCAATTTTGATGGGATTTCGACGAAATTTTATACATAGGGTTACTTTTGTCCACTGAGTGTTTTGGACGGGTCAAATCGTGACCCCGACCTGACCTTGACATTCAAAATGATCAATTCAAAGTCAAATCGGGTAAAACCGGATGGATTTCGACGGGCACGTTTGTCGGGTACTTTTGTCCGGGCAGTGTTTTGGACTGGTCAAATCGTGACCCCACTTGACCTTGACCTTCAAAATGGACAATTCAAGGTCAAAGCTCGGACGAAGTCGGGTCACCTTCTAGTCTACTATATATTTTGTGGGTGTGTGTGTTAGCTATGGCCGGAAAAACTGCCAGACGGATTTGACAAAATTTGATACCTAGGGATAATTTTGTCCAGGGAGTGTTTTGGATGGGTTAAACTGTGACCCCGACCTGACCTTGACTTTCAAAAAGGTCAATTCAAGGTCAAATTGGATAAAACGGGACAGATTTCGACGAAATTTGATACCTAGAGATAGTTTTGTCCGGGGAGTCTTTTGGACGGGTCAAATCATCTCCCATACTGACCTTGACCTTCAAAAACGTCAAATCGGGTAAAACAGACGGATTTCGATGAAATTTGATACCTATGGGTACTTTTGTCTGGGGAGTGTTTTGAACGGGTCAAATAGTGACCCTGACCTGACCTTGAGCTTCAAACTTGTCAATTTAAGGTCAAACGGGTAAAACCGGACGGATTTCAACGGGTACTTTTGTCAGGTTATTTTGTTCGGGGAGTGTTTTGGACAGGTCAAAATGGTCAATTCAATGTCAAATCGCACAATTCGCCGAAAAGCAGAGGGGGAACAGCCCGGACAAAGTCGGGTACACCAGCTAGTAGAATGTAAATAGAATGTAAATATAAGAATTAAAATGTTAAGTTAGAATTAAAATGTTAAGTTAGAATTAATATATAAGAATTAAAATGTGAAGTTATGATTGTGACCCTTTGTTTCATGGTATGCATGTCTATTACTAATATCTGGGATGCATAACTAAATTTAAGTAGCTATCTCAGGAGATGTTTTGTTTTTTTATTAACATAACTAATAATCACCCATGATGAAAGTACATCAACATAACAAACGGACCTGGTTTCCATATTCCAATCAAGCAATGTGAGTCTGGGAGATGTGAGAACATATACATGTAGTCTCAATAATTATAAAGGAGATCACTTCTAACGTCTGAATTCAATCCATCATCTCTGGAATGTGAGGTTTTTTATTTTATTATTTAAATGATTAATAGATGGCCAACTGTGTTCTAGTATCTTCATGGATTCTTTAAAAGAATCCATGAATAGATAATATGCAGTATGTACATTTCGTATATCCTGATTCATAACAAAGTGTACAGTAAGGGGGTCTAGATGACAGTCAGATGCTCTGTATATTACTAGTATAAGCTTCTAATTCTCTCTAGAGTAGATTGTACCAAACATAGAAGTTAGTCACTTATATAAATGTTGACATCTCCCCATATAAAAATGTACCTGGGTAAATCTTGGTGTTTACCTAGGTATACCCCGGTACATATAGGTTTTACCCTGGTTCCACCCAGGTCACACCCAGGTTACACCCAGGTAAATCAGGGATTTATATAGATTTACCCAGGTGTTTTCTATATATGTTAGGTATAAACCCCAGTTTACCCGGGTTTTTACGGATTTACACCCAGGTATTTACACCAGGTATTTACACCCAGGTATTTACACCAGGGTTTCGCCCAGGTATTTACTACAGTGTTCACCCGGATATATACACCTGTGGTATTTTGTTAAACTGTATAATCTGCATTGAAGTCACCTTATTAACCCTTTCTATATTACAGCACCATTGGCGTATAGTTACCTTATTAACCATTCTATATTAAATCATTAATTGACAGGTAGTTACCTTATTAACCCTTTCTATACTAAGTAACATTGGTGAGTAGTTACATTATTAACCCTTTCTATATTAAAGCACCATTGATGTGAAGTTACCTTATTAACCCTTTCTTTATTAAAGCATCATTGACGCGTAGTTACCTTATTAACCCTTTCTATATTAAAATATCATTGATGTGTAGTTACAATGTTAACCCTTTCTATAGTATAGCATCATTGACGGGCAGTTGGCTCCTTAACTCTGTGTATATCAAAGTATCATTGTCGTATATAGTTACCTTATTAACCCTTTCTATACTAAGTACCGTTGGTGAGTAGTTGCATTATTAACCCTTTCTATATTAAAGCGCCATTGGCGGGTAGTTACCTTATTAACCATTTATGTATTAAAGCATCATTGACGTGTAGTTACCTTATTATAACCCTCTCTATATTAAAGTATCATTATTGCTGGGAAGTTATCTTATTAACCCGTTCTATACTAAGTATCATTGGTGAGTAGTTACAGTATTAACCCTTTCTATATTAAAGCATCATTGACGTGAAGTTACCTTATTAACCATTTCTGTATTAAAGCAGCATTGACATGTAGTTACCTTATTAGCCCTTTCTTTATTAAAATATCATTGACGTGTAGTTACCATGTTAACCCTTTCTATATTAAAGCATCGTTGACGGGTAGTTGCCTAATTAACCCTCTATATACTAAAGTATCATTGTCGTGTAGTTACCTTACCAATCCTTTCTATACTAAGTATCATTGGCGTGTAGTTACCTTATTAACCTTTTCTATATTAAAGCATTAATTGACAGGTAGTTACATTAAACAACCCTTTCTATACTAAGTATCATTGGTGAGTAGTTACATTATAAACCATTTCTATATTAAAGCGCCATTGACGGGTAATTACCTTATTAACCATTTTTGTATCAAAGCATCATTGACGTGCAGTTACCATATTATAACACTTTCTATATTAAAGCATCATTGACTGGTAGTTACCATATTAACCCTTTCTATATTAAAGCACCATTGGCGTGTAATTACCTTATTAACCCTTTCTACGTTGAAGCAATAATTGACAGGCAGTTACCTTATTAACCCTTTTTATAATGAGTATCATTGGTGATTAGTTACATTATTAACCCTTTCTACAATAAAGCATCATTGACATGTAGTTATCATAGTAGCCAGTTATATATTAAAGCATCATGGACGGTAGTTACCATATTAACCCTTTCTATATTAAAGCACCATTGGCGTGTAATTACCATATTAACCCTTTCTATATTAAAACATCATTGACGTGTAGTTACCCTATTAGCCCTTTCTATATTTAAGCATCATTGACGTGTAGAACTTTATCTTATTAACCCTTTCTTTATTAAAGCATCATTGACATGTGGTTACCTTAGTAACAATTTCTACACTAAAGCATTATTGACGGGTAGTTACCTTATTAACCCTTTCTATATTAAAGCATCATTGACAAGTTAAATTATTAACCTTCTATAATAAGTATCATTGCCGTGTAGTTAGTTACCTTATAAAACCTTTCTATATTAAGACGTCGATCATTGACGGGTAGTTGTTACCTTATTAATCATTTATGTATTCAAGCATCATTGACGAGTAGTTACCTTATTACTTGAAGTTTATTATGACAGTGTGACAATACACTACCCCGGACAAATGAAGCAATATCATACTTTATCTAACAGCCTAGCTATAATTAGTGAACATTAAACTGACAAACAGACAATTTTCAGGGCCATTATTTAATATTAAAGGGATACAAAATAAAGAGATTTCTAATTATCAGTAAGAATTATTCTCTAAGTGATACTTATTATTTCAAATAAATGATTGCATATACTATAGTAGACCATATACCAACAGCCTTACAGGAAAATATTAGTGAATACAATTATTGTGTTTCAAAATTCGTTTCGTTTCGTTTCTGCAGCCAAATTACAATCTTAACTTTTAGTTATCGTTCTTCAAAATGAAGCGCGGATAATTCCTTGTGGTATTTTGAGTTAATTTTGTCGCGAATCAACGCGGATTGACAGAAGGAAATGGTGTATTGGCTACAAACGGATAAACTGTGGACTTATATATAAGATTCGCCGATTTCTCCCCATGGATGTGCGCAAATATCGAAAAAGACTGAATTTCATGTGACAAAAAATATTTAAATTCCCGGAACAGTAAGAATTAAGCTACGATAACGAAACGGATCAACTATAGTATTGAACAGTACCTCAGCTACCTGGCCATAACCAGAATATTTTCTCAAAATTGAATTTGTGGTACCGGTACAATCATGATGTAGTGCCAGTGGCCTGCTCATAATGCACCTGTCCAGAAGAAGAAGAATTGAGAAGTTTGAAGATCATGGACTACGCAGACACCATCTGGGACTGGGACCCCTACCAACAAAATCACATCGACAAGCTGGAAAGAATCCAGCGTAGAGCAGCCCGTTTCATTAAAAGAGACTATAAGAGCAAAGAAGATGGATATATGACCAAGATCCTCTACGAGCTAGATTTACCAACATTGCAGAAACGGCGGAAAATAAATCGGCTGGGATTCATGAGTAAGGTGGTGGGTGGATTGGTCCCGGCTATACCACCTAATCAATACTTTACACCCGAAACAAGGCGTCTTAGATCGCAGAGCAAAGTTCTGACAGGCTACGTCACCAGCCAAATTCCTCGGCACCTAATTTAAAGGAACAACAGTCAGTGCTACGAGGCTATACCATACGTGTCAGCTCAGTTCGCTAATTCCACATTTATTCGAACTATATGAGACTGGAATCAGCTGGAGGAATCCTTAATCCTACAACAACAGCCTGTGGATTCCTTCAAGAGTGCGCTGAAGGAAAAGATCCGAGACTCTCTCGCCCGCTGCGAAATTTAATAATTGGGATCTGCAGCGTAACCATTCAGATTCAGATTGATCCACGATAGTAAGGGGTCAGTACATGTAGTAAGTACTGATAGTGATAAGCCTGCTGTACAATAATACTACTTTTGCTGTTTTACTGGTCTTAACTGAGTACTGTGTCAATGTGACATTGTTAATTCAGTTCCACTCTAATGTACATTAACTGGCAATGATGCATCTGACGCTATTAAAGCAGTGTTTCCGCTAGGGGGTAGGGGAATGGGGCCGGTTTGTAGATAGGGGAAAACACGAACACCTGCTTCGAAAATTTAGAAAAGTGCAACACTAGAAATGCATTGTCCAGCAGAACGCGAATTACGATTATAATTCTGGTATGTATATACATTCTCAAAATTAAAACAAGAAATGTAACAATTTATGTGATACAACAGTCAGTCAATTAAGTTGATTAACCACATTATTGTGGTTGAACTGAGTGAAATAAAAACAAACTTTTAACTGAGACTAAATTGTTTTTTTTTTTTGTTTTTTTTTTTTTTAATATCCGGTGGGTAGAATAATTAAATGTACTATGATATTTCGTACCAGTTAAAAGTCAACTATACTTTTGAGGAGGTGCCTCTCCAAGTCATCAAGTTCATGACCAACAGTAACATTCACTCGTCTTTTAAAAATTTATTCGATCTACGAACACTGGTTTAAAAAGCTCGGAACTATTTTGTTGTTGCATTCAATCATTTGGGGTCACACAATTGAAATTACCTCGAGAGAATTGCTGCTATCGGCGGGAAAGTGTTGGCTATGATGCTTCATTGGACGGGAGAGGGGGGTCACACAATTGATATTGACTCGAGATAATTGCTATATAAAGATTTGTACTTGGTCACCAACGAAGCTATGACGCTTCATTGGTAGAGTTACGTCACAAATATCGCATTCGCATCGTACACAAAATATATCGTTTCCGGCTATATATTACGAATCGATATACTGAAGGTTTTACGGTTACACGAAATTCCAGGGTTTTCAAGGAGTTTGCATTGGGTTCAAGGGCCCTGGGAGGGGAATGCGTCAGGGGAAAATCAGAGAAAAACTTTGCTAGGGGAAAACTTGGCTAGGGGAACGGGGCCGTCAAAGGGACCCCCTGCCGGTATAGCGGAATCCCTGATTAAAGGCACCGGTAATCCCTAAATACCAGGAGGACGCGGCGTAGAAACTTGGTACAACAGTTGTTACACGACAAAGAAAATTCTCAACAAGCTTAGTGAGCGTCATCATCAAAATTGCAAATTAAAACACGGCAATGGTAAATTGGTAATCCCTACATACCAGGAGGACAAGGCATTGAAACTTGGGACAACAGTTGTTACACGGCAAAGAAATTTAAAACACACTGTGCACAGATGAATGTTTATACATGTACTGTGCAGTCGAGATCACCTGGACTACAAATATTTAAGGATTATACTATTTGATGAGTAGATGCGTGACTGATAAAAGAATTAGAGACTCCATATTTACTCGGAAGATAACAGTATACGATGCCATACAGTTGTTCCATAACACCTCAACCTTTGGTGGATATTAACAGTAAAACTAATGAAAATGATGAAAGCCAGACTCAACATCAAGACAACATGTGCATGCATAAGTGACGGTTCAATGATTTTGACTCCAATCAGATGATATTTAAGCGACACCAATTTTTAAGTCTGGTTTACGATGTGGGGAGAAAAAAAGTAGATGCTGCATGCAGGAGGGAAAAAAATAAAAATAAAAAAGATCGTCCCCCCAATTTATATCAAGTAAATCGTGGAATTTTACAAAAATTTTACAAAAATTGTGAAAAAATGTTTTTGAATGAAATTCTGTTCAAACCAAACAAGACATATCTTGTCATGAAATACATGAAAATATGGATCTGTAAATGATCATAAGCAGAACCGGATGCGACAGCACATGAAAATCAGTACGCGTGTAAAATATTTTGGGACAAAAAAAGTTAAAATTTTTTTCATGAAATGGAAACAAAGTTGTAGGAGGTGTTCGTAAACCAGACTTAAAAATTGGTGTCGCCTTAGGCTCATGTTAACACAGGATCACATATTCTCAAAATAATTGTCTCCCTCAAGTTGGCCTCAACCATACTAGTATTTATATTTGATAGAACCTCAGTGAGACCATGTTGAAAATTACCATCAATGGGGATTCAATGCAGTTCCAGTGTTGACGCAACGCGGTCATGTTACTTCAAACCAGTTGCAATGTTCCTTAGGCCAAAGAAAAAAGATACTATGTTTCCGTACATCGACCGACCCTAAAAATAACCCGCCGACCCTAAACTTTTTATTGATATTTTGAGAAAAAGTCAAAATTTTCGCAATTTTAATTTCCTGAGAGTGGATCTCCTGCCTGCTTTATGTCTTGTTTGGGACTTATGGAACACTATCAACAGACATGGTGGGTGTGTATCTGTATATATACATGTAAAGAGGTTATCACTGCATATATTAGGGGTATACATGTACTAGTAGCTACTGTTTCCAAAAACCAGGCATGCTCGGTGGGTGTACTGGCTACCCCCAGACAATGGGATGTAATCGTCACAATACATGTACGGTATAATGGCGGTATTATTGGTAAAATTCTTATAAAAAGTTAGTGACATCAATTTTGTACCAAGTTTATAGCCAAATTTATGAAAATGTGGTATTAGATATAATAAAAAACATACGTAAGCATTTTTTATCAATCTTAATGTATATTTCCACTGTGTTGATCAAGTAATACTTTCCCCATGGCACGGGTTGGCATTTTATGTCACTTTGGTCGAGGTAGTTCAATATTTCTGCAGCTGGATAAAAAATATCAAAATAAAATAAAATAAAAAAAATTCCCTACCTACTAGTACCTACTAGTACCCTAATTTTTTTCACCGGAAACATACAATCTTTTTTCTTTGGCCTTTAGCATGGTAATTCGTGAAAATAAATGTCAATGCAACTTACTCTCAGGCTCCAAATAAAAGTGCAGGCCCAAATAATAGTGCGGGGGGGGGGAAATTCCATTTAAAGTTAATAAAAGTACAGACCCAAATAATAGTGCAGGGGGAACTCTGAGCAAAACATCAACTGTGGTTAACCAAATAATTTTTATAGCAGGTTCAGGTATACGAGTCAACATGTAGTACAGGTACATGTATGTATCATGTGGTGTTTTTTTTGGTTTGCCACATACTTGAATATGTACTCTTGAGTGCCTAATGTACGATTATTAAAATCGAGGTAAAATTCCCACCTGTACGATCGTTATTTGGTCCTGTACGTTTATTAAATTAACCAAAAGAAATAATTCACCAATCTTAAATTGTGTTATTCATATAAGAAATGAACGGCGGTTTCAATGCGGTCATGGGGTTTTGACCGCGAGAAAAAATCAGCAAACTTCGGGGTTCATGCAGAGTTTGCTGATTTTTTTAACGCGGTCAAAACCCATGACCACGTTGAATCCGCCGTTTATTATTTATATTTATATACTTAAATTCATTATGAACTAGGATTGTATGTCTTTCCCATTATTTATTCATCTATTTAAACAAACGCATGGAGTTCAGTTCAGACAGTTCGAATCCTTGTTTTTTGGAAAACCAAACATTTTGAGAATCCGTTCATGGAGAACGGAAGAAACGCAATTTCACAGTAAAGTATAAACATATGACAAAATGTCTTGTTTAGCTAGTAACTAATGTAGACGTGTTGATCATTTTTACATCTGAATCATATAGAAATCTTGAATTTGTGCTGATTTAAATTTTCATAGCTTCAAAATATTAATAAACGTGCAGACCCAAATAAGCACTGTGCAGGGGGGGGGGATTTCCCAAGAAAAATAATAAACGTGGATGCAGCTGGTGCATGCATATTTATTTGGAGCCCAATAGTAAAGACGTGGAGGTGAATGTTACATGTAAGTTGTTATTAACGAAATGGAACGATGCCTTTAATAGGTTCCACCAGCAATAAGTCGCGACTTCTTTATATTGGCCTGACAGATTGGTTTTTGTTGGCGTCATGCCTGTCGACCATTATGATGGCCACATATATTGTCATATAACAGCGATTTACGATCTGTCTTGTTGGCTCATAATATAAATTAAGAAAGTGGCCTTGTGTTCGTTCCTTGCGTAAAAAAATATTTTTTAGTACAAACGTCCTCATTGATTGTGTCCCTCGACTCCTTGTGTAATTGGTCAAGTAACTTACATGTATGTACATGTACAGACCACTCACAAATTTCTTAGAAAAGCGACCACATGTTCGAATCTACTTTGCGATTTTGGAGCAACGCATTTGTAAATGCGTTCATATTTTAACACATTTACCTTGATTTATTCACAAACAAATGTCTTGATGCAGGCCTTAAAATCCATCAGATTTTTGGCAATAATCAAAATGTTAGTGTTTCACTTTCTACAGCTAGGGAATCAAGACTTTTTACTAGAATCAAAATGAGAATCATGATTCTCAGATTCTGATTATAAAACAATTAATGTCAACAGTGTTTATTTATGTTTATTCCATTTTGAATGGAAAACTACATCATGAATGTCCGATTCCGAACATATACATGTACACCAGGAGTGGGAAAATAACACAGAATTATTCAGATGTGAATTTAAAATAAACAAAATTATAACTAAAATTGCAAAATACACTATCGTATCGTTATTTGGGTGTTCATACTAGTATACTTTTTCGGCGCAATGATCGGTAATTTCAATGCGACTGCGATTATTCCCAATGCAGTGCATTTAATTTAAATGCTGTCATTAAGGCATTTACAAAGTGGCGTGACACAATGCACCCTCAATGCATTTTAAATGCAACAACCGCATTTCATTGATCCACGTTGTAAAGGACATTTATTTTTAGAATACATGTATGTACGTGTATATAACCACAAGAATAAAGAACAAATCAACTGTTTTTATTACTTTGTAAACCTCTGATGTTTCCCATACAGTATACATTTGTATATTATAAACCATGTTACAGTAATTCTAGAGCTAATTAATCGACTCCTTAACTACAGCAGAATTATGGGTAACTTTTCAGGATTTAGTCCGAAATATGGCTTGTTGCCATTCATCGGAAAGCTCTCACCGAGAGCTTTCCGATGAATGGCATCAACCCATATTTCCGACTAAATCCTGAAAAGTTACCCATAATTCTGCTGTAGTTAAGGAGTCGATTAATTAGAGCATTACTGTATATCCTCTATAACTGTTTATTCAACATCACGTGCTGCAATCCATAAATGCGGTTCAGATTTCGATGTCCGGTTCAACATTATTATCATATGGTTTGATAGCAGAAATACTCAGTTTGGAATGTTATACCATACAAGTTTTACGAGTTGCTCTTGCTCAAGAATGGATAAATTTATAAACCTGATTTTTGGCGCATTAGTTAGAATTATATTTTTGCACAAGAACACGCCACAAATATCGAACTGGACATCAAAAGCAGAACCGGATTGTATCGATTGCATAAACATAAGAAGTTGGTCACTGACCGACAATTGCTATTCTCTGGTGTGGTTTATAGGACTACCGTATGCAATGCCGACTTAAAAATAAAAATTCACATAAACATCGCATGAAGCGGTCTATCCACAAACTCAGGTATTCGGTAATTCCAAATGTATGAACTATCACCATGATATCCCGGTATATCATTGTCAGGACTGTTTGTACAAAAGGTTGTTATTCTACTATGCATAATTTTGCTATATCATTGTACTCGGACTGTATTGCAATGTAATATACCAGTACATGTACCGGTATACTGGGTGCACATTATATACATGTAGGCCTACTTTCACTTTAGTACATGTATGTGTCATAAAAGACTCATGTTGTTAAATTGAAAAAAAACATGTGTGAAAACAGAGAGAATACATGTACATGTGCCGGTACTATATACCTCTTTGTGTGCTGTACTACCGGTACTATTCATGTACATGTACTACACTACAATAAGAGAAATTTTAATTGATTCTGCTGCCCTTGTGCCACAGGCCTCAAACACGCCAAACAAGTATCTGTAGCCAGGCCCACCAGTACCAGGCTACTAGTAAATGAAGTACTGAAAGTGTCACATCATTAATCGAGCCCAATCTTAGTTATACTAGTCTCTTGTGTAGTTTGGGTTACTATTAATAAGATATTTAATGAATGTTTGGAATGTATGGTAGCATTCTTACCTGGATCAACATATGCCATGCACAACGCTGGTCATCATATCATCACCGCTGTTGGCAGTAAACCGCTCATCGGGCTATAACAGTTAGAGTTTTCCATACCAGGGCTAATCTAATCAGTTAAAATTAGTCATTTTAGAGGGAATACCAACCAGTGGAAGACGTACAAAAAGTCATGTATATTCAGATATCAGTTTTCGAGAAAAAACCCATCTTAGTCGAGCGGACTTAGAATATCGGGGTAAACTTAAATTTCATTCAGCAACACTTTCACAGCAGAATATAAAAATAGTACATTATAATCACTTACAGTACATGTACATGTAGCCCAAGTGCAGTGCTAGCCTATATTATATACTACCAAAACTTTTGGTCAGTTTCTCGATGACTGACACTTGTAAACGCTTGAACGGGTATATAGTACATGTACATGTACATGTGTACCGTATGTGAATTAAAGATCTTATTAGTGACACAACAGGAGGCTAGACATACATTTGTAACTACAGTAATGCTCTAATTAATCGACTCCTTAACCACAGCAGAATTACGGGTATTAAACTCGGGGAGAGCTTTCCGATGAATGGCAACAAGCCATATATCCGACTAAATCCTGAAAGTTACACATAATTCTGCTGTGGTTAAGGGGTCGATTTCTTAGGGCACTACTGTATCTGTTTTAGTGCACATCAAATGTATTTGTTGTCTTTCCTCTTGTAATTTGTCTTTGGTTGTGTTCGCCATTTCGATGGACAACTACATGTACTGACATCAAATGACTGAAATGAGTCAAAATTTAGCAGTGCAGCCAATTATATAGATAAACAGAATTAAATAGCATCCAAATTCCAAATGAGCATAAATGATAAAACAAACTTTATTGAGCACTCTTTTAATACTAGTAATTACAGCTACAATGAAAGCACCTAATAAAAATTCTAAGTTTGGTAAAACTGTCTGTATACAAAGTTTATCTGGCCGTGATGAATAAAACCTATAAATGGGATCATATACATGTATGTTAGATATCATTACATGATTATTTGAAAACACATATCCGTATGGAAAACAAACTATTTTACCACTGGCCAAGTGGTCCTGCTAATATGCTATGATGCTGGTGGTCCTGCTGAATTGCTATGATGCGGGTAGTGCAATTCATAGCAATTAAGCAGGACCCAACCGCATCATAGCACATTAGCAGGAACACTTGAACAGGGTATATTTACAGTGTCAAATCGAATGGGCATCTTTTAACAATATTTTTGAACAATTTCCTAGAAGTGTTCGAAAATTGAGAACTGAATTTATATTTTTTTTTATGAGGTTTCGATTGAAAAATTTCTAACTTAGCTCATCAGGATTAACATTGTCGCACAGCTATATTCTCTTTCCCAACAAAGTCTATAGAACATACATGTAAAATTACAGCTATGCTTTAATTAATCAACTCGCCTTATATTACTCGGGTATTACTGCAGTATTCAGGCGTGTTCATGCGATCAACCGCAGTCAGTTATACCGCCGCAGAATGTGGTCCACCTCACATTTGCAGTTAGGCTGTATTTTTCATGCGATGTTTATATGAATTTTGTTTTAAAGTTGACATTGTAATCACACCAGAATTTTTTTTTATTGTTTCAAAATGTCTAGATAGAATTCAGAATTTTTGTGGTAAAAACAATTAACTTGGTTATCACAGTTAACACATATTACTGTGGTAAGATTACCAGCGGATACCGCATGTCAACAGGGACTGCATGCTCTAATTAATTATCAGGTTTAACATGTTTATACTGGATACAGTTCATTTTAAAGGTACTCAATCCGGTTCGATGATACCCATATAATCAGATTCCAACATCATACATTTGTATTTAGAAAGGCTGCTTCAGTTACGTTATCAGAATTGATTAATTGCCCTAAAATAATGCTAACCACTGTCAACTAAAGTATACAATTGCCTGACATATGTTATTTATCAACATGTTGTTCTACAAAATTTGGCCTTATTATCAACAGAAAGCCTCTTGATTTTAGAGTTATCCATCTTCATCTGAAATTTAGTCCGAGACCGTGGGCCACTATTAATTCTTGATCGTGAAAAATAGTATATTTCAAAAATTGATATCTAATAACTCTGAGCTTTGATAGGTGGTGGGTTCCTCGACTCGTACCAAATATCTTTTACCCCCCCAAGTCCAAATAAAGAGTAATGTGCGAGCATTAATTCAGGGGGCCCTTAATCAGATTATGCATCTTTAAATTCAAATACAGTTTAAAGATGCATAATCCGATTAAGTGCCCCTCATTTGCTATTTACATATACATGTATATGGAATCGGGGGGGGGGGGGTAAAAATATTTTAATCAAGTCGAGGGACCCACCTACATGTATCAAAGCTCAGAGTTATTAGATATCAATTTTTGAAATTTTAATATTGATCACCATCGATACTTAATAGTGGCCCAGAAAAATTTGACGAGCCGACGGTCTCAGACCAAATTGCGGATGAAGATGGATAACTCTAAAATGAAGAGGCTTTGTGTTGATAATAAGGTCAAACTTCGTCGAACAGCATGTTGATAAATATAACGTATCAGGCGATTTTATACTATACATGTAGTTGACAGTGGTTAGCATTATTTTTGGGCAATTAATCGATTCTGATATTACTGAAGCAGCATTTCTAAAAAAAAATGTTGTTGTTGGAATCTAATTATATCGGGACCATCGAATCTGATTGAGCACCTTTAATAGTTAGCTATATGAGTTATATACACATAAGGCGACACCAATTTTTAAGTCCGGTTTACGAACACCTCCTACAACTTGTTTTCCATTTCATGAATTTTTTTTTTACTTGTTTGCCCTGGTTTGTCCCAATTTGTTTTACACGCGTACTGATTTTCATGTGCTGTCTCATCCGGTTCTGCTTATGATCATTTGCAGATCCATATTTTCATGTATTTCATGACAAGAAATGTCTTGTTTGGTTCAGAATATCATTCGAAAAGTTTTTTTTTCACAATTTTTGTAAAATTTATGTAAAATTTCAAGATTTACTTGATATAAATTGGGGGGGGGGGGGGGGGACAATTTGTTTTATTTTTATTTTTTTCCCCTCCTGCATCTACTTTTTTTCTCCCCACATCAGCCCACATGTTCGTAAACCAGACTTAAAAATTGGTGTCGCCTAATAGACATTTAAACTTTGAAAATTGTAGGTTTCCGGATGATAACTTCAGTTTGTGTGATCATATCTGAACCAAATGTGGTATGTAAGTTTATCAGACCAAAATACAGGTCAAGTTCGAATATAGGTGTGCTCCGCTCATTTTTGCGAGAGTTATGGCCCTTTTTCGACTTAGAATCGTGTTAATTTCTGGTTTCCGCATCATAATTTTAGTTTAGTTTGTGTGATCAAATCTGAATCAAATTTGGTATGATAGTTTATTATCCACCATTTCATGGGACACTGGTTGGATTGTTCTGAAATGTAGTATCGGATTTAGGGGACCTTGATATATTTTTCAGACAAGCTGATGCCCCAAAGAAGCCACCTTTTCTCACATTTGCTGAAATAGTATCCAAAACATCAACATATCAAGAGCCATTAGACTGAATTAGATAAAAATATATCACTTGGGTCTGTTTAAGCTGGATAATACTCAAAATTTGTATAATTTTCTGCTATTATATCTGCATACTAGCCTTTTTGCTGAATCGTGAATGCCGGTTATATTGCCGTGTGAAATCCTAGTACCAGATAACATTGGGTATGTACATGTATATAGCATACCACCTGAAAATGGCTTGAATATCACATACCAAAGCGGGGTGGGGGTGTGTGTGACACCCTCCTTGATCATAGTCTGTATTCTACAGGGTATGTTAACTGTTTCGAGTTGGTGCAATTAATGTGATTGTTTAATCTCTACCATCTGAAATCTATTTATAGCATATTTTGCTATCTGATCAATATTGCTACTTAGTACTGATATAAAACAGGATAAAGATGGTGTGTCTCTTTCCCGAATGTTCTGTTTACATGTACATTTGGGGGTTTATGAGTCAAATAATATCAGACAACATGTCCTTCTAACACTAAGAAATAATATGTTCTTATGAACCAGGACAAAATATGACTATTTCTGGAGCATTACAGCACATTATTACAAATCTATATTTGTAAGCAGTAAGATAATGACAGGAAACATGTCCTCAGACTAAGAAATAATTTTTTGGTGTGTATTTCACACCACAGCTCATGTGTATACTCACATTAGTTTATGTCATTCAAAGGGAGAAACCCATTTAGAAAGTTTAAATGAGACAAAACTACCTCACTGTAGATGTAGTTGCAAGGTACAACATGTACATGTATTCTGGTAAATGACATTGGAACTAAAATAATGATTTTTGTGTCCACCGGTATGTCATGTACCGGTACTAGTATACATTGCAACTACATGTACATGTAACTTGCCTAACATACCATATACATGTATGAAGAGGGACTTTGCAAGTGTTTTTTAATCAAAATTTTAACCCAACACTTGTTGTCAGTAAGTTTTAACCCATGCAGTTTAATGAGTTTATATATTTATATATTACATGTGTTTCTATACATGTATTTTATCTTTAGTTAGTTTGTTGTCCTTGAATACACTTGTATTGCTGCACAATCAGTTTCCTTAATGTTCTATTATACTAAAACAACTCCATTGATAACAATACCCCTGCATCCCATCAAAATCTACTTCATTGCCATCCTCATCATTTAACTTTGGTATCCCCACCCAGGTGTACCTTGGTGTTATTCACCCAGGTGTTCCTTGGTGTTTCCTACCCATGTGTACCTTGGTGTTTTCTTACCCAGGTGTACCTTGGTGTTTTCTTACCCAGGTGTACCTTGGTGTTTTCTTACCCAGGTGTACCTTGGTGTTTTCCTGCCCAGGTGTACCTTGGTGTTTCCTTACCTGGGTGTACCTTGGGGTTTTCTAACCCAGGTGCATCTCAATGGGAAATCCACCTGGGTAAGAAAACACCAAGGTACACCGGCGTAAAAAAAAACACCAAGGTATACCTGGGTTGGAAACATCAAGGTAGGAAACACCAGGGTACACCTGGGTGAATAACACCAAGGTACACCTGGGTGGGAAACACCCAGGTAGGAAACACCAGGGTACACCTGGGTGAATAACACCAAGGTACACCTGGGTGGGAAACACCCAGGTAGGAAACACCAGGGTACACCTGGGTGAATAACACCAAGGTAACCTGGATGGGAAACACCCAGGTAGGAAACACCAGGGTACACCTGGGTAAATAACACCATGGTACACCTGGGTGGGGAAACACCCAGGTAGGAAACACCAGGGTAGACCTGGGTGGGAAACACCCAGGTAGGGTACACCTGGGTGTGGTCACCTGGGTAATTACACCCAGGTTTACCCATACCAGGGTTTTTATCCAGTTTCAGGTGGGTAAATCATGGTAAAACCCAGGTTTCGCGGGGTCTTAATGGTTGGTGGATGTCTTGGTAGATAGATTTTTACCTGGGTTTCGGCCCAAAAAACCTGGGTGGATTTACCCAGGTACATTTTTATATGGGTCAAGCTGTTGTGAGCAAAACAATTTAATATTCTTTTGGCATGACTGAAAACTTATGTGGCATATATATCGGCCGAATCTTCCTAGGTTATCTATTATATATTTTGGAAGATCTGTGTGTGTGTGTGATCGCGATGAACTCGAAAACGGCCAACCCGATTTCGATGAAACTTGGTATGTGGGGGACTTTCGGCCGGGAACTGGCATAGGCATATTAATTTACCCGTGCGACGTGACCTTGACCTTCAAAACTCATATCTCAGGATCTGGCGTGATTGTCACCCGATGCAGGGGGATAACTCTATATTCGACGAACGTAAGCAATTTGCAGGCAATTACGAATCGTGTATTTATCCCAAAATTATAACATTTACAATATATATTGTCAATTTGCAGGCTATTAAGAATCCTGTATCTATCCCAAAATATATCATTTACAATTTCTGATATATAAATTTTGTTACAGCTGATATTCTTAGGTCTATTGTCGATAGATTTATTTTTTGTATATTTTTTGTATATTCACACCACACATAGGCTCAAGTCGTTTACAGTTACCCCGCGGGTAAAAGTTCGCTAAATTATGGTCTGGAATCTCATCCAAGAATCCATTTAGCTGAAAAAGCTTCCGTGTACGAATCTACCGGTGGCCCCCAAGCCGTCAATGCCAACAACATCGACATTGTTGAATTTTGACGGCGAGAAAATAATTAGTTAAAATTTTGGTGAATGAAACATTTAAATAAGAACTCACCAGATTAGATACGATATGATCCGTAACGGACCCGCGTTCCACCCAGGTACTGATATTCTCCCTGGCTAACGTTGTAGGCATACAACCGATAGTTCACTGTCTCGTAGCTGTGCAGGAGCCGCTGCACATGGACGCGATTCCTTGCGTTATAGAGCCGCATGTGGTCGGCCCAGTCATAAAAGAGTATGGGATCTAGCCCGTTTACCCACACAAACGCACTCAACTTGGTGCGGTCCCAATAATTTGGGTTGACCACAGGGGGGGGGGGCGAAAAAAATTTTCGAGACATGAGGTGGGGGGGGGGGGTGGGTGGGTACCCGAGGCCGGAAACAGTTTTTGACCACCTTTTTTGCATTTTTATTTCATTGACATATTTTCAACTGTTTTAAACATATTTGTTTATATGTTGTGGCTTGTTGCAATATGAGAAGCACTAATACATTCAATATTGTTATAATTACACCCATAAGTTGATATAAAATGGAAAAATAGTGAATATTGTGGGGGTGGGTCCCAAAATTTTCATTGATTTTTTTTGCGCGCAAATTTTGTTTTATTGTGTCTGTTTCAGATTGCTTGGCAGTTTTTATATTGAAATTTGTCTAGTTCACGGTGTAGATCAATAAAAAATACTTCAGATAGCTCTAGGGTAGGGTGAACTTAATGCAGTCTGACAATATCAGCTGACAACTCATGACAGAATATTACAATAATTATTACAGTTCATGACAGTCTCTTTACTCATACAGTTAGTTGATACATGAGTGTAATGTATG
This sequence comes from Siphonodentalium dalli, assembly GCA_032622095.1. Lineage (NCBI taxonomy): Eukaryota > Metazoa > Mollusca > Scaphopoda > Gadilida > Siphonodentaliidae > Siphonodentalium > Siphonodentalium dalli. The sequence goes on from CP136065.1 coordinate 208,344,209, forward strand.
AAATAAGTATTTGTATCAGTGTTTGTATACTAAATTGATTTTTAAATATACTTTTGTCAAATAATTATTTGAATTGTCAAATTATTAGTTTCAGTGTTGTTGACAACCATCAATAAGTAAATAAGTAGACATGAAATAAAGTTTTAATAACATTTATTGAAAGAAGAAAAAATCTAACCTTCCTTGGATAGTCTTCTTAAAAGTATAAAAATATTATTTAAATAGATGTGAAGAGGGGCCAGGACACATTACAGTTTTGTTCACATTGTAATTATTACATGTATATCCTATAATTACCTGCATATACTACAATGTAAATGACACTTAATATCTAATTCAGGCTAATTTGAAAATTATCAAAGAAGAAAAAAGTAATTTACTTAATTATTGTATATTTATAAGAGGATGTGCATGCAAGGTGGTCTAGTTTGAAGGCACACATAAAGGTCATGTACACAATGTGTGTGAATTTCTTATTGCACATGAACTCCATCCAGTACATGACCGAAGTTCAGCTCCGATTGTCCAAATGAATCTCAGTAATATACATCCATGTATATGGATTTGGCACTAAATTGACCATCAACGTTCAAACTCAAAGGGTTAAGCCATTATTTTAGGCAAAGTTCTAAGTCGTAATGCGAGGTCGGGTCGGTGGTCATGCAGGCATACATAAAAGTTAATTCGTACACTGGTTCATATGCACATTTTCCTTTTTGGTATTACTATAAGCTCTAGGTCTACTAGTTGATGCTGGTTGATGTCTGAAAAAAAGATGAATTTAATTTTGTGTAATTTTTATGTTTACCCATACCATAGTATGGTAAACATAGTGTCGTTGTCCGGATTGACCACTCGTCGTTAGTCCGTCCGTCCGTCTGGCTGTCTGTCTGTCTGTAGACACTTTACGCATGGTGCGATAACTGAAACAATTTCTATCTGATCAGAACCAAATTTTGTATATGAATTTATCAGCACCAAATACAGATCGAGTTCGAATATGGAGTTATGGCCCTTTTTCAACTTAGAATTCATGCATGCTGCCATAACTCAAACAAAATTATCTGACGTAACCAAATTTGGTATGTGAGTTGCTGAGCCCAAAATACATATCGAGTTCGAATATGGGTTTGATATGATATTTTTTAATGGAGTTATGGCCCTTTGACATAGAATTCATGAATGCTTCGATAAATCTACAATTTTTCCACTGATAGGAACCAAATTTTGTATGTGAGTTTACTCAACTCAAAATACAGATCGAGTTCGAATATGGGTTTGATCCAGTACTTTTTAATGGGGTTATGGCCCTTTGATTATTTTATTCATCGCTAAAATATATCAAAGATACACAGGTGGCACTGTCTAGATAATATCTAATAAATCAGTTTCACAATGCTATGGGGACAGATATAGTATCCAGTTACAATGCCATGAAGTTCTCTCTCTCTTGTTAACTAAGAATTGAACAGATTTGAGATTTGCTTATCAGTAAGAGAGACTAGAGATAATCTCTATTATTGATAAAGAAATCTGATATTCACTGCTGCACTTTAATAGCTATCTGTTGTTTATTGCATTTCCATAGTGTGTTGACAGTGACTTCTCAGGATTTATCAACTCCAACATACTAGTAGCTCCCTGGTCTTGCATGGATTTTGGGATTAAAATTAACCCATTCCATAGACACATGATATCTGATAGGCAGATATTAAATTATATCTTTCACTTTGAGCCAGGTTCAGTAAGGATTTCTTAAAACATTAGAGGAATTGTCTTATTTTGAAATTTCATATATTGCATTCGGGGGTGCAGTATAATAATAATGTTGCTTGTATTCTTGAGACTGACTTATTGCGTGGGCTTCTAAATCCATATACATGCATTTATAGACTATTTTGATCAGTTCATTAGTGTGATTAAGATCAACCCCTTGCTATCTCATTTAATAACTCAAATATTTGTCATTGATTATATTATATTTCAAGTCATAGTTTATGATAACACACCCCTAGCCTGTATAGAGAGGGTCATTTGGTTTAATTGCTTTAAAATATTAACAAAATTAACCCACCCATTCCATAGACATACAGTATGCTATCCAATGTAATTAATTTAATATCTTCAATCTCATATCCCACCTCTAGTTATCTCATAATTATGCATTAAAGTATGTTATATCCAATCATTATCAATCATATTTTACTCAATTTTTTTAATATCTTTAACTATTATGTATGGTTCTTCTGTCTGACTATGGACTGAGCTCTATAAGACTATATATCTAGTTTAAACTGACTTAATAGGTTGGAATCAAATGCCATATCCATGTTCATATGGAAGGTGCCCAATAAGGCTTATGCCACTTGTGAACTTAAAGGTACTCAATCTGATTTGATGGTCCCCATATCATCAGATTCCAACAACAATTCCGCTTCAGTTATCAGAATCGATTAATTGCCCAAAAATAATGCTAACCACAGTCCACTATAGTATAAAATTGCACAAAACCTGTTATTTATCAACATTTTGTACAATGAAATTTTGCTGCTTTGTCATATATCTGACACAAAAAAAGCCACTTGATTTTAGAGTTATCCATCTTCATCGACTTTCATACGGCCACTAAATATTCCAGGTGGTTAAAGATAATGGATTTAAAAAATTGATATCGGCTTACTCTGAATTTGATGAATGGGTTTCTCGATTTGAATAAAATATTTGTTACCCCCGAAAATAAATAGTAACTGAGGGGTGCTTAATCGGATCGAGTAGCTTTAATAGTAAGGTGTGAATTGTTGAAAAGGTTGATGTAAGGATTTATGAAAATAGCTAATCGTTATCGCCAAGGTATGGGTTAAACATCTGCCGATCGTGATCGGCCTCTCGTTTATTCTACTATAGGCCCTAACACTGGCCCTAGTTATTTTTTGTTGTCATTCCAGGGGATTCAACATATTGTTCATCTACTTACCAGCTGTACTCACACAGATGAATAGGCTGGGTTATAAATTTACCAATATAATCACATCATATACTACCTTTGTTGATTGCTTAGAGTTCAATTTTGCACATGTTTGTTAACAGGCAGTAACATTTAATTTGGTTTTTCAAAGAAGGGACCACTATATAGCGGTTGGTCGTTTTTACAGAGGGGACCAACATAAAGCTTTGATGTTTTGGGGTGGGTGTCTAAAAATGCAAGAAAGTGTGGGTGGGTGAAAAAAAATGGAAATGTAAAAAAAAGAACCCCATGTCTCGCAACTTTTATACGCCCCCCCCCCTGTTATAATTAGTTAAAATTTACCACACAATGCTAATTTATCTTCAAGTTGAAGCTTGATAATTAATGAGCGTGTGTATATGAGGCGCGTTTATATACTTGAGTGAAAATCAACTCGAGGAAAACTGGCGGATTTTTACGGATTTCCACCATTTTTGAGGTGTCGGTGTTGGAAAACTGCCAGACGGATTTTGACAAAATTTTATACTTAGTCTGACTTAGTGGTAATTTTTTCCAGGGAGTGTTTTGGACGGGTCAATTCGTGACCCCGAGTTGACCTTCAAAATTATCACATTCAAGGTCAAATCGGGTAAAACCGGATGGATTTCGACGGGTACTTTTGTCGGGTACTTTTGTCAGGGCCATTTTGGACGGGTCAAATCGTGACCCCACCTGACCTTGACCTTCAAAATGGACAATTCAAGGTCAAATCGCGCAATTCGCCGAAAAGCAGAGGGGAAACAGCCCGGACGAAGTCGGGTCCACCAGCTAGTACTTATATATTGGGACGGGAGTTTATATATTTTTGTTATGAATTATGTGGACATGTTTTTTAATAATAATTTACATGAATAAACTCAAGTTATTACTTTTATGATGACGTTTTGTCGGACATATTTCATGAGATTATTTTAGGTTTATGATATTAAAAGAAAGTTTATTTGTATGTTTTATGACTGAATATTTTGCATGAATAAATCAAAGTTATTACTTACAAATTGTGTGGTAAATCCAAATATCACGTTCGAGCACTATAACTTGAATTATGATTAATGAAGATGCAATGAGAAAAAGTTTCAAAATGTAAAAATGTTTGACAGTTGTTCACACTCTGTTCACGTTGGCACCAAATGTGTTTACATAACAGTTGGTGGAATACACAGAGTCGTCTTTCGGATGCTGATATCTCAGTGAAAACTATACGATGTTTGTTAAGATAAGTTTGCTGGGTGCATTTCTGTTAGGACTTATCAATATTACTGATATCAGTTGTTTGTTTTACCGCATCAGATCTAAAGACATTTAGTCTATATTATATATAGTCCGATCGAACAAACAACCACACATAAGGTGAATAAATGTTTCATGTTTACTAAAAAGTAACAAACTAATTACGCTATACTTACTTGAGTTGTTTAGCCAGACAACAAAATCTATGGATCCATTGAGGTCCTTGCCGTGATGTTGTGCTCTTAATGCCCTTCATACTTCTTACTGCAGGCCGTCTACTATCCCCAGAAGAATGAAAAGTTGAACTTGAAGTTGAACTCGGATTACTGCTACTACTAGTACGAGTACTACTATTAACAGTTGATTGTAGATCTACAGTTGGTTGTACAAATGGTAAAGTTGATGGTTGAGCAACCGTCGGTTGGACGGATTGTAAAGTTGATGGTAGAGCAACCGTTGGTTGGACGGATGGCGACAGTGACTCCGCTGCTCTCCTTAAAAATTCTGCCGCTCGTCTCTGTTCATCCATCTTTTAGAAATTCCCCGCCATACAAACGACCAGTTTCCGATCAGAACGGTTGACGATTATCGCAACACGATAGGGGAACACTCCGACGTTCGTACTCAGATATCACCAATTTTTGTACCTAACTTGCCTGTCTTCGGTTTCACTGGAAAATGGCTAATTTGATTCTGTTTGTCGGTATATTTATATTTATTACCTCATTTATTATTCTTTTTCATAAACATAAATAAAACAAAACGAAGATGGTATGTTTAAAATTTCTTAACCATGAAATTGGCGATAAGTTGTTATCAGAGTACGTTATATTTGTGATAGTTACGTTACGCACAATGTGTTCCCCTATCGTATTGCGATAATCACTAACCGGTCAGAACAGCCTAATAATGTCGTAATTTTCAAGGGATCGTTCATTGTCAAAATATTCACGCGGCATGATTGCAGCGACGCCTTTCGTTACAATTGTTATAGAAATACAGGCGGGTTATTAGGGTCACAATTACAACTTCCAGAATCCATTTTATGTTTGTTTTAATTTTTGCCTTTCAATTCTGAGATCCGTTTTATGCTCATTTCAATTTCAACTTTTTAAATATAATATTTTAATTCAAACATTATACCTTTTATTAGTTGATTTGTGTTTAGCTTCTTATTTTAGAGTTCATTAAATTAAAATATTAAAATAAAAATGTTAAGTTAGAATTAAAATATTAAGTTGGAGTTGAAATAATGAGTTAGAATTGAAATATTAAGTTGAAATTAAAATCTTAAGTTAGAATTAGAATGTTAAGTTAGAACTAAAATGTAAAGTTAGAATGTACATAGAATGTAAATAGAATGTAAATAGAATTAAAATATAAGAATTAAAATGTTAAGTTAGAATTAAAATGTTAAGTTAGAATTAAAATATTAAGTAAGAATTAAAATGTTAAGTTAGAATTAAAATATTAAGTAAGAATTAAAATGTGAAGTTAGGATTGTGACCATAATAACCCTCCATACATCCAAGGCCACCGGACCTGACCTCATTCCTGCAAGATTTCTGAGAGATGGTGCCCATATCCTTGCTTCTCCTCTGACTCATATTATAAATTTATCGATCCATCTGGGCCAGGTCCCAAATGAATTGAAAATGGCCAGGGTTGTACCCATATACAAGAAGGGTGACAAGGCACAGGCTGGAAATTATCGTCCCGTATCAGTGCTAAATTTAGTATCCAAAGTTCTAGAGAAAATCGTTTACAAATTGAAATATATCTAACAAATGCAGAACTTCTATATGGCCATCAATCAGGCTTCAGACCTGGTTACTCCACAGATACTTGTCTCCTATATCTCACTGACCACATTCGTCAGGAAATGGACAAAGGAAATATGACAGGAATGGTTCTAATTGATCTTCAGTAAGGCTTTTGATACCGTCGACCATGAAATTTTACTGTCAAAACTTAGTGCAATTGGATTTGATAAAATATCTCTGACATGGATGGAGTCTTATTTAACAAATAGAATGCAAGCAGTAGATATATATGGTACTCTATCCAAATTTGAACGTATCACCTGTGGAGTCCCTCAAGGGTCAATCTTAGGCCCCCTTCTTTTCCTACTCCTTCTTTTCCTACTCTATGTGAACGATGCTAGCCAGGCTGTGGATTGTCACCTCGTTATATATGCGGATGACTCTGCCCTTTTGGTTTCAGGTTGTGATGTCCGCGCTATTGAGCAGAGGCTCAGTTCAGAAATGAATAAAATGAAATTATGGTTGGTTGACAACAAATTGTCCTTACATTTAGGGAAAACAGAATCAATTCTGTTTGGGTCTGGAAAGAAACTTGTAAAACACTCTGAACTGAGCTAGGGTCTGCTGCGATGGCGTTGACATCGCACCAACTAAATATGTTAAATATTTGGGGGTGTTCCTGGATCAGAGGATTAATGGTGAAATGATGGCAGAGCATGTTCTAACTTCTAAGTAAGGTAAATGCAAAACTGAAATTTTGTACAGAAAAGCTAACTATCTGAATGAAAAATGCAGAAAACTTCTAATTAATGCTCTTATTCAATGTCATTTTGACTACTCAAGTGGTTTTTGGTTCTCTAGTCTGACAGTAAAAACCAAAAAGCGTCTTCAAGCATCTCAAAACAGACTTGTCAGATTTATCACGAAACTAGATCGCATGACTCATATTGGTTATAATGAATGTAAACGTGTTAAATGGCTTCCAGTGAGTGATAGGGTAGACTTCAGAAAAATACTGATGGTACTAAAAATCTCGGAAAGAAAGCTCCAGCATATTTAGATAATAATTTTGTATTAGCTAGTACTCATTGTACATATGTAACTCGTTCAGGGACCCTGAAATATTAATTACCCTCTGTAAAATCCAAGGGCATCCACAGTTTCTATTATACAGGAGCGAAACTGTGGAATGGTCTAGATAAAGTATACCATACTCGTAACCCATTTGATCTCAAACACTGGACATTTTGCATTAAACATCACCTACTAGAGAAATTGATGAAAAGAGAAGAAAATCCATTTGCTTTTTACTAGGAACAATCTATTTTATCATCTTTTAACTAGAATGTTCTCAATACAGCAGTTCAACTTATATTGTAATGTACGATGACAGTATTTGGCCAGTTGCATATATTGTCACTGCTGCCTGTATTTCGAGTTTCCATCTTTCGGTCATGGACAGACCAGTCCAAAGCCGGCCATACATGGCAGTAGTGTGTATATGCAGGTGGCGAAGGGCTGTTGAAGTTGCATTACTTGTGTATTGACTTATTTTATCAGCTTTTCCTCTCCATATAAGTCTCGTTCTGAAATGGCTTTTATTTTATTTTATTTATATTTTAAATACTTTTATACATTGTGCTCCGAAGTTTAGAACTTCACTCACTGCCCATGTGCCGAAAGCCACCAGGGACCGCAATGGAATTAAGCTCTCATTTAGAGAACTTTTTGCGTTATCCCTGATGGTCTCAGGTCACGTGAGTATTTCTATTTTTATACAGATTTCTGCCACATAATTTACCTTATATTCTGACGGCAACCTCTATAAAATAAAATGAATTAATTCTTGAGAAAATTTATATATTCTCTTATATATCAATTATTTACACAGTCTGAACTCTAACTGTCTCATCAGAAGTTCAGAACCCAACATATAACATATTTATATTTAATATAAACTATTATAATTATAATATATATATACTGTTGTGTATTATATTGATTCAACTTGTAAACATACCCATAGTATGTATTCATGTACACATGTATAACCTGAACTATCAAAATAAATCTAATCTAATCTAATCATGTCGCCATATTTGTTTATGAACGAAATAGTTATCACGTGGGCTATCGGCTGTCCCCGTGAGATCACAGGTAAAAGTTGGTTTTGGAAACGGACCACTTTCCGGGGACCGGGAATTGTCAGACAATTGTGAGTGTACATTCCGGTATGATCGCAAGGGCAAAGAAATAGTAAACATAACATTTTTAAAAGACTTTATATATAATATCTCTTCTTCTTGTTGTTCTTAGTTATTCATCGCATATCAGTGTCGCCCGACTCCGTCTGTATGCATATACTCCTGAAAAATGTTAACATTTATAACAGAACACTGATATGAGCGAACAATTTTGATACCCGGAAGTATAATGATTTGTGTTGTCGGGCCGGAACAGTACACAAACTAGTTTGCTAACAGTTACAATTCATAACCGAAATCATATCGTAGTTTGTGTGTATACAATGAACAAATGGACCGTATTTCTTGAAAAGTAGGCCTATACATTCCAAATTATGTGCCCTGCTTCCTTGGTGTCCGTTATTTCGTTAGATTTACGGTAAAGTTAAAAATAAATTTATCCAAATTTAACAGATGTTCACTGGAACTGTTTAAATTGTTTCTTGTTCCAAAATATTGTACAATAAAGAATTGTCATGGTCAAATACAATAAAAACACGCCATGCCGTGATGTTGACAAGAAATGAGTTATCGGAAATTTCGCGATTAAAAACATACATATACATTATAATAAACTACTTGCTTATGTAATAATAGCAATGTGCCATTTTTGCATTTAAATTCTGCAGTGAGACAAATTGAACAGTTTAAACCGAATCGCCACTTTTGCATCGACATTTTCAATAAGAAATAGTTCATCATGCCATGTGTCGATACATCACTTGATTATCAGCCTCAGCGGTGGTTCCAGGCAGGTATGTATCGACACTTCATCGTGATAACCTCTATTTAATATGTGATGCTGAGGCAGACTTACTGGCAGATATGGGCTCCATATCTGGGTATCCAAAACTGAAAACAATTCCACTTGGTTCTACCCATAATTTCTTCCCAAGCAAATCCGCCAACCCCCTGCTTGGTGTGGTCACAATATAAATGAATATAGCTGACGAATATGAGTAAAGTTAGATTTTTTTGTTATTGTATAAGGTATACAAATTGAAGTATTACATGTTCCTTTTATTTAATTTTTTTTATATATTTAAAAAAATATATTTTCATACAGTGTTTACATTGTATTGAACTGGTTTTCCATTGTTTTAAAATTCACACAGGAAGTTGTTGACATTAGACCATACCTCATTAAATTCATTTATTGTTCATTGTTGTTAGTTTATAGTGGATTTTAAGGTCCCAATACAAAAGTGCTGACAATTTTGAATGTTTCTATCGGTGGCTTTAGTTGGACAAAAATTCAGAATTTGATGCATAAATAAAGTTCCAAAAGTGCTTTCAAAGTCTACTTTTGGTTTAAGTTAATATACACAAATAACACATTTGGCGTCCTTGAACAATTTCGCTCGATGAGTCACATCCCTCATTACCAAACTTCATATGGAGTTTCGGGATGAGCAAAAGATGGGAGCGATAATTCTTTTTTCTAATTCGATTAAAAAAAAAGGCTGCCAGCAGCCATCTTTGATTTCAAATTTGAGTCCATTGGGACACACAACAGCCCTGTATTTATGGCGGGATCATTTTTGAATTATGGAGGTAATGGGAGGCAAAACAAGTGAGATGGTCTTGTAGCATGAAACTCGATTAACGTTAATTTAATGCCACATTGCGAGTGAAAATAGGCTAAATATACAATCGAATTGAAATCGTGGCTTTTTATCGCCATGTATTCGTCGCGAAATGTTATAAGCAACACACATAATTTCCAGTTGTAAGTTACAAAAAGTTGTAAATTCGCTATTCTGGATTGACTATGATGATCTAGTCTAGCAAGATGACAATATCCAAACTATCTTTCTTAATTGTTAATAGTTTATTTACTTAAGAACTCCTTACAAACAAAATAAACATGTGGTAGTGGTCGATTCAGCATAGCAACAGAATGTCCCCTATCTTGTAGTTTAGTACTACTATGAGTACTTGAGTTTAGTACTATTAGAACGTCCTATTTTGGGTCTGTTTGGGGCAGCTATCTTGAAGTTCTTTCTCAAAACTTACTATATTTACTCATTACAATTAATTTAACATCATTACTTCAAGTTAAGTCAGTGTCATTGACTCTTTTGTGTCAGTATATTGGTGGTCATTCAGGGTCATTCATAAAAATATGCACTCAGATATATTGCCTGATATATTGGGGGATTTACTTTTAGCAGTCTCACTAAAGTTACGCATAGGCCTATCTCACTTCCATATATTACATCAAAAGAAGTTATATAAAAATTCTATTTCTAGCATCCGAAACTCCACATACAGTTCACCAATATAATTAATCACATTGATATGTGACCAATGAAATCTTTATCAGTTTGTTCAATGTTTAGTAGAAATGACAGGGGTTGACCACTCACCCAGCTTATCCATCAGTGAATGGTTGCTAATCACAGATAATCTCTATTAACCACCTGCGAAAGTGTGACAAGTCTATTCATTGTCCTTTTAAAATTAAAGTGTCAATGACACTTTAGCTTAACTTGCTCTTACTGTATAATTATGATAATTGTCATTCATCGGACGAGTGTAAGAATATCTGTGATAAAATGCCTTTTGGTGTCGATGTTAACCTCCTTGATGTCTGCAGATTATGACATTAACTTCTGTGACAAGAGCATGTCGAGATAAAAAAATTTGATGCAGGGCCAAAATCACTCGTTCTCATCTACATGACAATGTAAAATTTCATGATGATTGGATGAAAGATGTGGGCTGTAGCCCGTGCTAAAGGAAATGTTAACAGACGGACAGACCCACAGACGTCGCATGATGGCAATAGCTCACTTGACTAAGTCAAGTTAAGCTAAAAAATGGCTCGGCTCTCATGTGTATGTTTCATGTTATGCTTTACTATTATTAGCTCAACTTGACAAAGTCAAGATGAGCTATTGGCATCCGTCCATCCAGCGTCAACTTTTGGTTTTGGCACACCCTACAGGTCACATTTATGAACGGATTCTCTCAAAACTTGCTAGGATTACTTAGTTCCATGAGTAGATGGGAACGTGCTATTTTGAGTCCGTTCCGAAATCCAAAGTGGCCACCATGGCTGCCATCTTCAATTTCTTTGGCACACCCTACAGGTCGCATTTCTGAATGGATTTTCTCAAAACTTGCTAGGATTACTTAGTACCATGAGTAGATGAGAACGTGCTATTTTGAGTCCGTTCCAAAATCCAAAGTGGCCACCATGGCTGCCATCTTTAATATTGAGCATTCTATGTATACGTTCTACTGTGGAATTTGCTCCAGTTTGTACAGAAGTTTGTATAAAAGTTTGTATAGAAGTTATTGTTGAATTGTTCAGCCAGATCGAATGAACGATAAGTCATAGAAAATACACTTGCAGCCAAGGCTGATAGACCAGTGTGTTGTGTTTTGAGCAAACCATTTCCGGATGCACGGACGGATGGACGGACGCACGGACGGACACCAGCTATTTTAATATTCCCCCGAAATTTTTGTTCGGGCGACAATCAAACATTAGTCGATGACATTGCGTATTGTGACAAATAAGTATAATAGAATATCTAACAAACTGAATGAATATAATTTTAAACACACATAGTCCATGACATTGTTTATACATGTATGCCATGGAACGAATAAGCGACCCCATCATACAATAGTAAGACTCATTCACATGTTTAATATTTAATGGACATGTACTCTTGGGTGCCAAATAAGTGTGCTGGCACGTTTATTAATTTTTGAGGAATATGTTGGCCATCACTATTAATTGGTCATCTATCTCATATATATTTTGAAGACCTCTGTCTGTTTGTCTGTCTGTCTGTATGTTTGTCATTAATACAAATCTACGATTCTCGACCGATCGGGACGAAACTTGGTACGTGTGTGTAGTTTGACCAGGCGGTGGAGGTTGTCGTATTGGCGAGCCCGTGCGACGCCCGTGCAGCGCATGCGCAGACGAGATCTCGGAAACGGGTGGAGCTATCGACTTGAAATTTGGTATGTGAATGTATCTCGCCCCGGATACGAATTTTATCGGGTCGCCGAGCCCGTGCGACGCCAGCTTCGCGCATGCGCAGACCAGATCTCGGAAACGGGTGATGCTAACGACTTGAAATTTGGTTTTTGAATAGCCCGGATGAATAGCCCGGACAACGTCGGGCTCATCGGCTAGTCTCATATATATTTTGAAGACCTCTGTCTGTTTGTCTGTCTGTATGTTTGTCATTAATACAAATCTACGATTCTCGACCGATCGGGACGAAACTTGGTACGTGTGTGTAGTTTGACCAGGCGGTGAACGTTGTCGTATTGACATGCCCGTGCGGCGCCCGCTTCGCGCATGCGCAGACGAGATCTGGAAACGGGTGGAGCTATCGACTTGAAATTTGGTATGTGAATGTATCTTGCCCCGGATACGAATTTTATCGGGTCGCCGAGCCCGTGCGACGCCAGCTTCGCGCATGCGCAGACGAGATCTCGGAAACGGGTGGAGCTATCGACTTGAAATTTGGTATGTGAATGTATCTTGCCCCGGATACGAATTGTATCGGGTCGCCGAGCCCGTGCGACGCCAGCTTCGCGCATGCGCAGACCAGATATCGGAAACGGGTAGAGCTATCGACTTGAAATTTGGTTTTTGAATAGCCCGGACAACGTCGGGCTCATCGTCTACTTGAAATTTGTTTTTTGAATAGCCCGGATGAATAGCCCGGACAACGACTTGAAATTTGGTTTTTGAATAGCTATCGACTTGAAATTTGGTTTTTGAATAGCCCGGACAACGTCGGGCTCATCGGCTAGTCTCATATATATTTTGAAGACCTCTGTTTGTTTGTTTGTTTGTCTGTATGTCTGTATGTCATTTATACAAATCTACGATTCTCGACCGATCGGGACGAAACTTGGTACGTGTGTGTAGTTTGACCAGGCGGTCGTCGTTGTCGTATTGGCGAGCCCGTGCGACGCCCATGCAGCGCATGCGCAGACGAGATCTCGGAAACGGGTGGAGCTATCGACTTGAAATTTGGTTTTTGAATAGCCCGGACAACGTCGGGTTCATCGGCTAGTCTACTATATAATTTGAGACTTCCGTATATATATATATATATATGTGTGTGTGTATATGTGGGTACTTCATAGAATCGAAAACGCGTGTAGGAACGGGCATCCCCACGGCAATGTCGGCTTATAAGACATCTTTACTACACATGACAGCCGATGGACAATTGGTCTCTATATATGTACCAAAATTACGCCGCGTTGGTGACTGGGAAATTCCAGGGAATGCCGATTGAGCTCAAACTTGCTACCTACGGGAAGTGTCATATATATGAGTGTGTCCTTCATAGACTCGAACCGATTGAGCTCAAACTTGCTAAATATTGACTGGGAAATTACAGGGAATGCCGATTGAGCTCAAACTTGCTACCTACGGGAAGTGTCATATATATGTGTGTGTCCTTTATAGACTCGAACCGATAGAGCTCAAACTTGCTAAATACGGGAAGTGTCATGGACGGGTTCATTGAAAAACAAAAAAAATTCGGGTAAAATTGAAAAACAAAATTAAAAAGGCACAATTAACTCATTGAAAAACCAAAAAAAATCGGGTAAAATTTAAAAACAAAAAATTAAATTAAAAAATTAAAAAGGCACAATTAACTCATTGAAAAACAAAAAAAATTAACTCATTTAAAAACATATATATCTTTATTTCCTCCTTTCACGGAGAGTTATGAATAATATAAATTGACAAAAGGAAATTCAAATAATACAAGAACAGTAAACATATATACAGTGGACATAACAACAAAGAATAGTCGCTAGGAGTTCAGCAAGCATACCCACACACGCATACACCATGTATATATTGATACGAACAGACACCCATCGTACATACTCGCACGCCATCATGCATGCAAATCCCACTCTAATACATGCATGCACACATACATATCCATACTCACACACAGACAGATATTCATACACGCATATATATATATATATATATATATATATATAAACAGCGCGCAGACATACATACATCGCACAGACGCATGACCCATCGCCAGTGATGACACACATATGGTTCATGAACATGAAATAGTATTTAGACACATGTATTAGATTTTGTACTATGCAATCAAGGTTATGTTGAGTTTCTTAGCTGTTGTTCTTATAACTTGACGTCCGCGTTGTCGATTAGACTTGTCCGAATTGTGTGATAATCATGCCACAGGCAATATGTGCTACAGACCATGAAGTCTGTGAACATGTCAGCTTCACAAATGATATCGAAAAATTCTCTTGGCCGTGCAGTGAGGAAAACATTTAATTGGATATCTGGACTGAGGCTATCCAGTTTTAGAATACATGGAATATCGAATTTATTCATCAGTTCATACCATATATCATTGCGGTATTCCGCAATCGCTGGGCAGTTCATAATAACATGTAAGGGGAGATCGTCGTAATCCCCACCACACTTGCTACAAGTTAGTGATACGGGCCCAGTACAATCTATGATTCCACCCACAGTCAGGTATGCTATTTTGTGTCTTGGGAATTTTCGACAGCATCGCCACAGGTGAGAGACAGTTAACTTTGGATGTATGTTATGAAAGCGATGGAGTGATTTGTCGCTCGCCGCGCTTTCCCATTCGGATTTTGTATAATCGGAAATTGCCTTGCGCACTATACCTTTCCAAATCTGCTTTGTTGGGAAATCACTATGAGATACATAATTGGTGAGGTATGGCATCAACTGGTGGCTCTCTATGATATCTACAATGTCGGCAATGAATGAATACTTAGAAACCCCAGTTATGAAGAAAGAGTGCAGCCTTAGCAAGAATACAGATTTGGCTGCCTTCTCTGTACTGAGAGTACACAAGCTGCTGAAAAATAGGAGCTTCTTTTTTTTCACTAAAACTTTTAGCGTTTCCGATACCCATTAACCCTTCTGCGATGTTGGTACGTGTTTGATAATGAAGACCTTGAATCTTTTTAAGACAAAATCGGTGCGTTCTTTCCAGAGACAAAATATCAGAATCAGTCATACCACACAGCAGTTCGCATCCGAAGAGGCCCCTTGGTAAAACGATGGATGTGTATAATTTCCTACTGCTTGTTGGCGTTATACCACCTGCATACATACCTATGTTCGACAGTGAGAAATAGCTTGATCTGAGTTTTGTTTTTATTACGTCTATGGCGTTACCTTTGTGATTGAATTTGTGTATAGGGACGCCTAAGTGAACCAAACTCTGGACCTCAGACAGTTGTTTTCCACAAAGAGTCCATGCCCTATTACAACTAGCCTTAGTGTGCCCGTTCTTGCTTTCATTGAAGACAATAACTACTGTCTTTTGTTCATTATATTTATATCTCCATTTGCGACTGTAGTTTGTGCATATATTCATTAGGTGCTGCAGGCCATTTTCCGAAACAGAGATCAAGGTCATATCATCGGCTTGTGTCGGGCATGAACAATTTATAGAGAACATATTTAGTCCTGCTCCCGAATTTGCAAGCTATGTTAAGAGCTGATCAACGAAGATCATGTAGAACAAAGGTGAAATGACGTCCCCTTGTTTTGTTCCCTGCTCTATCTGAAATTTTCTGGACTGACAATTCCCATATTTTACATGACAAGAAGTACCTGTAAGCATTTGATGAAACAGTAGCCATATTTTCTCATCAAAACCGAGGAGATGAAGTTTATAGAGAAGACCATTTATCCATACGGTATCAAATGCCTTCTGGACATCAAGGAAACATGTGAACAACTTACTGTCGTTTTCTGATGCAAATTCTTTAGATTCGTAAATAAGAAACGCGATAGCTGTCAAATAACTTTCGGGGTTTGTTGCCTCCTTTGTACAGAGGAACGATTATCCCAATCTTAGCCGGTTCTGGTATATGAGAAAACATCATGATACCCGTCAATAGTGCAGTTAGGCATTTGATCAATGCTGTACCACCAAGGACCAAGTGTTCATTATAAACATTATCCCACCCCGAAGCTTTGTTCAAGTTGAGTGTTTTGAGCGTGTTCTCGACTTCATCTTCAAGTACAGGTTCAGTGACATATTTAGAGTTACTCCCCGTTTTACAGTATTGGCCATTTGCGAGGTCTGCGACGGTGTCGTTAACAATTTGAAGGTGGTTCTCGTCAAAGCTATCATGTACCAATGGTTTGTATAGTGACTCAAAGTGGTCGGCCCATCCATCTGATATTTCTGAGGAATTTCTTAAAGTTGCCCCGTTGTATTCAAAAATCTTGTTTGGTCTATTCTCATAATTTCGCCTAGAATTTATTATTTTAAAGAATGACCCTTGATCTACTTCAGCAGCGGTGTCTAGCTCATTGTTACGATCACTCAAATTTTGATTGCAGCATTTCCTAAACTCCCGTCTGAAGGCGCATTTTCTAGACTTATATTCTACATATAATGCATGATCCACTTCCCGAGGTCTACCAGCAGTGATCCAATTCCGTCTGCTTGTTGTCATGTGAGCGTGCAAGTCCTTCAAGTGACTGTTCCAAAACGGTTTGAGGTGGCTTTTGAATGTTTTTTGTGGAATTATTTCACTCGACGCTCGTTGAATTGCTGAAATAATATTATTATAAAGAGCGTCTACATCACCTCTGCTATTTATGTTATAGCTTTGTGGAAGAAGCGATGCTAGAGTGTATTTATACTGACTCATTAAGTTTGGTGAGGATCTAAATTTCTTCCAGTTATACAAGGGGGTCGAGTTAGATCTCCGTTTGGAACTGTCGGCTTGAATGTCACATCTGAATAAACATACAATTGGTCTATGGTTAGAAATATCAGTAACGTCATCATCAATAATTTCAGCATGCACGAGAGTCATATAAATGTCTCTCTGTGAATACAACACATAATCAATAGACGTGCCATCACCACCAGTGGCAGGAACAAAAGTTGCTTTTCTGCCAGCGCAAAGGTTACTTTCATTTACTGGTACAAACTGTTTTGGTTCGAGTACTCTGCGGAGAGAGTTGTCTCGCGGACGTGATCTTGAAAGGGTACAATTGAAATCGCCCATGATAATAACATGACCTAGAGAAAAGTAAGTATCTATGATATCACCGAGTGCTTGTGTATATTGTAAATGAAATTCGTCTGTATAGTTGGTTGACGGTAGATACACTTGGAATATGTATAGGTGATCTGCTTCAGGTAATTCAACTTGGATACCACAAATTATATCGTCATCAATTTGTATGGTTGATACATAGGGGTCTAGAACTTCTTTCCATATAAGGGCCACGCCACCTTTATGTCTCCCCCGCTGATGGGGTAGCCTTTGAGAGAAATCACACACAATGTGACATTTGTAGTTGACTAGCATAGGTTCGAGTATATGAGAGTTGTGTTCGTGTAGCCAATGTTCACTGATACCACAAATATCTATGTTCCTCTCGTGAATCATGTCATTCAAGAAGGCAACGGATATGGAATCAGCCGATGCCGAAAGACCAGTACAATTCCAAGTGGCTATAGCTATCTGTGCCTGTGACATTGTCAATTACAGTAAAATATACAACATGAGTACAATGAGGTATAACAAGAAAAAGAAGCCAGAGTATCATAAACCATATGACATAATTATATGTTCAATTCCCATTATACTGGGTTTGTCGTCTATCGAAATCATTTTGAGAAAGCCAGAGTCGACAGAATATTTGACGCGGCCAGAAGTTCTTATTGATTACTTTTGTCATGTCATCTTCGTGTATATTTATTCTGGCAGAAATAGTATGTT
This sequence comes from Siphonodentalium dalli, assembly GCA_032622095.1. Taxonomy (NCBI): domain Eukaryota; kingdom Metazoa; phylum Mollusca; class Scaphopoda; order Gadilida; family Siphonodentaliidae; genus Siphonodentalium; species Siphonodentalium dalli. The sequence continues at coordinate 208,362,232 of CP136065.1, forward strand.
CTTTCCTACTATGCATCATGCGAAAAATTGAGAAACGAACGCCGGCGTCAGTGAGATAGTCCTGAATGGCTCGTATTTATCGGCGTGTTGTGTTTTATGCGCATTGAATTTTCCGTCTGACTACCACTTGTGGTGGCGACCTGTGTCTCCTGTGGTGTTGTACGTTAGGGCGACGTTGTTGGAGATTGTCGTCATTTTCAAAAGTCGTTGGTGGTCGCTTTTGATTATGAGTGCTTGTGTCGTTTCTCTGTCTCGAAGTATTGCCTTGTCCTTTATTCCCATTTCGAGTGACTTCAGAATATGTGCGATTTGTGTACGATTCATCGAAGTCGTCAACTATAATAGAGTTATAGGACTTAGTTGTCTGGCCGTTTGGACTGCTGGTAATTTGTTTGTTGGGACTAGCATTTAGTAGCTGTTGATTAAACATCTGCTGTTGATTGTACATGTGGTTTAATCTATTATTGATTCCATTCATAGTATGAGTGGTGAAGTCCTGGAAAAGGCCGGCAATCTCTCGTGAGAATTTGTTTAGTTTTATATTCATTTTATCCATACATTTTAACTCAATGCGTTCATCAGTTTCAGTTGGTTTTGGTTCAGATTCCGCATTCGCATTAACACTTTCATCGCGTGGCGAGTTAGCATCATCGTGTAAGGAATTTGAATTGTCGTCCGTGTTTTCGTCTGAATTTATTTTAGAATCCGTAGCATCCTTGTTTGGATCACAAATTTTCACATTCTGTTTTGGAACATTTTGTTGTTTTTGTTTATTTTTGCCTTTGAGTGTTCCTATGTACCCTGTGTTGGAATTAACTGATCTTGTCAGCGACTGTATTTCATCGCGCATTGATTCCTTGTCCATTTTAATATCTCGTATGTCACTTTTCAGTTTCGATACTCCTGAACATCTTTCATCGGCCGTACGCTCGATATCAAGCTGATTCACTTCAATTTGTTCCTCAATTTTATCAATTCTCTCGGATAGCTGGTTTAAGAGTGTGTCATTGTTATTCATTCTGGCCATGAGAGTATTCATCGCTTTTGGCTAGTTTGGCAGAATATGTTTTATTTTGCTCCTTCATTTCCGAAACAGTTTTATATAAATCTGATAAGCTGTGAACTGGTCCAAATTGAGTCGAGTTAGCAATATTTTCCAATATCTCCTTTGGTGAATTAGAAATTTCAGAATACTCGGGTATGTCATGTTGATTGCTGATCATAACTTTAGGAGCTGTTAACAAATCTGACATATGGTCTGGTTTCTTGTCGAGAATGCACAACATCATTTGATAAATGTCGTGGGAATATTTCACCGCAAGCGTTGTTTCCCTGTCAGCTGACATTTCTCGGTTGACTCGCCTCTGCTTGACGGAGGAGTTCAGATTAATGTCAAGTCTTCCAGATTTTGCCAATTTGATTATTTCCTCGAATACGGAGGCTCGCATTTCTTTTAGAGTTGCAGCACGCCACTGTGTTGCATTTAATAGGACATCGACAACATTCCCTTTTGGCGTATTCCGAACATACTGTAGAACCCATGAAAGATATGTGCTGAAATCAACTGTCGTGGGCCCCGTTTCTGTTAATTTAACAAAGGTAGCAGAGAGGTCTATGGGTTCCCGCAAATTTATAGAGGCCATCTCGTTTAGTTTTTCCATTGCTTCATCACAATTAATGTTATCATCACGATGGCAGGGAACTGATGAGCTCTCAGTGTCTTGCGTCTGATTTTCGCATACATGCGCACATGATGGCACGATGTCATTTGTGTCAAACCCAGGAACATTATTGTCCGGTCCATAGAGAACCCTATCTGTTTCCGTGAATATTCCTTCCATGCTCAATTAGTTAAGTTGAGTGCCTGATCAGAGAATATGCAGTCACACGATCATACCGGTAATTCAGTGTCATGTCATTAAGACCGTCCATGTATTGTGTGTACTATGTTCACTGAACCATGACATTTTCCCACGGTCAAGGGTCTAGTACTATACGGAATCTGGTGAGTACAGTTCACGAAACAGTGCAAGCAGGTAGGGAAAACATGGCGGCACACATAAACAATAGAAGTATCTATGGCTTCGAACTTTGATGAGTCGTCGGTAGCAAACAATGTATATTACCATCGTCGATCGTCCCATCTCGGATCATGATTCTGGTCAGTGGAATATCCGCTGATATTCTGTAGAGCAATACAGTCGATATGTAGCTACATCTTCAGGTCTGGCAAATGTGAGAATACAGCTACAATAGCTGTATTCAGCTAACCTAGCTGTATTCAGCTATATATTATACTCTCAAACCGGCTGTTTTTCGATAATAAACTAGAAGCGCTAATTTGCGCATCAAAATTAGGCTACCCTATTCTCCGGCCACCCTCAACCAAATCAAAATCGTCGCTTGTGTTCTGACAAAGTGTTGCCTTTTGTCGGCACGGCGATGGTGATTATGTGTAAAAACTTACTACGGCGGTCGATGTCGGTCATAACGGTTAATAACTCTCTTATGCAATGCGGAATACCTTGAAAAATACATTAAATACAATATTTATCACCGAAGATGGAACATCTTAATCATTCCCGGAAGTATCAATAAAGCAAAACAGGACATTGTATTGTATTTAACAACATGGTTTATTCTATATAATAGCACAAAAGGTAAGAATGCAAGATGTCAGCCAATAAGCGTCTTGTTCGGTCGGTGTCCAGACAGTCTGGAATCGCGAATGACTCTAATAGAGGCAAAGAGATAATGATTGCTTGAATAATAAAGTGAGTAGATGGGCGCGAAGCGCCCGGGATGGTCGAAAAGATCGAGTGATCTTCTCCTTCACTGATTGCTTGATAGTCAGTGATGCAGTTATATACAAACTTGTAACAACAAATGATGAGACCATCTCATTATGGGGGGGGGGGGGCATCAAAACATTGTTCATATTAATTCTATTGTGACCTACAACTTGTGAGTTGTTTTAAATCAAACCACATTTAGACTATCAAAACATTGTGTGACTTCTATAGTGAGAGGGTTTCATGACTCCATCTTTGAAGTTTTAATTTAGAACATGTATCCATGAAACTACTAACATAGAAGGAAAATGTGAGGATAATGACCCCAGGTGTATAACACTAGTCAAGTAAGTTAGTAACCAAGTGTTTTACCTGATACTATTAACATATCATAGTCATGTCACATTTCAGATACAAATGCTGATGTGTTAACTTGTTATATTGGTCTGTATTTTTGGAATGTAATTGAAAATGTAATTGAAATGTAATTGAAATTACACCCCTTTTCTAAATGTAATTAATTACATTCAATTACATGTAATTGAAAAAACCTTCAATTACAAATTACATCCAATTACTTGGGAAAATGTAATTAATTACATTCAATTACAATTACAAATTACAATTACCCCAACCCTGTGTCCAGTTCTGTTCTGTCATTCTCGGTAGCTGGGAGTGACGTCACATCCTCGGGTGCACTCGGACCGGATAACCGGTACTCTTCGGGACCTAATACCGCTACATTCCCCCAAGCTTTGAAAAGAAGGCCCTGTTGGAGGGGGTTGAAGAATTCGTCCAGCCATCGTCATTAGTCAGTCCAAGTTTCAACAAGACTTCTGTTACGTCATAGGCCTCCGTGGGCTCGGTTGCAGAGTCTTGTAGTCGACACATTGGATCCTGAACATCGGATGACTGACGAACACTTGTAACTTGGTCGAGGAAGGCACCGTCATTTGGATGGCTGGCAGAGTGGAATTTCTCAGCATCTCGTATCATCCAACTACCAATTTCTGTCATATCTGGTAATGTCATCGCCATTGTATCGGTCAAATGATTGTCTGGCCAGCTGGTTTACACCGCCCAATGTCTTGGCTCCATTGGGTGACCAGTTAAGTTCTTGATCCGGAACGCATGTCGTAGTTACAGTGAGTTCCTTCTGTCGAACCGTATAGAGGTGGTCTGCACTATATATAATCTGGCCAGGGTGAATAGCTGCTGACATTCACTTCTTGGTCCACTCGACCGATAACCATTGACTGGGTTCTGCGTGTTATGCTTCGTGGAATATGTACATCGATGCAGAGTGAAAGAGAAACCGGGGCCCAGCATTCTCAGTACAACATACAAATGGTGGTTCAATGTCGGTGTAGTATATCAGCTGGCCCGATATCCATTACCGACAACGCAACCCCAATGTTGGATTCACTCATTGCTGCACTAACTGTGAACATCATTTAAACGTTGCGAACAAGCATATGATTATGTTCAGTGGGTCATGGAGGTACATTTCCATACTGGAACCCGCATCATTCTGGCGACAAGTAATGGTCTTAATAGTTTGCCATGGGGTCTGATAATACTCTGACCATGGCTGTGGATCTCTTCATTGTAGATAGTAATTATGATCCACGTCTGATTCGGAAGCCTTTGCCACCAGGATCCCAAGGCCATTGATCTGGAGAACCTGCTTTATTTCGGAGCCAGGTGTGATCCATTGGATTCTGGCTTGGGTTCTCCCTGTATGTTTGGTCTGTTCTTATTACATGTATGTAACCTGTACTTAGTTTGGATATACAGGTAGACCCACCTGCTGGACTGCTCACAAATTGGGGCGATTCTGTACCAAAATCTCCATTGCTGCCAGGCCTCAAATGGACATATTTCTTCACCACATCGCTGTCTTGGTGATCATCATGTGGTGAATGGTGATTCTGGTACGGCTTCTCGCGTTGACCATTTGATATTGGCAGTGCACAGCGACTATCTTCCGGACTGTCATTACATAACTTATGGTTCGGCTGGTCATGATCATATAGTATTGGTGACAACACATCATTTGTGGTTACGAGAGGCTCCATATACTGCTCAGGTGATTCATTGTCGAAGAGCATCGCCTTGTTCATATGACCCACATTTTCATCAGAAGAGTCAAAGGAAACCGGTCTTAGAACTGTTGATACAGCATCTGAGACATTAGCGGGCGACTCCAGAACTGTTTGAACAGCGTCTGAGATGTTAGTGGATGCCGAATCATCATCATAGGAGCCTGATGTGATTGAATACATGGTCGAGTCAAAGCCAATTGTCTCGAATTCAAGGAAGGATGTATCGCCATCGGATGTCAAAGACTGTGTGAGAAGAGGGATCTGGGCGTCTCTCAGATCGCCTCTGTCTCCACCTGACCATCCTTGCTGCTGAAGCCGAACTGCATCTTCTTCAGAATCTATTGAATTCATCTCCAGAGAAACGCTATCGTCCCATTCTAGATTGATATCATAGATCGGCGACTCTTCATCTTGTAAGAAGCCTGTGTTGGCATCGTGGTTGATATATGTCTCATCCGGTGATAGTGGTTTATGCTGAACTGCATTTCTTGCATAGAATGCATACTCCTCTGGTGTCAGAAGTTGCATGTCTTCTATTTCAGACTGTACGTTCAGCAGTTTGTCGGACAAGGTTGTCAGTTCCTGTACCAGTGTCCCTGGTTGTTCACAGTTGGAAAATTGCCCAGACGCAGAATCATTTACCTCCAATACTAAAGCGGGTGTCGGCCTAATAGGAAGACTCGTGGTTGTTGGAGCTTCAGTCTTCAACTCAGAGCTGGGATACATCAGAGTTGGATCGAGAGACTCAGATCTGGATGTCAATGTTTCTGGCAATGGCGATATTGGGACATCATAATCTCGGAAATCGAGACGGGGAGGATCCCTGTGCATTGAAGAAGACCCGGGAAACCATTCTTCTGAGGGTGGATCACTCTGCGCCGAAGAAGTTTGTCGAGAATCCTTGCCGACCTGGAGCTTTGTGACTATATTATTGTCAGCTACTTCTTCCCCAACTAATTCAATTGGGTTGCCCTCCACTCTCTTATTTCCCTGTGCCGACTTGATGGCTATTGTTGACGGCGGATTGTCCAGGACTGCCGTTTTGGATGCCATCTTTTCTGTTAATCCGCCTTGTAGCAACTTTTTGACAAGTAAGTCAGGCCCGGCATTCTCAGTACAACATACAAATGGTGGTTCAATGTCGGTGTAGTATATCAGCTGGCCCGATATCCATTACCGACAACGCAACCCCAATGTTGGATTCACTCATTGCTGCATTAACTGTGAACATCATTTAAACGTTGCGAACAAGCATATGATTATGTTCAGTGGGTCATGGAGGTACATTTCCATACTGGAACCCGCATCATTCTGGCGACAAGTAATGGTCTTAATAGTTTGCCATGGGGTCTGATGATACTCTGACCATGGCTGTGGATCTCTTCATTGTAGATAGTAATTATGATCCACGTCTGATTCGGAAGCCTTTGCCACCAGGATCCCAAGGCCATTGATCTGGAGAACCTGCTTTATTTCGGAGCCAGGTGTGATCCATTGGATTCTGGCTTGGGTTCTCCCTGTATGTTTGGTCTGTTCTTATTACATGTATGTAACCTGTACTTAGTTTGGATATACAGGTAGACCCACCTGCTGGACTGCTCACAAATTGGGGCGATTCTGTACCAAAATCTCCATTGCTGCCAGGCCTCAAATGGACATATTTCTTCACCACATCGCTGTCTTGGTGATCATCATGTGGTGAATGGTGATTCTGGTACGGCTTCTCGCGTTGACCATTTGATATTGGCAGTGCACAGCGACTATCTTCCGGACTGTCATTACATAACTTATGGTTCGGCTGGTCATGATCATATAGTATTGGTGACAACACATCATTTGTGGTTACGAGAGGCTCCATATACTGCTCAGGTGATTCATTGTCGAAGAGCATCGCCTTGTTCATATGACCCACATTTTCATCAGAAGAGTCAAAGGAAACCGGTCTTAGAACTGTTGATACAGCATCTGAGACATTAGCGGGCGACTCCAGAACTGTTTGAACAGCGTCTGAGATGTTAGTGGATGCCGAATCATCATCATAGGAGCCTGATGTGATTGAATACATGGTCGAGTCAAAGCCAATTTTCTCGAATTCAAGGAAGGATGTATCGCCATCGGATGTCAAAGACTGTGTGAGAAGAGGGATCTGGGCGTCTCTCAGATCGCCTCTGTCTCCACCTGACCATCCTTGCTGCTGAAGCCGAACTGCATCTTCTTCAGAATCTATTGAATTCATCTCCAGAGAAACGCTATCGTCCCATTCTAGATTGATATCATAGATCGGCGACTCTTCATCTTGTAAGAAGCCTGTGTTGGCATCGTGGTTGATATATGTCTCATCCGGTGATAGTGGTTTATGCTGAACTGCATTTCTTGCATAGAATGCATACTCCTCTGGTGTCAGAAGTTGCATGTCTTCTATTTCAGACTGTACGTTCAGCAGTTTGTCGGACAAGGTTGTCAGTTCCTGTACCAGTGTCCCTGGTTGTTCACAGTTGGAAAATTGCCCAGACGCAGAATCATTTACCTCCAATACTAAAGCGGGTGTCGGCCTAATAGGAAGACTCGTGGTTGTTGGAGCTTCAGTCTTCAACTCAGAGCTGGGATACATCAGAGTTGGATCGAGAGACTCAGATCTGGATGTCAATGTTTCTGGCAATGGCGATATTGGGACATCATAATCTCGGAAATCGAGACGGGGAGGATCCCTGTGCATTGAAGAAGAACCGGGAAACCATTCTTCTGAGGGTGGATCACTCTGCGCCGAAGAAGTTTGTCGAGAATCCTTGCCGACCTGGAGATTTGTGACTATATTATTGTCAGCTACTTCTTCCCCAACTAATTCAATTGGGTTGCCCTCCACTCTCTTATTTCCCTGTGCCGACTTGATGGCTATTGTTGACGGCGGATTGTCCAGGACTGCCGTTTTGGATGCCATCTTTTCTGTTAATCCGCCTTGTAGCAACTTTTTGACAAGTAAGTCAGGCCCGGCATTCTCAGTACAACATACAAATGGTGGTTCAATGTCGGTGTAGTATATCAGCTGGCCCGATATCCATTACCGACAACGCAACCCCAATGTTGGATTCACTCATTGCTGCATTAACTGTGAACATCATTTAAACGTTGCGAACAAGCATATGATTATGTTCAGTGGGTCATGGAGGTACATTTCCATACTGGAACCCGCATCATTCTGGCGACAAGTAATGGTCTTAATAGTTTGCCATGGGGTCTGATGATACTCTGACCATGGCTGTGGATCTCTTCATTGTAGATAGTAATTATGATCCACGTCTGATTCGGAAGCCTTTGCCACCAGGATCCCAAGGCCATTGATCTGGAGAACCTGCTTTATTTCGGAGCCAGGTGTGATCCATTGGATTCTGGCTTGGGTTCTCCCTGTATGTTTGGTCTGTTCTTATTACATGTATGTAACCTGTACTTAGTTTGGATATACAGGTAGACCCACCTACTGGACTGCTCACAAATTGGGGCGATTCTGTACCAAAATCTCCATTGCTGCCAGGCCTCAAATGGACATATTTCTTCACCACATCGCTGTCTTGGTGATCATCATGTGGTGAATGGTGATTCTGGTACGGCTTCTCGCGTTGACCATTTGATATTGGCAGTGCACAGCGACTATCTTCCGGACTGTCATTACATAACTTATGGTTCGGCTGGTCATGATCATATAGTATTGGTGACAACACATCATTTGTGGTTACGAGAGGCTCCATATACTGCTCAGGTGATTCATTGTCGAAGAGCATCGCCTTGTTCATATGACCCACATTTTCATCAGAAGAGTCAAAGGAAACCGGTCTTAGAACTGTTGATACAGCATCTGAGACATTAGCGGGCGACTCCAGAACTGTTTGAACAGCGTCTGAGATGTTAGTGGATGCCGAATCATCATCATAGGAGCCTGATGTGATTGAATACATGGTCGAGTCAAAGCCAATTTTCTCGAATTCAAGGAAGGATGTATCGCCATCGGATGTCAAAGACTGTGTGAGAAGATGGATCTGGGCGTCTCTCAGATCGCCTCTGTCTCCACCTGACCATCCTTGCTGCTGAAGCCGAACTGCATCTTCTTCAGAATCTATTGAATTCATCTCCAGAGAAACGCTATCGTCCCATTCTAGATTGATATCATAGATCGGCGACTCTTCATCTTGTAAGAAGCCTGTGTTGGCATCGTGGTTGATATATGTCTCATCCGGTGATAGTGGTTTATGCTGAACTGCATTTCTTGCATAGAATGCATACTCCTCTGGTGTCAGAAGTTGCATGTCTTCTATTTCAGACTGTACGTTCAGCAGTTTGTCGGACAAGGTTGTCAGTTCCTGTACCAGTGTCCCTGGTTGTTCACAGTTGGAAAATTGCCCAGACGCAGAATCATTTACCTCCAATACTAAAGCGGGTGTCGGCCTAATAGGAAGACTCGTGGTTGTTGGAGCTTCAGTCTTCAACTCAGAGCTGGGATACATCAGAGTTGGATCGAGAGACTCAGATCTGGATGTCAATGTTTCTGGCAATGGCGATATTGGGACATCATAATCTCGGAAATCGAGACGGGGAGGATCCCTGTGCATTGAAGAAGACCCGGGAAACCATTCTTCTGAGGGTGGATCACTCTGCGCCGAAGAAGTTTGTCGAGAATCCTTGCCGACCTGGAGCTTTGTGACTATATTATTGTCAGCTACTTCTTCCCCAACTAATTCAATTGGGTTGCCCTCCACTCTCTTATTTCCCTGTGCCGACTTGATGGCTATTGTTGACGGCGGATTGTCCAGGACTGCCGTTTTGGATGCCATCTTTTCTGTTAATCCGCCTTGTAGCAACTTTTTGACAAGTAAGTCAGGCCCGGCATTCTCAGTACAACATACAAATGGTGGTTCAATGTCGGTGTAGTATATCAGCTGGCCCGATATCCATTACCGACAACGCAACCCCAATGTTGGATTCACTCATTGCTGCATTAACTGTGAACATCATTTAAACGTTGCGAACAAGCATATGATTATGTTCAGTGGGTCATGGAGGTACATTTCCATACTGGAACCCGCATCATTCTGGCGACAAGTAATGGTCTTAATAGTTTGCTATGGGGTCTGATGATACTCTGACCATGGCTGTGGATCTCTTCATTGTAGATAGTAATTATGATCCACGTCTGATTCGGAAGCCTTTGCCACCAGGATCCCAAGGCCATTGATCTGGAGAACCTGCTTTATTTCGGAGCCAGGTGTGATCCATTGGATTCTGGCTTGGGTTCTCCCTGTATGTTTGGTCTGTTCTTATTACATGTATGTAACCTGTACTTAGTTTGGATATACAGGTAGACCCACCTGCTGGACTGCTCACAAATTGGGGCGATTCTGTACCAAAATCTCCATTGCTGCCAGGCCTCAAATGGACATATTTCTTCACCACATCGCTGTTTTGGTGATCATCATGTGGTGAATGGTGATTCTGGTACGGCTTCTCGCGTTGACCATTTGATATTGGCAGTGCACAGCGACTATCTTCCGGACTGTCATTACATAACTTATGGTTCGGCTGGTCATGATCATATAGTATTGGTGACAACACATCATTTGTGGTTACGAGAGGCTCCATATACTGCTCAGGTGATTCATTGTCGAAGAGCATCGCCTTGTTCATATGACCCACATTTTCATCAGAAGAGTCAAAGGAAACCGGTCTTAGAACTGTTGATACAGCATCTGAGACATTAGCGGGCGACTCCAGAACTGTTTGAACAGCGTCTGAGATGTTAGTGGATGCCGAATCATCATCATAGGAGCCTGATGTGATTGAATACATGGTCGAGTCAAAGCCAATTTTCTCGAATTCAAGGAAGGATGTATCGCCATCGGATGTCAAAGACTGTGTGAGAAGAGGGATCTGGGCGTCTCTCAGATCGCCTCTGTCTCCACCTGACCATCCTTGCTGCTGAAGCCGAACTGCATCTTCTTCAGAATCTATTGAATTCATCTCCAGAGAAACGCTATCGTCCCATTCTAGATTGATATCATAGATCGGCGACTCTTCATCATGTAAGAAGCCTGTGTTGGCATCGTGGTTGATATATGTCTCATCCGGTGATAGTGGTTTATGCTGAACTGCATTTCTTGCATAGAATGCATACTCCTCTGGTGTCAGAAGTTGCATGTCTTCTATTTCAGACTGTACGTTCAGCAGTTTGTCGGACAAGGTTGTCAGTTCCTGTACCAGTGTCCCTGGTTGTTCACAGTTGGAAAATTGCCCAGACGCAGAATCATTTACCTCCAATACTAAAGCGGGTGTCGGCCTAATAGGAAGACTCGTGGTTGTTGGAGCTTCAGTCTTCAACTCAGAGCTGGGATACATCAGAGTTGGATCGAGAGACTCAGATCTGGATGTCAATGTTTCTGGCAATGGCGATATTGGGACATCATAATCTCGGAAATCGAGACGGGGAGGATCCCTGTGCATTGTAGAAGACCCGGGAAACCATTCTTCTGAGGGTGGATCACTCTGCGCCGAAGAAGTTTGTCGAGAATCCTTGCCGACCTGGAGCTTTGTGACTATATTATTGTCAGCTACTTCTTCCCCAACTAATTCAATTGGGTTGCCCTCCACTCTCTTATTTCCCTGTGCCGACTTGATGGCTATTGTTGACGGCGGATTGTCCAGGACTGCCGTTTTGGATGCCATCTTTTCTGTTAATCCGCCTTGTAGCAACTTTTTGACAAGTAAGTCAGGCCCGGCATTCTCAGAACAACATACAAATGGTGGTTCAATGTCGGTGTAGTATATCAGCTGGCCCGATATCCATTACCGACAACGCAACCCCAATGTTGGATTCACTCATTGCTGCATTAACTGTGAACATCATTTAAACGTTGCGAACAAGCATATGATTATGTTCAGTGGGTCATGGAGGTACATTTCCATACTGGAACCCGCATCATTCTGGCGACAAGTAATGGTCTTAATAGTTTGCCATGGGGTCTGATGATACTCTGACCATGGCTGTGGATCTCTTCATTGTAGATAGTAATTATGATCCACGTCTGATTCGGAAGCCTTTGCCACCAGGATCCCAAGGCCATTGATCTGGAGAACCTGCTTTATTTCGGAGCCAGGTGTGATCCATTGGATTCTGGCTTGGGTTCTCCCTGTATGTTTGGTCTGTTCTTATTACATGTATGTAACCTGTACTTAGTTTGGATATACAGGTAGACCCACCTGCTGGACTGCTCACAAATTGGGGCGATTCTGTACCAAAATCTCCATTGCTGCCAGGCCTCAAATGGACATATTTCTTCACCACATCGCTGTCTTGGTGATCATCATGTGGTGAATGGTGATTCTGTTACGGCTTCTCGCGTTGACCATTTGATATTGGCAGTGCACAGCGACTATCTTCCGGACTGTCATTACATAACTTATGGTTCGGCTGGTCATGACCATATAGTATTGGTGACAACACATCATTTGTGGTTACGAGAGGCTCCATATACTGCTCAGGTGATTCATTGTCGAAGAGCATCGCCTTGTTCATATGACCCACATTTTCATCAGAAGAGTCAAAGGAAACCGGTCTTAGAACTGTTGATACAGCATCTGAGACATTAGCGGGCGACTCCAGAACTGTTTGAACAGCGTCTGAGATGTTAGTGGATGCCGAATCATCATCATATGAGCCTGATGTGATTGAATACATGGTCGAGTCAAAGCCAATTTTCTCGAATTCAAGGAAGGATGTATCGCCATCGGATGTCAAAGACTGTGTGAGAAGAGGGATCTGGGCGTCTCTCAGATCGCCTCTGTCTCCACCTGACCATCCTTGCTGCTGAAGCCGAACTGCATCTTCTTCAGAATCTATTGAATTCATCTCCAGAGAAACGCTATCGTCCCATTCTAGATTGATATCATAGATCGGCGACTCTTCATCTTGTAAGAAGCCTGTGTTGGCATCGTGGTTGATATATGTCTCATCCGGTGATAGTGGTTTATGCTGAACTGCATTTCTTGCATAGAATGCATACTCCTCTGGTGTCAGAAGTTGCATGTCTTCTATTTCAGACTGTACGTTCAGCAGTTTGTCGGACAAGGTTGTCAGTTCCTGTACCAGTGTCCCTGGTTGTTCACAGTTGGAAAATTGCCCAGACGCAGAATAATTTACCTCCAATACTAAAGCGGGTGTCGGCCTAATAGGAAGACTCGTGGTTGTTGGAGCTTCAGTCTTCAACTCAGAGCTGGGATACATCAGAGTTGGATCGAGAGACTCAGATCTGGATGTCAATGTTTCTGGCAATGGCGATATTGGGACATCATAATCTCGGAAATCGAGACGGGGAGGATCCCTGTGCATTGAAGAAGACCCGGGAAACCATTCTTCTGAGGGTGGATCACTCTGCGCCGAAGAAGTTTGTCGAGAATCCTTGCCGACCTGGAGCTTTGTGACTATATTATTGTCAGCTACTTCTTCCCCAACTAATTCAATTGGGTTGCCCTCCACTCTCTTATTTCCCTGTGCCGACTTGATGGCTATTGTTGACGGCGGATTGTCCAGGACTGCCGTTTTGGATGCCATCTTTTCTGATAATCCGCCTTGTAGCAACTTTTTGACAAGTAAGTCAGATTGTTTGGAGGTTGGCTGGTTGTAGGCCACTTGCCCTGCCATAGTGTCTTCTGGTGTGTTGACCGTTTGATTAGGATGGCGATATGCAGGAACACTGTCGGTCTCTATGGAACTCGTACATAATGGTTGGTCATGTGCGGCCATTCTGGATGCCATCTTCGTTTTCTCATCTCTGGCTCGCACTATGTGAACATCCAGGATATTCGCAGGGATAATCACCTCTGCTTCTTCATCAGAATGTAACTCTTCGTCGCTTACCATTTGAGCTAAAGACGATAATGATTCTTTAACCTCAAGATCTCGGGAATCGAGACGGGGAGGATCTATCTGCATTGAAGACTTGGACGACATTTCTTCTGAGGGCGATACTGGAACATCATAATCTCGGAAATCGAGACGGGGATGATTTCTCTGTATCGAAGACTTGGGAGACTTTTCTTCTGAGGGTGATACTGGAACCTCAAGGTCTCGGGAATCAAGACGGGGAGGATCTCTCTGTGCCAAAGAAGTTCGTAAGACTTTAATGTTGCTAGCCACCTCTTCCCTATCTAAATCCATTGGACTGCCCCTTGCTCTCTCACACCCATGTGTCGAGTCGGTGGTTATCGTCCCCGATTGGGTGTCCATAGCGACCGTGTTGGTTGCCATCTTCTGTGGAGAATCACTTTCGGATGAGAGGCGGATACCTTTAACCGGAGTTTCATGGCAAGTGGGTTTCAATGTGTGCGATTCGATGGAATTATCACAATACCCAACTAAGGGGTAATGATTTTCCAAACTGGAAATCTGTTTGTAGAACAACAGTATTTTGGAATGTATGTCCCTCCACTTTTGTACTTCCTTATTCCTTAATTGAAGCCTGAGTCTGATATTGTTACTTAAGTTCCTGACTACCTGGTAACGCATAAAGCTGTATCTAATAGCAATGTAAAGGCTTTCAAAATTCTTGTTGGATTTGTTCCATTCCTCTTCAACTTTTCCCCTCTCACGCTGTAGTTTGATAAATGTGGATGTTACGTTAATTCCACACAAGCCCCTATCCACATAGTCGTCAATTAATCTCAGCTTTTTGATCGCAAGACAGTCTGACTCTTTTTGCTCTTCTCGAAACCATTTGCTCTCATGTCCATACAGGATGTTGATTATTTCGTCCAACCTTTCGAGTTTCAATTTCCCAATTTCTAAAAATTCATCATGGGAATCGAGGAGGAAGTCATCGCTATACTTGGAAGTTTGATCTGGTAGGTTGTGACCTTGATTAGCACTGGACATCTTAATTGAACCCGCCCCTAAATAAATCAGGCGTAACAGGCTTATCAATTAATTTATTCCAATCCGATCAATCAGCGTCACGGTATGCAAATACCCAATTTCAAGCGTTTCAGAGTATGATTGGCAAATCAATTGATTAGTGCAATACTACAAGTGATTTGCCCTCTACTTCTGAAAACTTTGTAGGTACTTTTAATTAATTTATATCAATTTAAATCAATACACAAAGGAAAAAAAACAATTGAATATTCCAACAAGCAATCTGAGCAGCTATCTTATGAATAAATAATATATAATGCAATTTCCACAGGAATGATTGAACACAAACCGAGGTTCCAAAAAATCATTCCCAGCAAATCTGCATCAGGAAAATACACAACAGGGCTCAGAAAACTTAAGCAAAATTCCTAAGAGAACAAAAATAATGGAAATAAATATACCTATTCTGACACACTAAACATGATAATTATTGCACAGAGAATACATAACTTATACTATTTAATACCAAGCAATTAATTGAATACTGTGCAAATGTGTATCAAAAATTCACAAAAATTTATATCATATACATCAGGGTCTCCAAGGTACGAATAACTTGTTTTGAGAACCTGATCACAGTGACAAAAATATATGAAACAAAAACCAATTACATTTAGGTTAATCAGCTCTGAAAGTAAACATAACTTATATTGGCAAGCTGATTGCAAAACTACTGGTAGATAAAGTGAATCAATGTGTATCAATTTAACTACAAGATATAGGCTGGCTTAATCCAGTCCGTTTCTTATGATAAGAGTAATCTCACTGGAAGAACGGCAGGATTATGTAAGAAATTAAGGTATTGAACGGTTATGCCCGCATCAATTTCTAAATTTGAAGTTGGTCATTGAATGAACAAGAAATATAGATTCTGTTAACACAATGAAATATT
Organism: Siphonodentalium dalli; assembly: GCA_032622095.1. Lineage (NCBI taxonomy): Eukaryota > Metazoa > Mollusca > Scaphopoda > Gadilida > Siphonodentaliidae > Siphonodentalium > Siphonodentalium dalli. The sequence goes on from CP136065.1 coordinate 208,377,973, forward strand.
TATTCAGCCAGAGAGTTATGGAAATATAGAACTTAACAGAAGAAGTTGAATACATGGGAATTATGAACCAATTCAGAACCATACGGAAAATGCCTACTCAAAATACTACAAAAATATAACTTTATCTGATAGGCTACACACAAATAATTAATTCATTTATCAAAAATAACCACATACAAAATACTAATGAAAAAATATGCATATATCATAGATGTGTATATAATTTATTGAAGAATAAATCAGGGTCTCATAAGTTAATAAACTTATGCAGAGAAACTGATCACAGTGACATTAGAAATATAATAAATCAGTGTCTCAAAAGTACATATACTCATACAGAGAAACTAATCACAATGGCATGAAAATATATAAATAAATGCAAAACTACAATAAATTATTACCCAAATTTGAATTAAACGAGAAAACTCGCTTTAATTTATCAAAAGATCTGACTCAAATGTCAAAAGAAGTGGAACTCTAAGTTTTTATCCAAATTCTAATTAAATGAGACAACTCGCGTTATTTCGGGTGGTTAGGTTATCAAAATCTCTGATTCAAATGTCACATGGAGTGAAACTCATGTGGAGCTGTGTCTTATACATGTGGACTGTCCATACAAACTCTAATATTTGACATCAGATAGAACAAGTAGTTCCATACTGATTTTGCAAGAATTTCCTTTCAGTTGAAAACTGGTTGCGCTGGTTTAATTAATATATATATACTCAGTGGAAGCTGTTCAATTTAGTATATGAGCTGTTGAAGTTGATCAAATTACTGTCACATTTTAACTCTGGATATGTTGATATCTGCATTAAAGAATGAACATGTCATTTCAGGCTGCTTGGTTATCCATATTTAAATTAAACGAGTGACTCGCGTTAATCTATTAAAAGTCAAGAGCATGAAAATCATGTTGAGTCAACATTGAGAAATGTTGATGTCCAATTTAAACTCAGATATTTTATATCAGGTTGAACAATAAATTTCAGGCTGCTTTCAAAGTTTGTCAAGAATTTTATTTCAGTTGAATCGTGGTTGAGCTGGTATAACGAAAATTGTCCAATTTGTTGGGAACTGCCAAATTTATATTTTCAACACTGGTGTTTCACTGGTATGACATCTAAATTGGTTTGATGGGTGGAACAGAACTAATCATTTAGTTGGTTGTATTCATGTTGATTATTGATGAGTTGTGGTTGTGGCAGGTTCAAATCATCTGGCTGATTGAACTCCATTGTCATTGACATTTGTTTGAAAAATAGGAAACTTTATCTGACTGTAATTCTGTAGTCACTGGGCAGCGAAGTTGTTCAAACACCTTCCTCTCTCCCCTGTCTTCAAAAATTGGCCAGCTAGCTGTGGTGAAGAATTGATGTCCGGAAACTGTATTTTACGTGTGGTCTATTTTTAGACCACCGCGCTGGATTTTGAAGCAAACGGCAGCAGGAATGTAAAATTTACACATTTAAACATGTTGTCGTTAGTTTTCATCAATCAGAATATGAAATATATATATTTAGCAGCATTATTACAGTTGAAATATAACCGAACACTGAATGTATAATCTTCAGGAACGGAAAAACATGACGAAAATGGCAGAAATTCACAAGTCATTTTTACGAAAGTTTTTCACATCAAAATAAACTTCTCCGCGTGGATCCGTGGTTGCTTCGTCGCCAATAAAGCAGAACAGGAATCTACATTCGTATTTAGACATAGTTTATTCTATACATTAATACAAGATGTCACAGTAAAACAACATGTCAGCCAAATAGGTGTCGTCTCGTTCACGGTCAGTTCTGTTCTGTCCTTCTCGGTAGCTGGGAGTGACGTCACATCCTCGGGTGCACTCGGACCGGATAACCGGTACTCTTCGGGACCTAATACCGCTACATCAATATGATGCTGCTAAAACGCAGTTTGGTTGGTGCGTTAAAACAGATAAAAAGGGGAACATCTCTAGCCAGAGTTTAACCGAGCGAGTTCCACTCACTGCTTGAGCTGATTCTCTCCAAAAATACGGAAACGCATACTTGTATGTCGAATCGCGAAAATACAAATACATCATGTCGGTTCTCAAACAACTCCATTGGCTGGCCGCCAAACAGTGGATCGACTTCAAAATTTTGTGTCTTGCTCATCGCTGTGCATTTCAAATTGCTCCAGCTTACCTTCAAGAGATCGCTCCGATCAAAGAATGAAGTCAGACTCATCAACAACACTGGACAGTCTGCCCTAGCCAATCGCCGTCTTTCAGTATCGTCGCGCCATATAAGTGGAACGGACTGTAATTTACGTATCAACGGCTGTTATGACGACTTCAAAAAGCAACTGAAAACATTCTTATTCCAAGAATCATTCAAAGACTTGGAATTGCAACCGAATAAGATGTCCCGTAAGCACGTTATATAGCGAGTAGCCTTGGCCAGCATTGGTTTGTCTTCAGGCTATGCCAGGTAAAAGCTAACGTCATACACATCAACCAAGCAAAACACCAGCTGAACTTAACTCGTGAACATATGTGTTTGATAACTGTTTCTATTTTATCACTAATTAAGCACCTTAGTCTCATCAATATTTTTCGATTAAATTTTACTCGTTTCCAGGCCGTTCGCCATTTTAACACCCTTTTCATGTTATTTTTAGCATGTTATCCGTCCTCCATTTTACCCCCCTTTTTTCACTGTCATTGTTTTTAGTATTTCATCACTCCCAACTTATCAGTAACTTTTAAATAATTGTTTTCGATTTGTGATTTTATGCGCTTCTGTATTTTATTTATAACATCTCACTTTTAGTTCATTTTTTGTTGTTAATGTCCATAATTATGCCTTATATTTGCAATTGTATTTTATGTTTAACATGCCAGGCGTTTTAGAGCACTTCGGTGGATTTTACGCTATACAAAACTGTTATCTGAACCTATGAGTGTTTTAGATTTGGCTTTATTCACAATGTGATATTCTATACACTTTATGTTTCTATCTTTTGTTCTGATGTATCTGTCGAACTCGTGTTAAATCTAAACCGATATCGTGTTAAATCTAAACCGATATCGTGTTAAATCTAAACGGATATCAGGCTAAATCTAAACCGATATCGGGTTAAATCTAAACCGATATCGGGTTAAATCTAAACCGATATCGCGTTAAATCTAAACAGATATCGGGTTAAATCTAAACGGATATCGGGTTAAATCTAAACCGATTTCGCGTTAAATCTAAACCGATTTCATGTATGTTCAACCGAATTTAGTGTTGCATTAATTTAACACGGTCAAAATTGGTTAAAATTCACACGATTCGGTTTAAATTCATCTCAGTACTCAAGTTGAAAGGTTGAGTATAACAAAGAATAGTGTGAAATGTAACCCAGTAACATATTTGAATGTAACTCTGATTAGTGTTAAACGTTACACACTAACAACGAAAGTTCATAGACTTCAGAATTACAGTAGGAAATAACGAAATATAGATGACGTCATGATGATGTCATGATGACGTCATGATTAAAAAATAACTCCATCTCATGATTGTGTTCTATACTCACCGGGCCTGGATTTAGTGTGTCAATCATTTGAAGAATGAGGTCCCCATAGGGTGAATTTAGTGATGCTATCCTGTACAGCGTGCTAGCAGCACCAAATTCACCCTTTGGGGACCTCATATATATAAACAAAACTGCATCAACATCACGACAGCTAACGTGTGGTGCCCTGCAAGGCTTTGTCCTTGGACCCATTCAATTTATACATCTTCCCTGGGTCACCTTCTTCGCAAGAAGAAAGCCGATATCGGGTTGAATCTAAACAGATTTCGTGTTATGTTCAACCGAATTTAGTGTTGCATTAATTTAACACGGTCCAATTGGGTTAAAATTCATACGAATCGGTTTACATTCATCTCAGTACTCGAGTTGAAAGGATGAGCATAGCACTGAATATTGTGAAATGTTACCCAGTAACAGAATTGAATGTAACTATGATTAGTTTTAAACGTTACCCACTAACAACGAAAGTTCATAGACTTCATAATTACCGTAGGAAATAACGAAATATAGATGACGTCATGATTAAAAAATAACTCCATCTCATGATTGTGTTCTATACTCACAGAGTCTGGATTTAGTGTGTTTGTCATTTGAAGAATGAGGTCCCCAGAGAGTGAATTTAGTGATGCTATCCTGTACAGCGTGCTAGCAGCACCAAATTCAGGTTAGGCCTCAACTGCTATGGACGACTTAGGATCAGATTGAAGTTCCCCCAGTTGAAAATAATCACCTCGATTATGCATTTTATCTTCTGCAAATTAGGGGATATAAATACCGAAGATGGGGGGGGGGGGGAGTAAATATAAACAATGTTAATTTGAAACTATTGATACTTCTCAGATGATGATGCCTAAGCATAATGAGGTCCCCGGAGGGTGAATTTGGCGACGCTAGCCCACTGTGTGGGATAGCGTCACTAAATTCACCCTTTGGTGGACCTCATTCTGCAAATGACAGACACACTATTTGCAGGCTTGGTTCAAACGCACTTAATAATTATTCCACTGTTTCGTCCGCGATTGAAACCATGTGCGAATTATTTCCGTGTTCAAAGTTGAATTATCCCAGATGTGTAAGTCAATTCTGATTGGTCAAAATAGTTAACACTATGAATGTGTGAGGTCATTGGTAACATGTTTTTGCAATGATTACTCGCACTGGGTCGCGCAGTTATGTTCAATGAGTATGGAGTGTAATGTGAATATGTTGGTATAACGACCAGGGTCCGCGCTGGCCCGTAATTTGATTTTGCCAAATATTTTGCCAAATGAAAATATTTTTTGCCAAATTTGTTCACTAATTGCCAAATACTATCACTGATATTATTAATTTATGCAACAAAGTGTATTTTATTCTGATATCGCTGTTTGAACGACTTTTGATATCCAGCTTTGGTCACTAGGACGTAACAACTACAGATACAGACAGATAGGAAGCAGTTAGTTAAAAATTATTGTCGCCTCTGTATTGAGGTTTATCATACAACAATAAATCAATAACCGAACAATACAATACTGCACACTGCAATAAATACTAGTAATCCGTACACCCTAATCACGGGGTAGGAACTGCTCGGCGAGGCTGATACCTCTTCCGATCTTCGGTCCAGTTCTTATCCGATCTAGTCAAGGTCACTGGGGATTTTCCCACGGTAAATAACGCAAGTTATACGCAACAGAGATATTATGGAGTTCATTTGTTGTATACACCTTGCCAGCTACCTCAACTATCAAGACATACTATTTGGAAATTGTTAAGTAAATGTGGAATAGTAGAATTTATCCATTTTAAGAAATGTTCCAGTTCACTAGTGATGGGTCCCAGTTCACCATTGATAAGATCCGTTCACTACCCGAACATCTATGATTGATTGATTGATTGGGGTTTATTGTCGCTTTAGCCACTAAGGCCATATCACGACATTGCCAGTTTTAGTGGTGGAGGAAATCCGCACACTTGCGACTAATCTAACAGTGATTTCAATGGCTGATAAACTCGTCAACCATGTGCGGCAAACCACCGGCCATCGGCGAGTAACTGGTAACTCCACCAGATAACGATTTCGAGTTACAAAGTCCACGATGGAAACATGTGGATTTGAACCCTAATCGCCAGCGCTGGAGGGCGAAACGGCTTGGAGTTGTACCCCTAACCGATTGAGCCACCGAGACCCCCTCGAACATCTATGAAACAGATTTTTGGTAAAATATGTGTGCACATATGTTTGAACTAAAACTTTACACTGGACTCACTTTTGTTTGAATTTAATCGCTAATGTTATTGCGATACGGTAGTTTGGTACATGGTGTAAAGCACGTCTGTTTTGGACCAAGTACAAAAAACTTGTAAGTGAACTGGACACGGATCGACAGAGAACTGGACCGAAAATCACAAGAGGATCTTTTCTCATGGAGCAGTTATTACCCCGTGCTAATGCTATATCAGATTAACTGCATACTGATAGGTGTTAACTTTTCTAAAATACCACTAATACAATTATATTGCAATAGTTTCCTGAATTATTGGTTAGTTGATTGACCAATTATTTTCAACTATCTTGATGAATTAATAAGTGACTTGCCAAAACATTTGCCAAGTGAAAATATGTTTTGCCAAATGTGAATTATTTTTGCCATTGACAAATTTGACAAATGATAGCGCGAACCCTGTGTATAACGATCAATTCTGTTATCGTGTTTAAACAACTCGATAAAGTGTAACACAATATATAGAGTTAATTTTAAAGATGGATTATCTCTTTAAATAACAAATTTGAAATAGTTGCGAGGGTATAAAATAATAAATATGAACTGAAAACCCCTGTCCGGGAAGGCTTCTATTAATTAATATTGATTTTATTTCGAATATTTTATTGGGACCGTTTATTTGTCTATTTTTAGAACAGACCATTCGGGTGATACCATATAGCGATATTGAGCATTAGGCTGTTCCTATGGCTACGTACCGAACGTCAAATGTCCCGATTGATTAGTTGTATTGTTTTATTCCATAGTTATAAGCGACAATGAGTATAATCAACGTTTATTTGTGACAAAATTACACAATAAAATTTATGGTATCTGTTAACAGTAACCATTATTGTTCGTTAGCTAAATAACCACACCTATTCAGACCAGAAAATATTCGAAATAAAATTAATATTAATCGATAGAAGCATTTCCGGACAGGAGTCTTCGATTCAGATCTAATATTTTATACCCCGGTAACTATATAATACATGTTTACAAAGAGATAATCCACCTTTAATGCGATCAGTTTTAGAATTGAGTATCCCACAACAGGTTGGACACCAAAGTTATTAAATACTATCTAAAAATTCCTTTCCGATTGATTGTCCACTCAGCGAATTTAACTCAAGATGCTGTACAGATATCACCAAAACGTCAATCATATTACAATTGTAGCATAGTTATTATGTGCTATAGAACTATATGTCAAGCTGTTGGGCTTTGATTTATTTGATCTGCTGAGCCCAGAAAGTTATTACTATGTTGTTGTTGCTGTTGACGGGCAACACTTTGTCTGAATCGTTAAGTTTTATTTAGGCAGAATGTTAAATTCACTACCATGACGTCACGAACACTCATGTCCTATTTACCAATTTGATATTGCTGGTCAACCGTTGAAAATAGGCCAATTTGTCGATAGGGTGACTTTATAAATAGTCGTACCATACATAGCTTCCACCAAATCCGACAAGGTTCAGAACCAGTTTCGTAAATGTTAAAGATTTACCTTCCAAAAACAGTTAGTTACAACTTGTTCTACCGAGGGTATGGGTATCTAGAAAAATAAGGTCCTTTTTGGATTTGGTCGCTCCACGATATCTGTCTATCCGAATTTACGTGTATTTAACAGAAAGGCGCATTGAAGTCTGTTGAACTAATAATAAATTCATCTTCGAACACAAATTGCACAATGTGCGGGTCCCGTTAAAACGGGGCCACTCCATCAATTTACGGATCGTGATTTAGTTATATATATCATATTTCTTGAGGCACTGGTTCAGAATGAGTGATCATTGCTTCAGCGTTCTTGCTTCGGTGTGTGTGAACAAATTATATGCATGTACATATCAGCACGTGAAGCTATGTCTCTTTTTTATACAGTACAAACACACACCCCTGCATGAATTGGGTCATGCACTCGGATTGTTCCACGAGCAGTCAAGTGTTGATCGAGACGACTTCGTCACAATAAACTTGGAGAACGTTGTGGAGGGACACGAACACAATTTTGATAAACATAGCGATTCAGAATTATCCCACTTTGGTACAACATATGATTACTACAGCGTCATGCATTATGGAAAACATGTAAGTATTAGTTATGGATTATTTTCCATGAGTTATTGACAAAGTGTTTAGAAAACATAACTATTACGTTTTGACGCTAAACTTGATGCAATAATTCGAAGTGCCAATGTGTGGTCTATGATCAGCATATATATGATTCACGATCCGTGGTGTATGGTCAACGTCTATGAACACGATCCGTGGTGTGAGATCAGCATCTATGGTCTGAGGTCTATGATCAGCATATATGATCCATGATCCACGGTGTAAGATCAGCATATATGATCCACGATCCGTGGTATGATCGGCATCTATGATATGAGGTCTATGATCAGCATCTATGATCCATGATCCACGGTGTATGATCAGCATATATGATCCACGATCCGTGGTATGATCGACATCTATGATCCACGATATGTGATGTGTGGTGTGTGATCAGTATCAGCTATGCTACAAGTGAGCTGTGTCGTTTTTTTAATCTTGACCATCTTATCCGATCAGAATGGATGAAATGTTGTAATGTTTTGTCTGTTCAGATATTTTTCAGATATAAAAACAATTCGTGCTTTTTATAATTTGTTCCGTTTACTACGAGATTTGATAATTTCTTCAGAATAGTTATATATGAATATCAGTCAGGACAACTCACAGGATCACACAATTCATCAATTTAGTATGAGCATATTATTTAAAGGGATACAGGGGACAGTGGTTAGAATATGAAAAATAAAAAAAGTTTGTACAACCATTGTCACTAAGAAGAACTTGGAAAACTAGATAACATTGAGCTTAATCCTAGCATTGATATCAGTGTTGATATGTCACATGTTAAAACCTATGTTATGTAAACCTTATGGCTACAGTGACAGCCACTTTATCATCAAACAGTTGATATCAAAACATAAAGGACGACATTATAAAAGTCAGAACAATGATCAATAATCCATAAAACACATATTTTCAAATAACACGGTTCATTTGGAATTTAATTTGGCGACGTTTATTGACTTTCATGGTAACAGTAATGTGTACAAACACCATTAATATAACTGAGAACAAAGTCTATCTAATGTCCTTATTCTGCTGATTAATAAATGTGTATCAGAAGAATGATGTCAGTTTATTAAATACAATAATAAAATAATTATTATTTTGAAAGACTTCTAATTCCACATGTACGTGAATCATAAATATAAACATTATATATATATGCAAACACCTTAAACATCTGTATTCCATCTCACAGTTTTTCAGCATCGACCGCGATAATTTAAATACAATCACAACGAAAGATAGTAGTGTCCAAGATGTAATAGGAACAAGTGTCACCAGGACCTTCCAGGACGCGAAGATAATGAACACCATGTATTCGTGCAATGGTAAGTGGTTAACTAGGTCGTCTTTTGAAATGGACATGATCCTTTGAAACTCAAAAATTGCGTGAGTAATTGTGTAGTATTGGGACAACATTATGTTTTTTTAAATACACATTACCGATATGTACCTGACATACTAATCTAACACAACATAACGATGCAATGGCCAGTTTACAACTATTTCCTTTTCTGGCATTGACTCATCGAAACGCTTCTTAGTCAATACCATAAATCGCATACACGCTCGTTAGTATTTAAAATTATGTCTAGTGTGTCTAAAACTATTTATAACTTACATAGTGTCAGGAACCCACATCACCAATCAAGTGTCTAACCCGAAGAGGTTTTGATTTTAAATATGTTTAAAAATATATATAATAATGTTTGACTGACGGGATATGCTAAATATGAGCTGTGGAAATTCCCAATGCACGTTCAATAATAGGTAATCGTTAAACAAAACTTATATACAACTGACATTTTGAACGTCAAATACACCTCAATCATTTAATAGATGTGTGTAAAATGTACATAACCGCTTCCACGTGTAAGGTCCGTAACTCGATCCTGCAACAAATATCTAACTCAACCGTATTATGCGTTCCAGATAGCAGCTATCCAGATGTCTCAAGCGACGGTTTAAATATTACATCAGTGACGTAGGTTCCTGTGCCTGATAAAGTTATCGACCAATTTCGATCATGTAATTTGAGACGAGCGAACATCATTATGTATAATAAATAAAATACGAAACAGCCTCAGTTCGCCCAACGCAGCGTGCCTTCCTTTGTGAGCATTTGCGGAAAATGACCGACATCCATTTTCCACAGTGACCTGTTGCGACGGGCATTAGCAACCACCTGATTATTTGTTAGATCGTGTTATGAGAGCCAGCTATCCCGCTGCTAATAGCCGGCTTCGTTTTCGCCGCGCATCACTAGAATGCGGTGTGACTAAATACCGCCCGGGACTGCCCGGGGCCGCTCGAGACCATCGGGACCACCCGGGCGCCCCCATGAGCCCGTTGACACTATATCTCAACGTTATAAGGTAGCGACATACCACCTGAAGGCAACAGAGAAAATTTTACTCGCTCGTCTCCGGTCGGTGTTATTAACCCCGCAAATGCCGATATTGGCTTAAAGAGCCCGAGAGAGCCCGTGTGTTTTCGTGTGTTTTCGCGTTAGTACAATACCACCTGAGTGTGACAACCAAATATTGACTCGCTGCCGTGTCCACGGCCAATGTTATTAATCCCTCAAAATCCGGTAAAATACGGTACACACAAAAAGAGCCCGGGACCGCCCGGGAGAGCTCTCGCGCCCCTATGGGCCCGTGGAAACTATATCTTGACGTTAGAAGGTAGCGACATACCACATGAGGGCAACCTAGAACGTTTTACTCACTAGCTCGTCTCAGGTCGGTGTTATTAACCCCGTCAATGCCGATATTGGCTTTGATAGCCCGGGAGAGCCGGAGACGAACGAGTGAGTAAAATGTTCTAGGTTGCCCTCAGGTGCTATGTCGCTACATTATATAACGTCGATATATAGTGTTCACGGGCCCATGGGTGCGCCCGGGCGGTCCAGTGTTCTCCCGACCTGTTCTGGGCTCTTTTTGTTTATATGGTATTTTACCGAATTTGAGGGGTGATAATAACACCGGTCGTGGACGCGTCAGCGAATCAATATCTGGATGTCACACTCAGTTGGTATTGCACTACCTTTCATCTTCATCATAAAAATATACTGTCCGAAAACACGCGAAGACACCCGGGCTCTCCCGGGGTCTCTTAGCCAATATCGGCATTTGCAGGGTTAATAACACCGGGCGGAGACGACCGAGCGAGTAAAACGTTCTAGGTTGCCCTCAGGTGGTATGTTGCTACCTTATAACGTCGATATATAGTGTCCACGGGCCCATGGGGGCGCCCGGGCGGTCCCGTTCGCTCCCGGTCGTTCCGACAATACGCACATGATCGTCCTATAATGTGCAAATATGATCATATTGGATTATTTGAGTCTGAACTAAGCAGATAATGGACTCATATCCGTTATTCCGTTTTATGGCGCTGGCCACAGTGAAAACACACATGAAAGAGCGTACACCTCGCAAGTTGGTTTATTTGTGTCATTTTCTGCAGATAATTAATTTATAATGAAGCCATTATGAGTCGATAATGTGACTACAGCGCTCACATTTTCAGTTCATTACCGACTCAAAATGAGACGATTCTAAGAATATTATCGATCTAAAACAAATGTTATTATAAGCAGATAATGTGCGGGTTTTTGAGAGAACTAAATTATAATTTGGGCAGAGCAGTCCTTTTGAATTCTAAAAATATTTGCCTATTTTCGACCCTTTTCGGCTCACATTGTTTTCGGCCCAAATTCACGACATACGTCAGGTGGTCATTTGTCACAATTTCTGATTTTTTTCGTATAAGAAATAAGTAATGGAATTATGTTGGTAATTAAATCTTCATGTAATAATCTCTTGCTTTCTGTGCGTTCGCGGTATCAGAACTGGTATATAAATACCCGACATACAGACTTATATGCACCAAAATTACTTACTAAATTGATATATTCGCCAACTGCAATCCACGTTAGCATGGAACAGTTGACAAAGGTTCTTTAATTGACCGTATGAATAGCTCACTAACAGTGAAGGCTCTTTATTATCACATGCTGGAGAACTGAAAGTGTCAATGACACTGTAGGTCAACTTGGAAATGGGATAATGATATATATTACAGTCCATATAGTGATAGGGAACTCGGACAGTTCAATTGCTGATGTAACTAGAGGTAATCCTGAATACGCATGAACATTTTGGGATCGGATCGGATCGGATGCAAAAGTTTGGCTGTATGGAGCGCCAAAGGATGCAGTAATACTACTAGAAAGAGTAAAATCTGAGATGGCTCCCATCTACAGGTCACTCGAAGATCCATCTGAAGTTTGGCGATGATCGGATGAGGGAATTTAGTCATACAAAGATTAAAATCCAAGATAGCCATTGGCGGCCATATTTTTCAATGAAATACGAAAAAGTTGAAGGTTCCCATCAAGTGGTCATCCAAACGATTCATAAGAAGTTTGGTGATAATCGGATGAGGGAGATGGCCTGTAGGTTGTGTCGACAGATTTAGTAATTCAAAGAGTAAAACCCCAAATATCCAAATGGGGTTTGGTGACGATCGGGTGAGGTATGTGGACTACGTACTGTAGGGTGTGCCAAACGATTTAGTCGCGCAAAGAGTAAAATCCAAAATGGCTGTCGAAATTATTTCGATAGCTCCCATCTAGAGGTGATTATAAACATGCGTGTAAATGTTCAAAACAATTCTCCAATTCTGCCGGATTCAAATTTGAAATTCGGGATGGCTGCTGGCGGCCATGTTTTTTAACGAATTTCGGAGAGAAAAAAACGATAGGTTCATGCAGGGTTTTTTTTTGACGGATCACGGACGCCAACCCATAGCAATAGCACAGACTTGACTTCAAGATGAGCTTAAAAGGATCATAATCTGCGCGGCATTTGTCATGACTCCAATGGGTTATGTATGGTCATTCAATAAGTATAATTATAGTTTATAACCCATTTGGGTATATGTACAAGAAATACAGACCAAGGCGCGCAGCACTTTAGTCAGTAATTATTGTAAAGATAACCTGGCGGGTTATCAAATATTTATCTCACCCGAGGAAAACGGAATTGAGCCACATTGAATACGACGATCACATAACTTACCATTCAATAAAAGGTTAATTGTATATTCATTGTTAAATGCTCGTGGAGAGTCAGAGCACTTGCATTAGTATTATTTATCAGCGTTGATAAACCATGTTGACTCTGAAGTCGTTTGATACTGACGATGTATATTTTGATAAAACTGATTCTGTTTCGGTTGTTAGTGTTATTTTGATTTTGTTGCCGTAATGCACTTATCGTTCAGAACTCAGAAGGCAATGTTCCGGTTGTGTTCGCACATTCTGACTCAGGAGTGAAACTATTCCACCGGACATGAAGTATCGTTTTACGGGTAGCCAATAAGTGGTAAGTGTGTGTCTGACCAAGTAACACATCATGTAGGTTTAGCGAAAATTACACCTAGCATCCCGGGATGACACTACAATGTCATAACTAAATGCTGGTTGACGGATCGAAAGCTTTTTGATGTGTCAGATTAGGATAAGCTGAAAGAAAAATTGCCTGAAACCAATTAGTCATATAACATTTTATTTGATGTGAAGTTGGTACCAAATGTATTGATGATAAGAGAAAGAGGGAATCTGCAAAGCATATGAAAATAGGGGGAATAACGGAACAGTGATCCAATTTTGTGCTAATACCTGATTCCTCGTTCACTTGTCATACATTAAGGATGGAGGGCAGTGGCCCGGAGCGGTTTTAAAAAATTAGGAAAATAATTCCCAACGTACGCACCACAATATCTTAATTAACAAAACCCAAAAGTTAACATTTATAATTTATAAATGAAATCACCAGAGAAGAAAAGAGCCAAAGCCAATAAGATATTCATTAGTTGCAAGTTGCTAATCCGTGCCATAATAAACGTATGCACACCAACTATTCCGCCTTACTTTATAAAGTATAAAGGCATTATTATAAAGTATAAAGGCATTATTATAAAGTTTATTTTTGTTTCTGATGCAGCCATTCGCGATGAAACCTCTAATCTGCCTCGGTTGAGGGTGTTAATATGATAACCTCTAATCTGCCTCGGTTGAGGGTGTTAATATGATAACCTCTAATCTGCCTCAATTGAGGGTGTTAATATGATAACCTCTAATCTGCCTCAATTGAGGGTGTTAATATGATAACATCTAATCTGCCTCGATTGAGGGTGTTAATATGATAACCTCTAATCTGCCACGATTGAGGGTGTTAATATGATAACCTCTAATCTGCCTCAATTGAGGGTGTTAATATGATAACATCTAATCTGCCTCGATTGAGGGTGTTAATATGATAACCTCTAATCTGCCGCGATTGAGGGTGTTAATATGATATAGTTATCCTTCTTGGTATGCTCTGAACATCATCGCTATATTTATGTTATAAAACTAGTCCACTTTACTGTCCATGCAGGGAATGTGATAAGACATTATACATAAAATTATCCCTCGATACATATATATTACTGTATATCCTGGAATCTAAAACTTGATAGTAACAGATAAACTACCGTTAAAGATACCACTAGTTTCTGTAGTAAGAATGGAATAAGACTGCTTGATGGTGTGACTAATTATATATTGATGTAGCATCTGATCCCAATGGTATTTATTCGTTTATTTCGAAATTTGTTAACTAACATGTTTCGGCCGAATGCGTTAACAAAGTGTACAAGTAACCCAAACGCTATGACATATCGCATTAAGCGATACAGCTAAGAACCGTAAACTACTTTGGCCAATTATTGCCTTCACCATCTTGTGTAAAAGATGGCTATGTTCTTTATGAGAATTTTTGTCCATGTTATGTCATTTATTGATGTCCATTATTTAGTTATATCAAGGCTTTTAAAATTTGATTTTCCGAACAAATAAACTGATATCTTAATTCTTGGAACGAACTGGAATGATCCTTAACGGGACATTCAATGATTGTAAAGCTAAAAAGGAAGTTACTGCGATGGTGCAGTGCTTTTCGTAACATTTCTAATGGAAATGGTCCGATTATGACGCGATGTACGATCACAAGCATACGGTATATCAACGTGGGTACGAGCTATCAAACAACCGTTAAATGATCATGCGTTAAATGATCAACGTGTACATTATATGATCAACGTAGGTTCGATCCATCAAACATACGTTAAATGATCATGCGTTAACCCTTTACCCAACAAACCGGCCAAAAACGGCCAAATAAAGCTGCAACAGCCTAAATTATCTTGGGTCTCAATAAAACCATACAAATATGGATATCATTGGAACCGGCTCATTGACCACATTGTGATGGTTACAGTTATGCCCTGTGCCAATGCATTCTCTTATATATGCGAGTCGACCATAGGTCGCCTCGCATATATAAGAGAATGCATTGGCCTAAAAAAATCTGTTTTTAACACTTTTTACCATTTTTTCTTACATTCTTTAACAATTTTATAATTTTTAATGTGTTAAGACAATGCATTCTCTTATATATGCGAGGCGACCTATGGTCGACTCGCATATATAAGAGAATGCATTGGCACAGGGCCGTTCTGTTGGGTAAAGGGTTAAATGATCAACGTGTACATTATATGATCTGCATGGTACGATCTATCAAACATACGTTCCAAAAAAAAACTGATTGCATCATCTACGTGAAAGATACCATCCACATAAACGATGCGAACTCGACGTGTACATTTGATAATACAAACTGAGAAAATTCCGGCCTTCGTGAGTTGGGATTATACCGCCTCAAGAAAGGTTTATCGAATCAGTGTATTGACGAGGGTGTTCTCTCGTATTCAAATTGATCTAGGTCAGTGCACAGAATGATTCATCTGGACGTCAAAATGACCGGTTTTGTTCGACAAAAATAGTGGATTTGTTTACTTCAGTTAAACGCAACTTATTCCGAAGCTAAGTTCACAAATTCAACTGCTCATTTGCCCTGATGTTAGTATTGGGGCAGACATTTGTAATTGTTTTATATCACAAGTGCTTATAATGTCCTATTCTGATTGCTAAAACATTATCGAATTAGTTATGCTTGCCAAAGGACCAGTAATAATATCTATCTCATCATTCACAGTCATTTTATTTTTTATTTCAGTCATCTTTATCTTTATTTTAGTCATCAATATTTTTAAGAACCATCTGAAGAAATGCATATCAGCTTCAAACAATCTTAACCTGGAAAACCAACTACATTTCCTGCATGAGGATAGTTCGGAGTCGGAATATGATATTTTGTTTCATTGGGAGGTGTAGGAAGACGATCATATTACTGAATAAAATATATCTATCTATCTATCTCGTTTCAGCCGGTTGTCCACCCGACCCGAACTGCGTCTCGGGATACCAGTCAGACCAGGGAGCTGGATGCGTATGCTATTGCCAGGGCACGGTACCAACTGATGTTGTGAAATGCTAACGCTTGAATGTTCACAAAATTCAATATTCATTCAAGATTCAAAGAAATTGATTTGATAATCATGTATATATATAACAATAAGTGTAAAATAATAAAATAAACCCGTGGCAATTAAACAAAGGTCCATAACTAATATGAAAAATTGACGGGCTGAATCCAAATCCGAACTTAACCCGTACCCTGGACCAGTAATTATGGGCATCACAAAACAAGTAGCTACTTCCTGTGAATGTACAAATTCACACTGCAACACATTGACAGGAAATTCAAGATGGTAGCTGATTACGAATATCACGTTATCCGGAAGTGTACAGAAACAAAGGAACTCAGATCGATCTATTTGAAGCACTATTTATATAGAAGACCAAATGCCAAAACTGTTCAAGACTAGAAATAAAAAGACAATAATGATTCTCTCATTCCATAAGGAAAGTCTGGGATATTTTCCACAAGTCAACCTAAGGTTATATCACTGGTAGTACACGTACACACCAAGTTTAAATTATCTACATCCCGACCGTACAAGACCCCCGTCCACTGAACCTGAAATCCCGAACGGATATTATAAACAAATCTAAACACTCATGTATTCCTCGTGTGAAATTTATTGTTATATATGTCTTTAATTGAATATCTTGAAGTGATATATATGTTGTACTATCACTACTCGGCAATATATATGTATCGATGAAGAGACAATACATCGAACAGAATGTGAACCAGACGGTAGCTATTACTTATTCATTCCCCATATGACCATTTGCAAGAGATCTGAGTGGGAAGTGCCCGCAAACATAGATATTCAAAAGAGGCTGTTGCATCAGCAACCGGTTTTGAATTCGTGTTAACATACTCACATATGAGAGTTTCAGGAGGGCTTAATTCTTAACCTTGGCGAAACATGACTGCCGCTAATCCCATTAGGGGGCCAGCAACCCCAAGGATTATCTCTTCGCCTGTTATATTACTTGCCGTGTGCCTCCGAATAACGATACCAGACATGATCAACGTATTGCCTCACATCTTTATTTGTGAATCGGACAAACAATACGAGTTTTGCAATTTCAAGACACACCGTTTGTTATTTCCATAAAACTTTTAAGTCCCTCCAGCCATTTCAGGTTTGCCGTGTTTCTGTTATGGGTTAACTATACAGTTGGACTACGACGAAAAGGAAAGGAATGCAGTGGTTATGCAGATCGCGGTTTTTATTTATACATGGGTTTTTTTTAACATTACTTTCTAGATTTTTGTGAATTATTTCAAGATATTGTCTCGGGCGATTTACCCAGTAACAGCTATGCAGGACTTATGGAAGTTGTGGCGTGTGTCGTAATGCTGTACTTGAATAGACACTTTGATTATTTAGTGCTGTTTTGAAGATATGTACTGACTTTTTAGCCAAATCATTTAACACAGATTAGTGCAGTGCTGAGTAATGAATATAGAATGATAAAGATGAAACGTAAATAAGAGGTCAACCCCGAAGATCCATATGTAGTTTCGTGATGATAGGATGCGGATGTGGTCTGTATGGTGCGCCAAAGGATTTAGTCATACAAAGAGTAAATTCCAAGATGGCGGTTGGCGGCCATGTTTTTTAACGAATTTCGGTCAAAATATTAGGCTCATCTAGATGTCACGCTGAAGATCCATATGCAGTTTGGTGATGATCGGATGTGGTGTGTAGGGTACGCCAAAGATTTAGTCATACAAATAGTAAATTCCAAGATGACCACTGGCGACCATGTTTTTCAACAAATTTCGGTCAAAATAGGAGGCTCTCAAAATAAGGCTCCCATTCAGAGGTCACCCCGAAGATCCGTATGAAGTTTGGTGATCATCAGATGAGGGATGTGGTTTGCAGGTTGTGCCAAATGATTTAGTCACGCACAGAGTAAAATCCAAGATGGCTGCCGGCGGCCACGTTTTTGCGTCAATTGTTCAAAATTGATAGCTCTCATCTAGAGGTGATTCTAAAATTGCCTGTAAATTTTCAAATAAATTCTCAAATAAATGCGGAATGTGTGCTGTGCCGATTGATTCACATTTGAACTCCAAGATGGCTGGTGGTGGCCATGTTTTTTAAAACAAATTTCGGTCAACGTTGGAGACTCCCATCTGGAGGTCACCCCGAAAATCCATATGAATTGTGGTGACGATCGGAAGAGAGATCTAAAGGGTGTGCCGAGGATTTAGTCATACAAAGAGTAAATTCCAAGATGGCCGTTGGCGGCCATATTTTTCAACAAATGTCGGTCAAAATAGGAGACTACTCACATCTAGAGGTCACCCGAAGGTGAGAAGTGTGGTGATGATCGAATCAGGGGCGTGGCCTGTAGAGTGTGCCGAAGGAAATTGTTGACGCACGCATGGACGACTGACGCCAACAATATCTCAAACTTTACGTTGTAAAGTTGAGCTAAAAAGGGAGCCTGCTTCAGCTACTCTAAATATATAAAAGAGTAGGATATGTCTGTTTGTCTGCGATTTTTTCCCAGACAGCTTGAACTATATCGACCAAATTTGGTGTTGTGACTAGGGTACTCCGACAGATGTTCTGATGGCGTTTGTTTTTCAAAAGAAATTGAATTAAATAAATTGTTTGTCAAATTGAGCAAGGAGCTGAAAAAAATTAAATTGTATTTTTTTGCTTTTTAAAGGGGCCGCTGCAATGACTAATATCTAACAGTGCGCGAAGCGTAGGGCCCTACCGTCGAAACGGGCAGCATGGCCGTTTGTGTGGGGGCCGCAGGCTCGTCCGACGACGAATATATGTTCCCAAATGGAGCCTGTTTCAGCTAGTATTTACTATGGCATGACTAGCAGTTGGCTCCGCAGGTATAGTGCCCAGTGCGGTACGTGTATAGTTCACGACGCGAAGCGAAGGCTATACTCACCTTATGGACACTTTACTTGTGCAGTCAACGACAAGAATGCTCTATTTATTATATTTCACAGAACAGTTAGAACCTGTAACATGCATATTATAACATATGTATCACACAGCTTTTTTGAAAACCAGGTCCCAAGTCAGGAAAAAATTGAAATAAAGTAAAACAGAACAAATATGATTTTCCCATAGTAGGTAAACATTTTCATATAAACATAATTAAAGGTGGACAATCTCTTTGTAAATATGTATTACATAGTTACCGGGGTATAAAATATTAGATCTGAGTCGAAGACTCCAGACTGTCCGGAAATGCTTCTATCGATTAATATTCATTTTATTTCGAATATGTTCCGCTCTAAAAAGGTGTTTGTTCAGCTAACAAACAATAGTGGTTACTGTTAACAGAGACTCGAAATTTTATTGCGTAATTTTGTCACAAATAAACGTCAATTATACCCATTATCGCTTATAACTATGGAATAAAACAATACAATCAGTCAATCTGGGACATTTGACGTTCGGTACGTAGCCATAGGAACCGCATAATGCTCTCTATCGCTATATGGTATCACCCGAACGGCCGAATGGTATGTTCTAAAAATAGACAAATAAACGGGCCCAATAAAATATTCTAAATAAAATCAATATTAATTGATAGAAGCTTTTCCGGACAGGGGTCTTCAGTTCATATTGATTATGTTATACCCACGCAACTATTTAAAATGTGTTATTTAAAGAGATAATCCATCTTTAAGAGGAGAATGTTTGAAAGTCCGGTAATGACTTGTGCTAGTGATAATACACGATTATGGATCTTAATTTTACAATTAGTACAGTTGCTGAAACTGAATGTCGGCCGATATTTGATAACCATACCTCTCTTTGAAATGGTGTGTATTTACAAATGTTCAAGGTGGTAATAGTCAATTCATGATGAAAATGACAAACAACATGAGCTAGTTAGTGACACACAACAATTGTTATAAGAAGCTAAACTAACAAGTATTTTGGATTCTATAGCCAGCGATATAACTGTATATATTAGGAAAATGTCATTTCCAGTTGTGGGTAAGTCCATTTGAAGGTTAATAGCTCTAAAATTTTGATACATTTAAGAAAATGCTTCAGCTCTTTGAAGAGATGATATATCTGTGTTAAACTAATTCAATATACACCCATATCCAGCTATCTTGGGTAACCCTTGCAGAACTGACGACAATGACATGTTAGGTCTCCGGGTGCCTTCGAAGCCATGAGCTTGATGGTCAGCTAATCTGGACTCAATGACCTCAAATCAGCAGACGTTCTCATGGAAAGAATATTGTACAGTCTTCAACAGCTGATCCAATGTTGCAACACCTGACCCCCAAAGCTGAATATGGTGGCTAAACATGAATTTTTTAATGGAAATTATGCTTTTTTGATGAGTAATGTGCTAAAGGGGTGGGTTAAATTATGTGTAATAAATAAGGAACCACACAAGTGATTTTATTTTTGAACACATTTATTCCATTGAGTGCTATTTCTGAAGAAATGTAGGGAGTTACAATTATTCCGCGAAAAAGCGTGTTATCGCTTTAGGTAACAATGCTGTAAATATGGGGTTCGGAGTAACATCTAGCGGATGCGGGAGGAATATATATCAGAGAATAAAAGAGACACTGGGGTCCGATTCGTCAACAGCCTTGTGCGTTTTCAGCATAAAAAGTACATCATACCTCTTCCCTATGATTTCCCATAGGTAAGATAGCTATTGACATTGTAATTAACCCTTTGTAGTGAAGTTTGACTTGTGTGGTGTGGTCTAAAATGTGAATTTGTTTAGTGAGTTTCTGACACTAGTAACAAAAACACAAGATATAATGTCGAATTCCCTGCTAGACGATATGATTTTTGCATAAAAAGTTTCCGCAGCTGTCACCATTTCAGATTTAAATAACATTTTGGACCTGGGAATTATATTGTAAACATACGCTAAAACGTTTGCAAAGAGTCATATGGAAAACATTTAAACCAGTGTAACCTAAAGGGCGAAAATGAGCTTTTTTGTAGTTTTGATCCCTGGTAGTCACTTTAAAGTGTTTTGAGGCATTTTTGAAAGTCTTGTCTTTTAGTCCACTGAATATATCATGCATGGTGTGGCTGTTCTTGTTGCTGGTGTCTTCTTTCACTAACATCAGCCCATTTTCAGAATTTTTCAAGGTGGTAATATACATGATGATGAAAATGACCCATACCATGAGCAAGTTAATGAGACACATAGTAATTGTTAAAAGAAGCTAAACTAACAAGTATTTTGGATTTTACAGCCAGTGATGTACAGCTATATATTAGGAAAGTGTGTCATTTCCAGTAGTGGGTATGGTCAATTGAAGGTTAAAACTTGCATACATTTAAGAAAATGCTTCAGCGCTTTAAAGAGAGCATATCCATGTTCAATTAATTCAATATACACCAACATCCACTTATCTTGGGTCATGCACCATAAGTTCTCTCATGGAAAGGATCGTGTAGAGTCTTCCATAGCTGATCCAAGGTTTAACACCAGACCCCCAAAACTGTGACAATGGGGGCTCGGACATTACTTGTGGTTGAAAATTATGCTTTTATGAATAACTAGCAGGGTTACCCGGCGTTGCACAGGTTAAAGTGATGTGAAATCCTCTGCATGCTGTGGATATTTGTTGGGAATAGAGAATACTCTCGCTCAAAGTGTTACACGTATTCTCATAAATTGTATATTCAAATAGCATCACACATCATGATTCTTACACATGGAATATAAGTAGTGGCTCACCTTGTCGATTGTCATTTTGTTCATCGCGATTAATCCGTTCCACCAATAAAGAAGTATATATTTATTTACAACTGCGTATACTTCAGACGTTATAACATGATACATGGACATCATAAACATATTAGTTCGCATAAATAAAAGACGACAATTGGGTTTTACATATAGAGATGTATCAATCAATCTAGTGGGTTGGACTAAGATCTTGAGGACACCTGGCTATCATATCTCCAAGAAGATACAGATGTTTTAAAGAAATGTCCAGGTGCTCCTCTGTCCATGGTGCTATATATTGGCTAAATATTCTCAGTTTAACCCTTTACCCAACAAACCGGCCAAAACCGGCCAAATAAAGCTTCAACAGCCTAAAATATCTTCGGTCTGTCTCAATAGAACCATACAAATATGGATATCATTGGAACCTGCTCCTTGACCACCTTGTGATAGTTACAGTTATGCCCTGTGCCAATGCATTCTCTTATATATGCGAGTCGACCATAGGTCGCCTCGCATATATAAGAGAATGCATTGGCCTAAAAAATATTTTTTTAACACTTTTTACCATTTTTTCTTACATTCTTTAACAATTTTATAATTTTTAATGTGTTAAGCCAATGCATTCTCTTATATATGCGAGGCGACCTATGGTCGACTCGCATATATAAGAGAATGCATTGGCACAGGGCCCTTCTGTTGGGTAAAGGGTTAAAAGAAATGTTGCCGCGCACGTACATCAGCATAGCTACATGTGCCCGACACAGAGCGAGATTTGAGTTGTTTATGTTAATCGATGGGTCTGTTCTGAAAAGATCCGCTGTATCGGGCCGATATACCCTTGTCAGATGTCAGTATTGGAGGATCCTGAAAAGTCATGTGCTACTGTCTGCATGTTCTGTCTGCATTTATATATGGAAACTTTATTGAATGGAACAGACTCAATTGTGTTATAATATTTACATGAGCCATTCTAATATGCAATCCTCTGACGGTTCGAGATCTCTCAGTTTTCAAGAATATATGTATATCTTAAATAGAATGATAGATATACTTTTAATGCTTCTTCTATGTATCTGATTTTACTAGCTCATTATTTGAATGCACTGATTCCCATCCCCATATAAAGATGACAATTGGGAAGATATAATTGTTCAAGTGACTTAAGTGTGTCACCATTCGTCGAGATTGTGAAATTTGATCGCCAAAAAATCCTTAAAACGATATGGAGATGGCCTGGGTGACTATATATACCTTATAGGTGGATATCGGCGAATAGCAATCGTATCAATGATAGTGCATCTCCTCTCGCCATCCGTGCCCAAACGACACCAAATGTGATTTAATTCATCGTATTATTAGAGAAGAACGTGCATGAATTTGGTGGAAATTTGGTGCTAAATATATTTGTATCAGCTTTGGGGCAACTTCCATCCTCATGCATGACTTTAACGGCGCCACTTTTGACATATTTAAACCACGTCTATTAGACTCATGGATGCATGATATACTGGAGATGATTATATATAGGTTTGGTGGTAATCAGCAACTAAACAAATACTTATCATAGTTATGACCCCCCATCTCTCACCCAAACGGCAACAATTTGGCGTCCTTAAATCACACGATTATATTCCTCGTATCATGGAGAAGAATAATATATCAATTTGGTGGAAATCTGCGCTAAAAATAGTTACTAAATAAATTGTTGATGCCCCCCCCCCCCTACATACAAAATATTTATGACACTATTAACGAAAACACAAGATGTAAAGGAGAATTACCTGCTAAAGGGATATGATTTTTTTGCATAAGAAGTTTCTGCAAATGTCAATCTTTCAACTTTAAGTAACATTTTGGACCTGGAAATTATATTGCAAACATTATACGCTTAAACGATTGAACTGTGGCCTATGCATAGAAAACATTTACAGCAGTGTAACTCAAGCGTGTACGTGTTGGTTTCGAGTATTCGTTTCCGGGAATCGTTTTATATCCACCCCACCTAATGACAGTGTGATGGTCTGCTATAGCGGACAAACGGTATTCCATTTGAACCCAAAGATGACTGTCGTATTCGTGTAACGGTTTATTGCTCCCGCGAGGTGGGATTTGTCAATGCACGTCGGATAATGGCATTGTTTAATTGTATATTGGAAATAAGGTGGAAATATGTCGGCAAGATAGAGCTAATTCTGCTGTGTCTCTTCCCTGAATGTTCTGTATTAGGCTAGTTGAAAAGACGTACAAACGATTTATTGTCACTTAGAACTTGTTTTGAATAACACTGCAAGGGAGATTTCAGTTCCCTGATACACTGGTCTGAGGATTGCCATGACGTACACACCATGTGAGGAAATCACATCTGTAATTAAGACTTTAGTCGGTTACAGTTCACTACACATTATTCCGAGAAAACGAACTGTCCATGTCCATTTGAATATTGGCTAGATACATGTATAACCAGAATGAATTGTAACCGATACAAGTCTTCAATAAAAGTGTCAATGATAATGATCGAAGCTCAACTTGGAGAGGGCATAATATCATACACTGCAGTCAATGCAGCGATTAGGAATGCGGAAAGTTTAAAGGTGGATTATCTCTTTGTAAACATGTATTATATAGTTACATGGGTATAAAATATTAGATCTGAATCGAAGACTCCTGTCCGGAAATGCTTCTATTGATTAATATTCATTTTATTTCGAATATTTTCTGGTCTAAAAAGGTGTGGTTGTTTAGCTAACGAACAATAGTGGTTGCTGTTAACTGAGACCAGAAATTTTATCGTGTTAATTTGTCTCAAATAAACGTCAATCAGACGCCTTATCGCTCATAACTATGGACTAAAACAATACAATCAATCAATATGGAACACTTGACGTTCGCTACGTAGCTATAGGAACATCCTAATGCTCTCTGTCGCTATATGGTATCATCCGAATGGTCTGTTCTAAAAATAGACATATAAACGGTCCCAATAAAATATTCGAAATAAAATCAATATTAATTGATAGAAGCCTTTCCGGAAAGTGGTCTTCAGTTTATATTTATTATTTTATACCCACGCAACTATTTAAAATTAGTTATTTAAAGAGATAATCCATCTTTAACTGTTAATGCAATACCAGAGGTCAACTTAAAGATCCATAGGTCAACTTAAAGATCCATAGGGCTTTTGGGATCAATTGGATTACAAATGTTGGCTGCAGAGCGTGCTTAAGTATTTAGTCATGCACATAGTAAGACTCGCGACAGCTGCCGACAGCGACGTTTTTATCGAAAAATGTTCATATCTGTTTCTTCCAAGCAAAGTGGTCCTAAACAGGCCTGGAAATTTTCAATAATATTTGTGTGGGCGGCATAATGTACTCAAATATGAAATCCAAGATGGCCAGTGGATACAATGTTTTTTTTATCGAATATGGGAACAAATAGGTGGCTCCCATCTAGAGGTCACCGACGAGTTATATAAAGATTGGTGATGATCGAATTAGGGATGTTGCCTGTAGGGTGAATTAAGTCATACAAAGATTAAAATCCAAGATGGCTGCTGGCCGCCACGTTTTTTTTATGAATTTGGGGGGGAATACTACTCCATCTGAAGGTCACCCGAAGATCCTACGACGTTTGTTGACGATCGGGTGGGGGTGGTGGTCTGTAGAATGTGCCAAACAATTTAGTCACGCAAAGAGTAAATTCAAAAATGGCTACCGATGGCCATACTTTCATAGATAATTGTTAAAATTCGATAACTCCCATATATAAGTTATCCTAAAACGCCTGTCAATTTTCGAAACAATAAATGCGGGCTGCAGGGTGCGCCGGTGGATTCAAGTTGAAATACAAGACCGTTGCTGGCGGCCATGTTTTAAACGATTTTCGGAAACAATCGATGTCTCCCATCTAGAGGTCACCCCGAAGATCCATATGAAGTTTGGTGGCGGTGGGATGAGAGATGTGGCATGTAGGAGGCGCTAAATGAAATTGTTGATGGACGGACGCACTCACAGACGCACGGACGTATATACGTAATGTCAGTGGTCAGTCCACCGTAACAGGGTACTGCCATCTGCATCTCAGATTGGTGTTAAATAAGCTAAAATATGTGAAATACTTATAAGTACTATACATGTAACGTCTCTTTCTATTTTATTTTATCGAAATAATATTAGTAAGGGTTTTAATTTATCTATCTGGCTGCTCTATAACTGATATTATTCACAACGGACATGGACATCATAAAACAAATTCATATAAAGGGCGGTTAATCCAAGGTAGTCTAGGCTGTTATATTCTATGCTTTTGTTACTTTTATCTTGACATTTGTAAACTGCCGCAAGGTAGACTGCTCTGGACACCATTAGTGAAGTTTCCACTACCAAGACAGGGGTGCCTCTACTGTGGGACCGGGATACGTGCAACCCTCTGCTTATATATTTATTGGTATCACAAAACTTTTGCGGGCTATAGTCCTTGGAAATATTTCGTTTGGGGCCAGTCGAGATTTTTCATATATAATAAAACACATATTGAGATCATTGGGTGAAATAGCGAGCGCCAATTTATCTTGATTGTGTTTTCTGAATGGCAAGCATGACCTGAAAAAATAATGCTCGCCATCACAACCAAATGCAGGCAATATGTTTCCCAGGGTGGTGTCTTTGAACAGCATTCAGGACTATTGGCAGTCATACAAAGTCCACCGTAACAGGGTACTGCCATCTGCATCTCAGATTGGTGTTAAATAAGTTAAAATATGTGAAATACTTATAAGTACTATACATGTAACGCCTCTTTCTATTTTATTTTATCGAAATAATATTAGTTTTAATGTATCTATCTGGCTGGTCTATAACTGATATTATTCACAACGGACATGGACATCATAAAACAAATTCATATAAAGGGGCGGTTAATCCAAGGTAGTCTAGGCTGTTATATTCTATGCTTTTGTTACTTTTATCTTGACATTTGTAAACTGCCGCAAGATAGACTGCTCTGGACACCATTAGTGAAGTTTCCACTACCAAGACAGGGGTTCCTCTACTGTGGGGCCGGGATACGTGCAACCCTCTGCTTATATATTTATTGGTATCACAAAATTATTGCCGGGCTATAGTCCTTGGAACTATTTCGTTTGGGGCCAGAAAAGTATGTGAACCTTACATAGAACGCGTCAAAGGACATATGGAGACCATACTTATAAAGCGTGGTTGTAATTTTCAATGTGAATTTTATTTCCCTCTCAAGTACCGGGCTTGACAACACATCCTCGCACAAATACGCACATAATCGACCTATAATGTGAAATAGATACATAATATGATTATTTGATTGTGAAATAAGCAGATAATGGACTCATACCTGTTATTTCGCTTTATGGCGCGGGCCACAGTGATCTTTATCTTTACACATATGTAAGGGCGTACACCTGCAAAGTCGTGAGTTGGCTTATATGTGTCATTGTCAGCACATAATCCGCTCAGAATAGCCTAATTATGAGTCGATAATGTGACTAGAACGCTCTCATTTTTAGCACATAGACTAAAAACGAGGCGATTCTAAGCAGATTATCTACCTAAAATATATTATTCTATACGCAGATAATGTGCGGGTTTTGGAGAGAACAGGCTGGGCTTGATCACACGACGGTTTTTATCTCCCATAGGAGTTTTATAGAGGGATTATATCCATAATTCTCGGTCGTCTACCTGAAGGACACGGCGAGCATTATGTGGGCCTCTATGGTTTGGTCAGCGATGCTGTCAACTCAGAAAGCAGGCCGGTATAGCAGTTTGTAATAAGGATGATGAGATGTCGAGCACAACCGAGCAAGCGAAACAGCAATAGTACATGCGGAGACGGGAATAGGAGGTGGCGCGTAATGAAGAAAGTTTGCTGAATCAGGAAGAGTTGTACCTCAATGAGCACGTGACAGCAAGAGTACATAATTGTGTAGAAGGGAAGTGGAGTGACGCGTAATGAAGATGAAAGCAACAGTCGGACCGGACAGAGCAAGTGAAGGAGTATTAGTGCTTGTGGAGATGGGAAGTTGAGAGGTGCATATATAGTGACGATCGGATGTTTACAGAAAATTAGACCTGACCGAGTAAGGGGAAATAGCAATAGTACGCGGGGAGAAGGGAAGAAGAGTGGCGCCCAATGAAGATACAATTTGTACTAGATCAGCAAGAGTTGGGCCTGACAGATCAGGCGACACAGCAATAGTACATGGGAACAAGGGAAAAGGAGTGGCGCGTAATGAAGACGCGAAGTTGACAGCATCAGCAAAATCCAGATATGACAGAGTAAGAGAAAGTAATTAGTACATGGGAAGAAGGGGAGGGGAGCATAGAGACGATGAGATGTTGACATAATCAGCGAACATTAGACCTGACCAGCCTGTTCTCCCAATAACCTGAACATGATCTACTTATAAAGAACTTGTGTTTGTAAGATAATCTGCTTAGAATCTCCACATTTTGAGTCGACAATGTGTCTAAAATGTGAATTTTAGTCACATTATCGACTCATAATGAGGCGATTCTAAGCAGATTATGTGCAGGCAATGACACATATAAGCCAACACACGACTACCCAGGTGTTCGCTCTTTAACATGAGTTTTCACTGTGGCCCGCGCCATAAACCGAAATAACGGCTATGACTCCATGATCTTTTCCTATTTCACATTATAGGTCGATTATGTGCGTATTTGCGCGAAAATATGTTGACCTGACAAGAGTATGGAAAATAGAAATAGTACGTGGGAAGAAGGGGAGTAGAGTGGCGCGTAATGAAGTAGAAATTTGTACTGAATCAGCAAGCGTTGGACCCGACAGAGCAAGCGAAACGGCAATAGTACATGGTAGATTGGAAGTGAAGTGGTGCGTAATGAAGATGATATAGTGACAGAATCAGCAAGCATTAGACCTGACAAAGTAAAGGAAATCGCAGCTGTACATGGGAAGAAGGGAAGTAAAGTGGGGCGTAATGAATATGAAATCTTAACAGAAGCTGCAAACGTTGGACATGACAGAGTAATCGAAAGATAGTACATGTGGATAATGGTCGTGCAGTGGCGCGTACTGAATATGCGATGTATACATGTGTTCTCTTACTGCCTCTTCAGCTTGTTTTCAGGAAAATCCGCACTTTATCTGCTTATAATATACCTTGACTTAGGTAGTAATCTGCTTAGAATCGCCTAATTTTGAGTCGATAATGTGCTGAAAATGAGAGCGTTTTGTTCATAATGAGGCGATTGTAAACATATTGGCCGGATCGTCATCTCAGGTTTAAGCCTGGTCTATGTAGACCTCTAGGTTTAAACCGCCGTGAATCAGCAAAATCCGTGGTTTAAACCCGAGACCGCAGGTCTAAGTGACGCATTCGTCATCTCTGGTTTAAACCTGGTCCAGCCAGACCAGTGGTTTAGCAGTAGTGTATCTGTAACGTCGAGAAAATTAAACGTACTTTCCTAATGCGGACCGCCTCGGTTTATTGATTGCGAAAATCAATAGTTACGACAGCGATCATATATTGATTGGAAATTTATAAGCGAGAAGCACTCACACATATAAAACGTGTGGGGATAAGTTGTTGTCAATTTTAATATTCTTTTTACGTTTTATAAGCTTAAACCGGCAACTAAACTATCTAATTCGGCGGTGCAGCTAAACCAGCATCACCGAGTCTAAACTTGAGATGACGAATCCGTTTTTTCATCATCGCTGTTTAGAGTTGTCAAACAATCAGTCAAAGGGTGGAGCTGTAAATAATCTCGAATGAGGGCGTGTCTAAGTGGCGACAGCCGACTGGTGTTATCATGTCACAGTTGATTCGTTCGCACGTGAGCTTTGCTCAGATATGGACAAGTTCCTTCAATGTTATTTTTACAACTATCTTGTGGTTTTTTTGTTTGGCTTGTGGCAATCACAAATACTGGTGTTTTCTAAGAATTCATTTGAAGGGTTCAACGTTTTAATTTTGACACCAAAATGATGCTACTGCATGACCAGATATGATATGCTATACACATAGTTCGCAATCCTAAACTTATATTGCTATATGAGTCAAATAACTTATTTTGATGTAGATCATGCCACAAAGATCTACTCGGTAGGTCCTTCGTGTAAGAATACACGAAATCATATATATTTCTCCATATATATTATCGACACGGATATGTATATATATCTCATTCATCTTTAGTTAAAACATCCAACCCATCAAATAATGACACACACAAATCCCTACATGCATACATACGGTAACGCCTTAAAATCGACGAAGAACTTAACATATAGGCAAAGATATGCATGCCCCAATATCAATTACTTTCTAAATTTTGGGAACAAGTCCACCCCATATATGCAACATTTGCAGGGATAATTATAACATCATTCCATTAGAATGGACCTATCCATACGTCCCGCCCACATGTAGTCTGCATGGTTACTGTTACAACGCACCACAAGCCATCTCAATTTCGCTATATCTTCAGTGATGAAATGGCTTCCGATGAGAACGGATCTTGTGTTTCAAGTTCGCATTTAAATGTTCCAGACGATATCAATGTTTGTTATTTACCCGACATTGATACATTATCAATTATTATACCCAGGGATATATTCATGACATTAGAACGAGTGAAGTTAACCAATGCACTAGAGTTGACTCGAAGTGTTATAGGTCGATGGCAAAGTCACAACAACCACACCGAATACATATAGAAATCTGCGTCATCACAGAGACAATTATCGAATCGATGTGCTCCTGCAAAGCCGGGTATGTTTTTCCTTTTATCTTTCTGAATTTTAGATATATGGAATATATCCTCGTAATTTACGGTTTTGACGAAAATAGGCAACATAATCTCAAAATCAACTTGACCTGTCATATTTCATTTACTATACATGTAATATTATTTCTAATCAGTCACACGCCATCTAGTTTCACTTGACAAAATCATGTTAATCGTTGCCATGTTCGTTTTGTTGTTTTTTTCTAAATAAAATGGATAATATTCGTGTTAAATTGGTGCTCCCAGTATTTTCGAATGATTTGGTCCGTCCAGGGTCCCACACATGTACGCTACATGTGTAAATGTAGTTAATGAACAATGCAATAGACACATTTAACATGCATTGATGATTTTTTGAATAATATTAGTGCACGTGCAAGTATTTCCGAAAAGTATAGAATTAATACTCACATGAACATGTCCTCCGATTATCGGTAAAATTTATCCTTATTTATTTTGTTATTACAGAATGTTACAGTGGATATCTCTGTCTCTTTTATTTTAGGTTAGTTGGAATGTGCTCTCACGTTATTGGATTGATAACACACTTCAGGGTTTGAAGTTACACAACATTCCATCTGCTCCCGAACATCTTAGTTGCACAAGTGTTCCTCAACAATGGCATGTCCCACGACAAACGAAAATACAACCAGTTTATTCAAGTATCATTAATGACCCATTTGTTGTCATTGTTAAATTTTATTACCAGTGATTAGTATTTACGCAAGCACACAGTGAAATTAATAGTATCATACTTCCTGTCATCACCTAGCTTTATCATACCGACAAAGCATTGTGAAACAACATACCCCATTCAGTATAGGAAGTGTCAGCATTTAAGGGGCTGTTGGTATTTAGTAATCGAGCCCCTAGCTTAGGTGTTATGGTTTGTTTTGCTAACTTCCCATTCCCCCTATGGCAAGTTATAACATTATCGCAAGGTGATAAAATGTTTTCATAAAGTAACACAACATATATATTACTCATGGACACATCTGTTCAACAAATTAAATACTAAATGAGCTTCTATTTATTTACAGAATTTCAAAAGTGTTGTGTCAGGAGATTGAAAAATTGAAACAACTCGAAGATACCCCGTTGATTATATGCTGTCTTTAGTATGTCCTGGTTTAAGAAACCGAACTAAAAACACTCGGGGATATTTGTATAAATATCGTTCGTCAACCGGACATGTTCCCCATGCGCATTTCAACACAATTGTAGCTTTTTAAGACACATTTTGCTCTCGTGTTCGTAATTTCCCTATAGCTTACTATGGTATCTAGGCAGCCGCTTGTGGTGCGATTCACATCACTATGCAGGCGTATGTCGCTTCCGGATTTGAGCTATCGGCTTATTGACTATAATTGAAATTGGGGCGGTCCCTACGGATAGGTCCATTAGAACGTCTTGAGAAATCGTATTCACTACCATGAAACAATTACAATACTCACAACCTTCCCTATTTAATGATAGACGTATTTGCAAATGTTGAACATTAGTTTGAATCCAATTGACATGGAACTAACTCAGTGCCAATACCGAATAAAGGGGAATTTATACTCTTGTCGACTAAATTGTTACTTTATGTTCCACCAATGTTGAGTATTGCCGTGTTTAAAATTTCGAACTTTCATATCTTAGATCCGCACATGTACCATTCTAGATCGATTGTGTCCAAATTTGATGAGGGGATGAGACATTCATGGTGGCTTAAACCGAACAGGGTTTATTGACATATACCCGATATAACTCACCATATAAAGAAAATTTGGCACTGGTAGCCCTCGTTGACATGCACTGGTAGTTCGCCGTACCATCTTCTGTGATCACCGCCCCCCCCCCCCGTTTCGATTTATTTTCGTGTATTTCCAACTGATACACGCCAGTGTTTTCGATGTGCAGGTATTGCCCATAGATTCCGCTGTCTGAATTTTATAAAAGATTCCGCAATTTATGCTCAGGAATTAAACAAAACGCACTATAGAATACCGAATACCCCCCTACGAGTTTGTACACCCTAGTTTTCTGCTTTAAACAAATGCCAGATCACCCAGAGTCAAACTGAACATCACCAGGTAACCTCTCCAGTGGGTAAATGCAAAATTGATCGTATATACCTTTCCATTGTCTTTTGTGTCGTTATTTAGCCGTCCAGTTGTTTTAATTGTAAGATTGCGAAAACGATGATGAGAACAAATGTCAACCAATTTAAAATTATTTTTGAGGGCCATCGACGAGGCCATCTTTGACGTGCAACCCTTGTGTTCTTATTTGTTTTGTTGACAGTCGTCTGTCACCTAGCACTTAAATATATATACATACTCTGTGTAGTACATTGTTCAAAGTTGTATGTCAATCACGATATGATTTCCTGTGTTTAAAGCGGGGATGTCGATATGTATAACAAACACCCTACTACAGGAGGCAGGGCTATCGGTCTGTATGGTGTCGATATAATCCACTCCTCCGCAGTTTCTTTGTAAAAACCTACCAGTCGCCGTCCAATAAATCTTCTGCTAATTGGGTCGATGCACTCGCTGCATGAGGTTTATATTCCCAGGGAAGCAATCGGAGGGTTGAGAACAACCAGCGGCGCGATGGCGCTCTACCACTGGTTGAAACTTGTTTCTCTGATACTCATGTTACCAGTGGTTGTGCTTTCTACGATGATGGCCGGAAAGTTGTTTCGTGTGTATCCCGACTCAGTGAGCACCAATGTTAGCCAAGGGATTGTGAAGCATTCTTGGAGTGAAATTGACTGCGCTTCAGTCTGCGGTGATGACCCGAACTGTTGTACGTACTCATTCGATTCCAAGGATGGATCTTGTGAAACCTCGAGAGGTCTGGTCAGGGATGTCGGTTTGCCAAGATTTCTTTTGATCGGTAAGTTATCGGCGCGTTAGAATACATGGATATAATATGTATGTGACACGTGATCCTGGTAATATAACTGTTTAATGCTTATATATTAATAACTTGATGTCATCATCATCATCTTTATTTAGGAACGAATAAAATCCCCCTCACTCATGTAATAATAAACTATTTCTTTTTCCAGCAAAATTGTCTCTCTTTTTTCTTTCACTTTCCTGAGCTTGTTTATTTCTGTTATTTCGAGTTTTGTATCATTAATTTTATATGTCGTGGTTTATCCTTGATGTTTATCCCGATCCTAAAATAGAAGGAGAGTATTTCCTTATGGCTATTTGGGTCATTTCGTTGATGGTACATTTGATTTTCGCATGATTTGTACGATGTGTGGTTTCAGAGATATTTACCAAAACAATATTATGTTTTCTAGTACCATTAACTTTGGTTCGGTTAAAGTCCGTTTTATTACTTACTTCTCCTTTTGATTTTAATCTAGTTGTTTCTGCTTATGTTTTTCTTCGAGATTTCCGAATTGTCTTTCCATTTCCGTCGTGATCATACCGATTTCCAAACTCATTATTTTCCTTAAATCTTTCGATACGTTTTTTTTTCAAATTGCTTCATGTGTTTCTCAATGTTTTTAAATCGTTTTTTCGTTTCGAGTGTTTCTGTATTTATAGTTTGCATAACTTTATTTTCGAATGTCCCTGAACGTTCATCTAGTTTTGCGCTGATTTTTTCATCCAAATTATGTGCGCAATCCGATAATAATTTCACACGAATGTCCAGTTTGGATTCCAGATTTCCTAAATTCCTAAGACCATTTGTCATTATCATCTGCGCCCATGTCACCGGATGCTTATTAGGGACATGGTAGGGCAATAATTAAAACTATCGACTTTATTTTTTGTATATTTAATCGAAATCTTTACCTTTTATCTCAAAATTTGGACTTAGCAAGTCAAAATTTTTACTTTCAAAGTCACAATTTTGACTTTATAAAGTAACACGGGGAGGTTGTCACTAAACACGCACCGAACCGCCCATTTGGTGTCTAGGTGTGATTTAATGGTCAGACCAGTGCGGAATATCACGAAAACCCTCACATGCTTTTTAAGTTAAAAATTTGAAAATTTGAGATAAAATGTAAAATCAAAAGGCTTTATAAAGTGAAAATTGGTCATTTTAAAGGGGTACTGTACACCATTTAAAATAAATTCCAGGTGATAACAACGATCTATTATCGATAATATATAGAACACTAAGTAAATTGAGTCGAAGATGTATTCTGTAATAGGTTAATAGGTTATCTTAAAATCAAAGTTAATAATTTGATGTAAATTTAATTTATGGCTGGAGCCATAAATTAAATTACTAGTTGCCGTGTACATGACGTAATCAAAATAATTCACGGATAGTGGATGGGGCAACGCGTTGCTCCAGTAGACTAACAAAAGTGGTATGGAATAATGCTACGTCGTCTGTTGGTTGACAGGCTAATCAGGAAATAGCTAGACATTATGGAATTGAGCTGAATTGTGTGTATCCTGCAAAATAACCTAGGTTTGCAGATATCAGCAATTTATAAAATAATATTTCCAATTGCAGGCGTGTAAATATCCCCTCTACTCCTTAAAAACACTGTACAAATGCTACACATTTTGTATACATATATGTGTCACATTTGCTCTCCAACAGTTTTGGTAAACACACTATGTGAACAGTGCTACATATATATGTAGTCACTATACACTTATGTGTAGTATATAGCTAGTACACAGTTAGTACAGTTTGTGTGTACTTTATTTATACATGTGTGTATAGTTCTACGCATATCTGTGTATACACTACACAATTATGTGTAGTAAAAATCTACATACAAGCTGTACACTTTAGGTCTAATAATATTGACATGCATTATTTTTACAAATAATGGACATTTTGGGGTAATATGTACAACTGTAACGTCGAATAAGAATCGCATGGTTGAGTCTACTGAATTTAAGCTATCACAGCAAGAATGTTTGTTCTTAAAAGCGATAATTATTAGCCAAAAACAAAATCACGAAAAAACATGCTATCATATGTTATGTATGCTGAATGGATCTAACTTCAGCATTGGGTTTTACATGTTCTGCTATAATAAATTTGCAAAAGGAAAAGTTGAAGTCATTGTTTTTTAAATTAATAATTGCTTGCGTTCGGGAGCCAGCATCGAAGCCACTTCTTTAATTGACAGGGCACGAGGATCATTGGAATTATTTATAGCCACCTCTCCCGTGTCAATGGCAAAAACTGAGCATGAAAGTATCATATTGATAACTTTTGTCGAGAAAATACAGGACTGTCAGAAAATATTACTCAAAACAAAATCACGATGAATGTGCTATCATACACATGGTGTATGCTGAATTGACCAAATATCAGCGATAGTTGGCATTCTCATTTAGTAAATTGGCAACTGAACAATTATATTGTATAGGAAAAGTTAGAGGCACTAAAGTTTATATGTTAACTGCCAGCACCCCAGATCCAGCATCGAAATCACCTCTTCAATTGGCACGACACGATTATATTTGGAATGAATCCAAGTCACCTCTCCCATTTCAATGACATGAGAAATAAAATAAAAACTGAGTGAGGACAAAAATATGATTTTGATAAGTTTTGACAAGACACAGCCTTGTGTATTAACCCACAGATAATATGTTATCATATACATGTTTATCGTATTTGCGGAATGGACCTAACTTAAGAGATAGTTGGCATTGTAATTCACATGTACCGGTACAATAAAATGGC
This sequence comes from Siphonodentalium dalli, assembly GCA_032622095.1. Taxonomy (NCBI): domain Eukaryota; kingdom Metazoa; phylum Mollusca; class Scaphopoda; order Gadilida; family Siphonodentaliidae; genus Siphonodentalium; species Siphonodentalium dalli. The sequence continues at coordinate 208,414,512 of CP136065.1, forward strand.
AATGAAAATAATACAAACAATGCTATTATGAATAGAGTTGCAGGTTGTAATATTACATTCATATTAATAATCGCTCTCATTCTGGAGTCAGTATCAAAGTCACCTCTTAACTTGACAGGGAATGAATATCTTTGGAATGACTCCAATCCACTTCTGCCGTATCAATGACATGAGGAATGTTTGAAAACTAAGCATAAAATTATAATTTTTATCTGTTTTGAACTTTTGATAAGACAGCTGTCAGAAGTACGGCAGAAGTTACAGACAAAAGTGGGACCAGCAGTTTCTGTCGTATAAAATTTAGTGTACCACCCGTCATTGAAAAGGAATAACTTCTCCATTAATTTCAGGGCAACCTAATTTGTTTCCAAATATTGTAAATAGTAATTATTGGTAACTCATGAAAGTTTGGTTCATTATCAATGCCTACAATTCAGAAGCATAATCAACAGGACACTCAAGGCGTCACTACAAACACCCAGATTATATTTGGTCTCATTGAAGTTATATAATTGTTCTGAAGATTGTCACATATTTGAGAACGGATCTATAAATACTGTTTGCCATCCACCTTGAATAGAAACTTCAGCTCATCTTCGTGGCATTTTGTAGCTACGGCTACACGTAGTAACATATCATTACTGTATATTAGTCCTCGACTTCCTGATATGGCACATTTTATATCAGATTATATCAGATATGAAGTGTGCCAATATGCAGTACGAACACGACGACAGATGGAACCCATGGGCAGAACCGCCAATATATGGAGTTAGACAATATCCATTACGTAGGGAAAACACGATATACACTATACATAGGCGCCCCTGCGACATATCGAGAGGCGAAGTAAGGGACACAGTGGTAACATATCGGCGCACCTGAAGCGAAGACATAATGTGGTGGTATGGCGAAGGAGAAGCCGTAGCTACCGGACCAATTTACGGATTAGCGCGAGTAGATGTCGCCGAAAGATGACGATTTTAATCTAATGCAGCGCGCTGACGAGAGGGGAGACCAATGGACGACTTAGAAGATTCACGTTCGCCTGATTGCGCTAGGTACGCCAAATCTGATCAGCCATGAAAACTGCCCCAGGCGAGCCATATCAGAACAACGTATAAAGTTAAAAGGTTTTTGGTAGCCATCATCAGTCTCCATCGATCAGCGAGCAGTGGTCAACAACTTCGAGACACTTGGACAGCTTTACAGTCAGCGAAATAACTGGAATTACTGGACGGAAAGATGGACGGAAATGCGAGGTAAGCAAAACAATCTTGTATTTCGGAACAACGCATCCCTGATGTAGCAACGAAGAAGCACACCCGACGACCCGATGAACGCAACTAGACATCAACCACGCCGACGGCAGAAAGACGCACTCAACGTACATGTATGAAGACACGAAAAGTCCCCGATCACGCAGACGACAGGAAGACACACCCAACTTATGAAAACACGAGAAGACCCCGATTCACGCAGACGACATGCAGACGAACCCAACTAGGAGAAGCCATACGACGATGAAGATATTCCATTGAAATGTTTGTAAATAAATGATCAAATCATTTTAATGTCTGAAAGTTATATGTCCCCCGTCTTGGCACAGAAGTCAGAATGTTAAATGATTCTTTATGCATATCATAGTTTGAACTGACGATATTCTATTTTTGCATGGATCCTAACAGTGAACCACCCATTTTCAAACCTCGCCCCCGCCGGTTGATCAAAATCCACAAATCAGGTTCCAGATATTTAGGTCACTTGTACGAATGTTAGTCATTTTTCCCAAAAATGAAATGACATACCGTATGATCTCCAAACCTCAATTTAAGACGATCTATCTCTTCCTATTACATGTGTGATATAGTTTCCTGGGTATTGCATAATGTACATTGGTCGAAAACACCTATCCGGGAATGCTACTATCAATTAATATTGATTTTATATCAGTATTTTCTTATATGATGCGACTATCAAGAGGGACATAATATTTGTTACTATTTTTATATTTTTAGAAAGTGTCATCGCGCTTGCAACGCTCTGACCAAACACGAGCTGCAAAATGTCGGAAATTTATTGTATGTATGTATGTATGTACCAGAATAGTTGAAATATAATCAATATTAATTGATAGAAGCGTTTCCGGACAGGAATTTTGGATTCATACTTTTTATTTTATACCTAGGAAACTATATACAACTTGTTATAGGAAGAGATAATCCATTTTTAAAGGTTGCAAGGTAAATTATACATGGCAAGCTTATATATATTATACAATGTGTATTGAAGTAAGATAAATAATCACTTCGAAGAAGATAAAACATGTAAATATACAGAGCCAAACTGTCAATGTTGTGAACGCTATCACACGAGTTTGTTGTGGCACAAGTTCCGTGAAACATTACATGAGTGCCAGTGACAAGTTGCATCTTGCGTCATAACACTTTAACAAAAAAGTGCACAGTTGTGGTTTGGTTTGTATTTACTGCACATCAATACTCAATCAAATAATAATATTTTCCCCATTTCCTATGCTAGTTATCACTCTTATAACTAATGTGTAGAAACGATTACACATCAAATGTGTAAACCCGGTTAATACACATAGCAATGTGTAGTTTTACATAAAAATACATGGACATATGGCCGTTCTACACATAATCTGTATATTTGGTTACACATAATTGTGTAAGAACGTAGAGCATGCGCATTGCAGTGCCTTCATTTTCATAGTCTGCTACATGACGGCCATATTGTTTGAGTATAATTTTGGAATACAGTTTACAGCGATCGTAGACAAGGAATATAAGTTCAGAATTCCGACTTGTGGGTATAGTATTATTGATATATGAGGATGTATTTGTTAAAACTTTCATGGCGAATACTGCTCTTATAGACTCGTTTATATGATTGTTGTAATACGGTAATACTAATATTATGCAACCACGCCACGACCCTGGTTTGTTCATTTAAAACGTAACCTCACACATGACAGAGCAAATTATTACGTACCATTGTACGCACGCCATGAAAGTTTTAACATATAAATCTACATATGTCATCAATACTATATACACACAGTTCGGAATACTGAACTTAAATGCTTATCTACGATCTATATGTAAGAATCTACACAAAATAAGGGATATGTGTTCATTTTATACACACCAGTGTGTAAGAAATTGACCCATTTATTGTGTAAAAATTGTTACACAATTTGTGTACGTTGATAAAACTACACATATACTACACAAATATGTTTAAGATCAAAAATTAATAATGATTGTGTAGCAGGGCTACACATTGTGTGTAGAAAACCTACACATTAGTCATAAGAGTGTAGTTATCTATTAACGTGATAAGATGTTAAATTAATTATGTGATACTGGATGGACTGTCATGCATGATGTCAAATGTGTGGCGAGTCTCAATCAGGATTGCACTAGTGGACAAGCTGAAATAACCACAGACAATGTAACTTAATTTACAAAATAGACCAATCTATATCAGTTGTGTAATAATAACTAAATTAAAGAGCTGACTCCAATAGTTTGTTTCCCACAGGCTAAATACATTAAAAGAAATACTTGTCTCTGATACAGAATAAATTTAGTTACTGACCAGTATTAACTTATCATTGAAGCACATAATTATGAGGCATACACACTATGCCTATCCCCTGTCATTGCTGTCAACGACATTAGAGGCAACTTAATTTTAAAGTCCTGCAAATATTCGGCATTCATAATATTCGATACAACATGGACGGGTTATAGACCATATTCTGTTGAAATACACGTACACCTGAAAACTACTGAGGAAACGGATCGCATTAATGAGATCAACGATAATAACCCGCGAATCTCAACATTGAGTTTAGTAGTCCGCATGGGGATCTTTTTGAGCTTGATGTTCAGACTGGAAGTTTTATGATTATCTTAATTTGCGCAGCTACGAGAGGTCACATCTCAACATTCCAACATATAACATACAAATGCAACTTTGATTACTATGCATGTGCTGACCATTTCCGTGTGGAATAGACAGCTGATACAAAAGTTACATCATTATTTATCATTTCAAACTTCATGCTCAGTGTTAGCAAGTACTAATGAAACCCCTTACTGAATCAGACATGTCATATATAAGGATTAACTGTCATGTGGACTGTTTTTATGGAGATGTAACGGTGAGGTAAGTGGACATAACTTGTGTAAAACCCGAAGGGTTTTACATACAAGTTATGTCCACTTACCTCACCGTTACATCTCCATAAAAATAGTCCACATGACAGTTAATCCTTATATTTATATACATTTAGCGAAAAAGCCACTTTTGTAAATATATTTAAATCGGAAAGTGTGTCGTGACAAGATCAGCCCAAAATACCCAATAGCACCCTTGGCAAAAGTTAATAGGAACAATTTCTCTTCATGTTGAAACCCGATGATGTATTAAGTCAATCCTGCGAGAGTCAAAATGCGCCCAAAGCATTACGCGTTCGTCTTTCCAAACCTAATGACGTATCGATGGTGTTATTAGCTTGGTGTTATGAGGCGTTGCGCATTCACCGAGAAATAACTGCAACTAGCCACGTGGGCGCCGACCAATCAGAATGCTGGATTTAGTGATGACAACACTTAGTGTGTAAATATATTCAGATATATTTCAAGAAACAATGACGTCCGACCTGAAATCAGGTTATATATTAAATTGAATTATTGGCGCCTGAACAATGGTTCTGCGAATGAGCATAATGTCTATTATGTTTAAACATGATGAATATTCTCATTTTGGTGTATACTTACCGTCCTCTGGTTTATTATTTTATCTAAATTCCCGACATAGAACATAGCCTTTTTTCCGGGGAACTAATGATGTCTGTCTGTCAGTCTGTCTGTATGTCTGTGTTCTATATAAATTCACAGGGGACCATGTAGACGGCACAAAGGGGTCCAACAGGGGTAACTTTTTCCGATAAAGATAATGGTGCGGGTTAGAATTTTCTAAAGTGACGCTGTTGTTGCCAGGGCCAGAAATGCCAAATGGGGAGGGGCGGAAAAACTTTTTATCACCGATATCCACCAAAGTTATACATAATGATCTCCATGTATGACGAATCTAATGGTGTGGTTTAAAGATGTCAAAAGTAGTGCCGTTCGAGTCGGGGGAGCACTGAAGGGGAAAGGGGCACCAAAATTATTAAAATATTTTGAGCACCGATTTCCATCAAATTGAGTCATTGACACACATTCTCCCCACGATACAAGGAATTTAATCGTATGATTTAATGACGACAGGTTGGTGCCGCTTGGGTGAGAGATACGGGGGTACTAAATTTGATAAGAATTTGTTTAGTCGACGATTACCACCAAACGTATACATAATCATCTCAATTATATCAGGAGTCGAATGTGGCTTAAAGCTGTCAAAGTGGCGCGGTTTGAATCAGGGGTGTACGGAAGAGGGAGGGGTAACAAAAACTGATAAAAAAAAATGTATAGCACCGATTTCCACCAACTTGATACACATTCTTCCCCACGATACATGGAATCTAATCGTGTGATTTAATGACGCCAAATTGGTGCCGTTTTGGGTGAGAAATGGGGGGGGGGCACCAGATTTTATAAGAATTTGTTTAGTCGCCGATTACCACAAAACGTACATATAATCATTTCCATGATATCAGAAGTCTAATGGCGTGGCCTAAAGCTGTCAAATGTGGAGTCATTCGAGTCAGGAGTGCACGGAAGGGGAGATGGGTACCAAAACTGATAAAATGTTTTTAGCACCGATTTCCACCAAATTGATACACATTCTTCTCCAAGATAATCGTTTTAATTAAAGACGCCACAATGGTGCCATATGGTTAGAGATGGGGGCATTAAATCTGATAAGAATTTGTTTAGTCGCCGATTACCATCGGTATCAGGAGTCAAATTGTGTTGTTTAGCGTTGTCAAAAGTTCGAGTCAGGGTGCACGGAGGGAGGGAGGGACACCAAGAATTGATAAAAACTATTTTTAGCGCCGATTTCTACCAAATATGAAATCTAATCGTGTAGTTTAAATAGGCCAAATTGGTGCCGTTTGGGTGAGATATGTGGGCACCAAATTTCATACGAATTTAGTTAGTCGCCTATTTCCACCAATTTTATATATAATCATCTTTCAATGTGTCTAATTGTGTGGTTTAAAGATGACAAAAGTGGCGTTGCTTGATTCGGGGATAGGGAGGGGAGGGTCACAAAAACTGATACAAAAATATGTTTAGCCCCATTTTCCACCAAATCCATACACGCTCTTCTCCAAAGATACGAGGAATCAAATCGTGTGGGTTAAAGATGCCACATTTGGTGCCTACATTTGAGAATGTATGTCTGTTCTATAGAACTTCACGGGGGACCATCTAGATGACAGGGGTAACTTTTTAATAGGAAGATAATGGTTTGGGTTAAACTTTTGTAAAGTTACGCTGTTGTTATCAGGGGCGGAAAAGGAGAGGGGCAGCAAAAATGATGAAACATAATTGTCGCTGATTTCCACCAAACTTATACGTATACCATCTATATGATATGGAGCCGTTCGAGTCAGGGGTGCACGGAGGTGAGGGGCACCAAAAGCTGATACAAATATCTTTAGCACCAATTATTATACACGTTCTTCTCCAATGATACGATGAAACAAGTCACGTGGGCTGAAAAGACGGCACATTTGGTGCATTTAGGTCAGGGATGGAGATTGGAGGAGCAATGGACCTATCCGTAGGTACCACCCCAATTTCAATTATAGCCAATGAGCCGATAGCTTAAACCCGGAAACGACATACGCCTGCCTAGTGATATGAATCGCACCACAAGCGGGTCCCTAACTACCATTGTAAGCTATAGGGAATTTACGAACACGAGAGCAAAATATGTCTTAAAAAGCTACAATGGTGTTGAAATGGGCATGGGGAACATGTCCGGGTGACGAACGAAATTTATACATGTTTTAGTTCGGTTTCCTAAATAAAATGTAACTAAGACATCTGTTTACGCTGGATTAAACAATGCCAACGACCACACTCGGATCCTAGTGTTATTTAAATTTCAATATTTATATATAACAGATTTCAAACTAAAACGTGGAAATAGTAGTCCCGAGCGATGTTGCGTTATGAATATTAATTGTGCCGCGAGTATGTGTTTTATGTGAAGTGTTTTTCGTTATAAATGTATACATTTGTTGCTGTTATAACATCGTGGTAATATTGAGTTCAAATGTCTGCTATTCACACTAACCTGTAGGATATAGTCCTGCGAACGTTTTACTGAATCCATTTGAGAATCTAAAGCTTCCTCCGACAATGTACGTTTAAATGAGAATCAACAGACGTTTTCCAAGATAATTACACGAAATTTCACACATTGCACGTGCTTCGCTGTGTATGTACACGTAATCTTCACCGAACAAGTTCACTTTGTGCCATTGTTGCCTCATGGCAACATGTAACTGACGCCATGCTAGTCGGCGTTTTCTTTAATGTACTTTACTGACGGAAAAATAGGATGTGGAATTTTAAAAGGCCATTATTTGATAATCCTTTGCATCCGGCCTGATGTCACCAGGGTTCATTCAGGGCGCTCGTGGTGCGGTAAACTGATATCGTTATATTTATTTCGACAAAAGAGGGATTATAGATTAATTACCACATGTACACCTCCGTTTGGTTTATTTCATCAAGGTGTGAACCATTAGCATAGCTCCGATATTAAATTTGCTATTTGATATTGAAGTTTCAAAATGGCTTCATTTACACCGTTTGATTCATCGAAAACATCTATCTTTGTTGGTTATCGGAAGTGGCCTAACAATCACACCTGGTTTTTTGTTTTAAAACTGGTTCTATTTTTGTTTATATCTAACGACAGTCACTTTTACAAGATGCATATTTACACACAAATGTATCTTGAAAATCGTGATATTCAGAATGAAGCTATATTATCGTGTTACATGGCGTTTAACAACACAGTCCTTTCTCATCGGAAGCCATTTTAGCACTGACGAGATAGTGACATTGAGATGGCTTGTGGTGCGTAGTAACAGTAACCATGCAGTCTACATGTGGGCGGTTTTAAGCAATTTTTGGGGTTCAAATTTGACAACCTGGACAAATGGTGATCGAACTGTAACAATTATATCTTCTCAATTGTCATATGTGTATGGGAACTGAAATCAGGGCATTCATATAGTGATCCAGCAAAAACAGATAATAGAAGAAAGCATTAAAAGTGTATTTGTCACTCTATTTAAGAGATTTATATATTCTTGCAAAATGAGGGACCTTGAACAGTTTCTGCCAGATGATGGCATGTTAGAATGTCTCATGTGTTATAATAAAATTGAGTCTTTCCTGTTCATGATATTGTCCAAAAAAGATACAAATTTGTCAAGAGAGATGGAATTGTATATGCCTGGTCAAAAATAGTGACCACAGTGTGTAGTTAAATTAGTTTCTTCTGAGATAAAAGAAAACGCAGTCAGTAGCACATGACTTTTCACGATTCTCCAATACTGGGACCTGGCAAGGGTACATCTGCCCGATACAGAGGATTTCTTTCATTTTTTAGAACAACTTAAAAAATCGCTCAGTGTCGGGCACATGTAGCTGATATGTAGAAACATGTTCAAGCTTGGTCTGAGTTGAGGGACATCTCAATGTGCCATTCCGATCGATGCATAGCCCTTTCGATGAGAAATAAGATTTTGTTCACTTTGACTGAATTAAGAACATTTGAAGCAATGAACAATCATACTGAGTCCGTGCCTCCATAATTTTGATATGTATACATGTCTATATATAAGTTTGGTAGAAATCTGCGACAAAATATTGTTTTTTTTTGCACCCCTACCCAACTTTTAACTGTGCAACGCTACTTTAAGCCACACATATAAGTTTGGTGGAAATCGGCGACAACATTCCGCAAAATTAGAGCCAATTTTACAGATGCACATTTCAAGGTCAACGCAAAGGGATTTTGTGAGATGTAATTAGCAGACTTTTTGACAGAAAGTAGCAATTGACCTTGCTCCATATATGGATGTTTTATCTGTTTGATTTCTGATCAATATAGAGAGTTTTATGATTACTATATATATACGTCTTTTGTATATCCTACAAAATCGATCCTTGAGTAAACATGCGGACAGGGAGACACAGTGTGCAAGTGTGTATGGTGTCGAACCCATTTCTTATGGCAAGAAAACACTGAAATTGATTCTTAACTCCTGACACAGGCAAAGTTTATGAAATTATTTTCAAAGAGCAGTTTCGCTTTGACAAGACACCACATCATGCAATACGACACGGTCATGATAATCGTACACCAATGAACATGTTTATGAACATTACAGCTACATGAACTTGGAACAAAAGGCCCGTTCTGATTCGTATAGTGGTCACTAGCTCCTATTTGATTTATATGAGTTCTCCCTAGATGCCTCATTCATCGCAAGCGTGTATTTGACACTTAATATTCGTCGCCCAATAATTATAATTTCCTAACTCCTAGATATTGGAAATTCTGACATTTTGAAAACTCATTTTCATCATATCTGAGCAACCAAACTGTTGAATGTAGGCATATTTTGGGTCATTCTACATTGAAATATACATATTGGTTTAAAAAAAACATATTTTTTTAATGAATTTTTTCACTGGCGATAGAACATTGTTTTAAATTTGTTCTATTGCTTTCAGTTTTTTTCGATTATCACTGCTATAATAAACTTTAACACCGAGTTTAACAGTGCATTATGTTAGGATCATACTAGACAATACTTAGCATAAATATATATATATTAGCTTACCACGAAGTCCGTTTTGTGTTAATATTTTGAATTGGATGCTATGCCACTGCATGTAACGTAAATACATTAGTGCCCAGTGCAATATTCGTCAAAGATGTGATAGTTCGTGAGTTGTTAGTCCTGATTCGGACGTTAGAACGATGAACCAATTAGTGTGAAAACGTGGTCAATATTAGCCAGTTTCTTTGGAATATATTTAAAATCTATATCGTTCTCGAAATTTTAATTGCCATTGTGTTTCGAAAATTTCAAGGTTTAATGTTATAGTCTATTCCATACAAAGCCATTATCCAGGTACACCCGGGAGCTTCGATAAACCTTGTTATCTTGCCTATAGAAAGTCATATTCAATAGAACGTTGTTTGATTAACCAAAGGCTTATTTTGGACCCCTCTCCAATTCCGATCTCTGACGACAATCCACTGTCCACAAAAGGGCACCCGTCTCATAAAATTGATTTAAATATCCCAGAACAACAGGTATATCTTGGATAGTAAATTATTTGTGTTTGTCGTGTTGAGTACTTAATTCAACGGTTTGCAATTAAATGTCAAAAGTCCTCTTCTGCTGGATCTTTGACAAGTGAAACTTGTCAATCGATATAGATGATAATGAATATGTGGCGACGAGGCTGAAGCTACTTCTAGTCTTATCTGTATTGCTACATACACATACAGACGTTAACGAATTAGTTCCAGATGATTATATATATTGCACATTGTTGGTAAAACAAATAGCGGAATTCAAGCCTGCAAGTAACAGTATGACATTTTCAGACTCTAGCTGGATCAATGTCAGGCACAAATCATTTGCATTTATATAGTTAGGGAGCCCGCATATGTTCTATTTACACTTTTGCGTACCCCCTAAAGTTGGTACCAATAATTGAACATTCTGAAAAACCGATTTCTTAAGTTGCGCATTCCTGGGGTTTAGGGGCCGCTGAACCCCAAAAAGTGCCAAAAATCACTATTTACACTTCCGCGTACATCGATGAATTTTGGTTTGATGATACTCCTAAGTGTACTGATAAAGAAAACACAACTTAAGAAAGGGATTTTCCTGGGGTTTTCAGATTAGAAAGGGGGTCCCATGCTGAACCCCAAAACGTGATTTTTCACTTTTGTTTATACTTTCCCGTACATCCATAATTTTTGGTCTCAAAGTACTTTGATATATACTAATTATAAAAACACAACTTAAGAAGCAACTTTTCCTGGGGTTTTAAGATAAGAAGGGGGTCATCGGGTCACTCCTCAAAACGTAAATATCACTTTTATTTACATGATTCCATTCGTCCAACGTGTGTGTATGTGCGTACACCCCTGGAACTGGAACGTTGCACTATTACAACCAATATATCCCTAAATCGATACGATCAACTTAAGAAATATATATTCATGTCGTTTTCTGATAAGAACGAGACTTGTTACGCCGCCCCCCAAACCCAATCCATTTTCTAGAACTATAAGTGAGCCAGTTTTATGAAAATTATAGCGGAAAATCTAGTAAAATGTATACAAAATGTATATATTTTCGTGAAGCTAAGACATAATGACACTTTTTTGGCCCAAAATTGAAACTCACCATCCAAGATGGCCGCCAAAATGGCCGCCGGAAGTTGAAAATGATATTTTTTCACAAATATCTTCTAGATCAATTCATGCTGTTTGGAACTGGTTGAGTAATGCAACTTTATTTTGTGTTTTGTATATTAACTGATCATTGGAGCAATTAAATATGCAATTATTGGGGTCCTAGCCCCTTCCGATCCCTCAAAAATTCGATTTCACAGAACGCAGTACAAAATTAAAAAAAAATCTCAATTGGGATTCTAGTCATATTTCAATAAGAAATGAGAAGAACATTGTAATGTAAGTGAGGCATATTATTACCTATGAATATTCCAAATCTCTGGAACCATAAATCTTACCTTGGCTCAAAATGGCTGCGAAAATGGCCGCCAAAATATGGAAAATGGTAAATATTGCCCCAGGGTGTCCTGTAATCGCTTACAAGTTGTGATTGATGTACAGAATTGGCTAATCTGTTTTCTATACATTGTTTACTAACATGTCTGATGCACCATGGATAATTTTTACTATTGTCACCACTGACATCACCAGAAATATTGGATTTTTCTCTCACAAACTTCACATAAATATCGGCAAAAATTCACTTTTCAGGGTTCGACCATTTGTTCAAGTAAAATGTAACCATCTTTTGATTGAAAGGTGTTTATTGTTTTGGTATATCTTAAATGTGTCACACTACGGTGTTTATAGACTAAATTGCTCAAGATGGCTTCCAAAATGGCAACCAAATTTGTAAAAAGTTAAAAGTTAACATATCCCGAACATTATTCTCAGCATTATCCGAAAAAGGTGGCAAATTGTGACTCACTTGGTTATTGTACGTGTTAGTTACAATGTAATTAACTGACAACTACCTTCTATTATGTTTGTCCCAGTTCCGTATGAGGCATGACAAATTCATTTTAAAGTTGCAGTATGGAATTTTGCGGAGAACCTCTTTTGTGATTCTGGTCATATTATTGAAAGGGAATGGGCAGAACTTTGAGACGGAACTGAGATGAACCATGATATGTGGGTATTCTGGCCCATTATGATAAAAAATTATCAATGGATACAGGGTGGAAACCAAGATGGCAGCCAGGGAGTTTAATACTCTATTATCATAGATGAGGATAATAGGTATACACGGAGTTATTGTATGGCCATGAATGATGTGTGGGTATAAAGGGAGTGCCCTGTTGGTAACGATGGGACGTATATGTATATATGTTGTGGATGTGTTATCATTGGGGTGTATGGGGAGTAGATTTATTATCATGGATGGCGTGTATGAGTATGGCAAGTACGGAACTTATGAGTGGTCGTATGTGCGGATATTGGTATATCTGGAAGGGATCACCATTGGTGGTGTGCATATGTATACCTGGATTGACTCTATGGTCATGTGTATGGCGAATATGTATACATGTAGTGAATATGTATACATAGAGTGACTATATGGTCATATGTCAGGTGTAGGTGTATACCTGGTGTCCATGCATGGTGACTCGTGGCTGTATCGTCATTTGTGGTATGTACGGGTATAACCAAGTATGGTTGTATGATCAGGTGTACTAGTACATGTACGTGTATAAAGTGGATGACTGTGTTGTCATTTGTGTGGTGTTTATGTACATATGGAGTGAATGGCGTAATGGGTGGGTTGTACATGTGTACCTTGGGCGGCTATCGCTTTCCTCAATAACTCAAGGATATGTTAATCAATAGAGAGGTCATGTCATATCGTGGAAAGCGATAGCCACCCATTATCACACAGTCATTACATATATACATAAACACCACATACATAACAATATAGTGACCCACTGTATACATTTACACCTGACCCATAACCACGGATGACCATACAGCCACGCGTCACAATGCAGGCACACCGGGTATACTCCTAAACATGACCCATAACCATATAGTCACTCCTTGTATACCATTCATCTCACCATTGGTCATCATCCCTGTATACCTATTCTCCAAACGCATGGTCAAATATACAATCAATATATACATCAACACCACAACAATGACCATAAAGTCACTCCGATATACATATGCACATCACCAATGTCCATATAGCCACTCGCGTCATACACATACCCTCACCCGTGTTACCTGGTATACTCCTTCACCTGACATATGGCCATATAGTCGTCCCGTGTGTACCTATTCAAAACATTCATACACGATCATGGTCAATCCTTGTATACATATTCACCTCAACATTGGCTATGTCAATCCCTGTATCCCTATTGGTCACACCATAGCCGAATAGCCACTCAAGATATACTAATACACCACAGCCATGTCAGTATAGTCACTCCATGTATGCATATGAACCTCATCCATGGCCATATAGCCACTCGCTGTATACACATATCCCTCGCCCATGACAATAAAGCAACACGTGTGTGTACTGGTATAACCTACACATGACGATACCGACACGAGATACCAAACAGGAACACCAGGTACATGTATACTCATACGCCTGTCACCCCCTGTATAGATGTTCATTACATTTATGATCATACAGTCACTACTTGTATACCTACATGTAATCATCTCACCTTTAACCATACGGTCACTACCTGTATACCTATTCGACACTCATAGTCATATAACCACTCGATATACATATGCAGCCAACCCTAGACCATAAATTCACTCCAGGTATACATGTAAACCTCACTAATGGCCATTCAGCCCTTCCAGATATACAAAAAAACCCGCACATACGACCACTCAAACAATCCATACTTGCATATACACCTCACACATGACAATTCAGCAATTCACTGTATGATCATACACGCCATCCACGATAATACAGCTAAGCCATATACACCCACCAATGATAATACATTCACGAGATATATAAATATACATCCCACCCGTTACCACAAGGACACTCCCTATCTACCCACACGCTCGATAATGTCCACCGGCTTACTCCAGGTATTCATATTCAATCATGACCGTACAGTCATTCCATGTATACCTATACACATTACCCGTAACCATAAAATCACTACCTATTTATCCACACACCCCATCCATGATCATACATACAGCGCATGTACATCCCACCCATGACCTTACAGTCACTCCATATATACATAATCAACACATAGATGACCATGTAGCTATATCCATACACCACACCAATGACCATACAGGCACACCGGGTGCACCCATACTGGATATACACAATCATACACCATACAGTCACTCCATGCATACCGATTCACCTCACATCTGACCATGAACTCTCCCTGTATACCTAGATGCATCTTACCATGGACAACCCACTCATAACCATATAGTCACTCATTGTATACCTACTCACATCAGTCATGACATACAATAACTCCCTGTATACCTATTCACCTCACATATGATCACAGAGTAACTCCCTGGCTACGATCTTGGCATCAACACTGTATCCTGTTGACATTTTTTATCATAATGAACCAGAATAGCCAAAGATTATGGTCCATCTCAGTTCTGTCTCAAAGTTCTGCCCATTTCCTTTCAATAAATATGGCAAAAATCACAAAAGAGGTTCTCGGCAAAATTAAATACTTTAAAATGAATTTGTCATGCCCCATACGGAACTGGGACAACTGGGAATAGAACATGTAGTTGTCAGTCACAATTTGCTATCTTTTCGGATAATGCAGAGAATGTTCGGGATATATGTAAAAAATTAGAATTTTACATTTTGGAAGCCATCTTGAGCAATTTGGTCTATAAACACTGTAGTGTGACACATTTAAGATAGACCAAAACAATAAACACCTTTCAATCCAAAGATAGTTATATTTTATCAGAAAAAATGGTCCAAACCTGAAAACTTAATTTTTGCCAATATTTATGTCAAGTTTTTTTAGAGAAAAGTCCAATATTTTTGACGATGTCAGTGGTGAAAATAGTAACAATTATCCATGGTGCATCAGACATGTTATTATTCAATGTATAGAATGCAGAATAGCCCATTTTATACATCAGCACAACTTGTAAGCGATTGCAAGAGATGCTGGTGTGATATTTACCATTTTCCATATTTTGGCGGCCATATTGGCAGCCATTTTGAGCCAAAGTAAGAATTTTGGTTCCAGTGATTTGGAATATTCATAGGTAATGATATGCCTCACTTACATTACAAATTTCTGTTCATTTCTTGTTGAAATTTGAATAGAATCCCAATTGTAATTTTTTGTGAAATTTTATACCGCATTCTGTACAATCGAATATTTGAGGGATCGGAATGGGTTAGGACCCCAATAATGGCATATTTACTTGCTCCAATGATCAGTTAATATACAAAACACAAAATAAAGTTGAATTACTCAACCAGTTCCAAACAGCATGAATTGATCTAGAAGATATTTGTGAAAAAATGTCATATTTTCAACTTCCGGCGGCCATTTTGGTGGCCATCTTGGATGGTGAGTTTCAATTTTGGCCCAAAAAAGTGTCATTATGTCTTAGCTTCACGGAAATATATACATTTGTATACATTTTACTAGATTTTCCGATATAATTTTCATAAAACTGGCTCACTTATAGTTCTAGAAAATGGATCGGGTTGGGGGGGGGTAACAAGTCTCGTTCTTATCCGAAAACGACATGAATATATATTTCTTAAGTTGATCGTATCGATTTAGGGATGTATTGGTTGTAATAGTGCAACGTTCCAGGGGTGTACGCACATACACACACGTTGGACGAATGCAATCATGTAAATAAAAGTTATTTTTTACGTTTTGGTGGGTGACCCGATTACCCCCTTCTTATCTTAAAACCCCAGGAAAAGTTGCTTCTTAAGTTGTGTTTTTATAATTAGTATATATCAAAGTACTTTGAGACCAAAAATTATGGATGTACGCGAAAGTGTAAAAAAAAAGTGAAAAATCACGTTTTGGGGTTCAGCATGGGACCACCTTTCTTATCTGAAAACCCCAGGAAAATCTCTTTCTTAAGTTGTGTTTTCTTTATCAGTACACTTAGGAGTATCATCAAACCAAAATTCATCGATGTACGCGGAAGTGTAAATAGAAGTGATTTTTGGCACTTTTTGGGGTTCAGCGGCCCCTAAACCCCAGGAATGCGCAACTTAAGAAATCGGTTTTTCAGAATGTTCCATTATTGGTACCAACTGTAGGGGGTCAAACCTTTTGTACGCAAAAATGTAAATGGAACATATGCGGGCTCCCCAACTAATAGGTTTGTTGTAAATCGGTGACAACATGTGTGGTCTATTTAAACCACCTTATTAAAATCTTCGTTTACAATGAAGATGATTAGTTATAAACTTGATGGAAACCGCAACAAACATGTTTCATCGAATTAGGTCGGTATACGTGGTGCATGTCAGTTAGGACATACATGTATACATGCACACAATGTACATTTATACCAGATAAACATATATTACTTAAAGGTGCATTATCTGAATTAACGCTCCTAAATTACTATTTCTTTGTCTATGGGGGTAAAAAGTATTTGATTCGAGTCGATGAACCCACCTATCAAAGCTCAGAGTGATCAGATATCGATTTTTGAAGTTTGTTATTTCTCGAGAGGTGCAATTATATGTGGCCCAGAAACACGTGGTCAAACGGACGGTCTCGGACAAAATTGCAGATGAAGATGGATAACTCTAAAATCAAGTGGCAATGCGGCCAAATTTCGTACGTGATACTTAAGTGATAATAAGGCCATATTTTGTTGAGCAAAATGTTGATAAATAACAAGTTTTGGGAAATTTGATACCATAGTTGACAGTGGTTAGCATTATTTTGTTGCAATAAATCGATTCTGATAACTAAGCGCATTTTGAACAAATGTTGTTCCCTTTCAGTAGCAACCATGGACTACATTAGTATCAAGACGCTATCCGCACACTGCATGTCTAAACTACCGACATCCGGCCAGTAACTAACACACTCATATAACTATACAATCCAAGCAACTCGCCCCGCGTATATAGCAGGACGAGATCACGGATCGACAGCGGTGACCAACTTATGACGGATTCACGAGCGATGCGTTTTACTGACTTATAGATACCGGGGCTCAGCAGTCGGATAGTAGGATTAATATTGTTATTATTATTATTGTTTTCTATATGACAGACGCGCCAATTAGATAATATAATATCGAACGAGGGAAATCTGTGCTCATTGCAGTGTGTATCTGTAAAATGACAAAACTGTCAAAAATAGTTGGTGTGAAACATCTACTATAGCTTCTGGTATAATTCATTGTAAAACAATAAGTACATGCAACGTGTACCACTGTAAAACAAAGTTAATCAATATGACTAATTTATGTTATATTCAAACGAGTCACCAGGATGACTAACTTAGCTTAGTCAGAATGACTAAAGCAACACACCCGATGATATATTATCCAGAATCAGGGACACGCTTTCAATCAATTCTTTAAAACATAGATTCCAATACTGGTCTGTTGAGACCCCCTACCAACCGGCTAAGCAGAAACCACGCAGTCTGCAGGTCTACTGGAACAATAAATTTCACTCTCATCTATTTGCGTTATTTATTTAGCCCATTTAACCCATCCGTGACTGGAGCTTCCTGAAATTTCGCGAAAACCCTGTTGCAATGCATTCTCTTATACGTTCGAGTCTCCCATAGGGAGCCTGGTATTTATATAAGAGAATACATAATCGGCCTAACAATATTAACTTAACATTGTATGCCAGTGCGTTCTCTTATATATGTGAGGCTCCATATGAGAGACTCGCATATATAAGATAATGCACTGGCATAGTATGTTTAATGCTGCACCAGCGCGGCTTCCGTCATGACAGTGTTTTAGATGGTCTCTTTCCATTACAAGTTTTATATAATTTTCTGGGTATAAAATAATATATATGAATCGAGGACCCCTGACCGGAAACACTTCAGTCAATTAATATTGATTTTATTTCAATTTTTTCTGGTATAGTACATGGTCAATTTGGGATATTTACGGCTTGCTGATACGTCCGTAGCGTAGTAAGCGGGAGAACTATATCTCTATATGAAATCGCCTGAACGTTTCAAGACGGTCTGTTCTAAAAATAGGATTAACTAAAAAATGTCAGGAATTCAATGGTAACACATTTATAGAATCATTAGTATATAATACACACAAGCTTTCTGCCGTCTGTTCAGCCTTTATCAAGTGACAAGGGATTCACAGAAGGCCGAAAGCTTGTGTGTATTATACACTAATCTATATACAAGAGTACTATCTTGCTGTCTGTTCGAATTTTTCTCCCTGAACCCAAGAGCGATTTCAACCAAATTTGGTGTGGTGACTCGGGGTACCTTGCATGGCGGAGGTTATAACGGAGTTACTTTTTCAAATTTTTTATTTAAATAAATTTACTTAAAAATATTTTAAAAAATTGTTGATTTAGAGCTTAATATAAAAAAAACAAGAGCTACGCTGGCTTTTATGAACTACGTAAACAAATAATGGCAGTGACACTAAATTGTAGTATTGTAAACATTATGGGCGGTCGCTGAATTTACTACTTCAAATGCACATATAAAAAACAAGGTATGTTAATAGGGTTTATAGTAGCTTTATGAAGTTCATTTAGGAAAACACACATACCAAATTTGGTTGCGATAAAATGACCAAAACTAAAGTTATCATCCGGAAACCTCAAATATTGAAAATTCTAATTCGAAAAGAGCCATTAGTCAGTAAACAATATTCGGACCAAACCCATAATCGAACTTGACGTGTATTTTGGTCTGGAAAACTCACATACCAAATTTGGTTCCGATAAAATAAACCAAACTAAAGTTGTCATCAGGAAATTTTATAAGTCGAAAAGAGCCAGACGGACGGACGGACAGACAGACCAATCACATAAAAGGGGCTGCCTCTGTTTAATGTAAAAATTTGCGCGAAGCGTACCCAGGGGCCGCAGGCCTCTAACGCACAACGGGACCGCGGGCCCCTCCGAAGCTGAATAAAGGCCCCCGAAGGGAGCCTGTTTCAGCAAATCTGTATATATAAGATTAGGTCTGTCTGTCCGTCTGTCTGTTCGGATGTTTTCTCCGAGACCCCTAGACAGATTTCAACCAAATGTGGTGTGGTCATTTGGAGTACCCTGAGGTTATAACGGCGTTACTTTAAAATTGATTTAAACAGAATTAATTAAAAAAAAATAAAAGAATTTGAGCAAGGAGCTCAATCTAAAATAAAAACAAATTAATTGAAAAAAAACACATTTGTTTTAAAAATCAAACTGTTTAAATGATCAAAATGTGTGCGAAGCGCACAACACGTCTGTCTAAGGTAAAATGCGCGAAGTGCACACAGGGGCCGCAGGCCCCTAACGCAACAACGGCTCGCGAAGGGAGCCTGTTTCAGCTCGTGAGTCTACAAAGGTGTTATCATTCAATTCCTGTCATCTTATAACTTGACCAAGACTCATTCGGCTATACATCATCACTAAAATGTCCCAATTGATTATCTCATTATATAAGAAAACATTGATATAAAATCGATATTAATTGATAAAATCGTTTCCGAACAGATGTCTTCGACACATACTTAATATTGTATATTCAAGACAAAACATGAAAATAAACTTCCTATAGAGTGGTAATAATATGTCAATAAAATGATTTTGGAGGGCAATACAATCTATTATGGTCCGAGTCTCAGACCTTTATAATTTTTACAGCTGTAATGCTGTTAGCCTGTTATTAACGCCCCCGGTGTATACTGTTCTACAATTTTTTGAAATATGTGGTCACATGGACAGTTTATAAATAGATAATGGGTTTTTCCGGTTATTTTGGGACGCGTTAAAGTTGTACTGCGACCCCGAGTCCGGTAAAAGTTGTAGTTGGAATGTCCAAGTTCGTGAAAGTTCTATTGACTATGCCGATGATTTGAGAAGCTTTACTGTTTTAGGATATTGTAGGAAGGCTAATCTGGCCGTGTCAAATTGAGCTATAGCTATGGGATATCTCGCAGGACAACACATTTCGGCTTTTCGTGGGGTGTGTATTCGCTAGATGTCTTATAGTTGCAGTATGTAACTATTATGACCGCGTTAATTGCGTTCGATGTTTATGTATGAACAATGGCTGAGCCATGCACACTTGAATATTTTATGGCGGGAACACAACTTTTGATCCGCATTTAGAAGCTTTTTGGTTTGGTGAATGAAAAACCTGCAGTAATAAGCCGTAGTTTTTTGTAATAATTTGAATTAGGTATTGTCGGAAAGAGGAAGTGAAATTTCACAATATGAATATCCTGTAGTACAATGTGGTAGGCCTAGGATGGAAGTATGATGACATGATACTTGATATATACCGGTACTGAGGTGTTCAAATGCCAAATATACATACCTGTAATTACTAAACTGGTGTCACCAATTGAAGATAGATGGTCCCCATATCATCAGATTCCAACAACAACAACATTTCTTCAAAAGACACTGCAGTTATCAGAATCGATTAATTACCAAAACATAAATCTAACCACTGTCAACTCTAGTATTAAATTTCCAAAATATGTTATATGTCAACATTTTGTTCAACGGAATTTGGTATCGAGAGTATGTCGGTCGGCTCGTCGAATATTTGCTAGGCCACCAAATATTCCAGGTTGTGAAAAATAACAGATTTCAAAAATCGATATCTGATATTGATGGGTTGTTCCTCGACTAATCAATTTGGTTAATTGCGGAATTAAGTGTTGTTGGAAAGAGGAAGTGAAATTTCACAATATGAATATCCTGTAGTACAATGTGGTAGGCCTAGGATGGAAGTCTGATGACATGATACTTGTTATATACCGGTACTGAGGTATTCAATTGCCAAATATACATACCTGTAATTAAACTAGTGTCACAAATTAAAGGTACACAATCCGAATCGATAGTCCCCATATCATCAGATTCAACAACAGCAACAACAACAACAACATTTCTTCAAAAGACACTTGATTTATCAGAATCGATTAATTACCAAAACATAATGCTAACCACTGTCTAGTATAAAAATTTCCAAAATGTGTTATATGTCAACATTTTGTTCAACGGAATTTGATATCGAGAGTATGTCGGTCGGCATCGTTGAGTATTTGTTAGGCCACCTAATATTCCAGGTGGTGAAAAATAACAGATTTAAAAAATCGGTATCTGATATTGATGGGTGGATTCATCGACTATTCAAATATGTTTTACCCCGTAGCCAAAGAAATAGTAATTTAGGAGCGTTTATTCGGATTATGTATCTTTATATCGTAATCATTATCAATTGTGGGAAGTTTTCTGCAATTGAAAAATTTGCCTTTCTCTTTCTATCTATCTATCTCTGTATACACTCACACGCCCGACCCATGAGCATTATGGAGAGGAATCGAGTAGATGCAGATTTCAAATTTGTCCAGGAATTTTATCGAACCCATGAATTCTTTGCCACTGTATGCCACTGTAGGGATCATTAAGGTGCGCACATCATTACACACGGGACAGGCATAACGTCGGCTCCCTATCGGATGGTGTGCCTAGCCTTGTTATCCCCAGACATGATATATTTATGGAGAACGGCTAGCTCAGTTGATTTGTGGGCCGACCTGTGAGCTACGTACACTTTCGATACGGTTCGAATCGGACATGGTATCGGTCGGACTTTGTTTAGATATCTGCAATCCCTGGCAGTACCATAGTCATAGCATCTCTAATAAACCGTTGATGCCACGATCAGTGCTCTGAGAACGACTTCCAGAAGTAATCTCAGACGTTGACAGACAAATTTGAAAAAATGCGTACTGTGCGAATTTCGCACCCCCCCCCCGCTCGTCTCGTAATGTCATGCATGTAGCTAGGGATGACACTACGCTATATAGGTTTGGGAGCCGACGCTAATAGCTGTCCCGTGTGCAACAATGCGTACGTTAAAGATCCGTGCCATGGCTAAGAAGTTACGGGTTCGGCAAACAATGCTGGACAAATTGGCTAAAGTGTTTATGCCGATAAGGGTGCTAGCGGTGCCACATTACATACAGACAGATGATACTATGACGAGAGGAGCGGAGGTACGTCATTTCCTCAGTACATTTTATATGTGACTGAGATTCTTTTGCTCCCGAAATCATTTTGATTGTAACACAGTCACAGATGGTCGTTCGCAATTTTCACAGTACTTGGAATGCAGATGTTGTAACAACGTCCTACCGATTATATAACATGTCAGATTTAAACCCCCGACCGCTTCGAATGTCCAGCTGAGATGTCGGCCCACCATGGCACTAGCCAACTGAGCTATCTACTCCTCTAGTTATCCACTACTCTAGGCTCTACAGCAGTCGATACCAAATTATGCTTGCACAAATTGGCGCAAGTCACTGAAACCCAAAATGTAGCGGTTTGTTTACAATTTGTATACTACATGTAGTACTACAGTATTATGTAGTAGTGCGTGTAGTAGTCGTACTGGTAGCAGTATTAGTAGTACGTTTACGGCATAGGCTAGCTGGAAAGACAAATCAGGCTATACCGGTATTAGTCCACCAAATTAGACTAATCGGATAAAGGGTATGTTAATATTTGGACATTTACGAGCCACTTATCCTTATTATTTGAGGGAACAGTCGTAATGTCCAAACATAAAATAAGTTCTTTCCCGATTAGTCTACATTGGTAGACTATACCGGTATTGCGATTTAAATATTGCTTTATAGCATCAGTTTACCTGGTAGAATCCCGCAATATATGTAGCTGGCAGTGGTAGCCTAGGCTATATTACTGACCAGTCAGTCAGTGTTATAGGCCAACATATTCTTCGTATGGCATGATGAGTCGTTTGTTCGAATTGTTGTTGTTTTAATCTCCACTCTAACCGAATCGGCCTAAGTTTGGTTGAATAAGATATCTGGTACTTCTTTGATATTGTAATTGTTAACTTCGTCAGTCAGTGTTGTATGCCAGCATATTCTTCGCATGGCATGATGAGTCATTTGGTCGAATTGTTGTTGTTGTCATCTCCATTCTAACCGAGTCAGTCTAAGTTTACTTGAATAAGGTATCTGGTACTTGTTTGATATTGTAATTGTTATCTTTGTCTAATGACTGATGTATCCATTGTAGGCCTATGTCAGTTGTTTTTAGATCTGACATCTGTAGTTCGCTCCAGATCTTGTATACAATGTTATAGATGTAGTAACTAGTAGGATATCATTGTTGAGAAATGAGTATGCACCCTCTCCAATTTAATTTAAGGAAATGTACTGTTACGAACTGAAATTGGGGTGAGAATTAAATAAATGCGAACACGAATTATTTTCAGAGTGACGCTAATGATCAAGATGACAAATTTTGGTCGCGGGGAAGATGGTAATTTCCGGACGTGTTTGTTCGATACCGGGGGTGCCGGAAGGATGAGCGGCCACCGAAACTGAGTGATAATTGCATAGTATATTTATAATAATAACTCAACTTGGATAGTTCCAACTTTCATTGATTATAAAATGGCATTGCCAGTTCACGATGAGTGAAAATGCCAACAGTTACTAAATCGTCGAATTTACCTTCAATCAACATGGTGTATGATGTGCGGAGTATCTAATAACGTTCTTCGTAGGTTTGCATAAATATCCTCACATTTACTAAAAATATTATTGTGATGACGGCTCAAATTCAGTGGTATTGAAGTCTAAACTCTGCTCGACAACAACAAACCAATATGGCTTTCACCAGACGGCGTATAGATTAATTTGTGCATCAAGGCGCATGTCTTAATAATTCGCGTGCGCATTAAACAGTTTGTGCATAGTTGCATAGACACAAATGTGTACATATAGAACAACATATCCAATATGTGTATATGTTACAGTCAATATGTCAAATCAGTCATTTGGCCAAATGCCTAAAAATTTCAGTCATTTGGTGAAATGCCTGTGACCGCCAGTCATTTGGCCAAATGCCTAAAATGTTCAGTCATTTTGCCAGATGACTGAAATTGACCACTAGTCATTTGGCCAAATGACTGAAGAGTATTTATGGGTTTTTTATTAAATAACTGAACGATATTTCATATTTATTTATGTTTATTATAACAAAAATGAATAATCAAAACATGCAACACAAAATTTATAATACAGCATGCTTATGTGACACATAATATCATCATTTATTAGAACAATTGACACTGTTGTGACATCTACTATTGCATAAAACATTATTCTTGAAACAAGCACATCGCTTACTCTTACATCTCTTATGGCCATTACAATTGCACTTCACGAAATCCTGACCACCGTGTTGAGACTATTTTTGTTGGCTCGTCGAAGGGACAGTCACTGCTATAACCGTTGATGTCCGATTCACTCAGAAGCCGCTGGGGACATATATCAAACTGGTGTCGACTGTATTTTCCCTTCAGAATACCTGAAGGGCAACCGATGGTATATTGTCCATTGTCTACAGCTGTGATAACACCTAAAATCTTTTTTGGATCACCACGTCCCCTGTCAACAGATGGAATGGGAACTGCCACGTTGTCACCAACGGAACCATCCTTCAGAATCACCCGGCTTCGCTTTACCACACGTTTGGCTTGTTCCTGCTGTGCTGCAATGGCAAGTTTTCTTTTCTTGGCTATGTTGCTCGTTGGTTCTAGTTGATTCGTAGTTTCTGGTGTCGTAGCTTCTGGTTGAGGAGTCGTCGTTTCTGGCTGAGGAGTCGTTGATTCTAGTCGAGGAGTCGTCGTTTCTGGTTGAGAGTCGTTGAATCTAGTCGAGGAGTCATTCTGGTTGAAGAGTAGTCGTTTCTGGCTGAGGAGTCGTTGAATCTAGTCGAGGAGTCGTCGTTTCTGGTTGAGGAAATATGACAACTCTAGTTGATTGGAGCTGCTTAACTGATATGTCATGGGTGTGTCTACAAAATGTCAACATTGACTCGAAAGTCAAGATTGAGTTCACTGTCCTGAGATGTTATCAGCTTTAAATATGTACAGCCAAATGGCAAAACACATGATCAGTTCATGCAATAGCTTACAGGGGGAAATGTTATTTCACTGGATATGCAGGTGATATTCTGGGATATGTATATATTTTTTTTATGTAAAATTTGATGCATATACCTTATGCTAGTGATTTATTTATGCATTTATCAGCTTCTAATGGGTTACTGTATTTGTCCACTACATCGATGCATCAGAATTTGACCACCATGCAGTTAGACCTAGCGTTCTCTCACCACACTGACCTGGAAACTTCAACTCAATATCAGCCAGTATTTCAACTTGTTCATACTTGCACGCATTAACCATTGTTCAATTAAAACTATCATGATTTCCCAGTCATATGAGTTATATCAGTAGGGTTATAGACCAAAATTAGTTCAATGTGGGGGGGGGGGCAATTGGAGAAACAATTTTTTTTAGTTATTTCTTTTTGGGGGAGAACATGCGAGGATGTGGGTTCCCGAAAATGCCAGATGCCATAAAAACGGCATACCTTCCTGCAAATGTTTTACTACCCCTCACACAATGTTGAAGGCGCACACAATACAAAATTTGAACAAGGTGTTTTGGGTCCCAAACGAACAATAGCCGTGTACGTCACGGAGATGAAACGAGCGTTCCGTGTTCTGATATGGTAGAAATAAAGAGCGTTTGTTTCACTTATGTGCTATAATTTATATAAGCTGGAAAATGGCTGTTACCATGTCAGGTATTTTTCAGAGCGCATGAAGCCGGTATTTAAATATTACGTGTATTTATCAACCTATATTATAAGTCCTTATACGTTCGAATGAGCCACGTGCGTTTAATGTCCATTGTCTCGTATTAATAACTGTTCAGATTATATATGCAATGCAGATGTGAAATTGAAGCGTTTTCGCTAGATAGATCCAGATAAATATGTATTGGAAATGTTGCAGGTCTTTATGGATTTATGGTCTTGGAATTTAAATTTGAAACCAAACGCTCTCATAAATTGTACCACAGGTTCACAACTGGACATCGGTTACACAGTTATCGGAGAAGATGGTTCACAATTCTACATGATCATGTTCACATACAAGAGAAATCATTCTGAGGCCACAAAAGACTGCGGCGATGTGAATGGACATCTTATCAAGATCGAGAACGAGGCCATGTGGAACACAAGCAAACAAATCATGATTGACAACAATATGGGTGAGTATATCTGCTATACACGAATCATTTACTATAACGAGTTTGTTTGTATAATTACCAGGATCGCGAACATACATCATTAGTCTAGGTGGTGCTGGGGGAGAATAGGTGTCGCACATCGGGGAAATTTGTGCGACCATCATTTTCTTATGGGAAAATTACTCTAGTTTTCGAATTCGTAGGCGCCGAGCCGAAACAGGTGACAACATATCGATTTTGGTATGTTTCATATGGTACCCTACCGAACAATTGACATATGTTTAGTGGTTGGCTGTCAATAGACAACTGGCTAATCGGGCATCAACATTGGAATCAATGAAAGCATATGTGCACATTTATTGGGAAAATGCTGACACTTAATCAGACTCAAAACATTGTTTTTTTGCTTTCGTTCTGATTTTACGATGTCATCGTGAAGAATGTAACCGTTGTAACGTTACGCGAAAACAATTCATGGAGATTCAGACAAAGTGTCCGGCATCAACTCCATTCAAATCACAGGGGCCTGTAACGCGCTCAGCTGTCCGCCCCCTTTTGCGCTGCCCATATACGCCGCTTCTATATACGCGCCTGCATCACGTTAATGGTAGTATAATAGAGACAAGGGGAACTGTAGTTATTCGCCGTTTTACCATCGCTCGGGAATCGGACAAATTTAGCCCATTTACCTGAGTAATGCTATCGATATAGACACGGATGTGTCGGCGAAGGATTCATCTTTCAATCAATACCACAAGCTCCCCCCAGAACCATTTATATCCATAGCATTTGATAATTTTTTTACCACCGAATATTGTCTCCGGAGAGCGTAAATTTTCGGATTGATCCGACCCCGAGAACAATGGACGATATGTTCCTCTAAATTCACCCCCATGCAGCTTACTATAATTAAAAATCGGTCAAACGATCAAATAAGCATCTAGCGCTCAGTGATTTCGTGTCGGCTAATACTTTATTCACAAATCAACACATCGTCAGTAATATTTTGTTATAGAGGCGAAATCTGTCGATAATTCTGATTTTTTTTCATTTTTTGTTTGCCATTCACGCAGCTCCTCATTTTAATATTCATTACGACTTGACCTTTCCATGACTGCCATAGTAGAAACAGCCAATCAGCGCTCAGTATTATAATCGAAGTTCCCCTTGTCTCTATTATACTACAATTAACAGGCGCGTATATAGAAGCGGCGTACATGGTCAGCACAAAAGGGGGCGGGCAGCGGAGCGCGTTACAGGCCCCTGTGATTCAAATATAGCATATGTGCCATGTTCTTCCATGTTTTATATTTTTAGAAATGAAATGGTAGGATACTCGCTGCATAACAGTGTTCAAACCAATATTATATTTTTCCAGCTGGCGAAATAATGGACAAAATCTTAGCCCTCCCCAAATTTTATAATTATCCAGATAGAGGTATCCATGCAGATTGTATCCAAGAATAAATGAACAGTGCACATTTTATGGTGTAATAATGTGTAGAACCATCCGGAGAGCCAGAAAATATAAGATTTAGTTAAAATCCTAGATTAGAATGGTATAAAATCAAAGTTGGCCGCCATTTTTGATATTGCATTGGGCACGTGCACAACTAGTATTCAAACCGAACAAATGCATATACTTTATGTGTTACGGTATTTTGCCTAAAGTCTGTGTTGTAATATAGCAACTGTACGCAAACATGATGACAGAGATCAAAATGGCGGCAAAACTTTAAAAATTGTTCCGATAAAACGATCAGCTTCTGAGTTGTAAGAAAATAAATGAACAATGCACAATGTGTAATAATGTTGAACCTCCAGAGATACAGAAAATCCAAGATGGCGTCCAATTTTGATATTGATACTTTTTACACAAAGTTTAACAAAAGGTATTCATAGCGGACTGGAACATCGTCAGCGCTTTATATGTTACGACATTTTATTTCATAGAGTCTTTATTTCAATATCTATAAGGTAACAGCTCATGTAAAAGCTATTATTGAGACCAAAATCGGGGCCAAAATAAAAACAATGTTCCGATAAAATGTCCAACTTCTGAGTTGCAAGACAATCTGTATGTTATGTGGTTTGTAGCTTATTCGCACGTGCGTATATGTTTTGGCAGCTAACGCGATATGAATCCGATAAAATATATTGGTATTAAGATATTAAGTGTTATTAATTTCTCTGAAAACGAAGCCATACAATGTCACATTGCTACAATAGAACCGAGTTATAATATTTGGCGGTACTCGAGTAATTTTTCTGCTGCACCATGCAACTGCTGACATCTATATAAATATAGAAAGCCGCAATGCCGATTAAAATGTATCTATGTATTAGTATTTATCTGTATTCAATCATCAATAACAAATGATCCCCCGTTCTAATAGCACATTAGGCCCGCACACATTTATTATAAGTCTATAGCGATGACGAACCTATTTCTAAACCTGATAAGTGTGGTGAGTGTGATTGATATGTAAAGGATGTGCAACTTAGTTGACATTTCTCTTTATTTTATCAACTGCTTACTAGGGTCGTTGGTTTATATGCTCAGTTGAGTGATTCTCCAGTCAAAAAACAGAAGATAATCGCCAACAACCCACTACTAAAATTGCTTCTCTATGTTATGTTTAATTTATTGTGCCACGTCACATGGATTTTGGAAACCTGCAGATTGGTCTGACATGTTATGTATGACACGATTCTGCGTCCCACGCAAAAGCAAAAAAACTATTAAATGAACTAACATACAGTATACCCAAATGATATATTGAACCATCAACGAAGTACTATGTTTGAAAAGAAAAATGTAGCTCGTTGTGTAAAGAGGCATTTCGAATAAACAGTCGTAGTTAACTTGAGATTAGAAAGTCACACATTAAGAAGATATGTTCTAAATGTCCTACACTTAGTTGTCCAGGAATGATAATTATCCATGCCCTACTACAGTTGTCACTCTCAGTGGTGTTGCTCCAATTGAACCAACATGATGAAAATTCATTGGCCATATACCGCTACATTTTACTACCCATATCGGCAGTTGACTGGATGTCTGTCCCAGTTATAACCGATCCCAGACCACTGAGACTGCATCGAGCTTATTGAATTACAGAGGAGCATATCCGCTACACCGTGTAGACAATCGTTTATCGAGAAAATATACCGCTTGCACAAATTTCCCCAAATGTGACGCCGCCCACCAGCACCGCCTAAACCTAAACCAGTGGCAAAACACGACACCACAAAAGTTAAATGACTGTGTTATTTTTCGACACGATACATTGCACGATATGAACGAAACATGACTATGGATCTGATTGAAGTATATATGTAAGCATGCGAATATTCCAAATATCAGAATGTGCAACTGTCCATTTTCGCTTAATGCTGGAGAACTTGAAGCCGTAATTGGTCGGGATTATTTCACTAGGTACTGCCTGAATACCCCATAATCAAACCAGGTTCCGCAGGTGCATGTGAGAAGGATGTCCTATATTCGACAAAGAAATAAATAGACAATTGAATGTCGAAACTGGATGGCTGCGCAGGCACCGGCGAAGTTCCCCACCACACATACCTACAACATATTCTGTATTTATGGGTGGAAGGAACTTCCCGTGCATGTGCTTGTGGATTTATGTTGAACAAATCAATCGCCTTATTAGCTAATAATATTGATTTTTAGGCGACATGTGGCATGGTATTTAATAAAGGGCACGTTATTTGCCAATATTTGAAACTTGGAGGTAGCTACTCCCGTTGTTGCATTCATAACAATATGTATAGCATTTCTTAGCTATACACATGCTAGTAAGTCTATGCGAGATAACTCATTAGTTGAACTGTTGTACATGTAAAATTACACACAGATACTGCTATTGTGATCGCCTTTGAAAATCAGGAATCATCATATTTTATATAACCTTCAACTTCATATAGTAGCATGGTGAACTGTCATATAGTAGCATGGTGAACTGTCATATAGTAGCATGGTGAACTGTCATATAGTAGCATGGTGAACTGTCATATAGTAGCATGGTGAACTGTCATATAGTAGCATGGTGAACTGTCATATAGTAGCATGGTGAACTGTCATATAGTAGCATGGTGAACTGTCATATAGTAGCATGGTGAACTGTCATATGTGGATCAACGTCTAATGATTATCCAGTATACAAATATGGAATAACTTACCATGTCCTCGTCTCTTAAAGAAAATGAATTCGCATCAAAACGCCCAAATAGATGTATTAATATACTGTGACAGCAACGTGGATCTTGAACAGCCGGCATAAAATAAAATGACATGAAAGCGAAGCTATTAGCCTGAGAACTAATGCACCAACCACTAATCAGAAACCCAAGGTTATATAGTGCGTTTGTTGAAATAGTATTAACTATTGGTCGCCAATGTGACCAATGCTAATGCTCACAGTGACTATTTAACAGAAGGATTATTTGCAACAAACATGTAACCGTGTAGTATTTTATCAATTGTTAGAATTGGGCAAATCTAAAAACAATATGACAAAGAACTGCTTACGCAAATATGCATAATTCCATGCTTGGTTGGATCCTGTGGAAATAAAGCAAAACATTTGTTCAAGTTCAGTATGGGGTGTTGGGGATTATCTGATGGCATGATTATCGTCGGATATTTCACTGGAACATAACTCAACTGATGTAGCAACTAACGACCCTTGTAATCAATTCATGTAATTTATCGTCTTATGCATGCGCACCCTATATGTGCTATTAACGCGGGTACACATACTTTGGTTATTGAGAATTGAATAGACAACAGTATTAGTGCATATGTATATTTTATTTTGCATTGTGGCTTCCATGTTATACTAATGTGGAAGTCATCAGTCGTATGGTGCAGCAGAGATTTGACTAGTATACCGCCAAATGAATGTCATGTTGGATCTCGGTCATATTGTGGCAATTTGGCATAACCTGATGTCGTTTCTTCACAAAATTTGGGAACATTTACTACTATCTTAGCACCTATAGATTTGTTTGGATTGAATTCGGATCACATATGTAGGCACGGACGAATAAGCTACAAACATTTTGTCCGCCATTTTGATCTCCATTATCACAGTTCAAAGAACAATGGTCGGAACTTAAAAATATAATCCATAACCCGTCTGAGTAAATTTTCGAAGCTCTCTAATGAATTGTACATACATATCACAATGGTATAACTTTCATTCCACACCGCCTGATGTTACAACTTCCAATGCCAATAACTCTATCTTACAAAATGCTTTTACATATTTGTCGGCATAGTATATGAAACGGGCAAATAATTAAGGCTATTCTCACACACTGACAGGTTTGCCTGAGAATCTTCTGGTAAATTAGTGACAACGACTATGACTTGATTGCTTGAGAAATTGATGAGCGAAACTGCCAGTGTTCAAGTCACCACTTTTGTTGGGCAAATATAAATCATTCGTTGTGATCCTAAGCGAAATTAGCCACGTTTCATATATAGAACCGATGGGTATTTTTATATAATCAAAAATTATAGAGAATAACCGCATAGTGTAGCTGAATAAAGAATTTATTTTGCGAGTATGTGGGCATCTATTTGGCGAGCTTCTAGGCGAGCCAAATAGATGCCCACATACGAGCAAAAATAAATTCTCTATTCAGCTACACTATGCGGATGTTCTGTTTATCCACCGAACAAATTTATATGTATTTTATCGCAGTTTTTGTCAAAAAACATCGCAAAATTCACAGCGATGACCTACTTGGCGACTTTATCTGTATAGTAGAGGCTAATTAATTATGAAACAGTTTAGTATTCACGCGACTGCACCGCGAAATAGTCCGCTTTATAATTTCTAAATTATGCCGGAAAAATATCATAGCATGGTGTAGTTTCTAAAAAAAATCTAAATGATTCGCGTAACGTTCAAATCTAAATCCGAATTGTACAAGTATAGCAGTCATGTGAATTTGGATGTTTCTGCTTGAAACTTATTAATGATTTGAAACTCTGAACTTTACCAGTAGCACTAGCAGTAGCACCAAGAACGGCAGTGCAAATGCACCAGTTCACGGAAGAATATCGTATACTTTATAGTAACAAACTGCCAATTGCTTAATCAAGTTATAGACTTCACCAACCGAACATTGAACAATGATATTTCAATGCGTTTTGGGGCGCATCTTGTGATCTTTTAGATCACTGTGGCCACCCACTGCACGAAAATACGTTGTGGATGTTGACGTTTCTAATGACGCTGTCGCTAACAACGGAAACGAGCATGGTCCGTTCTAATGATGCTCCATAACGTTGTTACGATCTAGTGACGTCATTCACGAAATGCTGGAGGTTAACTGTCCCAAGTGCTTGTAACCTTTCTTCCTTGCATATTTTAAGTTTATCTGTCTAGCAGAGAATGCTTTATCTGGGTGTGACTAATTACCGCCCGGGGACCGCCCGGGACCGCCCGGGCGGCCCAACGAGCCCGTGGACACAATATCTCGACGGTATAACGTAGCGACATGCCACCTGAGGGCAACATAGAAAAATTTACTAGCTCGCTCGTCTCCGGCCGGTCATATTAACCCCACAAATGCCGATATTGGCTAAAATAGCCTGGGTGATTACTGGTGTCTTCGTGTGTGTTCAGACAGATTATTTTGGTGATTCTCGGTAGTGCAATAAGTGCAATACACCTGAGTGTTAATTCCATGTATTGACTCGTTGACGCGTCCACGGCCGATGTTATTAACCCCTCAAATTCCGGTAAAATAGTGTATAAACAAAAGAACCTTGGAACCGCCCGGGACCGCCCGGGCGGCCCCATGGGCCCGTGGACACTATATCTCGACGTTATAACATAGCGACATACCCCACGAGGTCAACCTACAAAATGTTACTCCCTCGCTCGACCCCGGCCGGCGTTATTAACCCCTCAAAATCCGACAAAATGGTATATAGACAAAAAGAACATTGGGACCGCCCGGGACCGCCCGGGTGGCCCCACGTGCCCGTGGACACAATATCTCGACGTTATAACGTAGCGACATACCCCATGAGGTCAACCTAGAAAATGTTACTCGCTCGCTCGACCCCGGCCGGTGTTATTAACCCCTCAAAATCCAACAAAATGGTTTATAAACAAAAATAACATTGGGACCGCCCGGGACCGCCCGGGTGGCCCCACGTGCCCGTGGACACAATATATCGACGTTATAACGTAGCGACATACCCCCACGAGGTCAACCTACAAAATGTTACTCGCTCGCTCGACTCCGGCCGGTGTTATTAACCCCTCAAAATCCGATAAATTGGTATATAAACAAAAAGAACATTGGGACCGCCCGAAACCGCCCGGGAGGCACCATGGGCCCGTGGACACTATATCTCGACGTTATAACATAGCGACATACCCCACGAGGTCAACCTACAAAATGTTGCTTGCTCGCTCGACTCCGGTCGGTGTTATTAACCCCTCAAAATCCGACAAAATGGTATATAGACAAAAAGAACATTGGGACCGCCCGGGACCGCCCGGGTGGCCCCACGTGCCCGTGGACACAATATCTCGACGTTATATCGTAGCGACATACCCCTTGAGGTCAACCTAGAAAATGTTACTCGCTCGCTCGACCCCGGCCGGTGTTATTAACCCCTCAAAATCCAACAAAATGGTTTATAAACAAAAATAACATTGGGACCGCCCGGGTGGCCCCACGTGCCCGTGGACACAATATATCGACGTTATAACGTAGCGACATACCCCACGAGGTCAACCTACAAAATGTTACTCGCTCGCTCGACTCCGGCCGGTGTTATTAACCCCTCAAAATCCGATAAAATGGTATATAAACAAAAAGAACATTGGGACCGCCCGAAACCGCCCGGGAGGCACCATGGGCCCGTGGACACTATATCTCGACGTTATAACATAGCGACATACCCCACGAGGTCAACCTACAAAATGTTACTCCCTCGCTCGACCCCGGCCGGCGTTATTAACCCCTCAAAATCCGATAAAATGGTAAATAGACAAAAAGAACATTAGGACCGCCCGGGACCGCCCGGGTGGCCCCACGTGCCCGTGGACACAATATCTCGACGTTATAACGTAGCGACATAACCCATGAGGTCAACCTAGAAAATGTTACTCGCTCGCTCGACCCCGGCCGGTGTTATTAACCCCTCAAAATCCGACAAAATGGTATATAGACAAAAAGAACATTTAAATGACTAACCTGGTGGAAAGAAACTTTGGATTGTGATACCAAGGACAGCACTTAACGCAAGCATGTGGTTGATGTCGCACCACGAGTCCTGAACGGGGGTGTCCTTGATATACTGGTTGTACTCGCCAAGAACAATACGTTGATCATTCTGCAACGGTGAAGAGTATCTACGGTGACTGACATCATAATGTTCAGGATGTTCTGCGAGTTCGAGCCATGTTCTATATCTGAGCTGTAAGTGGTGAGAATCAGTCCCGAACAATGCGATGGAACTTGCACGGAATAAACAGTTGCCATCGCCGAATGTTGTTAACGGAACATAGTCGTTGAGAACGGATGGTTGACACTTCTGCAACACACTCTTGGAAACTGTGTCGACAGTGTGGTCTTTTGGACTTGGTGGTATGCGAGTGGGAAGGTCGTTGTGATACTGGTCAAGAAGGGCTATCTCTGTTCGGAGTCGAAGTTGCAGCTGGTTTGATTGGCTTTTGGTCGAGTCAACAATTCTGGTTAACGCTGAGGAGAACGAGTACTGGCTGAAAAATTCAAGAAAGTAGTGATTAGTGGTCGTTTATTTATAATATACTGGACCATATCGGACTGCATCCATTGTACAAACGGTCACACGAAGCACACATTTACATCTCTTGCAAAAATAAAAAGCCCGTTATAACATGGGCCGGGGTATACCCGAAGTCACCAGTCCAAATTTGGTGGTTTAAATCGTCCCAGGGGATCGCGGAGAAAAACACGGACAGACCGATTTTCTCTTTTATATCTTACTAGCAGGTTAGCCCGCCATTGGCGTGGTTCGTCTCATGGCTTTGTTCGAACAAACGTTTTTCATTTTTTTAATTAATTAATTATTTTAATTTTTTTTTTTTCAATTCGTCGAAATCCGCCAGTTTTACCCGATTTGACCTTGAATTGATCATTGTCAAGGTCAGGTCAGGGTCACAATTTAAACCGCCCATGACACTTCCCGTAGGTCACACACACATATATATCATTTTTGGGTTACCGTTTCAAGGTGAAGATCACCTAGGGCGGAAAAACTGACCCGATCCCCGTTCCTATGAAGCCCTAAGTACGTAAGAATCACACAACACGCTCATGTCTGGATACCGACGCTGACGCCTGTGCACAGACGTAAGAATCACATTACGCACATACGCTCTTTATCAACTACACTGCGGATAGGAACGCTCTTATCTATCAACCCGATTAACCACGCAGTGCCGTTTTTGTGACTGGGAGTGAAGAACGGGTGGTCGGAGCTTCTCCAAAACGCCGCGACGATCATTCCCGTTGATTTTTACCCATAGATAGGAAGTTTGAGCTCAATCTGTCCAGCCGTTTTGGAGTCTATAGCGACTATGTATATATATACGTAGTTCTCAAAATATATAGGAGAATTAAGAAAGAATTAAGAAACCATAACGAGCTGAAGAATAAATACAATTTCTTTGTGCGTGTATAATTCGTTTTTCTGACCACTCTGTTTATGCCATAATAATCAAAATCATTTTTTTCAACTTCTGAGCAAACTGCCAGGAGGCAGTTCTGGTGGTAGCAATCTTATCACAGTGGTTGTGTGACCAAGTACACCAAATCCCTGGAAATCCCAGGGAAACATCCCTCCCCGCTGTGGAACTTTCACAGAGATTTAGAAGCCCCAATTCTCTTCTTTTTTTCAAATTCTATTCGAACAGTGGCAATATTTAGTTCATGTCATAAGCTTACCTGCCAGACCAGGAAACACACTTCGGGCAGAGAAATTCTACGTCCGTTTTCCCCCACTTGACGTACTGTGTTGGACTCATGGGGACACATGAGTCGTGGACCCATTATTTTGCAACACGAATTGCAAAGGACTGCTTGTGTACCTATCAAAGAAAATAAATACGATTAATTAATTGATGAGAACGCGAAATATAGATTACACAATGACATCAGAATGTACACTCCAGACTGAATATTTGAAACTAGCAGGGCGACCCGCTGCTGCACATATCAAAGTGTTGTGGAATGATCAACTGCATTGGGTAATATGATGAAAATACAAATGTTTCTCTTCTCCAATTGGTCTCATAAATGTTATGTAAAAATATACATAACATTCTGGTTTTACATGTTTGCGTAATTAGCACGCCCGCGTGTATATATACTGTAGCCCAAATTATAAAATTCCATCGTCCCATGTATGTTTTATGGTTTTTCCGGTTTATTAGTTTAAAAGTCGAACTGCGCGATCAAGAGGCCGGCCACAAAAAGATGTATATATTGGCATATAGTCCGGGAGCTAATAGGGTTACCCTTGTGCCCACTTGGGACCTAACTTGACCCCACTAATTTTGTTCTCTATCATGTCCTTAAACTTTAAAGCAATGTCAACAAGAAAAAAAGTGGCCGTGTAGACTCCAGACAAGATGGCGGCCATGATGGATGCCGTTTTTTAGACTAGGAACTTAGTTAATTTGATGGCAATTATAGCGGGAGCTCTATTAAATTGTATATATTTTCGTGAAGCTCACCCTTGGAACAAACGTCCCACTTCCGTCGACTCGAATTCAAATATCACCAAATTACGTCATGCTCGTTGATGCCTTCCAGTTTCAATTGAATTCCCTCATTAGCATATCATTATATGCAGCTCGTTTGCATTTCTCAGATATAAATTCGAGTCGACGGTGATGCGACGTTTGTTTCAAACACGGATCTCAGACGCACCAGCAATTAAATTCGTGTTGACCACACGCATGCTTCGTCCGTAGTGGGTCTACTCGCATTTATTTGAAACAAAAGTCGCACTTTTGTCGACTCGAATTCAAATAATAATAATTTAATTCGAGTCGTCGGTAGTGTGACGTTTGTTCCAAGGGTAACCGACGACTCAGTGCATGATCACAAGTCTACTGATCCACGCGTGTGAAGGAACAGCCAAGCGGGGTTCTAATTGAATTATGCACCTTGGAGACCCCCTAGCTATACGTCCCTGCCCGCCATACATGTTTATTTTACCACGTGGTTTTAGATAGGCATATACTGACACAACATAGTGTTATACAGCGTTTTTCTCAACTTGCTATTAAATTGTTAAAAAGGTACAACGTTTTCGTATAAAATAAACTGGACCTGATATCTCTCAGACAAGTTCAGAACAAAATACCACCTAAAGAATCATGTCCGACCTAAAATAGGTGTCAAATCCCTACGAAATAGCGATATAAAATCAATAATTTCCACTCCTCAGCAAATTAACATTAATTTCGTCGCTTAGAAATCAAAAGCCACATTTTCTCACTAAATGTTACGTTCTAGAATTTATATATAACTTCATAATTTAGCCGTTTTGACCAAAATCCTCAGAAACGCATTATGCCATTTTAAGAAATTATTTAGATTCATGTTGAATTAAATTCGACGTTTGTTTCAACAGACGGATTATGAATTAAACTCGAGTCTAATTCTAATTGAATCCGAGTCGTCGGTAGTTTGTTCCATGGGTTAGACACAATGACACTTTTATAATTCAAATTTGAAACTCCTTCTCCAAGATGGCTGCCAAAATGGACGCCAGAGGTTGAAAATATGATGTTAAAAAAAATCGATTTTTACAGAATTCGGTATAAAATTTCACAAAAATTCACAATTGGGATTCTAGTCAAGTTATGATTGATGTACATAATTGGCTATTCTGCCTTCTATATATTGAACTAGCAGGTTAGCCAGCCACTGGCGTGGTTGGTCAGTCACATGACTTGTTTTTTTAATTCTGCCTTTTTTAAATTTTTTTCTTTCAATGAGTTAATTCTGCCTTTTTAATCAGGAGAAATGATGGTACCCGTTCTATAATAGGTACGATTTACGGTACATCGGGCGGAAACTGACCCGATGAAAATCTCCCCCTTCCTAGGAACGACAGACATAAGAATTACACAACACGCATTTTGTTTTTTAATTTAATTTTTTTTTTTCAATGAGAGCTTCTCCAAAACGCCGCGACGACGATTCCCTAGCGATTTTACCATTAGATGGGAAGTTTGAGCTCAATCGAGTCAGCCGTTTTCAATTCTATCGAGGACACATATATATACGAAGTCTCAAAATATATAGTACTAGCCGATGAGCCCGACGTTGTCCGGGCTATTCAAAAACCAAATTTCAAGTCGATAGCTCTACCCAGCCCGACGATTTCAAGTCGATAGCTCTATCCGTTTCCGAGATCTGGTCTGCGCATGCGCGAAGCTGGCGTCGCACGGGCTCGGTGACCCGATAAAATTCGTATCCGGGGCAAGATACATTCACATAGCAAATTTCAAGTCGATAGCTCCACCCGTTTCCGAGATCTCGTCTGCGCATGCGCGAATCTGGCGTCGCACGGGCTCGCCGACCCTATAAAATTTGTATCCGGGGCAAGATACATTCACATACCAAATTTCAAGTCGATAGCTCCACCCGTTTCCGAGATCTCGTCTGCGCATGCGCAAAGCTGGCGTCGCACGGGCTCGGCGACCCGATAAAATTCGAATCCGGGGCAAGATACATTCACATAGCAAATTTCAAGTCGATAGCTCCACCCGTTTCCGAGATCCCGTCTGCGCATGCGCGAAGCGGACGCCGCACGGGCTCGCCAATACGACAACGTCCACCGCCTGGTCAAACTACACACACGTACCAAGTTTCGTCCCGATCGGTCGAGAATCGTAGATTTGTATTAATGACAGACATACAGACAGACAGACAGACAGACAAACAAACAAACAGAGGTCTTCAAAATATATATGAGATAGACTAGCAGGTTAGCCCGCCACTAGCCGCGTTCGGGGGGGGGAAACGTTACCCCCCCCCCACAAACCAAATCAGATCACATATATTTGTTCGCAGGTCTATCTCCACTTATAGAAATTGAAAAGTCACTATTTAAGGTTCGACTAGTCTAATCTAACGCACCAATTTATACATGCCTGGAATATTATCATATTATGACCAATACAGAGCGTTTATTGATCGTATTTGCCCCTTTAAGTCGTCTGAAGTCAACAGCATCTATAACTCTTGACACGCTGTGGGCTAATTTTACCCACATGTTTCAATTCTCACCGATCAGATTGCAACAATTTTGGTTATAAATTTAATTATTTTATTTTACCAATACTTAGTGCCCTTTTCTCTTGACACGCCATGGGCCAATTTTACCCACATGTTTCAATTTTCACCGATTAGATTTCAACAATTTTGGTTATATAATTAATGTTTTTATTTTATTAATAATTAGTGCCCTTTTAAGACATCTGATGTCAACTGGACATGTATAATATTATTTTCCTGCATGGTCAAAGTACCTCCCCATATTGCAACCCAACCCACGACCTTTTGGGCAAGGACTGAAAACATTATTCCCGGTGATGGAGGTCATCATACTCTCCATATGTGGAGCAAATAAAGAAAATATATAATATGTAATATGGTCATATAAAATATATTGACTCACCTTCAGCTTCAGTAGAGCAGACGGAACACGGATACAGCACCATGGATGGAAGCGTGAATCGAATACGTGGTCGCATGATTTTAAGATATTTAAAATTATATTTTATTTTTAATTCACACACGATTATATATAATCTACCCCATAACGTAATATCGTGTGATTGGTCGGTAAGCAAATTAAGTACACGGGTTTCCAATATCACAAATACTCTCTTCGTCATCTTGATCGTTATTGTCTAGCACCAAGAAGATTTTGGGATTACGACCATTTTCGATTGCAATAAAAACACGGAAACCTCATCGCAAATCTCCGCTGTTGTCACGAGATTACCTGTTCGTCTTCCCCAAGTGTTATGAAAACACAGTTTCGGTTTAAATCCGCCAATATGTCTTCTGATTATTGTGAAGTGGCTAATGTATACAATATAACAATTGCGATACCGTTTTACTGCTAATTGATATCAACACATTCAAACAGCTGCCGCGGCTCTCTTCAGACAAGCAGTTGCTGTCGAAATCAACACAATTACACCCGCTCGTGTCAAAATATAAAAATTATAGGTGTAAAGTTATTAATTTTTATTGAAAACATTCAAGAAAATTGCGATATTTACGATCATGTAGAGCCGAATATTTATGGTGATACGGTATTTTGTGTTGACGCGTCAGCGAGTCAATATCTGGAAGTCACTATCAGGTGGTATTGCACTACCATGCATCATCAAAATATGCTGTTTGAAATCAAAAGAAGGCACCGAGCTGTCCGTGCCCTCTTATCCAATATTGGATTTTTAGGGGTTAATAATACCGACCGGAGTCGAGTGAGCGAGTAAGATGTTCTAGGTTGACCTCGTGGGGTATGTCGCTATGTCGCTACGTTATAATGTCGAGATATAGTGTCCACGGGCCCATGGGGCCTCCCGGGCGGTCCCAATGTTCTTTTTGTTTATATACCATTTTATCGGATGTTGAGGGGTTAATAACACCGGCCGGGGTCGAGCGAGCGAGTACCATTTTGTAGGTTGACCTCGTGGGGTATGTCGCTACGTCATAACGTCGAGATATAGTGTCCACGGGCCCATGGGGCCTCCCGGGCGGTCCCCGGGCGGTCCCAATGTTCTTTTTGTTTATATACCATTTTATCGGATTTTGAGGGGTTAATAACACCGGCCGGAGTCGAGCGAGCGAGTACCATTTTGTAGGTTGACCTCGTGTGGTATGTCGCTACGTTATAACGTCGAGATATAGTGTCCACGGGCCCATGGGGCCTCCCGGGCGGTCCCGGGCGGTCCCGGGCGGTCCCAATGTTCTTTTTGTTTATATACCATTTTATCGGATTTTGAGGGGTTAATAACACCGGCCGGAGTCGAGCGAGCGAGTACCATTTTGTAGGTTGACCTCGTGGGGTATGTCGCTACGTTATAACGTCGAGATATAGTGTCCACGGGCCCACGGGGCCTCCCGGGCGGTCCCGGGCGGTCCCGGGCGGTTCCAATGTTCTTTTTGTTTATATACCATTTTATCGGATGTTGAGGGGTTAATAACACCGACCGGAGTCGAGCGAGCGAGTACCATTTTGTAGGTTGACCTCGTGGAGTATGTCGCTACGTTATAACGTCGAGATATAGTGTCCACGGGCCCATGGGGCCTCCCGGGCGGTTTCGGGCGGTCCCAATGTTCTTTTTGTTTATATACCATTTTATCGGATTTTGAGGGGTTAATAACACCGGCCGGAGTCGAGCGAGCGAGTAACATTTTATAGGTTGTCCTCGTGGGGTATGTCGCTACGTTATAACGTCGAGATATTGTGTCCACGGGCACGTGGGGCCACCCGGGCGGTCCCGGGCGGTCCTAATGTTCTTTTTGTCTATTTACCATTTTATCGGATTTTGAGGGGTTAATAACACCGGCCGGGGTCGAGCGAGCGAGTACCATTTTCTAGGTTGACCTCATGGGGTATGTCGCTACGTTATAACGTCGAGATATAGTGTCCACGAGCCCATGGGGCCTCCCGGGCGGTCCCGGGCGGTCCTGGGCGGTCCCAATGTTATTTTTGTTTATATACCATTTTATCGGATGTTGAGGGGTTAATAACACCGGCCGGAGTCGAGCGAGCGAGTACCATTTTGTAGGTTGACCTCGTGGGGTATGTCGCTACGTTATAACGTCGAGATATAGTGTCCACGGGCCCATGGGGCCTCCCGGGCGGTCCCGGGCGGTCCCAATGTTATTTTTGTTTATAAACCATTTTGTTGGATTTTGGGGGGTTAATAACACCGGCCGGGGTCGAGCGAGCGAGTAACATTTTCTAGGTTGACCTCATGGGGTATGTCGCTACGTTATAACGTCGAGATATTGTGTCCACGGGTACGTGGGGCCACCCGGGCGGTCCCGGGCGATCCCAATGTTCTTTTTGTCTATATACCATTTTGTCGGATTTTGAGGGGTTAATAACACCGGCCGGGTTCGAGCGAGCGAGTAACATTTTCTAGGTTGACCTCATGGGGTATGTCGCTACGTTATAACGTCGATATATTGTGTCCACGGGCACGTGGGGCCACCCGGGCGGTCCTAATGTTCTTTTTGTCTATTTACCATTTTATCGGATATGAGGGGTTAATAACGCCGGCCGGGGTCGAGCGAGGGAGTAACATTTTGTATGTTGACCTCGTGGGGTATGTCGCTATGTTATAACGTCGAGATATAGTGTCCACGGGCCCATGGGGCCGCCCGGGCGGTCCCGGGCGGTTCCAAGGTTCTTTTATTTATACACTATTTTACCGGAATTTGAGGGGTTAATAACATCGGCCGTGGACGCGTCAACGAGTCAATACATGGAATTAACACTCAGGTGTATTGCACTTATTGCACTACCGAGAATCACCAAAATAATCTGTCTGAACACACACGAAGACACCAGTAATCACCCAGGCTCTTTTAGCCAATATCGGCATTTGTGGGGTTAATATGACCGGCCGGAGACGAGCGAGCGAGTAAATTTGTCTATGTTGCCCTCAGGTGGCATGTCGCTACGTTATACCGTCGAGCGAGCGAGTAACATTTTATAGGTTGTCCTCGTGGGGTATGTCGCTACGTTATAACGTCGAGATATTGTGTCCACGGGCACGTGGGGCCACCCGGGCGGTCCCGGGCGGTCCTAATGTTCTTTTTGTCTATTTACCATTTTATCGGATTTTGAGGGGTTAATAACACCGGCCGGGGTCGAGCGAGCGAGTACCATTTTCTAGGTTGACCTCATGGGGTATGTCGCTACGTTATAACGTCGAGATATAGTGTCCACGAGCCCATGGGGCCTCCCGGGCGGTCCCGGGCGGTCCTGGGCGGTCCCAATGTTATTTTTGTTTATATACCATTTTATCGGATGTTGAGGGGTTAATAACACCGGCCGGAGTCGAGCGAGCGAGTACCATTTTGTAGGTTGACCTCGTGGGGTATGTCGCTACGTTATAACGTCGAGATATAGTGTCCACGGGCCCATGGGGCCTCCCGGGCGGTCCCGGGCGGTCCCAATGTTATTTTTGTTTATAAACCATTTTGTTGGATTTTGGGGGGTTAATAACACCGGCCGGGGTCGAGCGAGTAACATTTTCTAGGTTGACCTCATGGGGTATGTCGCTACGTTATAACGTCGAGATATTGTGTCCACGGGTACGTGGGGCCACCCGGGCGGTCCCGGGCGATCCCAATGTTCTTTTTGTCTATATACCATTTTGTCGGATTTTGAGGGGTTAATAACACCGGCCGGGTTCGAGCGAGCGAGTAACATTTTCTAGGTTGACCTCATGGGGTATGTCGCT
This sequence comes from Siphonodentalium dalli, assembly GCA_032622095.1. NCBI lineage: Eukaryota > Metazoa > Mollusca > Scaphopoda > Gadilida > Siphonodentaliidae > Siphonodentalium > Siphonodentalium dalli. Next base: position 208,458,676 of record CP136065.1, read on the forward strand.
ACGTTATAACGTCGATATATTGTGTCCACGGGCACGTGGGGCCACCCGGGCGGTCCTAATGTTCTTTTTGTCTATTTACCATTTTATCGGATATGAGGGGTTAATAACGCCGGCCGGGGTCGAGCGAGGGAGTAACATTTTGTATGTTGACCTCGTGGGGTATGTCGCTATGTTATAACGTCGAGATATAGTGTCCACGGGCCCATGGGGCCGCCCGGGCGGTCCCGGGCGGTTCCAAGGTTCTTTTGTTTATACACTATTTTACCGGAATTTGAGGGGTTAATAACATCGGCCGTGGACGCGTCAACGAGTCAATACATGGAATTAACACTCAGGTGTATTGCACTTATTGCACTACCGAGAATCACCAAAATAATCTGTCTGAACACACACGAAGACACCAGTAATCACCCAGGCTCTTTTAGCCAATATCGGCATTTGTGGGGTTAATATGACCGGCCGGAGACGAGCGAGCGAGTAAATTTGTCTATGTTGCCCTCAGGTGGCATGTCGCTACGTTATACCGTCGAGATATTGTGTCCACGGGCTCGTTGGGCCGCCCGGGCGGTCCCGGGCGGTCCCCGGGCGGTCCCGGGCGGTCCCCGGGCGGTAATTAGTCACACCGCTTTATCTGTCTAGTATACGGATAGAGGTGTGGTTTATCTGATGGGCTTTATCTGTATAGCAGAGAGGGGTATGCGGTGGATAAATCCCGATATATAGTATGTGCAACAATTAATTTAACTCGACGATAAAGAGTGATACCATATAAATATTTTTGAAACTAAATATGAAATTCGTGTATCCAGCCCCCACCCCATAAATAACATAAAACAGACAAAAATGGTGTAAGATACATACAGTTATGTTTACATGGCGTTCGCTTTGCTTTGTGTGGTATTGTGAAACTTCATGTTCCATATATACTATGATGATGTATTGTCTGAATAAAATATCTTTAAAAACAATTAGTGTGCAAAAGTTGTAAATATTAGCCAGTTTCTTTGCAAATGATATAAAAGCTATATCCTTCTCGATATTTGAATTGCCATTGTGTTTCGAACATTTCAAAGTTTAGTATTCTAGCCTATTCCTGACAATGCCATTACTCAGATACACTTGGGGAGATTCGATAATACTTATGGTCTTTCCTATAGAAAGTTCATTTCAATAGAATGTTGTTTGATTAACCAAAGGCAAATGTTGGACCCCTCTCCAATTCTGACCTCTGACGACAATCGATGCAGCGATCACAAAAGGACCCAGTCTCATAAGAGTGTCATACAACAACTCAAAACAACAGGTATGTCTTGGACACAGTAAACGCCATTTGTGTTTGTCGTGTTGAGTACTTCATTCAACGTTTTGCATTTGAATATCGTACTCAGTTCTAAATTTCAAAACTTATTGTAAACACGCGTTACCTAACCAAGTAACTTTATCACCACAACTTATCAAGTATTGTAATCCCATTCGCATTGAAGTAACACATTATCCAATCTGCCTATATTTGCGTTGTATGATCATAAATAATTATTCGGGACGTACCCTAGATTCGTGGAACGAGTGGCGTACATTCCCTTCTCATTTTGGTGACTATCCAAAACTCATCTTCAACTCGATAGTTGTAGATATTCCAATAAAAAATCATAACAAATCACCTGAATCTTGCCAAATAGACCTCAATCGCATAATACACCGATAGGGCACTTGGAAACATACAACACATTTCTCACCCTTACCATCGGCCGCAAAACAAACGACGATAATCTATAATATAATGGAATCCCCACCTCCCAGAGCAGCAATTATTTCCACCCAAACCAAATGTACCAACATCACATTGTATTAAACCGGGAAACAGACACACAAACAACAATGCCCTCCCACACAGACATTACTGACAGTAATAATATAAGCAGGGATACTCAAAATGTATTATTATCACAGCTCATTTTAACACTTCAATGAGGGCAGAGACTGAAAGTGTCAAAATGCGAGCAACGATTGGTGCCGTCCTTGGTATGACCTCAATGATTGACCCCTTCGATGGCAAACCTGATGCATTCCCGCAATGGTGTCATCAAATTGAGAAATATTCAACCACAATATCTGCTCAAGATGAGACAATTATTAAAATTACCACAAAAACCAGCCGCTCAGCAGTTTCCGAATTCATTCAGTGCTTTATCGCTGAACATAACATTGACGGAAAATTAACGTTCACATGGAACGACCTAAAATCACAATTACGATCACTATTCAGTTTCATAACTGACTCGTCTCAGGCTCTTGCCTCATTGCGAGCAATTAGACAAAAAAAACTCTGAGTCAATCCCAATGCTTGTGGAACGAATACGAACCCATGCCAAGCCGGCATTTGTCGATGAAATTAACACACGAGCAGTACAATTGCAACTGGTTGCATTCTTTTCGGACGGACTTCGTGACACTAATATTAAAAATTAAAAGAGGACCCAGTCACACTGGACAGGGCCACAGACAACGCCCTACGCGAAATGAATCATCGACAACGCTTTCACCTCCGTTATGGCGAACATGACATCGACTATCACACTAACCATTTTTGACAATTTCAAGGCCCTCAACTGATGGATATTAATCTCAACCAACAACATATTCCGTGATGGCCATCACATTCCGCATATCTCCCCCGCCAATCCAGAGACACACCACATCCACAATTACCCCACAGACGCCAACCTTCAAATTCTCACCACCCCGAACCTGCCCCACAAATATCATATTTCCCACTTCCCCCACAACCCTAACTTAGTATCCCAACAAGACCGTGTACAAGCCATGGATACAGGATTCAACCTAGTCGTCGACCCCTCTGTTGTACATACTGCAGACTACAAAATCATACAATGGACACATGTAGGGGTCGTGCCCAAGACAACAAACAACTGATCAAATTTAGCCTCCTATGCAACCAAAGGGATGAGTCCAATTTCACACTAAATTCACACCATTAATATCCAACAAAACGGAACCAAAACGGGCTTTTCTGACTTGACAGGTATTTCAGATATAAAATCAGTTTTAGGGGGGAGGGTTAAGTTTTTGAAAATATCTCGGCTTGTTGGATATCAATGGTTGTGATTTTGATACCAATGAATCAGGTATATAATTCTGAAAATTATGATGGGCCACTGAGAGCTTTATACTAACAAATGAAAATTTTATAGAAAATCTTCTGGAAAACTTTTTTGAGAAAGCACTGCAATTTATGCATTTGTTTTGGCATTTTCGTGAATTTTTCGCAAAAATTGTAGAAGAATATCATTTACTGCACCCCATTAATGTTAAGCAACCCAGATAGAATAAATATCTGATATTCAAATATATTTTATTCGACATTTGTCTTGTTTTACTGGTTTTCCTGATTATACTAAATTTTGCAGGTCAAAAACACTAAAAATGTCAAAAAACTATATTTTCCACCTGCTCCGCCCTGGATACCTCAGTGTTTAGGAACCGCCATGGGGCAAGGATAATTGGAGATAGCGTCAAAATTTCAACCCTTTCGTGTGATACTACCCTCATCTGGGGGCCGGTCTATATATTCAACATACCTTCCCACCTTTATATATTACAACTTATAAATGTGTCTATCACCAATTTCCTATATTTCACTTATCATTATGTATCTATCGCTATCATTCAAACTAAACCCCGTCACGCGTTCATACATTCCCCGATTATGTCCTGATTATGTCCATTCCTTCATATAACATAAGATTTTCCGCTATGCTGAAAAATCTCACGCGGGTATGGGAAGTATGTGACATAACTACGCATGCCCCATGACATAACTACCCATGCCCCATTATATTCCCACAACCTGATTCAAGGGCGTATAGCACTGCTCGTATATTATACCCATTCTACGTATAGTAGAACCCAAATTCGAATATCAGTGCTCGGTTCCTAACAGAAATCCTCACATATCTTAATCACAGCTCAGACCTGCACACGATGAAGTTGATCCCCAAATATGGTCACAGGGAATGACTATAACGGCAGAGCGAATACCGATGTGCATTGCCATATACCTCATCTAATATTCACACCAAATAGTATATAAGTAACAGCAACACCCCGATACATCATGCTTTTACTTTTATCATTTCATCTTGAGGTTCTTATACCTACCCGAGCATCACCTGTCATTCGGGTCCTTCATTCCGCGACCTTGGTTGTATACCTTGGTTGTATATTATCTTCTACTTCATACATTAAAGATTGGTATCTATATATATGTATTATTATTACATCACACATTTGACATTCAGTAAAAGTTCAGTGTCATGACCTTACGTCGTTTCGTTAACATCAGCTGAAAAATACCTATCTTGAACATTTAATAGGTCATGTTCTGTTCATAACTTTCAAGAAACTGTAACAACGATCACTCTACCAACCCAACCCAATCTCTATAGTTAGGCATCTCTAATTCCCGTAAGGGTAGTGGTACGTCAGCCCATATATGATGTATTAAGCTCAGGAATCTAGCTTGCTGTCACGTGTTTGCTAAGGCCAGATATATCAGGGTTTCGACGATATAAAATGGCAATTTGCCCGCAAGTTTGGTACCATCGGGCTCATATTTGCCGTGGTAGTCCATTAACTATTCATAAAATAGAATCTTGGCTATTTTCCTATATAGAAACTTACAACGTGGTGTATCTCTAAATATATACAAACATTTTTGTCGACTTCACCAAACGTATATATGGTGATGATATAATGTATATACATAATATATTGGTTTATATAGTGACACTGATTGTGTCAGGATTGGGGTCTGTGCAGTAGGGATGATGGTTAGTCGTTGGCATTGACAAAGCTTAAAATGTTACCTTTTAACCAGAGCAGCACCGGGTAACCATGTTAGTTAATATATGCGGACATTCTCCCGTATTTTCCTTAACTAATTTCAATCAAGGCAATACTTTACCACCAGTGACGTTTGGCAAGGAGTGCGTTGGACATTTTATGCCTGACATAACATTAGTTGGTAATTTCCAACCAAATTTAGATTGAATTTGTTCTGATGGTTTGATATTTCCGTTTTAGCAAGTTTGCTACTGGCCAAGAACTTTTCTATGACCAAGAAAGTTAAAAGAATTATAGAGGGAAACATATTTGAGTTGCAGAAAACACCCCCTTGTCCACCCATACACCCCTCATACGTGCCCAGAAAACATAGTTTGGCCCCTCGGTTGATATTAAATTGTAACATTTTTACCAATATGCGACTGGCCAAGTTGTGTCTGTTTTGGTCTCACCCAATGTCTGCTTTATTCACATAGTCGTCTATTCGCAGATAACTATTTTATATGTCATGGCAGTTGAGGTGACTTTAAATCTCAATTTAAACAAACTATTGAAGGCTTTAAGACCTTAAAATTGTTGATATTTCAAAATGGATTTTCTTAAAGACAATATGGATTTTTTTTTAATTTGGTACATATTTTTAATATAACATACAGTTTAAGAACCATGAATCATTTTGAATTTACAAGTCAACTTTCTATAGTTATATGGCATGAACAATCTTTGAAAGTTCACTGCGTTATGGTCCTAAAGTTTACGAGTGCAGTTTTTATATCCATGATATCATATTTGGAGATAGTAATATTCTATATTGAAGCATGTTTTATTATATGCTTGCCTATAAAATAGCGGGAAATTACCGAAACATAGATCTTTGTATGTATCTCTTAGAAGCTACAGTGAAATACGATTTCGTTATTTCACTGTAAGTTTCGTTATATTTCACTGGTGGTTTACGCGAGCAGAACATTTGAAGTCAAATTCTATAACCGAGCGTTAAAGTAAATTGTCTGCAAACTTATCGGTTATAACCCATAAGCTTATTCGAAACAAGAGTTATTTCTTATAATTTATTCCGTCATTTCACATGAGAACCACCATAAGTAGAAGGCAGAAGTAAAACAAGCGAAAAACTTTCCAAAGAAAACTATTCAAGTTTCATAAGATATTCGCCGTTTTTGATTGGCTAGCCGGTACTTATCACGCACTGTGCAGATGGGTCACGCGCACGTGGGATTTATATATTTCGACTGTGGTGACACATTCGATTCCATGTTTCATTTCTGTTCATGAGTCTTGTTGCTTTATCCATGTAATTGTGCGCACACTTATGATAAGTATGAAGTATTGTTCAAATTGCTGTACCATTAAAAGTAAAAATGCCGCATAGCTTAGCAATTTTGAACTTTACTAAGGTGCATATAATAAAGAGAATACGTACAGTTTTTTGTTTGAATACTTGAAACATCTCATTCGTGTCTGGAACGAAATATCGAATTTTCACTTGCGGCTTGCAGCCACTCGTGAAAATTCGATATTTCTTTCCAGACACTCATGAAATATTTCGGTATTCAAACAAAAACTGTAGATATCTCTGTATATCATGTAATTGAAATTTAATTTTACTCAACAATATTTCACAAATGAAGCCCCCTCTTACAGAGCTCTTTAAAAACACTTCTCCGGAGCGCGACTTGTGATGTGTACCATACAAGTCGGAGAACAATATAATGCACCTCACAAGTTACCCTTGGTGGGGCCATCCGTCTGTCCGTAGACACATGAATCCGGCACGAGAACTCGAGTATTGTTTTATCAGATCGTGTTCATATTGTATGTGCAGTTTTATGATAACACACCCCTCATCAGTATATATTTTGGTATGGATTGGTTGATCGGTTTAGAAAATATTAACACTTTGCATCCATCACATAGAATTGTGCAATCCGATGCGATAACTCAAATATTTGTATGTGCTGGCACACATTTTGGTATCGATCGGTGGATTGGTTTAGAAAAGGAGTAGCTCTTCCCATACATTCATAGACACATGCTATCCGAAGCAATAACTCAATTACGTTTCATCTGATATTCTCATATTTATTATCTAGGTTTATTTTTGGCATACTTTCGCGTGTATTAATTAATTAGTTGGATTTGAAAATTATTTTAATTCTTCCCACCCACCCTGTAGACGTATGTTATCACTATCAAACTCAAATATTTGCTGCTAGCCAATATCAGTTATCCGTGCATTTTGCAACAATAGATTAATATACCCGTCCCAAATATGATTTCACTGTTTCAACAAGGCATAATACTAAATTAACCCTTCCACTTCGAACCAGCTTAATTAGTGATTACTCTATAAAACACCTATTGAATATTGTTATAACATTAGAGGTGATGTCCTGTTTAGAAAATTCCTAAAATGCATGTGTTTAATATCAATAAATAAATGACGAATACCAAGCCTAGTGTTGATGGGTTGTATATGTACCAGAATATATGTCTGTGGCTGCTTTTGTAAACCCAGGTACCGCTATAGAATATGCGTGGTGTTTACATGTGTCACTGCCACAATAATTAATTAGCTGCGCTGGATGACACCAGTGAAAACAATAGTGTTATTATTTGGCAGTTTATTACGTGCAATTTATAAACTACTTTTTGTTGAAACATTAATCCCCTTCCAGTCGATCATGGACACATTACAGTTGATTTGATAACGAACATGTTTGTAATCCGAGGGTGTTTATATTTCATGACACATGTAGTTTATGATAACAGCCTCCCGACCTGTATAGTTAGGGACATATGTTTGATTTTCTTAAAACATATTAAACCCGTTCACCAATTCCAAAGACACATGCTATCCTATATGATCATAACATTTCTCACCCAATCATTATCATAATTCCAAGTCAGATAAATGTTTCGCACAAGAGGATATTTCTGGTTCTATGCCATGTCTTTCCAATCATCTTCACTTTTTATGAACAGTTATATATAATTTTGTTCCAGATTGATGATTTTGACTGTTGTAGTCGGTATGGTTGAATGTATGGGTTAACCATCCGACGACCCTTGATCGGCCTCTTTTGTTTTCATATTTCGATACCGGAAAAGATTCAAAGTGAATATGTTATTAGGTGTATTTTGGAGCACAAATCTCTGTGGCATTAATATTTCTCGATTGGAACGAGAGCTGCTAGGTTTCTACAATACCTGACGTACCGTGTGGCATTAACACTTCTCGATTGGAACGAGAGCAGCGAGGTTTCTACAATACATGACGTAACGTGTGGCGTTAACATTTCTCGATTGGAATGAGAGCAACGGGGTTACTACAATACATGACGTACTTGCTCTTCTTTTAGATATGATGTGGATCGACGGGAGGAGGAGGAACAACTCGATCTTGGGCGGGGATTATGTTCACTGGGATGGAACACCGATGGCGTACCTCACACCAGATCACGGCCTGATGATTCCGACTGACTATGTGGCTTGCATAGACAAAAACTACAACGGAAATGGAGGGTTCAACCCCGACGGATACGAATTCGTCGATCGACCAGAGAGCGCGATATATAACTTCATCTGTCAGATTGGTCACATGTTCTAACCAGTAATCAAATTAATATTCTAATTTTCTTTGCTCCAGCATCGCGGTCTTTTGAAGATTATTTGAAGATTCTTTATAACTTTCAGGCATCAATTTAAGATCTGGTAAATGTACGCTGTTGAAGCCTTTTATTTCTGGATTTATTCATAGATGACAATCAATGCATGGATTATTCATTGTATATCCATTAGAAAGATTTCTTGAAGGGTCAGAAAGTTACTCTTGAAGTTAAATGTTATCTGTAGCATGTTACAATTAAAATATTGAAAACTTATTCAGTGATAACTCGGGCAGTAATAGGTCGGAATTTTCGTTGAATCTTCGCAACTAAAATATGGCGCAGATCATGTTCTAATAGGGTCGCGGTTCATTAATTGGTATCATAATTCTAAGAGCCATTTCATAAAATGTAGATTTATGGCTTTGTTAACCCTTTCTATGCTCACTGAAAAGTAGTCCCCTTAGGAAATGTTCAGATACTAAGTTTAGGCTGTTTCAACTTGACTTGAAACAAATTGTATTAGTATAATATACAAAATGAATTGGGGCAAAAACATTTAAACATATGAAGCCCCTCCCCGATACAAATATAATAACACACATGTGAACAAGATGATGGTGTATACTTATTGACATGGTGATATGTTTTGAGAGGTATAATGTGTAGTGTCTTCCAGAAGTTATCAGTCTCGATCGAGGTAGTTTCTCGACTGAGAGGAAATTTGTGTTAAAATAATGTCACAATATAATGAATGTTTGGTACGATTGGCGAGTGCTAATCTATTTAGTATTAAACTGTGTGTGCTGGATGTAATATATAAGTATATACATGTATTCGATGTTGGTTTTCGATGTGCTCTGAAAGACAATACAAGTAATTGATCAGAATGCTGTGTTTGGCTGGGACATTGGTCCATATGTGAGTTAACTGCCGCATAACAAATTGAAATTCCGGAGACAAAATAAATCTAATCATTTAGGGATCGAAACGCTTAATCGCTGCAATAAATTTGCTTGTGATGTAAAATAGTTCAATATTTGTTTGAACTTATTATCTGAACATTCCCACAAATGTATAGGATTCGATCCTGCTACACTTGTATTATTTGTCGTCTGTTTATAATTCACAAACATCCCCCAGCTGAATAAAAACAATTTCAATGTATACTTTTATAAATAATGGGAGGACTAATTTAGTAAATAAAGCGCTAATTCTAAATAGCTAAACGACCCTGACTTTCAATTTCTCGCAAAGAACTCCATGCTATGATTGTTTTCCCTTAGTTGCTTTGTTGTCGTGATTATCATATATGTCAATGTCATAATGATCATTACTTTCTTTATCATCACCCTGACATATTTACTACTCCTCCTCTTTCTGCTTCACTGTATGTGCTGTAACATGCTCCCATACTATGATGAGATGTGTTACAATAAGCAGAAACTGGATTCTGTCAGGATATCTCTCGCCGCTCTACTCCACCTAATGGGACTGCCTGGACCATCTGATTCGCATCGCGTTAGATATAGAAAACACTTCTTCAAATATTTCGTTATTTAGTAAATAATAATCTTCGATTAATTCTAAGATCAATCTTAAAAAACACTTCTTAGTCAAAAATAATCTTCGATTAACCCTACGTTTAATCTTAATATATCTTGATGTGTGTTTAGTAGAGCTGATTTCGGGTTGAATCACGGTTGAGTCTTTCTGGGAAATTAGAAATTATTTTTTCAATAGAAACATACGGACATTCCGGTATAGTTGGAAGCGGTCCAAACAACAATCGGAACTCCTGTTGTAATACGTGGAAGTGACTGAACGGCGGAGTTCCGGAACGTAAAGTAACATAACACAGTTTTACAAGTTCTTATATGCAAAGCATGAACAGGTGTGAATTAACGACGCGGGATTCGATTAACATATTTGCATTATAAAATATACGATCACCACAGTACAAATAAGTAATTATTAAAAGTAAAGCTTCTAACAAAACATAATTCACAGATAGAATATTGGGCCATTTTACACGGCCGCGGCCTGCATTGTATAAAATCCAAACTGCAGACATATATCAGAAAAACATGCAGCTGAATTAAATGAATTCAATAAGCAAAAAGCTATATTAATATATGAAATGATTATAGTTTGAGTGGTGTTTTATATGGGGTATATATAGTATGTCGATGTGGCTCTTGGAGCACATTTAATGTGAAACGCTTTGCGTTCACACAATATACCCAAACGGCCACAGCACTATAGCATTCAATAAAACACACTCAAACTATATTCATTTCTTAAATGAAACCTGCTATAACCGCAAGTCGGCTCCTGTACAAACTGATTTCATGTTCGAATCACTGACTATCCAAATCAACAGATTTTCTCCTAAATAGGGTCATACTGTGAAATGTAAAGAGAAACATCTCGTGCTGAACAAATTTTACTTTAAACTGGTTTGTTTCCAGTCCCAGTTCGTGGGGAAAACATTTCCTGGTAGTGCCTCTGATTCTTTGTTTTTTACTCGCCAATCAATATAATTAAAGTCAATTGTTTATTCTCACCACACAAAGAGTACATATATGTACATGTACAGAGCTAATGGATAAGTGCATGTATTTACAATATAATATAAAACGTGCTGGGAAGAGATACACATAGAGGATCTCTAATGAGTCGCAAATATATACGAAATTTATTAACCGAGTGCATTAAATTCGCTTCGAGCGAGCTTTAGCGAGGCTCAAATCGAATTAATGGACGAGGTTAATAACTTTCGTATAGAATTGCGAGGATCTGAGATCCAATTTATCACATTTTAGCAATGAAAAACGATCTAGAAATGGCTGGGGTTAAATATAATTAATATTGAGTTCCTTATCACAACCAAAGAGGAAGTAAAGACAGCTTCCAGAAAAAATATAGTCCCATTTTAAATGTCTTCATGTTGACAAAATTATTCACCCATGTTTATCTCACAGTCAACACAATAACCCAGCACAAATTGAATATATTATTCTAATTAACATAATAATAAAGTTCCGACATTGACATCGATATAATTGCGCTAAGCGCTTACATCACTGCGCGTGCCGATAATACACGTGTCTTACTATCTTACTAAAAATATGAAGCCGAGTTTAGGGCTAATTGTGTGATAAAATAGTTAAGCAGCTATATATTGTACGTTCACATAGCTGGCAAAAATTATCTAGCCCATGTTTCGTGAACAAAATTATAAACGACTATCTAGTGCACACTAGCTAGAACTTGGAATTACAGAATATGTGTCATGGCCCGCTTTATCGCTTAAAGCAGGGTAACGATGATGTGCCACGAGTTGTTGCGCGATTGATTATTGCCATATAACCGCTAATTTCAGTTGTATAATAACTAAGTTCATTACGCATGCAGTAAACGACATGGTATGTGTATTTTAACTATAAGCAGCGTGTCGGTTCACAACATATATAACTTTCTCCGGCGAATTGCCTGCAAAATTGTTAGTGATAGTTTCCAGCATGTGAATGTACCTAAAAAGGGTCAACTCAGAGGTAATAATAAAGTTCCGGCATTGACATCGATATAATTGCGCTAAGCTCTTACGTCACTGCGCGTGCCGATAATACACGTGTCTTACTATCTTACTAAAAATATGAAGCCGAGTTTAGGGCTAATTGTGTGATAAAATAGTTAAGCAGCTATATATTGTACGTTCACATAGCTGGCAAAAATTATCTGGTCCATGTTTCGTGAACAAAATTATAAACGACTATCTAGTGCACACTAGCTAGAACTTGGAATTACAGAATATGTGTCATGGCACACTTTATCGCTTAAAGCAGGATAACGATGATGTGCCACGAGTTGTTGCGCGTTTGATTATTGCCATATAACCGCTAATTTCAGTTGTATAATAACTAAGTTCATTGCGCATGCAGTAAACGACAGGGTATGTGTATTTTAACTATAAGCAGCGTGTCGTTCACAACATATATAACTTTCTCCGGCGAATTGCCTGCAAAATTGTTAGTGATAGTTTCCAGCATGTGAATGTACCTAAAAAGGGTCTACTCAGAGCTCTGTGAACGACACTGTCCCCCCATTTGGACAACGAATTTCAATAGATGAGGATTACTTATTTGGGTTTGATTGTTTCTTGTTTGTTTTGTTTTTGATTTTGTTTTTATTTATTTTTTTGTACGTGTGAATGTGCTTTTCTACTAATATATTTAAATCACGACTATGAAAATTATCAGTTATATTAATGTATTTCAAAACCTCCAATTGAAACAGTAAATTTAACATTTGCTGATGTTTCCAGCTTTGTTTTGTTAATAAAGCATACAAACTGGACTATAAATATCAAAGACTATCTTCTTTTTATCGAATCACTAACTAATAAGTGTTGGTGTCCTTGTTAAAACATCGAAATGATATGATATTAGAAATGCAATAAGTAAGAAGTTCTAAACATGTTATTTTGTACACTATAATCTAAATAGAAAGGAAAATATAGATTTCGCAACATATTAGCCTGGAACCCTGAATACATCTTTAAAGATGCATAATCCAAATTAACGCTGCCAATTGACTATTTCTTTGCCTTCGGGGTAAAAAATATCTGATTCGAGTCCAGGAACCCACACATCAGAGCTCACAGAGATCAGATATCGATTTTTGAAATCTATTATTGTTCACCACCGGTACTTTTTGGCGGACTGGCAAAAAGTTGACGAGCCGACGGTCTCGGACCAAATTGAAGATGAAGATGGGTGACTATAGAATCAAGTGGCTTCTGTTAAAATTCGGCCAAATTTCGATGAACAAAATGTTTCTAAATAACAGGTTTTTGGGCAGTTTTATACTACTGTTGACTGTGGTTAGCATAATATTTGGACAGTTAATCGATTCTGACAACCGAAGCGGCATTTAAAAAAAATATTGTTGTTGGAATCTGATGGTATGGGGACCATCGAAACGGATTGAGTTCCTTTAACCCCTTCATGACGGAAGACGTGCTGGTGCAGCATTAGAGATACCGCGCTTGTGCATTCACTTATATAATTTATGCGAGTCTCCCACATGGAGGCTCACATATATATAAGAGAATGCACTGGCTTACAAGGTCAAGGGAAATATTGTTAGGCCAATGTATTATCTTATATATGATAGGCTCCCACTGTGAGACTCGCATATATTATAGAATGCATCGGCATAGAGTTTTCGCAAAATTTCAGTAAGCTTCAGTCATGGGAGGGTTCGATGTTCACTTAAGATAACGATCCAATATTCAATAGATTATAAAGCTGAGGTTTGCTTATTTTTTTTTGTCTGTTTTTGTTTGATTTTTTTTTTCCTTTTGTTTTGTGTGTAGGTGTGTGTTTGTGGGGGGGGGGTAAATATAATTAAATCCCGAGTATGCAACATTATCAGTTATATTATTGTATTTTAATTATATACAGCATGTATTCAGAGTTCCAAACCTCCAATCACAACAACATAAACATTTAATTTAGCATTGTTTTCAGCTTTGTTTTGTTAGCAAACCATACAAACTGGACTATAAAAATCAAAGACTATCATTTTTTTCTTCACAAAATCAATGTTTGTGTCCTTGTTAAAACATCGAAATGACATGAACTAGAAAATTCAATAAGTATGACGTTCCAAGCGTTAGTTTATGCACTATGATCTAAATAGAAAGTAAAATATAGATTTCATAGCATATTAGCCTGGAACCCTAAATACATCTTTAACCATTTTCACGACGGAAGATGCGCTGGCGCAACATTAAAGATCATGTGCCTGTGCATCCCGTTTATATGCGAGTATCCCATAGGGGCCTCGCATATATAAGAGAATGCACTGACTTACAAGGTCAAGGTAAATATTGTTAGGCCGATGTATTCTCTTATATATACACGACGCTCCCATAGGGAGACTCTCATATGTAATAGAATGCATTGGCTTATGGTTTTCGCAACATTTCAATCATGGAAGTGTTTAATGTTCACTTAAGATAACGATCCAATGTTGAATTGTTTGCCAACTATAAGTTCATGCCTGTCTGACTACAAATCACATTGTGACGTAGCTGTACCATGCATGCTGGCTATATTAGAGAGGTTTCGCAAATGCACAGAGTAATAGTTTATAAATACTGCTACACCACAAAGTCTACAAATATGTTAGGGCGCAAATAATAATTATGGAAACCCAACACTGATGAGCATGCCAGAGCCATAGTTCATTATTTCAGAACAAGTGGACGTCATGGAATAACTATCATGTGACTGACCAATCATTTGATATTTAATATTAATCCATAATTGCCTGAGAAATGTCTGGGAATTGAAGCCTAATTTATGTCCAAGTGTTAAATAATAATACTCATGATTTGCGAAACCTATCTGATAGGTAGCAGGCCTGCGGCGACAATTTCAGACTGAAAATACAAAACATGTTGCTTGAGATTGTTCTGAGTTTAATTTTTCAATAAATATTTTGTGTGAAGTATGTGTTAAACATTTACCCTATAAATAGCATGGCCGTCGGTGGGAAAATTCCAAATTACACGAGAGAGGTGGGTGATTATGTTGCGTTGAATTTCTAACCATTGTGAAGCACCGATTTAAATGAAATTTGCAAATGTGTCCTGTTTCAAGTCGGTACAGTTGGAAATTCGAAATATGGACACTCCCACCGAAACTCCCAAGGTGCGTCCCTGATAATGAAGTTTCGACCATTTACAGTTACAAGTATGGCTTAGAAACAGGTTGGTTATCTTGGACGAAACATCCACATTTCGGCCAAATTATTCAGTTGACGATTGGTGTAAACAGTATTTATTTTAAAAAATCAAACATTTGACATAAACATAATATACATGTAGAATATATAGATTTATGAAGAGGATTGGACAACAAGCAAAATGCTTTTTTAAAGTCCTCTCCTCGTGGAATAAATGTTACCTTAAGTGACAAAAATATCACTTGGGGTAAAGCAGACGGGATATATACTTTTGTTTGATTGGAATATTATTTAGGATTGAGATACGGTATAACATTGTAATACGGAAGTTAAGGATGAGAAAGTGAATGAAAGAGAATGAGAGAGAGGGGAGAGTGTGCGCAAGAGAGAGAGAGATAGAGAGGTTTGACACAACATACATTCGATACAAAATAACACAAAAAACATCCGTTCAGTGGGGAAATCACTTGCACGAATGCGTCACGACCACGGAGGAGAAAAAGCGGTTCATGCAAATGGAATGGAATCTAGCCGCGTCACCTTAAGTGATTATGAGAAACGGCCACTATCTAAAATAAACTTCTGTACCGCCAAGAATATTTCGGAATTTAATTTGTTTGGAAGTTCGTGAGATCCGTACAATAGAACATCGGTTGTTATCATACTTACTGGTAAGTTACTTAGCAGTTCTGATCTAATTCTGGCGTAAAGAGGGCATTGCAAGAAGAAATGGTAAGCTGATTCAGTTTCAAAGCTACCGCATTGACACAGTGGTGATTCTTTCAAGTGATTAATAACAAGGTCACGGTTCAGGTTGCTGCAACCTAATCTGATACGAGTATGATATATTTGGGCTTTCCTGGAATAACACTGAAGATAAAAATTTGCAATTTTCACACGGTCAATGTTTAGTTTACGCTTAAATTCTTCGAGTGTGTTTGACGATTTTATTGAATTCGATAAACTAGTCCATGCTCGTGTAGCCGATGGCAGAAAAGTATTCATGTAAATGTCTCTGTTGCTGCCAGGCGGGTGAATACTAACATGTCTAAAATTGTAACCAGATGAAGTGCAATCGGGAGGAATCATGTTTGATAGATAAGACGGAACTTGGTTACTAGTCATTTTGAAAAATTGTATCATTTTCTGTTTTGTTCTACGTGAGGCAATTGTTTCCCAGCCGGTTTCCAATAGTAAGTTGCGATCGCTGGTACTTCTCGTGGCCCCAGTGACAATTCGTGCCATTTCATACTGAATATCTTCGATATAATCGCTCATATATTTTGGTATGTTATCCCATACTGGTGATGCATATTCAAGAGTGGGTCTAACAAAAGCAAGATATATATTTTCAAGGGTCTTTCTGCTCAGTCTGAATTTGTGCTTCCTAATCATATTTATCTTTTTCCATGCCCTATCGGTGATGTTACTTATGTGAGTTTCCCATGAACCGATGTTGTCGAAAGTAAGACCAAGATGTTTGTGATTTTCTACTTCAGTTATGTGAGAATCAGCCATGATTAGGGGTGGGTGAACTATATTTGTAGATTTCCTCAATATCATTAAAGCTTCAGTTTTGAGGGGATTAAATTTTACAAGCCATTTTTTGGACCAATCGACAATAGTGGCAATGTCTCTATTAATTATTTCAGCCGCTAAAACAGGGTTCTCGACACATAAATATATTGATGTATCATCAGCAAATAGACGTATGTTGCACGTGATGTTTTCGGTTATGTCGTTAATGTAAATCAGGAATAACAGTGGGCCTAATATGAAGCCATGAGGCACACCTGCGGAAACATTTTGCCAATCGGAACTAGCATTATCAACTATAACTCTCTGTTGACGACATTCAAGATAAGATGAAATTAGTTCATATACTTTACCCTTTATTCCTAGTTTCCTAAGCTTAAACAGGAGACCTTTGTGCCAAACCTTGTCAAAGGCTTTGCTTATATCACAAAAAATAGATCGAATTTCTTTACCTTCGTCCAGAGATCTGCTAATATAGTCATATATGTCAGTAAGCTGATATACTGTAGAGTCACCTTTTTTTAATCCAGATTGGTAAACAGAAAGTAACTTATTTTCGTCTAGGTATGTCCAAAGATATTTGTAAATGCACTTCTCATAGGTTTTAGATATACAGATCAGAAGTGAAATAGGGCGGTAGTTCGCTATTACGCTTGGGTCACCATTTTTAAAAATGGGAGTCACATTGGGTTTTTTCCATTCATGCGGATAGTAACTCTTGTCAGTGAATATATTAAAAAAATGGGAAAGTGGTTCAGAAAGAGACGAAGCACACTGTTTTAGCACACGTGGGCTAATACTATCAGGACCACAGGCTTTGGACACTTTCAACTTTTTAAGAGCGTTGAAAACGTCGACTGTTGTAATTTTTATGTCGGCTAGTTCAGGATCAGTTTCTGTATATTGACCGGTAGAGCTCAAGTGAGTATTGCACAAATTATCATCAACTTTAGATATTTCACAAAAATAATCATTCAACGCATGTGCCTTTTCAGAAGGGGAAACTAAATAACAGTTGTTACTTAAAAGAGGGGGTATTCCTTTTGAGGTGGGGGAAATTACTTTCTGCAGATTCTTCCACCATGTCGATGAATCAGTGTTTTTATCACTCAAAATGTGGTCAATTTTACTGTCATAATCGACTTTTGCTTGTCTGACTGCACTCACACATTGATTTCGAACAATACGAAATTTTGCCCAGGAAGATAAGGAATTTTTTAGTTTGGCGATTCTATGTAGTCTATTGCGTTGGCGCATTAGTTTTCTTACACCACATGTCAGCCAAGGCGGACAGTCCTTTCTTATGCAAACTGTTTTATTTGGAATAAATTTCAGACAAACATTTTGTAACATTTCTGTCAGTTCTTTGTTAATCTTAGATACGTGAAAATTACGACTAACACTTTTAAAATCCCAATTATATAACATGTTGTTAATACCTTCGTAGTCGGCTCTATCATAGTTCCAAATAAGTCTTTTAGTAGTTATCTGAGTTGGTAAAGTTAACTCGATGTCGACTTTGACTGGGGCATGGTATCGAATACGATCATCAAAAAATGGACTCATTACATCTGCGTTACATACATAATCATCACAGTTTGTGAAGAACAGACCAAGGGTCGACGAAGATGTTTCCGTAAAGTGAGTAGGCGAATTCACTAGTTGTTTGATACCGCAGTGCGTACATATACCATTAATCTTACCATTGGTATCTTTGACATAATTTTCATTGAAGTCGCCAGCTACGATTACGAAATTTACGTCATCGATTGCGTTTTTAATGTTGAGTTCAATAGTATCCCAGTGCGAAACTGGTGATTGTGGGGGTCTGTATAAGCAACCAAGTATAATACTTTTACGACATACCTTGATTTCAACCCATACGGACACAAGGCCTGGAACTATAAGATCATTACGGAATTTATAAGGTATACAGTCGCGAATATAAACACTCACACCACCACCTGATGTTTGTGTATTCCTGTCATTTCGTATTGGATCATGAAAACCGTGAAGTAAAACTTCGGAATTATCTACTGAATTATTAAGCCATGTTTCAGTGAAAAAACAAATATCGAAATTAGCAGACTCAGCATTTAGTATTGTCATTTTATTTCTGATGCTCTGGGTGTTCAGTAGTAACATGGAACAGTGTCTTCGCATCGTACCATTGTTGGCAGGACCTGGGTTCAGTTCGATATCGCCGCTTAACATTAGTAACACAAATATAATGGAAGTTGCAGTTAAGTAACATAATAATTTTGCCTTGTGTGTGTGTATTATAACATGTCGATCTGTATTATCTTGCCATGGGGCCCTGTTTTCACGGATGAAATTCAAAACTGTTTGTGTTAAATGTGGACAAGTACATGATATCAACAGTAACAAACTTACAATTTGAATCTCAGGCAATTTTCTTGAACGTAGGAAAAGATAAATGATGATAGTTTCAGACATATTCAGGTCAAAGCGTTTTCCCCTAGGTGGTCGAGACGCTCTCGAGAGAAAGCTGCCAATCCGGGCACGATATTGTGTTATATCAACCATTGTACCATATATACTGTAGGAATTTCAAGACATGTAAATAGCTCGGTGGTTGGCAGATATGATTTACACACTGAACAAATGTTGAATCAAGATGTTTGAGATATTGGCGTGAGATACACGGTTTATCTTGGTCATGTGCAGTTGAGGGAGAGATTAGAAAGATAACAGAAGATAAGAGAAGGAAGAGACGAAAGGAGTATAACTCTATTAGTGATCCCGGGATAGGGGGAATAATTAATTCCATGCGGTTGCTCGCATGTAGTTGATGGGTCAGTATAAATATATTACTTATCTACGTTATGGGGCCCAAACATCGCGATATAGCGACCATAGAGGGAATTTCGAATAAACACCGATGATAGTTTCTAACTCAACATGTCTATTCGGGTTAATTTTTATGATTTATAAGATAACATGAGGCGTTTTAAAGAAATGATTGTTCCGAGGGACAAATATATACGCACTGAACAATCTGCAGATATAAAATACGCAACAGTATGGTATATATAGAAGACAATACGAACTGACCACACAGACGAGCGGACAGACGGAAGACGAGACGCGCGGACCTGACGGCGTACATTGTGATATATATATATACTTTGAGATACACAGACAGACAGACGATCACGTATATCCCGACGAAAGTGAACGTGTTGGGGGGAGTTTACCTGTACATAATAAATATGGGGATAATAAGTAAAGCGTAAAAGTATATAATATTACCATGTGTCGAATCGTAAGATGATCACCCAGAATGAGTAAACTACCATGTGTTATGAATAAAAGCCGGCGCATTCACGTTGGCAAGTCATGCTTGTTTAAGTTGTTCAACAGAAATGCGGTCAATGATTAGGGTCATAGTCAGCTCTCCAGTTCAGCGAACGAACGGCGACAAGTCACCGCCGTCAACTCACCTCGTGTGAGCGGTTCGTGATTGTCCGGGTTATACGTACAATGGGTCGAACACAAAATACTTTTTGCGGTCCGTGTATCAGGTAATGGGGTCACTGGTACACATGAGGTCCTCACGTGGACACGCCGAATTTAGAAAACCTGAGAGGTGCATGGGAGCATAGTGGGTTAGTTAAAAGTCTATAGATATAGACTGGAATTACGGTTCGCCGGTGTATTCGCGCAGCAAGTAATGGAATATTTCTGAATACAGGTATGGGTCGACGCAACGGCGAAGTCCGTAGGATTTATATGATTGAATGCACATCATAATGGAAAATTACATGTAAGAGTGGTCCACATTGGATATTATATTGTTGCATGGGACAACAGGCATCAGCACAAGTAATGACCTCAGTCGATATTGAGTATAGGACCAAAATACAAAATGGAAATAAATTTAGAGAATAACATCCATTGGTGATATGTTATCGTATAGGGTGGTGTTTGTATATTATAGCCATATGTAGGTCGACATAAATTACTTGAAGATATATATTGTCGCATAAGGGCGATTAGCATTCCTATCTTATCATGAGGGCGATGGGCAGTTAATACAAGGTATAATTTGGGAGGGGATAAATCCATAATACAAACTTTACCATGTTAGGGAAGTATATATAACAATTGCTATAATAGCTATAGGTGGTGGGAGTTGATTCGCTTCTAGCTGGGTATGATACTGGGACAGGACAATTTTATAACTTAGACATATTACACAGGCAGGCCAAGATGAATAAATCACCGGATTCTCGAAAATATCTTCAGTAGTCAAGAATCCAGTAGTTTAATCACATTGACCTGTTAATTAAGCTATGTATACATTGATCCAAATATAAGGCTTATCTGGAACTTATATGCCATAGTAGACTATATACAGAAAGGCACACGGGTGTGTGACTCAGACGGGGACACAGTTAGCAAGCGCCCAACGATTCCTCCAAAGCATCGATGTGCCTGGCAGTGGTGAGTTTTTCGACAGAACATCCTAATGATCTTCTGACATAAATGTTACCATCGAAGGTCCAACACTCCGCTATTTTCGAGTCCTTTTTAGCATGCGCGCACGTTTGAATATTCAGTGGCTGTCAAGAGGAAGGAGCCACATGTTTCCGAATCGCCAATTTCCCCTTCGGGGTTCACTAGCCCAATTCCATCTGAAGATGAGGCTGATCGTGATTCAAATGAATTCTTCGGACCAAATGCATATTTTGAGTGTGGCCTAATCAAAGCTCTAACCAGCACCAGGGTAATAGAAGCTCTGGCAAAAGTGATGCAAACATTAGTCCAGTCAGTAGCTTCATCAATCGCTAAGAATGAAATCGCCAAAGTATGTAAGGACGACATAGTAACAATGGATACTCTCAACAAAGAACTATCTAAACGCGATGCCAAAATAAACGCACTTGAATCAAAACTTAAAACTGAAGTTGAAACGCGCGAGCAAATTGAATACGAGCTTCGCGCGGAAATAGACGACCTTCAACAATATGGAAGGCGCACAAATCTCCGTCTCTCTGGTATTACCGAAACCCCAGGTGAATCAACCGACAAAATAGTACAAGATGTTGTAACTAAACTGGGCATTCCGATAATAGAAAAACACATAGGACGCAGCCACCGTGTAGGACCACCCGTGAAACAAGGAGCTTCAACCAGTGCTCCACCTCCTCGCCAAATTATATTCCGGCTTCCTTCCCACCGCTGGAGAAAATCAGTCTACGACATGAGACGTGCACTGAAGGATATCAATTCATCTGAATATCCTGGCAAGCTTTTCATAAACGTGGACCCCACCGTTACCCGTGCCAGAATATTCAAACGTGCGCGCATGCTAAAAAAGGACTCGAAAATAGCGGAGTGTTGGACCTTCGATGGTAACATTTATGTCAGAAGATCATTAGGATGTTCGGTCGAAAAACTCACCACTGCCAGGCACATC
Source organism: Siphonodentalium dalli (assembly GCA_032622095.1). Lineage (NCBI taxonomy): Eukaryota > Metazoa > Mollusca > Scaphopoda > Gadilida > Siphonodentaliidae > Siphonodentalium > Siphonodentalium dalli. The sequence goes on from CP136065.1 coordinate 208,480,900, forward strand.
GATGCTTTGGAGGAATCGTTGGGCGCTTACGAACTGTGTCCCCGTCTGAGTCACACACCCGTGTGCCTTTCTGTATATAGTCTACTATGGCATATAAGTTCCAGATAAGCCTTATATTTGGATCAATGTATACATAGCTTAATTAACAGGTCAATGTGATTAAACTACTGGATTCTTGACTACTGAAGATATTTTCGAGAATCCGGTGATTTATTCATCTTGGCCTGCCTGTGTAATATGTCTAAGTTATAAAATTGTCCTGTCCCAGTATCATACCCAGCTAGAAGCGAATCAACTCCCACCACCTATAGCTATTATAGCAATTGTTGTATACAATATATACTTCCCTAACATGGTAAAGTTTGTATTATGGATTTATCCCCTCCCAAATTATACCTTGTATTAACTGCCCATCGCCCTCATGATAAGATAGGAATGCTAATCGCCCTTATGCGACAATATATATCTTCAAGTAATTTATGTCGACCTACATATGGCTATAATATACAAACACCACCCTATACGATAACATATCACCAATGGATGTTATTCTCTAAATTTATTTCCATTTTGTATTTTGGTCCTATACTCAATATCGACTGAGGTCATTACTTGTGCTGATGCCTGTTGTCCCATGCAACAATATAATATCCAATGTGGACCACTCTTACATGTAATTTTCCATTATGATGTGCATTCAATCATATAAATCCTACGGACTTCGCCGTTGCGTCGACCCATACCTGTATTCAGAAATATTCCATTACTTGCTGCGCGAATACACCGGCGAACCGTAATTCCAGTCTATATCTATAGACTTTTAACTAACCCACTATGCTCCCATGCACCTCTCAGGTTTTCTAAATTCGGCGTGTCCACGTGAGGACCTCATGTGTACCAGTGACCCCATTACCTGATACACGGACCGCAAAAAGTATTTTGTGTTCGACCCATTGTACGTATAACCCGGACAATCACGAACCGCTCACACGAGGTGAGTTGACGGCGGTGACTTGTCGCCGTTCGTTCGCTGAACTGGAGAGCTGACTATGACCCTAATCATTGACCGCATTTCTGTTGAACAACTTAAACAAGCATGACTTGCCAACGTGAATGCGCCGGCTTTTATTCATAACACATGGTAGTTTACTCATTCTGGGTGATCATCTTACGATTCGACACATGGTAATATTATATACTTTTACGCTTTACTTATTATCCCCATATTTATTATGTACAGGTAAACTCCCCCCAACACGTTCACTTTCGTCGGGATATACGTGATCGTCTGTCTGTCTGTGTATCTCAAAGTATATATATATATCACAATGTACGCCGTCAGGTCCGCGCGTCTCGTCTTCCGTCTGTCCGCTCGTCTGTGTGGTCAGTTCGTATTGTCTTCTATATATACCATACTGTTGCGTATTTTATATCTGCAGATTGTTCAGTGCGTATATATTTGTCCCTCGGAACAATCATTTCTTTAAAACGCCTCATGTTATCTTATAAATCATAAAAATTAACCCGAATAGACATGTTGAGTTAGAAACTATCATCGGTGTTTATTCGAAATTCCCTCTATGGTCGCTATATCGCGATGTTTGGGCCCCATAACGTAGATAAGTAATATATTTATACTGACCCATCAACTACATGCGAGCAACCGCATGGAATTAATTATTCCCCCTATCCCGGGATCACTAATAGAGTTATACTCCTTTCGTCTCTTCCTTCTCTTATCTTCTGTTATCTTTCTAATCTCTCCCTCAACTGCACATGACCAAGATAAACCGTGTATCTCACGCCAATATCTCAAACATCTTGATTCAACATTTGTTCAGTGTGTAAATCATATCTGCCAACCACCGAGCTATTTACATGTCTTGAAATTCCTACAGTATATATGGGACAATGGTTGATATAACACAATATCGTGCCCGGATTGGCAGCTTTCTCTCGAGAGCGTCTCGACCACCTAGGGGAAAACGCTTTGACCTGAATATGTCTGAAACTATCATCATTTATCTTTTCCTACGTTCAAGAAAATTGCCTGAGATTCAAATTGTAAGTTTGTTACTGTTGATATCATGTACTTGTCCACATTTAACACAAACAGTTTTGAATTTCATCCGTGAAAACAGGGCCCCATGGCAAGATAATACAGATCGACATGTTATAATACACACACACAAGGCAAAATTATTATGTTACTTAACTGCAACTTCCATTATATTTTTGTTACTAATGTTAAGCGGCGATATCGAACTGAACCCAGGTCCTGCCAACAATGGTACGATGCGAAGACACTGTTCCATGTTACTACTGAACACCCAGAGCATCAGAAATAAAATGACAATACTAAATGCTGAGTCTGCTAATTTCGATATTTGTTTTTTCACTGAAACATGGCTTAATAATTCAGTGGATAATTCCGAAGTTTTACTTCACGGTTTTCATGATCCAATACGAAATGACAGGAATACACAAACATCAGGTGGTGGTGTGAGTGTTTATATTCGCGACTGTATACCTTATAAATTCCGTAATGATCTTATAGTTCCAGGCCTTGAGTCCGTATGGGTTGAAATCAAGGTATGTCGTAAAAATATTATACTTGGTTGCTTATACAGACCCCCACAATCACCAGTTTCGCACTGGGATACTATTGAACTCAACATTAAAAACGCAATCGATGACGTAAATTTGGTAATCGTAGCTGGCGTCTTCAATGAAAATTATGTCAAAGATACCAATGGTAAGATTAATGGTATATGTACGCACTGCGGTATCAAACAACTAGTGAATTCGCCTACTCACTTTACGGAAACATCTACGTCGACCCTTGATCTGTTCTTCACAAACTGTGATGATTATGTATGTAACGCAGATGTAATGAGTCCATTTTTTGATGATCGTATTCGATACCATGCCCCGTATTAACCATACTCTGAAAGAAAACGCTTCCGTGACGATCACACGATAAAGTCGTGCTGCAAGTAAGACGATAATTGTGTTGTAGAAATGATACGGAAGACCGATTGTCAAAAAATTCAACATCAAAATACACAGGGCAAGACTTATCGATCCAAACTGTGGAGTGTGTTTTCGTTGTGTATTTTTCGCATATACCCATGGTTATATATAAACGGGCTACGAGCATCTGACTGAAGTTGTTTTTATATTTATAGATTGTGCCAATAAACATATATATCAGAAATGAGATGATCAATATTATTGTATTATTATTATAAAGAGGGTCTGATTCAGCCCACAACAAATCAATAAATATAACAATGAATGATGATTGCCGAATGTTTTATCGATTATCCGTGTAAGAGAGAGATATGTTTATTCCTCCAAATATGGAGACCATTACGGTAAAATATATATATATATATATACAAACGTAAACTGGAGACATATATACACAATACAATTTTAACTTGAGAAGGCTCATTTGAAGTCGATAATTAAATATAACTTAGGTAAGGACCTCCATCAAAGTGTGTACGTGCGGACAGGCCGATATAGTTCTTTTTGTGATAATCAAAATATCAGGAGGTCGGATGACTTTCCAGTCACCACACTGAAGACCGAAGTATAGTTCATATATCATTGTACGAATAATTGCTTCTCGTCGCAGATGATGTGAACTTCTGCACTGATGCATCCACCAAAGCAATAAGCTAAGAGGGTTTCTTCCGACATAGCTTCTAAGAAGTTGAACACCGGTATTCCAAATCGATCAATTATGGAATAACAGAATGCGCTCCGCGTTATCAGAGCGAATTCAGACGAGAATTCTCTATACATATGAAACAATTGATTCGAATACATTAATGTGAAGTGGTTACATATTTATGCATTATCATATGTCGTTCTGTTAAGAGTGCGTGCCACGATAACACAGTTATCGAAAAAGGCTGGTTCGTCTCGACATGTAGCCCAAAGTTTCCAAATTGAAATTGGATCATGTTTGACCTTAAAGAAGAATAGCATATCCCCTTGTTTATAAAGACTAGTTTCACGACAGTAGTGAGCAGTGAGGCGTTCCTTTATAGTCTTTTTCCAAATTGACATAGACGGAACAGCTTCATTAGTTGCGAAGTTTAAGAGGTGATCATATATGCCATAATTTTGGAGAACGCATGTAATTTCCGCTAGAGAGCCCGTGGGTGGACGGTCATTAGCAACTTCGCATGCAGATTGTACAAAAATATTTCTAAAGCTTGCCTATGACCACAAGGTAAGTTGATGAGCGATCCCAGAAACAAGAGTTTTCTCCTCTCCAATGCATACTGAATTGGCAAGACGCCAAGTAAGGAGAGAGAAAGAATTGTACTACTTCTCTGAGAGATAAGTTGAATGTTCTTAATACACATACGATATGCCCGTTCTAAATTGAGGTAGTTCGTACTTGTAACCCAGATAGCACACCCACGTTGGACCAACGTTGGGCCAACGTCATTTCTATCGTTGGGCCAACGTTGTAATCCAACGTTGGCCCAACTATGGTGTTGCCGCTGGCTCGGCGTCGGCTCGACGTCGGATCCCGTCGTCGACTCGACGGTGGTTCGACGTCGAGCCGACGTTGGTGCGCCGTCGGGCACCCGACGTTGAAACGACGTCGAACCAACGGTGAATTCCACTAATAATACGACGTTGGGCCAACGTTGGGCCAACGTCATTTCTATCAACGTTGGAATCCAACGTTGCTCCAACTATGGCTGTTGCCGCTGGCTCGGCGTCGGCTCGACGTCGGATCCCGTCGTCGACTCGACGGTGGTTCGACGTCGATCCGACGGTGGTGCGCCGTCGGGCACCCGACGTTGAAACGACGTCGAACCAACGGTGAATTCCACTAATAATACGACGTTGGGCCAACGTTGGGCCAACGTCATTTCTATCAACGTTGGAATCCAACGTTGGGCCAACTATGGCTGTTGCCGCTGGCTCGGCGTCGGCTTGACGTCGGATCCCGTCGTCGACTCGACGGTGGTTCGACGTCAGGCCGACGTTGGTGCGCCGTCGGGCACCCGACGTTGAAACGACGTCGAATCAACGGTGAATTCCACTAAGAATACGACGTTGGGGCAACGTTGGGCCAACGTTGTGTTTGGGCATTGACAGGGACGGATCGAGGCTCCATTCGTAGGGTCGATTCCCCTCACATTAGGGCGTCCTTATAAAATTAACATCCGATGAGATACAACATACCAATATATTTAAAGTCCCACATAATGTTTGCAACTTCAAAGTATTATAATTGGAAACAACATTCAATTTCACAAATATGAAACCAGAATAAAATGAAACATATAAATTTAAATAAAGACAAAATGACATGTCATTAGTTGTTGATTTTAAGAATCTTGACCATCTACTCACTCTAAAGAAAAATATTTGTTATTGGTCTCCTGAATAAAGTTATCGAAAATGCTACATATTTTTGTTAGCTTATATATCCCTTTACCATACAAAAGAAATGTCTTTATTTCAGCTTAATTTGCGATTTTGTGCTCTCGATAATGTTGGGAACAAAATATTCAAACATTATGTAGCTTTAAACTTTGGTCAGGTTACATCTTCTTCGAACATCATTATTCTGGAGGGTGATCTGATGTAAATGTGCAAAATTTGAAACGGCTCAAAGTACATATGATTAAATTAAACCTAGTAATTGCTCATTTACGTACCAGTGCTACTATATAGAGGGAACTCTGTGCATGGTGATATACAATGTCACATAAGAAAGAATATCGCGTTTTTGCAATCCGTTTTCTAATTAGTCCATGATACTGTAGATTCTGATTATATAAATTCAATACATGCATGTACAGCAATTAATTTTATCTGTTGACATATTATGAAATGAGCAATTACTAAGCTTATTTGTATCTATGCACATATGTATGCCACTTGTTGCATATGTTGGAATGATTTATCTGGGAGAAATTAAACCCATGGATCCATAACGATTAATTTATGTATACAAAACCCAACATATTATATGAAATATAATATTTTCATCATTCCATGATCTGTCATGAACTGGATTCAGTGTACTCATGGCTCATGCATATATGTATGCAGGAACTTGGCTTGTATGAAGCAACTGTTTTGTAGGACATTGATTGACAATTCTTCTGAAGAAATCATATCGCGAGAGAAACCATTTTATATTCACCTCCTTGAATATCTGGAATTTACCATTTTCATAGGTTATCATTACGTTATTAATAACAGATGTATCAGATGTATAACTGCCACAACAAGATGAACACACATCATCCTTTCAGTGCCGATTATCGATACACCGATGAATGCCGAGTTTTTTTTTGCATCCGATTGAATGCACAACACAGGACAAGTAAGAATTTCCATCCAAGTGAATAACCATAAACTGACGAATTCATGTCGTACATGGTGTTATGTCGGTCGCGCTGGTGTCAGTCGTGCAATAATATTCACAATATAACGATGTGCAACACGATATAGACCATGCTGCCATGATGCTGGAATACTGGTACATGTAAGTTCATATCCCCAAGCCGTTGATGGTTTCGACAGACGAGTAAACTTTGATCGAATCCGCTTGTATAGTACCGTAGCTTATACACAAAATATCCAGATCCAGAAACAGGATAGCAAGTAAATAAGTCCTGAAAGAAACAGAGAATAACGTTAGCCCAATGCATTTTCTGTGTGCAGATTGACACTGTACACATCTTGATATATAAGAACCAGACCAATCCGGGAAATTCCTACATGCATTTGCATGCACGAGAGTACTTTAATTATTTGACCGGTTGCCAATAATATATATAAAATATGTATGCATATGGTACTTTAATTAATCGAACGGTTCCCGATAGTATATATAGGTACCATACCTTTGCACGTGGTACGTAAAATCGTTACATATACAGGTATCGCGGAATTCGTGAGTTGGAAGGACTTGGGCACGTGCTGATGACACCGACGCCGGTAGGCGGAGGTGTTATGCGCGCGCGAAGTTTTTCTCAACTCATGAATATCTCTGAGAACAGCAGGTAATTATCTTATATACCCAATACCCAGGATCGTCTCAATCAAACAATTGGTCACGGATTCTCAAAACTCGCTAAGCCTACGTACTGCTCATGCACTCTCGTCGGTGTCAATTTCTAGCAAAACTGTCAATCAGTTCATTAATAAAATTGCACAGATCCAACAAAAGCCAGCGCATGGTAAGTTTCTGCTCATTGGAAATTTTCACCAGAAAATATGAGACCGAACATATTAGTAAATTCGCAAGATATCGAGTAATTATTTTAGCATGTTTTGAATTGTTGTCAGCCGTATCATCAACGATAAAGAGTGTTTGTGTTTCAATGCCCATTTACTAGTACGATGAATATTAAACAGCGGTTTGAAAACTTGCTTTATAAAAAATCTCAGCATTTGGTGACAAATCGGAATGGATATGAAGAACGGGGTTTGAGAACGGGGGGGGGGGGGTAATATGTCAGGGACTTTGACAGAAGCCTTCCTTTTTTGAGGGGTTAAATTGCAACCACCCGTGAACCAATCTGTTTTCCCAACTTGACCAAGTTTCACCTGGTCTCCCATTCGATGCTGAGTTTGAAATCCAACACACTACCATTTAATAGCTATAATATAGTCTTTGTAGAAAATAATATAATGTACTCTAAATATTACATATCTGTTGGGAACCGAAACTATCCAGACGATCTCAAAAAGATTTTGCCTGAAATTCAACTTATGATATTGAAAATTCCAAATCTTGAAATTAGCTCACCGCATAATAATGACCAAAACGATACTCATTAGAAATTTGGAAATGTAAACTATCGAAATGATCTCAAACAGATTTTGCCTAAGATGTTCAACTTATAAAGTTATTGAAAATTTAAAATGTTGAAATTATCTGGGGGGGGGGGGGGGGGGGGGGTAATACCTCGACCTCTATCGCCACATCCATGTTGCGATCACCCTAATTATTTGTTCTAACCCACAACCTCCTAGAGTGGGCAATCTTACTATCAGGTCAGGGACAATACGGGTAAGGTTGTCCCGCCCCATTAACTTTGACCAAAATGTTCAACAGTTAGGCATTTCATGACTGACACGACATTAATTTAAGTTATTGAAAATTCCAAAATGTTGAAAAGTTTGACAAAAATTGGGGAGGGGTGGTAACACCTCAATGTTCAAACCCCTGTCGCCACATCCATTTTTGCACATATTACCATATTTATTCCAACCCACATTGTCACAGATATTAAATTCTTACTGTCAGGGGCGTGCGGACAACGGGGGTGGGGGCTTGACAACAGCATGTTGATAGCAGACGCCTTTCTGCCAAACTGCTCTAAATGTAGGCCTACTGGTTAGAACAACAAACTATTTCAGTTGGTAGCTTGGTGAGCCCCAAGCCAAGTTATTAATTGATATGAATACCTCAGACAAAATATGGGATGGGTAATATTTGTTTATTGGTAAAAAATGCCCCATATGTATCGCCAAAATTATTAAAAATTTCCAAAAGTTGTGCATGTCGCCACCCCCTGCATGCCGTCACGTCCCACATATCCCCAAAAAGTTAAATTACCCGCCCAATAATATCTAATCATGTCTATTATTGGGGGGGGGGGGGTGTTCACATTTATGTTTTAGGGACACGCGGCATTTAATACAGTGACAACGTCCATTATGTAGTCATTGGTCGTTTGTGGGGGATGCATCAATACACAAATTGACCCCAACCAAATACATAAATCCTAATATTACTCAACGTTACGACTATAGGTCCACACTACAGCTGAAATAATTATTGTGACACAGTGTGACAACGTAATAACTTCCTTCCAACAGATCCAGTCATGTGAACATTGACACAACGTATCAATATGACGTGATTCTTTGACGTAAACAATGTAAAATGATACGCACGTAATGTAAAGTTTGTAAAATGAAATTATTTTTTTGCAACTATGGGTGTATGCCAATTGCTGGGCAGCGGATCGCGTTTCAAACCCCTGTGACGTGAGTCATTGTAGAAAACAGTTGAAAATTTCATGTCTGACACATCATTACTTGGTAACTTTAAGTACGTGTTTTCATTGTCTGATTTTTCAACAATCAGTAGGAATATTTTTGTTTACACCTCCGGTATCATATTTTTAAAACTTTTAGACTTTAGTAAAAATTGTTGTCTGACATGAACACCATTTTGGAAATGTTCCAGTCTTATTCAGTTTGGAAATTGCCAACAGTTGAAAAGCCTGGGTGCCGGTTGGAAAGTTTCAATGCAGCGCGGGGGGGGGGGGGGGTGCAAATTGAAACTCGCGAAGGAGTTTGGTGTCTGGTTCAAGAGGAAATTCAACGTTGACACACCATAACAAAGACCATGTAGCCACGTCACTGATTCGGAGACCATAAATAGGTACATGTACATATTTCAGAAACTAAAAACTTCCCCGGGAATCATACTCGAAAGAGCAGATAGACCCTTTCACACCTCAATATAAGCCCCCCTCCGATTAAGTATGTACTGCATGGTAATCACACAAGAATGGCCTGGTTGACAGAATATTGATACATTGGCGCCATATGCTCTGGTAAGTACTTTCCATTGTTATTTTCCAGCTGTTTTAAATGTTTCGCAGAGAAGTGAAACGAACGCTCTTTATTTATAACATATATCAGGAATATATAGACTAATACGGAACGCTCCGTGTAAATAGCTGATTTTTGGTTGGGACCCAAACATCGTGTTCAAACTTGTATTTGTTATGACTTCAATGCATCTTTTTGTGACATGTAATTATCGACCTATTTCGACACGGGAAACAATTCACAAGAGAATATTATTAGGTGTATTTTGGAGCGCAAACCGACAAGTGGATTTAAGGTACCGGTTGGAAAATACCGAATTAAGGGGAGGTTGTTCGAACTCCATGCATAAATCAATCTCCTACATAACAGGGCGTCAGACACCGTAGCGAGGGGACTGAACTCTGGTTTGCAGCTTGAGTATTTTATACAACGAAAGGGGGTGGTGCAATCGTAAATTCCTATTCTGGTAGTACACCCCCCCCCCAACAGCTATAAGCATAATAGCCTATTATAGGGTATACAACTGAAAGTGGAACGGTATCCACTGTCGTATAGGCTGAACTTAATTATCCATGGAAATCCATGACAGGGACGTGGCTAGATGGGTTTCAGCGTTGGGGAGGGGTGCATCCACCTTGGAATTTTCAACTGCACCCCCCTTTGGGGTTTGATTTCCCCAAAAGTTACTGGCCCCTCACAGCCTGGATGTTAGCATTATTCTAAATGGATCAGTAGTATTGTTGCCACAACCAGAAGAGTTAACGGAATACAATGAGAACAATTTGAGATCCGAACCTGAAAATAGCAAACTCCTAACATCTAGACTGGCCTCAATAATTCCAATTGTTGGAAATTTCCAACCTGAGACCCCCCCCCCCCCCCACCCTAAGGTCGTAAAATTTCCAACTGATGCCATTTCAGTAAAAAAAAATTACCAAAAGTAAGACAATGTGCAAATGATGTTCCATAAACAATTAATAATTGTTGGAAAATCAAACTACGAGAACAATCTCAACCTATAATATTGTTGGTGTGACCGTGCGAAAGTTCCAATTAATGTTGTGTCATGTATGAAATATCCAACTGTTGACAATTTTGACCAAAGTTGTGGTGGGGTGGGGTATATGCGAGACACACGTGTGACACCCCTGCCGCCATGTCCCTAAATCCATGTATTATCACACATGGATCGTGAAATTTAGATAGTAATTAGAATGACATTTTCTTCCTCATACATTCGGATGCCATCACACGAAACTGACATAAATTTATTTGTTTTCGTTTCTGACAATTGAAGGGTTAAACTTCAAATTCAAACTTTAAGTTGGTTGTGGAGGAAATGAATCCGACGACGCACGCCTATCGTTGAAATTCCAAGTTATTCGGCATGATATACTCAACTAAAGTACTTACCGGTACTTCTTCGGGTCCCTATAGCTGGTGATGGTGTTCCGTGGTGCATTATCCAAATAATAATCCATTAAACCGAGAAGCTCACTCAGAACACAAATGCAAGTTCAGTCAATAAAACCAAAGCGTTATTGGAAAAAGAAACACGCGACCAGTTAAGAATGACGTTAAAATGACGCTACGACGTAATCGACCGATTTCTCCACACTATGACCAACGTTGGGCCATCGTTGGTCCAACGTCGACATCTAACGCACCTACTAACCTCACATATCGCCTAGTGCGTTACGTTTTCAACGTCGGGCCAACGTTAAACCAGCGGTAAAACCAACGTTGCCCCAACGTTGGTTGTCCAACGTCGGGCCAACGTAGCCATGTTTGAAACGTGCAAAATCTGACGCATGTCGACGTTGCGCCATCGTTGTACCAACCACAAAATCCGACGTTGCGCCAACGTAATTATTCCAACAAGTCGACGTTGGGCCATCGTCGTACCAACCACAAAAGCCGACGTTGGGCCAACGTAATTATTCCAACGCAAGTCGACGTTGGGCCATCGTCGTACCAACCACAAAAGCTGACGTTGGGCAAACGTAATTATTCCAACGCAAGTCGACGTCGGGCCATCGTCGTACCAACCACAAAAGCCGACGTTGGGCCAACGTAATTATTCCAACGTGGGCCCAACGTACGTGTGCTATCTGGGCAGGCTCCACCACATCTCGCAACCATAGAGGGCCTTCTCTCAAATAATGTTTGAAACAGAGAACATCCTCTCTGAAACCCAATGCGTACCTAAACCTGGTTTTGGGAACCTTGTGTGACTGGGATTCAGATCTGATAAATTATATTTAATATAAAATAAAAAATAAAAAAGCGACTCCGTACTGTTTCATTAACATATTACGGAAAGTTCTAAAGCATATTCAAAGTACTGACCGCAGAGATTACACTGACATTTGGTTGAAATATCTTTATACTTAAAACTAAACTAAGTTTAGGCTGAATTTTTAAACAAACTGATAGATGCACTGAGTCAGTATGAGTGTTCATTGCTTCGATTTGGTGAATACATTATCATTTATTATAAAAATGGCTGTGTATCAATAGAAATTGCACACTGAAATATATCTCAACTCTCAATATGATTGAAATCGGTCCCGATGTTTGCCCATGTCATGGTTCGACCCCGCAACAACCTCGTCTAGCCCAGATTGTGATGTTGGTATCCCATACCTCACCAACTCGGCTATGGAGAATTAATTGAAAATAATCTATAACAAACCATTTGAACCGTTCAATATTCATATGTCAAATTTATGGAGGTAATTGCTCACTATGAGTGATTATTTCTTCAATGTAGTATAGCATGACTTAGAACTATGTACAATATGTAGAATATTATATTATATTTAAGGGCGTTGCAAAGGATAAAAAAAACTTAAAACTAAACTGAAGTTTAGGCAGGATTTTGAAACAAATTGATACCCCAACCAAGGTTCTACTTTTACCAAATATGCACGAGTGTTTATTTCAACAACTAAAATAAAATAAATGCAAGTTGTGCTTATAAATTTATGTTATAGTTTTTATTAGCTCAACTATACTATGTCAAGTATGAGCTATAATATTGCTATGGGTTGGCGCCCGCCCGCCAACATGCGTCCGTGATCCGCCAACAATTTCAAAATAAATGCACGAGGCCGCTGTACTACATGTATACTGACCATAAGTGCTTATATTGATGTAATTTCAATGGCAAATAAGTACTATATAAGCGGCTATTTTGACAGTCCAAAATGGACTTCAGGGAGCAATGTTGTGCTGCCCATAAAAAGGTGCACCAAACTCATTCAGTGATGTTCAATTGATAAGTATTCTTTATCGACGTCCATAGGATACTTCCAATTAATGGCAAACTAGTTGAATATAAAAAATTTGGCGGCCATTTTGAAAAAAACAAGATGGCCACCAGGGGGCGTCGTGAAAATTGGAAACATGGATTTTCAAAAATATATATACCGAATCTAACTGAACGCTTGGCTGGCGGTTAACGGTAGGTCAGTTGTTTGGGAACATGATACATTGGCTGCGGACACACGTTCCACAGTAGCGATGGCAGAGTAGGTGTGACAATTTATTATATATAGTGGAGTTTGGTGACGATTGTCATAATTAATATGTCACAGCTAGCCATGTCGCACGCTATCATATTCGCACAATGAGTATTCAAACGTTCGTTATAATCAGCCTTTTTCTTGTTTTGGTCCTTGTATAGTTCGCATTGTTTATTCCAGATACTGTCTCAGCTGCATTTCATCCAACAGTTCCGACATCGCTTCATCGGCCCACGTGATAATGTTAGCGGACTTATGCGTAGAACTAAACGTCGCAACATAAAATTAAAACGCAATTGGGGAACTGTATTAATACGCATGGAATTAATATAAGTATATACACAAGCATTGAGATCATATCAATACAACGTATTACGTGCATGCTTTGTGAGTGAATGAGGGACTGCCACGGTCAAACACAATTCTGGACGATCGATCGTCCAAGTATATATATATATCGTAGAGAATACAATGTAGCAAAACGTAATGAGTAGAGATCAACCTTGGTGAAACGCAATGGGTTATTTGGTCCAGTCGACTCATTGTGCGGAAACTCAGCGGCAACATGGCTCGCTATGGCACAGAATTATGACGACCAATTGTCACCAATCTCCACCATAATAAATTGTCACAGCTACTATGCCATTGCTACAGTGGTACGTGTGTCCGCAGCCATTAGACTGTCATAGTCCATACAGCACTAGGTACCACTCTGGTTCGAACCTTATGGCATAAAACCACGGCATGCAATATATATTATGCCGAAATATAAATTGAAGTCAAAGAGCTGATCACGAAGTACCATTTACCTTGACAATTTGACATGAAGAGGAACTCACCAATAAATACAGTACACACATTGGATTCGATACCATGGAAGTATATTTATTCACAACTCAATGGTTGTTGGCGGCGGCCGCCATTTTTTTTATTGATTAATACTACTTCGAAATGTGTAATTTAGCAAAATGCTCCAGGGCAAAAATAAAACCTTTGTTCCGGCAAATGTTAGCTATATACCATGGGCTCTCATTACCCGAGGTGTCACAAGAAATGGGAATTTTAGCGACCACCATATCTACGTAGCCCAACTATTCTAATTTCGAGGTCCGGTTGTTGCGGGTTCCATATAGGGGGTTGTTTAACTAAAACTTATCGGATGTTGTCACCATATGTATATATGTTTGTGATCCGTGGTATATCTGCTATTGGATGGTTTTCTTATTGTGGCCCCGTGTCGTATGTAGCGCGAATACAGGGCAAAAACTTAACCCTCCCCAAAACGATATTTAGTGACACGTTTGACAAATAGTCAGATTTCTTACGTCATATCACATTTTTTGCTTACTAAAAGCCATCTTTAAAACAGATTTGTATGCGTATTAGGTCTATTTTAGGGATGACTTGTCACCATTCTTGAATTTTGGAGTGTCGGCCTAAAATGGGGGGTCAACATAATTTAAAGAGCGTTTCGTTTTTCACCAAAATGATAGATGGTGCCATTTGGCGTATTATGATCGGTGCGAATTTAAATGTTGTAAAAATAACTGCTAGGTATAAACCTCAGATATATTTGATAATTTTGATCTGATCAGTGGGTTCTTCCTGGCTACAGTTGCGATCAAAATTTTACATTGAACTCTATGGAGATTCTTGCATTTTGGATAAATGGCACCATTTTACATTTGATTATATGAATTGAAATTTCTCAAAAATACCAGGCCTTTGTATGAAATTCAGGCGCAGTTTGGGTAAAAGGTTATTTGACTAGACTATTCTCACTGGCTACGGTTTTGATAACAAATTGACATTGAAACCTATGGAGAATATTGTGTTATTTTACTCGAACGTTCATAGTAATGTCACTATACGCCCACCAAGTGGTATTATAGGAGGACGAGACATTCACCGAAACAATCATTAATCTGATTCATGCAATATATATAGTCGATATAGTTATGCTTCTAGATACAGTACTAGACAAAATTATGTGCTCACTGCTTTGTAATGCCACTGCTAATATGCAGCCTGCAGATTGTTGCATAATTATGTAGAGTCAAATGAAAAATGACCACCAGTTTCACAATGTGACTATATTGTATACTATATTATTGTTTTGTTTATGCGTGTTAGCAACAGGCTAGCGATTGAAGCGAAATTGTATATCATAACGACGAATTGTGATGTGAAAAATACACTGGTAAGTTATACTCCGTCATTTCGCTGTCAAGAGTCTATCACACATACACATCAGGAGAGTATTTTATATGGTGTCCATTCACCTTTATATGGCATTTAGTCACCTCTTTATGATGTGCATATTTCGTTATGTGGTGTCCATTCATCTGTATATGGTGTCCATACACATTTATATGGCATTCACTATCCTTTATATGGTAATAAAATGTCGTTATATGGTGTCCATCCAATTCATTCATATTTGCATGCTGTCTATTCGAAGTTATATAATGTGTACATGTCCATATGTGGTGTTCATTCACCTTTATAATGGTGAGCTCTGTTCTTTATATGGTGTCAATTCACCTTTATGTTGTATTCATTCGCCTTTCTATGGTGTCCATTCATATTTATGTGGTGTCAATTCACCTTATATGGTGTCAATTCACCTTTATATGGTATCGATTCACATTTATATGCTGCCCATTCACCTTTGTATGGTGTGCAAATGTCATTATATGTTATCCATTCACCTTTATATGGTGTGCAAATGTCTTTATATGGTGTCCATTTACCTTTATATTGTATGAAAATATCTTTACATGGCGTCCATTCACCTTTCGTTTGTGTGCAAATGTCTTTATATGGTGTCCATTAACCTTCGTATAGTGTGCACATGTCTTTACGTGGTGTCCATTCACATTTATATATGAATATATGGAGTCAATTTACTTTTATATGGTGTGCAAATGTTTTTATGTGATGTCCATTCACCTTTCTATTTGGTGTCCATTCACATTTATATGGTGTGAAAATGTCTTCGTATGATGTCCATTCACCTTTATATGGTGTCCATTCACTTTTCTATTGGTGTCCATTCACCTTTATATGGTGTGCAAAAGTGTCTTTATATGATGTCAATTCACCGTTATACGGTGTCCATAATGTGATGTTTCCTTTCTATGGAGTCAATTCACATTTACATGGTGTGTTGTACCTTTATATGGTTCCAAATCACCTGTATATGGTGTCTATTCACATGTATGTAGTTTCCATTCATCTTTATTGTTTGTCCATTTACCTTATATTGTGTCCATTCATCTTTATTATGGTGTATATTTACCTATATATGAAGTGGTTTTAACCTTTATATGGTGTCCATTTACCTTTATATGGTGTCCATTTACCTTTATATGTATATGGTGACCATTTATGATGATGGCCGCTGTTCTTTATATGATGTACATACGAATTTAACTGATGTGTATACGACTTTATATGATGTGTATACGACTGTATATGATGTGTATACGACGTTATATGCTGAGTATATGTCTGTATGATATGGCATAGCATCATGGTGGTGAATTGACACCATATAAAGATATATTCACGCCATGTAAATACATTTCCACACCATATGACGACAATTTAAAATCACATAAAGATGAATGGACACCACATAAAGGCGGAACCACATCATACAAAGACGTATGCATATCATATAGAGAACAGATGACATCATCTTAATGGTGAACGGACACCATATACAGGTAAGACGCACACCATATAAAGGTAAATGGACAATATATAAAGATGAATGCACACCATATAAAGAACAGTGCTCACCAGGTGGACACTCTATAACGTCATAAATTGCACATCACACAAAGGTGAATGGACACCATATCAATGTAGAATGACAATATAGAAGGGATGCCACAGGAACGCTGAATGGGTGCATGTGTGATGACGATGATGATGGAGTGTCATTTGTAAGTATATTTGTGACATTACTACTCGTTATGATCTACACTTGGCTTCAACACTAGTGAGTTGATAACAGGTATCAATAAAACAATAATTTATAATATAGCCTCATCCTGAAAAAAACTATAGGCTTCTGACAATTTTTCATTTGACTCAACGTGCATCAGACTGTATGGTCACCATGGTGTCGGCCTCATTACAAACCATTCTACACATACTTTTTACCCAGTACTGTAACTAGAATCATAAGTATATCGAATATTGCTTGAATTAGATTACTGATAGTTACAGTGTGTCAGACGCGATTGTTTTGTCTTCATACAGCAGCACGTGGTGGCCGTTTAGTGATATTACTATCAAAGTTCGAGTAATATAACAAAATATTTTCCGTAGGTTCAATGTTAAATTTTGATCGCAACTGTAGCCAGCAAGAACCCACTGACCATAGCCAAATTTTTAAATATATGTGTGAGGTTCACACTTAGCAGTTGTCATAATATTTCAAATAGCACCGATCAACATACGCCAAATGGCACCATCTTTTTCGAATAAAACAAAACGCTCTTTAAATTATTTTGACCACGTTTTAGGCCGACACTCCAAAATTTAAGAATGGAAAAAAGTCAATCCAGAAAATATACCTAATAGGCATACAACATTTGTTTTTAGCCAGCAACAAATGTGACATAACATAAGGAATCCGACTATTTGTCAAATGTGTCAATACATATCATTTTGGGGGAGGGGAAAGTTTTTGCCCTGTATTCTCGCTACGTACGACATAGGGCAAAAACACAGCCACCCAATAGCAGATATGCCACGGACTACATAAATACATACATACGGTGACAACATCCGATAAGTTTTATTTAAACGGAGTTGAAACCGACACATTTAGGTGAATCGGCGAAAACAAATACGTTCATGATTAGCGAAATACGTCACAGCTCAAACGTCCAACGATTATCTGGCAACGTTTTACCATTTTCAATACCACTCACATAACTGTTATCCATATAAAAGGAATAAAAAGATAAATTGAGTACAGCTTAGACTGGTGAACATCACAGGAACTAACCCGAAAGATGCATAAAAATAAGGCTGGGTAGCATGAGGAAAATATGTTGCCCCCTATATTGACCCCGCAACAACCGGATCCCGAAATTAGAATAGTTGGACTACCTAAATATGATGGTCGCTGAAATACCCATTTCTGGTGACACCTCGGGTAATGATAGCCCATACTAATACTTCATCATATGTAGGCACATCATGCTCCTAACGGAATGATATTTTAAAATTTGAATGTAAATTAAACCAAAGCTCTGGTTAACAACAGTGAAATTGCATGGAAAAGTTTTGTTTACCTATTTTATAAAATTATTAAAAATATTTGCCCCGAAAAGGGAATCTAGCGGCCTTACTAGACGTCTAGATATTATCTCCCATTTCTAATGGTATTTCCGCCTAAACGATTGGTGGAATATTCTCAAAGTTCAAAGCCGACAAACAGAAACTATAAGTTCCGATTGAGAGATCCCATTCCTTTCAAGATTGCTTCTTGTGAAACCAGTAAAGGCGTCATGACATTGACATCACGTCACAGCCTACATCGGCGCGCAAAACTCCAGACAGGACTACATCGATGGCCAGACAGCTAAGACTCGTATTACACGGGCAGGCTAAACGACACACCTGCCAACATTTACGTTATATATGATTATTAGCATATATGCTGATGATTTTCAACAGTTGGAAGTCTTTTACCGATATATTCTGGTTTTGTGCCATGTTACGTCTCTTTACAATCGTCTTCACTTTTTGTGAACAGTTATATATAATTCTGTTCCAGATTGATGATTTATTTCGACTGTTGTGGTCGGTATGGTTGAAGGTATGGGTTAAACATCCGGCGAACGTGGTCGGCCTCGTTTGATTTCTTTCTGAGACATATAATGCTCATATAAAGGTAAACAGTTAAGATATTTATCTACATATTTCGATACCGGAACAGATTCAAGGCGAATATTGTTAGGTTTATTTTGGAGTGCAAACCGCCACGTGGCTTTAACATTTCTCGATTGGAATGAGAGCAGCGACGTTACCACAATACATGATGTACTTGTTCTTCTTTTAGAAAAAATGTGGATCGACGGGAGGAGGAGGAACAACTCTATCTTGGGTGGGGATTATGTTCACTGGGATGGAACACCGATGGCGTACCGCACACCAGATTACGCCATGGGGGATCCGACTGACCACGTGGCTTGCATTGACAAAAACTTCAAAGGACGATACGGGCTCAACCCCGACGGATACGAATTCGTCGATCGACCAGAGAGCATGCTGTATAACTTCATCTGTCAGATTGGTCACATGTTTTAACCAGTAATCAAAGTAATATTCCGATTTTCTTTGTTTCAGCATCGCGGTGTTTTGAGGATTATTTAAGATTCTTTATAACTTTCAGGCATCAACTTAAGATCTAGTAACTGTACGCTGATGAAGTTTTTTATTTCTGGATTTGTTGTCAGATGAAAATAATGCATGGATTATTCAATTTATATCCATATGAAAGACTTATTAAAGCGTCAGAAAGTTCAAAATTTAACCAACCGTGCCTTTTTTTTATGTAGCATGTACATGTAACAATTTGCAAACTAATTCCGGTGATAACTCGGGGAGTAATAGGTCGGGATTCTCGTTGAATCTCCGCAACTAAAACATGGCGCAGATCGTGCTCTAAAGGGGTTAAAAATTGGTGTCAGAATTATAAGAGCCATTTCATAAAATGCAGATTTATGGCTTTTGTTTAACCCTTTCTTTACTATTAAAATACTCACTGACACGTAGTTCCCTTAGGCAATGTTTAGATAATAAGTCCATACAGCATAGGCCGTTTGAACTTGTCTTGAAACTAATTTAGTTGTAAAATATAGAAAAGGGATTAGGGCAAAACAAATTTCAACTTATGAAGCCCCTTTAGGGTGGATACACACATGCATGTAATCTCTGTAATTATCGTGTATTTGGCGTTTTACATGGATCATACAGACAATGTAATATGTGTCAACTGAAAACCCAATCATTGCCGACGTGTTGACCGCACTGAGTTCTAGTTCCAATTAAGTCGGAATTAAGAGAAAAACCGCTATCTTGGACCGAGTCGCCAGGCCACTTAAAATAATTGTTCATGGGATAACCCATATGGTGGAATTTCTATTTAAATAATTACCAGTCCTCTCTTGATATTTATAGTAATGGTGGATCAGGATTTCCCCCGACTGGGGCTATATATGATCCCGAAAGCTACCATGCAGGCGGGGTGGCTAACTCTGAGCTATTTAAGTAAAAGTTATTATATTGTACCTTCTTGCCCAGATTATTTCGACCGATACATTCAACTAAGTCCCTTAGCGATTTGAAGCTTTTGACACCCCACGCAAAACAAGCATCATGGTCGAAAATGTTCTATATCAAGCCTGTATATGATGTGTCGCTTCTGGTGTTCGTGCATTAATAAAATGCCAGATATCACACATACTTGACTAATTTCCGCATCCGTAAGAGAAGACTTGTTTTGAACTGGCCTTAAATGTCCTGATAGCAGACAGTTTGACTTTGCTTATCACTACTCAATTGTCTGGCCTGTTAACAATGAAACGCTCGCGCGCAGGTAATTAATGTGTCAATAATTGGTGTGGCCATGTAAAACACATGTATTTTACGTACATAAATTACATGCATGTGTGTATCCACCCTTACCGATGCAATATACTAACACAGACAAGTGATCAAGATGACGGTATACACTTATTTACATGGTAACAGGTTTTGAGATATATATAATGTGTAGTGCCTTCCATATGTTTCGATCGAGGTAGTGTGTCGACTGCGATGAAATTTGTGTTAAAAGAATGTCACAATAATATGAATATGTGGCATGATTGGAGAGTCCTAATCTACATATTATAAAATCATGTATGCTGGAGGCAAAATATAATTATTATACACATGTATTAGACTTTGGTTTTCGTTTTGCTCTAGTAGACAATAGAGGTAATTAATAAGAATGATATGTTTCGATGGGAAGTTCGTCCATGTGTGAGGTAACTGCCGCAAAACAATTTGAAATTTCGGAGACAAAATAAATATAATCATTTAGGGATCGAAACGCTTAGTTGCTGCAATAAATTTGCTTGTGATGTAAAATAGTTTAATATTTGTTTGAACTTATTATCTGAACATACCCACAAATGTATAGGATTCTATCCTGCTACACTTGTATTATCTTTCGTCTGTTTATAATTCATAAACATCCCCAAGATGTATAATTTATAATGGGAGGATTAATTTTGTAAAGAAATGGCTAAATCTAAATAGCTTAACGCCCCTGGCTTCCAATCTCTGGCGAAGAACGCCATTCTATGATTATTTTGCCTTATATGCTTTGTTGTCGTGATTATCATATATGTCATATCGAGGATTGCTTTCTATATCATCACCCTGACTAAATTTGGCATGTTGGAGGTTAAGTATATTTATACACATGTATTCGAATTAGTTTTTCGTTGTGCTCTGAAGGACAATGCATGTACAGATAATTAATCAGACTGATTTGTTTGGATGGGATGTTCGTCCATATGTGAGGTAATTGTCTCAAAACAAATTGAAATTCCGGAGGCAAAAGAAATATAATCAAATAGGGATCGAAACGATTAGTCGCTGCAATAAATTTTCTTGTGATGAACAAATAGTTTAACCCTTTGAGTGCCAGGTCCGATTTTTGTATCAACCCATATACCCTGTGCCAATGCATTCTCTTATATATGCGAGTCGACCATAGGTCGCCTCTCATATATAAGAGAATGCATTGGCATAACAATTTTTCATCATTTGTTATTATTTTTTACAATTTTAATAATTTTTTTAAAATCTAAAAACAAAAAATGTTTTTAATTTATTTTTATTTTTTTAGGGCCGATTTTACAGTTCGTAAATTAGGGCCAATGAGATCGGCCCCTGGCACTGAAAGGGTTAATACTTGTTTGAACTTATTTTCTGAAGTTCTGAACATTCCCTCAAATGTAGAGGATTTGATCCTGCTACACTTGTATTATCTGTTGTATGTTTATGATTCATAAACATCCTTCCAGATGAATAATAAACCACTCCAATGTATACGATTATGACTAATCGGAGGATTAATTTAGTGAAGAACGTGCTAAATCTAAACAGCTAAACGCGCCTGACTTTCAATCTGTCGCGAAGAGCGCTATGCTATGATTGTTTTCCCTTATTTGCTTTGTTGTGGTTATCATATATGTCAATGTCAATATCATAATGATCATTACATTTACGACTCCTCTTCTTTCCGCTTCACATTGGCTGCAGAAACACGTACCACAGTAGCGATGGCATAGTATGTGTGACAATTTATTATGGTGGAGTTTGGTGACAATTGGTTGTCATAATTAATATGCTATGGCAAGCCATGTCGCCTTCTGTAAATTCGCACAATGAGTCTACCAAGCTCTACCAGCAACGGTCGATCTCTCAAGGATGTATCTACCTGAATGACTTGTCGATGTTGATCTTTACTCAACACGCAGTATTATATTTTGCATGCTAACACACAAGTCCACTTGATAACTTAATGAATAACCCATCTCAACAGCCATGATTGTTCTTATTAATGAAATTAATATAAGTAGATAAACATGCATACATTGAGATCATGTAAAAAAACGTACCACAATAAGTATATGTGAGTCAATGAGGAATTGCCACCAGGCCACGATCAAACACAATTCTGGACGATCTATCGTGCAATTATATATATCATCGTGAATACAATTTAGCAAAACGTAACGAGTAGAGATCAACCTTAGTGAAAAGCAATGGCTAATTGGTCCAGTCGACTCATTGTGCGGAAAATCAGCGGGCGACATGGATAGCTATGGCACATAATTATGACGGACCAATTGTCACCAAACACCCACCATAATAAATTGTCACACCTACTCTGCCATCGCTACTGTGGTACGTGTGTCCGCAGCCATTATGTGCTGTTACAATCATGCTTCCCTACTCTGATGAGATGTGTTACTATAAGTAGACAATGGATTGTTAAGCATATATCTCGCTGCTCTATTAGCCCAATGATTCTGTCTGGACACACCAACCCATCACTTCTTTGGGCTTGTTATTTGTGTCATGCTCACACAAAGTTTACTTTGTCTGTTTTCGAGTTTGTTGGGGTCAATCGAGAAACTGAGATAACCCTGCATTGGATTTATATCAATTAACACGGACTGAGTGTATGATCTTAGTTATATGATATTGAGGATTGTTACGTATGGGTAACATCCTGAGTGACTATGGACTATTTCAGCAAACTAGTGAACTAAACAGCTTATTTACAGCTTATTGACACATGTTATATTTGGGCTGGTATGGTGCGACTCTGTATTATTACTATCTCAACAACACCAATGGTAATTTGGTAGGTACTGGGCTAACGTTTACTCATAATTATAAACTGAAACACATACAATTTTTGGCTGTAGCAATTCATTTCCCTACACTATAGTTCATCTTTGGGTGAAATGGCGGACAATTATCACTAAATCGCACAACAGTAAGGCAGCACTCCTATTATGCCACAACTACTGTGATATGTATGACACCGCTACTGTGATATGTGTGGCACCGCTACTGTGATATGTGTGACACCGCTACTGCGATATGTGTGGCACCGCTACTGCGATATGTGTGACACAGCTACTGTGATATGTGTGACACAGCTACTGTGATATGTGTGACACCGCTACTGTGATATGTGTGACACCGCTACTGTGATATGTGTGACACCGCTACTGTGATATGTGTGACACCGCTACTGTGATGTGTGTGGCACCGCTACTGTTATGTGTGTGACACCGCTACTGTGATATGTGTGACACCGCTACTGCGATATGTGTGGCACCGCTACTGTGATATGTGTGGCACCGCTACTGTGATACGGGTGACACTGCTACTGTGATACGTGTGACACAGCTACTGTGATACGTGTGACACCGCTACTGTGATATGTGTGACATCGCTACTGTGACATGTGTGACACAGCTACTGTGATATGTACGACACAGCTAATGTGATATATGTGACACCGCTAATGTGATATATGTGACACCGCTACTGTGATATGTGTGACACCGCTAATGTGACATGTGTGACACAGCTACTGTGATACGTGTGACACCGCTACTGTGATATGTGTGACATCGCTACTGTGACATGTGTGACACAGCTACTGTGATATGTGCGACACCGCTACTGTGATATGTGTGACACAGCTAATGTGATATATGTGACACCGATACTGTGATATGTGTGACACAGCTACTGTGATAACTATGACACGGCTAATGTGATATGTGTGACACCACTAATGTGATATGTGTGACACGGCTACTGTGATATGTGACACAGCTACTGTGATATGTGTGACACCGCTACTGTGATATGTGTGACACCGCTACTGTGATATGTTAGACATCGCTACTGTGATATGTGTGACACAGCTACTGTGATATGTGTGGCACCGCTACTGTTATGTGTGTTTGACACCACTACTGTGGTATGTGTGACACCGCTACTGTGATATGTGTGACACCGCTACTGTGATATGTGTGGCCCGGCTACTGTGATATGTGTTACACAGCTACTGTGATATGTGTGACACCGCTACTGTGATATGTGTGACACCGCTACCGTGATATGTGTGACACCGCAACTGTGATATGAGTGACACCAGTCAATGCGTTGTCACAGATCCTCGTCTTCTCTATTCTCTTCTACACCATATTTTCTTCATATTATTGTGTTAAAATTATATTGTTAGAGTAGCGTTTGAGAAGTAATACGTATTGTTTAAACCAACCACATATTTCGCAACATTGTCCTGACTCGGTTCACATTCTCCGCATCCACTATGTGTATTTAAAATTGCCCGTGTTTCAATTCTTTCATTACTGTGACACGTGAAGACAGACCACGTTTGTGCTGATTTTAATGTTAACATGTTGTTGTTGGTTTCTGTGCTCCGTACAACCAGATGCTGAATATAAATGCGTGTCAACTTTCATACGCCACGATTTGCTCATATTCTTATGCTAAAATATGTTATAAACCCCGTGTGTGTTAAACTAACTCCTGTTCGGTGATTGGCCAACTGTCAATTTGGTCATGTATTTCATATCTCCAATAAGGCACACCATAAGACGGACCGAAGCCACTTATTTTTGACACGTATGACTAAAACTGGGCGTGTTTTGAAGTGCGCAGCCACAGACTAATCATCGAATGTAGTTGAATGTGTTTTATTGAAGGTTATGTTATGTGGCCGTTGTGGCACATTTATAATCGCTTTGCGTTCACGCAATGTATCCAAACGACCACAGCACTATAGCCTTCAATAAAACACTATATTCAGTTCTTAACCCTTTACCCAACAGAACGGCCCTGTACCAATGCATTCTCTTATATATGCGAGTCGACCATAGGTTTCCTCGCATATATAAGAGAATGCATTGGCTTAACACATATTAAAAATTATAAAATTGTCAAAGAATGTAGAACAATATTATAAAAATTGTTAAAAAATGTAAGAAAAAATTATAAAATTGTTAACGAATGTAAGAAAAAATGGTAAAAAGTGTTAAAAAAAAGAACTTGTTTAGGCCAATGCATTCTCTTATATATGCAAGGCGACCTATGGTCGACTCGCATATATAAGAGAATGCATTGGCACAGGGCATAACTGTAACCATCACAATGTGGTCAATGAACCGGTTCCAATGATATCCATATTTTTATGGTTTTATTGATACAAACAGAAGATATTTTAGGCTGTTGAAGCTTTATTTGGGCGTTTGTTGCCGTTTTGTTGGGTAAAGGGTTAAATGAAACCTGATGTAACAGCAAGTCGGCTCCTGTACAAACTAACATCATGTTCGAACCATTGACTACCCAACTCAACAGAGTTTCTCCTAAAGACGGTCATACCGTGAAATGTAAAGAGAAACATCTCGTGCTGAAACAAAATTTACTTTCAAATGGTTTATTCCCAGTCCCAGTTCGTGTGGAAAACATTTCCTGGTAGTCCCTCTGATATATTGTTTTATACCGCCAATCAATATAATTAAAGTCAATTGTTTATTCTCACCACATAAAGAGTACATATATGTATATGCACATAGCTAATGGTTGAGTGCACGTATTTACGATATAATATTGAACATTCTGGGAAGAGATACCTATAGAGGATCTCTAATAAATCGCAATTCTATATGAAATTTATTAACCGAGTGTATTAAATTCGAATCGAATTAATGGACGAGGTTAATAACTTTCGTATACAATTGCGACGAATTTGAGATCCAATTTATCACATAATCACATTTTAGCAAGGAAAAACGATCTCGAAACGGCTGGGGTAAAAATAATTAATATTGAGTTCCTTATCACAACCAAAGAGGAAGTAAAGACAGCTTCCAGAACAAGATATAGTCCCATTTTAAATGTCTTCATGTTGACAAAATTCTTCAACCACCCTCATCACCATGTTTATCTTATAGCAACAATAAATAACCCAACACAAATTGAATATCATAATTATATTCTAATTAACATAATAATAAAGTTCCGGCATTGACACCGATATAATTGCGCTAAGCTCTTACGTAACTGAGCGTGCGGGGTCGTACACGTGTGTCTTACTAGAATAATACGAGGCCGTGTTTAGGGGTTAATTATGTGATAAAATAGTTAAGCGGCTATAAAGTGTACGTTCACACAGCTGGCAAAATTATCTGGCGCATGTTTCATGAACAAAATTATAAATGGCTGCACACTAGCTATAACTTGTAATTACAGAATATGTGTCATAGCACGCTTTATCGCTTAAATCAGGTAACGATGATGTGCAACGAGTTGTTTCACGATTGGTTATTGTTATATAATTTAAGGCTAATTTCGTGTAACTGTCAGTTGTATATTAACTAAGTTCATTGCGCATGCAGTAAACGACAGGGTATGTGTATTTTAACTATAAGCATACAGTTTGTCGTTCACAACCGAACAAATACAACCTTCTCCGGCGAATTGCCTGTAAAATTGTCAGTGATCATTGCCAACTTGCAAGCATGTGAATGTACATACAAACAGAGCTCTGCAAAAAGAACATTTTTGCAACCTATATCTTAACGACTGTTACGACACTGTCCCTCATTTTGGACAACGAATTTCAATAGATTATAAAGCAGAGGTTTTCTTATTTGTCTTTGATTGTTTTCGTTTGATTTGTTTTTGTTATTGCTTTTCATTTTGTTTTGTGTGGGTGAGTGTGAGGGTGCGTGTGTAGGTGTGTGTGTTTTGATATAATTAAATCCCGTGTACGAATCATCAGTTATATTATTGTATTTCAATTATATATTCAGGGTTCCAAACCTCCAATTAAAACAACAACATAAACATTTAATTTGACATCGTTTTCAGCATTGTTCTGTTGGACTATAAACATCAAAGACTATCATTGTTTTATTGAATCACTGACTAATAAGTGTCGGTGCCCTTATTAAAACATCGAAATGACATAAAATAGAAAATGCAGTAAGTAAGAAGTTCTAAACATGTTACTTTATACACTAGAATCTAAATAAAAAGGAACATATAGATTTCGTAACATATTAGCCTGGAACCCTGAATACATCTTTAAAGATGCATAATCCGAATATACGCTCCCATATTACTATTTCTTTGGCTTAATGGGTGAAAGGTATTTGATTTGTTTCGAGTCCAGGAACCCACCCATCAAAGATCAGAGTGATCAGATATCGATTTTTGAAATCTATTATTTTTCACCAACGGTAATTTTTGGCGGACTGGAAAAAAAAGTCAACGAACCGACGTCTCGTCCCAAATTGCGGATGAAGATGGATAACTATAAAATCAAGTTGCTTTGGTTTTTTAGACATTTGACAATCCGGCAAAATTTCGTTGAACAAAATGTTGATAAATAAGGATTTGGGCAATTTTATACTATAGTTGACTGTGGTTAGCATTATTTTTGGGCCATTAATCGATTCTCATAACTGAAGCGGCATTTTTAAAAATTTAAAAAGTACCTTTAATCCCTTCATGATGGAAGATAAGATGCGCTCGTGCAGCGTTAAAGATCCCATGCCTGTGCTTTCACTTATATATGCGAGTCTCGTACATGGAGAATATATATAATAGAATGCACTGGCTTGCAGGTCAGGGAAAATATTGTTAGGCCAATGTATTCTCGTATATATGCGAGGCTCCATAGTGCAGACTCGCATATATAAGAAATTACATTGGCACAGGGTTTTCGCTAACAATTTCAGGCAGCTCCAGTCATGGAATGGTAAATTTTCACCTTAGATAACGATGCAATATTCAGTAGATTATAAAGCTGATATTTGATTATTTTTGTTTGACTGTTTTTGTTTGATTTGTTTTTTTGTTTTGTTTTTTTATTTTCCTTTTGATTTTTGTGTATGCGTGTGTGTCTAGTTGTGTGTGTGATTTAAAATATATATATAATTAAATCCCCGAGCATGCAACATTATCAGTTATATTATTGTATTTTAATTATATACATGTATTCAGAGTTCCAAACCTCCAATCACAACAATATAAATATTTAATTTAACATTGTTTTCAGCTCTGTTTTGTTAACAAAGCATACAAACTGGACTCTAAATATCAAAGACTTTCATTTTTTTATTGAAGCTCTAACTATATAAGTGTTAGTGTCCTTGTTAAAACCTCGAAATGACTTGAAATAGAGAATTCAACAAGTAAGAGGTCCAAGCCTTAGTTTATGCACTATAATCTAAATAGAAAGTAAAATATAGATTGCGTAAAAAAACATTTGGAACGCTGAATACATCTTTAACCCTTTCATGACGGAAGATGCGCTGGCGCTGCAATAAAGTGCACGTGCCTGTGCATTATCTTATATCTGCGAGTATCCCATAGGGAACCAAGCATAAGAGAATGCACTGACTCAAAAGGTCAAGGTAAATATTGTTAGGCCAATTTATTGTCTAATATACGCGAGGCTCCATGTGGGAGACTCGCATGTATAAAGGAATGCGTTGGCACAGGGTATTCGCAACATTTAGGAAGATCCAGTCATGGAAGGGTCAAATTATCACTTAAGATAACGATCCAATATTGAATTGTTTGCCAACTATAAGTTCATGCCTGTCTGACTACAAATCGCATTGTGACTCGGCTGTACCATGTATGTCTCGCTATACTAGAGAGGTTTCGCAAATGCACAGAGTAATAGTTTATAAATACTGATACATCACAACTTCATGCCAATTTTTCTATAACATTCGAAGAATTTAAGCCTAGTTTTTATTATTTGAGCGATGTTGACTATAATCCATAATCCCATATCTAGAAATATGTTAGGGCGCCAATAATAATTATGGAAACCCAATACCGCTGAGCATGCCAGAGCCAAAGTTCCTTACTTCAGAAAATTGGACGCGTTGGATTAACTCTCATGTGACTGACCAATCATGTGATATGTAATACCATTCCATATTTGTCTGAGAAATGTCACGGCATTGAAACCTAATTTACATGTATGTCCAGCTGTTAATTAATAATACTAATGATTTTTGCGAAACCTATCTGCTAGGTAGCAGGGCTGCGACAGAGGGTTGCAGTCCAAAGTTCAGACTGAAAATATAAAACATGTTGCTTGAGATTGTTGTGATTTAAATTTTTCAATAAATATTTTGTGTGAAGCATGTGTTAAACATTTACCCTAGAAATGACATGGCCGTCAGTGGGGAAATTTTAAATTATATGAGAAGTGGGTGCTTATGTTAGGAATGTTTTGTGCAACAATTCGAAAGTTCCTACCCAATGTGAGGCACCGATGTGAATGGGATTTGCAAATGTATTCCGTTTCAAGCTGGGCACAGTTGGAATTCGAAATATGGAGAATCTCCCACTGAAACTCCCCAGGTGCGTCCTTGATAATGAGGTTTCCAATATATACAGATACAATTATAGCTTAGAATTAGGTTGGTTATCTTTGTCAACGAAACAACCACGAAACAACCACATCTCGACCAAATTACTCAGTTGATGATTGAATGATGATTATATGAATGTCTCAGAAAGAACAGTATGTAAATCGATTAAAAGGTCTAATCAATTAGAAAAGAGCGAGAATGTGTGTCAACACATACATAATAAATCAACAGGTTTCTTAATTGTTTAATAAACTTGTCTCTATACAACCAGTCCATTCTATTACGGTATTTAATTTTGGTCAATCCCTTTCCGATCCCTCGATCACAGACACGCTTTGTGAATCGTTTAGCTACCCGGATATCCATCTATCGTTATTCGGACTAAGTTTGTAATAAGAAATCATACAGGGCGAAATGATACGATACGCGTGGACCAACTCTTTGTCATAATCATATTGCTTTGACACACCTTCTCGCTCTTTTCCAATTCAGTACACCTTTTAATCGAGTGACATATTGTTCTTTCTGCGGCATTAATAGAATCATTCTTTAAACCGAATCATTTGGTCGATAATATTAATATAATTTTTCTGCAATGCGGGTGAAATGTATACCTGGATGAATTAATCATGGATAAAAACAAACCACTTCGAAGGATGCGTAACAACGGTTCATTTTATTGCAGTGGTGTCTCCTTTATATCATATTTCTAGATCAAATATCTGGTATACCTTCATACATTTGCAAGTTTGAACGGCAAATATTTGGCTCAGAACTTGTTATCTGAGGCAGACTTATTAAACGATACGTAATATCTGGCTTAAAACTACTTATCTGAGGCAGACTTATTAAACGATATTTAATATCTGGCTTAAAACTACTTATCTGAGGCAGACTTATTAAACGATACGTAATATATGGCTTAAAACTACTTATCTGAGGCAGACGTATTAATCGATATGTACTATCTGGCTTAAACCTACTTATCTGAGGCAGACGTATTAATCGATATGTAATAGCTGGCTTAAAACTACTTATCTGATGCAGACTTATTAAACGATACGTAATATCTGACTTAAAACTACTTATCTGAGGCAGACGTATTAGACGATACGTAATATCTGGCTTAAAACTACTTATCTGAGGCAGACTTATTAAACGATGCGTAATATCTGGCATAAAACTACTTATCTGAGGCAGACGTATTAATCGATATGTAATATCTGGCTTAAAACTACTTATCTGAGGCAGACGTATTAATCGATATGTAATATCTGGCTTAAAACTACTTATATGGGGCAGACGTATTAATCGATAGGTAATATTTGGCTTATCTACTTATCTGGTGCAGACGTGTTAAACGATATGTAATTTCTGGCTTATCTACTTATCTGGGGCAGACGTGTTAAACGATATGTAATATCTGGCTTATCTACTTATCTGGGGCAGACGTGTTAAACGATATGTAATATCTGGCTTAAGACTACTTATATTGGGCAGACGTATTAATCGATAGGTAATATTTGGCTTATCTACTTATCTGGGGCAGACGTGTTAAACGATATGTAATATCTGGCTTATCTACTTATCTGGGGCAGACGTGTTAAACGATATGTAATATCTGGCTTATCTACTTATCTGGTGCAGACGTATTAAACGATACGTAATATCTGTATTAAACAAAACTCATGTTTAGTTTAAGGGGTATACCTTCATACATTGGCAAGTTTAAACGGCATCTTTTGCACGCATTTTCTTATAGAAAATCCTATGGAGCCAGAATATGAACGGCAACATGCATATAAAAATCATATTTACCAAAGCTGACGACATGCGAAATAAAACTACGATACTTCCAGATGTAACGTTGGTACTAATAACACATTGCTTTAAAATATCTATAATATGACCATACGCTAGCGTAATTAACAAACCACAGGTAAAACACATGCATAAGGATATGATATATCTGTCTTGTTAATCCTAAAAATAACTTCATAGATACATATTCCTATCAAATAAGATTATCTTAGGCCTTATATCGTGGTGTGATTACGATATATAACACTCCATAATGCAAACGGGTTCATCGACAGAGTGTGTTCTATAGCAATTTCGTGTATAAATTAGGTCAATCATATCATACATCAAGGCATGTGAGAAATCAGAGATTCACAATGCAAACAGACTACGAGCTCACCGACTCAGATTTAAAAACTAAATAAGACACTTTTAAAAGCCATTCCTTTTTAACAAATTGTTATAGAATATAAACTACCAAGATCAAACTGAAAGTATTCAAAAGTCAAGACTGTTTGTTGTTGTCGAGAGGAGGTATTTTACTGAAATTAACCATTATACTATTGACGCTGAATGTTTGCGAAATCCGAGTGAGATGCGTACTATACTAAGCAGCTTGTCGATTTCATCATGTCCATTTCATTCATAAAAATGTCATCATGTCGATATCAACGAAACTCGACGAGCAACGACATCATGTAGCTTTCACCATCGACCGAATTTAAGATAACCTGAATGTATCTTCTGCTTTGTTCATAAGTATGTGTTTCCTGTCGATTCATGAAAATAGAAGGATATCTGAGGATTGTCTGATTCACGTATGTACTCGGTAATATTATAATTTAAACGCGATATAATAACGTTTGTTTACATCACGAATTTCGATTTCGATTCCAGTATTGTCCCCAGCCCAGCCAGAGTGATTGAGATTTTCCCATTGCACGCGACATTTATATTTTAGGCCACTCCATTGCAAATATTTGACAGTCATTAATTATGTTCTCAATAAAATGTAAACCGCGGCTATGAATGAACTTCACTGTGCATAATTCCGATAGTAACTCCCCTCAATTTGGAACGCCGGCCATTGAAAGACGCACATGTTTATTTCAGATTACGACATTAATGCTTTAAGCCCACCGATCTACTGTGCGACAAAAGCGGTCGCAAAAATTCAAAACAGCAGTGTCCTATTAGATAATAATTGGCGACGTCACAAAATCAGATATAGTCTATATACGACCAAAGCGTCCGGCTTTGGTTCGTTATGATTTATCCTTGCCAGATAATTGCATGCAATTTACAGGCAAATTTCGATAGCATCACTACTACAGGAACTACATAGTTGTTACTGCTCGTATAGTTATATGTGGTACATTTGTATTTTAAAAAGCATTTGTGAATTCGGTTTTTAGCACATTGTAGATTTCTATGGAGAAATGCCTGCAAAACATGCCTGCCAAATTTGAGAGTGTATGAACGTAACCTGAGGTTATGAAGTTTTTGGGAGGATTAAAAGTCGAACTGCGAACCGGAGGCCGAGTCCGGTAAATGGTGTAGTTGGGAATTTCAATTTTGTTTATTGTCGTTAATATTATGTCAATAATATTGATTTTTGGTTTGTGATAAAAGACATGAAAAAGATAATTTGTAATTGTTATTTTTCAACTTTTATCGACATTTTTCGTTCTGCAGCCCATTGGGGGGTTGTGGTCGGAGACGGCCGTGTCGGTCGCCTGTTCTGAATTGTTATTGTTATTTTAATGGAATTCTGAGTTGGTCATTCGCAAAACCAATATATTTTACATTCTATAATTACAATCATGGGTATATAATATAGGCCGTGGCAAGAGTACTGTATACGGCACTTTAGCCGAACTGTTAAAGTACCGTATATATACGGCACTTTAGCCAAACTCTATTCAAACTGCTAAAGTACCGTATACGGCACTTTAGCAGTTTGACTATAGAGCACCGTAGGCCTATATTTTGATTCACATGGCACGCGATTATACAGACATATTTGTGTTTTGAATAATGATTCTTTATTTCGTATATGAACGTGATGGTCTGGACAGCCCTTGAGTCATGCACAAATCGTTTTGTAATGGTATTTCGTCTTTATAGTCTCATTCGAGTCCATAATTTACAGTGATACTATAACCAGCCACGTGATTTGGATTTTGGAAATGGATCATCCTACGTGGATTCAAATCCCCAATTATTTCGTGTTATCTGAAAGCGCTCGAATTGCATTGAGCATACATGTGCCCATGGAACCGGCGTTGAATAATTCAGCGCTCGGGCTCTACTATTGTGACGAGCACGCACATTTTACGTGACACATGATGTCATGCAAACAGAGAATAGATCTACGGTACTTTAGCATATATAAGAGAATGCATTGGCTTAACGCATATTAAAAATGATAAAATTGACAAAGAATGTAGAAAAATATTATAAAAAATGTTTTAAAATGTAAGAAAAAATTATAAAATTGTTAAAGAATGTAAGAAAAAATGGTAAAAAGTGTTAAAAAAGATTTTTTTTTAGGCCAATGCATTCTCTTATATATGCAAGGCGACCTATGGTCGACTCTCATATATAAGATAATGAATTGGCACAGGGCATAACTGTAACCATCACAATGTGGTCAATGAACCGGTTCCACTCTAGCCAGTCGGTATAATATATTATCTTGAGCGGTTACCATTTCTGACATTGGTTTTCTTGTAATTATATGCAGTCCATTGAAATTCTCCGAGACACCAATGTTTGTTTGGGAAATAAAACAAACACGACTTACATAGGAAGTCCCCAGATGGCACAGCGAATTTTATTGTGCTCGAGAAAAGTACAAGTAAAGTCGTTTTGTTCATCCGACTGCGGATAGTGGCAACATGCATAATTATACATGTATATAGTCTCTACCAGCACCACTGACCCACTGCATAACTGATGCACATGGCATGTATATATTAACATACAACACCATTCAGCAATACTGCTGAAAACAATCGATAGCATCAGGCCACAGGCCACAGGCATACGCCACACACAGCTATCATAGCAATACCGCTTATACTGGGTACACACCCTGAAATTTCAAGCACATCATCAAGCATGCAAATAAGGGATATTAGATCCTTCCAAGATCCAGACGTATATATGCAGCAATACTGATGAATACACAGCGACAGCTTCAGGCATACGGCACAAACATATATCATACATCGATACCGCTTATACTGGGTACACACCCTGCTATTACAATAACACCAAGCATATGTGGGATATTAGATCCTTCAAAGATCCAGACGTCTGCAGCAACATTCAGCAATACTGCTGAAAACACAGGCAGCTTCAGGTAAACGCCACAAACAGATATCATAGCGATAACGCACACACTTGGTAAACACCCTGCTATTCCAAGCACGCCATGAATCATATATGGGATATTAGATCGTTCCAAGATCCAGAATTAAGCAGCAACATTTAGCAATAATGCTGAAAACACATCGACAGCTTCAGGCATACGCCACAAACAGCTATCATGTCGATAGCGCTATACTGGTAACACACCCTGCAATTCCAAGCAGCATATATGGGATATTAGATCCTTCCAAGATCCAGACGTATGCAGCAATTTCCAGCAATACTGCTGAAAACACATCGACAGCTTCAGGCATACGCCACAAACATATATCATAGCGATACCGCTTTCATCGCGTACACAACCTGCAATTTCAGACACAAGCATATATGGGATATTAGATCCTTCCAAGCTCCAGACGGCACTTAACGATATCCGAATATGAATAACTATATAACACATCTCGTGAGCACACAAGCTTTGTTGGTCGATACCGACGAAGCAGATTCCATCTGGACAAGAGCACACTCGAACCGAAATTTCCAGATCCAGGCTTAAATTACCAGCATCGTAGCCCTGACACCAATTAAGGCAGAACGCACTCGAATTAATTGATCGTGGAAATTCACTGCCTGTATATATACAGATATACGCTACAGCCAATGCTGCAATCGACACTGAAACTAGAAAAGAAAGAAAGAACATTCAATATATATGCATATCTATATAATCTGTAGCGAATTGTACTCTAGGGGTATATAGAAACTACAGTTTTATTTCTCTTTTAATGGGAAGACCGTTAATCAAGAATGGAATGGGGTTCATTGTTACCATTGAAGCGCTAAGCGATGGAACTCCATAATTGTGAATAACTTGGAGTCATTTATAAGCCCAAAACTTGTTATGTGTGGTGAACTAAATGTAGTCAAGACTAATTATACTTGTTGTGCAAGAATGAAAAATAAAAAAAGGGAACTATGTGTCATTTAATATAGATCAACTTATACCTTAACTTAAGATAAGACAAAAAAAAAATGCAGTCAAATTGTGACCTATTCCCCAGTAGTGTCACAAGTCCAAGTCGAAACTTGTACTATGACCCCACTCGGAATAAGTTAAGATTATTTTATAAATATAAATAGCGGATTTAGAAATGTAGGTTCGGTTCAATCTATTAATAACAGAGAATACAAGGAGACAATGACTCCATATGAGTGGTCATTGCTTCAAATGCTTGCTTCAGTGAACCTGAACAAATTCACATTTCTTATCGAAATAGCAATGTATCGCTCGACATGAATGCACATCATATATAGCCTGCATAGATAATCTGCATGAAAAGATTCTCACATAGTATGTCATGCAATACCCGAAGATTGTCTGACTAACTTAACGTCGTACTGAAATATATATATATTGGCAAAATCGCGGTGATGCGTAGAAACCAAATTGCTTGCAAAAGACTTAGTTCCAATACACATATACGTGCAATGATAAGCTTAGAAATGCTTAAATAAATAACCGCTCGCTGCGACTCTCCAGGTGCGAATGACCCTAGTTCAGTCAGCACGGATTGACATTACCTCACACAATCCGTGCTGAGTACTCTTCTACGCGCACCCGTGCGCTAGAAGCCAACAGCTTGATTGCCAAATCAATCATTAATCCCTCTGAGAAATCAGTTCCATTCTAATTCGTTCCTCAAACGAATAGAACTGTATTTCTCCGAGACCCCAATGTTTGTTTGGGAAATAAAACAAACACGACTTACATAGGAAGTCCCCAGAGGGCACAGCGAAAAAATCCAAGGAAAGGGCTCATAATTAAATTGTTACAAAAGCTAATGATTTATTAGAAACCCAAATTCATTGAAACTCACATTAAGCTTCCCAATGACTCGTACACATATATCCACCATGTGTCTGGTCCGCATACCATCCGCCGTGTTTTTCAGTCAGGAATAACTTTATTAGCTGCTTGTGTTTCCCCTCCAGATATGAGACTATTATATGCAAGCCAGAAAACATGTATATTATGAACGATATCTGAGAAACTGAGAAACTGAGAAAATGAAAAGAGCAAGATATCCATCACGGCTCGTCGCAGGGCATAGCTCAGTGCCGGCTGCCCAATAACGACACACGAACCATCACGATAAACATCAACGAATAGAGATATAATTATTTGTCGTGATTCAATATCTTGCCATTTTTATTTAGCACTTTGCACGATTTAAGACAACCAAAAAACCGCAAAAATTATACCAGACTGAGCAAACGCACAGCTTTACTAACAAGATAGAACACATTGAATATATGTATCCCGAACAAATTTTATATATATAGTTATATACAAAGGTGTGAGGCACTGTTTCAGTGGAATGGATGATAGAAAACTTCTTTTTCTCGATCTTTGTCCAGTTTTTGGACATTTAGGTCGATAATTCCACGTACTTGTATTGCAACGGTGGCTGATTGAATGGCCATGCAGGATCATTATTAGCCTTTTAAGCATACGGATGCTGATAAATAAATTACGAAATGGCTTTAATTCCTTAATACTGGGTCTTACTCTCCACTACCAGGCCTCCAAAAGATTCTGAACCAGGCAAGTATATATATCAGTCGAAGATATTATTCCAATTAACCGGTAAACACACCTCTGTTTCACCAAATAAACCTTCACTTAATCTACTTTAGGAGTAAATCACGATTTTTTGCGGCCTGTAAACACACTCGACATTCCACTGTAATGTTCTACACAATTAAATAAGATGAAGACCATTCTGGGACAATTAATGTACCATGCGCATGACCGTTGTTTACGTGACTTTTTTGTCTTCCTATCAAAGAAATTGATGGAAACAAATAATAACACAACTCAAATTGACCATGAAGCGTCAACATCAGAATCAGGATTCAAAAAACGAGAATAAAACCTGTAATATTTTTATCTGGTAAAAGTTAAAACAATCTACTGCGAGAAAACCCCCATTAGAGTCAAACATTTATAAATAGCTAATTTCTCAAAGAGAAATCATCTCGATCTTCTATTGCAGATAAATAGTCCGCCCTTTCATTCTCATTTCTGGTATCCAAAATTATATGATACTTCAATCAATGAAAATAAGGTTGAAGCTAGTTCAGTATAGTGGCTTCATGCTGTCCCTAGCAACAATGTGGGCAACGTTTGGTTATCTGAAACATTTGATGCAATGTAGTGTTTTTGGGTATCAA
The DNA here is from genome assembly GCA_032622095.1 of Siphonodentalium dalli. Lineage (NCBI taxonomy): Eukaryota > Metazoa > Mollusca > Scaphopoda > Gadilida > Siphonodentaliidae > Siphonodentalium > Siphonodentalium dalli. The sequence goes on from CP136065.1 coordinate 208,519,493, forward strand.
TTAATTAACGTGGATGACAAACAAAACACCGAAAAGCCCGTGATCGGAAGATATACAAATGAGGTCACATTTGACCCCGTCAACAACCGCGGGAGAGACAATCACGAAGTCAAACGAACACGACTCGGCCAATTCCGGAACTGCACGGCGATGCTCTCCCGATGACGAACTTCCACCACTCGATCCACAATCTTCAAACCAACAACATGTCTTACAAATATCGTCTATTCTATTGCCTGTTATTATACATGTAAATGTTCCTGTTATATTATAAAGGTTAGTTAAACTTCATAATGTAGTAATATAGAAATAACCCCTCTTTAAAAATACGACAATGGCGTTGTTAGCTAAAAACGAACACGTGCGAGGAAGACGATAATGGCGGAAGGTATTATTGAAGTGGACCCTCCACGTGGGTTCAGTCAAAAAATCGCCGCCGGCGATTCCAAATGATTCCACATCATGGAATTAATCGTACTTGCTTGGCTACGACAAATTGTTAGTATTTTCTGGAAAATTTATGTATTTTTTACTGTTTGATTAAAATTTCACAAACATTGCTGTTTATATCAAAATAATTTTTCCATTTTTATGCCCAATCATTGAATGTTATTTTTGCCATAAATATATCCTTATTGCCAATATAATTGCTGATAAAATTACCTTTTGATTAAAATTATATAATTTTTGCCATTTTTTTTATTTTCACCTGTTCACATGTTTTCATAAATATTTCGTTTTTGAATTGAATTTCTCCAGTTTTTGTCCTATACATTGCATTAATTAAATATTTTGTTATAAATTAATATTTTTCTTGTCAATTTTTGTTGAAATATCCTATAATAATCCATATATTTGATAATTTGTCCACTTGTTAAAAATTAACTTGCATTAATTTCCATATAATTGATTAATTTTTAATCTCAAATTGTTTGATATAATATTTTTGTCATTTTTATTGCCAAATGCCCATTTTTATTGCCAAATGCCAAATGCCCATTTATGTCCACTTTTTGATAAATAATTCCATTTATTGGAGTTTGTTTTGTATCCAACTAGTATACTTTACTTTTTGGCATCAAATGGAAGAGGGTGTAGGTGTGAATTCTGAAAAATAAAACATCAATACCAGAATGAATTATCAGCAACCACATTATAATCAGACTCTTTGCCTGAATTACATGGACTGTAATTAAAAGGAGAACAAAAGTTATTCATTAACACCGAATGCTCAAATGCAAAAAGTTTTTGCTCAGAACAAACCACATCATAATTCACAAGAACAGTCCCCATATTATCATGACATTAGACCAGAAGGTTTGAATTGCCAAACCTCAAACTGGTGTCCTCAGCAACCTATTCAAGGCCAAAATGTCACAAGTCAATATTTAGTAGATGCAACAGTAGCATCAAGCTCACCAAAAGTCACCCAGAATTTTCAACAATATGTTCAAAATCAACATGGGTTTCAACCAAATATTCAACCACAAATGATCCCTCAACCGGATGTTCAATTTCAACCACAAATGACACCTCAACCGGGTGTTCAATTTCAACAAAATATTCTACCGCAAATAACACCTCAACCGGGTGTTCAATTTCAACAAAATATTCTACCCCAAATAACACCTCAACCGGGTGTTCAATTTCAACAAAATATTCTACCCCAAATAACATCTCAACCGGGTGTTCAATTTCAACCAAATAATCAAACCCAAATAACACCCCATCTGGGTGTTCAATTTCAAAATAATGCTCAATTGCAAATAACACCCCAACCGGGTGGTCAATTTCAGAATAATGCTCAACCACGGATAACACCCAACCAGGTGTTAAATTTCAACAATATGTTCAACCGAAAACAACACCACAACCAGTTGATCCAAATCAAGGTCAATCTCAACCAGTGACTCAACCACAACTGAACACTCAAACAGGTGTTCAAAATCACCAATTCATACCTCAAATAGGTATGCAGTTTCAGGCTATGTCACAACCACAATACCAACCACAGTACCAACCTCAACCACAGTACCAACCTCAACCAGGTACTCAATCTATGTCCCAGCAACATATTCAACCTCAAATAGTACCGCAATCAAGTGGTCAACCTCAAAATGTTTTCCAACAGGGTACTCAAACGTCTCAATCTCAAATAGTACCTCAACTAAGTGGTCAATCTCAAAATGTGTTCCAACAAGGTACTCAAATTCAAATGGCTCAACATAATGGGCAACCCCAGTTGATAAATCAAACAGGCACCCATAATGAATACATGCCTCAACCAGGTATGCCTGGTAAACCAATTTATCAAACAATTGGGCAATTGCAAACAATACCTCAGCAGGGTATTAAACCCCAAATGATACATCAGCATGCAAATGTGCAACCCGAAGCTCAAATAGTACCTCACCAGGATGTGCAACTTCAAATAATGCCTCAGCAAGGTGTTCAAACTCAAATGATGCCTCAGCAAGGTGTTCAACTAATACAGCAACCTCTGACTGTACAACAAAATCAAAAGATACCCCCTGTAATGCATCAATCTCAAAATTCTCCAACTCAAGTTGGTCAACCTCAAGTTATCCAACAACAATTGTGTTCTTCAAAGGTACACAATCAATTAATTATACCAGAGGTACATCACACAGTTCAGACTCAAAAAGCACCTCTTGAATTTGAAATCCAAAAATCACAGAATGTGATACCAGAAGTTGACCCACATGTTCATAACCATTCAAGTTGTACGAAAAATTAACTACCCCAAAATATACCACAACATCTATCTTTTGATGGTATAGAAGAGTGGCTGAAATACAGATTAAGATTTTCTAATTTTGTGATCGATGCCAACTTCAGTGAAAATGAGCGAATAAACGCTCTTCGTCATTGTTTGTCTCAAGATGATTTCAAGATTTTTAATGCAATTGCCACTAACAACCCTGGCATATCAACAATTTATATTCTGTATGAAATGGAACAAATAATGCCAAAGTCTGAGAATACTCAGATGGCATTTGATGATGAAGAAAATTACTGTGATAGTAATTCTACTGATACTTGTCTAAATGAGACAAAATCTGCAAGAATATGGAACAATCAATACCAACCACATATGGTTGAAGCACTAGTAAACAATGATTTTGAAAATCTCATTCCTGGAATACCAACTCTGGACTCTAACAGTAAGGAATTACCAATTGAAAATCCTCCATGGCACATGGACCTGGGATATCAACAAGAGTTGTCGGATATTTCCTACCCTGAGTCAAAAGTCGACCCCCATAAATTATCGGATAAATACTTGTGTTTAAAATCAGATTACTCAGAATTTCCATCCGTTTTTGAAGACTCGGATTCACATGGAGAGTTAGCTGACAAAACATCTCCAAGTAAGGAGATGGAAACGTTTATGTCGAACCCTGATTTTTTCGATAATAAGGTTGACAAGATATCTGAGTTATACCATGACATAATCATGAACGACAGCATGAATAATATCCCACATGTGAACGATTACATTCCATCAAATGATAGATAATTCGAGTGGGATGACCTCATCCGTATCAATCAGCAACTCCACAAATAATGTCAATGAAAAGTGGGAATGGTTAGATATTTCAATAGAGATTTCAGAAACTATTCCCAGTGAAGACATTCATGAAATTGAAGTTATTCATCCAATAGAAGGTGGTATACTGAATGGCACAAGGGAAGCACTAAACATGATTGAAATAACAAGCCATGATAGCAAGACTATCGCAAACTATGACAAGATGTGTCATATATCTATACCAAGGTATCAATCAGAAGCTCAACATTTTCCCAATAGCTTCCCGAATGATAAACTTCGCAAGATACGAAGTTATGACTGTTTGAATGGAAAAATCAGCCAAGTTGCCAACCACCATGCAAAGGTATCCAAATGTGATGAATGGCTGTTCGCTTTAAATTGGAAGAAAAAACATAATTGGTCAATATAACAATGACAAAGTATTTGAAGAAACCTTATGAATCTTACTTTTATTTAGACTGCACCTAAAGTAAATGAAATCATTCACATTGTGAATGTTAATTGTTATATGAATGGTTACTAGATCATTTCCCGAAATATGGTAACATCAAGGAGATGAAATCATTTCATATTGGTGCAATTCTCAAGTCAATCCAACTGAACGTCACGTATGATATCATATGTACTATCTTTTTCAGTTTGAAATTAAATGGAAAAGACTAAACCATGAAAGATTCTAACATTGAATAAAAAGATGTAAATAGGCTACCCATAGGTAGTCCACATACCAGTGTTAAAAATAGACTGCATTATGTAGTCCACATGACAGAAAATACATCTTTTTCACATTATTCAATATACAATCTTATTTAATAAAAGGTTTAATATTTTATTGGCTAGGCCAATTACAATAGGCTCATATTAGTGAGCCCCTCAAATTCAATTGTTCGTATATAGGGCATAAATTTCTAAAATAAAGCGTTACGATCCATTTGGCTAAAACGATTGGCTTTCTTACTTCTAAATTTAGTAGTCATTGTGAGTTTTTGCTAGATCATAGAAACGCTCACTTTTGGGTGTGGTTTAGCAACACCTTAATCCTAATTTTGCGTGACTAGGGTTTTTGAGCTCTTATAGTTCAGACTCCTCACCCTTTCTTGGCTCAAAAGTTATGGACCTTCGGATCATATCTTTTCAAAATAAAACAGGGTGTAGTGTAGTGTTTTTGGGTATCAATTAATTAACGTGGATGACAAACAAAACACCGAAAAGCCCGTGATCGGAAGATATACAAATGAGGTCACATTTGACCCCGTCAAAAACCGCGGGAGAGACAATCACGAAGTCAAACGAACACGACTCGGCCAATTCCGGAACTGCACGGCGATGCTCTCCCGATGACGAACTTCCACCACTCGATCCACAATCTTCAAACCAACAACATGTCTTACAAATATCGTCTATTCTATTGCCTGTTATTCTACATGTAAATGTTCCTGTTATATTATAAAGGTTAGTTAAACTTGTATGTTCGTATTTAATTAATAATGTAGTAATATAGAAATAACCCCTCTTTAAAAATACGACAGCAATCACAATATAACACTCACGCAAAATGTGCAGTACAAATTGTACAGGTACTGCCTTAAAATTCAGCTCACGCCAAGTGGAACTCATGTTCACTTCGTCAACAGACCAATGTCCTTGAGATACACGTTTCCAAATTAAATGGAATAACCAGCGTAAACTTGTACTAGCTTAAGCAAAAATTCAATTTTTGTGCAAGCGAAATCGTTATGTAGACAGTGTCGAAATTTGCATTATTATTATACCAAAATTCAAGATGGTGTATACTGCGGTCAGATAACTTAATCGGAGAATTCCAAGAATTTGTGTCGTCAATGTCTACACTCAGATAACGGGCCATGAGTTGAACAGCACTACCAATGACAAGCTTAATGGCGATTATGGCCCAAAAACGCTCGCTACTTTTATGAACTGGAAGGAGCATAATACAAATTGATTTAGAATTGTTATCGCAGAATGAATTGTTTTGCAATTTTTCTCCGTTCTGGAATAATATGCATGGAACGAGAATCAAGTTTAATACCCAAAAGTCCATAAAGATTGTTTAGCCTTGCATGGGTACAAATTAGTGTAGTAAATCTCGTTTGATATCGGCCGTAATAAGACTCAGATTTTTCTCTTCATGACCCTATCACCAAACCGTCACCAAGGAACATATACATTTTAGTAAACACATACGGTGCTGTAGATATTCCAAAACGACACAACCGTGAACTTCTAAAATGAAGATCTACCTTCTTAACCCAAGAAAATAAGTATATGCTCTTCCGTGATATCGAAAAGGTGATACCCGAGTGGATATACAAGATGAATACACATGATCATCAAGAATTAGCTGTTAATATATAGAAGAGCGATCTTCCAATCTTCGAACTAAATCTTGACAGAATTCCCAATTACCCATACACACAACACTGGGGTCCAAAATTAGCCTGTTCAAATTAACCCTTTCTCAAGTAAGTGAACATACCGTACTCAAAGTGCTAATTGGCTGAACATTTATTACCGAGATACATTGCTGGTGGTGTTAATATAGAATGGTATTTTATAGTCATTCTCTATAGTATATGCAACAAGATGTCGATGAAATCGAACTCCAAAACAAATCAGCAGTCATCTTAGGTATGTTTATTCTGACCACAACATTTCCTTTATGACTAATTATCGGTTGAATTCTCATTAAGAATTACCATTCGAATTACTGCACACACAATACTTAACTTGCAGTCCTTTGGTCATCAACCGGGCTGCATCATTACTGAGGCTGGAATCCTGCGACGCCGGTTGTGGACGGATATGCTGTTGATGTGGTAACGAAGGAACACGACTTTGGAATGATCCGCAGACGAAAAAGGCGCCTCTACTCGCAACATCGCCCCTCCAATCACCAATATTAACTAGTTGTCATCTTCCAACCGTTCTACTTCGGTCCTCGACTTGAAGCGACGTTAATAACTTCCAACTGTTCGTCAATGCGATCCTATAGTTAAATCCGTTCGTGAATCAAAACGCTTCAATAAAAATCTAACTTTCCAGACTGTTTGTTATTGTTGGGACATCGCCAGGTATGTTATGGGATCAGAGCACAATAAAAGAGCACAAAATAATATAACCGCTCGCTGTGACTCTCCAGGTGCGAATGACCCTAGTTCAGTCAGCACGGATTGACATTACCTCACACAATCCGTGCTGAGTACTCTTCTACGCGCACCCGTGCGCTAGAAGCCAACAGCTTGATTGCCCAATCAATCATTAATCCCTCTGAGAAATCAGTTCCATTCTAATGGGCTATCTTTTTGCGGTTATTTCCCTTAACGCCAGCGGCCGCTACGGGGCGCACCAACAGATATATCAATTTCCGGTTAAGTCAATGCCTATTCATCACAAAGTATCCATCACATCAACAACCGACATCAACACTACATGCCAGCATCTCTCGCAGACCATCGACTCAGCCCTAGACATAGCATGCCCAAAACAGCCAGTCAACATCACAGCATGGCGTGTCTCTCCTGAAACCCTCAACATGATCCGTCTAAAACGCAAGCTCCGAAGACTACAACAGAAGAACCCAAATGACGCCCACTACAGACAACTATATAACAACATGTACAAGCAGGTAAAAGCAGCAGTGAAAAAAGAAAAGCAAGAATCCTGGCAGCGAGCAACGACAGAACTCGGCGACAAGAAAATGACTTCTGGAAGACCTTCAAAACTCTCACAGGCACCGGAACAACCAACAATAATACAGAAAACCCCATCAAGAAAGCAGACGGAATCATGACTTCAGGAGACCGCGAAAAAGCTGAAACGTTCGCAGACAACCTACAAAATATTCACAACACCCACCAAGGCCCATCATACGACGACAACTTCAAAATAACCGTTGATAACCACATCAAAGACAACCCAGACCTCTTCAAACCACTAGACAACATCAACAACGAAGACGAAGTCTTTCCCATAGCAGCGCCCATCACACAAGACGAGATCGCATCAAACCTAAAGAAAGGAAAAAACAACTCAGCACCAGGCAACGACAACATCACCTACTCGATCCTACGACAAGCACCACCCGCCTTCTTCGCTAGACTGGTCATCCTATTCAACGCGTGCCTAACTATTGGTTACTTCCCAACAGCATGGAAAACGGCCGTCGGAGTAATGATACCCAAGCCAGACAAAGACCGCTCGATCCCCAACAACTACCGACCCATCAGCCTCCTGCAGTGTACCGGAAAACTCTTCGAGCGAATCATCAGCAACAGACTACGTGAACATCTAGAATCATCCAACTTCTTCAACCCATGGCAGCGCGGTTATCGACAAGGGAAAGAAGGCATGGAACACATCATCCGACTAGCAGAAGACGCACGACTATCCCTAGGCAAGAATTGGACAACAGCCGCAGTATTCCTAGACGTAGAAAAAGCCTTCGACTCCGTATGGCACGACGGCCTCCGATACAAAATCAGCCATCTCAACATCGCAAGACAATACACACGCCTTGTCTCCTCATTTCTACAAGACCGTCAACTCAGCGTCCGCATTAACAACGAAACATCAAACCCAGTCTACCTACGCGCCGGAACACCCCAAGTAGACCCCGAAGCCACGACAAATAGTTTTCATGGCTGGCTCAACCGATTTTCGTGGCTGGTTAGCTAGCTAAGCCGGCTCAGTCACGACGTTCGTGGCTGATGAAATATGGCGGCTCAGCCGGCTGAGATGTTATCATTCAGCGTATTTTCGTTTCCGTAATGTTCCTAATACCCTGTTACCGGTTATAGATGCCGTTTTTTAGCGTTTGTGGTGAACCCGTAGAATTCCAGACCACACGTAATCTTTTGATGTTGGGCTTTTCCATTATGGCGAAAATTCACCAAGGACTGGCGTGGATATACTATGTAGTTTCCCATCTGATCGGTATAAGTAGTAACACTGGGACTTCTGTCGACTTCAAACTGCTATCACCACTGCCATCTTGCGATATATGCATGCATCATTGAATGATGAACCCGATAGTAATGATATATAATATTTCAAACTATTTTCTATTCTTATGTGTATATATTGACAAATGCCAGTGATGTCTGAGACTGGGTGTTGTCGATATAAACAATTTATATTTTAACCCTTTCAATACCGAATGGATGCGCCCATTCAGTTATATGAAATCATGCATTGGGATAGTCTATTCCACATTAAGGGGCCAGGTGTTCTGATAATATAACAACCATGCCGTGTCCATGCGAGTATGCCAATATTAGGCAATGCGGTTTAGATCTTTGCGATTCACTGTACAGTTGTGCTTGACATATAAGCCATTTTACAATTCCGGCGGCGGAGATTTTAAAATGTGGCTGGCGTTAGAAATAATATGGCTGGCGGCGGCTTGTAGCCAATATGGCTGGCGGTGGCGGCGTACGATGGCGGCTTCGGGCTCTAACCCCAAGGATCAGTACTAAGCCCGCTCCTCTTTCTAATCTACGCCAACGACATACCTATAGACAGACACAACAACGTTGAAATATCACAGTTTGCCGACGACCTAGGACTCTGGACTTCACACACAAACCCCCAAATCCTACAGAAACGACTGCAAAAGACACTCAACGACCTATCAACATGGTGCTCAAAATGGAGAATTAAACTCAACGCGAAGAAGACTCAACTCATCCTATTCCACAGACGAAGGAAAACACAGTCCATCAACATCAAGATCGACAACGAGACAATCAAACCATCCGACCAAGCACTCCTACTAGGAATAACCTTAGACCAAAAGATGACCTTCAACTCACACATCAATAAGATAGCCGACAAAGTCCGAAAAAGAACCAACCTACTAAGATGCCTCCTGGGTACAGACTGGGGAACCGACAGCCAAACACTCATCGACCTCTACCAAATCTTCGTCCGACCAGTCATGGAGTATGGTGCCGCCATCCTCATAGCAGCTCCAAAGACCTACATCGAAAAACTACAGAAAGTCCAGAATAAAGCTCTCCGCATCGCACTCCGCCAACCACCATGGACACAGATCAACGCCCTCCACGACGCAGCGAATATACCTACAATCAAGCAAAGACTGATGGAACTCAGAAACATGACATTAGCCCGACTAGACAACAGCCCACTCCTCCTGGAACTCAAAGTTAGAAACCACCTACTCACCACGAAAAAGACGAAGTCCATCCTCCAACTAGACGAAACAGACAGACCAACATAACCTCGACAGCACCAGACTCATCCACCACGCTTCCGCCGCCTTGCCTCCAAACACAGTAACTACAACAGCCACAAGATCGATTTCCATCGAAAAGCCAAGAAAGGGTGAAGGGACGTGCAAACTGCAGTCCGAACATCCTACCCGGCCTTCGGCCGGAAACAACTCAACAACAAATCAATGCCTATTCACTTACGCGTTGGATTTACAACGAAGTAGATATATTACGCCTGATTATTATTATTATCTAGCTATCTGCAACTAAATATTCACAGAAAATGCCAGGACAATGTTGTGCAATGTACTGCAACAATCGCGGTGGACATTTTATTTCCAAAAGCTGCCAATGAAGCTACTTTACAGCTTCGTGCGAAATGGATAATCGCCATTCGACGGAGTAACGTGCCAAACAAGAGATTGACAAATGGGAACCTGGTAAATTTGCCGTTGTTTGTGCCATACATTTCACTGATGACCAATTTCTAGCCAGATATGACAAAAGTATGTTTTTTTAAATGAAAACATATAAACTGTTAAATATGGAAACGTATGTGTGAGTTACAATTTGGCTTGCATGATATATATATTTTGACTATATCTGTGGATCTGCCGATTGATGACACTGATGTTATTAACACAGGACTACATGTATTATCATCATTCAGTGCCACAGCCCAAACCGAGGAATCTTCATTCAAGAAAGTTCCGTATTTCAGTATTCATAAATTCAAGGACAATCCTTCAGCAGTGCATTTTTATACCAGTTGGCCTTGAGAACTATTCAAAATTCCAAAAGGTGTTGAATACACTTCTTGGTCCAGTTGTACACAGACTTCGATATTTCAGCTTCTTTGGACAGAAATTAACTTTGTCTGCTTCATGTTGTGAAAATTTCCGAAATAGAAATTGTACCTGACACTGCATAGATGATTTTGTTTGATCTAATATATAAATAATAATGTTAAATTTCATGTGACATGACTCTTAACTGACATACATTCTGGTTATGAAATTTAAAGTCTGGTCGAATGAACGATAACACTCTTTTCTAGATATTAGTTCAAGACGGTTATGGTGAATACCAAAAATCCTCTTTCTGCTATATGACCTGTATATGGAAATGAATAAAACAATGGAGTCAATTTGGCCTCGAATCATTTGAATCTATATTCTCTTTAAAATAAGTAATTTACATAACCATATGCATTTGTAAATATCCAACCAACAATGTAACATTATAACGGTATATAACCAAAAACATTCATTTACCTATCTGCATTTCATATTTTCGCTATTTCAAGAATTCATAAATTATTAATAAACATTGTAATGAAGCCGTACTGTACATTCAAGTGAGTTTTCATAACATAACGAAAGGTTATAGAAATTCTATATCTGTGGATCTGCCGATTGATGACACTGATGTTACTGACACAGGACTACATGTATTATCATTATTCAGTGCCACAGCCCAAACAGAGGAATCTTCATTCAAGAATATTCCGTCTTTCAGTATTCATAAAATCAAGGACAATCCTTCAGCAGTGCATTTTTTTTATAAACTTATCATCTCTTTTAATATTGATCACTTTGAAGTCAATAAATGTGTATACGATAAAATCACATTCTTTCCTCCCCTACACAACAACTGACCCTGGACCTGGTAGAAATATTTATCGGAGATTTTCAAAGATAATTTCTGATTAACATTTTCAATGTAGTTAACTGTTTCTGGCGAAATCGTGGTGTTTAGTGCAGAATAGGGGCATTTAAGTTAACTTCAACTTCTTTCGAAGCACTAACTATTCAATCTGGACTGCTGGCTAAAAATGGATGGCTTTTACATATAAAAGGGCCACATTCCGAAACAACATCCTTCAAGTTTTGCCAGACGGTATATGTTACGGCATTACATGGGTTAACAGCCTGATTTAATAATAATGTAAAGCTACATGGCGGTTTGCGCTTCAACATACACAAAATATTATTAGCTTTTGAATTTTACTCGGTATCGGAATAGGTCGATACATATCTTAACTACTTTTCTACGGGTATTATGTAACCACAAAAGATGCATTGAAAAAAAACAGCCATTCGCACGACATGGACCAAAAAAGAGTGTTCCTCATTCTATTCCTGATATGGTAGCAATAAAGAGCGTTTTTTCTTATTTCGGCAGATTTCGGGAGAAAATTTATATTTTTTTGCACACAAAATTAACTGTTTTACTCCATATACTCTCTTTTTCATTTAACTTCGTAAAATCATAAATTGTGAATATTTTTACAAATGGAAATGATATTATTTAGTATATTTGCAACAAAAACGACTTTAATACCGGTCAACTAGTTCATGTTTAGGACCAGAGAGTTTTCCATTTCTTTTTCGCAGTTCTTCCTTCAGTTGTTTGAGTGTATAATCGTCGTATTTTGGAGCAGATTCTGAAATCGTGAATAGATGTATGTACATGGTTTCCATTTTATAGTTCTCTTTGCGATAAATTCGTGTTAGTATATCCTGTCCTCGGGCTTAGTAAACACATAAACCCTTTAGCCGTGAATACGATTTTGTCTGTTCCCGGCGGAATCTAGCGCCTATTGTTTCACCGACTCATATTTCGTGTTTACTGATCGCCATTTCCGCTATATCCTTGGACAACAATCACCGTTTATATAATAACACACGCAACTCCCACAAAGGGGTGGTATTTTCGCACATAAACTCGATGACACAACAGTGTCAACACCCTGATATATTAGTCTGGAACAGCAGTATCCATTGTACGCGAGACTATACCGGAAGTGTCTTGGGCTGATGACCACGAGTTACGTCCCCGGAATGAGATAGCCCATTCGTTCCTCAAACGAATAGAACTATATTAATATGCGTGTGGCAATATTATGTATCGAGGGAGGCGTGTGTCCATCTAAAGAGAGATTACTCTAAATTGCGTTGGTGTATGTGGGAATATATGGTTGCTCCTCTTTGTTACCTGTTTTCTTGCGACTATCTTGATGTCTTCATTTTGGAGCGTACATATGCAATGCAATGAACATGGAAACAAAATGGCCGTTTTCGCTGAACAGTATACTATAGTAATACGGACCGGACATAAAGTCGTTTTTGACTCAAAGCGATCCGATCTTCTATACATGTTAACATTGTGACTTCTCTCTCGGTACGATTTTAATATCGACGAACACTTTTTTCGTTTCTATATTATGTCGATATTTCAAATATTGTTTTTCAGTTCTCCCTGCCGACCACAATCAATTCGCACTGCGCATGGCAAACCGACAAAGAGAGACTTCCGGAAATGTATTCGATTCAAATTTACGTGATCTCTAGACAGCTAAAGGAGAATACGTGTCGTTTAACCCTTTACCCAACAGAACGGCCCTGTGCCAATGCATTCTCTTATATATGCGAGTCGACCATAGGTCGCCTCGCATATATAAGAGAATGAATTGGCTTAACACATATTAAAAATGATAAAATTGTCAAAGAATGTAGAAAAATATTATAAAAAATTATAAAATTATAAAATTGTTAAAGAATGTAAGAAAAAATGGTAAAAAGTGTCAAAAAAGAATTTTTTTAGGCCAATGCATTCTCTTATATATGCGAGGCGACCTGGTCGACTCGCATATATAAGAGAATGCATTGGCACAGGGCATAACTGTAACCATCACAATGTGGTCAACGAACCGGTTCCAATGATATCCATAATTGTATGGTGTTATTGAGACAGACCGAAGATATTTTAGGCTGTTGAAGCTTTATTTGGGCGTTTTTGGCCGCTTTGTTGTGTAAAGGGTTAATTAAATTCCAGATTTCGTGCAGTAAAAGGACAGGTCCTGAATTTTCTAATTTCTGAAATATTGACATAATATAAATTTATGTATAAACTGAAGTGTTCATCGATAATAATGACACCAAAGCAGAAGTCGAAGCAAATTTCGAAGACAACCGGTGTCTTTTTGTGTTGACTTCCGGTTGAAATCATACCCGGTTAGGGAGATAGTGGGTGGAAAACTCAAAACACGAACGTTCTTCGATGTCTGGTATGGAATCCAAGAATGTTCCTGTTTTGAGTTGCCACATCTAGGGATTTTGGAACGTTTGTCTTCCTGCCGATATGTTGACAAATGTGTATAAGAGTTTCAAACAAAAACTAACATCCTTAGTATATGTGTTTTTTTTGCATTACGTTAGCTTATATACTCATATATTATCATTAAATCATTGATTATCTGTATCAGTCCAGTCAAACTAAGGTTTGACCTAGACAAAATGTGTACAGAAATAGTTTTAACCTTTTTGAAGCAGTGTACAATTGCAATGAACCTATAAACAGTTTGCTACGAAACTTGTGTTCAACTCTCCGCAATGGCGTATTTATTGCGGGTACACAAAATTGGTAAATTTCGGAATTGATTGAATGGATGGGGTTAAGTATTGACCATAGTTTGTGGTATTTTAAGAACAGAGTTGCCACATGTTAAAAAGTCAGTATGATAATTATAACACATTAGATTTCGCGTTTTGAAAAGGAACTATTTTGCGCGTCGGACTACATTACTTGAGGAGCGAGAGAGGCGTATGGATCCGGAAACCATTGTTTCTAAATTCACTTTGTTATCCAATGGGCCGGATTCATAAATAGTTATTTCGCCCTCCGTCTGTAATTTCGCGCTCCGCCTATATAATGTTTCGCGGATTCTTGGTATACATGGGCCATGAGCGTTTATAGAAATGGGATTTTTTTGGGACGGATTAAAAGTCGAACTACGACCCGGAGGCCGAGTCCGGTCAAATGTGTAGTTGGGAATTCTGGTAAGATGCATGAGAAACCTTCTTGTCTTGTCTGCTGTCTTTTGGTAATGCATGGACCATGCGTGGGGGTTTTATTTATAGAAATTGATTTATTTGGGACGCATTAAAAGTTGTAGTGCGAACCAGAGGCCGATTTCGGTAAAAGGTGTATAGTTGGGAATAGAAGTGCAAGGCGATGAAATCTAACGGGAATTCGCCCGTTAACCATTAGCGCACTGCGCGTTATGTGTTTTTGTTGTTCTTTAACCTGCTTTGTTGCATTGTTATTTGAACATCGTTCGTTTATTTTCACGTGACATAAATCGGAATGATATCTAGTATTACACTGCACGGGGATTTGACAATTGTATAAGAAATTTAATTCGAACATGAATCCTACGAGGTGTTTGTTTATATCGGTGTTTAACATGTTATTTAATATCGTTTAGTGAACTTTTTCACTTAGTTATACGCGACAAATATCCGCATGTTATATTCTAAATGAATTGGGATGGTAATTGTTAATCAATTCCTACTTTAGTCCTTCGTGCTGTTTGTAAATATTGACTTTTCATTTCTTTGTATGCGGAATATATCGGAGCTATGAATAGAGATGTTATTAAGAAAAGTTCCAACACTAACCCTTCACATTGGTTGCTTAACATACAGTGTGGCCTAATTCTAAACATCGTTTTAGAGATTACCCCCCTTCCATATTTTAATTGACCTTATGGGACTATATTGTATTTCACCCCAGTGGGACCGTAGTTTAATCAACACTGATGACACAATAATTCAATTTTAATTAACCCTCATAATGGGACCATATATTTATTCTTTAATTAAGTCACGTTACCATATTTTAATTGACCTTAATGGGATCATATTTCAATAACCACCCCCATGGGTCCAAGTTTTAATTAAACCTCATGGGACGATATTTTAATTAACCCTCATGGGACCATATTTTATTTAACTGTGATGTGACCATATTTTAATTTACCCTCATCGGACCATATTTCAATTAACCCTCTCTGAATATTTTAATTTACCCTTATGGAACCATACATGTATTTTAATAAATCCTTATGAGAGGTCATATCAGGAGTGCATTACCTGAGGCCATTCCTATATCTGCATGATGCCCTCCTGTGGTGTATATTGGCAAGTATATATATCTGACCCTGTCGCAGGAGGTGGTGGATTAAATGTGATTAAAACATACTCGGTATTTGCATAATTGGATACTAAATGTGATTAGAAACGTGTTCTTACTTGAACAATGTTACGAAGATCACAGAGTTTTGCCCGATTATTATTCTGCATGCTATTTCACGCGCTACTCAGACCACTATTTCAAATGAAATTAGAAAAAAATATCACACTACGTAGGCGTTACCTATAAACAGATTGTTCACAATCCCCACATTAAAGTTGTTATATTGTATATATGGCTAATAATATGATCTTGAGGGGCGTTACCATTTCTGACTATGGTTTTCTTGTATAATAATAAACCTGCGAAGTATTATACTCCGTCTGGGCGGATGGACCCAAACCCTTTATATTGTATCTCACGTGACTTTGTTTCGTTTTGTGTACTAAATAAGTATTATTAGGTAACTCCGGCCTACCAATAAAGAACGTTCCACAATATCTCTTCCGCGTGTTAGTTTGTCTCAGGTAGTCGCTTCCTATCAAGTAATTTCTGGACCCTACGAGGTTAATACTCACTGGGGTACCACCGCTCCTGCTAAATCCGTCCGAAATCGCATAATCGTCCAGTGCGCAATCGCGAGGCCCATGTGCGTGATCGGCGAGAGAAAGTCTACCATGCCCAGAAAGTTAGCTCAGGGGGCGTTATTGTGAGAAGTTTATATCAGAAAAAAATTATGTTTCCCCCTCAATAAAAGGCCATTGTGTATATGTAAAGCGACTCAAGGCTTGATCCGCAGGATTCATTAAACCTGATATTCTTTGTATTTTTCCCAACCCCCAATATTTATTTTCCGTTACAAACATCGACAATCTTCGTTATTAGACTACCTGTTTACTTTCCACACAATCAGCGACATTCCGCTTACAAGTGCTTCTGTTTTCATTAGGTTAGATAAAAAAAACGTACCTGATATCTTCGTACACTAAGATAAAACGATTAACCCATGACGGGTGAAATATTTCCCCATTGCACCGGAGACATGTATATAATATGTATATACCCTATCATAATATTTATATTATCTTCTGTAAATACTCTTTGTGCTTCTCTATATATTCATATGAATTCGAGAATAAATCATCACCAGATCTGCGTTTAGCGACATCTCGATCTGCGGCGTTGGTACCCGAAATTATGGTGGGTTCCAACACTTGGACGCCTATAGAATTTTTGCGAACAGTTTGCAGGGCTAGACAATTTTATGGTTAATTAAACATATATTGTTCTATTGATACACGCATTATCCGCCATCCATGACTGATAATTATGTTTCAAACGAACTATCTAATGCCAAAAAGTGTCTACTATTTATGATAAAATCGGAAATGAGTCGGAATTTCTATTAAATTTATCGGGGTGAGAGCAAGCTATGGTCACTATTCCATTGAGGGAACATTCTGCTTTGCGAAATTATGTTTTGAATAGTGGATATCACTATTTAACTAGGAGATATATAGCTTCATCTGAGGGAAAATATGTTCATTTATCAAAACCAAATTCTCGGGTTTGGTGATACCATTGGGGTTGGCGATACCACGTACACGGGGGTGCATCGTGTGCTTGTCTTTTAATGTGCCACCTGTTGACCTGTTTAGATATTTCGTGTATATATGTTTGCATTTTCGTGTCCCGGAGTAACAAACTTATCAGAAAACTATGGTTTGTCCATTGGAATATCCCATTTCTGGTCTAAAAACAAACTTTATCGCCGAAGGTTACGGTAAAATGTCGAAAACGAAGTAATAAACACCTGATTTTTCAATCTTTCGTGGGCGCTACAAATCAAATTCAAGTCACACGGATACAAACGGTGATATTGAAAACTCATAATTCAATTTTGAAAGAATAATTTGGATTTTTAAGAAAAAACTTACCATTATAAGTGCCGTCACGTTTGTTTTTCATAAGATTGCAGAGAGGGCAACTTAGCATTTATGGATGCGCACTGGACGATTATGCGATATCGGACGTATATAGAAGGAGCGGTGGGCCCCCATGCAGTGATACTTATTAGTCACTAAAATAAGTATTATATATATTCATATTTGCATGCATGGTATCTGGTTCTCGTGATCGAGTTCGAATTTCGTGAGGTATGGTCCTATAGTCCTCGATTTTGTCACCGACTGACCGACGCGGCGAAGCCGCGTCCAGTGGGTGTACTATAATCGTAGGACTCATGCGTTTCTGCTGAACTGAACTAGTGCCCATGCGTTTCTGCTGAGCTGCACTGACGTTTGATCGCCAAATAAAATTATAATCATTATCAAAGCACGCGCTTGGATAATACCGCCATAAACAGTTTCGTATTATGATATTGATCTCATATCGTCAATAAAATTAGAGTTCTAATTGATAAAACGAAGAGGTACTGCTAAGGCATTTCTGCCAATTTGGTAACTAGATTCAGGTGGAGCTGAACATGGAGAAATTTTCAATTGAAATGCCGTTGAAACTCGAAAGGGTTAAGTTGGGGAGCAACGCACGCGCGAAATGACGTCATCGTAAACAAGGCGCCTCTTCAAGTTCAAATCGTACATGCCTCGCTTGAAGATGAATTCGGCTCGGAAGCGTTTTACTTTGTGATGGGATTTAAATGTGAATATTCTTAGTTACAATTAAGTATGCATATATTGATGTGTTTACACGCGAGCTTCTATGACGACTTGCAGGAATTCTCGGATGTTCTGGACTTATTGAAGTGAAGTGAAATTTCGGTCCTCGATTCCCGACGCCGCTGAGTTCAAGCGAGGACAGCCATTCTCCGAATTCTCGACTCGAATGGAATCGGATTAGACCGCCTCCTCACAAGCATGTTTGGTTCTAGTGGGTCATTACACGCAGCAGCCGTGTTTATTCAATTTAGTCCGAGAGCCTGCTGTGTTCTATTTGCACAATCGCGTACGAAAGGTTTGATGCCCCAGATTTATTACACCCAGGAACCTTCAAAGAAATCTGATTTCTTAAGTTCCGCATTCCTGGCGTTTAGGGGTCAGAGACCCCACAAAAACCCCAAAAATGACTTCTATTTGAACTTTTGAGTACAAAGCTGATGTTTACATTAATAGTGCTCCAGCCATCACTGATCAACGATCAAACCATCCCTCCCCCATAATAGTTCTATTTGCACTCTCGTGCGCAAAATGTTTTTATCTCATAAAATTTGCCCATTATCATCATTGGTCACAAACCAAGTGATAAGAAGTGAATTCATTAAAAAGGGTGTAGACAATTATGAAACAATAAAAAATGATGTTACGGGTACGTTCACACGCTGGCAAATATAACTACCAATTTTACATGAATTGCGTCGCAATATGCTGTATGGTGCTTTGTCAGAATCAATAGTGCAGTAATTCGTAGCATTTCATTTGTACTCCAAAAAAGCGATAAAACAAAGGAAACGATATAATATGTAATTTGAAACTGTATGATAAATAACAGTCAATAGTCAATTTTGCCGGCTGTATGTGAACGTAGCCTATAATTAAATGGGTTTTTTTTAATTTCATGTTGTTAAATTTGTTTTAATGGTCCCGCAACACACACTATGCATAATCTAGTTATATACCGCCTATACTTCTCGCTTTTCACTGGTGTGTGACACAATGTTTGCAAGTAATTAGTCAACAAATTCCGATGGTTTATTTTCAAATCAAATCGATTTAATCGACAAACTTTTCGGAGATCGGAATGACTTGCCGATTTTTTTAAATTACATGTAAACAAAAATAAAATAACAATGTCGTGTACTATATATGCTTGACTTCATAGTTATTCATATAACTCGTCGCTATCATCTGCATCATCATCATCGTCATCGCTGTCTGCATTCATTGCGACTTCGTCATCAGTACATTCGACGCATCCCGAGTTTTCTGGGACCACTGAGTCTGGTATTTGTGGTCCGCCAAACAACACGACACGATAGCAACCGTCAACCAGCTCCCAACCTAAACTCGGTTGTTTTGGGGATATGATTGTTCGCAGCAGCATGCCACATATCAGCAACAAACTTAGCTCTCTCTATTTTCTGGTCCACTACATCTGCATCATCATCATCGTCATCATCATCGCTGTCTGCATTCGTTGCGGCTTCGTCATCCGTACATTCGTCGCATCCCGAGTTTTCTGGGACCACTGTACTGAGTCTGGTATTTGTGGTCCGCCAAACAACACGACAGGATAGCAACCGTCAACCAGCTCCCAACCCAAACTCGGTTGTTTTTGGGATATGATTGTTCGCATCAGCATGCCACATACCAGCAACAAACTTAGCTCTCTCTATTTTCTGGTCCACTACATCTTCGCATGGTGGAATGCTACTCCCCTCTATGCCATTCAAGTTGGATAGAAGTTTACATTTGTTCTTAGGGCGGTAGGCTTTCTCAAATGTGGAAAATCGGTGATAATTGAGTGGAATCAGCTTACGTGGACCATAAATGACACACGTGTAGTATTTCAGAGCTTCGTACGACTCCTTTGACATCGTGTCCGTCACGAGATCAGAGAACGCAGTAACGAAGCTCTTATCACACACAAGCAGTTCGAATGGCCTCTTCTTTCCCTTCCTAGCAAATGCTGCGGTATAATCACACTCTGTGTATGCGTGGAAACCAGGCAAGGCTGCACAATATTCCGGACCAATCGCAGATGCTATCGACGAAACGTCTATATATATCTGCGATTACCGCGCCCTGGCGTGCCGACCTCTGTTCAGATACTTGAAGTGACTCGATGAATGTGAATATTATAGCACGCCGTTGGCTTTGTGCATGGATATGATTTCAGCGGGTCTGCGCCCAGCCATGCCCCATGTTTATTTACATGATCACAATTTACATCGCATGCCTTTTCTAAGTTTTGAGTCACGTGAAAATTAAACTATTAAATATTGCGGTGTGAATTTCTGTCATGTCACGTTAAGCCGAAACTCATGATTCATGTTAAATCGTGTCTTGATAAATAGCCTGAGTACCGGTATTCAAAGATGTTGACCATAGACATCGTTGATGATCTCTATGGCCAACCAAATTGACATTTAATAGTCTAGACAATTTCGCTTAAGTGCAGTAACTTAAGGAATATTCATTATTGTGCTTAAGCACAATTAGAGATACTTTATTGCATTTAAGCTTAACGCTTGAGCGCAATTACATCCATATTGCGCTTAAACACAATTATTATCTCCCTCATGAGATCACCCCTCTGCAAATAGTAGATTTATCCTATATTTGTTCCACCCATTTTACCATGGACTACACCACTTGAATTATAGGGAGTTTATGTAATGTGGCTAATTGCGCTTAAGCGCAATATTGCCAATAAGGAATAAGAATATTCCTTATTGCGCTTTAGCGCAAATATATATTCTCCTTAATATGAAATTACTTATTGTGCTTTATAAGCGCAATTAGAATATTCCTTATTGTGCTTAAGCGCAATTAAATATTTCCTTATTGCGCTTAAGCACAATAGCACAATTAGTTCTTATTGCGCTTAATTAAAAAAAATGTTATAATTGTATTGTAACTATTGTCATTGTCCTTATTCCCCATACATCATGTGCACATATATTATGATATACTAGTACTATTAGTACTAATAGTACTCGTAGTAGTTAATACCACACTACTGTCAATATTCTAACATGTTTAGTTTCAAAATCATAATGTTAATTGTTATTACTATTTGATGTCTACTGTGTTGTACATGTACATCTGTCATCAATTAAAAACCTGAGATTTTTATAATGTGTTGAATTTAGTTTAAACTTTAAAATTTCAATACCACTCAGGACAGTGGGTGTTTTTCCTCAATTAATTGAATTTCTTGTTTAACCAATTTTAAGGCCGTCAGTACAGTAACCATGTTTGTCCATTTATGTTTTACTTGAGTTTATATGTGGCTCTCAGTTTATATACATGTATGTTTTAAACATTTTAAAACAACTACCTGAATAAAGCAATCAATTTCTGTGATTGTTATAATTGTAAGATCATGACAACGATGACTCGAACAAATGTCAACCAATTGTTTTAATTCTTTTCGAGAGCCATCGACGAGGCCATCTTTAATGTGCAATCCTTGTGTTCTTATTTGTTTTGTTGACTGTCATCATTAATTTCTGGCATATACAATATAAATATTCTGTGTAGTACATTGTTCATATTTGAATGTCAATCACAATGCTATGATTTTGCGTGTTTAAGGCGGGGATAGTCGATATGTATAACAAACACACTACTGCGGGAGGCAGGGCTATACGTCTCTATCGTGTCGATATAATACACTCCACCGCATTTTCTTTTAAAAACCTACCAGTCTGTGTCCAATAAATCTTCTGCGAATTCGGTCGATGCACTCACTGATATCTATATTCCCAGGGAAGCAAACGGAGGGTTGAGACAACCAGCAGCGCGATGGCGCTCTATCACTGGTTGAAACTTGTTTCTCTGATACTCATGTTACCAGTGGTTGTGCTTTCTACGATGCTGGCCGGAAAGTCGTTTCGTGTGTACCCCGACTCACTGAGCAACATAGTTACCCAAGGGAGTGTAAAGCATTCTTTTAGTAAGATTGGTTGCGCTTTAGTCTGCAGTGGTGACCCATACTGCTGTACGTACTCCTTCGATTCCGCGGATGGATCTTGTGAACACTCGAGAGGTCTGGTCAGGGATATCGGTTTGCCAAGATTTCTTTTGATCGGTAAGTCACCGGCGCGGTAGATTACATGGATACGATACGTATGTGATGTGTGACGTGGCAGATGTAAATGTTTAATGCTCATATATTAAAAACTTCAGGTCATCATCATCATCTTTATTTAGGAACGAATTAACAACCCTTCACTCATGTCATAATCAACTATTTCTTTCCAGTGTATTCAGTACTTTTTCCAGGAAAATTGTCTCCCTTTTTTCTTTCACTTCTTTTCTGAGCTTATTTATTTCTGTTATTTCGAGTTTTGTATTATTAATTTTATATGTCGTGGTTTCTCCTTGATTTTTGTCCCAATCCTATAACAGAAGAAGAGTATTTCCTCGTGGCTATTTTGAGTCATTTCTTTGATGGTAGATTTTATTTTAGCCCAATCTCCATTTTAGCATATATAGCATAGCATGATATGTTTGTGCGTGTTTTCAGAAATATTTACCAAAACAAGATTACGTTTTGTAGTGCCATTAAATGTGGTTGGTTAAAAGTCTGTTTTATTACTTACTTCTCCTTTTGATTTTAATCTAGTTGTCTCTGATTTAGTTTTTCTTCGAGATTTCAAAATTGTCTTTCCACTTTCGCCGTGATCATACCGATTTTTATTGTACTTGTCCTTTGTCGAACTCATGCTGTTCCTTATATCGTTCTATACGTTTATTTCGAATTGCTGCATGTGTGTCTCAATGTTTTTTTCGTTTTGAAATTTTGTTTATTTACATGTTGCTTGCATAACTTTATTTTTCGAATGTCCCTGAACGTTCATCTAGTTGTTCGCTGATTTTGTTTTATCCAAATTACCTACGTAATGCGCTAAACATTTGAGAATGTCCAGTTTGGACTCCAGATTTCCTAATCTCCTAGATCGTTTTACGTTATCATCTGCACCCATGTCACTAGATGCTTATTAGGGACATGGTAGGAAAATATAAACAAAAAATTCGACTTTATAAAGTAAACATTTATAATTTTTAACTGGAAATTTGACTCTATATCTCAAAATTTGGACGTACCATGATGTCAGAATTTTGACTTTTAAATTCACAATTTCGACTTGATAAAGTAACACGCGGAGGGGTGTGACTAAACACAGCGCAGACCAGACCGTACAGGCCTTTATGTGTGATTTTAGTGGTAAGAACAGTACGAAAACACGCCCATACTTTGAAAGTTAAAACTTTGAGGTGAAAGGTAAAAAGTAAAAAGAAATTGACTTTATAAAGTCGCAATTTGGAATTTGAAGGTAAACAATTGCCTTTATTTATGTTTTACCGTGTCCCTAATACGCTTCCGTACTTACATTGCCAGTTCAAACGTGTACTTGGATTCAATTTCCCCAAAAGTCAACAAAAAGTTCTGAACACATGATTTCTGCAATGACTTTACAACCTGCGTGCGGCGTGTGAATCTATAATTTGACCAAACCAAATGGAAAGTAAAACAGCCATTATATATTAATTATTACATGTAATTGAAATAGGGGCCCGCGAATCATAGATTTTTGTTCGAATCGAATCTCGAATAGAATATTCGAAAATTTTCGAATCAAATCAAATCTCGAATCGAATATTCGAAAATTTTCGAATCAAATCAAATATCGAACCTCGAATCCCTGAAATCCAAATGTTGACATCATCAATATTTACTTCGAAATTTCCCGCAAAAGAAACGAGGAACATGTAAATACAAAACCATATTTACTTATTGTTCGTATATAAAGTTCAATTCTGAGGAACTTGACATTTGTCTAACTGACTTTATTCCCGAATTAGCGATAGAATCAATCAATAATGACAATCACCAGTGGGGTTTGTCACAGAAAGACGTGAAGACACACGTGATTTTACAAGATATGAGGCATATACGTACCATAGACTTGCGTTCGAAACACTTAAGTTGTAGTCGTACACGATTATGTATTCAATACAAGAGCACCCCGTGTACGTGGTATCGCCAAACCCGAGGGTCTCACAAAACCTGACCACGCAGTTTTTATAAATGAACATATCTTCTCTCAAATGAATCTATATATTTCCCAGTTAAATGGTGATATCCACTATTCAAAACATAAATTCGCAAAGCGGAATGTTCCCTCACTGGGATAGCGACCATAGCTTGCTCTCACCCCGATAAATTTAATTTAATAGCCATTTCCGATTTTATCATAAATAGTAGACACTTTTTGACGTTAGGTAGTTCGTTTGAAACATAATTATCAGCCATAGATGGCGGATAATGCGTGTATCATAGAAAAATATGTTTAATTAACCATAACGTTGTCTAGCCTGCAGAGTTGTTCACAACAATACTATCGCATGGGTTTCTACTAACTCTTCAATTGTAATAGATAACACATATGAACATTCAAAAATTAACATAGAGCACCGACCGACAAATTATAGGCTCTCAGTCTCGCTGGTCAATAAATGAAAATAAAATAAACGTTTTTATTTTTAATGGAATATGTAGCGTTCGCGGTGGTAAGGCTGTAAAAATATGCACATTCGTTGAAACTATTATATTGTCTAGTGAGCAGAAAGAATGTAAAAACATTGTAAGATTTTATGCCTATAGTGCCCTATACCAATCATAAATATCGCGTACATAGCATGTTATCTGCAAGATATACGCCGTGTTATATAACAAAACGTCATTTTATGTAACATACATTGGCTTTTGTTTACATAACAATGTGCAGCTCTTGGCGATAGCATGCTATCTGCGCGATATTTATGATTGACTATAAGAACAAAATAATTATCATATTCTTTCTGATTATGGTGATGCTAAGTTGTGGACGAGAGGTGCCACTGATGTGGTACGACATTCACTATGTACGTTTTAGACTTCAAATTTGTGCGAGATCCGGAAATGCCGCGATAAGTAACCATCTGCGTTGGTTATCGGGAAACAATCTGTCGCACATATGTCGTTTGAAAACCAAAGCACAGTATTCCAAATTTCGAATACAACGATATCGAATCGAAGCTTATACTCTTGCTCAAAAGTATGCTCATAAATGGTATATCGAAATGGATTCACAAAACTTCATTCTTATACATTTTTTGTCGGAGTGATTGCCATTTTATTTATCGCGATTAAGTCGATAAAGAAGTATTTGTTTACAAATGGGCGTACTTCAGACGTTATCATATTGATGTTTCTTTTTTTATTTTAAATATTTGTATTGGGATCAAAACATGAACATCATTTACACATACGTTCGCTAAAATAAAAGACGACAAACGGGTATTGCATATACATGTAGATGTATAAATACATCTAGTGGGTTAGACTAAGATTTTGAGGACACCTGGTTATCATATCTCCATGAAGATAGAGATGTTTTAAAGAACTGTCCAGGTGCTCCTCCGTTCATGGTGCTATACTGGCTAATTATTCTCAGACAGTTTAAAATAAATATTGCTATATATCAGCTGCATATGCCGGAAACAGCGATAGTTTTTTTTATGTTAGGCTCTGTGTCTGTTCTAAAAATATTAAAGAAATCTTCTGTATCGTGCATACATACCATTGTTAGATGCCAGTATTGGAGGATTCTGAAAAGTGATCTGCTACTGTCTGTGATATCTTTTATCTCAGAATAAACTATATGTGACTGCACACTGTTATCATAATTTTGAGCAGGCCATCTACACATCTCCGTCTCTCTTGACAGTTTGTATCTATGTGTGTGGAAAATATCTTGAACTAGAATGCACTCACTGGAGCTGCCTATACTTGCGCCCATCACACATTTGGCATGTTGTGTGGTGTCTTGCCAACAATAGTTTGAACCACGGGTGCTGGCCCCTCGTTTGAGAGATCGATAACAAAAATCTAGATATCAAATCTCTGTTCATCCATCGCTGAAATAGTTGTGTGTACGACATAATATCCCTGTTATGATGATATGGACCCCAGTTGGCTGCATATTAGGAATGATAACTATATCCGATCTAATTACAGGTGAGACATATTGGTAGTGTTTTTTACCTGTTAACCAACTATCAGATTTAGGCCACTCCGATGCATGGTGTATTATCTACATGTATAATACGTGAGGTCCTTGATGGGGATAGCTTCAGTCTTGAATGTTAAAGTGACACACTGCGCTCGCTGAACGAAGTCTCTCCATGTGAACGATGTATTATCTACATGTATATCACGTGATGACCTCGATGAACGATGGGCAGCTTCCGCCCTGAATATTAAAGGGACAAAATGCACTCAGTATTTGAATATTAAAGGGACAATAGGCTCTCACGGGGGATGATTGTTAAAGTGACACAAGGCACTCACTATGGATGAATGTTAAAATGACACTAGGCACTCACTGTGGGATAATTGATAAAGTGACATTCGCATTGAAAACTTTGAAAACTTCAAACGCGTTGACGTGCGCGTTACTAGGACTGACCCGCAGTGTATAAGGGTATACGTCTTGGATGGTAATTTGGCGCCTATAAAAATTACTAAGTTTTTTGAAATTTGTGAATTTTTTGAAATTTTTGAAGTTTTTGAAATTTTTGAAGTTTTTGAAATTTTTGAAGTTTTTGAAATTTTTGAAATTTTTGAAGTTTTTGAAAATTTTCATATTAGCGCATGTACAGTCTTTACATTTTGTACTTCCGGTATGACATAACATATTCCCGGAAGGACAGACAACAGACAAAGATCCGCACCGAAAACATTACTTGCGTCCAGCATGGACTGGCGCAAGTAATGAGACAGACTAAATTGTGTTATAATAGATGAGCCATTCTAACATACCATCATCCTCTAACGGTTCGAGGTCCCTCATTGTGCAATAATATATGTATCTATTAATTAGACTGATACATAATTATACTTTTAATGCACTCTTCTATGAATCTGTTTTGCGAGCTCACTGTATGAATGCCATGATTCCCGTCCCCATATAAATGTGCCAGCTGAGAAGATATAATTGTTCAAGTAACCTATTTATCAATGGTGGTACCCCTCCTCTTTCCACCCCTAAGCCAAATGACACCAATTGTGGCTTATTTAACCCACATGATTTGATTCATCATATCATTGGCGAACAACATGTATGGCTATGGTGGAAATAAGTAATAAATATAATTGTATCAGCTTGTTGTGTCCCTCCCCTCCCCATTCATGGCTCTAGCGGCGTCACTTAAATATATGGAAACTACCCTAGAAATTTAGTTATCAGTTTTGGTTCCTCTCCCCCCTTTGTGACTCGAACGGCGTCACATAATGGAAATGATTATGTATAAGATATATGTATTTCATCATTTTTGCTGCCCCTCCCACTTTTCTGCCACTACCACAAACAGAGTCACTTTAGATGATGCTAACCCGCACCGTTATCTTTAAGTTACCACTATTATACCCCTTTGGTCCCTCGTGCAGATTTATAGAGTACAGACAGACATTCGCAAATACAGGCACCAAATGTGGCGTCTTTAACCCACACGAATTGATTCCTCGTATCATTGGAGAAGAACGGGTGAATATGTGAATGTGGTGGACATTGGCGCTAAACGTATTTTTGATAGTGTTGGTGACCCTCCCCTCCCTATCCCTGATTGAAGCGATTCCACATTTGACATATTTAAACCATTCAATTAGATTTATTATGAAGATGAATATATATACAATTGGTTGGAAATAAGCGACTAAACAAATTCGTATCAAATTTAGTGCCCCCATCTCTCATCCAAAAGTCACTAATTTGGCGTATTAAACGACACCTCATATCAAGGAGAAGAATATGTATCAATTTGTAGAAATCAGCGCTAAAATATGTTTTCTAACAATGTTTCTGTCCTTCTCCCCTCCATGCATACCTCACTCAAACGGCCCAACTTTTGACATATTGATATCACACAATTAGACACTTGTAGATGATTATGTAGATCATGTAGATGATTATGTGTACGTTTCTCATCCAAACGACACCAATATGGCGTTTTTAAATCACACGATTAGATTCATCGTATCATGGAGAAAATGTGTATCAGTTCAGTGGAAATCGAGGCTAAACATAGTATTATCAATTTTGGTGGCCGTCTCCCCTTCAGTCCCCCACTGACGCCAATTTTGACAGCTTTGCGCACCGTTAGATATAGACTCCTGATATCAGATGTAGATATAGATTTTGTGAGGGGAAAGAATTGTCGTTATAGTACTGCAGCATACATTGGTTATAAGGGATGATGTTTTTCCTTAAAATTGATAGCTTAAATTGAAATATTCGAAAATTCACGAAGTTCTTAACCAAATAGAACTCATAAAAGCAAAGATTGGTCCCTTTTTAACCTGCCATGATTATGCTGGGTAAGCCTGCTATAGCATATGGAACAATGGGACTAGAACTCTCCTCGCGAAACGATGTTAAGTATAAACAAGGCGCAGACTTTGATTGCTGGTGTCAGAGCCCAACCAAACGAGTACAATGTATATAGCTTTTAACGGCAAGCCAGTGTCATTCTTGAGTTGACAGAAACTGCCAGCAGTTGACGCCGTGTATGTTTTCAAATGTGAGCGATCCACTTGGCGATCCGATTTTACACATAAACTGTCATCACAAACACTTTCTGAGTACCGTGTCGACATTTCCGAGTACAGTTCACGATAACGTTTTGTTGGCCATCGATCTTGTTGGTTCATTTAGAAAAGGTCCCTCATTGTGCTCGAATATATGCGTCTCTTAAATAGAATGATGACTATACTTCTAATGCTGTCTTTAGTGTAACTGTTTTTGCTATCTCACTATAAGGATGCCCTGATTCTCGTCCCCATATAAATATGACAGCTGAGAAGATATAATTGTTCACATTACTTAATTCGGTCACCATTTGTCGAGGTTGTGAAATTTGAACGCCAAAACACTCATTAGAATGAATTATGGAGATGACTAAATATAGCTGGTGAATTTCACATTTTTATCAATGGCAGTGCCCCTACTCGCCCCAACACTGACCCAAATGACACAAATTTGGCATCTTTAAATCACCCCATTATATTCCTAGTATCAATGAACAGAATGTGTATTAATTTGGTGCAAATCGGCGCCAAAAATATTATTATAAATTTTGGTGCCTGTCTCCCCTTCAGTGCTTCCCTGACTAGAATGACGTCTCATTTGACAACTTTACGCACCGTTATATATACACTCCTGATATCAGGGAGATGGTTATATATAAGTTTGGTGGTAACCGACGACTAAACAAATTCTTATCAAATTGTGTACCCTTCCACATCTCTCATCCAAACGGCACCAAGTTGGCGTATTTGAATCACACGATTAGATTCTTTGTATCATGGAGAATGTGTATCATTTTGGTGGAAATTGGCGCTGAAAATAGTTTGATAAATTTGGTGCGCCTCCCCCTTTCGTGAATCCCTGACTCGAAGGGCGCCAATTTTGACATCTTTAAACCACACCATTTGATTCCTCATATCATGCTGATGATTATGTATAAGTTTGGTGAAAATCAGCGTCATTCTTTTGCTACCCCTTCCCCTTTTCTGACCCTGGCAACAAAAGCATCAATTTATAAAATTCTAAACAAATTCGCATCACATATAGTGCCCCCATATCTTAAACAAACGTCGCCAATTTGGCGTATTTTAACCACACGATTAGACTCCTGATATCATGGAGATGATTATGTATTAGTTTGGTGGAGAAGAATTTGTATCCATCTGGAGGAAATCGGCGCTGAAAATATTTTTTAGCAATTTTGGTCTCCCTCTCCCCTTCATTGCACATTGACTCAAATGGCACCACTTATGCCATTTTTAAATCAATTTCATGCCACTTTTGACATATTTAAATCACACGCCACTTCCGACAGCTTTAATGCACACCGTTAAGCTCCTGATGTCACGAAGGTGATAATGTATAAGTTTGGTGATAATCGGCGACTGAATATATTCTTATCAAATTAAGTGCCCCCTTCAATCTTTCAACCAAACGGCACCAATTTGGCGTCTTTAAATCACATGGTTATATTTCTCGTGTCATGGAGAAGAATTTGTATCAATTTGGTGGAATTTGGCGCCAAAAGGTTTGATACCCTTCTCCCATTCCATGCACCCCTCCCTGACTCAAAAGGCGCTACTTTTGCCATCTTTATATCACACGATTAAATTTCTCGTATCATGGAGAAGAATGTATATCAATTTGGTGGAAATCTGCGCTAAAAAGTTTTACCAATGTTTGTGCCCCTCTCCCCGTCCGTGCACCCCAGACTAAAATGGCGCCAATATTGCCATATTTAAATCAGAAGATTAAATTTCTTGTATCATGGAAAAGAATTGGTATAAATTTGGTGGAAATCGCCGGTAAAAAGTTAATTTTGGTGCCCATCTCCATTCCGTGCATGACTCAAATGGCGCCACTTTTGCTATCTTGAAATCACACGATAAGATTCATGGTATCATGGAGAACAATGTGTATCAATTTTGTGGAAATCGGCGCTAAACAGGTTTATCAATTATTGTACCCCTCTCCCCGTCC
This sequence comes from Siphonodentalium dalli, assembly GCA_032622095.1. Lineage (NCBI taxonomy): Eukaryota > Metazoa > Mollusca > Scaphopoda > Gadilida > Siphonodentaliidae > Siphonodentalium > Siphonodentalium dalli. The sequence continues at coordinate 208,550,586 of CP136065.1, forward strand.
GTGTAGCCCTGACTCAAATAGCGCCACTTTTGACATGTATAAGCCACACCATTATATTCCTCATATCATGGAGATGATTATGTATAAGTTTGGTAACAATTTTTTGTTCTGCCCCTACCCATGTTGTGCCCCTGACAACAACAGCGTCACTTTAGAACATTCTAACCCACACCATTATCTTTCTCGTAAACAGGTACCCCAAACCCAAACAGACCCACCTGTTGTTATCTAGATGGTCCCCTGTGAATTTCTATAAAACACAGACAGACATACAGACAGACATCCACAAATATATATATATATATATATATATATATATATATATATATATATATATATATATATATATATATACTAGCAGGATTACCCGGCGTTGTCCAGGTTAAAGTGATGTGAACCCCTCTGCATATTGTGGGTATATGGTGGGAATAGACGATACTCTTTTTCAAAGTGCTACACATATTTTCATAAATTATATATCCAAATAGCATCACAAAACATGATTCTAATACACACGGAATATAAGTAGTAGCTCACCTTGTCAGATCGGAGCGATTGTCATTTTGTTTATCGCGAGTAATCCGTCCCACAAATACAGAACTATTTATTTACAACTGTGTATACTTGAGATGTTATAACATGAACATCATAAACACATTAGTTCCCAAAAATAAAAGACGACAATTGGGTTTTACATAGAGATGTATCAATCAATCTAGTGGGTTTGACTAAGATTTTGAGGAAACCTGGTTATCATATCTCCATGAAGATACAGATGTTTTAAAGAAATGTCAGGTGCTCATCTGTTCATTGTGCTATATACTGGCTAATTATTCCCAGTCTAAAAGAAATGTTGCTATGGATGTATATCAGCTACATGTGCCAGACACAGAGCGATATTGTGAGTGGTTTATGCTAGGCGATGAGTCTGTTCTAAAGATATCATCTGTATATTGGGCAGATATAACCTTGTCATATGTCAGTAATGGAGGATCCTGAAAAGTCGTGTGCCACTGACTCCGTTTTCTTTTATCTTAGAAGAAATTATATTTGACGACACACTGTGACCACTGTTGTTGAATAGGCCTTCTATACATTTCCATATCTCTTGTAACTTTTTTGTGGAAACTATATTGAATGGGGCAGACTCAATTCTGTTATAATATTAACATGCGCTATTCTAATACTTTAACATCGACCATTATCTTTCTCGTAAAAAGATACCACTCTTATAACGCCTTGGTGCCACATTGATTGTATCCCGTGAAGTTATATATAGAACACATACAGACAGACATATATTTGCAAATATATCTAGGCACCAAATGTGACGTTTTTAACGCGCACGATTTGATTCCTCGTATCATTTGAGAAGAACGTGCATGGATTTGATGTTAATTGGCACTAAACATATTTCTATCAGTTGTGCTGACCCGCCCGTCCCCACAGGTATTAGGCACAAATATAATTTTTTTTTAATTTAATAAAAATCTCGGAAAGGTATCTATCTCATTTTGAGGTCAGCATTGTTCTCTACAAAAGCAACATTTTATTTTGTATTGATCTGTAATTGCAGCACTATGTGACCAAATAATCATAGTTTTCAAAAAAGTTTGGTTCGCCGTCGAATTTGAGATTAGTGAACATAGAAAAACATTTAAAGTTAATAAATCAAATTTATTTGGTTGGTACCCGAAACGTCCGTCCAATGAAAAATCAAAAAATCAAACAATCCAACCCCTAAATCACCGAAATCTATACTCCAATCATCACACTAAATAGCCCTATTGTCAAACAGACGTTGTTTCACGAAGGACAGCTAATTTGGGTGTGGTACTCAACATACATCGAGTTTAATAACGATTTTTGTCTATTTTTTCCCGTCAGTTTTACAGATTTCTTTTCGCGGGAGGCCATTTTTAAAGTGCGAAACAAACTCGAGAAACGCTGCAGTAAATGACTCCAAAATAAGATAATTTTACATCGATAAAAAAAATGTTTTATCTAATTCCTTATACAGTGGGTATTATATATCCACCGCATGATTTTTGTCATTAAGAATGCCGGATATCAATTGAAAGAGAGATATTAAAATTAATTTAATAAAGTTCAAGTTAGTTTCGCTTTCAGTTTTGCAAAATTGCCTCCCGCGAAAAGAAATCTGTAAAACTGACGAAAAAAGGACATAAATCGTTATTAAACTCGATGTATACCACCCCCGAATTAGCTGTACTTCATGAAACAACGTCTGTTTGACAATAGGGCTATTTAGTTTGATGATAATAGTATAGATTTCGGTGATTTAGGGGTACCAAAAAATAAATTTCATTGACAACTTCGAATGATTTTCTATGCTCACTTGTTTAAAGTACGACGAAAGCTAAACTTTAACCAAAAATATGATTACTTGGGCACATAATGCTAGAATTCCAGATCAATTTGATAAACAAATTTGCTTTTGTGAGGATGATTTTTGACCTCTTATTCTCACTATCAGCCTTGATACTTACCTTTTTATATTTTATTAATTTTATTATATTATTTTTTTTGCCAAATACCCGTCCCTATTTCGGACTCAAGCGCGCCACATTTGACATCATTAAACTACACACTTAAGACTCATTGTGGAGTGAATATATATAAAATTGTTGAAAATGTTTATCAAATTTAGTGCACACCCCATACCCACACCATCTCTAACACAAACAGCACCAATATAGCGTCTTTAAATAACATGATTTGATTCCTCGTATCAATTTGGTGGAAACTGGCGCTAAAATGATTTTTATCAATGTTGGTGCCCTTCTCCCTTTCAGTGCACATCTGACTCGAATGACTCCACTTTTGACAGCTTTAATCCACCCCATAGACTTGTGACAGCTTGTGGCATCCTTAAACCACACAATTAGACTCCTGATATAATGGAGATGATTATTGATAAGTTTGGTAAACCAATTTTGATCAAAGGTAGTGCCCACTAGCTCCATCTCTCACCCAAACAGCACCATCATGGCGTCTTTAAATCACACGATCAGACCCCTCGTATTATGTATAAGAATGCGTATCACTTTGGTGGAAATTGGCGCTAAAATTATTGCGTATCACTTTTGGTGCCCCTCTGCCTTTCAGTTCAACCCAGGCTCGAATGACGCCACTTTAGACAGATTTAAGCCACACACCATTAGACAACTCATACCATGGGGATGATATTGTATACGTGTGGTGGCAATCGGCGACTTAACCCAATATTATCAAATTGAGTGCCCCGCCCACAATCTTTCATCCGAACGACAGCAATTTGGAGTCTTTAAATCGCACAATTAGATTCCTTGCATCATGGAGAAGAATATATATCAATTTGGTGAAAATCGGCGTTAAAATTAGTTTTATCATTTTTGGTGCCCCTCTCCCCTTCCGTGCACCCCTGGTGAGAATGGCGCCACGTTTGACATATTTAAACAACACCATTAGATTCCTCATATCATGGGAATGATTATATAAAAGTTTCGTGGCAATCGGCGACAAACATTTGTTCTACTCCTCCCCCTTTTCTGCCCCTGACAACGGCGTCACTTTATAAAATTATAACCCGCATCATTATCTTTCTTGTAAAAAGTTACCCCTAGTAGACCGTTTGGTGCCATCTAGATGGTCCCTCGGCGCTAAACTTAGTTTATCAATTTTGGTGCCCCTCTCCCATTCTGTGCATTCCTGACTCGAACAGCGCCAGTCTTGACATATTTAAACCACATCATCAGATTCCTTATATCATGGGGGTGATTATTTATCAGTTTCGTGGCAATCGGCGACAAATTTTTGTTCCCCCCCCCCCCCCCCCCGCCTCCAGCCACTGAGAACAACGGCGTCACTTTAGAAAATCCTAACCCTCGTCATTATCTTTCTCGTAAAAAGTTACTCCTAGTAGACCCTTTGGTGTCATCTAGATGATCCCCTGTGAATTTCTATAGAACACAAACAGACAGACAGACATCCGCAAATATAATTTAATATATATATATACATCGCTGTGTTGGCCGATATAACACAAAATACCGATATTCGCACAATTAATACTTTGATCAAACTTACCGCATGGTATCGGCTGTTTATTTTTTTATTTTTCAACCGGGGTGCGACACCCTCACTTTATTCATGCCAGGTCAGGAATATACCAAACATGCAGGGACGCTTTTCATTGTTTCATATTGAAGATAAAGGGGGTCCGATATTGTCTAAATGTTATATGAAGACTTTCCGTTGCATATAAAGTCCGTATAACTCTATATCACGTATTTATCTACCAATTTTGACTAGAAACTTTCAATTCAAACTTCCAAACTTAGTGCTATCTGGTGGGGGGGGGGGGCGCACATATTCTATTATTTTATACAAATTTATTTGGCCAGAAACAATACTAAAAACCAACCCATGCTTTCCACGGTTTCATCTCTGTTCGATATATTATTGTACCATACCTCAAATTATAGATAGTATCGCTAATCTGTGTGATAACTTGAAAACAAAATGTTTGTTAATTATCGATACCTTTTGAGTATATAAGGTGTGTTTAATGGTATCTTGTATATTTATTTCCCTTCTACTAAACTTTATCTCCGAGAAATAACAAAGAATTCTTTTAATTTCAGAAATATCATAATTATTTTCATTTAGAAAGACAACCCGCCCGCGAGTTATTTTCAATATTTGATAATTTACCTGTTGATCAAATAATTCTTAAATTGATGTGAGTTAAATGACTTTAACCAGGTAAAACTATAACACTATCTCTAATATTCTTCATTGTAATATATGGGGAAACGTGACACAAATAACACTACCAACCATAGAGCCAAGACAATAATCTATTTGATGGTGTGAAATTATTAATTATTCTAGCAGTCCTTGGTACCTGAAATGAAATGAAATGAAATAAATATTTAACTTCTGTAACGTATTAAAGCCACATGGCAATTTGCGCTTCAAAATAAACCTAATAATATCGCTTTTGAATTTTTCTCGGTATCGAAATATAGGATGATAAATATATATGTTCCAGAAATACGCATTGATATGGGGGGGGGGGGGTAATACAAAACCTGGCAGGAATTTTGTTAACTAAAGACCTTTTGTGCCCAAATTTGGCATGTATAAGAGTTTCATGTATAACTACACTTAGACATGACTATGATGTCACTCATTTGTTCATCGAGTCCAGTTTATAGGATACTGGACGTTTATTGCCGAGATTGTACATAATTTTAGGAACAAACTATCCATTATCTTAATGCGCTCAATATCCAAATTAATTAACAGTTATTTTACTGTGAACCATTTAATTTTATATGACTTGCATGTATGATACCATCCATCATGTTCGATTGATTTCTAGAAACATAACCGAAGGGATATACCTAAACCTGAATCAACGAGAGTGCCAAATCTCCTATTATAGGTTTACCGTGCGCACCAATCAGTCATTCAATTTACAATTCTCCGCCAAATCCGAAATATGCCGAATAAATACCTTAATATAAGTGCCGAAATGTAAGGGCAAAACTCGGTGGATATTCGTTAATTCTATTTCACTATAGAATCACTTCCGGGGTCAACTGAGATAGCATCACTGCGCATGTGTCCACGACAACACCTCATTGTTTTCGCTGCAAGCGTCGTGTGAAGACGCATTCTTATTACGCCACCTAGTGTGGTGTTTCTAGCATTTGGTTTTTTTATATCGCATGGAGTACAGGGCGAATGTATTCTTGGAGATTGTTTGTACCTTACTCAATCGTACCTATATAATCACGTAGATGCCGAAATTGTAAAGTTAACGTCAGCGGTGTATAATACGTTTATGAAAATATGATAAATCCTATCGATAGAGTCAGGACAGGCTCAAATTGTAAACTTAAAGTCACCGGTGTAATAATATGTTGTTGAAAATATAAATAATCTGATAGCCTGAAAATATTGTATAACCTATTGGGAGCCCATAATAAATGGGAATAACCTATTGGGAGCCCCTGCATGTAGTGAACTGAATTGTGGGTATTTTATGGAGATTGTTTGTACCTTACTGAATCGTACCGATATAATCACGTAGATGCCGAAGTTGTAAAGTTAACGCCACTGGTGTATAATATGTTTATGATAAATCGTATCGATAGAGTGAGGACAGGCTCAAATTGTAAACTTAAAGTCGAAAATATAAATAATCTGATAGCCTGAAAATATTGTATAACCTGTTGGGAGCCCCTGGTGTAGTGAACTGAATTATGGGTAATTTTAATTGGAGTGCGCATGTCTGTTTTTTTTGTAGTAACGGCCATCTTTTATTTTCTGTAATTATGGTAAGAGTTTATGGTTTAATTTATTTATTATTTAAGTTTGTTTCAATTTTTTAATGGTTTTATGTTAACCCGATAATTTGTATTTTGTAAAGAATAAAATTGTTTGAAGAAAAATGGCGAATTTCCAAATTTCCGGCTTCGGATGCTGTTCTGAGTGTCAGCTCGAATAATATATAACCCATTGGGAGCCCCTGATGTATTCTTGTTTGTACCTTACTCAGTCGTACCGATAGAATCACGTAGATGCTTAAATTGTAAAGTTAACGCCACCGGTGTATAATACGTTTTTGAAAATGTGTTAAATCGTATCGATAGAGTCAGGACAGGCTGAAATTGTAAACTTAAAGTCACTTGTTGTTGAAAATATAAATAATCTGATAGACTGAAAATAATGTGTAACCCATTGAGAACCCCTGGTTTAGTGAAGTGCATTGTGGGAAGTTTAATTGTGATTCTCCTACATCTTTATTTTCTGGAATTATCACCAAGATTTCTCCACTCTATTCTGTTAAAATGTACCCTGATCGGTCATATTCTTTTGATAATTCTATCTAAATACATCTTAGCTACTATTCGGATCTGCTGTCCCGGTCGAAGAAGGTTTAGTTTGACCAAAACGGCTATTGACAAAAGTTTGTTTACAAAAATTGAGCATACTCAATGACCCGTAGGCCGTACACGCTGTAAATTTGTTATCGAAAACAAATTCAATTTCTTCCATCTAAAACCTAATTACGCGCTGAACTCTGTCATTTTAAGAATATAGTAGTATTATACACATACACACCAAGTTTCAGCTCAAAATTTTGAAAAATGACAGTTTTATAGACATAAATTGATTTTAATGGCAACCAAACCCATGTTAAATTTTATCATCGAAAAAAAAAAATCATTTCTTCGATCTAGGAAATAATTACGTGTTGTACCCTGTCATATTTGACCGGTTCTACCTGATAATTGTGTGACAGTACAGTCGCGTTACTTTATATGTCAACATTGGTCATTATCACTCGACAAATTTATTTCGGTCTATCGTATCAACCCCTATTTCCCCCGCGTAGCCTGACTAAGTGTCAACATTGGTCTTTATTGCTCCACTAATTTGTATCGTTTCATCGGTATGAATTCCATATCCAATTATCCACATATAACCAACCCAACCTCTAATCCCGGTCCAATTTATTTATATCTTTCATCGGTATATAGTCATGTTACGTAATATTTTATCTCGTGATACTTGTACTTATATGTCTATGGTATTACTATAGTATGCCGTATATGTATATCAATTGCTATTCCTTTCTATATAATCCTGGTGCCAACTATAGAGATAATTTCAGACCCCCCCCCCCCCCTCGGGTGCGTCGAAATACCAAGCAGTACCAAGCAGAACCAAGCAGAAGAAAACTAAGGCGGAAAATGACACTTAAAGCATGTTTTGTGGTGTATAATGAAGAAATAAACCATAATAATGCAACATGACGTGGTTTTATTTGAATTTTGATGACACAGCGAGCGTAAAACTAGAAAACAGTGGGGCGATCGCGAAAAACTTCAGCTTGGTATTTCGTCGTTTACAGGTACTGCTTGGTTTATCATCCATGTCTCACGTCGAACGTAAAGCTTTTTTGATTTTTCAGAAAGTACATAATTACCAGCACCATATAGCGCACTTCTGACTTCGCGACGTTGATCTTGTACTATGTCATACAGTCGGTCCGTCAAATCAGGCAATTTTAAAACTTTCCACTCGTTTTCCAACTTAATTACATTGTTCATGCTTTCACAATTATTGTTTGTCCACAGGCGAGGAATAACAGATTGGTGACTTAGTCTGGGAAGAAACACTTTCGCTTTCAATTTTGGAAATAACGTTACGTCTTTGTCAAATATGTGTTAGTTCTGTAAAGATGTAGAAAATCAGTCTATATATTTCGTCATAAGTCTCTCTGTCATCTATCGTCAACCGTCCTTTGTCTGTGCCAAAAATTTTATTGATAATTTTGTTAACCGTCTTGTCATTTTCTGTCTTTCCTAAATTATATTTTCGGTAAGCCAGAGTAAGCCGCGATCGCACATCGATAATTAATCAGCAGCAAAGGCTCTATCGCAGTACCTGTAAATGACGAAATACCAAGCTGAAGTTTTTCGCGATCGCCGCACTGTTTTTTAGTTTTACGCTCGCTGTGTCATCAAAAGTCAAATAAAACCACGTCATATGTTGCATTATTATGGTTTATTTCTCCATTATACACCACAAAACATGCTTTAAGTGTAATTTTCCGCCTTAATTTTCTTCAGCTTGGTTCTGCTTGGTACTGCTTGGTATTTCGACGTTCCGCCCCCCTCTACCTGATAATTGTGTGACAGTACAGTCGCGTTACTTTATACATCAACATTGGTCATTATCACTCGACAAATTTATTTCGGTCTATCGTATCAACCCCTATTTCCCCCGCGTAGCCTGACTAAGTGTCAACATTGGTCTTTATCGCTCCACTAATTTGTATCGTTTCATCGGTATGAATTCCATATCCAATTATCCACATATAACCAACCCAACCTCTAATCCCGGTCCAATTTATTTATTTCTTTCATCGGTATATAGTCATGTTACGTAATATTTTATCTCGTTATACTTGTACTTATATGTCTATGGTATTACTATAGTATGCCGTATATGTATATCAATTGCTATTCCTTTCTATATAATCCTGGTGCCAACTATAGAGATAATTTCAGACCCCCCCCCCCCCCAATTTTATATAATTGCTGCTTTAGTACAGTCGATCACGATGCATTACATGGCAACATCGATCCACTAATTTATGTCAGTTCATCAACTTCATCGGTACAAACCCCTTTTTTCTCCGAGTCCATATAACCAACCCAACATCTTATAGAACTCCATAAATGACTATTCTGGCACTATATAGAGATGACTAAGATTCTGACACCCCCCTATTTTATAGCCTTGTTGCAACAGTAGAGTTGATATGCATGATATGTCAACATTGGTCGTTATTGCTCTACAAATTTATATCGGTTCAACCCTTAGTTCCCTGTATCGCCCACCCCTCTCTCAATTTATTTTTTCATTTGTATTATAGTCTCGTCACATACACATTTTATCTTTTGTAACTTTTGCTTCAACGCGTCGAGATCCGCTGCAGACAATACAAAACTGACAACATTTTGAAATGTAAGCAGGCTTCAAACTCATCTTATCCAAGAAAAACTCCGGTTACATAAAAAATTTGTGTATAAGGTGTACGCGCATTTGTTGCGTTAAAAACCAAAGGTCCCAAGTCAAGGTCCAAATCCCCAACACACTGATGTGAGGTTTAACTCCATCTACATACAGTAATGTCCAAAGTAATTGATCACTTAACCACAGCAAAATTGTGTGTATTTTTTCATGATTCTAAATCCTGAAAAATTACCCATAATTATGCTGTGGTTAAAGGGTCAATTACTTTGGGCATTACTGTAACCAATATTAGGATTTGAGGTTTAATGATAACTCAATCATCATACAGTAATGTTCAAAGCAATTGACCACTTAACCACAGCAGAATAATGGGTAATTTGAGGATTGTAAATGCTGAAAAAATACATAATTCTGCTGTGGTTAAGTGGTCAATTACTTTGGGCATTACTGTAACCAATATAAGGATTTGAGGTTTAATGATAACTCAATCCTCATACAGTAATGTCCAAAGTAATTGACCACTTGACCACAGCAAAATTATTGGTAAATTTTCAGGAGAGATCCGCTGCAGACAATACAAAACTGACAACATTTTGAAATTTAAGCAGGCTTCAAACTCATCTTATCCAAGAAAAACTCTGGTTACATAAAAAATTTGTGTATAAGGTGTACGCGCATTTGTTGCGTTAAAAACCAAAGGTCCCAAGTCAAGGTCCAAATCCCCAACACACTGATGTGAGGTTTAACTCCATCTACATACAGTAATGTCCAAAGTAATTCATCACTTAACCACAGCAAAATTGTGTGTATTTTTTCATGATTCTAAATCCTGAAAAATTACCCATAATTATGCTGTGGTTAAAGGGTCAATTACTTTGGGCATTACTGTAACCAATATAAGGATTTGAGGTTTAATGATAACTCAATCATCATACAGTAATGTTCAAAGCAATTGACCACTTAACCACAGCAGAATAATGGGTAATTTGAGGATTGTAAATGCTGAAAAAATACATAATTCTGCTGTGGTTAAGTGGTCAATTACTTTGGGCATTACTGTAACCAATATAAGGATTTGAGGTTTAATGATAACTCAATCCTCATACAGTAATGTCCAAAGTAATTGACCACTTGACCACAGCAAAATTATTGGTAAATTTTCAGGATTTCAAATCCTGAAAAATTACCAATAATTCTGATGTGGTTAAGTGGTCAATTACTTTCGGTATTACTGTAACCAATACAAGGATGTGAGGTTTAATGAGAACTCCATCCATATAACTAATAATTATGTGTGAAAATTAAAACAAAACAAAATAAATTCCATGATGGCGTCCAATATGGACTGCCTAATTCTGCTCCAAAACATGTATATTCAATATATGGATGTTTATTGGGGGAAACCGATTATTTCAATGATATTTTCATTAACTGGAATCAAAACCCGACTTACGGGAGCGTGCGACTGTATCTTAAGGATATGTGCCTATTTAATGAGCCAACAATTGGAATCCCAACAGAGAAGATTGGCGTGGGTCCCTTGCGCGATCTGTCCATCGAAAACTATTTAGACATCTCAAGACACGTAAGACCCAATAAGTTAATATACAGAATAGATACATCTATTGCCTGAGTGACTAATATTTATATTTGTTACAATGAGGTCAAATAGTTGCGAAGCCAGCACCACAATTCTTTCCCTCCATAGTAAATCTTAAAACAACTTCTAAAGAATTAATAATTCACCTTATATTTGGTATGAAGCGTCCTTTGTTAACTGGAGTTCAGATTTGTTAACATCACGTCACCAAGGTAATTACTTGCGAAGCCACAGCCACAACTATTTCCCTCCATAGTAATTCTCAAAACAACTTCTTAAGAACAATTGACCAGGTCAGTCGCGCAATTATTGGAAGAGCCACGGTCAATCATTTTTTTTAAACCAAATGTTACATTTAAATTATTGCTTTATTTAACCAAAACAAAAATGAGAAAATTAACTTTTACTACTTGCTAAATTTTATCTTTTAATTATTTCATTTAAATTTTAGTATTTACAGTATACTATGTCCAAGTCTTTATAATCTGTTGAGTGACCCCACAGTCGTTTACTTTGTTAGTAATAATTTGAAGGATTACTTGTTTAAACGCAATTGTTATCAAAATATTTTATGTATTTTTTATAATTTCTATTTATATGTAATACCATAATCTTGGTGGCGTTACCATTTCTGACTATGGTTTTCTTGTTCTTATGTGCTCTGCACAGTAAATACTTTTCAGAGGCTACGATTGTAGCGGCTTCTGATTTGTATTTTAGTTGACTCGGACAGTTCCTATTTATGAATGCAACAATATTTTATTGTATTTGCTTTCATTTTGACGGCCATTGAACAACAATCGGTCGCGACTGTAGCGACTTGATCATGTTGATAACGCCACGCTAGAAGTGATCGATCAGTTATTTAATGCTCCAGTTCACTGGAACTGCGAATTAGTTCGAATCAAATTTGTTCGGCTCATTCCATCGGCTGTTTACCGATCTGGGTCATGCATGCGGTTGCGATTGTAGCGACCGTGACTCTAACACCACGTGCATAGTTTTGCCATTGATCTTGATCATGGAGTAATTTTTGTTTCGCAATCTCGGTAGTTGGCCATTTTCGGTCACGCACGGGTTAGCGTTGATAAAGCTGTCTTGTCATATTGTTGACATTCAGTTCAACATGGCGGGTGCCTTTTGGCCTGATGGACTGGACTCCATTGCCTTTATATAGCGTTGGGTTCGCTAATGTGCCGATCAGGTCGAGCGTTGTTACTACAACGGCTCAAAAATGACAGGACCATCGAGTGCCAATGGGAAGCATTGTGTGCTACATGTACAGAGGTCCGATACGTTGTCCAGGATGATTGTGTGTGGCTATGCATGACTTCGCAGGTGGAATTCCATGCGCGTTTTAACGCTTCGCTAATGACGGAGGCTTTGTTGTAAACACAGCTGGTATATCCACTATATATGCGCTCGTGATTTCGATTGCAGAAATCAATGCCTTTTCCGACCTGTTCACGTATATGGAGGCTATGTTGTACATAGTCTGTGTTCATGACTTCGTCTGTGTATGTCTTAGAGTTTTTATAAAGCTTCGCATGTAGAGGTTTTTTGCATACCAACACAAATAGTCGATTCACGTGGACAGTCGGTGTTACTGTAAAAAAGATGTGGAAGTGTCACGATATAAATACGTCTGGTTTTCCGACGTCAACCAATGCTTGACCGTGTGTTCTATTGTCTGCATGGTTTACAGATCACACGTGGTTCATAAACATGCATGGGTTTTTGATGATATATAATCGACCATAGCATTCTGCGGCTCTTGTTCGCCTATACATGTATACGCTATAGTTGTGATGTGATGTGATGCATCCTAACCAACATACAAAGCTTGATTGTGCCCTCTTTTGAGGGAAAGTTGTGCTCAACTGCTTTGGGTCTGATGGACACATATTTTCTGTCATATCAATGTTGTATTACTTCAACATTTGAATCATTGACAATATTTGGGCACGCACGTTCTTCGTTAACGCATCAAGGACTGAGTTTTTAAGGAGATTATTAACATCTCTACTGACACACTGAACCATTCGTGACAGAAATATTTGGTTACATTTTCGCCACGAGACGGAATCCGATAACGTTTCCGATGTGCATTTGTGCGTGATAACGGTTTCGATGTCAATGCTCCGATACCATGATGCGCCATATCCAATGTTATGGTTGCAAAGACCAGTTATGTCGAGCTGGTGATGTCCCTGGCCGTTGTTCATCTTGAAGCGGCCATACACGAGAGAAAGGCTATGGATCATTTGATCGCCTTGCCACTGGTCACTTGTAATTGTGTTTGGCTGATTTGTGTATTTGCATACATCCGCGGACGGATCTCAGCTATCGCGTCGCAATATCGCATATGATTCTTGTCATGCCATGTCAGTTACACCTATAGGTTATTGCTGGTTTTGGCGATTACGCAAGTTGAAACACACTTTATTTCTATGAACGGTAAATGAACTCTTAGACGGTGATGGTATTGCCAATGTACCTTGGTCGACAGACGGATGGTTTTATTTTTACATTTGTTGTTGCGACCGACAACCCGGCATACTGGTACAGCGGCAGTGTACCAAAGCCTATGATCATTATATGGGGCTCAATGCCTTCACCAGTTTCAGGTGGATTTTAAAGGGCTTTATTTAGTGATGCCCGATTGTTACAATTATGACGTATTGTACTTTACGTCACGACTAGTATATCCTTATCTGTCGTTATTAATGACAGCCAATAATGTTCAGTTCGCATCGGAAGGACATTTTGTACCTAGTTATATATAATTGTGTGGTTATGGTTCACATGCTGTTCAAGAACCGATAAAACCGGTATGAAATTTGCCGGACGTTCGGTGTGAAGATTGTCATTTTTGTCATGGCTGATATTTGTGAATATGCACAAATATGCGAGGTTGGCTTTAGCGCTCATTCCATCGCATGGTTTCGTTATAGCATTAGGTAAATCGGTATTGCATCATTCACTCTCTTCCATTTCTTACTAATATGACAAAATGAGTGCATAGCACTGGTTCACTTATAAATAATTGTGCCATGGGTCAGTAACGCATGCATGCCACAGGCGTGCGATTGGCGAATATTAGTATGCTGATATCCAAACCGTAGCTGAAATCATGGTGGTTTGTTACGAATTATCCAACCTTCATGTATATATATATGCCTGCATATGACTATATGTGAGCCGGTTACGAGTATTACTTGAACTAGGCATGGTTTGGGTTCATTTTGGGATAATTCATGTTCAATTTTGACGCTCTGATTGCGTTCTTTCAAACGCCACACACGTTGCCTTGTGCTGTTGATGTCATCATATATCTATATGGTTTTCTGCCACATCAATCATGGTTGTGAGTCACTAATTTTATAAGGTGATGTCCGCATATTTGGCGGGGATGCCCCAATGTTAACGTTTTGTGTGCCACTTCATGTTTTTTTCCGTTGTGAACACGCATCATGGACATCGATAGCCTTGAAACTCCACTTGGCATACTTTAATTGTCCACCATTGGCATACTACGCATACTCAAATGTATACTACACATGTTCCTTACATACACAACACGGCCGAATGTGCATGTACATATGCAAGATATAATCGTTTGACATTGGTCATGTGGATGTTTGGGCCAAGGCAACAATTTATGCAAGTTTCTTCCGAGTTTTGAAAATACTCAGACTGAGCATGTCTCTATCTTTGATGATGGCCACGACATGGCATCTCATATACATATACCTGTCTAATTGGTATCCTTAAGGCATTCGTGTATAATCCGTGTATGTTTGGAATGCCCATAAATTGCATGCTTCGTCTCACCACTGATTTCTTAGCTTCGCTGAAATGGAGTGCATTTTCACTCATATATCTCTATTTCAATTTGATTGGGAACTTTGCTCAGCTAGCCGTTTCAGACTGCGAAATTTCCAATGGTCGCGTGTCTTGTATAGAGCCCACGCAGATGTACCTGTGTTTTTTTCGGTCTTTATAAAGTTGGGGAAATGCTCCTGATACCGTCGTTACCGCACATTATCGTGTATTACCGGCTGCACCAAAGCTAATTGTTTGGTTCGCATATCATCTGACTGGGAGACTGGGAAAGCTTCCCGAGATGAATATTAATACAATATGTCGACCAGGAACCCGAACACAACTGACAATGGGATTTGTTCTGTTACTGGTGCCTGTGAATCATTTCACCGACGTTTCTTACCTCTCGAATTTTACGAATGATTTGTTTCCGTGCGATTGAGCTACGGTGTTATATTCTCACTGCCCGGTGGGCTGTGTTGTGTATATTATCAGTCGGTGCTACCGTTGGCGATATGTCAGTGACTCGGCAATAATCCTGCCACGCCAGATTTCAAAACGTGTCTATACATGCATATGAACTGTGCAAATTTCATTCCCAGATATCGTAGTGGATGTAATTTTATTTATCAGAGGATTTCGCATTTGGCAAAATTATCGGTGAGTGAATTGTCTTTGACAATCGCCTTCAACCAGTATCTGGTACATGGGGCTGAGGCATGCGAAATTTGTGCTTTAAGTTCAAGAATATAGTCGACTGAGTAGGCCCAATAAACCTCTTGTTTTGCCAATAATTGCCAAGTGGATGGTTTTATATTGTTACCGGTATCTACTGTTCTGCTGTTCCGCTTAACTGCTTATGAGTGGTGCCTTAATTAACCTTCGGTTGGGTTGATGCATATATGTATGGTACGCACCATCATTGCCATGATGTCATATTAAACGCTGCCACTAGCGACGTTCTTGTACTGATGACCTTCCTAGATATGTTGGCGGGGCAAATGTGAGTTGACTTTGGTGGAATACTACAATATTCATGAAATGCATCTAACAATAACAATACTGCTAGCGATGTCTTGATGCTGTGCTTTGTGATTCGTATATTTCAACTTCAGGAGTTATTTTGTGTTTCATGGAGTACACCGTTTGTTCACTGTGTTGAACGCGGTTGTTTGTGTCTATAATCGATCGCTTTAAAGTCTCAGTTGACCCCGGAAGTGATTCTATAGTGAAATAGATTTAAAAATTAAACGAGGCTTCACCCGTGAAGGTGAAGTTTAATTGTGATTCTATGAAGTATAGAATCACTGGAGGGATCAACTGCCGCCCGCCCAATAACCCACCGTGGGTGTGATCCTTCCAGCTTTACTACAGATCAATAGTAGACACATGCTTCTAAGAATGAGGTGTTGTCGTGGACACATCCGCAGTGATGCTATCTCAGTTGATCCCTCCAGTGATTCTATACTTCATAGAATCACAATTAAACTTCACCTTCACGGGTGAAGCCTCGTTTAATTTTTTAATCTATCGAAGGAGCTCATTTCAGTACGTCGTGTTCATTCAACGGTCAGAAACGCAATAGTGTACTGCCTGACCATTAAGTTGACAATGGGTTAAGATGTCACCTCGTCCGTGCAACCAATGAACGAGTGGATAGGGCCAAACAAATGAAACAACTCAGGTGTCTTGACACAATTTAGAGTCAATACATTCTGATCATGCAGAGGTGACACATCACACAAATGGACTTGGCCAAGTCAGATAATAGCTTCAAGCTGTACATTATGCCAGCTAATGGAACGATCTCGGCCTGCGGCCTCGATCGACCCATTCGCTGAAATAATGTACAGTTTCAGCCATTATCCTATACAAACACCATAGGTATGTTACTGGGACCTCATATGGGCATTGGCGGAGTTGACATTACGCTATGGCATGTTGCACATGGGAGGGTGAGGTGAAACACTTCCGTCCAGACACCCTTCGACAAGAAGCTTGAAGAAATGTAAAACTGAAATAAATAAACTTGTCCTGATGTAACTATGACCTCTAAGTCTATATCATTGTGTGCATGGACAAATTAAGAACGAGAAACTGTGTCAACCAATAATGTGACCACCAATGGCTAGAAAATAACTGTCATCACCGCATCAAGCTAATCAGTAAATGATGTGCATGTCTATCAACTCATGAATAAATAGGTTCATCCATAACTTGTCATATTGACATATCGGCTCTTGTTTCCTTTGGTTTGGATGGGTAGGGGGGCTAGCCTAACTTATTTATCAATGGCTGACTCGCGATAGCATTATAATCTGTTTTAGTCGGGATGATTCGTAATAGCATTATATTACCTTCTGCATTAATTTAGTCGGGCGGTATTTGCACTTAAGCGCAATTCATTATTAAATGTGAATTTGGCCTCCCATACATTCTAGTGTAATAGTATTTTCATTCTATGTGTAGTTGTTTAGGTGGTGTGGGTATGTAAATTTGATGCATTTCTTACTAAATACGAAAATCTTCGGAATAGCGAAAATTCGGAATAGCAATACCTTCGGAATAGCGAAACTTCGGAATAGAGAACTTTTGAAATAAAGAACCTTCGAAATAGAGAACCCTACCCCCATGTTGACCTAGCATACTCTCACCACACACTGACCTGGAAACTCCAATGCATGTATCAGCCAGTATGTTAATTTATTTTCTTATTTGCCTGCATTAACCATTTTTTCAATTAAAAAAGCTTCTGAAACAGGTTTAACTGTCATAATTTCCCAGTCATATCAGTGATATCTGTAGGATTATAGACCAAAATTAGTAAAATTTGGAGAAAAAAAATTGCAGGTTTGGGGTGGTGGTTCCCCAAAAATGCCAGATGCCAAAAAAATCCGCATACCTTCCTGCAATATTTTCTTTACTACTTCCGCCCTTGTTGAAGTAAAACAAAAACCTTGAACACGGTGTTTGGGGTCCCAAACAAACAACAGTCATGTGCACGGCATGGAACAAAAAAGTTCCATGTTAGTCAATTCCTGATATGGTATAAATAAAGAGCGTTTGTTTCACTCCTGTGCGAAAATTTATATAAGCTGAAAAATGGCTGTGACAATGTCATGTATTTTTCAGGGCATGTGAAGCCGGTATATCAATATTACGTATATGTATTAACCTATCGTATACGTCCTGAACCTGGAACGAGCGATGTCCGTTTAATAGCCATTGTCTCATCTTAAAGTGATGTGAAACAGTCATGTCTGGTGATCAAATAGAAATGGAGAATAATCTTGTTCAAAGTAGTAATTTTTACAAATATTATATCCAAATTAACAATACACACCGTCATTATTATATATGAATTAGATGCAGTGACTCTCGATGACGAAATCGTTTTCGTTAGTGTATCGCCGATAGATGCGTCCCGAAACGAGTAGTAAATATTTACAATTGAGCGTAGTTCAAACGATGTTTTCTAAGGAGTGGTATGGTCGATTTGGTGCAAATATTCGGCGATGTTAGTAGAATGTTACAGTCATCCAGTTGTCATAGCGCCTGAATACTAACTTATCAGTTCACGCACCAGAACAAGCACAAAATATGTTTTTAATAAATGTTCAGATTATATATGCAACGCAGATATGAAATTCACTACTTTCCGCTAGATAGATCCAGATAAATGTGTATTGAAAATGTGTTGCAGGTCGTGTCTGCGAAACATGCGTATTGGTCTTTAAATTTTAAACCACAAACGCTCTCATAAATTGTACCACAGGTTCACCACTGGACATTGGTTACACGGTTATCGGAGAAGCCGGTTCACAATTCTACATGATGATATTCACATACAAGAGAAATCATTTTGATGCCACAAAAAAATGCGGCAATGTAAATGGACATCTTATCAAGATCGAGACAGAGGACATGTGGAACACAGCCATACAAATCATGATTGACAGCAATATGGGTGAGTATATCTGCTACACGAATGCTATATAACGAGTTTGTTTGTGTAATTCTCAGGACCGCGAACATACAGACATCATAATTTGTTCAAACATTGCGACAAATCACGCCTGGCAATTTCAGTATTCATGTGTTCTATATTCAGCAACACATTAGACTACTGAGCTACACAAACAACTCATCCCGGTTAATGCAAAAACCGGACGTCGAACAAATTTGCTTTTAAGGAGATTTTGACGTTTGAATTTCACAACCTTGAAAACTGGTGAAGCACTTGAACATGCACTTATATTACGCCAGTTATATTTATATTGGGATGAGATTCATAGTGAGCTAGCAACATTTATATATAGTTCATTCGTAATGTTGTTTGAGTTCTGTATGTTGGTGAAGAAAACGACGAATACTCGCTTCGGTGTGAGACATTTTCGAGCCAATTATGACGTAGCTTCCCGACCCTGTTTTCTGAGAAATATCAAGGTTAAGTCAGAAATTTGCAATAATTGGAACGCGTGATTTACCAGTTGAATATCCTTCTATACACACTTTTATGTTATTATACACATCACTCAAAGGGACTCAAGGTACTCATAGTGAGTAAATGTGCAATATATATATATAAGTATGTAAAACATCATCACTAAGAAGAACATGGATAAATAGAACTTTGTTCTTATATTAATTACTGAAAGTTCGTGTGTTGAAATCGTAGTCATAAACAAATTTGTCAAAATATAGTTGCAAAATGTGTAGTTACTTAAGTGTTTTCCACGCCCGAGCTATGTCAGGAGGTGGAAAGTTTAGATGGACCTACACAAAAGACTACTTCATTGTTAAGCTAGTACACCACATGAAGAAATCTATGCTATCTGAAGACCACATCACGCATCGTATAAAACAATAAATAATAAATAACAATAACAATAATTATTATTCATCCCTTTACTAACACCTTTTCTGATTAGGCAAAAGCCGCCGAGTGATAATCCGGGGAAAAAGTCATTTTGGACTCCCGAATGTCATATTGGACTCCCGGGTGTGCAATGTAACTTTTTTATCTGGACTCTGTGACGTCACGAATTAACTCGATTGCGAAATGAATTGGTGAAATTGTGATGCGCGCGCAACACTGGTGGATTTAGCAGACGTTTCACGTCCGCATTGAGTTTTTTTCTCTCTTCCGTGTTTACTTTTTCAAATCATGCTTTCTGATGATCAAAATACAGGCTTTATAGAGAATTAAGTGCCGACGTATACCAAAAATAACCTCAAAAGTTTTATTCCCAAAATTTGGATAAACATGCAGATGGATAATAAAAATGTCATTATACAATGTTGTATACAGTATGAGTTTTTCTTGTACTCGTCCATGTTGTGATGAAAAGTCATATTGGACTCGACACTGCGTGTCCCGTTTATGTGGTGCTTGCTTAACAATTAAGTAGTTTTCTGTGTAGCCCCATCTAAACTGTCCACCTCCTGCCATAACCCAGGCGTGGAAACCACTCAACACAAATAGCATATATGAGTCTGAATATGATTTTCTGAATATTTTTCAATGCTTTGACTTTTTCCAGTGTTTACCGTCAAGTTTTATTAAACTTTGGTTTCTTATTGGACTAATTGTACGTTGCTATGTAATTCCACTGTAACAGTAATGTTAACATAATAATGGTTTTGACATGCGATATATAGAGGATATGAAATGAGTGTTTCTCTCATATGATATTTATGAAACGAGTCTAAGAATTTTCAGTTTTCTCGAGCCTCCGGCGAGAGAAAACTGAAAATTCGTGACGAGTTTCATAAATATCATATGAGAGAAACACGAATTACATATTCTATTTATCATATGACACCTATAAATTGATTATGATGTCCAAAACGCACACAAATCACTAAATAGCTATATGACATCGGCAGCAAAAGGTTAATGTGACGTCACTGCATTGCACCGGAAGCCCAATTACACCTGGTGAACTAGCAGAAATAATATGCACGCGAAGATATAGTGCGCTATTCTGTTCTCAGTTTGTGACATTATATCGTATGTTTATTAGATAAATACGAATTACATATTCTATTTATCGTATAACAATGTCCAAAACTATATATTTCAAGATTATAATTGCGAGAATTTCGGCATCGCGTTGATTGACGCGCACGAATTTGACCTGCATTTAGTCAGAGATGCGGCTCGGCCCCCGGCTGCCATTCAGCCAATCAGAACACACTTTTTGTCAACAAACCAATTAAATTATCGGAAGGTGATATGAATTAGTAATTGATATGAAATTGATTTATGACATAGTTTCCAACGTAAATAATGATTGAGTCATATGATAAATCATTATTAGGAGAGTTATCAATAATAAAAATAAAAACAAAGGCTATATATTTGTTCATGTAATTATTGATACAGTTGTTTTACTCTACATCCTCCCCCCACAATTCACACATTTTCCCCGTTTTTACTATTTTTTTTCTTAAATTTTTTGACATCCAATCCCTAGTACGAAGAAAACAAACATGTTGCAGAAATGAAAACAATGTGAATGTATTTCCCTGCGTCCTATAATTATATGTGAATTGGTCTCTAACACTATATGCGGGTTTCTTCAGGGCCTTTTTTTTTTTATAAAAATTGAAGTTTGAAAGTTTTTGTTCTATGCTCTTTTAGTCCGGGAGCTAATAGGGGTACCCTTGCACACACCGGGACTTTACCCTACTCATTTTGTTCATTATTATGTTCTTCAACGTTTAAACAATGCTAACACGAAAAAGAAGTGGCCGTGTAGACTCCAGTCAAGATGGCGTGCATCGTGATCGCCGTTTCTCAGACTAGGCCCTAAGTCAGTTTGATGCATATTATAGCGGGAATATCTGGTGAAATGTATACAAATGTATACATTTTCGTGAAGTTCAGACATAATGCAAATTTTACAGACCAAAAATATAAATTTCCCATTCAAGATGGCCGCCAAAATGGCCGCAGAATGTTGAAAATATGACGTTTTTTCACTAATATCTTCTAGATCAGTTTATGCTGTTCGGAACTGGTTCAGAATTGTGACTTTATTTTGTCTTTGTTATATTAACCTATCATTGGAGCAATGAAGTATGCAATTATTGGGGTCCTAGCCCCTTCCGATCCCTCAAAAATTCGATTTTCCAGAAAGCGGTATAAAATTTCACCAAAAAAATCACATTTGGGATTCTGTTCATATTTCAACAAGAAATGAACATAACTTTGTAATTTAATTGAGGTATATCATTACCTATGAATATTCCAACTCATTGGAACCAAAATTGTTACTTTGGCTCGAAATGTCCGCCAAAATGAAAGCCAAAATATGTAAATATTAAATAGTAAATATTGCCCCAGTGTGTCCTGCAATCGATTGTAAGTTGTGGTTATGTATAAAATTGGCTATTCTGCCTTCTATACATTGAATACTAACATGTCTTATGCATCATGGTTAATTGTTACTATTGTCAACACTGACATTAGCAGAAATTATTGGATTTTTCTCTCACAAACTTGACATAGATATTAGCAAAAATTAACTTTTCAGATTTAGACCATTTTTTCAAGTAAAATGTAACTATCTTTGGTGTGAGGGTGTTTATTTATTGTTTTGGTCTATCTTAAAGTGATGTGAAACACTTCGGTAGGGTGATCAAATAGAAATTGAGAATAATCTAGCTCAAACTAGTTATTTTTTACGAACATTAACTCAAATTGACAACATACATCGCTATTCTTATATATTAATTAAATGCAATGACTCTTGATGGCGAAATAATTTGTGTTAGTTTATCGCCGATAGTTGCGTCCCGAATCGAGACCCAAATACCCAAACTATGGACAGTTATCCCATGCTAGATGAACAGTCATGTTACCCATATCTTTCTGTGCTGATGAGTAGGTGGGATTACTTCTGGAAGGCTGTACATTAAGAAAACAGCATATAAATCGGAGTATTGTCGTGGAGTTTTATCATGTAGACTGATACATTTTGAACGTTTGGTATCCCAGTGTAAGTTTGAGCTCATTACGACACCAAAATGAAAAGGACGACAATTGCAATTATGTGTATACATGCCATACACAGGTTGATACCAGGAAGCGTATATCAACTTTCTAGATAAGTCCAAAAATAATGCGGTTAGGGACCTGCTGATGCCAGCAGGTCGGATGTCTGAAAACATACCATATTCTGATTATGGCCGTTTCATGATTAAAACATAATAATTCCACCCAGCCGTCATATCTAACGACAGATGTGTTACAGTTAAATTCAAATACATCTATAGTTGTCCCACTATGCGCGACGTGAGTGGACCGTGTGTATTGCGTATCCTGATATTATATTGTGGTAGTGTTTGATGTGCAAATGGCTTAAACAAAATGGGGATCAAGACTATTGGTGTAATTTGTCGCTGTGTCTCAGAAATGACATATAGCAACAACTGCTGTGCAGACCAGAATAAGATCTACGATAACTCATCCATACCAACTCCGAATATGCTGAGCGAAATCGTTAACTGGACACGATAGCCGCAGTTTAGTATTTACTGAACAGCGTGTGTGTAATAGATGCATATGTCTTTGTACAAATGGGAGGATATGGGGACCGGTGTTGCCTGTAAATACGAATATTGAATACAGCCCGATTGATACATTAACGACATGGGTTTTACGTTTCAACCACCAAGGGCACTTGCAACAACAGCAGGTCTCCGGGTCTGAATATGACCCGTTCAGATGTAATATAACGTAGACAAGTTTACTTTTCCACCAAGTTGGAAACAACATTTGATATTTCTGAAGGTTTTCGCGTTCAAATATTGCAAATAAAGCGGTCCTTCATGGCGATCTTGTTCAACAGAAACTGCATAATTCAAACGTAGACACACAGGAGGGATTCTCATTCTGGACATGACTATTCTTATGATTATCACTGATCAGATAATTTTTCGGAAGATTCAAAATCTGAACTAAGTTGTACGACGAGCGCTGTCTTTTTCTGAATCTCATCTTCTTTGCGTTATTGGATAAAAGTCAATGAACGTGGCGATGGTGATTTAGGGTCTGGAAAAATTCACTCTGTGTTATCACGGCCGTCTTTTGTGGGTCGAAGCTATTGTACAGCAATTGTACTTTGTATATATATATAACATATTAATGGAGGCACTGACTCAGAATCAAAATCATTGCTTCAAATGTGGTTGCTTCAGTGAGTGTGAACAACTTATCAGTTCTTATCGAAGTGGTCATGTATTTATTGGATGGCACAATGAGATGTTCATTATCTCATATCTAGCTTCAAAATCGGTCCCAATTTTTGCCCAATCAAGTCGGGTGTGAACCCGCACCAACCTCGTCTAGCCCAGACTTCGATAGTGGTATCCACGACATATCCACCTCATATGTACCATCATATCTGGTAGCACTTGGAATAATATTCATTGAGAAAGAATGGAGCTTTCCACAGAGGCCACGCCCACAGCGTAGTCCCACCCAATGGCAATTTATTATAATATATTCGACCAATCAGATGCCGAGCCGGCCGCTAGCTGCGGAGATTTTTTCGACGCCATCTTTCTTCACCCTAATTTTGATATTCATGCATACATTCAGTGTTAAATTGGCTATATTCAAACAACTTTTTTTTTGTCAATTCATAATATACTGAGATTTATATTTGCGGCATGATATTATAAATCCGTGATTATAACAATGTTTTTCGTTTAGCATGACACTTGTCATAATTTTCACATTTAATGGCAAAACGAATGTATGTTCTCTGGTTTAGATATATTAGAGTTCAGTGATCTGTCTGTCTATTCTGGTCTGTATGCAATTTTTCTTCCAGAGCCCTTGATCAAACTGGTTAAAAGATCAAATTTGAACGAATCATATACATGAGTCTGTTTCAGCTAGTTAACATATAAGCAGTACTGATGTGTTCACTTCGGAAGTCGATCTCGGGTAACAGACAATATTTATGTGGATAAAGTATTTTTATCAGTGGGCGGGAGTACCGCTGTGGGTGTGGCCTCTGTGGAAAGCTCCATTGGCCTTCTATTGTCGGGTTTAAGTAATTTCATATTGATTATGTCAAATGTAACTGGCATAAATAACAATTAGGCATTCAATGTATTACTTGATTCTTCGTTTTAAACAATTCTGTTCATCTCTAAATACCTCGATTGCCACCTAGTTCAAGGGACACGGATTACTTGAGCACGAATGCTCATGAATGCAAGATTAGTCAATAATGGGCACCATTTTGGTAGCAATTTTGAATAGAATTGCACATCATGATCACCCGGTGTAACATGATACAATGAATATAATACTTTGGGTTGTGTGAGACATTAATTTAGATGGCGGCAATGACGGCGATAAAAGTGAAATATGACATATTTCACCATTTAATCTGACCACCGTATTGGCAGCCATCTTGTGGTTAGTAAGCCATTTTGTAATCCAAAAACGACATTGAATTATCGTAGACACCAAACATCTCCGCAACGCTACATTCGGCGCTTTGTGGCTTTCGAGAAGATGACAAAACATGGCTTTAGGTTATTTTTAGAGAAAAATACCTAAATTTTATCAAAGGTTTGTGCCAGGAGGTGAATTGTGTACTATTTTCACTTTATTGTTCGAGTTTGTAGATCGGGATATATACCTTAAACTATAGGTTAGCAGTTCATCAACGACCGCTGTTTTAGTTAAGCCATTTAAGCAAGTAATTGTGCGTTCTTACATATTTCCCAATTTCCATCTATATGGCGGATGCCATATTGGCAGCCATTTGGGTTAGTATGTCATTTCTTAATTCAAGGCGGAATGAAATTGCCGTATACACCAATTATCTCCACCCTTACTACATTCTTTTCTTTTTTTGCCTTCCAGAAAATAAAAAAAATCGTTATACATCATTTTTTAGGAAAAATTCTAAAATTTATTAAAATTTCGGGTCTGGGGTACATTATATATTGTTTCTACTTTAATGTTCGAGTTTGTAGACAGAAAATTATATATTATTACATTCTTTAGCAGACTTTCAACGGCCGTTGTGTTAATTAAGCTTATTGACATGTAATCGTGAGTTATGTGTGCCTTATACCACAGCACGGCACATCTTAATTTTAGGGGAGGGCTGATTTTTCTGCCTCTGATAAAAATAATGCGGCCTGCAGCGATGAGTTATATATCAAAATATAGCAAAAAATTGGCAGTAGTTTCCCATGGTATAAAACACTGCGGCATACCCATCTTACTTTGTGATTTAAAAGAAACGAAAGACAACGCTTAGCGTGAATCGTCATATTTGTCTCACCCAAAATATTATTTGACGTCACATGACGCCATGAATGCAATTCCGAGATTCAATGGTTACATGTATTACCCTACGGTGGTTATCGCCCACTCTCAGGTATCAAAAATGGACGAATATTTCTTCTCAAAATGTGTGAAAATACTAATAATGAACGATTTTTTCATCGGGTGGCTCAAGAAAACCACGCGGTGAGACAAAAGTCCGCCTATCTGACAAATCCAACATGCGGATTCCGAAAGTTTAGTATTTACGTTAACCAAAAATGTAGGTCTCATAAATTCCCTCTTGGGGCGACACTTATGTCCATATTTGCCTGGCCTATGGCCATATTATTGAAAGGAAATGGGCAGAACTTTGAGACGGAACTGAGATGAACCATAATCTGTGGCGCTATTCTGGTCCATTAGGATAACAATTGATCAACTGGATACATGGTGGATGCCAGGGAGTTACTGTATGGTCGTAGTTGATGTGAATAGGTATACAAGGATGACTATATTGTTATGAGTGGGGTGTCCATGGTGAGATGTTTAGGTATACAGGGAGTTCTGTATGGTCATGTTTGAGGTGGTATACATGGAGTAACTGTATGGTGTATGGTTGTGTTTATCGGGTACGGGTGTACCGATGTGGCTGTATGGGCATTTATGTGGTGTATGGATATAACGAGAGTAGCCACATGATCATATGTGTGTTGTTTATGTTTATATGGAGTGACTGTGAGGTCGTGGGTGGGATGTATACAGGTATACCGTGTGTGACTGCGTGACAAAATGGTCCATATCTGAAAAGTTAATTTTTGCTAATATCTATGTCAAGTTTGTGAGAGAAAAAATTCAATATTTCTGGTAATGTCAGTGGTGACAATAGTAACACTTAACCATGGTGCATCCGACATGTTAGTATTCAAAGTATAGAAGGTAGACTAGCCAACGTTATACATTAACCACAACTTGTAAGCGATTGCAAGACACGCTGGGGCAATATCTACAATTTTCCATATTTTGGCGGCCATTTTGAGCCAAAGTAACAAGTTTGCTTCAAATGAGTTGAAATATTCATAGGTAATGATATGCCTCACTTACATTACAAAGTTCTATTTTGTTGAGATATGACAAGAGTCCCAATTGTGATTTTTTGTGAAATTTTATACCGCACTTTGTAAAATCGAAATTTTGAGGGATCGGAAGGGGCTAGGACCAATAATTGCATATTTCGTTGCTCCAATGATCAGTTGATAAAAAAAAAAAGACAAAATAAAGTCACATTTCTCAAAGAGTTCCAAACAGCATAAACTGATCTAAATGATATTAGTGATAAAACGTCATATTTTCAACTTCCGGCGGTCATTTTGGCGGCCATCTTCGATGGAGAGTTTCAATTTTGACCTATGAAAGTGCCATTATGTCTTAGCTTCACGAAAATAGATACATTTGTATACATTTTACTAGATTTTCCCGCAATAATTTGCATCAAACTGACTTTGGGCCTAGTCTGAAAAACGGCAGCCATTTTGGATGGAGTCTACACGGCCACTTTTTTTTCGTGTTAACATTGCTTAAAAGTTGGAGGACATAATAAGGAACAAAATGAGTGGGATAAAGTTAAATCCCAGGGGGTGCAAGGGTACCTCTATCAGCTCCGGACTATATGCCCTGACATACTATCAAGCCTTGACATAACAAACCTAAAACCCCTTTTAATTTGTTGGGATATATCGACACTAAGACATAATTTCTATGTGCGCTGATTTATTCTATCCTCTGGTTGAAACATTTACAAAATAGCAATGTACATAGTTATTCGTAAATTCTAACCAAAATAGTTATTCGTAAGTTCTAGCCAACACCATTATCTTCCTCGTAAAAAGTTATCCCCGTTAGACCCCTGTGGTGTCATCTAGATGGTCCCACGTGAATTTCTATAGAACACATACAGACAGAGAGACATTCGCAAATATAGATATAGATATCACTTTGAAATATCTCTGTGTTGTATCGCTGCATTAGATCCGGTAAAGCTGACACCTTGTCGCAAATGCAATAACCGATTGGAGGCACATATATACAGACAACAATCACCCCCTGTGAACCGGTCCTGCACAGCGAGGTCGCAGTGGTTGTGGTCCTGGTCGCAGGGCACAGTTCTGGTAGCCAATTGTAAACAAATACCACACACAGAAGGAAGAAACACACGGCGCGGACATACCATCAATATTACAGCACATGTGACCGACCGAATGGACTACTAAAGAACATATACATGATATATTGCGTTTGTATTAACACCCATTTATATATAATGTTGATTTTCAATAATTTATGTATTTGTAACCCATTTTTTAACAAGGAAATACTGATTATCTTTGAAAAAAAATAATATATTAAAATAGACGTCTAATATTTCATTAGTAATTGTTCTCAGATACTTGTATTCTGAACGGCGAGTAATACAATTTGAGTTAACTGCTCTATTTTCTTACATAAAGAAGCAGTTGAATGGTCCTGTTCGCAGTGGTTATGGGTACTGTCCGCAGTTGTTGCAATATATGAAGTGGTAACGACCGCAGGTGGTTTTGCACCTAGTGAAGATAATGAAATATCTCATTTCGTGTTCTTCTAAAACTGACTTACGCTCTTTTCATTTGCAGAACTGACTCACGTAATGTATATATACGAATGCTAATATTGTTCAACTAAATTTAAGCAATTCGATGGTGTAATACAACATTTGTGTATGCGCCACCGGGAGAATGAAGTTAAGATTAGGCGCCGATTTTCTGAGGACGGAATGGAGTTTTATCGTACAAAAACTATTCCTGGCCTCATACCGCTACTTCTTGATTCGTCTGGGAAACGAATTGTTGCGAATAATAACACAGAGACCGTTTGCGTTTCAATAGATGTGTCCAATGACACTAAACGTCTTAAGCTGGTGTGAAAAAACAATCAGACGCCACATCCAATGTCTCTAATTTCGCAGATACACGTATACCTGGATGTGAGCACACACAACACCGAGATCAGAGAGACAAATACATGTAACGTTGGCCACGCGACGAAAGAGAGCCAAACAAATGAAATATTCTTATTTGAAATGAACAATTTATCGGACTACGAACGATAACTATGCGAGGATATAACCATGGTTATCCCACGTGTCTTAGTGGCGTAAAACGAATCCACCTTGCTTGCCACCTTTGCCTGCTTCCTTACATTGGTTAGCGAAGTGATTTTATGTTTGCGACATATAAGCCATCTACTTCAATGTGACATCGTCAACTTTCTATCATCGGGTGACAGTCGAAAAATGAGATACCAAAACCAAGGAACTTTGCGATTTTGGAAAATTGGCTATAAACTATTCCACGGTAGATTTATTCGCTTCATGTGTGGACCAAAGCACTCCGGTCAAATATTAGAAGGTTTGCAACTCGACCCATTGAATGCCGCGATAATACACATACGAATGGGCATTGGGCAAACATAAAATGGAACGCGATTTAACAAAGATAGTTTTAATAGATTGTATTCATGAACGTAATCACTCGTGTCCAGACTCTCGTCGGTGTCGGCGTCGCGAAAGTCCAGATCTATAACTACAAGAAAACTAAGATGCATGCATCAGGTCACCCATGAACTATTTAGCAATAGAATAATTCAGTTCGGTTGCGGTTTCACAACGTTACAACTGACATACGATTACACAAGACACACCTTGAATGTGGAACTGTGTAAGAGTGAATATTAATGTTCTAAATCCCATGTTTCACCTTTAGTTGTGATTGGGGGGGGGGGGTGTCGTACTTTATTAACACGCAAGTAGTGTAATTAAGTACGGGTAATTAGAAGTAACAAATCGTTTAGTTTCTATCGTATCGACTGAAAGGGGTGAGCAGATTATTGGTGATGAATGTTCTCGTTAGCTGTCAATATAATATGCATATTTGCCCCGTTACGTTTATACACTGTAGCATTGGCGGGCCAGAGTGTGTTGACATGTTAATTGTTTGGTTCATTAATAACAGATCAGCGGGGATTTGTCGTGAAAACGTACACGTATACGTGGAAATATGCTACGGTTACGGTTAAATTAATGGTTCTTCTATTACACCACCGTGTATACTCGGTTTAAATAGGTATATTATATAGGGACGTGTGCTCAATTTTGGTGTGGACCGATGATCGAAAAAACTAAATCGGAGGTAAATGTCGCAGGCCGGAGGACCATTTTTTCAATAATTTTTAAAGAAATTGAGCAGTTGCAACAGAAGCAGCAAAAAAGGGTGTACAATTGGCAAATGATGAGGGGCGGTGTGATGTGTAACTAGGATTGAAATTAGATATGCAATTTGGAGATTATTGGATGAGGGATGTTATATTAATTATATTAAAGGGACGAGAGGGTTTAGTTGTCGAAAATATTTGTTCCAAACACCGTAAACAGATCAATATTAAAACGCATACATTTTGGTTCAAATATACGATCACTATCCCTTAAAGGAATACGGTCCTGAAAAAAACAATATTATTTTCTTTCAATATACCGATAATATATATATAAAATGTCCATTGGGCGCATATAATCTAATATTCGGCCGCCAATCGTTATTTTTATAACGATTCAAAAAAATTCCGAAGTTAGCCGAAGATTTTGTTGTAGACGAAGTCACGTGATCATCAGCCCGATCACGTGATTGTCACATGTAAACAGAAGCATAGCACGTGATCGATCACGTGGTAACTCATTGACAACGCATAGATACGCGACGGCGGTATTTTAAGTTTGCATGTAGTCGATCGCGGCCTTTGACGATTGTCGCGTTATCACACTGCGAATGCAAAACTTCGCCGAAACATCGCCTTTCTCGTAATTAAATGTCGATCTTTATCGTGTTATTATTACTATTATTATATGTATCGCGATGTGTTGTTACTATAAAGCCATGCCCGTATATTATTCAGTTTTGCGCGCATTTATCTATATAAACGCGTGCTCGTGTTTATATATATTGTTTCGTTACCGGAATAGTCCAAGTTATATTATATATGCATATCAAGATTGCATATATACGCGAAGACTTGCACAGTTATTAGGCAATTATCATCTCGTAAACATTCCAATTTCCAGATGACATTAGTCGTGTGTCAATAAAGAGCGTTTCGTTTTAATTATCGTAACGCGGTAAAACAACACACAATTGGTTTATTGCTGTCGGATTTAATCAATTATAATCAAGTCATTCATTACCAATATGATATGTTCATTTTTCCTTGGTTATGAATCATGTAATTATTTGGGCAATATGGTGTTTATATATACTTCGGAATATTGCTTCCCCCACCCCAAAACAATCTAGCCGACTGTCACTGGTGGAAATTCACTACATCTATGCATCGTTATTGACCTATTAAATTAGCACTCTAGCGATGCGGTCTATTGAATATCCAGGTCATAAATCGACCTCTATGTGGCAATTACGCATAACAATAGGGTTATAAACATCCAATCATATATAACACTTTTTGAAGGAGGGATAATACTCCGGTTTAATATGGAATCACATATTCAAGTGCTCTTTATTCGCAATATATCGTAATAGTGAACGCTCTTTATTGCGTCAAGGTAAAGGGACTCGACTTAGAACAGTTGTCATCGTGATTTTTTTTAATGATTACACCAATACAGGTCAATACATGTACACGAACTTCCGATATGCATGCTTTATATATCCTTCCAAGTCATAGCAATTTCCGCTTTATTAAACTCTTTTTATTCGTACCATATTAGGAAAACTCTTAACATGGAACGCTCTTTATGGAGCCATGGTGAGGGAAATGGGGAATCGACTAAGAATAGTTGTTATCGTGATTTATTCAACATACTCTCCACTTTAACTGCAATTGTATGTATTCGTAACCATGACTGACTTGTCAAATTAAACGCTCTTTATTTGGTATATGTAATCGGTTTCTGATGATTGCGCAACGGGTTTCCCACAGAAATGCCGCCAAATGGCACGTAAACGAACATCGTTTGGAAATGAATACAGCATTATACCTAACTGAGAGTCACTAGACCGGCCACAGCCGAAAACACTGCATTTATATGGCAATGTTACGAATGAATGATTGTAAATACGGGACACTCGGGGCATATATACGGAAAATTAAAACAACATCGTGAACACGCGCCCGAATAGAGTTCACATGCCTGCTCATGTTTTTATAAGCTTTATTTTTGACACGAAAGTGTTACCTACCCCGCTCAATCGGCCTTCTATAGTTTTTTTGTCAAAACAATAACTTTCCAAACAGCGCTTAAGACAAATCACAAGTGAATATAACTCACCGCGCGATGACAATTAACCATGTGTACACAATGCTATTGATATGCCCCGCAGTAATTCCATCACGCTCACGAGCTGATGTCTATTCCGGATTTTCCATCGTCATATAGGTAGACACAAATAACTCCGATTCCGTGTTTTAATTAGTTTACCTCGCTTGACGTCATGCGAGGTTTTGCGACGGAGATAGCCGACAACCGGTGGCGGTATTATTTATTTATTTCTCGGCTTAATTATTACGCGATTTTTATGGGACTTGGATTATTGTGATCACAATAGGGGTGGCTTTCCGATAGAGTTTTGTTGTTTCATGAGCACTGTAATCCCTTAAACATCATGCTTACATAAAGACCTACTAAATTTTACCTAAACAAGAGTCTGATTGTGTTATAGAAGGCAGCATAATGCTACTGGCTAATCACACACAAATGGTATAAACGCTCTTTATTATTTCCAAATAAGGAATTGAGCAACACAGAACGCTCTTTATGTTTACCATCATAATATAAAGAAACACCAGGAAAGTAACTTTTTATGCTTTGTTTACATAACAGTCGGCAAATTTACGACTATAACATAATGTTTATGAGATATTTCTCATTTGTATATTAACAAAGTCTGTCTATATTTGAATATTATTTCGTTTGTAGCGGTGGAAATATGTTCACATGATACCCACCAAGGCCTTCATACCTTTAAGGTATACTACAACTGTTTTTCTTTTCAATAGCAGAATACAGAATGCTATTAAGAAGTAACACAAAACACAGAACATTTGTTTTAATTATAAGTATTAAGAAGTGAGAGATATGTGAGTCAAGGAAACCAGTAACGAAAGGCAATATTAACATGATTTGTCAGAGAATAATTGTTTACGTTCCAATGAATATGTACTGGAAACAAACTGTCTGTACCAGACTTTCATGAACACAAATTATGTATTAATGATCATTAATGGTGTAACGACATATTTCGTTCTTTAATGTCTCAAATGAAAGTGTCAATGACACTGTAGCTCAACTTTGAGAAGAAGTTAAATTTGTGTGATGAGCAATGAATGGAAAGATTTAGAATTGAATTTGGAAATCCAAGATGGCCGCTGGCAGCCATGTTTTTTTGTCGGAATGTCCCCAAAATGACTCATTCTCATCTACATTCCAATTTCAACAGCCATGAAAAATTTCATGATGATCAGACTAAAGGTACGACCTGTAGCCCGTGCTAAAGGATTTAGTCATACAAAGATTAAAATCCAAGATGGCTGCTGGCGGCCATGTTTTTGGGTCAAATGATCCCAAAATGACTCGTTCCCATCTACATGTCATTATTAACATTCTTGACAAATTTTATGATGATCAGACTGAAATTACGACCTGTAGCCCGTGCTAAAGAATTTAGTCATACAAAGAGTAAAATCCAAGATGGCTGCTGGCGGCCATGTTTTTTGGCCGAATAACCCCAAAATTACTCGTTCCCATCTACATGTCAATATTATCATCCATGACAAATTTCATGATGATCAGACAAACAGTACGACCTGTGGCCCGTGCTAATGGATTAAATTTTGAAATCCAAGATGGCCACTGGCGGCCATGTTTTTTGTCCGAATGACCCCAAAATGACTCGTTCCCATCTACATTCCAATTTCAACAGCCATGACAAATTTTATGATGATCAGACTAAAGTTAAGACCTGTAGCCCGTGCTAAAGATTTAGTCATATAAAGACTAAAATCCAAAATGGCTGCTGCGGCCATGTTTTTTGGCCGAATGACCCCAAAAGGACTCGTTCCCATCTACATGTCATTATTAACATTCTTGACAAATTTCATGATGATCAGACAAACATTACGAACTGTAGCCCGTGCTAATGGATTGAATTTTGAAATCCAAGATGGCCACTGGCGGCCATGTTTTTTTTCCGAATGATCCCAAAATTAATAATCTGGTCTAAATGTTGATGTCAACAGCTATGACAAATTTCATAATGATCCGACCAAAGGTACGACCTGTAGCCTGCATTGTTGACGCCTTACGTACACACATACACACGGACGACAAAGCCATGGCAATAGCTCAAACTTTACAATTTAACGACATTTTCGGTCTTTAACAGTTTAATAGGGGCCCCCGGTGGTCCAGTCGGTAGAGTGCCA
Source organism: Siphonodentalium dalli (assembly GCA_032622095.1). Classification (NCBI taxonomy): domain Eukaryota; kingdom Metazoa; phylum Mollusca; class Scaphopoda; order Gadilida; family Siphonodentaliidae; genus Siphonodentalium; species Siphonodentalium dalli. The sequence continues at coordinate 208,585,397 of CP136065.1, forward strand.
GGTGTATTACGTCGTCCCAGGCCGTCCAGCGCTGACGAAGCTGGTTCTAACCCCACCATAGGGAGGGTGACCGGAATCGTGTATCTGGGCAAGTTTGTCAATTGCTTTCCGGGGGTCGGTGGTTTCTACACGCAGTGGAACAACTTCCCGGTGAAATTGAGCCTCTGCGTGGTCTTTCCTCCACCCGTAAAATTGACAACGTCGTGTGTGGCCTAGCGGCTAGAATGACGATAAACCCTAATAAACAACAGCAACAACAATTAATAGTTTAATGACATTTTTCGGTCTTTATAATATCTCAAGATATAAGGGTATTTGGATCTCTAGTTTAACGACATTTTTCGGTCTTTATAGTTTAACGACATTTTTCGGTCTTTAATATCTCAAGATAGAGGGGCCCTTAGGGGGTATTTGGATCTCTAGTTTAACGACATTTTTCGGTCTTTGATAGCAAAATGGAAGAAGTACATATTTGGAAGATGTGGTGGCCCTAAAAAGGAAAGTTGTTTGGTGGTCTTGAAATGCAGTTTTTCTTAACAGTCTTCCTTGATTAAAGTGATGTGAAACACTCCGGCAGACACCGGGCAGAGTGATCAAATAAATAGAAATTAAGAATAATCTTTCTCAAAGTAGTTATTTGTTACGAATATTAATCCAAATGGATGTTACACAACGTCATTCTTATATATTAGTTAAATGCAATGACTCTCGATGGCAAAATGATTTTTGTTTAATTACAGCCGATAGTTGCGCCCCGAATCGAGATGTAAATATTTACAATTTGGAGTAGTTCAGACGATGTTCTATATGAAGTGGTGTGGTAGATCTTTTTGGAAATTTTCAGTGATGTTAGTAGAATGATAACATTCCCCACGTTGGAAAAGTGCCTGAGCACTAACTTATCAATTTCTCGCTCCCGAAAAATTCCATAATATGTCTTTAAACATATATATAAATCTCCGAAAAAAAAAATTCTAAAGCATTAAACGATTTGCTATATTTCCACTAGGGCATATATTTCATCTGATTTTGCGAGAATCCATATATACTTTTTCATGAGAATCCAGGGTAATTTGCGAGAATCTAGATTTGGATTCTCGCCGAAATATAAGCCCAGATTTCACTCTGAAGTGTGCCTAAATGGCATAAATTGTACCTTGGTTCCCATGTTCGCTATAAACTAGCTTGAAATTCGCAAACCAATGATTTTTTTTTCTTCAGAAAAGTCAGAAAATTTACATTTTTATGATTCGCGACATAAATTGTCACCAATAAAAACAAATTTGATTCATCGTGGAAGTTAGTCGGTGACTATAAATAATGTCACCATTCAACTGAATGTTGTTGAATTCTATTGAGATGTGGAGCAGACAATATATTGGGAGGCTCGGAGGCTCCATAGCATGAGGCCCCCACCCCCCTTTTTCGTATGCCGTATTCCATGCCCTGTTATGAGGTACGCCGTATTTCCGGCCCCTCTGTTAGGAGCTATTCGGTATTCCAAAAATACCGGTATTCGTACGCCGACCTTCCAAAAAATGAAGTTTTCATATATTTTTATGTATTCCATATGGTATTCCGTATTCCAACTTCTGTGTTAAGTGGTATTCCGTCTTCCATGGGGGTGGGGTGAGGGCCTCTAGCATCTGCTCCTCAATCCTTACCAGATGTCAGTAAAAGTTTCCCATTTCATTATTTCAGTTCTTTAGCAATCTTAATCATTATATGTAATGCCCTGACCATGCTCAATACTAGCTTGAAATTGGCGAAACAATGAATTTTTTTTCTTCAGAAAATTAACATTTTTATGACTCGTGACATAATTGTCATCAATAAAAACAAATTTTATTCATCGTGGAAGTTAGTCGGTGACTATAAATAATGTCACCATTCAACTGAATGTTGTTGAGCATATTTCAACCAATTTTGGAAGTTTAAATGAATATTTTCTTCACACTCAAAGTCAATTGACAAATTTCAGGATTTTAGCCTGCTTCGTTGGGACCAAATATTTGTTGTGCACACTGAAGGAACGTCTACCATCACTCGATAGGCCAGATTATGCCCTGACCATGCTATAAAGTATTAAACTAGCTTGAAATTGGCAAAACTATGAATTTTTTTGGTTGAACAAATTTACATGGGAATCTCCATAGAAAACGGTTATATTTCGATAAAAACGAAAGTAATGCGAAATTAAAGTCGGCACTGGCCAGAATTGTGCAGAATAACATATGAGTCAAGTTATATGCGAATATTTGACCTCATTCGATTAAATAGTCTCGTATTTAAGGAATCAATGCCAATGGCGCTCGGACATGTGGAAATTTTTTCCGTCGCACTCGCAGACTGTAAGGCGGAATTGTGAAATGTAAACACGCATTACCTTTTGTGAGAATAACACAAGCGCAGACTTTATCAAAGTAATGCAATACACAACAACAAATAGGATAAAACGGATATAAAAACGGTATAAGTGAGAATAAACGTGGAAACAGTTGACAACATTTGTTCGGTTATTCGGCAAAACCGAAGGTATAGATTTATGGTCACTAACAAGAAATTCAATTAATTGAGGAAAAACACCCACTGTCCTGAGTGGTATTGATAAGCTGTTGTGGGGGGGGGGGAGAGATATTAATTGTGTTAAAGTGCAATGGGAAGTAATTGCGGTTAAGGGTAATAAGAAATGTCTTATTGCATTCTCATTGGGCTTAATCATAATTAGAGATTCCTTATGTTATTGCGGTTAATCGAAATTGTCTATTAAATGTCAATTTTGATTCCCATAGAGATCATCAATAATGTCTATGCGCAGGGTCAACGTGCCAATCTTCTCTATTTGGATTCCAATTGTTGGCTCATTAAATATGCACATATGCTTAAGATACAGTCGTGCACGAAGCGAGCTCCCGTAAGTCGGGTTTTGGATCCCATGCAGTTAATGAAAATATCATTGAAATAATCAGTTTCCCCCAATTGATAAACAACCATATATTCAATATACATGTTTTGGAGCAGAATTAGGCAGTCCATATTGGACGCCATCATGGAATTTATTTTTTTTGGTTTAATTTTCACACATATTTATTAGTTATGTGGATGGAGTTCTCATTAAACCTCACATCCTTATATTGGTTACAGTAATGCCCAAAGTAATTGACCACTTAACCACATCAGAATTATTGGTAATTTTTCAGCATTTAAAATCCTGACAAATTACCCATTATTCAGCTGTGGTCAATTACTTTGTACATTACTGTATGAGGATTGAGTTATCATTACACCTCAAATCCTTATATGGGTTACATTAATGCCCAAAGTAATTGACCACTTAACCACAGCAGAATTATGGGTATTTTTTCAGCATTTAAAATCCTGACAAATTACCAATAATTATGCTGTGGTTAAGTGGTCGATTACTTTGGACATTACTGTATGAGGATTGAGTTATTATTACACCTCAAATCCTTATATTGGTTACAGTAATGCCCAAAGTAATTGACCACTTAACCACAGCAGAATTATGGGTAATTTTTCAGGATTTAAAATCATGAAAAAATACCCATTATTTTGATGTGGTTAAGTGATCAATTACTTTGGACATTACTGTATGTAGATGGAGTTAAACCTCACATCAGTGTGTTGGGGATTTGGACCTTGACTTGGGACCTTTTGTTTTTAACGCGACAAATGCGCGTACACCTTATACACAAATTTCTTATGTAACCAGAGTTTTTCTTGGATAAGATGAGTTTGAAGCCTGCTTACATTTCAAAATGTTGTCAGTTTTATATTGTCTGCAGCGGAACTCAACGCGTTGAAGCAAAAGTTAGAAAAGATAAAATGTGTACGTAATGAGACTATAATACAACTGAAAAAATAAACTGAGGGAGGGGTGGGCGATACAGGGAACTAAGGGTTGAACCGATATAAATTTGTAGAGCGATAACGATTGATGTTGACATAATATGCATCTGAACTCTACTGTTGCAACATGGCTATAAAATAGGGGGGTGTCAGAATCTTAGTCATCTCTATATAGTGCCAGAATAGTCATCTATAAGATGTTGGGTTGGTTATATGGACTCGGAGAAAAAGTGGTTTGTACCGATGAACTGACATAAATTAGTGGAGCGATGTTGCATCGCGACTGTACTAAAGCAGCAATGATGTAAAATGGGGGGGGGGGGAGGAGTCTGAAATTATCTATCTTTATAGATGGCACCAGGATTATATAGATAGGAATAGCAATTGATATACGTATACAGTATACTATAGTAATACCATAGACATATAAGTACAAATATCACGTGATAAAATATTACGTTACGTGAATATACCGATGAAAGAAATAAATAAATTGGACCGGGATTAGAGGTTGGGTTGGTTATATGTGGATAATTGGATATGGAATTCATACCGATGAAACGATACAAATTAGTGGAGCGATAATGACCAATGTTGACACTTACCGCTATACTTAAAGTAATTGACCACCAGCAACGTGGTGTCACCCCGTTAATACTGCGGTACTATACCGCGGTATCCTCCAATACCGCGGTACTGATACCGCTTGTTAACGTATGTGGGAGTAAATACCTCCCCTCAAAGTGTTCCATGAAAATCACTGCGGTATTCAAAAAAATTAATGCGGTGCCCGCTAAAAGACCGCGGTATCATCGCCCAATACCGTAATTCCACTGCCATGACCGCCTCGATACAGCTACCGTTTATTACCGGTATCACCGTGGTCATGACCGGGGTATCACCCCGTTTTTCTGGTCAATTACTTTGAGAATAGCGGTAGTCAGGCTACGCGCGGGAGAAAATAGGGGTTGATACGATAGACCAAAATAAATTTGTCAGGTGATAATGACCAATGTTGACCTATAAAGTAACGCGACTATACTGTCGCATAATTATCAGGTGTAACCGGTCAAATATGAACTCTAGTGACCAATATAGAACAGGTCAGAAAACATTCGCAGGGCCCTAATTGGCCTAAAATTTATTTAACACTCCATTTGCCATTATTGGCATTCAAATTGATTTATGTCGATAAAACTGTCATTTTTCAAAATTTTAAGCTGAGACTTGGAGTGTGTTGGTGGGATAGCTACATATTCATAAAATGACAGAGTACAGCACGCAATTATGTTTTAGATGGAAGAAATGAATTTTTTTCAATGATAAAATTTAACATGGAAATTTGAATTTACCATTAACATCGATTTATGTCGATAAAACTGTCATTTTTCAAACTTTTAGGCTGAGACTTGGTGTATGTGCGTGTGATACATATATGTTCCTAAAATGACCGAGTCCAGCGCGTAATTATGTTTTAGATGGAAGAAATTGAATTTGACATTTTCACAAAAACACGCAAATTCCTAATCCAGATGACCTACTTGCAGACGAGCGCTCGTTAATATTCATGCCAAGAAATACAGGCGTCAAACTCATCTTTTTGGAAGGTTAATCCGATATACACATATTGAAATAATCCTTCCAGAACACCTTCCAAGATATAGAAGAATATTTTAATAGATTAGGACGCCAAAACAGTCGTAATGAAAGAATTAAAATGCACATCGCGTCCGCTTCGATTGTCATCGGCATTGGAAAATTAGACCATTGTATCTGTTTTGCGCATGCGCAAGTCACTTTCCATATATGGGATTTGTGTTAACATGATCACCGATCAATCCATTAACCAACAAATTACCACGCAATTATCCTAGCATAAAAATATATTGTAATTTATGCAACTACGACCCTGGTAACCCTGATAACTAATAAAATATACCGGCCAATTCATTTTAAGATCGTTATTTCACTTTGCTTTAAGCATAAATACACTCTTAAACGCACATAAACGACCCATTGGCGTTAAAATTAAATATACTCGGTATTTATTATATTAGTTTTTTATTGCTCAGTATAGAGTTAGACCCTTGACACCTGTCAATATATTTGGGCTGAATTCATATGATGCGGTATTATTCCTCGAAATAAACAACAAAGCAGTCGTTACTTCGAAATGTCGTTTGGGCTAACATTTACACAAATCCTTCGCGTGTTCTCCTCAATTGGCACGCATGTTCTCAGTCGACACACAGGTTATCCCAGAAAGTCGTGTGAAATAAACACCCAAGGTTTGGGTGAAATAAGATTTTCCACACTCGAATGTAAGGCTGCTGTTGTTGTGTTTGGCTTTCGCGTGGTCGCTCAAACTCTGCCTGTAGGAAAACTCAGCTCCGCATGCGTCACATATGTGAGCTGGAAGTGCATTGCGACATGACTGTTCTCTGATATGTCGGCGATAGGACGAAGGTGATGGAAATTTTGCCTTACACTTCTCACACTGGAAAGGAGTGATGTTTTGGTGCGCGTTAGTGTGATGGATCAGCAAAGATTTTCTGATGAACGATTTGTCAAACTGATCATACTTAAACTCCCTTTCATTAGAGGGCCGTTTTTTATGATTTTCAGGTTGTCCTGATTAGCAAAGAGCTTGCCACATACCTCACACATGTACTTCGGCTTGGTGTGAGCACTATCGCGGTGTGCTGACATCTCATCCGGCGTTTCGAATGTTTCCGTGCACATTGAGCATCTAACACGACCTAATACTGGGTGCTTTCTTCGTTTATGTCGCAATAAGGAGTGGTGCCATTGTGAGGTAAAACAGCAGTTATCACAGTTCAAAACCTGGTTGCCCTTAGATGTAGATGGCTTGGTTGGAGTTGATGTCCTCGTGTTCGCTTGTGTGACCTCTGCTATTGATCCGTCCAATGGCATGCGTTCTTGAGATGCAATATCTGAAACAAAAATACGATAAACAGATCTTCAAACATATACTTTGAAAACAATGAGCTCGAAATTGGAAAAAATCAAACGCAACTGTCATATTATTTCAGTGAAATAGGCACAATACACTAATACGGTGTTTGGCAATGCAAATACGTCATTAATTTGCCTCATTTTGTCGCCAATTTGTGTGTTTCATATATATATTTTTTAATATCGTATAGTTCTTCTGTCGGTTATAAAACAATGCGAAATGTGTAATATGCTCTAGAATAAATCCTACGTGACACGATAAGTAAAATTGACCGCTACAACTCAAGTAAAGCCCATTAAATTGATAGCAGACCACCGTCGGGCAGTACCCTTACCACCTGCAGACGGTATCATTTGGAAGCGCGGGTCACCTGCGAACGTTACCATTGAAAATCTATTGACCTTGATTTTTTTTATCCAGGGAGGAATTGGCCATCAAAAGATTAATCAATTCGCTTCAGTATCTATTCAGCGTTACAATGAGTGGATAATCGTAGGTCCATGACAAAATCATCCAGGTTTTTTTATTATTTATTCGTCCGATTGTGAAAATTGTGATAAAAGTCCCATTCCCTCAACCAATACAACTTATATATTTGAAAAAACATATAGTTGGTCATCTGTGGTATATTGTGTGACATTTCCTTTAGCAAAAACTCACCCATTATGTCTTTTCTTGATACATTTGTCCCTTGATGTCAATACTGTATATAGGCTGCTGTCTTCTCAATCATGCCGGTGTGATTGGGGTCACTGCGAACGCATTCACGTAGTACCACAACCACCGCGACCTCGCTGTGCAGGACCGGTTCACAGGGGGTGACAATGGATCAATATAAACTAGCTCGTGTATCCCAGCCGCGGTTACACAATTATTTAACTAAGATCGTATCAGAAGGAATTACAGAATGACCAATCATGTTTACAACAAAGCACCTTAGGTACCAATATGTTATATCAAACTATCTGTCATGATAATTGTTTGTGGTCTGATCTGACAAGCCGAGGCATACATTTAGGCATCCTGTTATTCTCGTAAGAGTAGTGGGACGTCCGACCATATTTGAGGTATTAAACTGAGGAATCCAGCTTGCTATCATTCGTTTGCTGAGGCCAGATATATCGACAAAATACAATAGCAATTTGCCAACAAGTTAGGTACCAACGGGCTTATATCTGCCGTTGAAGCCCATAAACTATTATTAACACAGTCTTGGATATTTTCCTATATAGAAACTTACAACGTAGTGCTGCCCGGGTCCGAAATGGAGGTGGCGGAAGTAGATTTAATTTATTCCGATAGTTTGATATCTCCATTTTGGCAAGTTTGCCATTGGCCAAGAACTTTGCTAAGGCCAAGAAGGTTAAAAGAAATATAGAGGGAAACAAATTTGAGTTTTAGAAAGCATCCCATTGCCAACACACCCATCCCCTCATACGTGCCTGGAAAACATAGTTTGAAACCCCTGGGGCCTGTTTCATGAAGCAAGGTCATAAGATTATCTTAAGATGGACTTAATCTAAGATCTAAGGTGGATCTTTACGTTTCAAGAACGCGTTTCACAAAACAAGATTAAGTCCTACTTAAGTAGTAAGTTAAGTTCGCGCTCATTTAGACTGGTTATCGACAATTTTCTACAGTCCGGAACAAAAAAATGTGGGCTTGTGCAATCTTTATGTACGGCATTGAGAGGTTATCGAGAAAGAGCCTAGTCCGAGTTGACATTATTGTGTGACAGGGATGCTGGATAGCGGCTGGGGTGGGGGTGGGCGAATCAGCGCATGTGTCTTAGTGTCTATAGTCAGTGGCCTTATATTCGCATATGGATCTTAGACTTGTATGAGTTCCACGATGTGAATTCGAACATGAGTACATCCCAGGCTCTTAAAATTACGAGCTTTGCGTTTACTGACGAGTGGCGGTGTCAGAAATAAGACAATATAATTATATGGATCGATGCATGACTGGGACCATGCATTCACGCCGAGTTAATCCACTGAGAGCAATGATAAGGCGGCGATTTTTTTTATGTGAGCCGACATAACTCGTGTATTATCGGGTGTGTATATCATATATACAGTATGCTGTACAACGGTCATCCCACCCCTGCAAAAAAATAAACATGACAAAAATTTGGACAGCCTTGAAAATCACGACATATGGGCGTGGGCAAAAACTCAATAAAAATAATATTCTCTACAGAAAATTGTCACTATTTCTAAAACATATTTTGATAAAGAGCGTTTGTGTTACCTTTCCTATGACATATCTGCTTTGTAAACAGCCGACGGAAATTTGGAAAGAGGAAAGAATCAATACATTAATTGATCTCATTTGACCCCATCTCCCCACACACATAATTATGGAATAACATAGAGGAGATTGTGAGCTTTGAGCTAGGCCATAATTCTTATCAAAAGTTTAATTCGTGAGTAATACAATTTTATAATATATATTATCTATAGGTCACATACACATCTGATAATTGACTATATCCTACATTCGACGAGGCTCGGGGGTGGCTAGTTGGTCTCTGTGGGGGGGGGGGGGGGGTACATCGTGCAATTTCCAACTGCACCGCCCCTTAATTGAAGCGGGCCAAACTTCCATGTTCGCGAAATGCCATGTCCACCCCACCCGTTGGATTTAAACTTTCCAATTGGTATCTCAAATATTCCAACAGTTCGAAATTTCTAACCTGACGATCCTAACGATCCTAAAGTTGGTGATTTTCGGTTGCTGCCAGTTGTCTAAATCAACACATTCGTTTACTAGTTAGAAATTCAAACAATTGAAACCTATATATAGTGTACGATTAATGTTGTTGTCAGGCATGAAATTTCCAATTGCTAAACATTTTGACCAAAGTGTGTGTGTGTGTGGGGGGGTGAGGGGGGGGGGGGGGGGGTAGACAACACACAAACCCCATTCGCCACGTCCCTGATGATAAGCATGTGCTCTGAACTGGTTGTTTTTACCAAACTAACCCTATGGTTATACGGTGGGGGGGGGGGGGTGTTGCCCTCTCCAAACTTCGGTTTTGGAAAGTTTGAGGTACCAGTTGGAATGTTTAAACCCAAAGAGAATTTGGTGTTGTTTAAGGGGGTGTAGTTTGACATTTCGAGGCGAACACCCCCTCTCACTATGTAGCCACGACCCTGTATACCAGACGACGAATTGCCCACGCATACAATGCACAGATATCTCCGTAATTTGCAAAATAACATAGGCCTCCATACTTGTGATCGATATGCCACTTATCACGTTGGTATTAACTTTAAGATTATCTTATGACACCTTATGAGACCATCTTAAGTTAAGACCTTGTTCGTGGAACGCACTTATGACTGAAGTTTGAACTTAAGTCCCAACTATGTCATAAGTTGCTTTCATGAAACAGGGCCCTGGTTGATATTAAATTGTACCATTTTCACCATAACCCATCATGCCATGTTGTGTCAATAATACGCTAACAACGACTCGAAAATAATTATATGTGTGTATACCTCATATGTTTTGGTATCATCCAATGATTGCTTTATTCATATAGTCGTCTACGACTTGACCTTAAATTAAACAAAATATTGTAGGCCTTTTAACACTTTTTACCATTTTTTCTTACATTCTTTAACAATTTAAAAAAAAAATCTTACATTTTTTATAATATTTTTCTACATTCTTTGACAATTTTATCATTTTTAATATGTGTTAAGCCAATGCATTCTCTTATATATGCGAGGCGACCTATGGCACAGGGCCGTTCTGTTGGGTAAAGGGTATACAGTTAAAGTGGTGTGAAACACTCCGATATGTTGATCATATAGAAATGAATAATAATCTTGTTCAAAGTAGTTAGTTTTACAAATATGATATATAAATTGACAACACACATTGTTATCCTCCTTCCTATTTTCCAGTCCTTCTGATTGGCCCATGTGCTGTCACGTGCCGGGCGACAAATCACACTGTCGCCAGCTGACCCGGGAGACATTGTTTTTGTCGCCCGCCTCATGTTATATTGCAAGAATATCTCCAAACACACACTGCAGTAACTCATCTACTTCGCATCACTACAACGTACTAAACAATCATAGATCTTATATACTCCACGGATTAGCAAAACACACCAGTTGTGGTGTTTGCTAATTTGAATATATTTAGTGAACACTAATATTCGTAAGTTTTAAGTTGATACTTTTATCGGACAAGCGTTATTGTTTACTTTTTACATCGAAACATCTCGGTGAATCAATTTGTTCATGTCGACATTATGATGCAAGATTGAAAGAGATGATCTCTTTAGGTTGGTTGGTTATAAATGTTCGCTGGTAGACAACGTAATGCATACGTTTGTCTCGAATGAATGGTCCTGTACGCTAATCCTCCGCGATGTCTGCAATGTGATCATAGAAGTATTTTATGTGAGGATCGCCATGAGTACTGACACATATGAATGTACATTAATGAAATTGACAACTTCCCAATAGCTTTCGGTGAAGACCGTTATGAAACGAACATCGCGAGTAAATTGCGCGCACAAGACGTCATTGAATATGCCTTGCAGAAGACGAGAACATGCCTATATGTCTTATTGGTTTACATTGCATGGACCGATATTGACGATTTGACCACCAAAATGATCGCAAATAAACGCGGATTATCAAACGCGTAACAGCTTGACTATCGTTTATGGAACAGAAATCCTATGGGACGATAAGTAGTTACTGAAAATATACATAATCGGGTTAGAAAGCACTCATGACTCAGTGCAACATCGTGCGTGTGGATGGCAAGGATATTTTCTGTGGTATAATCGGATAACAAAACAGTTGTTGCCCTTCTTCTCGGGAGACATTGAGATTTGTCACCCGCTCGAGAACGGAATGTCTCCCTCGGAGCTTCGCTCATCGGGAGACATTCCGTTCTCGAGCGGGTGACAAATCTCAATGTCTCCCTCGACAACGGGCGACAACTGTATACTGTCATTCTTATATATTAATTAAATGCAGTGACTGCCGATGGCGAAATCGTTTTCGTTAATTTATCGCCGATAGAAGCGTCCCGATTCGAGCAGTAAATATTTACAATTGAGCGTAGTTCCGACGATGTTTTCTATAGAGTGCTACGGTCCATTTGCTTCAGATTTTCGGCGATGTTAGTAGAATGCTACATTCATACAGTTGGCATAGCACCTGAATACTAACTTATCAGTTTCACGCACCCGAAAAAGTACATAATATGTCTTTAAGATATTTATAGACTTATTTCGATACCGGAACAGATTCGAAGCGAATATTATTAGGTTTATTTTGGAGCGCAAACCGCCACGTGGCTTTATCATTTCTCAATTGGAACGAGAGCAACAATATTACTACAATACACGACGTACTTGTTCTTCTTTTAGATCGGATGTGGATCGACGGGAGGAGGAGGAACAACTCTATCTTGGACGGGGATTATGTTCACTGGGATGGAACACCGATGACGTACCGCACACCAGATTACGCCATGGGGGATCCGACTGACCACGTGGCTTGCATTGACAAAAACTTCCAAGGACGACACGGGCTCAACCCCGACGGATACGAATTCGTCGATCGATCAGAGAGCATGCTGTACAGCTTCATCTGTCAGATTGGTCACATGTTCTAAACAACAATCAAATTAATATTCCGATTTTCTGTTTTCCAGCAACGCGGTCTTTTGAAAATTATTTGAAGATTCTTTATAAATTTCAGGCATCAAATTAAGATCTAGTAACTGTACATGTAGGCTGTTGAAGCCTTTTATTTCTGGATTTATTGATAGATGACAATTAATGCATGGATTATTCAGTGTATATCCATAGGAAAGACTTATTGAAGTGTCATCGAGATTCGTTTCAAAATTTAACAGGGTGAGCCGTTTTATCTGTAGCATGTTACAATTAAACTTTTATAAACTAATTCCGGTGATAACTCGGGGAGTAATAGGTCGGGATTCTCGTTGAATCTTCGCAACTAAAACATGGCGCAGATCGTGTTCTAATAGGGTCGCGATTCATTAATTGATATCTTAATTATAAGGGTTATGTCATAAAATTGTAGATTTATGGCTTTGTTAACCCTTTCTATACTAAATACTCACTGAACAGTAGTTCCATTAGGAAATGTTCAGATAATATGTTCAGCATATGGCTGTTTCAACTTTTTTTTTTTTTTTTTTTTTATTGATAAGAAGAATAATAACAAAAGAAAGAGACAAAATACATTCACTCAGTCATACTCTCTGTCCAAAACATGGAAGAGTTTCACTCTTCCATGCCCTGGCCTACTTTCTTACCTGTGACATGCAATTAGAAAATATTTAAAGCCACACTATGTGTTAGGACAATTTTAACAGTCATCGTTCAACTTAAAAGCAAGACCAATAATCGATAGTAGGTACTACCTTGATATATTGTTTGCCTGAAAAGGACTTTCTTTAGCAACAACAATGATACTAAAAAACAATAGATTATTTGTTTGTCTTCAGAATAACTTTAAATTTCCCTTTTGGCTGTTTCAACTTGACTTGAAACAAATTGTTAGTATAATATACAAAAGGGATTTGGGCAAAAACATTTAAACTTATGAAGCCCCTCTCCCGGTTTAATATAATAAAATACATGTGATCAAGTTGGTGATGTAAACTTATTTAACCCTTTGAGTGCCAGGGGCCGATCTCATCGGCCCTAAACCTACAAAATAAGTATGTTAAAGAATATAAGAATAAATAATTAAAATTGTTAAAAAAAATAAAAAATTGTTAGGCCAATGCATTCTCTTATATATGCGAGGCGACCTATGGTCGACTCGCATATATAAGAGAATGCATTGGCACAGGGTATATGGGTTGATACAAAAATCGACCTGGCACTCAAAGGGTTAAATGGTATATGTTTTGAGATATATAATGTGTAGTGCCTTCCATAGGTTCCAGAGAATATTTGGTACGATTGGCGAGTGCTAATCTATAATCTATATAGTATTAAATTTTGTATGCCGGACAGGGAGGGGGGTCTGTAATTTTTTTCCGAACACTAGGCGGGTGGGTGGGCGATTCAGCAGCCCGGCTAACACAATTTGTTCTGGCTCCGTAATTTCTGTCCTGTAGTCATTTCTCTTCAAAATAATGCAACAGAAGGTTTTAAGAATGCTTCTATTATGTAATAGTTATGAACTTAACTCTTGGTAGGGGGTTTGAGTTCACCATCACTTAATAATGAAGGATGACACCAATGGGTCATAACAAAGGTCAGCTTGCTAAATATTTTCATCAATGATCTATCTATGCATATTGACATATAAAGGCTCAGGTTTAAATATTTCTATTAAAAATCATTATTCAACATGATATAAATGAAAACATAGCACAATAATAGATTATTCAAATAAATGTAACCTCTACAAATAAAATAGACTATTAAAAAAACCATAATAACATGAAACATAAAGGTGTTAAAACTTTATTCGGCATATTGGTCTAGGATCACCTCTAGATGAGAGCTGTCAAATTTGAACGATGTTCGATGAAAAACATCGCCACCGGCAGCCATCTTGGATTTTACTCATTGTATCACTAAATCATTTAGCACACCATACACGGCTTATCCCTCATCCGATCATCACCAAACTTCATATGAATCCTCAGTGTGACCTCTCGATGGGTGCCTACCATTTTTTCCCGAATTTTGTGAAAAAATATGGTTTCCAGCGGCCATCTTGGATTTTACTCTTTGTATGACTAAATCCTTTAGCACATCTTACAGGTCACATTTCTCATCCAATCATCAAGGGAAACTCCCTTTTTTCCCCGAAATTTGTTCAAAATAAACATGGCCGCCAGCAGCCATCTTGGATTTCAAATGTGAATACATCAGCATAACATACAGCCCATATTTATTGGAGATTTGCTTTGAAACTTTACAGCCTTATTGTTAAATAAAAATAGGCATGCTTCTATAATCATGATACAGAACATAGATCGGATAATATCAGGACAACTAAGTAAAATAGTCATTTGAAGCAGTTTGAAGGGGTTGGGTCCCTATCCCAGAATTGGAGAAAAAAAATAAAAATTAGGGGGGGGGGGTACCAAGAGGGCGAAAAAAGAAAAAAAAATCGCTTAGTGTCCGGAAATTTTTTCCTGACCCCCCCCCCCCCTGTGCTGGAGGTAAAATATACTTATAAACATGTATTCGATTTTGGTTTTCGTTGTGCTCTGAAAGACAATACAGGTAATTAAGCAGAATGATATGGTTGGATGGGCGTTGGTCCATATGTGAGGTAACTGCCGCATACCAAATTGAAATTCCAGAGACAAAATAAATATAATCGTTTAGGCCAAACAAAAAAAACAAAAGAGTTTTGGTTCTCGGGCAATTTTTTTTTTAAATCAATGAGGGAGGGAGGGTTTTATTTTAATTTTTAATTTTTTTCTGTACATTGTAAGCATGGACAAAGATTCCTTCCTCTGTCCAGGGGGGGGTGAAAAAATTTCTTCCGGCACGTATGCCGGGGTGGGTGGGTGGTCAAAGCCACCAACAAGCAATTTTTTCCCCAACTAAAAAAAATAATTCCTGCTTGTTTTTAGTGTTTTGGCAATGAGTTGGGCTTCAAAACCACTTTGAATCAGTTTGAATGAGAGAAATAATGTAATTCTAACTGGTAAACTGACTGCAGGCAGTTAACGTGTTGTATTTTGTTGCAAATTTTGAAATCCAAGATGGCCGCTGGCAGCCATGTTTTTTTGGCCGAATGACCTCAAAATTACTCATTCCTATTTACATGTCCATGTTAACATCCATGATAAATAGTATGCACAGAAATTCATATACAGCTGTTTACAGTGAATTTCCCCCCGCAAATCTCTGTTTTAGTGTTAAAAGGGGGGGTGGGTGTCAAAAAATGGTCGGAAAAAACTGCCGAAAACGGAAAAAAATTTGGCGGTGGGGGTGGGTGGGTACAAAAAATGATCGAAAGGGAAAAAATGCCATACGTGCCTGAATTTTTTTTCCGACCCCCCCCCCCCTGCTCTGTCTAGTAATAACCAGAAATGTAGAGGGAACTGTTATGCATATAAACTCATTTAATCTTATATAATAATGACATTGTACTACCAGTGTATGACTGGGATTACCTAACATTATATATTGCCCCTGACATTAACTATTGTTATTTTTGTCTAAAAACTGATACCTCCCCATTCTAATATGTCATCCTGAATTTAATCCTGTGCCTTTCAATTGTATGGAGTTACAATTAGTGCAAGTTAGTTCACAATGAGTAATTGTAAGAAGGGCATGAGGGTCAGATCATATTACATGTTAGAGCTCAATGCACATTAATATTCAACACATATCTACTATGGGCATGTTTAAAAAATAAAAACAATATTATTTTTTTTCTTCAAATTTATGTTTTCGTAAGTTTTTTTTGGTCATAACATCAGGCATTCAATAAAAAGGCCAAATGCGGCCCTTTTCATTCAATGCGGCCGTGCCTGAGAACCAAATCCCTTTTTTTTTCGAAATTCTTAATCGCTGCAATAAATTTGCTCGTGATGTAAAATAGTTTAATATTTGTTTGAACTTATTATCTGAACATTTCCACAAATTTATAGGATTCGATCCTGCTACACTTGTATTATCTGTCGTCTGTTTATAATTCATAAACATCCCTCCAGGTGAATAATAAACAATTTCAATGTATACGATTATAACTAATGGGAGGATTAATTTAGTAAAGAAATGGCTAAATCTAAATAGCTAAAAGCACAGAACGCCATGCTATGATTGTTTTCTCTTATTTGCTTTGTTGTGGTGATTATCATATATCTCAATGTTATAATTAATGATCATTACTTTCTATATCATCACCCTGATACATTTACTACTCCTCCGCTTTCCGCTTCACTTTATGTGCTGTTACAATCCTGCTTCCCTTCTCTGATGAGATGTGTGGCACCAGCCAATGCGTTGTCACATAACTTCTTCTTCCCTATTCTCTCATACACCATGTTTTCTTCTTATTATTGTGTTCAAATTATCTTGTTAGAATAATGTTTGAGAAGGAATAAGTATTGTTTAAACCGACCACAGATTTCGCAACATTGTTCTGACTCGGTTGACATTCGCAGCATCCACTCTGTATATTTTGAATTACCCATGTTTCAGTTCTTTCATTGCTGTGACACGCGAAGACAAACTAAATCTGTGCTGATTTTATTGTTAACATGTTGTTGTTGGTTTCTGTACTCTGTACCGGGTGCTGAATATACACACATGACAACTTTCAAACGCCACGATTTGCGTATAATTTTATGCTAAATTATTTTATAAAGCCCGTGTGTGTTAATATTATACTAAATCCTGTTCGGTGATTGGTCAACTGCCAATTTGGTCGTGCATTTCATATCTCCCATAAAACACACCATAACATGAACCGATGCCACTTCTTTTTGACTAAAACTGGGCGTGTTTTAATGTCCGCAGCCACAGACTAATCATCGATAATTCACAGTTGTAATATTGGGCTAATTTACAGAGCCACAGCCTGCATTGTATACTACCCAGACAGATATCAGAAAAAACATTCAGCTGAATTAAAAGAAATTACTAAGGAAAAGCTATATTAATATAAGAAATGAACATAGTTGAGTGTGTTGAGTATGTCGCTTTGACCGTGTGAGCACATTTAGTGTGAACCGCTTTGCGTTCACACTATTTCCCAAACGGCCACAGCGTTATACCCTTCAATAAAAAACACTCAAACTATATTCATTTCTTTAATGAAACATGCTATAATCGCAAGTCGACTCGTTTGCAAACTTATTTCAGGTTCGAATCACTGACTATCCCACTCAAGAGATTTTCTCCTAAATACGGTCATACTTTGAAATGTAAAGAGAAACATCTCTTGCTGAAACAAATTTTTAGTTTCAAATGGTTTATTCCCAGTCCCAGCTCGTGGGGAAAACATTTCCTGGTAGCTAACCCCTGTCGAGTAGTCCCTCCGATTCAAAGTTTTTTGTTTTAAACCCGACAATCAATATAGTTAAGTCAATTGTTCATTCTCACCACTTAAAGGCACGTGCGGCCTTAATTGTCGAAAATATTCATATTTGTTCCAAACACCGTAAACAGAAAAACATTAAAACGCATACAGTTCCGTTCATATATACCATGACCATCGCGTAAACAGCATGTTATCATAAAGACCTACTATATTTTACCTAAGCAAGAGCCTGATTGTGTTACAGAAGACAGCACAATGCTACTGGCTAATCACACACAAATGGCATAAACGCTCTTTATTAGTTCCATATCAGGTATTCAACAACAAAGAACGTTCTTTATGTTTACCATCATAATATAAACAAACACCAGAAAAGTTACTTTTTATGCTTTTGTTTACATAACAATGGTCAAACATATGACTATAACATACTGTTTATGCGATATTTCTTATGTGTATACGTACAAAGTCTATCTACATTTTGATGTTCTTTCTGTTTGTGGCGGTTTTTGACGGATGGATATATTTTCACAGGATACCCACCGCCAAGGCCAACCGTGTCTTTAAAGAGTACATATGTGCATATGCACAGAGCTAATGGTTAAGTGCATGTATTTACAATATATATACTCACATTATTTACAATATATATACACACATTATTTACAATATATATACACACATTATTTACTATATATATACACACATTATTTACAATATAATACTCAACATTCTGGGAAGAGATACACATAGAGGATCTCTAATGAGTCGCAATTCTATACGAAATTTATTAACCGAGTGCACAAAATTCGATTCAAGCTGATCTTAAGCGAGACTCAAATCGAATTAATGGACAATGTTAATAACTTTCGTATAGAATTGCGACGAATTTGAGATCCAATTTATCACGTAATCATATTTTAGCAAGGAAAAACGATCTCGAAACGGCTGGGTTAAAATAATTCATATCGAGTTCCTTATCACAACCAAAGAGGAAGTAAAGAGCACTCCCAGAAAAAATTAGTTCCATTTTAAATGTGTCTTTTCATGTTGGCAAAATTGTTTACTTCCCTAATCACCAATGTTTATCTAACAGTCGACAATAAATAACCCAACACAAATTGAATAACATAATTATATTCTAATTAATATAATAATAAAGTTCCGGCATTGACATCGATATAATTGCGTAAGCTCTTGCGTCAATGCGCGTGTCGATAATACACGTGTCTTACTAAAATATGAAGTCGAGTTTAGGGGCTAATTATGTGATAAAATAGTTAAGCAGCTATATATTGTACGTTCACACAGCTGGTTAAAATGATCTGGCGCATGTTTCTTGAACAAAATTATAAATGGCTGTCTAGTGCACACTATAATTTGAAATTACAGCAGGGTAACGATTATGTGCCACGAGTAGTTGCACGATTGATTATTGCCATATAGTTGAAGGCTAATTTTTGGTATTTGTCAGTTGTATATTAACTAATTTCATTTCGCATGCAGTAAACGACAGGGTATGTGTATTTTAACTATAAGCAGTTTTTGTCGTTCACAACATAACAAATATAACCTTCTCCGGCGAATTGCCTGCAAAATTGTCAAGGATAGTTGCCAGCATGTGAATGTACCCCCAAAAATGTCCAAGTCAGAGCTCTGCGACCGACACTGTCCCATTTGGACAACGAACTTCAATAGATTAGGATTGCTTATTTGTGTTGATTGTTTTTTGTTTTATTTATTTATTTTTTTGTGTTTGTTGGTGTTTTGTGAGGGTGCGTGTGTGTGTATGTGTGTGTGGTTTTTTTTTTAGCCTGGAACCCTGAATACATTTTTAAAGATGCATAATCCGAATATGCGCTCCAAATTACTATTTCTTTGGCTTCGGTGGTAAAAATATTTGATTCGAGCTCAGAGTGATCAGATACCGATTTTCGAAATCTATTATTTTTCATCACCGGTAGTTTTTGGAAGACTGGCAAAAAGTCGACGAGCCGACGGTCTCGGACCAAATTGCAGATGAAGATGGATAACTCTAAAATCAAGTAGTTTGGTTTTTCGGTTTTTTGACAATACGGCCAAATTTCGATGAACAAAATGTTGATAAATACCAGTTTTTTTTGGCAATTTTATACTATATTTGACTGCGGTTATCATTATTTTTGGGCAATTAATCGATTATGATAACTGAAGCGGCATTTCAAAATATGTTGTTGTTGTTGTTGTTGGAATGATATTGGGGCCCATCGAATCGGATTTAGTACCTTTAATCCCTTCATGACGGATGATGCGTTGGCGCAGCGTTAAAGATCCCGTGCCTGTGTATTCACTTATATATGAGTCTCCCACATGGAGCCTCAAATATCTATAATAGAATGCACTGACTGGATTGCAAGGTCACGGAAATTATCGTTTGGCCAATGTATACTCTTATATATGAGAGTCTCCCACATGGAGCCTCGCATATATATAATAGAATGCACTGGCTTACAAGGTCAGGAAAAATATTTCATATATAAGAGAATACATTGGCACAGGGTTGTCGCTAAAATTTCAGGAAGCTCCAATCATGGAAGGGTTACATTTTCACTTAAGATAACGATCCAATATTCAATAGATTATAAAGCTGAGGTTTGCTTCTTTTTTTTGTGACTGTTTTTGTTCGATTTGCTTTTTGTTTTGTTTTTTATTTTCCTTGTTTGAGTGTGTGTGTGAGTGTGTGTCAAGTTGTGTCTAGTTGTGTGCGTGGTTTAAAAAAATATATATATAATTAAGTCCCGAGTATTCAAATTACCAGTTATATTATTGTATTTTAATTATATACATGTATTCAGAGTTCCAAACCTCCAATCAATCAGTGTGGATACACACATGCATGTAATGTCTGTATGTAAAATACATGTATTTTACATGGCCACACCAATAATTGACAAAATTAA
Source organism: Siphonodentalium dalli (assembly GCA_032622095.1). Taxonomy (NCBI): domain Eukaryota; kingdom Metazoa; phylum Mollusca; class Scaphopoda; order Gadilida; family Siphonodentaliidae; genus Siphonodentalium; species Siphonodentalium dalli. The sequence goes on from CP136065.1 coordinate 208,606,219, forward strand.
TCACCTGCGCGCGAGAGGTCAATTTCACCAGTGAGTAGTTATAAGCCATTATCAAACAAACTGCCATCAAGAAATTTCAGGCCAGTCATAAACATGTCTTCTTTCATGGATGCCGAAATGAGTAATTCTTGTCTGATACATGTTGCTGTTTTTCACGAGTTATAATTCATTTCGAAAAGTGGATTAGAGCCGGTCGATTTTATACTTGATTTGTTTCTGTCATTTCTTGGAAACAGGGTCATCCAAAACAAAAATAAAATATGCAGAATTCTTTTATAGGATTATACCGGCTTGTTGAGATTTCTCTGATAATTTGAGAGCGAGCTCATGTGATAACATTAATTCAATTGGGATTGCAAATCTATATATATGTTTCTCAAAGGTTGAACAAGCTCCTACCTGTCACAAGCTTGAATTATAACATTTTCGACCATAATCCATGATTGGGGAGGGGCTGGTTCTCGAAAGCTTCCAATAACTAAGGGAGTTAATTGGATGTATCAGCCGGGATTATCTGGGCAAGAATTACAATATAATGTTTTACTTAAATATTCCATAGTTGTAAATTTTGCGTATACATGTATAACTGTATAACACAAGAGAGGAAAGGTGACGTAGTTGGGAACTCGTAGCTAGGCAACCCTTTCGTCGAATGAAGACAAACAGCAACACCATGTATTCAAATTTAAAGCTGTATAATAAGTTCATAATTATATGAATAGCATAAATTGCTGCATATTAGATTAATCACTCTTAGAAAACAGACACGACAGACATGACTACGATATTTATAAAGCAGGGTGTCAGGACTCAGGGTGCTGCATGCACACCCCCCCCCCCCCCCCCCCCCGTCGAGGAAATATGCAATGGTGAATTCTGTAGCTTCTGGGATAATATAGCTCCCCGTGCATGTTGGGGGTCATAGCCCCTGCGTTGGGGAAGAGGCAATCACTGGTATTAACATCAATAGAATACTGACAATGATTTAAACAGAACGTCGACCATTTCAGTTATCGCGCGAATAATTATTTTAAGCGGCCTGACGACTTCGTCCCAATCAACGGCTCTTCCGCGGTTCAGAGTTTAACTCACTGTGGTCAAACACAGTCGCAATGATTGGGATGTCAGCGGACACATATTACACGGTGTGTATGATCCATGTAAAACTCCAAATACACGATATTTACAGAGATTACATGCATGTGTGTATCCAACCTAAATGTTGACTTAAAATAACGCTAAATCCCGAGTATGCAACATTATCAGTTATATTATTGTATTTTAATTATATACCTGTATTCAGAGTTCCATACCTCCAACCACAACATAAACATTTAAAGATGCATAATCCGAAATAACGCTCCCAAATTACTATTTCTTTGGATTCGAGTCGATGAACCCACCCATCAAAGCTCAGAGTGATCAGATATCGATTTTTGAATTTTATTATTTTCTCCAAATGTGTAATTATTTGTTGCCCAAAAAAGAGTCGTCAAATCGACGGCCTCTGACAAAATTGCGGATTAAGATAGACAACTCTAAAATTAAGTGGTAATACGGCCAAATAACGTGATACTCAAGTGATAATGCGGCCATATTTCCTTGAATAATATGTTGATAAATAACACGTTTTTGGGAAGTTTTATACCATAGCTGACAGCGGTTAGCATTATTTTGTTGTAATTAATCGATTCTGATAACAAAAGCGTAATTTGAAGAAATGTTGTTGTTGTTGTAACTTGATGATATGGGGACCGTCTGATCGAATTGAGTACCTTTAATTTACCATCGTTTTGAGCTTTGTTTTGTTAACAAATCATACAAACTGGACTCTAAATATAAAAAACTATCATTTTTAATGAAGCTCTAACAAAATAAATGTTAGTGTCTTTGTTAAAACATCGAAATGACATGAAATAGAGAATTCAATAAGTAAGACGTTTCAAGCGTTAGTTTATGCACTATGATCTAAATTGAAAGTAAAATATAAATTTCGTAAAAAAAATAGCGTGGAACCCTGAATACATCTTTAGCCATTTCATGACAGAAGATGCGCTGGCGCAACATTAAAGGTCATGTGCCTGTACTTTATCTTATATGTGCGAGTCTCCCATAGCGAACCTCGCATATATAAGAGAATGCACTGACTTACAAGGTCAAAGTAAATATTGTTAGGGCAATGTATTGTCTTATATATGCGAGGCTCCATATGGGAGACTCGTATGTATAAGGCAATGCATTGACACAGGGTGTTCGCAACCTTTAACGAAGCTCCAGTCATGGAAGGGTTAAATGTTCACTTAAGATAACGATCCAATATTCAATTGTTTGCCAACGTTTAATTTTACTGTAAGTTCATACATGTCTGACTACAAGTCACATTGTGACGTAGCTGTACCATACATGTCTCGCTATATTAGAGAGGTTTCACAAATGCACAGAGTAATAGTTTATAACCGAAACATGCCGAGCATTGCTCTTTGAACATGTCTGGGACTAAACAACATACAAGGCGCCTATTTTTAGAAGCAAATGTAAGTTTTGAGACAGTGCAAATTTTGTTTGGGATTGGGTGGGATTCTATCCCCGGCCCATGACGGCGAGTGCGCCTTGCGACTCAAAGTCCGACGTCAATACCACACGGCCACGTGTGTTATTGACGTCGGACTTTGAGTCGCAAGGCGCACTCGCCGTCATGGACCGGGGTTCGAATCCCACCCAATCCCAAAAATAATTTGCACTGTCTCAAAACTTACATTTGTTATCCCATATCTACACATATGTTAGGGCGCAAATAATAATTATGGAAACCCAGTACTGCTGAGCATGCCAGAGCCAAAGTTCATTACTTCAGAACAAGTAGGCACCATGGAATAACTCTCATGTGACTGACCAATCATTTGATATGTAATACTATTCCTTAATTGTCTGCGAAATGTCACGGCATTGAAACCTAATTTATGCCCAACTGTTAATAAATAATACTCATGATTTTGCGAAACCTATCTGATAGGTAGCAGGGCTGCGTCGACAGGGGGTTACAGTCCAAATTTCAGAATGAAAATACAAAACATGTTGCTTGAGATTGTTCTGAGTTTAATTTTTCAATAAATAGTTTGTGTGAACTCTTTGTTAAACATTTACCCTAGAAACGGCATGGAAAATTTCAAGTTACATGAGAGAGGTGGATGTTTATGTTATGTTGAATGTTTAGAGCAACACAGTCCCTAGCCAATGTGAGGAACAGGTGTAAGTGAAATTTGCAAATGTGTTCTGTTTCAAGCGGGCACAGTTGGGAAATCGAAATATGGACACTCCCACCGAAACTTCCCAGGCGTGTCCCTGATAGTGAGCTTTCAAAAATTTACAGATACAATTATAGTCGGTCAGAGCACGCGAATAGTTCTTTACCAGAATAAATCTTGTCTTCGACTCGGTTGATTCTGGTGGAGAACAATTCTAACCCTTACTTACTGAGAACTAACCTTAATGGCTCAATAAGTGACAACTATAATTGTTTTACAATATTTCGTGAACTGACAGCTTATTCTTTCAACATCTGTATTATTCCGCTATAAAAACAATATGGCACAGAAGAATTTTGTCTTCTACATGCATACGGAGTACGGACATTAACACTGTGCAATATCGAGTACGGACAGCAATACCGGTCAATACCGAGTACGGACAATAACACTGGTCAATACCGAGTACGGACAATAACACTGGTCAATACCGAGTACGGACAATAACACTGGTCAATACCAAGTACGGACAATAACACTGGTCAATACCGTGTACGGACAATAACATTGGTAAATACAGCGCGTGATCCAGTCCGAGGATCCTGAAGTCTCAGGCTTATTCAGTTTGAGGTTTCGATAGTCTTCATGATTCGTTTATCCGAAAGTTCAGAGGTGTGAGGATGAATTATATATTGTTTTGTGGTTGTATAATGCGACCGTCGAAATAACGGGGGTAATAACATGGATTGCAATAGACGTCTACCGTGTGACTAATACGAGAAAGATGTTACCCGAAACATGAGTACGCACAAAACCCTCATATATAAGTGTATGCAGTCCATTGAAATAACATGTGTGTTGCATATGTGTCGAGGTTACACACAACTACTTATTTTTCCATAGGCGACAATACTAACGTTTGTATCATTTGTGCTGAAACTGGACATATTTTCACCAAACTCTCATACTGAGCATGAAGTGGGTCTCAAGTCTGATAGATTCATACCATGAAACAGACAGGTTTCTGTATTTTTTCCCATTCAAATTTCACGCTTCCCTGACTACCGAAGGTTCGCAGTAAATTCACAGCTATAAAAAACATCCTAACACAAATTTGTACTTGTGGTCAAATGGACACAACATTCAGCAGGATCCCAAACACCATGCATTTTTTTGTACAGCAGCTTAATTATATTATTTATTTATGTATTTATATTGTCAACATAATGCACCAATCAGCGGACATGGGATGATTTTTATCTGATTCTAGTTGCCCTACACAATTTCAGGAAGCATAACTCTATTTAATTAGTTGTTTATAACCCCGAGGGAGGCGTGTGTTCATTTAATGAGAGATTACTCTAAATTGCATTGATTCGTGTATGTGGGAATATACTGTTGCGCCTCTTTGTTATATATTCTATTGCGGCTATCTTGAGTTCCTCCATTTTGGAGCATACATATGCAATGAACATGGACACAAAATAGTCGTTTTCGCTGAAAAGTATGAAAGAGTAATGCGGACCGGACATGAGTATACTGTGACCCAAAGCGGTCCGATCTTCTATACATGTGGCGTCTTCTCGTTACGATTTTAGTATCGACGAACACTTTTTCCGTTTCTATTATGTCCATATTTCAATTTTGTTTTTTCAATTCTCCCTGCCGACCACATTCAATTTGCACTGCGCATGGCAAACCAACAGATACGAAGAGAGACTACCGGAAATGTATTCGATTCAAATTTACGTGATCCGTATATGCCGTAACTCTAGGCAGTTAAAGGTACTCAACCCGTAAAGAGGGTCCCCATCTCAACAGATTCCAACAACAACAATCCGATCAGAGGGTCCTATATTACTATTTCTTTGGCTTTGGGGGTAAACAATATTTGATTCGAGTCGAGGAACCCATCAAACAAAGCTCAGAGTTATTAGATATTGATTTTTCAAATTTGTTATGTTCTCGAGATGAGTACCAATAACTGCCGTAATCTGCTCTGGATTTGTACTCCAAATCTATTCAAACAGACAAGGATGAATAACTCTAAAATCAAGTGGTAATTTTAACGCAATTTTGACTGAGTTCTGGGCCGTATAGTATTCCCGATAATGAAAAATAATAGATTTCTAAAATCGATATCTAACAAATCTGAGCTTTGATGGGCGACTTCCTCGACTCGAATCAAATATTTTTGACCCCCGAAGCCATTGAAATAGTAATTGAGAGGAGTTTTATCGGGTTGAGTACCTTTAAAAGAAAATACGCTTACATGGGTTATTTTATTACGTCACGTTATGCGCACATATATTATCATTAAATCATTGGTTATCTCTATTTATCAACTGATTATGATAAGAATTTCTAGCAATTGTTATCCATGCATATAGTTTACCTGCGATCGTTAACTCCACTTAGCGTATATGGTCATATTAAGTTTATTTAGCTTGGAAAAAATAAACACCCGTATTATACTCCGTCTGGGCGGACGTCCCAAATCCTTTATATTGTATCTCACGTGACTTCATCGCATCGATTGGTTGAGAGATGTACCCCTAAAGTGTATGCATCCATTTGGGTGGTGGGCACTATATATCCGCGCACTAGATGCATGTAGTCCCGGCTATATATAGTTAGTGTGTACGTCGTCCTGAGCCGTCTGTTTAACGCGTGTGCTTCATCATGTGCATTCCAATGCCTTGCACAGTACGATATTCAATTCATGTTCATGTTAATGTCTTCCAAAGTACGATATTCAAATCATGTTCATATTAACGCCTTCCAAAGTACGATATTTAAATTATGTTCATGCTAATGCCTTCCAACGTACGATATTCAAATCATGTTCATATTAACGCCTTCCAAAGTACGATATTCAAATCATGTTCATATTAACGCCTTCCAAAGTACGATATTCAAAATCATGTTCATGCTAATGCCTTCCAAAGTACGATATTCAAAATCATGTTTATGCTAATGCCTTCCAAAGTAAGATACTCAAATCATGTTCATGCCAATGCATTCCAACGTACGATATTCAAATCATGTTCATATTAACGCCTTCCAAAGTACGATATTCAAATCATGTTCATGATAATGCCTTCCAAAGTACGATATTTAAATTATGTTCATGCTAATGCCTTCCAAAGTACGATATTCAAATCATGTTCATATTAACGCCTTCCAAAGTACGATATTCAAATCATGTTCATATTAACGCCTTCCAAATCATGTTCATACTAATGCCTTCCAAAGTACGATATTCAAAATCATGTTCATGATAATGCCTTCCAACGTACGATATTTAAATCATGTTCATGCTAATGCATTCCAAAGTACGATATTCAAATCATGTTCATGCCAATGCATTCCAACGTACGATATTCAAATCATGTTCATATTAACGCCTTCCAAAGTACGATATTCAAATCATGTTCATGATAATGCCTTCCAAAGTACGATATTCAAATCATGTTTATGCTAATGCCTTCCAACGTACGATATTCAAATCATGTTCATGATAATGCCTTCCAAAGTACGATATTCAAATCATGTTCATGCTAATGCCTTCCAAAGTACGATATTTAAATCATGTTTATGCTAATGCCTTCCAATGTACGATATTCAAATCATGTTCATGCTAATGCCTTCCAAAGTACGATATTTAAATCATGTTTATGCTAATGCCTTCCAATGTACGATATTCAAATCATATTCATGCTAATGCCTTCCAAAGTACGATATTCAAATCATATTCATGCTAATGCCTTCCAAAGTTGGATATTCAAATCATATTCATGCTAATGCCTTCCAAAGTAGGATATTCAAATCATGTTCATCCTTATGCCTTCCAAAGTACGATATTCAAATAATATTTTTTGCGTTATTCAAGTAACTTGAGTTCATCCAATCGTCAGAGTTTCTCGTTTTGTTGTTGCGTTTGGTGTACTAAGAACGGACTTTATTAGGTAACTCCGGACTACTAATAAAGAACGTTCAATAAGATCTCTTCCGCATTTTAGTTTGTCTCAGATAGTCCCTTCCGCTCAAGAAATGTCTGGACCCAACGAGGCTAATACGTATTAGTCACTAACATAACCAATATTAGCCTCTCATTTGCCCTACATGTATTGTCCACATGAGTGATATCTAAACCCACACAAATTACTATCAAATAACACAAAATATCAACAACATATTGATATTTTCTAATGGGTCACTAAAGGTCTTAACATATTCTTATTTGCATGCATGGTATCTGGATCTCGCGATCGAAGTTTGTCCGATTTTCTTCTTACGGGAGTTATGGTCCTTAGTTTTTCTATTTATTTATTTTTCGGTCAATTTTAAGGCCGTTAGCGCAGTAACAACATTTGACCATTTATGTTTTACTTGAGTTATATGCGGCTCTCAGTTTTTCTACATGTATTTTTAAAGCATTTTAAGACAACTATCTGGGTATAGTCCAGGCGCTTGGTGTAGATATACATAATAATTGTGAAAAAAAATGATAAAAGAAATAAACTTGACCCATATGTTCCTTATACACTACTGATCATTTTCAGTTATGGAGTCATTCGCGGGAGGTCCTTCCTTAGCAACGGTTGCTAGTTCTATGACATCATTTTTGGTGGCCGAAAATTCCTTCGCGTCTGAGAGACACATTAAGTTATTTTCCTGTTTCTAGAACGGTTGGAAAGCATTCGACACTTTGTGGATTAACGGTTTAATATATCAGCTATTTGAAAAGCATATTCAGGCAAATTTGGAGAATTATAAGCAATCTACTCAATAATATACACTCTGCACTTATTTCCAAAACTGCAACTCACACTGGATACCAATGTTGCAATGATCAAGGCAGGGAAGTATAATCTCGGTGTTATACTACATATATAGAAGCTTATTGTTAGAGTTTAAATAATGCGTCAGTTCATGGCTTTCAGATTGTTTTAATTGTAAGATCGCGACGATGACTAGAACAAATGTCAACCAATATTTTAAATTATATTCGAGGCCATCGAACGAGACCATCTGTGATGTGCAACCCATGTGTTCTTATTTGTTTTGTTGACTGTCATCTGGCATTGCTCAAAGTTTTAAGTCAATCACGATATGATTTCGCGTGCTTAAGGCGGGGATAGTCGATATGTATAACAAACACACTACTACAGGAGGCAGTGCTATCCGTGTCATAAGTGTCTATATAATACACACCTCTGCATTTTCTTTTAAAACACTACCAGTCGCTGACCAATAAATCTTCTTTGAATTCGGTCGATACACTCGCTGCATGAGGTTTATATTCACATGGAAGAAATCGGAGGGTTGAGAACAACCAGCAGCGCGATGGCGCTCTATCACTGGTTGAAACTTGTTTCTCTGATACTCATGCTACCAGTGGTTGTGCTTTCTTCGATGCTGGCCGGAAAGTTGTTTCGTGTGTACCCCGACTCACTGAGCAACGCAGTTATACAAGGGAGTGTAAAGCATTCTTGGAGTGAAATCAACTGCGCTTCAGTATGTGGTGATGACCCGAACTGTTGTACATACTCATTCGATTCCAAGGATGGATCTTGTGACACCTCAAGAGGTCTGGTCAGGGATATCGGTTTACCAAGATTTCTTTTGATAGGTAAGTCAGCGGTACGGTAGAATACATGGATACAATACTAATACCATATGTGACCTAGCTGATTTGTGTTGTCCTTTGTTAGACCCATTATTTTCCATACATTTTTTTCGAATTGCTTCATGCGTGTCTCAATGTTTTTAAATCTTTTTTGTTTTCGTTTCGAAAGATTGTTTATTTACATGTCGTTTGCATAACTTTATTTTCGAATGTCCCTGAAAGTTCATCTAGGTGTTCGCCGATTTTGTTCATCCAAATTACCCACGTAATCCGCTAAAATTTAATGAGAATGTCCAGTTTTGATTCCAGGTTTCCTAATTTCCTAGACCATTTTTCGTTACCATCTGCACCCATGTCAATAGATGCTTATTAGGGATAAGGTAGGGAAAAAATAAACAAACATTTTGACATTATAAAGTCAAAATTCATAATTTTTATCTCGAAATTTTGACTTTTTATCTCAAAATTTGGACTTACCATGTCACAATTTTGACTTTCAAAGTCACAATTTCGACTTTATGAAGTAACATGGGGGTGTAACTAAAGACAGACCGGACGAGACCGGACCGCCCCTGTGGTGTTTAGGTGTGATAAGCGAGGTATCACGAAAACACGCCTTTCCTTTGAAAGCCTTTAAAAGTGAGTTACAGTAGTCTATACGGCTTGTGATAAATGCATGTACGAGTTGTTTGGCCGTCTCTTCGTCGACCACATTTCGCACCCTGCTGATATTTCTCAGGTGACAATATGCCAATCTGCAAACCTGCATTACATGCGCCTCCGCAGATAGATTGTCATCCATCATATACCCCAGGTTGCGGACCATAGTCGACTTAGAGACTACACTATCTCCAAGCACAATATCGTGGGTAGTTGCTTTCTGCAACTGATGCGGTAACCCGATATATATCAGTTCAGTTTTGTCAGGATTCAACTTAAGGAAATTATCAGTCATCCAGATTTTAATATCGGATACACAGTGCTCTAGGGATTCTCTGGCTGGAATCTCACAACCAGGGTTGAAATGAACGTAGAGTTGGGAATCATCCGCGTAAAAGTAAAAGTGAAAATTCAGTCCATGATGACGGGTTATGTCCCCCAGCGGTAGGACGTAGATCACATAGAGCATGGGTCCAAGCACATACCCCTGTGGCACACCGTACTTAAGTGCAAAAACATCCGAGTGAACGTTGTTCACCGTGACACTCAATATACGGCCGTTCAGATATGACCTAAACCAATCTAAGGCTACACCAGTCACACCGAGTCTGTTTTCAAGTCTCTCCAATAGCACAGCGTGGTCGATGGTGTCGAAGGCGGCACTGAGGTCCAGTAACACCAAGCATGACACTTCCCTTTGATCCATTGACATACGCAAGTCGTTTTGGACCCGAAGAAGTGCAGTCTCAGTGCTGCTATTTGGACGATAGGCAGATTGAAACACTTCCGACAAGCCAGTGGACGACAAGTAATCGCGGAGTTGTTTGAAAACAACCCTCTCTATCAGCTTTGAAATAAAAGAGAGGTTTGAAACCGGTCGGTAGTTACTTAGGACCTCGACATCAAGCCCTGGGTTCTTCAGTAGCGGCGTTACTAATGCATGTTTCATGGTGGATGGGAAAATGCCACTATCCAAAGAACTGTTTACAATATTCACCAACACGGGTGCTAGTGCTGACTTACATGTCTTCAATAACTGTGTTGGTATAATGTCGAGAGGGCACTGTTTTGATGGAGATTTCGATATAATTTCTGACAGCTGATCAGATGTGAGTGGCTTGAAACACGTCAGTTTTGTCAGTCCCCTTGATGAACCACTGATCTGAAGAAATTCCCAGCTGAGTGTTTCATTGTTGCTAACCATATTGCATCGGATGTTCTCGATTTTGTTTACAAAGAACTTCGCAAAATATATTGGCAAGATCGACCGATGACGTATACTGAGGGAGTGGCGAGGACTTGTTTTTGTGAAGTAGTTTATCAATAACATCAGATAGAACTTTAGGCCGTTTTGAGTTATCGCTCACGAGGTCAGCAAAACATACCAAGTTTCATCGAAATCCCGCGATATTCGGGCGTTTGACCTTGAAATGACCAGATGTCAAGGTCAAGGTCACGTCGCACGGGCAAATTAATAGGTTTATGCCACTCCCCGGCCGAAGATACCCCCACATACCAAGTTTCATCGAAATCTCGTGATATTCGGGCGTTTGACCTTGAAATTACCCTATTTCAAGGTCAAGGTCACGTCGCACGGGCAAATCAATAGGCCTTATGTCACCCCCGGCCGAAAATACCCCCACATACCAAGTTTCATCGAAATCGGATCAGACGTTTTCGAGTTCACGCTAACACACACACACATAGACCTTCCAAAAATATATAATAGACTAGCAGGTTAGCCCGCCACTGGCGTGCTTGGTCAGAAACATGACAATGTTTTATGTTTTGTTTGTGTTTTTCAATGAGTTAATATTGGGTTTTTCAATATTTTACCCGATTTGACCTTGAATTGATAATTTTCAAGGTCAAGGTCATGTCGGGGTCACAATATATAATTTGTGGGTACCCGTTTGAAGGTTAGGACTGACCCGATGAAAAATTCCCCCGTTCCTAGGAACGACAGACATAAGAATGTTTCACACAACGCGACGTCGACGATCCCCGTGTGTTTTAACACTCATATAACGAAGTTTGAGCTCACCTATGGCGGAAAAACTTACCCGATCCGCGTTCTTATGAATACAACACGCTCCGCGTTCTTAGGAACACAACACGCTCATGTCTATACACGCCCAGACCCAGAAGAGGTATGATTTTTTAACCTGCCCGTGGCCATTGAGCAGCCCCTGACAGAGGTTGTCCACCCTTATAGGCCCTTACGAGATGGTCAATAGTCCCCGCAAAGTTAATCCCGTCGTGAACCCCATCCTCACAAAGAGCGGACAGTCAATTAATCCCGTCGTGAACGCCATCACCAACGCGACGTAATTTTTTTTGGTATCATGGGTTGCGTTCTAAAAATAGGAAAGCTCTTGTTCCCGTATACGTTTGCGTAAATACGAAATTGTGAGTGTTGGTTTGTAACCGGGATTTCTGAGAAGCATTATGCCTATAACTACCCCCCTAAGCCCTGACCTAAGTGTCATACATAACAATGATGTTGTAAGAGTACTATGGCATCCAATAAATCTCCCCGCATAGGAAACCACTCAATGTTCCCGTATATCTCTCTGCAGATGCTAATAACGTTGAATGGTAAACAGACGCTCTTTATAGCGATGCGTCAAAAACAAACGCTCATTAAATAATCACTTGATTAACCCACGCCGTGCCTTTGCGGTGATTTGGGAGTGGACAAAGGGTGCTCAGAGCTTCTCCAAAACGCGACAACTACGGTGTTCGTGTGTTTTTACCCTTAGATGGGAAGTTTGAACTCAATCGAGCCAGCCGTTTTCGATTCTATAAAGTACATATATATATATATATATATATATATATATATATATATATATATATACGGAAGTCTCAAAATATATAGTATAGAAGATATACATGTAGTCTTTGTTATTCTACAATTTACCAAAGGGCGATTATTATGGAGTGAAGCTAAATTACTTTCTAATCACAAACAATCACAGCGAGTATGTTGTTACACAATGTTACATACTGTATGGCCGCAAATTGTATGGGGCGCCATTTTACAATAGTTAATACCTATTTAATTATAAAAATAACTAATTTTATTAGATCGCATATGAATATATGATATAAAAAATATAATTTATAATATCATGACATATTGTATGAGAACCATAAATGTTGTTCAGCTATCACTGCATGTGTGCTATCATAAATTCAATGTTTATAACACAAAATCAAATTATTTATATTACAAAACAGTAAGCATTTATTTGTATCAATAGTTCGATTGTGTGATATCATACATTAATTTGGCGATTTAATAACATTTTATTTCTGATAGCACTAATTAATTGTGTTATATCGGTAAATAGAATCGCATACATATGTAGCTGCACAGTATTCTTTCAATATTTTGATGTCATGAAATCATTATATGACATCATAAAATGAGGGTATCACCCCCCCTCCCCCCTGAATCCCGAATACGAGTTAATTTTGGGGGGGGGGGGTGAATCCTGAATACGAGTTAATTTTGGGGGGTGAATCCTGAATACATGTTAAGAAATAATATGCGATAAATGACATACAAATTGACTGTTTTAATATCAGACAGATACAAGCAGAAGTTACATAGACACATTATGATGCCGGTCGCGTTATGAGGCCGTTATGATACCATTAAAGATACGGTTGGCCTTGGCGGTGGGTATCCTGTGAAAATATCGCCACCCGTCAAAAACCACCACAAACAGAAAGAACATCAAAATGTAGATAGACTTTGTCCGTATACAAATAAGAAATATCGCATAAACAGTATGTTATGGTCATATGTTTGACCATTGTTATGTAAACAAAGGCATAAAAAGTTACTTTTCTGGTGTTTGTTTATATTATGATGGTAAACATAAAGAGCGTTATTTGTTGGTGAATACCTGATATGGAACTAATAAAGAGCGTTTATGCCATTTGTGTGTGATTTGCCAGTAGCATTGTGCTGTCTTCTGTAACACAATAAGGCTCTTGCTTGCGTAAAATATAGTAGATCTTTATGATAACATGCTGTGTACGCGATGGTCATGGTATATATGAACGGAACTGTATGCGTTTTAATGTTTTTCTGTTTACGGCGTTTGGAACAAATATGAATATTTTCGACAATTAAGGCCGCACGTGCCTTTAATGATACTTTATGATCAGGGATGTGGCTAGAGGCTTTCCGTTGGGGGGTGTCCACCTTTGGAATTTCCAACTGCACCCCCCCCCCCCCCCTCTTGAGTCAGAATCAGACCGAACACAAGTTTTGCATAATTCCATTTGCACACCCCCCTTCCACCTCAGTGTTTAGGCCTAATATCCTATATCTTCATAAACCATGGTTCTATATTCCCGGTATGAGAACATTCAGATATTTTAACCTGAAACATTGCATAAATCCTAACATCTAGTGGTCTAACTCCATACAAATGCACACGGCTACGGGCAAGAGACCACGACACACCGAGCTGACCATCGTTGCTCGGCCGGTGTGAGAAAATTTTGAAATTTGAACAAGAAAATCACAAATCCTAGCATCCAGACTGGCCTCAACTAAAGCTTTCCTATAGTGTTGGAAATTTCAAACCTCATACTCCGCCTCAGGTTGGAAAATTCTCCAACTGATGACCACAAGTTTGATCAAATGTAGTAAAATATTGTTAAAATTATTAGCATTTTTGTATTGGCCACAGGGGAGAGACAATGACACACCGGGCCGACCATGGTTCGGCCCGGTGTGGGAATTTTTTTTAATCTGAACAAGAAAATCGCAAAATCCTAGCATCTAGACTAGCGTCAAGCATTCTTAGAGTTGGAAATTTCAAACCTGACACACCACTTAGGTTGGAAAATTTACAACTGATGACAATTCCAATGCCAAATGTATGAGAATATTGTTTTCTTAAATTAACTAGCATTTTTTGACTGGCCACGGGGGAGGGATCAGGACACAAGATTTCCAAGTGTTGGAAATTTCCAACCTGTTACCCTCCTGAGGTTGGAAATTTCCAACTGATGACCATTTCAGTCCAAAATTTTGACAAAAAATAGGAAAATATGCAAATATTGGTCCAAAAACAATTAATTCCCCCCCCCAATAAATTGTTTGAAAATCAAACTACAAGAACATTTCAACCTATTATATGTGTGAAATTTCCAACTAATGTTTTGGCAGGTATGAAATTTCCAACTGTTGAAAATTTTGACCAAAGTTGGGGGGTGAGACCCCCCCCCCCCCCCGTCGCCACGTCTCTGTTTATGATGGCATGGTGGTCGAATATGCCCAAGAAGCTATTCTACCCACTCATTCATACATATAACTAGCACAAAATATTATGTTGCGCCATCAAAACCTGCGTCCAAGATGTTTTGCTTGAACCCGAATACCAGTTAATTCGGGGGTATGAATCCCGCGTACGGCTTCAAAACACCCTGAATCCCGCGTACCGAAAAGGGGGGGGGGGGGGGTGATACCCTCTAAAATGGAACTTTTATATCACTAAATGCTAGGGTGGGTGAGCGTGTATTGGCGTGCGCGTGTGGGGTTGGGGAAAGAAGCACAATTCATCAATTTCAATGGTGCAAATATTTAATTTATATGTCTCATTGATATAATAATGATAAATAGTACAATAAATATATCTTGATACAAGATTGACATGCCAAGCAAAATATATATATATATATATATATATATATATATATATATATATATATATATATATATATATATATATATATATATATACACACGTTAGATTAATATCTCGAATGTTATAGTGAAGGATATATAAGTGATGTTGTATTTCTTCCGATTCACTAACGTTGAAGGGGTCACTTTCAATTGAAACA
Organism: Siphonodentalium dalli; assembly: GCA_032622095.1. Classification (NCBI taxonomy): domain Eukaryota; kingdom Metazoa; phylum Mollusca; class Scaphopoda; order Gadilida; family Siphonodentaliidae; genus Siphonodentalium; species Siphonodentalium dalli. Next base: position 208,621,627 of record CP136065.1, read on the forward strand.
AAGTGATGAAGGGTAAACAGGTATTGGACATTTGGTCAACAGTACACCGTTTTTTAATGTTACTGACACGAACGCAGTTACTTCGACTGTGTTCACGAATGTCTGGTGCCAATTAGCCGAATAAAATTTCATAACTTGTGTACAATTTTGCAGATTTACAAACATGTGTAACGTCAGCACTTTGTTTGGTGAGAGTGACCCCCTTCAGCATCACTAACACATGGGTGCATACGGGTCAATATCTGAATCGAGATGAGTAAAAATAAATCGATTATAAAGCAAGATGTTCAAAAATTTCGGTGACGGTATACCGCGCTTCTTGATTGTTATTCCGTCAATAATGTTTAGGGTCGATATAGTTACACAATTGTATGTAACGGCGACTTGGTTGGTCATCATCGACACCACAATCACATCATCGTCTAAATTTGTTTGTGTAACTTTTAAACATTGACCGATAAATCTTTCTTATTTTAAATAAATTATCTGCCCGTGAAAGTATAATTAACCATCCGCTTCAAGTTGGCTCATTTCACGTTACACTATAAAGATACGCTTAGCCATAATGATAACGGAGGATTAATGTCACATCTGTATAATAATGAATTTATTTCATCGTGGAAATACATGTAGGTTCACGTTGGACTTCTTTTATAATCTTAAATAAACCCACAGCGAAGCTGAATGGCTCACTCTCACAAAAAAAATATTCTGAAATGTACACATGTTTTGAATGTGTGCTAAACGGTAAACTGAGTTAGCGAACGGAACTAGCGAAGTAACTTCAATCGTGTTTCGGAAAGTCTGGTGTCCATCAGCAGTTTGTTTTCAGCTCATTTTTGTATCGATTGTTGGAACTTGGACCGATAATATCCTTTTGATACCGTGTTCTGGGCCAGAAACAATAGAAATAACACAACTTCAAAAATTGATATCTGATCACTCAGAGCATTGATGGGTAGGTTCCTCGACTCGAATCAATTATTTTTACCACCAAACCCAAAGAAACAGTAATTTATGAGGGTCTGATCGGATTGAGTACCTTTATAGGCGCAAGATGACATTCGTTGTATGTGATACTGTTGACACAACAGTTATCAATTTATGAAAATAAATAAATAAATAATTATATATATATATAGTAGTGTTGATATCTTTAGCCGTATGGGTCTGGTCTAATATGAAGTTCTTATCAATATGATAACACCGATTAAAGACCCATCAAATCTTTAATGTCGTAAAGATTTGATGGGTCTTTAATTGCCTTCCTGTTGATAACATATTTACAAAGATCTAAGTGCGCTCATGCGTTCAGATGCGCATTCTGGCCATCATGCACGTATTACATACTTACATGTTTGCAGCAAGTATGTTTACATTCGTGCACACAACCACATTAACCCCTTAAATGCGCTGAATAGGTCACTCGCACCGGCCCTCCGCGACAAAGCCACCCAAAATCTGTGACGAAGTCACCCAGGCAGGAGAACATAGAGACAGAGCCATCCAAGTTTAAGCAAATCTCACAATATCCACTCGATTTAAAAAATTGATACATGGAAATATTGTTCTGTTTTGGGAAATTAATAGCCCTCATTAATCTTAAATTAAGATATATCAGCAATGTAGTTCGTCATTTTAATCGCAAGAATCAATAATTTGTTGCCAAACATGAAATGTTATTAACCTGGTTAACTTGATCACAACCATCTCCAACCTGGGCAACCCAATCACAACTCCCACAACCTGGGCAACTCCAAATGAGTTACAAATGATTGAAATGTATTATTACATTAACTGAAGAAATCACTGACAAAATTATGTTCGATATAACATACAGACATGTCTGATGCTGTTCCCAAAGGAAACAAATATAGGACCCTAAACAATTTAGTAAATTCGTGGACGTTCCTATATATCGTCTAAAAATAACAGGAAAACAAAACTCGCAATCACTTGAACGCCTGTTTGTGATATGTGTGGTTTGTATCATGGTTAGCTGAGCGAACTAATAAGTATGAAAATGTTTTTATTTGTATTTTTATTCGTTTTAACGACACACATGTGGTCCTGATTTGGTGACCGTTGCTTTATTGTTGTGTATTACAGAAAATCACCGGTTACGATTCTGCGCTCGTGCATTTATAGTGATTTTTTTTCCAATGTCTTTTTCAGGGTTTTGGGCTTTGGTAATGTAGTGTCTCTTTTGTACTCCTCATACCTGGAGTATGCCCTTCCAGGAATTTTCTTGAAAACATCTTCCGGTCCCATTAAATCTAAAAAAGAATTTATGTCTTCTTGAACGTCATTGGACTCGTTCGACGCTGGCCTCATTTTCCTATTGTCATTTGCCACATTTGTTGTAAAAATATGCTTCATGGCCTGCCCAAATACTCCCGTCAATTTCCCATGACGCTCAAGAGTTTCGGCGGTAATGTAGCCATTTGTGTCCCTCAATGAATCTAAAACAGAATAATAGCGATAGCAATGTGCAGCATATGCTTTGAGTATATGTAATGCTATTAAACAGACATACAATGTGCAGCATATGCTTTGATTATATGTAATGCTATTAAACAGACATACAATGTGCAGCATATGCTTTGAGTACATGTAATGCTATTAAACAGACATACAATGTGCAGCATATGCTTTGAGTATATGTAATGTTATTAAACAGAGCTCATTCGAACTTCTAAATTATGCCTTCGCACACGATATGGTGACAAATACACAACATATTGATATAGCGGCTTCATAACAGTGGATGAATACTTTCCATTGTCACAGTCATTTTCCAAATGTTTGGTTCCTTGCGCGCGAAAATTTAACAAACGCTCTTTATCCATACGCATCAGACATAATATAACACGGAACGCTCTTTTATGTTCCATGCTGTGCAATGGACCATTTTTGGTTTGGGACAAAAACACCGTGTTCAATGTTGTGTTTTCACGACGTCATGCGACTTATTCCAGGAATTTCTACCGAACATACCCGTAGAGATAACATTCCACCAGTACTAAATCTGAGACCGTTTTGATGTTCTGGCCCTTTCAGTCAAGGAACGTTATAACAAACAAAAACACATGACATGGAATCAATATCTGTGTTATTACTTTGGCCTTAATAAACTGCTGCACAGTATGGGGTGGTTGAATTTTCAAGTGCGTATTATAAATTCTCAAATAAATTAAGTTACATAATATTGTGAGAACATAATACAAATACAATATATGGTGTGCAATCGTGGAAATGGCTTCTTCGGTGTGAAGGGGAGGGGCAGCTTTTATATATATTTGTATTATAGGCTGATACAATCATATTAATGACACGCAACACAAAATCGCATCTCCTCGAAATTATGGCATATGTCATTCCATCTTGATATTGCATGTTTATTATTGACTTTCTGATATTACATGACATAATTGATTGAATTAGCAGGGGGAATTGCGTGATTGTTTAAGAGACCCGAAATTGTCGTTTTGTACTGGTGGAATATGATCACTGCTAGTGTAGCTATTAAGAAATAAGTGCCAAAACATTATGAGTTGAGACTGACATATATTCGGCCCTATAGTATTTACGAAAGGCAATCTCACATAAATTACTTCCAATTATTTGCTTCCCGAAATGGAAAAAAAAACAATCTTGTCAGGAACATATTGATTTACGTAAGAAAGATCTTCGACTTGTTTATGTCCTCTTGGGGCAGAGCAGTATTAATTTCAGAAACACCGCTAACTTCACCACCTATAATAAATCTTTTGCTACAAATATATTAGTATTACACCGTGATGCTTATACACACAAGTATAGTTAAACTATTTATCAACTTATGTCGCGGTCCATTGGTATGATATTGAAGTTTACTGGGACCTGATAAAAATGTGAGGACGTGGCTAGTATTTTCAACCCAAATGAGCTTTGATTAAAAAGTACACAATTTGGAAATGCCGTACCTTACCAGACACCAGTTTAAAATATACACCACGGTATTATTTTATCACTGAAATTTGCTTCAGATGGAAATGACTAATAATCTATTATAGGTTGGTCTCTTGCCATATTGTATGGGAAGACAACTATAACACAGCCGAGATTGAACAACTCATGAAACGAACATTTCAGATCGCTGTTGAAATTTTCACAAACGTAGTCTGTTCCCACATTGTGACTTGGTTGCCCTTTCACGTTGACTGTCCTATTCCACATGAAATCTTTTGCCAGGTTTCCGGGTACAGCACCGGCAACACCTATAGATTAAGACAAATCGTCGATATCATAATTATCTTGCATTATATGTATAGTTCTGCATACGCTTTTGAGGTATGGATCTTTGTCAGTGGGTTGTTGTAATTGATGCGTAGCAGACCTTAGTTAGCACAACTCGTTTTCAGTGGGTGGGGTGGCTGTCTAATTATAACTTTGTTAACATATTAAATCGACCATCATATTTGCAGTTGCGTCTGATTTCGAACGCAGTAAATCCACATTACGACAATATGACTAAGGACACACCATATCAATAAATTAAAGCCCTGCAAAAGTATTGATAACTGCTTTCTTTTCTTTGGCATACATATTATACTATCAAATCATAAATAACGTCAGTTGTTTTCCATTTGCATGGCTACTCTCTTGGAGCTTGTCCACTTGCGGCTATAACACTGATATTCCATGAATCAACGCCAATTTTCTAAAAGACCTATATATACATATCCCTGACTACAAAGTCACCACACACAGTAACTGAATCATCACCCGAACGGAAACTTACCAAATATTTGATAATGCACTCATGTATTCCTTGTGTGAAAATAATTGTTATTATATGTCATAACTGAATATCTTTATGTAATAAGTAATTTTTCTGTAATATCCACATATCGGTCAACAGAATAAACTGAATCTGTATCTAGAGCAACAGAAATATTGTTGGTCACGAAGTGAATGCTGGTGGTGGACAAAGTGCAATTGCGACACGGGTATGCTCCATCTATAGTGTACCCTCGCGTACCCACCGCGAATACTATTATATTAGAAGTATAGCTTACATGCGAGTAGTTGATGTGCTTCAGTTAGGTATTTAGGGTGCTTTCGTTTGTGAAACGTAGCAATCAGATGATATCTCCAAAACGAGATGATGGCCTCCCCGTTGTTGTCACGGATGGCATCGTGACGGGTGAGGTCCATCAGACCCGACCACATTAAGCCCCACACGTACTCGTTAACATGGTCCTCCAATCCCATCATACATGGTGGTCCACAGAACCATTCTTCGTCTGAAAATATATAGGATAGGATAATAGTTTATTTCACAATAAATCACACATTAGAAAAAAATGACGGTACTTTTTCGTAACGACATAATTTTGCCCTACCCACATCATAGCAATTCAGCAGAACCACCAACATAATATCATATTAGCAGGTCCACTTGACAAGGGGTGTAAACGTGTAATGCCGTAGGGAAATATAACCGTTTTGTTTAGCGTTTCCTGCAGCATTACTAGTGACTATTGTGTCATAAATGTGGCATAGTGGCTGTAACGAGCAAAAAACACTGAAAGTAAAATAGACTTTGGTGAGTTTATGTAGCATTGCTATTTTTTTCAACCCAACGGTATTTTTAAACGTCAGTGTTGGAAACAAAAAAACGAGACCTGTATGTTAATTGGGAAGTGGATGACTTTCTGTCCGTCGGTTAATTTCGTTTCAGTGTTATCACTTGAAGAAATGGTATATCATTGAACAGAAGGAAATATGGTATTCGTGTTTATTTGTACAAAATAGGTGCCAAGATATAATTTGGGTTCCGCCCGCCAATTTTTACGAGAGTTATAGTCCCTTGCTGACATGACCATGGGTATATTTTTCTACGGCCTAAGGGCTGCTATTGTTTTTACATAAAGGTGCCTTCTTATGGTATCATTTGTGTCAATGTATGTATGAGTATCACGACATGCAGTTATCATATAGCATGCATATATACATCCATTAAACATTTATAAGTCAATATTCGTGTACTTAGAATAATAAACGGTTCGAAATTGGTATAGCAAAGACAATTACATTTCCAAGCAAGAGCAGGAGGCAATATGTGCATCCTGCCATGTCACAATGAAACACATTCTGAAACATGGAGCCCTCAGCAGTTGAATGATGTGCCGTGTGTTTTCTAATGGATGAGTCGTTACATTTAAACTAATGTTGGTAGCCAAATTTCGTATATAGTCGATATTGGAACAAGATACATAATGACATGGGGCATTGTTCAGTTTTGACAATACCCATGCACCTGGACTCTGTATCCTGTGAACATGCGATCGTCATCTGTGATATGTACAAAAATTTAAAAAAATGGATAATACTGTATTCTTCAGCTATGCGGTAAACTATTGACTATTTCATTGTTGTTGTTGCTGATGTTTCATGTTATTTATAGTATATCATAATTAAATTAACCTTTCTTACAGACGCAAAACGGATATGAGTACAAGTGAGCAATCTCGTCAGCGTCTACTGGCGACCAGATGGCATCATAAACTTGGGTTGCGACGTTGGTCAGGAAGTTCTGCCTTGCTGCGGGCGTCTTCGCGAAGGGTGGCGACGGTTCCGCTTCCCTCGATGTCATCACCATGATGTGACGCGTGAGGAGAACAACATATGCTGTGGTGACGAAAACAAAAATAAAGTCTTTTACGCTATTAAAGGACTCCTTGACTTCTTTTTTTACATTTCGGTGATTGAAGGCACCCCGGAGGTGACACAATGTGCCCTTTTCCGATGAAGTCCGGCCGTCGAAGAATTCGTTCATAAGATCCTAAAGATAAAATAAATAGATACACCTTCAACGAAAATGGAAAACGATTGTAAGACATTATTGGATGGATGGGTGCATTGACATTTCAATGCAAGTGATGATGTTTTCGTTAAGTACAAATAAGTGTGGACTTTCTTCATTTTATAACAGTTATATAAGTTATATAAGTTAGAAAAGTTATTATACAAACACCATCTTCACTGTATAGAAGAAACAACCAACTATAAGATTTTCAAAAATTTCAACAGCACACATTGTGCCAATATAATTATTCAGACAACACACCATTTAAACTACGGCTATATCGCCCATATGTAAGTAAATAGTACTGTATTCGGGACGAATTATTACATACTAAACATAACCATAATGCAACCATTGTGTTGAACAAGTACGTTTTGTTTTTGCTTATTTGAGGGAGCGTTCCCTAAATAAGTAAATTCGCATGCGTGTGATATATTGAAGGGTGCGCTGTAGCTGCAGGACATATTGCATGACCCCCTCCGAATAAGTTAACCCTATGCTCCAATTGCCACAGTGCTATACACATTTAAATAAAACTGACTAAAAGTACATAAAGTTTGTATAACAATATTTAGCTGTTTCTTTATATCAATGTATATAAACTCAGCTAATGTGGACATTTCTGCAACTATGCCGCTATTGAAGTTGAATTAAATATCTTACATGTGCATTATCGATCGCTTATTATATGGCGGCGAACAGGCCCACTTTATCCATATATATTTACATACTAAGTGTGATTATCACTAAATCCAGCATTCCGATTGGTCGGCGCCCGCGTGGCTAGTTGCAATTATTTATCATTGAACGCGCAACAGCTCATAACTGCAGTTTCATATTTACATCGAGGCGTCATATGTTTTGAAAAGACGAACGCGTAATGTTTTCGGCGTATTTGGACTCGCGCAGGATTGACTTTATAAATCATCAGGTTTCAATATAAAGAGAAATTGTTCCTGTTGTCACGATACACTTTTAGATTTAAATACATTCACAAAAGTGGCTTTTTTGCTAAATGTTTATAACTATAAGGATTAACTGCCATTTGGGACTGTTTTAGAGATGTAACCTTGAGGTAAGTGGTGATAACTGGGTTTTACACAAGTTATGACCACTTACCTCACGGTGTGATGGAAATTGAAACTATATTAACCCTATCAGTCGATTACACATCGGAATGGAACTTTCTCCTATAGATTAAAAGAACACAAAATAACTCTAACTAACTAAATATCTTATATATATACACTCGGACAGGCGCACCTGCAGCAATATCATATGGAGGTGAAACTCCTGGATGCCCGGCTGTAACCCATGAAGCCTCTCCGCTTCTGTCTCGCCATTGGCCCTTGCCATGTGGGCCCCAATGTGTCGTTCACAGGACAGCTGATCTCCAAACAGGATAACTGGGTGCACTTTGTCATTTGTTTGGGGCACATATTCGTGCAATTTGTCTAATGCTGCGAATGTTGCCTTTTCAATAGTTTGGAGTCACTGATGAAAGTGTGTATTCATCTTGGAGTCTGTCAGACAATTCATGGTGAAACATTATCCAAGATGAGTAGACATTTCCATCAGTGACTCCAAGCTATCGAATCAAAAATGACTCCGGGAATATGCCGATAACTCACTCCATTAAAGATAAAGATTGTAGTTCGGGTGCGTGAAACTAGTAAGTTAGTATTCACACACTATGCCAACTGGAGGAATATAGCATTCTGGTAACATTGCCGAAAATTTCAAACAAATCGACCTTACCACTCCATAGAAAACATCGTCTAAACTACGCTCAATTGTAAATATTTACTTCTCGATTCGGGACGCAACTATCTGCGATAAGTTAACGAAACAATATCGCCATCGAGAGTCACTGTATTTAATTAATATATAAGAATGGTGGTGTTTGTTGTCAATTTGGATATACTATTTGTAAAAAATACTACTTTGAGCAAGATTATTCTCCATTTCTATTTCATCATCCTACCGGAGTGTTTCACATCACTTTAACAAATACGTTTAAATATTAATTGCGCGGCGTCAAAGACTATAACAAATAAAGTCATAAGATATTACCATCCTACAAATGTTTAGACACCCCAATCGTGCAAGATGATTTGGTTAGATTAGTTTACCAGTTCTGACTTCTGGCAGGACTCCGCCCAGTACTGGTGTTTGAACTTTGGTGGCATCATGCAAACCCGCTTGAATGGGGAGCAATATTCCGCTATAAGTCTTGCAATTAGTACAATCATTCTTTCTCTGAAATGGAATATATGCATACTAATTAGAGAATTAACACATGCATGGAGTGGGTTCCCAAATAAATAACGGGGCACAAATAATCATATATACCTTTGTTTACCAACCGCTCCCTATTCCCACTTTTAAATCGTTAGAAATGAATTATCTTAGATTCCATTAAATATACTTTGTATAGTTTTCGCTACAATGTTTAACTGTTAAAGGTCATTTCAGCAGTTTTTGTTTGTTAATTTCTCAAATGCAATTGTGAAATTTTTAACGTATATAATTTAATTACATATTTCCTCCATGTTAACATTGTTGATATTGATAATTGTGGACTTATAGCGGGATATTTTGTAAAATATGTGCAATTTGCAACAGGTTTTCTGTATGGGCTTCTGAATCATATTGGTGCTGCTTTTTAAAAATTTCTTTAGCAAAGTGGCAAAATATATATATCTAACTCGAAAACAGAATGCTTTAACGGAGAGTGTTAACTAAATAGTGTTCTCCCCGTGCTACACTTCGAACGTTTCAGCCAGATCTTCCTGATGTTACCATTAAAGCTTCCCAAATGGCTATGTGTCTTTAACGATATATACAAAACAATATAAAATCAATATGAATTGATAGAATCCTTTCTAGACAGGGGTCCTCAATTCATATATTGATTATGTTATACCCATGGAAAATATATAACACTTGTTATATGGAAACCTTTACATGGCCAATCTTGACATTCATTACACATAATTATACATGATAATTAAAGGTACTCAACCCGATAAAACTCCTCTCAATTACTATTTCAATGGCTTCGGGGGTCAAAAATATTTGATTCGAGTCGAGGAAGTCACCCATCAAAGCTCAGATTTGTTAGATATCGATTTTAGAAATCTATTATTTTTCATTATCGGGAATACTATCTGGCCCAGAACTCAGTCAAAATTGCGTTAAAATTACCACTTGATTTTAGAGTTATCCATCCTTGTCTGTTTGAATAGATTTGGAGAACACATCCAGAGCAGATTACGGCAGTTAGTAGTACTGATCTCGAGTTTATAACAAATTTCAAAAATCAATATCTAATAACTCTGAGCTTTGTTTGATGGGTTCCTCGACTCGAATCAAATATTTTTTACCCCCAAAGCCAAAGAAATAGTAATATAGGACCCTCCGATCGGATTGTTGTTGTTGGAATCTGTTGAGATGGGGACCCTCTTTACGGGTTGAGTACCTTTAATTACTTTATTCGGCTCATGTCTGTCTCCACAGGGAGAAATTCCTGGAGTGGTATGTCTGGCGGCTGGATTATTGGTTGTTCCGCCATGTCCATGGTCATGATTCTGTTTTTAGCACCGAACGCTAATGTCCATATGTTTACTCGGTTCCCCAGTTCACTGGTTGAATGTCTGCACTTGTTGGTCCACCCAACATTATCCCATGTGATTGTATATCCATTTGCTGCGATTTAAAGAATAAAAATGCTACCTTCAAAAGGTATACTATAATCGCAATTTCTATTATGTTGAATTGTTCCAAAACGATATGTCATATACCCAAAGACATATCATGATCTATTTCGGGTGCGTGAAACTTACAAGTTAGTATGCAGGCGCTATATTTAAACTATAATAGCAATGTTAAATTCTACTAACATCGCCGAAAATTTCAAGCAAATCGACAGTACCCATCAATCCAAAAACATCCGAATTACTCTCAATTGTAAATATTTACTTCTCGATTTGGGACGTAACTGTCGGCGATAAACTAATGTTAATGATTTCGCCATCCAGAGTTACTGCAATTATTTCATATACAAGAATGACGGTGTGTATATTATTTGTAAAAAAAATACTTTGAGCAAGAATATTCCCCATTTCTAGTCGATCACCCTACCAGAGTGTTTGACATCACTTTAAAACAAAGGCAGTGCCGTATCCACACGCATCCAACATTACACCAGACACCCTTTTATTCGATAGTATATATAATAAATTATATTAATATAAGTCAAGTCTTATGCAATGCGTTATTCACTTGCTATTTCGGTCATCCTGCAAGTATACGTTATCATTGTCATTGTAGGCTCAAAAATACATATCCCAAATAGTACAATTGTAGTTGAACCCAACATACTCATTTTGTGAATCATATATCTCTACATACTACCACACACTAACCGACTAGACGTTTGTTTAATTAATATATATGTACCGTTTGGGATACTGTCATCAGGTGGTTTTTGTTTGGAACTTCTTGTGCTCGTGTGCTGAACAATGTTCATATCTAAGTCTTCTTCCTTGTTAAAAAAATTATGTGGAAGAATGGAAAAGAATACGTTACGCCGAGTATTACTTAAAACATACGTCATTTTCTAATGCATATAGAGAAATAAATAAAAAGTTCTATGTTTGCAAGATACCGATTATATATTCTCTTCTAGACAACTTCAACATATTTTTGTTTTGGCATGGCAAGCTCACAATCGGGATTAGGCTACGTTCATACGCTGGCAAGTTTGCACGGTATGTTTTTGTGAGCCTTTCGTCATAGAAAAACCACATTGTTCCAGAATATGATCGGAACCGTTCACATAACATGCATTTTTGCCAAAGCGAAAGACATGACAAGAAACATTAATCTAATTCCACTTGTAACAGTGCTATTGGAATTTGCCTCCAAATATATGTATGATTTATTCTGGCGAGATCATTACATGTTATTTACAGACAAATTCTGGTAGAGTGTTACTAGTGCGTGGGAATACAGAGATTTTACTTCGCGTATAGTTAGCTGTGGCACTGATGCACTTTATGTGCTTATATCCGTTCACATTATGGCACCATATCGTTTTATACGAAAAAATGCCTGCAAACCATACTGTGAAAACTTGCCAGTATATGAACGCACCCTTAGTAATTTGGTTATATGGAGGTCCGATCGGAGCTCGATAACCAAAATAATATTTAAAAATAGACAGACTGTGTTGTGATACCATTCGTATATATACTGCGCGAAGAGTACGGTCATCTTTGCCTTCGGCTGTAAAAAAAATATACAATGGCTACATTAAGCTCTCAAATTGAAATTATTTGTGCTGGAAATCGATTTCATTTCTTCGTGTGCGCCAGCATGCAGGCCATTAATTTCGATTGTTTTTTCACAATACCCCTGCAATACCCATTAAATTTTGGTAATTTACCTCTACGCTAGCTTTGAGTGATAACATGGGCTGATGGGATGGAGGACTGGTCTGGTGGATGATTCTAGTGAAATAGACTGCCTTCCTGAATAAACTAGTAAGCTGAATCAGGTGGATGATTCTCGTGAAATAGACTGCCTTCCTGAAGAAACTAGTAAGTTGCATCAGGTGGATGATTCTCGTGAAATAGACTGCGTTCCTGAAGAAACTAGTCAGTTGCACCAGGTGGATGATTCTCGTGAAATAGACTGCATTCCTGAAGAAACTAATAAGTTGCACCAGGTGGATGATTCTTGTGAAATGGACTGCGTTCCTGAAGAAACTAGTAAGTTGCACCAGATGGATGATTCTCGTGAAATAGACTGCCTTCCTGAAGAAACTAGTAAGTTGCACCAGGTGGATGATTCTTGTGACATAGACTGCGTTCCTAAGAAACTAGTAAGTTGCACCAGGTGGATGATTCTAGTGAAATGGACTGCCTTCCTGATGAAACTAGTAAGTTGCACCAGGTGGATGATTTTCGTGAAATAGCTGGGTTCCTGAAGAAACTAGTAAGTTGCACCTGGTGGATTATTCTTGTGAAATAGACTGCGTTCCTGAAGAAACTAGTAAGTTGCACCAGGTCGATGATTATATTGAAATGGACTGCGTTCCTGAAGAAACTAGTAAGTTTCATCAGGTGGATGATTCTCGTGAAATAGACTGGGTTCCTGAAGAAATTAGTAAGTTGCACCAGGTGAATGATTATCGTGAAATAGACTGGGTTACTGAAGAAACTAGTTAGTTGCACCAGGTGGATGATTCTCGTGAAATAGACTGCCTTCCTGAAGAAACTACTAAGTTGCATTATGTGGATGATTCTCGCGAAATAGACTGGGTTCCTGAAGAAATTATTAAGTTACGCCAGGTGGATGATTCTTGTGAAATGGACTGCGTTCCTGAAGAAACTAGTAAGTTGCATCAGGTGGATGATTCTTGTGAAATGGACTGCGTTCCTGAAGAAACTAGTTAGTTGCATCAGGTGGATGATTCTCATGAAATAGACTGGGTTCCTGAAGAAACTAGTAAGTTGCACCAGGTCGATGATTCTCGTGAAATAGACTGCGTTCCTGAAGAAACTAGTCAGTTGCACCCGGTGGATGATTCTAGTGAAAAGGACTGCCTTCCTGAATAAACTAGTAAGTTGCATCAGGTGGATGATTCTCGTGAAATAGACCGTGTTCCTGAAGAAACTAGTAAGTTGCAACAGGTGGATGATTCTCGTGAAATAGACTGCGTTCCTGAAGAAACTAGTATGTTGCACCATGTGGATGATTCTATTGAAATGGACTGCGTTCCTGGAGAAACTAGCAAGTTGCACCAGGTGGATGATTCCATTGAAATGGACTGCGTTCCTGAAGAAACTAGTAAGTTGCACCAGGTCTATGATTCTCGTGAATTAGACCGTGTTCCTGAAGAAAATAGTAAGTTGCACCAGGTGGATGATTCTTGTGAAATAGACTGGGTTCCTGAAGAAACTAGTAAGTTGCACCAGGTCGATGATTCTCGTGAAATAGACTGCGTTCCTGAAGAAACTAGTCAGTTGCATCAGGTGGATGATTCTCGTGAAATAGACTGCCTTCCTGAAGAAACTAGTCAGTTGCATCAGGTGGATGATTCTCGTGAAATAGACTGCGTTCCTGAAGAAACTAATAAGTTGCAGCAGGTGGATGATTCTTGTGAAATAGACTGGGTTCCTGAAAAACTAGTAAGTTGCACCAGGTCTATGATTCTCGTGAAATAGACCGTGTTCCTGAAGAAAATAGTAAGTTGCACCAGGTGGATGATTCTTGTGAAATAGACTGGGTTCCTAAAGAAACTAATAAGTTGCACAAGGTGGATGATTCTTGTGAAATAGACTGCGTTCCTGAAGAAACTAGAAAGTTGCATCAGGTGGATGATTCTCGTGAAATAGACTGCCTTCCTGAAGAAACTAGTATGTTGCACCATGTGGATGATTCTATTGAAATGGACTGCGTTCCTGAAGAAACTAGCAAGTTGCACCAGGTGGATGATTCCATTGAAATGAACTGCGTTCCTGAAGAAACTAATATGTTGCACAAGGTAGATGATACTTGTGAAATAGACTGCCTTCCTGAAGAAACTAGTAAGTTGCATCAGGTGGATGATTCTTATGAAATAGACTGCGTTCCTGAAGAAGATAATAAGTTGCACCAGGTGGATGATTCTCGTGAAATGGACTGTGTTCCCGAAGAAACTAGTAAGTTGCACAAGGTGGATGATTCTATTGAAATGGACTGCCTTCCTGAAGAAACTTGTAAGTTGCACCAGGTCGATGATTCTCGTGAAATAGACTGCGTTCCGGAAGAAACTAGTCAGTTGCATCAGGTGGATGATTCTCGTGAAATAGACTGCCTTCCCGAAGAAGCTAATAAGTTGCACCAGGTGGATGATTCTCGTGAAATGGACTGTGTTCCTGAAGAAACTAGTAAGTTGCACCAGGTGGATGATTCACGTGAAGTAGACTGGGTTCCTGAAGAAACAAATAAGTTGCACAAGGTGTATGATTCTATTGAAATGGACTGTGTTCCTGAATAAACTAGTAAGTTGCACCAGGTGGATGATTCACGTGAAGTAGACTGGGTTCCTGAAGAAACTAAGTTGCACCAGGTGGATGATTCTTGTGATTTCACTTATGATGACGACCCAGACTATATTCCTTGTGAGAACGAATATGAAGATGATGAAGATGAGAATCCGGAAGAGTTGAGTGAACTCGTAAACACAATTCGTGAAGAGTTGCAAGTAAACAGTAACACAGGTAATGGTGAGACATCGTCTATAGTACCAACAGCATCATATATGGCAAGTGTTAACAACACAGGTCGTAACAACGTTTTCCAGGACCCGAATCAGCCGACCATTTCTTCCAGATAGTCCGAGACCACGATACCAACGTGACCACAAGAAATTGGGTGATATTGTAAGGGATGTGAAATATCCAAAACTGTACATAAACATATATCACGGAGAAAATGGTCGCCCATATGATACTATACATGCGTGCAAATATTGTTGCCGATTGTTTACATATATTCAAGATCACATGGAGAAGGTACACCACGACAAATCAGATGTCAAGGAAATGATCAGGATAAAAAAAGACCTGAAGAAATGTAAAAAAAAAACAGGAAAAGTTGGCTCTGAAATACATACAAGATCTTTCTCGTTTTTGAAGGCGATAACTTACATAACCTTAATGTAGTTCATATGAACTTGAGGATTCATTTCTGGCTATTTTCATCTGGAGTCTATAAACCAAAAATAGTAGACTGAGAGAGTTACCAATTACTCGACTGTGGCCGGTGGTCTTGCACAATGCCAGTAGGCAAGTATCAGCCATTGAAATCACTGCGAGATTAGCCTTGTAAGCAGATTCACCTCAAATACTAAAACTGGTAGCATCTCTATATACCCTTAGCTGCTGAAAGTGACAGTAAACTCCCAATCAACCAACAATCCAACTTCAATGTTCCGGTAACTGTTTTCTCTCAACACCTGTTGATAGTCAACACAATCATGATTAATTGGTAACTGGCTGTCCATATGTAGTCATGCAACTTGTGATATAATTATTGTAATGCTATATATTACTGAACTGAGTCCAGACATTTTATTAGATATTCTTGCATACTTCTAAATCAAGTATATAAGTGAAAACTGTAAGCAGAGCTGGAGTCCTCAATACTTGAAATATCGGTGAACTAATGAAAGCTTAGCAATTGCCTTTTTTCAAACTTGTAGCGGACAGTCCTGCAAAATGCTACTTGCGTTATTTACTTGATAATAGACATGTGTTTGATTCTTTAAATTTTGTTTTTTCAGTTGTGAGAAAGAAACAATCCATAACAAAAGCTACCAGGCCCAGACAGCCTTGGTCTCAGGAAGAGACAGAAGAGTTGAAGAAACTTTTTGCTGAAAGTTTCACCACTAATACCTGTCCAGGTAAAAAAATGTGTCAGAAGATGATCAGTTTGAGCAAGAAAAATGGTGGTTACATACACAAGAGAGCCCGAGATACAATAAAGAAAAAAATCAGCAATATGCTAATTGCGGCACGTCGTGACAGACCCCAATGATTTGGGACATCATATATCAACAGAAAGGTTTCAGATAGCTTTCATCTGTTTTTCCGGTGTTTGAAAAAAGTATGCCATACAAAAACTATGCTTTTAATGTAGGCCATGGCAAGCGGTTACTTATATGTCTATGTAGATGCCAAGTTGAGTGTTTGATTAGTTAGTGGTAAATTGACACCAGATTCATATCCCAGCTCATATCTGAAATTTTGATGCAATATTTTATTTTTGTAGATGAGTATAAGTTATCTGATAAATGTAGTTTGTGTAAAATCCCATTTCCTGATCACATTGCAAAGTAGCGAAATTCGTCTGTGTTTGCGTTACGTTCAAGTTGCTCCCAAACAGGTGGACAAATTTATGCATATATGGCATTTAATTAATAACTAATTGATAAAGGGCCATTCACACGGCGTCAGATGTGAGCGTTGCGTCATCTGTGATGCGAGCGTTACATCAACTGCGTTGCTTGCGTTCCATAAGATTGCGTTCAGTATCGTCATTTTACGTTCATTTCTGACAGCCATCTTTCAAATAGATAGAAAAGCGGCCTTTGGTCAACGCAAAATTAGCGAAATGTGTATTTTATGCTTCCAATTGTGGACACTGGGACCGAGGAGTGAGAATTCCACGTACGTGTATCATTCCACCAATCAAAAGCTGGTCCCTCACGATTCCATTAGTATTTTTCGAATGACCCCAGAACCATTCGACGAACTTCTCCCATGCAACACGCGTACGTTTGCCAATTGAGGGAAATGTCCGTGAACAGAACGGCTATCTTCTTTACCATATTCTCTACAAAGATTGGCCTTTTATCTGTGGTAATACGGATTAAATTAAATTTTACTAAACTTAAAAAATGTAAAAAAAACAACAGTTACTGTAGTTAATGTTCGTAAAACAATACACGTGCGGCACAGAGAGTTACCGAAAGAATTTTTATAAAAAGAAGTGACGTCATGGCGTACTTGGGTTGCTAGGCACCCGAGTTTAGCGCAGGAATAACATTGAAATTATTTCTTTACAAATTCATCTATCACAACTAAAATAAATATCTCCGTGAATAGAGACCGATGCAACTAATATAAATTTCTCCGTGAATAGAGACCGATGCAACTAATATAAATTTCTCCGTGACTAGAGACCGATGTGAAATGTATTCGGATAGGTCTATATGCACGATTGGGAAATAATAATATACTAGATGGTCGTATAAGACCAGTGTTGCACGAGACGATGGTCAAACATCTATCATCGAGAAACAAGCAAAGACTATGATGAATATGTATAAATTATATAAGTTATGCCGGTACATCAAATACATATTACATTTGTCATAAATATTGGCGATGTTTAGAGATGCACAGACACATTTGTATTTACGATTTAAATACGGCATATGGCATTAAAGAAATGACAAACAGCAAAGTAACGTCCGGTGTGCTTCGTCATTTTCCGGCGACGTAATTTCTGAGTCATCGCAGATGACGCATGCCAAAATTAGATCACGTCACTCATTTCACTACATCGCATCGGGCGCCGTGTGAATGCCCCTTAATAAGAGTTAGGTGTTGATTCAAAAGTACCAATATCACACTCAGTAATCGAATTTCCAAAGATCGGGAAATAATTCCGGTTCCCGGTGGAAAAGCGTCCGGTTCCCGGTGGAGATTTCGTTCTTTGATATACCCGCAGACGAAATGTCATTCTCAAGAAGGTAAGTATCATTTTTTCTTAGCTCAGACCAATTTATTCTAGTGAAACGAATGTCATAGAAATCATTCGTCAAATTCCCATCGGAATCGGAAGTTTGAAATTATATGAACATAACGACACAAAATCGCAATCGCCGATTTTCTTATTGCTTTATGTGTCAACAGTCCCATATTTTCGGTCTGTATTTGTATCTCTCGCAACAATAAGGAGTGTCATACCGGTCCCGTTGTGACTTCAACCACTTTGAGCAATAATAAATGCAACCATATTGCTCTAAAAAAAAAGAGGCATATTTGTCACTTTTCAAAATTCATTTTTGATGAAAAAATTGGCAACTCCATCCTTGGGATCAACAATATGACAGTTCTCAGATACGTATCCATTTATCCATCGACCGTGCCCTCAGACTTGCGCAACTTGGTGAATATGTGTTATTACCATTGTGTGTCCATACACTATCATGTATTGAGGCGATCTTTTGTTTCTGATAAGTATTGCGACAAGCCATAGATAAAAAGGGGATCTCATACGAGTTTCAATTTTGTACGGAATTTATCAACTTATCAAAATTTGATTTGAGCCGATGGTTACCGAAGCTCAAATAAAATTCATTGGACAAGGTTCTTTCGTGATGGGGAAAGCTACCTGCTGAAGGTGCATGTGAGCCCAGCGGGCTGACATGACACCATGCCATCCTATTGATTACACGAGAGGGTGACACAGTATCATGTCATCCCACTAGCTGACGAATCAGCTTCTGACATGATAAGCTAATGTAATAGAGTGATATAATAGACTGAATGAATATACCAGTTTTTCGTATTTATTTATCAGCATTATTTCCATGCGTGGGCAGCATACCTGGTTTGTAAGCCACGTTTTGATTGGATGCTTTTGTATTTTGGGAGACTCTTAAAAGAGGAATATGGCTTCGAATATTTTGATAAATGATTGTTCGTTTTGTAATTATTATTGCATTGTAGTGAAAATGTAAACATTGTGCGGACCAGTTTAATTCTTGTTGGACAGCGCCACCTAGCGGCGCCGGGAACCAAGTGCCAGCTTCCGGGATCACGTCGGGCAGAACCGAAACTGAATCCAAAGAAGACACATCGTCAAATAATTGTTGTTGCTGTATCCATTGTAATCATCGTATTTCTACATATATTATTCGTGAGTATAATATCCTTTTCTATTCCATATATAATATTCTTACATGTGATACCCCCTATTTTCACATTAATGGCGTCGTTTCGTTAAAATATCGTGCTATTATTAACCCATTTTGCCTTATCCATTTTCGCGTCGACAACGTGTTTTTCTCGCGTTCGTATTTCGATCGTTATCGCGTCGTTCGATATTGTATTTCTATTGTATTAAACATATTGGTTTTGTTTATATCTCTGCCTTAGCCTTATATTTGTAGTTTTAGGTAGATTTCGTCTTCTGTCCTGTTACCTTTTTTCTTTCGGAAAATTGAGTTGATTAATTTTTTTGGTCAATCCCGAATGATATTTTGTCCATACCAGTTATTGCAGTATGTCTGTCAAAATAAAAATCAATGAAGCTGGTTTGGAGGATTTGACAAAAATTCCACATGTCGATGACTCGATAGCTGTGGCTATAATTTTGAAACGTCTGGAAGTGGTAACTTTATTCAGAGATGATTTAGTGAATATCCCGCGTTTTCGTGGGTCACAACAACAATGGTCGGTTATCGATTTCAGTCCAGCGCCATCAGGTACACCCGCCGATAATTGGCTTCCATTTAAATTGGATCCAACAAAGACATCACATTTCGATGATTATCCA
This sequence comes from Siphonodentalium dalli, assembly GCA_032622095.1. Lineage (NCBI taxonomy): Eukaryota > Metazoa > Mollusca > Scaphopoda > Gadilida > Siphonodentaliidae > Siphonodentalium > Siphonodentalium dalli. The sequence goes on from CP136065.1 coordinate 208,641,599, forward strand.
GCGGGGTACGATTCTGGTCAGGCTGCAGCCGAATCGTCAGCTATGCTCAGCCCCCCCCCCCCCCCACAATCAACAAACACACTTGACTCCGAACAAGAACGGTTGCGTAGATACAATGCCGAAAAATCTTTTATCATGGGCGTCCATGATGTTATTGAATCACACAAATTAGCAGACGCCACTCGACGAAGGTTGTCGTGGACGCCAGCGAGTCAAAGTACTCATGATACACCACACGGTCTGGTGTCAATGGCTACTCAATATATGGTAAGTACCCAAGCAGTGACAGGTGCTGCCACGGTAGTCACTCGTGCATCAGGGCCAATTAGTTTTGGGGACACTGTTAAGTCAAATACGGTGACCACCCATAGTACTTGGCAGGCAACCGATCAACTGCAACAAGCCATGACATCGGCTATGTCTGCGTTGGGACAACTTCCATCTTTTCAACCTAGTTTCATGACGACCCAAAGGTCATCAGCTGGGCATCATGACTTGCCTAATCAGGTTGCATCGTTGCCAATACCACAAGCTCCATCTGCTCAGTCAACCACCCCAGTCACGCGGTTGTCAATATCAAATGCTATTTTGACAAATCCCAATTACTCGCAGGTCTCATTCACATATACAAACTCCGTAGTACCTGATACCCGGTTAACGGTGACAAATTATCAGGCGGGTTATGTACCCACAACCAACACGACATTGGGTGTACAGAATAACCTACATATGTCGACATTTGATCTCAGTCAGCCTCCACCAAATTATGGACGGCATGACCAGCAACTATTCAATACTGTTCCGACATCAAATACTGTTAACGCTCCAGTTGGTTATCAACTTGGACAAATTCAAACACCGGTTATGCAACCGGGGTGGCAGCAACCATCGGTCATTCATCAACCGGTGATGCAACAACCACCGGTGATGCAACAACCACCGGCGATGCAACAACCACCGGCGATGCAACAACCACCGGTGATGCAACAACCACCGGTGATGCAACAACCACCGGTGATGCCACAACAACCGGTGATGCCACAACAACCCGTGATCCAACAACCAGTAATGCAACAACAACAACAACCGGTGATCCAACCGGTATATCACCAGCCGGTATATCACCAGCCGGTCCTTCCGCATATTGTTCCCCAGCAACCAGTTTTTCAACCACAACCTCAGGGACCACCCGGTTACCAGGGTCACCCCGAACAGAATCATTGGCAATATGGTAGAGACAGGCGGTTAGCTCGAATGCCCAAAGGTTTCTTTTATGATGGGGTGGAGGCGTGGAATCCTTTCAAATTAAAATTTGTTAAATATGTGGAATCCCAGCAATGGGGACCGGATGAGATTAAACAAGCTTTATGTTGGTGCATGAGTGGTAGAGCAAGCGAATATTTCACTTTGCTCACGGAAAGAAACACCGATATTACGTCCGATCAATTATTGACTGGGCTTGAAACTCGTTTCGGGCATCATGACTTGCCGGAAACTACACAATTGCAGTTTCAGCAGGACAAACAAGTTCCGGGTCAATCTCTTGATGAGTGGGCAGAAAATGTCCTATCATTGGCCACCAGGGCATTTCGGGATTGTCCCCCGGACTTTACCTTCAGGCAGGCTGTTTTAAGGTTTTGCCAGGGGTGCTCGGACACCAGGGCAGCAGAATTGGTCAGTATGGAGATCAACACAACTATGCCGCCATTCATGGCTCCAAAACACCTCGCAGATACGTCAGACGACGAAAGGATTCGTGTCGTTAGACCACAGGCTAGAGGGAGGCCAAACAGGTTTCAAGGCAAAGAACCTCATTCATCGGAGTCTGAAGAAGAACATAAACAGGTTCAGAGGGGAGCGAATCCCAGGTATCGAAATACCGGGGGAATTTTCACTGTGGAAATCTCGCACCCTAGCGCTCGAGACCAGTGTCGAGAGTTTACATCGGAAATTGGAGAAGTTGACAGATACAATGTCGAAATTGTTACCTAGCAGTAAGAATTTCGGGGATAGATCACCCCAAACTCCAAATAGAGGGGTTCGGACACCCCCAATGTCAAGGTCACCCTCACCTCAGTCTAAAGTTCAATGTTTTTCCTGTCGGGATTACGGGCACTATCAGAAGTGCTGCCCCTCAAGAAACACAGTGAACCGTGTCAATAAAGATAAAGCTGTTGTTGATACCGCGGCAGATTCAACCATTATCTCAGATAGGTTGTTCCAGTTGTTGGAAGTGAAACCAATGATTATAAAATCAATGAAATTTAACACTGCTGCCAGGGATAAACACATGTTTGGATGTCTGGTGGGGCCTGTAGAAATTAAAATAGGCGATTTAATATGTAGCGAAAATGTGTACGTGGCCCCGATTGAGGAGCAAATGTTATTGGGCATAGATTTTCTTAGAAAATACGATGCACGTATTACAGCCAACACAGGCTCAATTTCCTTGGGTGAATGTAGGTTGCCTACAATTATATCCAAAGAGGACAGTTCTAGGGTCGCTAGAGTGTGTGTGGCTAACCATAGTGTTATACCTGCGTTGTCTGTAGTGCGGTTACAGTGTGACATTGACACACTCATTACCGAATTTATGATTGAGCCGAATCATGAATATATTGATCTCGTACTACCAACAGTGCATCATGGTTCCGAGAGCCCCACGATTTGTTTGATTAATGCAAGCGAAATTGACGTGCACATTAACAAACACGATTGTATTGGGGAAGCCCAAGAAATTGACCAGATATGTCAACTAGGTGACAAGTCGGTTGAGTGTCAACCTAGGTTACCTGATGAGTCGACACTTACTGACATGACACCTGTGGGTCAGGTGAGCAGGGTGGAATGCAGTGACGAAACAACAGAGGTTATCTCTGGTTGTTCGGATATGATTCCATGTGAAGTACCACAACTTCCTGAACATATCCAAGCATTATATCAATGCTCGTCTCAGAATATACCCCAAGAAGAAGCTGCGTGTTTCGCACACTTGTTACTCAAGTATCAAGATGTGTTTGCGAAAGATGTGTTTGCGAAAGACGAGTTTGACTTGGGTAATTTTACGGAGATAGAGCATGGCATTCCTCTAATTGAAGGGGCGCGCCCTATTAAACAACCCATGAGGCGCACCCAGCTTGTTTCGTTGGCCAATAGGAAGCCCATTTGAAAAAATTGCTGGAGGCCAAAGTCATTCAGCCATATATTTCTGAATGGGCGTCGGCCCCGGTTCTCGTCAAAAAGCGTGACTCCACATTGAGGTGGTGCATCGATTATCGCCGCGTCAACGCTGTTACAAGGAAAGAGGTATATCCATTACCTAGAATTGATGACTGTCTAGATAGCTGGGCCGGAAATTCATGGTTTGGTAAGGCAGATTGTCTATCTGCGTACCATCAGGTTTCGGTACGGAAAGAAGACCACCCTAAAACCGCATTCCTCACAAAATACGGGACTTTCGAATACCTTAAAATGCCGTTCGGTTTATTTGTATCGCCGTTATAAATCTTGTACTCCAAGGCCTAAACTGGGACATCTGTTTAGGGTATATAGACGATCTGGTTTTGATGGGCGATTCGTTATGTAATCACGGTCAAAACATAGCCACGGTCCTCGCTAGACTTCAAAAGTACCATCTCAAATTGAAGCCTAGTAAGTGTGAATTTACCAGAAAGAAATTGAATTTCTGGGGAGGACTGTAAGTGGAACTGGCATCACCATGTTGGACTATTCCATAGAATCTGTACAAAATTGGCCAGAACCAACTTGTACACGAGAAGTCGAGAGTTTCTGTGGACTGGTGAATTACCACCGGAGTTTCATTAAGGGGTATGCCGAGTTGGCTAGGCCATTGTATAATGTGACTGGAAAAAAGGTTTTTCGATGGGGCGAAGAGCAAGTCATCCTTTGACCAGTTGAAACAGGCCCTAACGTCTCCACCTGTTTTTGGCTATGCCAAATCTTTCGGATTGTCGATTGCGGATGCCAGTGGATATGCAATCGGAGGCGAAATGCTGCAAATTCAAAATGGCAAAGAGCGAGTGATCGCATATGGCAGTTTCGTGTTGTCACCTCAACAGAAACGGTATTGCGCCACTAGACGCGAGTTGCTCGCGGTGGTGCGACTTACCAGACAATTTCGTTATTATTTGCTTGGTCGAAAATTTATATTACGAACTGACCATAGCAGCCTCCGATGGATTATGAATTTCAAAGAGCCGCAAGGTCAAATAGCACGATGGTTGGAAGAGCTTAGCTCCTACGATATGGTTATACAACATCGTAAAGGCTCCCATCACGTAAATGCTGACGCAATATCACGAATACCTATCGGTGAGATTTGCGAGGAATACTTTCCCGGCTGTGATCTGAAGGGTCTCCCATGTGGTGGGTGCAAATATTGCACTAGGGTTCACCAAAGCTGGGCCAAGTTTGAAAGTGACGTCGATGATGTCATCCCATTGACACAAGGCCTCATCACGTTTGAGTCTGACGATGAACAATCTGAGGTGAGACAGGTAAGAAACTCGAGCATGTCCGAAGATTTAGGGTTACCCTGGAACCAGGGGGAATCATGGGATAACCCCCCAGACTTTTCGGGGTCCATTTGTCCGATTACCGGATGGACGCATTCCCAATTGGATCTCTTTAGTTATATACCCCAAACAGATTACCTGATTTGAGGGTTAGAACAGTGACCCAGACTGATCAGTCGTTTCTGGCTGATGTATGCAGTCGTGAGGAACTGGCGGAGGTTCAGCGAAAAGATGCCGATATCGCTCCGATAATTGGGTGGCTAGAGACAGGACGGGAACCCAGTGAAGGTGAACTCTTTCTGTGTAGCGAGGCCACCAAATATATGTGGATAAACCGGAGCAGGTTTCTTATGAAGGATAATCTTTTATACAAAGTGCGTAGGGGGCTACGTTGTGGTAATTCCGGCAAAGCATGCTAAAGAAGTTTTGATGTTGGCACATGATATTCCAGCTTTGGGGCATCAGGGAGTCGCTCGGACAATGGAACGTGTGCGCCAAAGTTATTATTGGTATGGGGTCTCGGACGACATCAAAACTTTTGTGGCATCATGTCCCCAGTGCAATCAAGGTAAGAAAGCCACTAGACAGGCTAAATGGGAACAGGTGATTTACCATGCAGGCGCCCCTATGGAAAGGGTTCACATTGACTTTCTTGGGCCTCTTACCGTGAGCGAAAAAGGAAATAAATATATATTGGTAATGACTTGTCAATTCACAAAGTTGGTGGAATTCATTCTGTTGGAGGATCAGACCGTGGAGACAGCTATAATTACTGCAGTGAATGAATTCTTCACGCGATTCGGTTGTCCGTTGCAAATTTTCTCAGATCAAGGAGCCTGTTTTGTTTCGAAATTATTCACTGCTATGTGTGAGGCACTCCAAATCCATAAAGCACGTACAACAGCATATCGGCCCTCCGCGAACGGTGCCGCGGAACGCCAGAATCGTACACTTATGAATGCAATACGATGTTACATCGATAAAAATCAGAAATCATGGGACAAGTACTTACCACAGCTGGCAGGGGCGATGAGATCTTCCGTTCATCGTCTCACCGGTTTTACGCCAAATAAGATGATGCTGGGCCGTGAGGTTAATCACCCCGCAGATCTTGTTTACAATTTTCAACCGAAAGTCGTGGCATTCGAAAATGCAGCAGAGTATGTGCAAAATCTAGTCAAAATATCGAAAGAATGTCATGAAATTGCACGAACAAAACTAAAAACTGAAACGGTAAAGGCTAAACGAGATTATGACGTCAGGGCCAATAAATACGCATACAAACTAGGTGATCTGGTGTATTTACTTGACACTGCAACAAAAAAGGGGCAAAAATAGAAAATTGTCCCCTTTTTGGAAAGGCCCAGCAATTATCAGTGAAGTGTATACCCCATATTTGTATAAAATACTATTCAAAAATGCTATTATGGTGGTAAATCACGATCGCCTGAAAAAATGTCATGATCGAATACTGCCTCCATGGCTGAGTAAATGTGTAGATAAATTCCGGGAAACGGGAGGTAGCTATTGAAAAGAAAACCGGTAGATTTTGTTTATGTCAGCAAAAGTACGGTGGAAAATTTATGCTACAATGCGATTTCTGTGATGAATAGTATCATGGGGAATGTGTTAATGTTACTCGGGAGGAAGCAGATAGTCTTGACAATTATAGATGTCCAAAGTGTTAAGAAGGCATCATATTGACTCAAATCTTCTGTTTTCCAGATTCAAACATGAGTGACACAGACAACGACAGCGTGATCTTGAGGTCGGATCATGGCTCGCCACCACCGGATCATGGGTCAGAGAAGGTACACGATCAATCACGACCAGCCGTACCAGAGCCCATGAGAGGTGAGACTGTTTTGACAGGGATTATCCCTGCACAAATTGAAATAATGACTGCAACTAAATTGAGACCAGTAGGCCAGGGATTATCCCAGAGTCAACTGCAGTACTGACCTCAACGCATTTTGAGAACTTAGAGTGGTACGCAGACCGAAAAAGGGTTAACATGGAAACATATCCTGGATCAGGGGTTGTTGTCACCCCCTCATTTGGAATTGCAGAGTCAGATATGACCTCTCAGGGTTTGCATGCTCATCGTCTCATTCCATTTCAGAACCCATGGAAGTGGGAAACATGGATCATGTAGGACCGTATGATGCTACGAAGTGTCCAGTGGTGGGATGCGACCAGGACGTGCGCGGCAAGAAACGCGAGCATGTCTATAGCACACATCTCAGACCATGCTGGTGGCCCATGAAAAACACCTATGGCACTAGTATACCAAAAGACTTCAGAGATGAAATCAGGTCTGATTTAAAACATTTCGCCCGTGCATTATGTCCGGCTGACGCATCTCCTGATGACCGTCAAGAGCAGTTATTGCTCAGCCAGCTAAGAAAACGACTTAACATTGAATGGGATAGTCAAGCCCTTCCGACTCCGATGGTTATCGGTTCAGGAGCTCGGGATACCATTCGGGCGTTTGGGAAGGATCTCGGCGAAAAAGAGCCGGGGAGCGGTTATCGCATCTCCCCGTACATCAGCTCCAATGCCTGTCTAGGCCTGTTTTATACGACGTGTGATACACGTGTAACGTTAACTCGTCGTCAACACGAGTTTTTAACGTTTGATTTATATGACGTGTTAACGTTACACGTGTAATCTAGACTGGCGTCAAGGGACGTAATCCGACTAACTAAAAAGGGAGTTAACCCATCGTAAACAAATAAAGTCATGTCGTCTGCTATAAATCTACGACATCTTGTCCTTCTAAAACTATTACGGATGCGCGCTGAGCGTACAAAACGCAATGGAATTATTCTCATGCTTTTGCGTCAAAGGGAGTTAATGTTGAGAACATTAATGTTGTCAGTATCTCAACTGTATATGCAATTGTGTGCCCCTAGGGAGCAAAATCGGTCATGCCGACGCCTTCTTCGAAACCAGGGTTGGTTCGAAACAGTCAATGCCTATGGCGACAGACACTTCAAAAAAACATTTCGAATTAGTCGGGGGACTTTTAACCACATCCTTGACAATATTCGTCACCATCTCGTCAAGAATGAGCTCGTAGAAGACCCAATTGGCCCCGAAGAACGTTTTGCAATAGGCATCTACCGTTTAGCCAGGGGCGATTACTACTATACCATTTCCCAAATGACGGGTCGTGGAATAGCAACGGTTAGAAATATCACAAAGGAAGTTTGCGATGCCATTGTTGCCGTCCTGTGGGAAGAAAATGTCACCAAATACACCCCCAAATCACAGGAACAAACTCGCGATGCATTGCTGGATATGCATGAAATGTGGCAGTATCCTTTCGCGTGGGCGGCTGTCGATGGGTGCCACATTCCGATTAAGTGCCCATCGGGGGGCAAAGAGTCACAGAAAGAGTACCACAACTTCAAGAACTTTTATAGTATAGTACTCATGGCCATGGTGGTCAAGATATCGATTTGTTTGGGCGTCGTGCGGCTTCCCCGGAAATTCACATGACTCTAACATTTTTCAGTCGACCGAAATGTGGAGTGATTTGTCAGAAGGGCGAGCAGTGGCAAGTGTAGTGACGAACGAAAATGACAACCTTGAAATTCCGCCACAAATTATAGGGGACTCGGCCTTTCCCATTAAGAAATGGTTGATGAAACCATATTCCAATGCAGTGTTGTCCGAAGAGGAGAGTTACTTTAATTACAGACTGAGTCGTGCTAGAATGGTGATCGAGGGAGCGTTTGGACAGCTAAAAGGTCGATGGCGTGTAACACAACGTAAAAACGAGTGTGCACCAGCTCAAGTAAAAATGTCGGTGCTTGCGTGCATCGTGTTGCACAACATTTGTATAGCCAGGGGTGACTCCGTGTCAAAAAAATTTGACATGAGTTTGGATCCAATGACGCAGGAAAGACGACCAAGGGAGGTGATCGAAGACCTACTCCATTTAATTCCATGCGAGCCCACTAGAGATAACGATCGCGGAGGTGCAGCATTGAGGGATGCAATCAAAGACAAATTCTGGGTAGAAAAAACCTCAATGTAGACATTGTATTGATTGTAGGCTAATGCCATAATTATTAAAAATAGATGCATACCGGTACCTTGTCTGTGTATAGTCTAAAATACACCACCCACGTATTAATAGACCAGTTGGTTCCAACGTCATAATTATGTGATGCAGTAGTTCTGTCAACAACTTTCAAGCTCTAACCTGCCTTGGTAATAATAGTGTAATTCTTTTATGATTTTTTTCAAATTCTGATTTGAATTCGCTGATTCTTATATTGAAGTATGTATCACCTTTGTAATGATATCATGTGAATTTCCTGTTGTACGAACTTTTATCTTGCATAACACTAGTGGTGTATACCAATAAATATAACATGGATTTTTCTGTGATATTTGAATCCTATTTCAAGTGGGTTCATGTGATATATCTTAACTTATTAGGCAGGTGAGAGTATACCAGAACGAGAGGCCGATAACGATCGGCAGATGTTTAACCCATACCTTGGCGATAGTGATCAGCTATTTTCAGTTCGGACACGAAAATCCATAAGCCATAACTATGTTTAAAATATAAAAAAAATGGATCAAACCCAAATTCGAAATCTACATGTATCTGTATTTTGGGCTGAGAAACTCACATACAAAATTCTCTCTCAGTGCTAACTGATATCACAGGGGTTAGCTGCTATGGTTCTACATGATAAGCATACAAATATTGAATCTGTTCAATCCTTAGTTAAAAAGGGCCATAACTCTGGAATAAAAAACAGGATCTAACCCATATTCAAACTTGATCTGTATTTTGAGTTGAGAAACTCATACCAAATTTGGTTCCTATCAGACGATAACTGGTTGATCTATCGAAGCATGGATGAATTCTATATCAAAGGGCCATAACTCCATTAAAATAAAACTGATCAAACCCATATTCGAACTCGAACTGTATTTTAGATAGAGAAACTCACATACCAAATTTGGTTCTCATCAGATAACATTTTTTTTAGTTATCGTAGCATCCATGAATTCTAAGTCGAAAAAGGGCCATAACTCCGTAAAAAAAACTCGAATCAAACCCATATTCGAACTCGGTCTGTATTTTGGTCTGAGAAACTCATATACAAAATTTAGTTATGATCAGATAGAAAATATTTGAGTTATCGGACCATGCATAAAGTGTCTACGGACAGACGGACAGACGAACGAACGACAAGTGGTCAATCCGGACGTCGACATTATGTTTACCATACTATGGTATGGGTAAACATAAAAACTAACACAACACATTGGTTGGATATACCATTTCCATTTCAAAGATGAGTCTAGTGTCAATCATTATGGTGGGCAATTAATGCAATACTCTGGGATGCGGTTGTGGTTTTCTTAACTGGCATAAACAGACTATGGATTGCGGTTTGACAGTTTCGCATCGGAATCATCAACACGTTGTTATATGGTACATATTAATGTTAGGCCTTCTATTGTATTTCATTCACGGTTCTTAAATGCATTGTGTGGAGTGTGATTTTGCCTTCAAAAGTTCAAATGCCAAATGATCAAAAATGCACCAATGAGTATATATGAGTATATACATGTATGTCGATATGAGAAAGACATATATACTAAATTGTGCAGTATACAAGTCCGACAAAATATTTGGAAGCATAAATAGGCAGCAGTACTTGGTTACAATATCATAAAACTGCATCGCAGAGTATTGCAAAAATTGCTCACATATCATTATTTACCAACCATCCTATGATCCCAAGGTCAAAATGAAACAACAATATTATTTTACATTTGGTAATAAGTATTGTTACTGGTATTATTATTGAATTGATCAAATTGGTCAAACAAATTTCGTTCAACATTCGCATTAGCTGCAGTGCCTGGCCCTGTCCTAGTGGAACCATACTCATGTCTCTGCAGCAACTCCAAAACCTTCAGTTCATGTGCCCTTGATCGCTCGGCTTCCTCCTTCATGTACGAGAGGATGTCCTTCGTTGTGTCTGCCTCAACTGCCTTCTTGACGACGTCAATACACTCCGCAATCATATCCGGAATTTTTCGCTTTTGCGCCTTCCTGACGGGAGTGAATAAAGGTACACTGCCCGGCTCCTCACCACTTGCTGCCGCAGTACTCGCTGTCGCAGTACTCGCTACCGCAGTACTCGCTACCGCAGTACTCGCTGCCGCAGTACTCGCTGCCGCAGTAGGCCTAGCAGACGGCTCTACAGCCAGGTCCGGCTGACACGATTCTCTAGCTTTTACAAGCTGAAATAGTGTTTGAAACCATGGTCCGTACCCCTTTTCTTCTTCAAACCTGGCGATGCCAGATGACGTTTTTATCCGCAAAGCAGTGCTCTTGCACATCGAGATAAGGCTTTTGAATTTGTTACGTATTTGAGTGACGTTTAGACCGAACTCTGGGTGACGACGTAGTAGCTGCTCCCTGACCTGTTCATAGGCAGCCGAGTTCTGCTGTTTTTTTTGTGTTCGTGTATATTAGTTTACGTTTCAGGTTTTCCGAGCCGGAGATGATGTCAACGAGATCCGTGATATATCTCTCCACCCAGTTCGCACGTCCGGGCTCCACCGCAGTCCCATGCTCTTCGACTTCATCAACAGACAACCTGAAGAAGAAAAAATAGTTTATGGTCACTATACTAGTACCGGTACTAACTAAACTAAGTCAACAATCTCAACACTACTTACTAGTACACTAGTACAGTTAGCACAATATCGGTATTTGTAACAGTACCAATTTATTAGTAGTCTAAGCCTATTAAATGTTTATTTCATTGAAAATAAAAGTATAGCCTAAATCAGTAAATGTGACAATCATGAATCCATGATGTTATTCAAATTCAATTACATGTACAATTGCCTGAATTGGCATGGATTGGATTAGAGCAAATTCCACTCAAAACTCGCTAAAGCCTAAATGCTTGCTTGTAGTAGCCCGCGCTATGGCAGTAGGCTATGACCTAGGATTGGATGTAAATTGTAATTTGTAAACATGAAAAATACACAATTCAGAATCAAATTGAATATCAGATTCAAGAATATAATTACTCTTGTAAGCCGAGGCCGACACTATAGATACACTAGTATTACTATTCATCTTGTCAATAATTTGATTTTGATTTAAATTGATATTGAATGAATGAACTTATAAATCACCTTCAAGTTTCAACAGACAACAATCATGAATCAACTTGAAGTTGAACTTGAAACTAATGAAAGTTGAAGAGAAATAACTCTATATTTTTCTTGAAATGTCCGCGACATTTAAATTAATTCTTCTCGTTATTACGCTATATATATTCAATAGGTCTACGTTAAACATAGGTATGTCTGTGATTATTGTTATCTGAAAAATATAACGTTTTAGCCTGTTTCGGGAATATTCTTCTAAAAGTACATTTCTGACAATTTGATTCATTTTTGAATGTTTTCAATTTTCTTTTAAATTCGCAAAGATACGCGCAAATGCTAATAACAATAACGTCATCGTTTTCCCCACATATATACGCAATGAGACATGCCATAATGGCGTGTTGGGACTTACAAAGAATCGTCCAAATCTGCGACAGTGTGCGTTAACATTCGTCCCGATTCAACTATTTGTTGTTCAGACGCCATTGTTGTTGTTGTGTTGAATATTCCTCCGTAAAATCGGAGCACCCTGTGTTGACAGGTAATGTTCTGTATTAAAATGGTTGTTGAGTTTATCCTCTGATTGTATCCTTGAATAATCACATTATATAAGCACAATAAATCACAAGTCGGATGAGTTAGTGGAGAGTTAGTATGAAGATACTATATTTTCAATCAACAAGTGATATCGATTTCAGTACAGCCCGACAAAAACAAGTTGTCATAACTCTTCTGCGCATGTGCGATCGCCCTGGGGCTCAAAATGGGGTGAAATATTATGCCATATTGTGTTCCGTTACTCGTGTCATACCCGTCGTATAAATCAGCGACGCGTAATTGACGAACAAGTGATGAGTTACGCGTCCAGGCCAGTCGTGTAATACGTCGACACGTGTAAGGACGAATTTCGACGAGTATCGTGGTTTTATACGACGTGTAACACACGATCAATTGCCGACTCTCTTATTTAACCAGGAAAATAGTCAGTTATACACGTGTATCACACGTCGTATAAAACAGGCCTAATCCATTGGCGGGTATTGGTAGCGATCCTAAATAAAATAACCAAGGAGCAACGTGATGCGTTTGCACATTCTAGGATTGAATTATGGATGATCGATATGATGAGAAACAGAGTGTTCCAGGGATACATCCCATCCTCAGATATTGAGGAGGCACGAGAGGTCATCACTATAGGAATGTGGCCGGAGGAAGCCCCAGATGGGATTGTGGCAGCAATCTTGATTCAGGACGCTTACCGGAAAACTGAAAGCCATAATAAGAAGCATCCACGGGATCAGTCCAACAGACGGAGTTACAAACGATGTCGGCCTAATGCTCCAGTATCTAGTGCGAGTGAGATTAGGAGGCCGGAGAGGTCACGAACCAGTAAATCCTCGGTTGTCGAGGTTAAACAAAGTTCGTCGAACCAGTCTAGTAGGGATAGTCGGCAAAGGTCACGAGCAGGTAAATCCTCGGTTATCGAGGTGAAAAGCTCGAATCAGGAACCGAGGATGCCGTGCATTGATGCACATTTCCACCGCGATAGGATGTGCGTCGCCTTCAAACAACCTCCACATACATCAACGGTGGACTTGTGTCGAAGAGCAAATGTGCGCGTTCACCACAAAGTTAATGTGGTTGGCGGAATCGAGGTCCACTGTGATCCAGAGACCTACCCCGTTATCGGGGATTTGACAGCCAATCCACACTGGAGAGTGGCAGTTGGCTGTCACCCCAAGAAATATGAGCAGTTGAAAGCGCCCGAACAAATGGCTGCCCTGCGAGCATTAGCACAACATCCGGCGGTTATCGCAATCGGAGAGATTGGGCTGGATCGATCAATTCCCAACTTGAATGAGCAGGCCATGATTCAACAGGACGAAATTTTTCGGGAGTTGTTATCTTTGGGCCGATTCTTTAACAAACCAATCATCATGCACCTAAGAGGACCGCAAGGGAAGTCGCTAGGACATGGTGTGAGTTTTACGGCGCTGGAAATCGTACAGACTCAGACACATCTGGATCAGGTACTCCATTATCACTGTTTCACTGGCACCAAACATGCAGTGCATGCTTGGACCCACAACAGGCCAAACACATATTTTGGATACACGGGAGCCTGTGCACGTTTCAGCGAGCTTCAGAAAGGGGTGCGTGCAGTTCGTTTAAACCGGCTGCTACTAGAGTCAGATGCGCCACATTTTCCTACGGAAGGGCGTGATCATACCACTCCAGAGGTAATTGGTGAAGTGGCAATGGAACTGGCCCGTATTTTGAATATGGACGTGCAAGAGATTCTTTCCATCACTGCGGCGAATGCCAAGGATGTTTACGGAATCCACCTGCCACATGTTTAGATGCTCTCTAATGAATAGTGCAACCCCGGTTGTCGGGGGTTTGCAAAGTCTGAGTAATAAGGTAATGCAATGAAAAATTTTCTCGGATACAATCCCGGTTATCGGTAGATAATTTATTAACCATTTTCTGGACAACATTTATGCAAGAACTAAGTCATTTGGATTGTCATGGAACACGTGGTGACGCCGGTTATCGTTGGGTTACAACTTCACCATCGGCTTTCTAAATAACTATGAAATAATTCCGGTTACCGTAGAATTATTGATCAGTCGTTTTGTCGGATACTTTTTCATGTAGGGACATGTTAAGAGTCCACTCTTGGCTGTGCACCAACTTGAGAAATTGTAGTCATAACGTCTTTCATGTAGGGACCTGTTAAGGATCCGCTCTTGGCCGTGCACCCACATGAGAACTTGTAGTCATAAAGTTTTTCAAAATTCGGATATTAGCACGTAGATTATCTATTTAGGTCCAATTAACCGCTTTTCTGAAAACTTTCCAAATTTCCGAAAAGAGTGGATTTCCAGAACAATTCATACATCACCAATCACCCATGTTGAAACCTACCTTGTAAACCAACCTGGTTCGGTATTATTATTTTTCTATACTACTCCGGCATTCACAGAATGTTGAGAAATCTTTTGTATATATATCAGCTGTATATTGTAAACCGGCTAGGTATGGCCCCAAAATTTTGGTTGGTTCATTTGAATGAGTGTTTTCCGAATGTTGGACCAGACTGAGTATGTTTGATATTCATGGATTAGTGTTCACACCTACCCTGGACGTTTCATTATTTGAAGAAGGGAATAGTGTAGTGAAAATGTAAACATTGTGCGGTCAGATTAATTCTTGTTGGACAGCGCCACCTAGCGGCGCCGGGAACCAAGTGCCAGCTTCCGGGATCACGCCGGGCAGAAACGAAACTGAATCCAAAGAAGACACATCGTCAAATAATTGTTGTTGCTGTATCCATTGTAATCATCGTATTTCTACATATATTATTCAGGAGTATAATATCCTTTTCTATTCCATATATAATATTCTTACATGTGATACCCCCTATTTTCACATTAGCATCAGCACAACTTCTAACTCTTCCATACCCATTCTGTTATGAAACATATTATTAAACTGGTGTTGGAATAACTCTGGCACAATCATAGGTTTGAATTCAAGGTGATGGGAATTGTAATTTCGCACAGCAGCAGTGACACCTGTTGAGGATAGAGTTATCGTTCGTTCGTTCATTGGTAGAGTTATCGTTCGTTCGTTCATTGGCAGAGTTACTTTTCTTAGTCCGTGCGTGATTTGTCCAGCAGCCATTTTCTCATGCTGTCTTGTGTTTGACACAAGATGTCTGGTTTCTTGTAGTTTCTTGAAGTTATACTTCAAGAAATATGGTGGCGATATTCATGTTTGAACCATGAAGGTTAAAGATGGCGAGTTATTGTCACATTGATGATGTATGTTGAAAATGAGACATTTAATCGTAATTTTGATGATTAATTGAAAGATCAATTTTGCTGAGATCAATTTCAGAGGAGAAAACATTTATCTGGCTTCATAATGACTTTTCTAGTCTGAATACTGTTTTGCTGTGGCTTTTCCATTTTTATTTTAAGAAACAGTGTTATGCTTGAAGCATAATTGTAGCATGAAATTTGAATTAGTTTAGATTTATTTGAACTTCCACACTTGTATTTGGTTTATCTTTATTCCTTGCTATTGATAAATGGTGATGTATCAAATCCGGTATCTTCCCATTCTGGAGGATCCAGATGTTTCTGAAATCAGATTTCCACTTGGTTGATCTTTCCTGAAATGAAATTATGCTCAATAGATAGCATAGTATATTTATTAACTGATATCGTTAACTTTTACCCAGTAGAGCAAAATCATATTTTGTATATTTTATTATTTAATTTACAGAGCTGAGAAATTTGTCATCTAATGTACATCATGATTCGCAGACTGTCCAAATGATGTGATTTCATTAAATGGTTTGAAGAACCCGTGTGTCTATATATCCATATACCACCGGTAACATTTGGGGGCTCGTTCGGGATGTTTCGTCTGTGAATGTGTTGGTCGATGGATTTTAAGGGCAATATATGTTACTTAAATTTTCTCTGCACCAGGAAATAGTGGACTCTGTGATGTCAGGATTCTGTTTTCAGTGAACTTTTGTGTTTAAAAACTTTTAGAAGTTTGACATTAATAACTTCAAACAATTAACTATCTGAATGTATTATTTTTTTCAATAGCAAATCTACATTAATCGTGGATTTGACCAATGAAATGAACTATGAATATTAATGCAGTAATTGTAAACAATTTATGATTGAATCTTACTGTGCTGACTTGTAGTTTAAATTTAGATACTATGACTTAAACAAGAGTCAATTTGAGCGCCCAGTAAAAAATTTCTCCTATGAAATTCACTGGTAGAAATATAGAATGAGTCGATAAGTTTATACTTGATATTAAAGACCTATCCTCTTCAGGAAACTGTGCACATTCTATAATACTAACTGTTGTGTTTGTACTAACCTGTATACATTCATGAGTGAACACAGATTATTAAAATACTTGGCGAGAGTTGACAATTTTCATCCTCATCATTCAACATTTGTGATTGTTACCACAAGTAAAGGCAAATATCTGTTAAAGGAATATAACAACTTGCACATAAACTATCCTGACATAATATGGTGGTACAAAAGTGGGGTATAGCAGCAGATCAGTTGAAATTCACAAAGAAACGATTGCATTTATTAAATAAATTTAATGATGTTAAACTGGTCATTTGGCTTTGATTTGTCTTATAAAAAAGGTCCCTTCATATATTTACATTCACAGGAAGACAAAGCCAGTAAATTAATTGACTCATTTCAACATATTGTGAATTCTGTGAGTAGATATTCAAACATTTGTGTTGTATTTTTGGAAATACCACCAATTAGCCTTGTTAAACAGAATGAATTCAAATGTCACCAAACACCAGATATTTTTGTAGATGATGACAAAAAGCTACAACTATCTTTGGATTCTGTTAATAATTGGATACACAATTATAACACAAGTCACAATTATATTAGTGCCAAATTTCATTTGGACTTAGTTAACTGTAGGAAGTCCAAAATAAGAAGGCAATTTATAGTTTGAATTTTGATTTGTATATTGACGGGGTTCACCCTAAATCATTACTTGCTCAAACTTGGTTGAAAAGGATTGTAGTAAGTTTTGCCCGTGAATGATAATTATGATCATTTTGTTCGTTTTCTGAATATTCATAATGTCAAAAGTAAATGCTATGAATGAAGATGAAGTCTCTGACTTACTTCAAGCATTTGGAGAATTGCATGTCAAGCCAAGAGCTTCAAATGCAGAAGAGTTGAAGGCCTGGATTTGTGATTTTGCGAAACAAAGTATAAAAGATGAACCACATAAGTAAATTCCAAGTAAATCTGGAACTCAATTTATTGTGTCACAACCACCGCAGTTGTCTTTGTTTTTCGGAAACTCGAAAGGCGAAGCATCTTATGATGTGTGGCGATACGAGGTATCATGTTTAAAGGCCCAACATACCGACCGTGATATGATTGATCAGGCCATCAGGTCTCTGAAAGGGGAAGCAGGCCAAATAGCCATGCGACTTGGTTCCCATGCTGATGTTTATGAAATTTTACATAAACTTGACAGCATATATGGATTCGTTGAATCTATTGAGACCGTCTTTGCGCAATTTTATAGTGCCAATCAGGCAGATGATGAGTGACTCAATGGGCTTGCGGATTGGAGGACATTTTAAGTAAGGCCACACAAATGAATGTGCCCCTCCCTGAAGATCCTAATCAGATGTTGCGCACAGCGTTTTGGCGGGGATTAAAACAAAACTTGAGGGATATAAGTGGTCACAAGTTCGATCTGATTAAAGATTTTGATGAGTTGAGAGTATTGATGCGCCAAATTGAGCAAGACCAGATTAATGTTAATGGGGATAAACTAAAGAGAGCAATTGTTAAACAAACCCAATCAAATACATCTGAAGTTAGTGAGTTAAAATCAATGGAGCGAGAGTTAGTGAATGATGTTAAAACTATGAAAAAAGAACAACATGAATTTCAGCAACAGCATCAGAGTCAACAATTGGGGCAACAAACATCTGGTAGGTATAATTATAACCCTCAACAAACATCTGGTATGTATAATTATAACCCTCAACAACAGCATGGTAAGTATAACTATAATAACCCAGTCCCTCAACATCAATCAAGTTACTCCCGAAATGATGATACAAAGCCAAAGACTTATGATAATAAGTATGGAGCTTCCAATCAAAGAGAGATTACCTGCTTTAAGTGTAATCAACCTGGCCACATTGCTAGATATTGTATTGTGGGACAAACGAGTATTCGCGGACGCGAAACAGAGATTTAGGTCGGGAAACTTCCGTCGCCCTATGGGTCGTCCCATAGGTAAACATGTACATACAAAGTCCCTTAATCAGTCTAAGATTGATTCTTCTGATTTAGTTTCCACTATAAGTTGGACCTTTTTCAAAACCAATTTCAATACTCCCATATTATCTTTAATTGAAATTCTAAATGTTGAATATGCTGATGGACAGCCTTTGCCATATAAAGGTTGCATTGAAGTGGAAGTTGAAATTGAGTTTATGTCAATCAAATGTGAGACAAAAGTGTATATTGCTTGTCGTCAATGATTGTAATTTTAATAGGGTTGTACCTGTGCTTCTTGGAACCAATGTCTTGTCTGATCAGTGCATAGCTAAGTGTGGTGATAGATATTTACATCAGGTTGATAGGTCAGCTTGGCATACAGCTTTTACTGCATGTCTTTAAGGCAACGTGCCTTATGTAAAAGTCATAATCGGTTAGCCTTAGTCAAAAGTGCTGATACTTCAAATTTCAGTTTACCTCCAAACATTCAGGTAACTGTCAAGAGGTTACCTCACCAAAAAGTTGTCATATCAGCCTACGTGTGCCATAGTACAGCCCGTTACTCAAAATAATTGGATGAAAGATTTTAGATGTTACTCCAATGATTTTCAGTTATAATTTTAATGGTGGAATTGAAACTTTACCAATACAGTTGACTAATGTCTTATCAAGAACAATTGTTGTTCCACCAAATGCAATTCTTTGCTTGGTGCAACCTGTACAGTGCGATATAGTAAAGGATAAACCTATTGAGACAACTGGTATTAATGATATAGACATGCCAAACACACTTACTAATTCACAGTTAGAACAAACTTTGAACTTGGTTAAAACATATGACGATGTTTTCTCTACAAACGATCAAGACATTGGTTTCACATCTCTTGTTAAGCACAGAATTAATATGACAGATGACACTCCCTTTAAACTGCGACACAGGCGAATACCTCCGTCGATGTTTGAAGTTCGGAATCATATAAATGAATTGTTGTCAGCAGGTATAATAGAGAATTCTCATAGTCCTTGGGCATCCAACATCAACGGGCGCGTTTCCGTATACTGGGAACAACGCAAGGCCTTCACAACCGGTGATCTATAACCTGGCAATTAATTTTTAGTCGAGTTTTTCAAAAAATCGACTTATGGTTTGACGAGTGACGGTTGGCGGGCGGGCATACATGTACCTAAAGAATGCCTTATAACTTTGACATTTGTGAACAGATTAAAAACAAATTTGGTATGTGAGTTGCTCCCAATGACAATGGGTCCTGTCCAAACTTTTTGACAAGAGTTATCCATCTTTGATGACTTTTTTTTTTAGTTTTCACCGTTAGCGGGATAACTTACGCAAATATTAGCCAATTTCAACAATATTTGGTATATGAGACTCTTGCAAAAATATCTCGGACGAGTTCGAAAACCCGGTTTGTCCGAATTTTTTTTCCGGAGTTATGGGTCTTAGTTTGTCTATTTTTAGCAATTTTCTCACCGTTAGCGCGATAACTCAATGAAATATTAACCGATTTCATCAATATTTCGAATATGAGTCCCTTGCAACAATATCTCGGATGAGTTCGAAAACCTGGTTTGTCCGAATTTTTTTCCCGGAGTTATGGGTCTTAGTTTGTCTATTTTAATAACAATTTTATCACCGTTAGTGCGATAACTCAATGAAATATTAACGGATTCAATTGATATTTGGTATGTAGGTCTATTGCAATAATATACCACCGTCCGACTTTTACCCCCGGATTTGTGCACCTTATTGGCAGAAGTTTGGTTCGACTGCCAAAAAACTCGACAAAAGCATCTTAGATGCGTACCCCTTGTTTTACTACCATCATCGTACCATATATATTTTTGCAATGTTACTTTCTCTTATTATGTTTTACAGCTGTCAATTTTAACTTGAAATCCACAAAAATTGAGCTGTCTCAGTCAAGCCCGCAGAGAACGATTAAACCAATGATAATGAAATACACTTTTTTATTTCAAACAGTATCTAAAAACATATTCCATGATTCTGTTACTAATTTTTTTTTCACTCCTGTTACCAAGACAAATAATAGCCACTGCATCTATAATTGTCTGGTTTAAAATGAACTTTTGATTGTCTAATTCAGCACACAGATATTTTAGAAAAAGTCAGAATAGTCATTGTTTCAGTTTGTGTATTGAAAGTATGGGGAAATTTTCACAAAAATACAGTGAGTAGGTTTACATATTATGTCACTCCTGTTACCTCAATAATACTTCACATCTCAATTGGAAAAGCATACAAATGACATAATTGTTTTCACTATAGATTCAGTTGAAGATAATTGGAAGGTTTAGAAAACAAATCCTTAAACTAGTTTGAGATTCGAAACAAAATACCTTCATTTCTCACTTCTGTTACCATTCCTCCTGTTACCACATAATAGTAACCTCACTGTACCAACATCGATCACTCTGTTTTATCAGTTATACTTTTGGATTGCACTGAGAGATCACATACACGATGGAAAACAAGGTATAAAAACAAATTTCTGAATGGGGGATGTATAAACGTCTTTGAAAATCTCTTTTTACTAATTCCCTAAAATTCATGTATGGCCCAGAATCATTCATTCAATACATGCTGAAGATTTTTCAAGGTCCAAGGAATTAACACTTTTTATAGGATATGAAAAACTTCTGACTTGTCTGTTTTTAATTAAAAGAAAATTGAGCACATTGATGAGAATGGGATCAGGAGAAATGTCCCCAATGTTGATTGTCGCTATTATTACAGTTGTCACTCCTGTTACTAGTAGGTCACTCCTGTTACCAATATGTCACTTCTGTTACCGTGGAATAGCATTATTTCTAGGAAGTAACAAATTGAGAATATCTTTCATATATATCTCAAATCTATAACTTGATATTATAATTTTCCACCATATATTTATTTTGTCCTTTTCCACTTACGATCAGGAAGCTAACATTTTAATATCATTTTAACGTTCATTTCAGGTATAATTCACATACAGTAACTCACATTTTTATTTAGGATTCCTTACAATTAGCTTTCTAGTATACCGGTAGCTTATTTCACAAACGTAACATGTATCAGTAATTAAGAGACCAAAATTGTTAAATTGTCACTTCTACATACGCAGATGGATTTTTTGTTAGTAACAGGAGTAACATTTCTCATGTCTCCAGAAATTTAGTACATGCTTGAGATTACTTCTATTTGGAAATAAATGTCGAAAGCCAACGGTTATTAAAACAAGAATAATACTCATGCATGTTTAATGTACTATTTGTTTCAGCTTCAGAGTATCAAAGGCCAACTGATTGATTTTCCGGGTCCATCAGAGGACATCAAAAATAACAGCATTGGTGTGGTGTAGCTTGGTTTACATTTAAAAAATTTGGTTTTAAAAGATGCTCAATGACATTGCAGAAGCCAGTTACAACAACACTTAAGATTTCAAAAAATATATTTCAACCACTGGTATCCCATCCAGTGATTACCTCAAACTATGTAGTAACATAATGACATTTTGTCTCAAAATCTGGACAACATACTCCAAAACAATAAAAATATAACATTTCATGGTTTAGTTCTGATATATCTGCCGGAAAAGTTGGAAAATTGTTTGAATAAATAATTTAAAATACTGACAACAAACATACTGAGATAACAAAAATATGACGATAACAAAAATGAAACAACGTTACATCAGACGAACATTATTTACACTGGGGCGTACAGCTTGGCAGCTTCTTTCGGTAGTTTGCTTGCAGTTATCCTCATCGACGAGTAGTCTATCCACAAGGACATCAACTTTCCGGTCGTCTCCCTCGTTTTCCTCTCCTGTCGTCTACGCATCTTCCCTTCGGAAACCATCCTAACGTTGGATGGCGTATCAGCTGCCTCTTCGTTGAGTAGGGCGACTAGAATGGCAGATTTCCCTTTTTCGCCGCATGGTTGAGTCGATTGTGCCATCCTTCGCAGTCGTTGTTCATGCGGATACTTCTGCCGAAAACTGTCCACGTATCAACTGGCCAGACGGTCGAATCCATCGTGTGTCACAAACCCGATGTGTCAAACGGGAACATTCAGGTTCAATGCAGCCAATAACCTCCTCACGAAGCCGAATGGTATCTCCGCATGAAGCACAGTTAGACATTGTGGAATTATGCCAGTCAACAATAAATCAGTTGAATATATACCAGTTGTGTTTTTACTAACATGTTTTCATAACAAATCAAGCTCATTGGATTCATCCTGATCACCATTCACTGACCATTTATCACTGTATTTATCACTGTGTATCTGTTTATACAACGACATAAAGGGATCACACACGTGTGTTTATACAACGGTGAAGAGATTAATTAACACAATTCAATAAATGTTTTTTCAAGCCAGAACATCACCGAAAGTCTCAATTAATACAGATATATGTGTGAAAAGACAATCATAATTATATATTAAATTCATAAATATAAATTTGAAAATTGAACATTTTAATTGAGGTCCGTATGAGCCGGGGTCCATATAAGCCAGGATCCGTATCAGCCGGTGGTCCGTAAAAGCCAGGGTCCGTAAGAGCCAGGGTCCGTATAAGCCGCATACCGTATTGTATATGTTTAGCCTAAACAATGACTACCTACTCTTTGATATGATTAAAGAAAAGTCGGGTACCTTTTATCTCTATTAAATCATTTTGAGGCGTGACTTTTAGGCAACATGTACATGTATTCAATAGAATGAGTATATATGTATGTTTTCCCACCTATTTCTACATAAATATTAACACAAGCAACTCGTTGAAAAATTATTTTAAAAAATAATAATTTGGAGGTTCAAATGGGAGGTGGGCCTTTAATATTTTGACAAAGTTAAAAGTGGATTATCTCTTTGTAAACATGTATTATATAGTTACCGGGGTATAAAATATTAGATCTGAATCGAAGACTCCTGTCCGGAAATGAATCTATCGATTAATATTAATTTTATTTCAAATATTTTCTGGTCTAAAAAGGTGTGGTTGTTTAGCTAACAATAGTGATTACTGTTAACAGAGACCAGAAATTTTATTGTTTAATTTTGTCACAAATAAACGTTAATTATACTCATTATCGCTAATAACGGTGGATTGAAACAATACAACCAATCAATCTGGGACATTGGTCGTTCGGTGCGTAGCCATACGAACAGCCTAATGCTCTATATCGCTATACTCTAGTGTCCGAATAAACATACGTGTATGTTTATTTTTTCCATGAAAATTGCCACCCTGTATGAGCTTATTCCAGTCTATATGTCTTTCCTTTTTCAATCTGACATAATCGTATAAAAATTGCCACCTGTGAAAAGCTATAGCTTTTTACTGACACATTTATAAGCCACAGCTGGCAACAGCCAATTACGCATTCATGTCATGACACTCAACCCCATCTAAAGTTACCACTAGTAGTACATACATGTACCACTATATATATTAATACATGTACCGGTATTGGTACTGGTAGATATAAAACGAGAGGCCGATCACGATCGGCAGATGTTAACCCATCCCTTGGCGATAAAAATTTAATATGATCGGATAAATGAGAATTTTGGTGTTGAATTATAGAGTATACTGTTATGTACTATTATAGACAAATGTACATAACACAAATTATTGGAATTTATGGGTCACTGGCATTTATATAAGAGAATGCACTGGTACAGGATCTGTAATGCTAAACCGCCACAGCCAGCAAGCCCATGGGTTAAATGTGTAGGTGTGACCTGGACATGGAATACTTGGGTTAAGAGAGTCCAATTTAAGTTTACAATAATAATGTGTCCTAGTATACAGATAAGCAACCTCACCACTGACCCATTAATATCAATTATATAGCAGAGCTGTCAAAATATCACAGGAATTGTTTATGTTGAACACTGACCTCTGATGTCTGATGTCAATTATAATGATATCAGACCATCTGAAGATATAACTCTGCAGCAGAGATGTCTACTGTTAATATCATGTGATGTTTATTGTTGAATCTAGATACCATAGCCTTCTTTATCAGATTATTTGCACATTGGCATAAGAGACATCAGAAAATAATATAGCCTTATCAATAGCTAAGTACAATGTAGTCCAAAGGCAATTGGTGAATTGGATTTAATGTTGCTCCAAACAGATTTACCAGTACATAACACAAGATTTTGGACCGATTTAATCAAATTTGGTGTGGTGATTCGGGGTACCCTTGGCAGAGTTATAATGGTGTTAGTTTTTCAATTTTTTTTAACTTAAAAACTTTAATTTATTTAAAAAAATTAAACGGACACATTGGAAATCTTTTTATCAACTTTTATCATAATCATCAATATCTAAATGAAAACAAATGACAATGTCAATAACATTTTTTTTATTATTATTATAAAAGTTAAAAGTAATTTTTTTTTTAAATTGATTTTGTTTTTCCATTTTTTTCTTCTTTCGAAAAAGGGTCATAACTCCTTTAAAATTAATCGGATCAAACCCATATTCGAACTTGATCTGTATTTTGGGCTGTGAAACCCACATACAAAATGTTTGAGTTATCGCATTACTCGTAAAGTGTCTACGGACAGACAGACGGACAGACAGACAGACAGACAGACGGACGAACGACGAGTGGTCAATCCGGGCAACGACAATATGTTTACCATACTATGGTATGGGTAAACATAAAAAATGGTAAAAAGTGTTAAAAACAGATTTTTTTAGGCCAATGCATTCTCTTATATATGCGAGGCGACCTATGGTCGACTCGCATATATAAGAGAATGCATTGGCACAGGGCATAACTGTAACCATCACAATGTGGTCAAGGAGCCAGTTCCAATGATATCCATATTTGTATGGTTCTATTGAGACAGACTGAAGATATTTTAGGCTGTTGAAGCTTTATTTGGCCGGTTTTGGCCGGTTTGTTGGGTAAATGGTTAACAAAGATTCACATAGTAAAAAATGTTTGAGTTATGGCAGAATGCGTGAATTCTAAGTTGAAAAAGGGCCATAACTCTGTAACAAAATCTCGGATCAAACCCAAATTCGAACTCGATCTGTATTTTGGGCTGAGAAACCCATATACAAAATTTGGTTTCGATCGGATAGAAAATGTTTGAGTTATCGCATTACTCGTAAAGTGTCTACGGACAGACAGACGGACAGACAGACAGACAGACGGACGAACGACGAGTGGTCAATCCGGGCAACGACACTATGTTTACCATACTATGGTATGGGTAAACATAAAAACTGGATGTCATTGACTTTGAATTCAATTACAGTTGTTGGACACTCAAGTACCAGCAAATACCAAGGGAGGGTTGACATATTGATAGCCAATGATTGGCTTGTTCGAATATTGAGACATCGAAGTATTTGTCCGCCATGTACTTCTATTCCGGTCTGTTCTATTATTGAAATTTGCCCAATTGTCCACCCTGTACTACTATTCCGGTCTGTTCTTCTATTCGGGACACTAGAGTATGGTATCACCAGAATAAATAGTCCCAATAAAACATTCTAAATAAAATCAATATTAATTGATAGAAGCCTTTCCGGACAGGAGTCTTCAGTTCATATTTATTATTTTATACCCACGCAACTATTTCAAATTTGTTATTTAAAGAGATAATCCATCTTTAAGTTAATCCATCGACATGACACATGTAATGAGTCTCAGTCTGTCCATCTGTTCACAATGTGTTGTTTTAGGGAAATCTGTCAAAACTTTGTACAAGTGATTCGAAAATCAACCTATAAAATAATATTGGTTATAATTTACTGTTTGTAAATATGTTTCTATCATATTAAATATTGTTATTAATAAGACATAAATACGTAAGCACAGTTGTATTTGAAAAATATTTTGATTATTAAACATGTACCTTTCTTCATATTTCATATCCAGGCCAATGTTAAATTAATCATCTTTCAACATGCGATATGTAATACATCATACCTGATTCAATGATCGTAATATTACTTACCTCACCTCGAAACGCATATCCCTGCATATAGTGTCTGAAATGAGTACTCGATTTCTCATCGCTACCTGGGCACAAAATTCCCACCGTGTCGCCCCATATAGCGGATTTGCTTGGAAAACATGAGACGGTTCTTACTCATCAGAAGTTCACTACAAATTCAAAATTTGTTTTCAGCTATCTTAACAAAGAAAAAGAAATTAAGTAGCTGTCAGTCACTCAAGGAGGACGTCATCTGTGCATTAGGCGAGAGGCCGACTGGTGAAGAATGCAAAGATGCAGATGATCAACAGCAAGAGGACATCGACATATTTGATGAGAGGCCACCAACTGGTGAAGAATGCAACGATGCTATTGAACAACGGCAAGAGGACATCGACGAGGTTGACGAGGAGAGGCCACCAACTGGTGAAGAATGCAACGATGCAGATGAACAACAGCAAGAGGACGTCGACATATTTGACGAGAGGCCACCAACTGGTGAAGAATGCAACTATGCTAATGAACGGCAAGAGGACATCGGCGAGGTTGATGAGGAGAAGCCACCAACTGGTGAAGAATGCAACGATGCAGATGAACAACGACAAGAGGACATCGGCGAGGTTGATGAGGCGAGGCCACCAACTGGTGAAGAATGCGACGATGCAGTTGAACAACGGCAAGAGGACATCGACAAGGTTGATGAGGAGAGGCCACCAACTGGTGAAGAATGCAAGGATGCAGATGAACAGCAAGCGGACATCGACGAGGTTGACGAGGAGAGGCCACCAACTGGTGAAGAATGCAACGATGCAGATGAACAACGACAAGAGGACATCGGCGAGGTTGATGAGGAGAGGCCACCAACTGGTGAAGAATGCGACGATGCAGTTGAACGGTAAGAGGACATCGACAAGGTTGATGAGGAGAGGCCACCAACTGGTGAATAATGCAAGGATGCAGATGAACAACAGCAAGAGGACATCAACATATTTGATGAGGAGTGGCCTCCAACTGGTGAAGAATGCAGCGATGCAGATGAACAGCAAGAGGAAATCAACGAGGTTAATGAGGAGAGGCCACCATCTGGTGAAGAATGCAAGGATGCAGATGAGCAAGAGGACATCGACATATTTGATGAGAGGCCACCAACTGGTGAAGAATGCAAGGATATAGATGAACAGCAAGAGGACATGGACGAGGACGTTGATGACGTAACAGTGGATGAAGTATATTCAAAGGGTGCGAAGAGGATCAGATACATTTCAAGCAGCAGTTTGAATTCTGATGACCATGATGAGAGGCCACTAGTGGGTGACGAATCCGAGGATTCTGGAGATGAACAAGAGGAGGACACGGACAAGGACGTTGGTGACGTGGCACCAGTGGATGATGGATCTCCAAAGGGTGCGAGGAAGATGAGATATGTTTCAAGTAGCAGTGGGACTTCTGATGACCAGATTGAAAAAAGAAGTAAAATGTCCAGTGTTAAAGGTCCAAAGGTATTCACCCGCAAACTGGTAAAATCACATACAACATCGCATGGTGTTAAGAAAAAAAGGTCGTTTGTTTGGAACCAAGTTCATGCATGTAAATTCTGCAAACAAATAACAAACTTTGCTAAACATATGCAAAACAAGAGGGATCACAAATATCAGCCTGATATTGAGAATATCCTGAAAGTTTCAAAGGAAAAGGGGTTTCGACACAAACATGTTAGAGCGATGTGGGACATTTTGAGGAACAAGGGTGACCATGTCAATAATATTGAAGTACTGTCAAAGGGAAAAGGTGAAGTCATTGTTTCCAGGCGACAACATGAAACATTTGATTTCTCCAATTATGGTCCTTGTCCTGATAGTTTCGCTTGGCTCAAATTGGACAGAACTATGTATAGGCACCAGAAGTGTTGTCCAGCAATTATTCTGGGACAGACAGATGATTCACATGCGACAGCAAACAATTCACATGTGACACGAAACGAACTGCGAGTTTGTAATAAATAATGTATAGCATTTGTAAAGCGCCTTTCCCATGAGGCCCAAAGCGCTCAAAGTTTTACAATTATTACCCTGATGAGCCTGAACATTCAGTAACCATCTACTGCTCCCCGGGGACAGGGGGAGGTACAGCCGGGAGTATGCGAGGATACCATATGGCTAGCATACTGACAAGATCTTTCACTGCTCATTATCAGGTACCCTTGTAATGCATGGGTGGTGCAAAGCAGACACAGTACGAGCGACCTTGCTCAAGGGTCACAACTTGGCGCGAGATTCAAACAGTGTACAATCCAACAATTGCACATCGCTCAAGTCGGCCAAGCCACTGCTGTGTGGAAACTCATAACAGACCACCAGCCAGCCGCGAACTCGCCTCGCTGTGTTGACAGCGAAGACAAGTCCAACGCGCTAACCACTGGACCACAGAGCCATGGTATGTCTCGGAGGTTAAATCCTGAAGCCAGCGATCTCCTTAAAAAAGAAGTTTTTCCTATTATGACAAATGATGATGTTACAGCTCAATCACAAAATGACAACCTCATAATTTCCCTTGGCTATATGTGTATCACCAAAACTATTGGAAATCGTCTTAAAAGGAAATTCTACTGATAAATGCTCGAAAACATGCAAACAAACCAAGCTACAAAATGAACGATTTTTTAATACCCGAACATGTTGATGATCTCGCCGCAGCAGCGTTGATGACAGCCTCTCCATATTTCGATGACATTGAGGACCTGAAGTCACACGCTACTGCCATAACATTAGGGTTTGATATCAAACGTATGGCAGCAGCCAAATGGGGCCAGGCCCTGAAAGAGAAGAATTCTGCAGACAAGACAAATTGCAAGGATTTCTTCAAATTGATGGAATTGCAGTGGTCCATGAAGGTTACAAAATTCGCAACAACCACTCTACAGTTGCGGAAATTCAACAAAAAGCAACCACTCCCAGACCCAAGTGATCTTGTAAACCTACAAAGTTACATCAAAGACCAGTTGAAAGAATTGGATTTGGATTTCGGGGATGTCTTCGACGTCTTACAGAAGGGTGTGTGAGTTGGCTGAAACGAGACTGCTCCTCTACAACAAGAGACGTTCTGGAGAGATTGAAGCAATCAGGTAATTACTGTACTATCATATTTGCAGAAGAATGTTTTATCGCTTGCTTCCGACGTTAAATAGAATCTTCAACTCATCACCAGTTTCTAATGAAATTTACAAGACAAGTTTAGTAAATAAGGTCTGGACCTCACCAAAGTGAGTAAAGACGCAAATTAAAACAAATTACAAAAAAAGCCGAAAATGTACGATTTCCGGACATAGTGACAGTTCTGTATGTTTTATAGGTAAAATGTATAAGAAAATAGCTTATTTGCATATCTATGAATACGATTATCTCAGATTATCTCCAGAAATTGTTCATGTTGGCACCGATATTCAAAATACTATAACTTTGGATTGGAATGGGGTATACCCCTGTTTTTCTTTCTATGTAAAGCTCGTATCAACATCTATCGAATGCAACAGAAAACTAAAATATTATTTTTTCTGACATGAATCTGGTTTTGATATGGCCGGTCATATTTCGAATGTTGTTCACTTTCCTTTGCTCTTAATATTATTATCATCATGTGTTAATTTATACATTGTTTCAGGGTTAAAGACTATGTTGCACGACAAACAGGTGTATCTAATCTGGATTTATCAATGAGGACGTCCTTGAATAGTTTGGAAAAGAAATTGCTGGAAACACAGGAATTGATACAAGTTCGCGGTAAAGGTATATACCTAAAGCACCGGCAATCGTCAAACATTTGAAATGTTAGCAGTTCAAATGTTAGCAAGGGTTAAAAGCAACATGCACTTTCATGCATTGTATTGGTAGTTTGGTATTCGTATAATGTGATGCCACTCATGCAGTTACAACTTACAAGTTATACAGTAATGATTTTTCTGTGCATGCATATTTTGTTAGCTAATGAACCTGATATTTTCCCAATGTAAAATATAGTTGACAAATTCCCCCCCGCTAAATACCCCCCCCCCCCCCCCCCCCCCCGCTAAATGATGTGAATATTAATTAATCTTGTTGGTTAACACTATTTAATAATAGCCCTGCCAGATTTAACGAAAGTTGTATGTTGCTTCACATGAATGAGAATGCGAGGCTCTTTGAATTGTAACATAGATCATTCTATCGCTCAATGTTGTCATATTTATATGAAAGTAATTATTTAATCAAAAGACATGCATTACAATAACTAGGTGCGAAGTGAAGCTCATTGCCAGTTATTATAAGCACATTGTTTTCAAAGTATTCATATTGATGTAGCTATAGTATGTTCTTTCATCCTTATTTTTAGTATAATCGTGGTGTTCCATTTATTGTGCCGGCAGACACGAAGGACGTTTTAAAGTTTCTGGCTAGTGCCAGCATCAGGCAGAATGCTGGAAGGAGAACTTCACACACATACTTGTTTGCCTCATCTAGTATGTATTACAATTAAGATAAAGATCTGCATTGAATTTGAGATGAACTGTTATTCTTGCTTTCACCCTACCCATAATTTTGACAGCAGTTGTACATCAGACATTAAATATCAGGTATATTATGATCAATATGTATATACGCGTGTTGAGCGTGAACAAAAATGATAAAATATGGAACTAATGGAATTGGTACTGAATATAGAAAATAAAAAATCGAATATGGTGCCTTATGTGTGGTGAATATTTTAACAAGCACTAGTATATCCTGAACATTTATATTTATTTGGTCACTCACATGCAATTGTCATGGTTTAGTACAGTTTGAGTAACACTTCCACTAAATTTCAGGAGATGGAGTTATCAGAGCCTATGACAGTTTAAAAAGAATCTGCTGCGAAATCAAACTGAAGCATCCAGAGAAGATCACATCAGTGAATTTGAATACTTGAGTAAATCTAATATACTCAATCGCCCTATCCATTATTTTTCAGGCATTTGATCTGAGTCATCAACAACAGTCATGGATTAGCAACCACCTGAGCCATTCAATGGACATTCACAAGATACATTACCGCATGACATCAGGGTTGATAGAAAGGGTGGACATATCAAAAATGATGCTTCTACAGGAATTCAACATCGTTGGAAAGTATGCGGGGAAAGAAACTAGAAGATATCACTTTGAATGGTTCGTAATAAGTTAATGTTTTATCAAGCTTTTGTTTTATAGAATATCAACTGCACCCCCCCCCCCTTGAAAAAATCAGACCAAACACAAGTTTTGCATAATTCCATTTGCACCCCCTTGGGCCTCATACCTCATGCAGTGCTCAGGCCTACTATCCTATATATTTATAAAACATGGTTCTATATTCGCGGTATGAGAGCATTCAGATATTTTAACCTGAAAAATTGCGTAAATCCTAACATCAACTCCAGACAAATGCACATGGCTACGGACAAGAGACCAGGACACACCGGGCTGACCATGGTTGTTCGGCCCGGTGTGAGAAAATTTTGAAAACTATACAAGAAAATCGCAAATCCTAGCATCTTGACTGGCCTCAACTGAAGCTTCCCTATAGTGTTGGAAATTTCAAACCTCATACTCCCCCTCAGGTTGGAAAATTCTCCAACAGATGACCATTTCAGTCCACAAGTTTGACCAAATGTGGTAAAATATTGTTTTGTTAAACTAATTAGCAGTTTTGTATTGGCCACGGGGGAGGGACAATGACACACCGGGCCTACCATGGTTCGGCCCTGTGTGCGAATATTTTGAAATCTGAACAAGAAAATCGCAAAATCCTAGCATCTAGACTTGGAAAATGTCCAACTGATGACAATTCCAATGACAATGTTGACCAATATGACACTATTGTTATCTTAAATTAACTAGCAGTTTTTGACTGGCCACGGGGGAGGGACCAGGACACAAGATTTCCAAGTGTTGGAAATTTCCAACCTGTCACCCCCCTAAGGTTGGAAAATTTCCAACTGATGACCATTTCAATCCAAAATGTTGACAAAAAATAGGAAAATATGCAAATATCGGGCCAAAAACAATTTAATTCCCCACAATAAATAGTTTGAAAATCAAACTACAAGAACATTTTCAACCTATTGTTGGTGTGAAATTTCCGACTAATGTTTTGGCAGGTATGAAATTTCCAACTGTTGAACATTTTGACCAAAGTTGGGGGGGGGGTGAGACACCCCACCCCCCTGTCGCCACGTCTCTGAATACTGCCTGAATTGTTACCGAGGTACCGGCACTCATATTGAACCTCAGAAATGCAATTTCCTTGTATGATTGATTCGACGATCAAACTAAAACAGTTATTATAATTCCATCGCAAATAAACTACTACCGATCTTTGTGGCTATAACTATGCTTTGATTCAGATAACAATGCAGAAAATGTTTCGTTTGAACAGGAGTATTTCAAGAACAACACTACACATGATATATATTTTTTTAGAACTGGTATTTGATGCTGAAGGACAGACCAGTCCAGGGTCGGAAGAGGAGAATGTGGGTAAGTTCCCTTTTTGATTATACACATGGAAACTGATTGCTTCCTGAAAAAGCATGGAAGTACATCCATCGACTCATGTCTTAACAATTTCTTCAAATGACATCTACAACTTCACAGGGCCGATCAGGATCATGTTGGCTGTGAGATCCTTTCTGGGAGCTATTGACCATCAAATAGAATATCAATAAATAGGCATTTAATATCATAACCGAACAATAGCGGAAATGTCGTTTTTAGAGTTTTCTTTGAAAACGGCTCTACATACACACCAAAACATGCGGGGTTAGTTGTGTTGGGATCAAAAAGCCCTTTCGAATAGTATATAATGTCAAAAATGCACATTTTGTGGCCACAAGCACATAGTGTCATTTTAAAGGTTGATTCTCTTTTCTAAATAACTGAAAACTTCTGCAATGATCAGCTTTAAAACAAAACATGATTCGCCCGGTTCAAATTTAAAAAACAAACAAACTTTCTTGCAGTTGGCAGGGACAACTCAGTCAATCAAAAAAACACTTTTTGCAATTCAAACAAATACAGTGTGACACGCAGAAAATATATCAAACTTCTATTTATGCAAATTTGAGGCCACATTGCCGACAATTGGATGGATACAGCTGTGGACATTTTGTCATTAAGGTGACAATTCAAAACAATTTGATATATGTCACAAATTACTGTGTAACAGGTTTTCTGCTAAAAAAAAATCAGTGGGACCCTGAGATAAGTTCCATTAACACAACATACACAAAAACAATAGCTACAAACTTACTTATCTAAATAAACACATCTGCTCCATTTATCAGCTAGACTCTTCAACTAGCATTCAGCATTGTAGCCTATACGAAAGTGAAAAATATTATGAGTTATCTAACTTTGATGTCCTATTAGCAAAATTTGCAATTTAAAACAATCATTATAATCGTGGTATATCATTGTACTGTATGTAGCTAGTGATGTGCTTTTAAATTTTTAATATTAAATAACACATAATGTTGCAAGAGTGTTTCCCCATTATATATCTACATTCCAAACACAATTTGCAAAGTAACTTTGAAGAAAAAAGCTGCAAAACAAATGATGTGCGCACATGGCTACTAGAAGAGTGTAGACCATAAAGTGACTAATCTGTTTATACCCACAGTCCCATTGCCCAATAAAATGTGTACACTATGCCTTGAGGCATATATGTGAATTTAACAAATTCTCCCACCAGAACGACGACGACACAAGCAGCTCCAAGAAACGGCAATCAACGGCAAATAGGTGTGGCTGCAAAAAAACAAGGTGAGTGACTACATGAATTTGTATTCACCAACTTGTGATTGAAACCTAATAGAAGAGTAAAATCTCAGTCTATTGAAGATTTCGAACTAACATACCAAACAGTTTCAAACAAGCGGAGTTCTGCTGCTAAGTTATATTTTGAGAAGAACATGAAAACAGATATAATGATGTACGCCAGAGGATTTTGAGACCTTTGTATATTTATGACCAACTTTACGGCATTACAAATAACACTTCCAAGTCATTTAATGCCAGAAAGAAATTCTGATGGACTCCGCCATTCTCTCTCTCAATTATCTTGTAAAATGTTATCACAACGAATATCTACAGAGTAGATTAGATGTGGGGAAATTATCAGCTCAGACAAGTTTTGAGAGGCAATAGGATGAGTGAGACCGAGTATTTATTTCCAGTAGGCGTGTCAATAGGGCTAAGCTATAGCGCTAAAGGGATTATGTAATTTTACATGCATGGACAGCCATCTGGTTATTAAGGCATACCTAAATTGCATTTCTTTTGTATTAAGTTCTTTGTTAGATATGGACCCCTAGACATTAATTCAGACTCTGGTTGTAGGATGTATACAATTAGCTAATCTGGAGTATTCTGTGGCATGTATTTAATTGAATGGAGGACTGTTTGCTATAGAATTGTTATAGTAATAAGTGGTATACGTATCAATTTTATGTGAATAAATATCTGTATGCCCAAATTCTGACAAATCTTTTGCGAAGTAGTCCCTATATAGTTCAATAGACAAGCGGCAGTGACTAGGTTCCGCCAGTATGCTCCTTGTCGAGTCATACAACAGTTGCATTGGTGATCGCGCAAGTGAAATATTCAAATAGATATCCAATTCTGTTCGGGGGCCTCGCACTAAGTAAAACGTGTACCGGTACCTCTCGGATCATAATGTTGCAACATCGCTTTAGACATTAAAAGTTTTGGTCATTCAACAACAGATAGAATTGTTAGTTTGACTCTAGAGAATAACATTTGCAATTTGCATCACAGGTAGTCGCATAATTTGAGCATCAGTTTGAATTTCACACATTGAAAGTTTTCAGTTGGTCGTTTGGGAAATTCTGCTGAACTAATTTTCGGAAACTCGTATCGGTTATAATGAATGCAATCGAATGTATTCTACATATAAACAAACACTGATATGATAGAACCAATATGGCATCGTTTCCACTCAAGTTTATCGACTCAGATGAGTCATTTGCCAATCATTACTAATATTGGAACAGGTTTTAATGAACACCGAAAACAGACATCGAAACCGAAATGCAAATTCCAACACCTCCCAACACTATTTATCAGGCTCTGATGTTCCTTTCCAGATAGTGCTTTTGATCTTTCACCCCTGAAAATTCCATGGTCGAAGAGACACCAAGTGGTAGTGACAGCACAGACAGCAACAGATTCAGAAAGTGGTATGTTAAACTGAATTGTTTATTGCCCCCCCCCCCTCCAGTTAGGAGGGAAACTCTGTTTGACCGTCAGTCTTGTTTCATTTTGTCTCATGTGCGTGCCATAATTCAAATCACAGAGAGATTACTGTACTAGCTAATATGTGTAACTGTCAGCCATTCCCGACCTGTGAATGCTGCTAATATTGCTGAAATGTTGTCAAGAACACAAAGGATGTACGACGATAACGAACAAAAGAAAATACTATAAAGAGTCATCTCAATTGACAACACTATTAATGCTGTTGTCTGTCAACTGTGAGATGTTTCATGTTGGTTCTCATACGTCCCTGTTTGAAACAATCTGAGGTACTTAACAACTGAGAGAGTTCATTCAACACCTAACAATAGGCTGACTTAGTGAGGTTAACATAACAAGGTAAATATTGCGTGTTTACAGTTAGATGAAATATAAGCTTTTTCATATTCCTCGATATCCCCACTTTCAGCAAAGGAATGCGAAGATGATGACGAAACGGAGACACCTACTTGACAGTTTCTCTTGTTAAAATCGTGTGAACTATCTGCAGCTATGGATAATTCGTTAAATATCGTTAGACTTTTTCTAATAAACATATCCGGCCTGATGTATAAAGCTTGTGTATTAATATGCTTGGTGAGCAAATTGGGTCTGCGTTTAATCTGAGTATTTGTCAGATATATCGATCTGAGTAATCGCCAAATTCAATCACTAGTAGCAGCCTTAGCTCGTGGAGTTTGGCTTTTTATCTGGATTAGGTACATTTCTGTGTGCCGAAATATTTACTTTATTGGTTCTATCGCTTTTTGTGCGTAAAATGTGAATTCCCATTGTTCGGTATGCTCTAACCCGAGAAAGCTTTGAAATATCAACCCCAAATTAAAAATATGAATAAAGATGATCAATAGGCCGATTGAGTTCGAAAATGGGCCTGCCTGCCAATTAGGGGCCGAGGGTTGGGGGGGGGGGGGTTGTGGGTAAAGTTTTCATTTTCATTGTTCGGTATACTCAAGAAAGCTTTGAGATATCAACTCCAAATTTTAAATATGAATAGAACTTATCAATAGGCTGATTGGGTTTGAAAATGGGGCCCACCCGCCAATTAGGGGTGGGGGGTTGTTATGGGTAAAATTTTCATTTTCATTGTTTGGTACACTAAAACTAAAATATCGTTAGATATAACTCCAAATTTTAAATGTGGATCAAATTTTTCAATAGGATGATCAGTTTGCACATATTATAGGTCCGCCAAGATTAGGGCAGAGGGGTGGGGGGGCCGAAATTTTGGGTAAAATGTTCATTTTCAAGCTTATGTTGTGTATAACTCACGAATGATTTGAGATATCTATTCCAAATTTTGTATGTGGATTATACTTGGCAATAGGCCAATAGTGTTCCCACATCGGATCGGTCAGTGAAACAGCTATGTGGGTTCACATCTGCCCATGTAGTGGTCCTATTTTTCGGTTTGAGTACATATCGAAAATTGCACCAATTGAAAATAAACCGCACGGCTCGGTTCTCTATGAGCAATCTAATATCCACTTCTGAGTCCTCATTTTCAACGTTCCATGACGGACAAACGTTTATGTAATATCTATTACGAACGCACAAAGGACACATATAAATTGTAAATGTATGTTTATTGATCTATGTATGTGCGGGAATGAATATTGTTCGCACTCGGACGCGACTCGACCGATTTTTTTTTATATAAAATTGGATAAATACCAACATCCCATCCGATCTATGGACGGGACATTCTGTGTAGCACTCTACACTGCCTTTTAGTGTTTCGACCTATTTTGTCCCCCAATTTAGAAATTGGTGACCACAAGGTCTCATCAGGAGAGAGCGGAATTAAAATTCCTCAAAGTAACTGAGGGATCAACACATATAGGTATGTGTGCATGGTAGATACAGACTGTCTCAAGACAGCTGAGTTGAGCGATAGCCTTCAAGGATTCGCATGTTGTTCATAGTACAATGCCTATTATAATAAGCGTGAGTTATTGTGTCATTCGTTGTGAAATAGCAATAAGTCGGAAGCAACATAATGTGCAAGTTATCGCCGACTGAAGTTGTGTGGTCTGCACTTACTAGTAATTTGTGGCGAATATCGATGGTCAATATAACACATGCTCGGGTCAGCCCACCGTTCTTTGTGTAATGCGGCAGTATAGCAAACACGTAATTTCATTGGTCCGTTAAGTGTGATTGACATAGCCACTTAATAGTGTGGTGGCATTCCGTTCACATGTGCGCCAGATTAGTCCTGTCAAGTATCAGATCAAGGCAGTTAGCACTTTCCTTTTGATCAATAGTCCAGATTGTTGTAATCTCATTAACAAGTGTTGTAAGAGATATCTTCAACAGGCTGTGTGTTGTTAAAAGCCAATATTTCAAGGGTTCTGGCAGTAACATATCGTAAAGTATAGGAATTAAAATGTTAGTCCCTTAGCGGGTGTTTGATTCCCATGTAGTGGAGTTTTTTATGGAAGGATGGATAACTACGAACATCACGTCCGATCTTAGTAGTAACACGTCTTATATTATGATGCACCAGTATGGTATTGTGTGCAAACTTATATGATTTATCAGTGGCATTGAGCAGGAGCTTCTTGGTTAAATTAGCACGTATGTCATTGAGTGTCAATGTCTGCAGGGCCGCCGATAATTATTTCGGGTTATAGCTTGTTTTTTTTAGCTTTTGTTGAAACCCTGAACAACGGTTCATAAATTCCGTTTCAGTAAATGAGTTACGTCGGTATCGAGTGATTAAATACTTAAGTAGTACACATTCAGTAAGAATGAGAGTCAGTATATATACACGTTTCCTATTGGAAAAGAGTTGCATACTTAGATATTATACATCTAATATGCAGACATGCATCCATGTTCAGGGATGTCATGGTGTCATACCGTGTAGAAAGCATGATTAAATAGTTAAGTGGTTCACATTAGGTAAGAATGAGATTTTTATATAAAATTGGATGAATACCACTTTAATGAGTATTCTGAGCCCGGAATTTATAGATTCCATCGTGCTGCTTATTTTATTAGAGCAGTCGGTTGTGTCACGCCCAAGTTTTGCACTTTGAGTCAAATGAGTTAGTAATGTGACAGTCATAGTTTAAACCAGCATAGTTTATGCCTATTTGTTGCATTTTAGATGCGGAATTATTCTGTATTTGCATATTATATGCAACCTAGAATGGCTTGACCTGTCTTTACAACAGCGCTTACTACTCTCTCCTGCCAAATAAACGTGACGTCACGTTTATTTATTTAAAGAAAAATACGACAGCATCACGATTATTAGGCGCCATCACGATTATTTAAAGTTCTTGCAAAGTCGCGGAATTTTCAGTCAAAAAGTTAGAAAAAACGTGCAGCTCACTAAAAAAAATAGAAGTGCACTTGACAAGTTGACAGGAATGTGGGAGAATCTCATTCCTAACAGGATTTAGGCCTCTAGATCATGATGTCCGTGTATAAACAGACGGATTATCGCAGTTAATTACAACTCATCAAAGCTTATAATCACACAGTGACAACTAATTATCGTTGGGACGGAACCGACTTCTACTATCAAAACGGGACTTAATGCTAAAATCACATCACCAGGCTTATATTATAAAATAATCAGTGAAACTAATCTGAGTGACAACTGATGAACTAATTTAACTTGACGTGGCCGACTTCTCCAAACAATACTGTTATCGTGACCCAATTATGCGCTATCATGAAGACACAGAAGCTGTGAGTCGTGTGCACACATGCGTGACTGGTTTTGGCTATAAATGGAAAGTTACGACACCGCAGTAGCTTCTGTGTGTACACAGGAACATGTATTTAAATCTATGCAATAAAGCAATACAATAACATGTCCGTGTATTCAAAGCACAGTTTAATTATGAATGCGATGACTTGGCAACAGTTCCACATTATTAACCACAACTTACGTTTTATGTCGGATTTAAGTTTTATGTCGGATTTTAAATAGCCGATGTGCGACATAAGAAAGATAACTCTAATTTACATCTCGAGCGAAATATTGATGGATGATGCAACCGATATGCCAACTAATTTCCCGCAAGTTCCACCTTTTACTCATTGTCACTGATCAAAATGCCGAACTTTATTTATCATAAATAATAATAGAGTTTCCCCACTATATTTGTTTTTCGCATTATAGAACTGGTTGAATTAATGTGGTCCGTTTTATAAGCTCCATTACAGCATTTCAAACCGCGCGTTCCGTTATTGTTCCGTTTTTGTTTCCAATCTGGAATTTAAAATAATTCTACAGCAGACGAAAATGGGAAAATTAAAATAGTTTTGTTTTTGTTTGTGGACCTCAAGATGGGTGAACCTCACACTCAAACGTGGAAAAAGAAAAAGAAATATTCGTTACAACAAAAGAATCAACTTGCCGACAGAGCAGTCAAAATAAAACAAGAATGTGATGAGAAAAAAAAGGAAGCTGAAATAAAATGGAACAGTCGAAAGCAAAAGTATGAGAAAGTGTCCCAAAAATCCAGTGAGGATGGGTTCCTGGCCCGTACTGTTCGAGAGACGTTTCCAGAATTGAAACATTCACCCAACAATGATCCCGAATTCAGGAAAGCAGTAATGGTGGTACATAGGGCCTACCAGAGGAAAATGAAGGAATCGGAGACTGACTCGATTTTCTTCAAACCTTCAAAATCAAAGTTCAGAGAATTCGGTGGTGGAAGAAAAAGTGCTGCAGTAGAAGTTCGCCAGGCCTTGTTTGAATGGTTTGTCGATGTTAGGGGATCACTTAAAGGCAGACTCCCAAAAAAACTGTTTAAGTGGAAATGTCGTCAACTCTATGACAGGTATTTAGATGAAAACAAATCGGATGACCCTGAGGCTGAGGGTGAAAGTGAAACTCAGAAAATTCATTTCTCGGATAAGTGGATAAAAGGCTGGATGACAGAATATCGTGTTAGCCTTAGAAAACCGAACAAGCGTTATTCAATCTCAGCTGAAGACCGGAAATTAAGAATAATAGAATTCCTGAAGAATGTGTGGCGAGTTCGATACTTCTTCAACAAAATCTATGGAATCGAACCTGTCATTCGTGGAGGTGATCAAATGCCTTTACACCGTAATGAAAGCAGCCAACAAAACACTTTGAATCTGACTGGTGCACAAGCTTTTGTCAAGGAGAATTATTCTCTCTCTCGGGAACGGATAACTGTCTACACAGAAGTTTCTGACGACAAAAATAAACTGCCGATACCCGAATTTCTGTTTAAAGGTAAAGGGACTCGGACTAAATTGGACCCGCCAGAGAAAGTTCATTGTCAATGGGCTCCGAAAGGGTCATATCGTCTAGAGAATATGCTCGAGACAATAAAGCACATACCAAATAAACATAATTTATTCTCTACAAAGAATTATGGAATTTACCTCCTTGATGATTATTCTGTCCACGTCACCGAGGATGTAAGAAAGGCCCTTTTAGCCAAAGGGTGGATTTTGATTGTTTTGGGAGGTGGTATTACGGGCGACGTACAAGTCAACGATACGGACATTCACCACCATCTCAAGGCAGTATATAGAGACAGAGAAGCATTACTGATGTTGGAGAAATTGCGCCATGACCCAGACAAAATCCCATCTCCATCACGCGATGAACTGATGGATTTGTTAGTGAAATCGTGGAAGGATCTTGAAATTGATCCTCAAATGGCATTCAATAAGAATTTCATAACGAATAACTTAGATGGTACTCAGGACTACTTGGTTCGAGGGGAAATATTTCACATCGTTGGAAAAGAAATGATTGAATTTAGGAACAATCTTCTCTCAAAGGACCCCCCCAAAAATATAACCGAACTTGTGAAAACTATTACGCCACCCAAAGGAGTACATATACCGGTAGCCGTTACTAGTAGTGCCGCTAATGGTAGTGACAGCACTTCAATTTCTGAGCCTATAGATGAAGGATGTGAGCTTCTTGACGGCGAGCAGAGTGACATTGAAATGGAAACTCAGATGGATTCTAGTGATGATGACAATGATGATGTTGATATGAGAGAGCTAACTAATGAGGAGAGTGACAGTGAACACGAAGAAGCAACTGGAATTCAAGATGTTCACCCATTGATGCCATCTCAATTCTCCAGTCTGAATATCACAGACCCGGACTTGCAAAAAGATCTGAAATTTCTAAATGACTTCAAAGAATTCATTTCTACGAACAAGGTTAATACATCAACGCAAATGCTGCCATTCATTAGTTGCCTTGGTCTGAAGTACACAAAGGCAATGATCTCAATGAAAAAACGGATCACAGCTGATCAAGAAATGACGAAAAGACTGATAAACACAGATACTTTCGCAAATACCAGTCGAGAAGTTGAACCCGCGACCACCAGTGCCTGTGCAGACACTGACAGTGACATGACGCCTGGAAGTTCTGTACCAGGTGTTTCCGATGTCTCTGGATCTTCTATTGTGTCTATGATAGCTATTGGAGACTGGGTTTTGGTTGATTATGATGACGCCAGGTACCCCGGGGAAGTGAAGCAAATTGTTGACACAAGTGAGGGTACCAATGTTGAAGTGTCTGTTATGGTACGGAGTGGAAGTAATTGGAAATGGCCTGTTAGGGAGGATGTGCTTTGGTATTCACCTGACCAGCTGGTCAGGAAAATAGGACACCCACTTCCACTGGGATCATCTTCAAGATGCTTTTCATTTGATGACACATGTATGTGATCTGACATCGGGAGGTTGATTGAGCTCCCCGAATATTGGTATATATAGAGGATATGAAATGAGTGTTTCTCTCATGTGATATTTATGAAACAAGTCTAAGAATTTTTCGTTTTGCCGAGCGGAACGGAAAACTCGGCTGAGTTTCATGACTATCATGTGAGTGAAACACTAATTCTATAATTCAATGTTGAGGAATTTTGTTGAGGATCAATAAAACTGTTCTGTATTCATATAGATTTGACCAGTGCTTACTAGTACTATGACTTGACAGACTTGTTAAATATTAACTTGCTTGTGTAACTCGTGTTATTTTCTGGAAAAGCTATGAGAGTATGCAAGCCATCAGTATTTGGTAACCTCAATTTTAGTTCATCATTATAATAGCCATGTGCTAGTATTTCAAAGATCACTCGATGATTAAGATTGTGATAGGGCACTTAGGATACGGAATTACTTAATTACATATTTTCTTGAATCGTTCCATAAAATAATGAAAAGTTGTTTAGTAAAAATGATCATATCTTCGAATATTTTTCAATTGGTAAACAATTATGTGTCAAGCAGGTTAATAGATATTGATATAAATATTCCGGGAGCTTGATCAGACTCCCGAGGTCCGATTGATCTCTAGAGATTGTTTGGTTCTTCCACGGTACAGCCATTAATTATACAGGCACAATCAGAAGAGTCATTGTCAGACCGTCAGTCAGTGATAGTCACACGATCTAGTCATAATAAGTCGTCATTCACAATGAATTATTTTGCTCGCTCATACATGTATATATTATAGTTTACTCTATAATTCTAGTTCATAAGTTCTTTGTTTATTGTTGAAAATAATTGTTGAATATATTTTATTAATGATTATTGAATATGAATACACAACAGAATGATGATAATATTGCACACAGTTCAACTGTTCAATGAGTTCATTACACCATTCATATTTAATTCATAACAAGTTCATATTAAAGGGGCATTCTGGACTTGACACTAAATAACTTTTTCTATAAGTCATTCAGTGACAAAAACCAATCAGTTTGATTTATACGGCGGGTCAGAGTTTTGCATAATTACCGAAATATGATCGGTTAATGTTTTGTCTATTAAATACAAATAAGCCCTAATGGCCTATATGGGCTTATTTGGGTTTGTTTATATAAACAAACCCAAATAAACCCATATAGGGTTTATTTGTATTTTATAAACAAAACATTAACCGATCATATTTCAGTAATTATGCAAAACTCTGACCCGCCGTATATATCAAACTGATTGTTTTTTGTCACTGAATGACTTATAGAAAAAAGTTTTTTTGTGTCGAGTCCAGAATGACCCTTTAAACAGATTATCGGGTTAATATATTATTTCAAATTTTCAATGGTCCGATATATAACATTATACTAGTAACTCAATACTCATCACACTCAATCAAAAATCATTTATCAAATTATCAACTAAATAAATATAACAAAGTATACAGAAAATTGTTGAAAATAATATATTAAATAACTTAAAGTGTCACGTGTGTTGTTTGACAATGTTTGTCAATTGTAATTCTGTAATGTGCTCCAATTTTTTAATTCCAATACATTATGACTCTACATGATACTGATAGCTCAGATAGGCCTCATAACTTCATAAAGTGGTGTTAAACACTAATCAATTACTAGTACTAGTAACACACATAATCACTTTAATCGGATCAACTAGTCAACATTAATTAAATAAGTTTAATGAAGTTTACATAAATGTATTAATTAATAATATATGCACATGGTTAAAACTTATAAATGAATACATTATTATTTGATTAAGTTT
The DNA here is from genome assembly GCA_032622095.1 of Siphonodentalium dalli. NCBI lineage: Eukaryota > Metazoa > Mollusca > Scaphopoda > Gadilida > Siphonodentaliidae > Siphonodentalium > Siphonodentalium dalli. Next base: position 208,685,964 of record CP136065.1, read on the forward strand.
TCTGTTTGTTAATCTTGAAATTATAGTTCTTGTTACAATGTTACTTGTTTTAATAAAGCATTTGTTCTCTCTTCCATCACTTGAATGATCCTGAAATATTTAAACATACAGTAGTCCCATATCATCTCTAGACATGATCAATACATGGGTTTAATTAATTGCGCACATACATATTACAGCTGTTATACAACAGTTGGTTAGTTACATTGTGTCACATAGAAAAAACAAACATGAATGATGCATCAAGTCATTGTGTTTGTCTTTTATATGAGATTCTATATACCTAACTAACTGAATTAATTACTCACTCATAATATGGATTGATCATTGTTCAACTATTTTTATAGTAAAGTTGAGCTTCTAATAATAACACTGGGTCAGTTAGTCTAGTTAGTAGTCTAATAGTATCAAAGTTCACCTATTGTCAAACAGTGTAAAAATATCAATTTATGAATTATATTTAATATATTAAGCATAACTTATAATATCAGAACCTGCAAAATAAGCACTAAGGTATTGAAGTAAAGCAAATTAGTCAAAATAGCCAATTTAAGGCTATCTTTAGAGTTTATAAAAAATCAGCCCCAAAAAAGGTGAGGCAGCCTCGCAAATTATTTAGCGAGGCCTCCTTGGCAGCCTCGCTGTGATTTTGAGAAAGCCGTGCCTGCTTCCACCCAACCTGGCTACAATCACCACAGTACTTTACCTTACTCAGACTGGTACTGTTACCAAATTACTTACTGTCATTATTAAAGGAGCCAATGAGAACAACTTGCATGCATGGGAACTTGCCCAACAATGCCAAATTAATTAAGGCCTACATTCTGCTTCATTTATAGTAGAAATATGGTAAAATGCCATCATTGTGCGCCATCACTATTATTTGGCACCATCACTATTATTAATAACACCCGAAAATGTGCACCATCACTATTATTTGGCCATCACTATTATTAGGCAGGGGAGAGTAGGGCCGACACGTTGAGTGTGAAGTACATAAGTTTTCCTATATGCTATATACTCAGAACACATGTGGTCTGGAAGGAACTGGTTTAGTCTAGTTCAAACTGTTCCATGATAGAATCAGCATGTGGTGGATATTGTGCCCTCTAATTTCAATGATGGGAAATTGATATCCCTACTCTATTGGAGTTGGTGATTAATGACGTGTCGATGTGTCAGTATAGGCACCCTATTTGGTCGATTTTTTGTTCAATTTCAATTTTTTCTGGGCTGAAAACTGAATTTCTCCACCAAAAAAAAAATCACATTTTTATTATTTAAAAAAAAAACTTTCCAGATTTTGTTTTTCAATTTCATTTTTCTGGGCTGGACAGGGCTGGAAACTTAATTTCTTGATTTTTTTTTTGATTTTTTGATTTTCTCAAATTTTTTTTTTATTGCTTTTCAGCTCATTTCTCGAAAGAATTTTTTTTTTCTGACCCCCTTGATCTGCAGCATTTGTGATCCACAACTTTGGAAAGCCTCTTTTCAAGACGACTTGATAGTTTTCACTCAAATTCAGTATGCATGTGCCTTAGTAAATCACAATTTGATCAAATGGGCTTCATTGGCTGGTAATTATTATTGTCATTTTCTGTAATTGGCTGGTAATTAGGGTTCAAATGTCATTTCTGAAAATCTTCTCAGGGCCCACTTGGTCAATTTTTTTCAAATTGGGTGTACACGTGCCTTGGGGGATTAAAAGATTAAAAATCAGTTCAGTTAAAATGGGCTTTATTAGTAGATTAGTGGCCAGCGATGGCGTTTCAAATACTATAGGTGACACACCGGTTTGAGATTCTTCTTTTCAAAGGTCTTATCTATATTTTATATTTAAATGTTTATTTATATATTTTTTAAAACTCAGAATATATGATTCGATTGGGGGGGGGGGGTTCTGGGAGGGTTATTGTCCATGTGAGTTTTTTCTCCATGGTAGGTTTTCTGTTTTTTTAAACAGCTTGGTTGGTAGATTATGGGCTGATGATGAGGGTTCAAATCCCATGTTGATCCGAGACTTTGAAATCTTTTTTTCAAGAACCACTCTGTCAACTTTGCTCAAACTTGGTGTGTATATACCTTTGGTGATATGGCATCCATGTTGTTGAAATAGGCTTGATTGGTTGATTACAGGCTGGTGATGGGGGTTCAAATCCTTTTAGTATCCCAAATATTAAAAAAGTTTAATGACAAGAACCACCAGGCCGATTTTGCTAAAAATGTGCAGTGTGCTTTGAGTGTTAGGGAATCAATTTTGTTGAAATAGGCTCGATTGGTTAATTAACGGGGCTGCCAATTGGGGTTCAAATCCTGTTTGTGATCACAACTTCATCATATATCACAGTTTATCTTATAGTCTATAATTTATTTATGTATGACTGTTAAATAATCAGGCTCAAATTAGCTTATCATGCAATGAAATAAATATGAAGCTTAAGGCACTATACCATGTCAGGTGAGCGTCCCAGCCGCCCTGGCGTCTCTAGTGTCAATCAATATGAAATATTACAATTTGTAATATTTTTCTATTCCAGTCCACCACACTCAGAATCAGGATGCTCGGAAATTATTCCATATATGGACGACCCGGAACAGCTAGAAAAAGTTCATGTGATGACAACTAATGGGAAGCGATGGGATAAGCGCCACGCATGTAAATACTGTGGGAAATTATTTCCAAAGATACCTCGCCATATGGGGGTGGTTAATGAATTGGACTATCGGTGGGGGAAGAACGATAACTCTAGTTGAAAGTATATAATGGATGTTTAGGGCGAAATTAATTCTTTTGGGTCGGACTTTTGGGTCGGTTTCAATGGAGACAGAGAGTGTTAATTCGGCAAATGGTTCTACAGATATTAATCGTAAATTGGACCTTGTTTTAGAACAATTGCAATCTCATAAGCGAGAATTTAGATCAGAACTGGAAGAAAGCATTAATTCTTTGAGAAATGAATGTGACAGTAGTTTGATGGAAGTCAAAAGACTGAAAAACGAAAATGAATATAAATGGAAACGAGAGGGGAACCGGTTACAGTATAAATATAATTATGAAATTTTGGAATCGACCAAACAGGCAAAATGGGCCGTTGAAAATTCGAAATTTGATTATGCAAGTGAATGCATTGGTGGTATTATTGAATCTATTGGTATTAGGAACAAGCACATTAAAATGGCAGATTCTTCAAAGGGCGGGTGGGAGACAGTGCGCCAATATGTTGATTGCGATGCCGCAGAAGATTCAGATGATCAGTGGAAAATTGAGAGGGCCGATTCGCGCGCAGTCAGGAACCTCAAAGAACGGAAAGGCAAACGCGTTGTGTCATCTTCGGCTACTAGATCGAAGCCAATTCAAGAATTTCCGTCTTCTCTGAGTTCAGCACCATCTGCTGCGACCGGAGAACTCCAATTTCGGAGTAGAAGTGGAAAACTAGGATGCTTCATCTGCGGGTCTTTCTCTCATTGGAAAGCTTCCTGTCCCTTCCAGCGGAATGCAGCGCCAAAACTCAACACCAACTAGTGATGGCGAGAGTAGCGATGTTTCGTCAGTACTCAAAGTTAAGTATTTAAGTCAACGAACGCCCAATGCAACTTTAATAAGACAGCAATCATCTGGCAAATGTTTGACTAACACTTATTCTTTATATGAAAGTGGTGAATGAGAAATTATTGTGAAAAATCGGCTCAGGGAGCGAATTTCATTCTGGAGAGAAATTGGGGCCAGTGATGTTATTATTGACGTGTTATGTAACGGGTACCGAATTCCATTCAATCAAGAACCGCCCGCAATGTATTCGGGTAATAATAAATCAGCACTGAACAATAAAGAATTCGTGCTAAGTGAAATAGACGACCTAGTTTGGAAAGGTCTTATTGTTGAATGTCCCGTGCAACCGACAGTTGTCAATCCGCTCTGTCGCTATTCAGGCCAATGGGAAGAAAAGGCTTATTTTGGACAAGAGTTACGTAAACAATGTCATCGAAAAGCGGTCAGTACCACCCCCGTGTACGTGGTACGGCCAAAGCCGATGGTACGACCAAAGCCGAGGAAATGGGAATGTCATTTTCACATATATGATTTGGGGATATGTTTGTTTCTCATCGTAAAACAGGCATCGAGCATCGTATGTGTATGACCACACGAAGCAGGAGTATTTATCCACCAGTTGTCAATCAGTTTTCCCAGATCAGACCAATAATTTTTTTTTGGCGAATTTTTTCAATGGTGTTTTTGCTTTTGCTCACTCACATTTTCGAGAACATCCATTCACTAGTATAGTTCCTGGACTTCCACGCTTCCAAAACAAATGCCGGTATATAGTTGAATCTGTCAATGAAGCATAGGATTTGACAGAATTAAAAAAATCCGTGTCGTTCTCAATATCCGCGCGATATGAAGGGACCACTGTCAGTCAAGAAAGATCCGAACGGCACAGACGAAGATGCGACCAAACGCCGAGTTTCTCTGCAGGAAATATGCGTATTACTTAAGGAGTTCTGGTGAGTTTTCGAGTGTTTATGTGTATCTGAGACTGATCAATTGGACTGCGAATGACATCGGAAATATGAATCCATAAGATATTCAAAGGAAAGTGAGAATGAATATGCACATGAAGATGCACATCCAGAGATATTTCCTTGTTTAAATAAGTACCTAGCAGAAATAAAAAGTGTCTCCTCGTCTAGTTCGAATTCAGTGATAGTTCACGAGGAAGATGCTCTCTCAGAGATAATCCCCAATGTGACCCAGTGTAGTTCGGAAATCCAAGAAATGGACGGCATTTTATCTGGAGCTACCCCAGTGCAGGCATGTGATTGTACATTAGACCGCATTGTGCTCCAAGATTCTCACAGAGCCAGTAATTTACTATTATCATCAACTTTCAATGCTCAACTGCCTACTAAATCCATTGTGTCTGAGGATCCTGATAGCACAGTTTCAGACATAGTTGTGAAATGTACCGATAATGAAGAAGGCAGGAAATATGATAAAAACCTCATTTTGTTACTATTGTAAGACAGAGAAAACATCAAAAAACATTCTCAGGCATTGGTTGTCAAAGCATGCTGACGAGGATGAAGTCAAAGAAATTCGAGACAATAAAATAAAAAGTCAAATACTTGTTGTTCGCCTCAGAAACCTTGGTAATCATATCCATAATTTTCAGGTCTTAAAAAGGAAAAGAGGGACACTTTGTTCGGTATCGACCACCAAATAATAAGACAATCAACCCATATGACTACAAACCTTGTAAATATTGCTATGGCTATATGTCAAAAGTGTCCATGTGGAAACATTTGTGCCCGTTCCAACCAAAGGGAGAAATCAAAGGAAGACACGTGTCAACGAGAGGCCGATCACGATCGGCAGATGTTTAACCCATACCTTGGCGATAGTGATTAGCTATTTTCATAAATCTGTATACCAATTTTTTCATGAGTATAAGACTTTCAACAATTCACAGCTTACTATTAATCAATAGTTCCCAAGTGGAATCAGACTTATTGGGCAACTTGCTCACATAAACACAATATGACCATGGATATGGCATTAAATTTCAAGATACAATGTCTGTAAACAGCAGAATATTATTAAATATGGGGTAAATATTTTCAAAACCATTCAATCAATACCAAAATGTATACAGGTGAAGAAATTTATGTGTCATGATTAACCTGGATGAGATTATAAAAGTTATCGGTGAGAAATATTTGACCAATAAGTAGTCTCAAGAATACCAGCAGCATTATTATTCAGCAGCCCAAATGCAATTGAGTGAATTTAAAAATAAGATATTTTATCTGATGATGAATATTGGTCAATTGGTGGCTTATAGAAATCCTTACTGAACCTGGTTCAAGGTGAAAGAGATAATTTAATATCTGCCTATCGGTTATCATGTGTCTATGGAATGGGTTAATTTAATCGCAAAATCCATGCAAGCGAAAAGTGGGCAACTCCAACACAGATACATGTATGTGTTATAGAGTGATAAAGCTAAATAACCCAACCACAGTCAGACAGATGCACCATAGCTGTTAAAGATATAATAGTTATGAAATTAAGCACATAACAACTCTATTTATCTACTTCTTACATTGGAACCCGAGTCATAATATTGTTGTGTTAGCTACATATTAAAAAGATATGAGATCATTGAATTAGAGACCAATCAATACTTGAACATCTATACAAGTGATGGGTGTATAGACCTCGATATTAAATGTGATTGATAATGGTTGGATATAAAATATTTTAAAGCAGAATTATTAGATAAATAAAGGTGAGACATGAGAATGGTCAGATTGAAAATATTAGAGTCATAATATTGGATTGCATACAGTATATCTATGGTTAACTTTATTCTAAGCTGATCATTTGAAAGATACAATGTCTGTAAACAGCAGAATATCATTAAATATGCAAGGGAAAAGTGGATCACCATCAACCTGGACATAGAATAGGAGCATGATCAGATGGAAAACACCAGAAGACCATATGATGTGCGGAGAGGGTTAATAATGTTCAATGATATGATTGATATCATATGATGGAACTATGGAATGGGTGGGTTAATTTATTTCTAAGTTACAGTGTGAGTGTAAACAAAAATGTTTATAAACAAAAATGTCTGTAAAACATCCCAACAAATAAACAATGGACTATTCCAATTTGTAATTTTGGAATAGGTGTACATTAACTAATAATGAACCAGTTTCAACAAATGGGTTAACTTAATATTGCACAGAACAGAATAGAGACCCATCCATTAATTATATTCTTGACAGCCACCTGCAGGCACCAAGGCTATCTAACTCAATCTAGTGCACAGCTAAAATAATAAAACTAATAAGAGAGGCACTGTGGCATGACAACTTCTCTTAAAATCCCACACTGGCAGGCACAGCTATTAGTTACAGTATCAGATACTTGAATTATAAATGGCCATAACTCTGTTAAAATATATCAGATCAAACCCAAATTTGAACTTGATTTGTATTTTGGGGTGAGGATCATATGTATCAAATTTGGTGCTGATCAGATGAAAAATATTTAAGTCTTCACAGCTTGGATGAATTCTATTTAAAAACAAGAGTGGAAAGGGTTAACAAAACAATACCAAAATCCATACAGATAAAGAAAGTGCTAACAAAGATCTAGGTAAGAAATATGAGGCAGATCATAAGCAAATTGTTTGACTTAGATGCATCAGATAGAATTTGTGTTCAGGGTTAATTATTTTCTAAATGGATCAACTGACCGATACCAAAAGCTATACCGGTGAGGGGTGTGTCATCATAAACCTACATTTCAATTATGAACAGAATCGGACAAAAAACGCTTTGGTTATTGCATCGGATAGCACATGCCCATGTGTGGATGCAAAGTGTTAATAATTTCTAAACCGATTAATCGATCTATACCAAAAACTCTACAGGTGAGGGGGTGTGTCATTGTAAACATGCACATGAAATTTGAACATGATCCGATAAAAGATACTCCAGTAATCGAATCGGATAGCAAGTGTCTATGGACAGACGGACGGACAGACAGACGGACGGACGGACGACGGATGGTTGATCCGGACGTTGGCATTATGTGTACCATACATGGTATGGGTACACATAAAAACAAGCAATGCTTTGCCCCCCCCCCTCGAAACGACACCATATATAACGAACTTAACAAGTGGGATGAGATTGGACTCTAAAGGGAAGGTTGCCATTAAAGACTCGCTCATTTTGAAATATGGAGCTCATATGTTATCTAAACATGCCGTCGACAAAGAATTATTCGGATACATCAGGGGGGAAATGCGTGCCTTGAGTTCTGTTCTCATTACATGCAGGCAGCTGTCTGGCAACATGAATTGTTGTCTGAGTGACTTCCTGGTGCCAGCTCAAATTGAGTTACTAAAAAATTCTGCAAAAGACACAGCGGGCTTTACTGTTGACAGTCACGGGAACCATACATTCCGTACCCCGTCGAATACTGTGAAGGCAGGACAAGTTCTCAAGAAAGCTACGGAAATAAAGTTGTTTGACTGTTTGGAAAAAGGCAACAGCAAAGATGCAGAAGATTGCAGTTTGTTATTGAAAGTGTTCGATATTAGGTGGTATGAAATATCCTGCAGTGCAATGAGAACACTGGATGAAAGAAAGAGGAATGATGTCCAATTACTCCCCCTTGTGGCAGATGTAGTGAAACTGAACTCTTATCTCAGTGTTACAGCCAGTGAACTTGTAGACAAATTCATGGAAACAAGAATTGGTATCTACATGGACTTGGTCCAGGTAGTTTTAACAAGTATAATAACATTTAATAGGAAGAGGCGGGGGGGGGGGGGTATCGAAAATGAAGCTTGAAGACTGGAATCATAGACAGCGAGCCTCTGTAAACAAAGAGTTACTTGTCGATATGAATGAAGTGGAATGTGAAATTCTCAGAATAATGAAGAGAATAGAAATTAGGGGTAAAAGAGGAAGGACCGTAGCTGTCATAATTACAAAAGACATAGAGACATGGATGGAGGTGTTGGTTGAGAATCGATCAAATTTTATACCAGAGACTAATATATGTTTGTTCCCAAGCAATAGCTCAGATAACCATTACAGGGGATGTGATGCACTAAGAAAACACGCCATCGAATGTGGAGCAGAAAAACCAAATCTTTTGACTTCTACAAGACTCCATAAACATGTAGCCAGCATGGCGCAACTTCTCAATTTGAAACCCAATGAGTTGGATATGTTTGTTGACTTCATGGGCCATGACCTTCGAATTCACACCAAATTCTACCGAAAACCATTGGATGTATTGCAAGTAGCAAGAGTCTCTAAGGTGTTCTTGGCTGCAGAGAAAGGAACACTGTGCAACCACTCTAGAAAGTCGCTTGATGATATCGATCCTAATTTGATCTCGAAGGTATCGGTCAGGATGATATGGTTGACGATGAAGATGAAAATTTAGTGCTTCCAGCTGTAGTTAATCGCAAGCGGAAACAACCCTTTGACCGTGGAACTGAACACTCTGACCATGGAACTCAACACACGAGGAAGATTTTGAAGAAAAGTTGGACTGATAGAGAGAAATATGGCGTTAGAGACTATTTTGCATATGATATCATGTCAAAAAGGCTGCCAGGAAAAGATTTGATCGAGGAATTTATTGAATCGGAGAAAATTGATCGACCCTGGAAGCATATCAAGGATTATATACGAAATACCTATATGAAGTGAACCAAATGGTTAATTTGTCCTGTCCGTCAGGCTGTCTGTTCTGTACTTTATTTGAGTATGGGTAGAAAATAGGGTGGCAACGGTACAAACCTAATGGTATGATACGTGTCCTGGTATATACATGTACGAATACAGGAGAAGTCGGCCGCGCGAAGTAAGCCCCATACGAAGACGGCCCCACGCGAAGTCGGACGCAGAGAAGTCGGCCCCATATATAACAAAACCATTGTTCAAAATCATTCTTTATTCATTTTATGATATGAAATATGAAACTGATAATAATGGTAATGACAAATATAATAATAACAAATTCAACTAGAATGAAACTGAAATTGCACAGCAATTTCGATACTTCCATGTTCGCCAATGACGGATATTGTGTCACCTGATAATGCTTCAGTTGTCAGGAGACACATATCAGTATGGTGATGTTATAGCTCATAGTAATACTCGACAACCACAGATTATATCCACCAAATTCAAAAACAATTTGAGATGCATACCCAAACGCCCGTGCTCCCAAACCGGAAGTGAAATTCGTAAAGCTATATATATCTTTATAGAGCACATAAGTTGATGCACATAGTGCAGAAAGTCCCAACTCAATATCTCAAGCCGTTCTGAATTTCGTATAAAGAGTGTTATTTTATTATTCGGCCCAGAACCACACTTTTTAACCGAAAGTGCGACCCCTAGCATTTTTTGAATGTTGCATAAAACACATACAGACGCAAATAATGGAACAAGTCTGAACTCGAAAGGAAATGAAACGAAAGGTGAATTGTACAGCCATCATGTTTAGCGTATCATTCAAACCACGATGAACCGTTGCAGCCCCAGTAGAAAATATTTTATGAAAGCTGTGCAGTTCTTTATTCTAGGCTTCAAGAACCCTGTTAATCTTTCAAATGAAACCGACGTGGGCCGCCACGTGTGTTGTTTAGCCATCTAGAGGTCGCAGGATTGGTCAGATCATCATGAAATTTGTCATGGAGGTCGACATTGACATGTAGATGGGAACGAGTCATTTTGGTATGAATCCGTCAATAAACATGGCCGCCGTCGGTCATCTTGGATTTCAGTGATAACACTATATAAATCCATAATGCACCCTACAGCATGTACCAATTCACCGATCTTCATGAAATTTTTCTTGTATCATGACATTGGTATGTAGATAAGAACGGGTCATTTTGGGCTCATTTGCATAAAAAACATGGCCGCTGGCAGCCATCTTGGATTTCAAAATTGCATCCGTTAGCACGGGCTAGAGGTCACAGCAATGGTCCGATCATTATGAAATTTATCATGGAGGTCGACATTGACCTGTAGATGGGAACGAGTAATTTTGGCGTGAATCCGTCAATAAACATGGCCGCCATCGGCCATCTTTGATTTCAGTGATAACACTATATAAATGTAGATGCAAATTCAATTCATAGTCAGTACCACAAGTTAAGCTACTGTGTCATTGACACTTTCATTTTGAGAAATATTCACGAGAAACAATTACCACAGTATTTAATATTCTTGTTTGTGTATACAGGGCCAGGAACCTCAAGCCTCTAAACCAAAGCGTTTTGTGTTTAAAATTGGATTAAAACACTGATTAAAACAGAAATAAATTAATGTCTGAGAGGACAAACTAGTGCATGAGCTGTAGAAAATCACAGTGCACATGTACAAATCAATGCTTGGCGAAAACGAACTTTTATTTGTAAAATTAGACGAATGTAAGTAAATTTCTTATGTTTCATCTAAATTTTTACATAAAAGTTAGTTTTCGGCAAAAAAATATTTTTGCATGTGCACTGTGATTTTCTACAGCTCATGCACTATTTTGTCCTCAGACATTAATTTATTTCTGTTTTATTCCAATTTTAAACACAAAACGCTTTGGTTTAGAGGCTCAGGTTCCCGGCCCTGGTATATTCTTATTTGAAAAGAAATCTTATGTTACGTGTTTTTTGCTCAAATCCATTTTTAATGATTTCTGTTGTTGATATGCAAAAACTACTATAACCACACCGCCTCAGCATTGCTGCACATTTGGCATGGGCCTCCAAAAAACGAGACCAAGGCTTACCTCTTGTTTAAATTTTTATTTTCAGATATCCTGCAGGACTCCAATATAACTACAGAAGAAGTGCTATCTGCCTCCACAGCAGGTATAGCATACTATGTTTATCATGTCACCTGCCCACGAAGTGGGACTGGCACTTAGCCTAGGGATCACTATCTGTTGTCATCTTCAACAACCAGTCTTGTCGGATTTTTCCAGTCAGAGCTATTCCCCTAAATTGATAGCTTGTTAGCGTGATAACTTGGAACAATCATTGACCAAATTGGCATTTTTTTTTTGCTCCAATGTGCACTTTTAAGTATTTAGATTGATTTTATGCAAAAATAAATTGACCCCTCCCCCACCTCTCGGAAGGGTGGGGATTAAATGAAAATGTTTTTCTCCAAAATGTGTCTTGAAAGATGTTGATTGATTTTATACGAAAACGAATATGGTTCGATTATGGGTAATTTTTTAGCTCCAAAATCCATTTTGAAGGATTTAGATGAATGTGATGCAAAAACAATTATAACCACACCTAATGTTCAGCCTCAGCATTGCTGCACGTTTGGCGTGGGCCAAAAACGAGACCGTGCATCGGCGATGCTTACCTCTGGTTTACATTTTTATTTTCAGATATCCTACAGGACTCCAATAACATAACCACAGAAGCAGTGCTCTCTGCCTCCACAGAAGGTAAATCATTCTACATTTATCATGTCAGCCGCCCACGAAGTGAGAGCGACATTATAAGTTGTCTCAGCCCATTGAGGGTGACATGGTCACACGTCAGCTGCAAGGATTTCATATGATATCCGAGCATGCGACGTGAGACCACGTCGCCCGCACTTGGCTGAGACAACGATTAAATTTTCTATATTTTTTTGGCGGAATCCATGTACATGTACGTATTCCCGACCGAACGTGACCACACCGTATTACCGATCCGGATTACCACCGGTCAATATGCGGATCACTACCGGCTGTTTTGACAAAAGCGTGCCACGTGGCATCATTGTAGTTGGATCATTTTCGCCCTACATTCTGTGGAAGGTGTGAATTTTTCTCTCCCTTCGTGTATAGGAGTAACTGGGCTAGCGGAGGACGCCGATAAATCTGATAAGTATACAATATATGTTCACTTATTCTTATATTTGTAACGCATGTTTACCATTGTGTTTCATTATTTCGAGCAGTAGCTGATATGGATGGTTCATGTTTTATTTCTTTATGCGGTATTCTCGTGGTACGAAAAGATAGACCATTTACTAAGTCATTCGCCTAATGTACACGTTTGTATGTTCGATTTGTGGCCATCTGGGACGTTTTGACAATAGATACCCATGAAATGAACGGGTACGGATCTGTACCGGCAGATAGTGAACGGTGCCGATCCGCGTCCTGTTTTTTGGAACCCATGAGTATGGAAATCGATACTACGCGTTTAATTTACATTCAACTTGACAAACCATATTGCCATTTTGTACAGTTATGGACATTCTTGTATACGCAACAGAAATAAGAGAAAATTCCATGCATTTGCATCATGTATTGTGCCAATGAAGATAAATAATGGGCCACGTGCAACTAGATCCTAGTAACATATGCTACCTCTAAGGTTATCGTAGGCGATTATTTTATATTTTCTTGGCGTGGCCATTTTCTAATGTATGTAAGAAAGACAGCGGCAACAAACTTTGTGTGGGTTGCATTCAGATATATAATATAATTAACGTTTTAGTCGACCTACCGTTACACAAATTGCCACTTTCAGCCGGTAGTGATCCGCATCGTGACCGGTGGTAATCCGGATCGGTAATACGGTGTGGTGACTTCGATCGTTTTCCCCCCGATACCTTATGGGCATTCACAGTACTCTTCTCACATTGTTAACTTTTCGGCTATAAAGGTGTGATTTTGATACATCTTCGATTAACACTAATCTAATGCGGTCAGAATATTAGACTCTTTCCTGTGTATGTTTTGGGTGTGTGTGTGGGTCATTATTTTGAAATGAATTCAGCGTAATTAGAACTTTAATGTTTTACACCACTTTGGGACATTTAACTGTACCATAGATAAGATTTCTCCTAAAACCTGTTGTTTCCTTCAATGTGCTGTTCTCCAAATGATGTTATGATGGGGAACCGTTACATGCTGAAGGCCATTATTAAACTGGTTTTATGGGCTAATTATGTGATAAATTGTTTATCCTGCAGCAATAGCAGTTACGCTTGTCCTGAGGCCGAACGAGCGACCGATTCTAAGCTTCCGATAAATACAAAGCACCGTAATCGAATTCATCACATCCTGTGTACTATTCATGGACTAATGAATTTGAATCTTTGGGACATACTATACAGTTATCGCCTGGTGTTGAGGGAGACAGAGATTTGTCGCCCACTTGGCGACAAATCTGTTTAATTCCCAGCAACATAATCAAGTCATAAATTAACATAAGATGACAAAAAATGAAACTAAATTACTAGGTTTGGTAACAACGGAAAAGCATTTGTAATACCTGCAATGTACATGTAGACATATTATTAACGCAAGATATACGGCCATACTTGTAGGGCAACGTGTCATTGTGAATTTGGAGATGCATGATGCAATAAAACATCTTTGTCCAGACAACGCGTTTTAACATTACAATTACATCAGAAACAAAATTTAACCAAAGTAGCATGATAAAAGCACATTTTGAGCTACCAATTTGTATCAACATTTACATGTAAATACGATCGATCACAAACAATAAGTGCATGTGTACTAGCTATATAGTATGTAAATTTCTTGTCAAATAGTGCAGGTGCCGAAATTTAAAAGCTTCCACTAAACACGCCAAATGAAAACGACATCTCGCCACACCGAACACAGGCAACTGTAAAGGGAGGTAACCGACTATCTCGCACGGAAAGTTACTTATCATATTTCCACTATAGATAAGCAAACATTGTGTTCACACCACGGTTTTGTAAAGATATAGGTATATAAGCGGAGCGTTGGTTTTAGTATGTTGTAGAGGAGTTGGTGTTGTGCGGTAGCTATGGAGTATATAAGTGGTTGTCTATTTCTTGTCACCTTTTAGGAGGATGTGGGTTGGGAAAGGATGATGGGGAAGACATGGTTTCCCTATCTAATAGAAGGAAGCCAAAGATTAAAGGTGAGTTTAATAAGCTGTAGATCTACATTTTAGATAACTGAAAAAGTACTTTTATGCAAATATTTATCACCATCCAAAATGGCCAAAATTGTTGCCAAACATATCAAGTTGCGTTTCATTATGTATTCAGCCTACAGTAACTGTTAGCATTAACTTATTCTCTCCAGAACCTATTTGCTATAAACCGACCCGCCCAAATATTTTTTCGAAGACCTGCAAGAAAAACATTGCAAGAGTGTGATTAGAGCTCTCCACTAAGCATCCTATGATGTTATTTCCTTGTCCAAAATGCCTGTCTAGAATTGCGTTTCACTTGAAATTGTGTCAAGATATTTCACTACCACTGGGGGAGAACAGCAACTCATTGCATAAAATGTGATTCTCTACCATAACTCGTTGCAGATCCTCTATTATTTGTATGCGCACCCCCATTCTAGGCATTGCGTCTATTTCGCATAAACGCAATCACTTAAACGCTTAATTTATTCAGAACGATCCGTGTTAGATTGATCACGCGGCTCACACCAATCACTCACTCCGCATGGGGAACTCAGTTCTGATAGGTTGGTGCGCATGAGTCGTCTCGCGATATTAGAGGATTGATGTATCGGTAATATTTTTTTTATGTCGTTGATCATTGTTTTGATTGCGGTATGCAAGTGTCGCGTCGATTTCATTTGTAATTTTCTCATGTTGTGTGTTGTACATATTACAAATACACTTTGCATTTGATACAGTATACATTTGTTTGTGGGATAAAATTTGCAAAACGTTGAGAATAAGACGGAATTATATGTAATAACTGTGTTAATGTGTTAGGCAGTTGTTTCGTATTCATCGACCATCAGAAAAACTTCTTATCAAGTCGAGGGATACTGTGCGCAAATAACTGTGCGTTTTGTCGTTGTCAGAAACGTAACATGCAGATGAATTTTGTTAAATGTTGTGATCAGCTGCATTGCTTGTCAATTACTACTTATGTAAATGTAAATATAACATGGTTTTACGTCTAATTAAACCGCAATCATACATGTTAGGACATTGGGTTGAGCTTGTATGTTCTAAGTTACCTGGTTGAAAATTGATAGTGCAATCTGGATTTCAACTCATTGTCAATTATTCTGTTGTAGTTCCAAGACAAACATGGTCAGACAATGAGGGAATTGAGCTCGAATTATATTTTTCAAAGTATTATAACAACAAAACCAACAAGACCTGCCCTTCAAGAAGTGTGTGTGAACAGGCCATCAAAAGAAGATGGCGGAGAAATCTGCAAGAGGAAATGGAGTATCATAAAAAAAAAAGTTAACAACAGTATCATGAAAATTAGAGGTTGATGCTTCTGAGTTCTAACTAGAAATTATACCATGTTGGAGGTCAAACTTTTAGCAGCTCAACTTTACCACAGGCCTCTGGAACAAATATTTGAGCCCAACACTGAGATGCGTTTGACTGGTATGTCCAAGATGCCAACGATAAGTGGCATTGTTCTGCGTGTTGTGCCGCCAAAGTAGATACTGCCTACGCACGAGGGCATGATGTTCCCAGCAAAACGACAAACCACACTCGTTTGTAAGTATAAATAAGAAAATGTATCTAAATGTAATAAGAAGGATAACTCTAAAATATCGAACCACGTGGTCACTCAATTGTTTATAGCGGAAGGTAAAGAAGGACAACTCTATCTTATCAAACCACGTGGTCACTCAAAATGTATTCGTTTTTTTATTGACGATTTGGTGTCGCACTAATTTTATTTCACATAACAGACAATTTCAACATTATTTGTTTGGATGGGGCCACATTTAACGCACGAATAAAATATCGAACCACGTGGTCACTTAAAAGTTTTTATTACACGCAAACGTGACAAAATATTGAAGCACGTTTCTATAGGATGGCGATGTTATTGCCCCAAGCCAAATGGCGAATGCCGACTTCCATTGTACATACATACATATTAAATGGATTAAATGACATTGGCTATGCAGCTACAGCAGTGATTTCATTTGGCCCTTTGTTTCCTTTCAGCTGAAACGCACATTACAGCTGTGACCAGAAGTAAGATGGCCCAGCATCAGTCAATGCAGAAGATAATCAGCGATAAAATTAAGAAGGATGAACACCACATTCTCGCATATTTGAAATGTGCATATCATGTTGCTAAACGCGAGCTCCCGAAAGAAGAATTCGCCCATCTAATTGAACTCATGGGTACCTTAGGTATCGACACAATTCAGGGAAATCGGCTCTCCTATACTAGTGACAAATCAATTTCGGAATTTCAGAGTGCTATCGCCAGTGTAATTCTTGAGGAGAAATTAACTGAGGTAGAATCCGCTGACACCTATAGTTTGATTCTGGATGAGAGTACAGACAGAATAAACCAGAAACGTCTGATTATATATATCCAATATTTTAACAACAGTTCAGTGAAAACATGCTTGTTAGAGAACGTGGAACTTACTGGTGGTACAGCAACAGCTGACATAGTTGTTGCAGCAATTCTCGATAGTCTAAAACGCCACAATCTGGATAAAAAGAAACTAATTGGCTTAGGGACAGACGGAGCTAGTGTATCGATGACTGGTCGCGTGAAAGGTGTCGTCGTCCAACTCCGACAGCGGACAAACGAAGCATTAGTTGGCGTGCACTGTGCTGCACATAGGTGTAGTCTGGCCTCATCACAAGCTGCAAAACTCGTGCCAGACCTTGTTAAATACAACCGGACAATTGCAAGCATTTTCTATTTCTTCAGTAGTTCAGCATTACGGAGTAATAAGTTGAGGGAGTTCCAGACACTACTAAATATGCCGCATCTCAAATTTGCTAAACTACATGCTGTGCGGTGGCTTAGTTTAGGTAGGGCAGTGGAGATATTGTACCGCTGCTATCCAGCTCTAGTGTCAGTTCTTCAGGATGATTCTTCACCCATTGGCAAGGGATTGTTGAAGGAAATTATACAATATAAATTCATTGCATACACTCATATGCTGATGGACGTTTTACCTTTCCTGACCAAGTTAAGCAAAGTGTTTCAAACTGATGCCATCGACTTCAGTAGAATTCAACCATCTGCGCAAAGCACATGTGATGCACTCACTGATCTTTTAGTAGTGGATGGGTGTTATGCAGATAAGTTGGACTTTTTCGTGACACACAATGAAACAAGTGGGACAATATACCAACGGCCAAACAATGAGTGTGAAAAACAAACTGTTAGTGAGGATGTCAATTTGAATGTGGATGGTTTTGATGGCTTCTTAGTCAAAGGTGATTCAGAATCAACCACAGCAAAGGACTCAGAAACAGATTCACCAGCCATAGAAATAACATCTTACAAACAGCAACAAGATCATGTAAAAGTTGTGACCAGTGACTATATTAAAAATATTGTAAGCAACTTGAAAGACAGATTCCAGGAAGGAGACCTTATTGCTAGTATGCATGTCCTGACACCAGTTAGTGTGCTGGCAGCTTATTCAGATGATGACATATTATTTCCCAAGTTTGGATTAGTAGAAGTGTCTTCTCTGTGTGAACATTTTTGTTTGGATAGCAATTATAGTTATAGTTGGCAGCTATTCATCCAAGAAACATTTCAATGAGCTTGTTGGTTTAATTGATAGTAAACATTCCGATATATGTCCAGATCGGTTAAAACTGCTAAAAATTGTAGTTAGCATTCCTGTTTCAGGTGTAACATGTGAGAGAGGGTTCTCAACTCAAAACAGGATTAAATCCAAGCATAGAACTTCTATGAATAATACCACTTTGAATGATTTAATGAGAATTAGTGAGGATGGATGTGAGGCTTCTAAATTTGATTTTGATAGAGCATTGATTCTGTGGAAATCTGAGAAAACAAGGAAAGTGTTTCACATGTGAATTATAAATTTCAGACATATATTTCACATGAAATTTATGAGGTACATGTGCATCATTATCTGAGTCTTCTACTCACCTGGAATAAATGCTGGATATGGGGTGGGGGTGGGGTGTTAAATATATTTTTATTAACATCAATCAAAATCAATGATTAATACATACATAATAAATAGTTCACTCAAATAAATCAATCAATATCAGATTTAAAGTCACACCTTCACTGATCTAGTCGCTATAGTTATGTTTGTATATTAATTTTTATTCATTTGATTTACCTATACATATTAAATAAAGAGATTATCGGATGAAATTATTCTCCAGTCTCTCACTTCTCCCTATTTTGCTCTCACTTCTCCCTATTTCTGCCAGAGGGAGAAGTCACTTCTCCCTATTCTCAACCTGCAAGCTGAGGCCTGCTTGAACACTCTGTCTCCAATATTCCTATAGAACGGCTAACAACTCGAAAAATATCCAGTTTTCATCAAACTAGCGCAATATACCATCATAAATGTTCCCCATATGGTAATTAGGGCATTACCGTTCCGTTTCATTTGAGGCTGGACATGTTAAAATCGGTTTAAGAGAACTCGAGTTATGGCAGCATGACTACAGATATCGGCTTGACTTTTTCACTCGTTTGACATGGTGTCCCCGAGAAACGCCAATTTTAAAACAAATTCGTTCAAAAAATGATGGTCTTCACAACTAGTAACATATATACATGATGAATTTCTAGAAGCATTAGTCTGTATGTAATTGTAAGACTTGACAATGCCTAAAATTCCTTTATTTTGAGAAAAAGTCCTTTTCAGAAGCAGGAAGTAAAATGAAATCGGGTTACAATAAAAGGTGACACTGTGGCCAATTGCAAGTTAAGTACGTGCCTTATATGGGTGTCAATTAACTGTAAAATGAAGGATTTTATACCTTAGTATGTTTAATTAAAACTAGTTTTTGGAAATATGTTGCTGAGAATATAATATCGGTGGTCAGCGTTTGTTAAAACATTGAATGTCCCGAGGACACAATGTCAAAACGAGCAAAAAAATCAAGTCGATATCTGTAGTCATGCATCCATTACTCAGTTCTGTTGAACCAATTTTAACATGTCATGCATCAAATGAAAGAGAAATGCAGTGCCCTAATGACTATATGGGGAACATTTATGTCAACAAAACATTTAGGAGGGTATAATATTGCACTGGTTTGAAGGTGATGATTGGAAAACTGGATAGTTTTCGAGTTGTTAGCCTTTCTATAGGAATATGTACACAGAGCGTTTGGGCTCAAATATTTGGTCCAGGGGCATGAAGATGTATTGTCATTTGTTTGATAATAAGTATGTATTTCGAATCTTGACATAAACTACGACTACAATAATGACCTCCATCAGAGGCAAATATCGGTCCGGTTCAAACGGTGTGTCTACTGACGATAATAATAATTGTCGGTGGGCAGACCATTGGTACCGGCCGATACTTCAGCTAAACAGGAGAGACTCCACAAAAGCCATGGCTTGTCAATCCTGTTCGAAACAGATATTAATCAACCTATATGTTATTATGTAAATGAAATGTAAAATGACTATAAATATCTTGAGATTCAAAATAAATATTGTTTACACTAAATCAGGGCCTGTATGACAGGCCCCTGGCACTGAAAGAGTTAATTCATATTTCGTCAAATAAAAGTATCTTAATGAATATTTTTCTTGCTCTTTCGTATAAATAAGTGATCCATTATCCCATAGTGTGTCCACGACCATTTACAGTACTATTATAGATAATATTCAAACGGAAAAGTCATGTGCTCCAGACCTGTCTGATCGACTATCCCGCCAACTCAAAACACGTTGATAACTCAAATATTCCTCTGGTCCATACGAATTAGACTTACCGAAGTTTGACTACTTGGGATACAAGGCTGATTTTGCGCGAAGGCGACACCAATCTTAAAGTGTGGTTTACGAACATGTGGGGAGAAATAAAGTAGGTGCACGAGGGAAAAACAATAAAATAATTTGTCACCCAATTTATATCGAGTGAATTATGGAATTGTACAAAAATTATGAGTAAATGTTTAACAAGACTTGTCGTGAAATATCAAACTCGACCAGGTTCATCAGTCATCCTTCCTTTCTGACGCTGTTTCCGGCAGGCTCCGTCTCCAATCCCTAAAAATACAAAAACCGCTGTTGTCATGCAACCACGTGACGTTTCGCGGAATTTATAATATTCCAGCAGACGTTAATAAAAAATAAATTTGCAGCTGGTTGATACTTGGACTAATGAACGGATGGCATAAGTTTCACATTGCTTGTCTCTTTCTCCAATGAAAATGCACTGATTACGATAAACACATGTGATTTAATGTCAATCAGAATACTTTTATCGTTGACGGAATATATTGTTTTGAATTTGGACTAGACGCACTTGGTGGTACAAGTTACTACAACAACAAACCATACCACGCGCTCGAAATCGTCACACCGCACTCAAAATAAAATAATTCTTGGAACTATATCTAAATTTATTTGTATGCCTGAACTGTATGGTGCGGTTTAACTTTGTTTTGGGTCTAGAATAACGATTAAACAAAGATGGGAAACTCAAATATATTCATATTTGACGAATTTATCAAATGTATTCATGGGCGTCAAATGTCAGAATTTCTGAGGAAACAGGCAGCCGGGTCCAGAGGTATCGTCGATTGCCTGCCGCGATCACGTGACCTCTGATATCGAGATCGATGAAATATATGTAAATAATGATCATAGCCAGAATCGGATGTGAGAGCAGATGAAAACCGGTACGCGCATTGATTTTTAGCTTAACTTGACCAAGTCAAGCTATTGCCGCGGCGCGTCATCCGTCAGTCTGTGAGTCTGTACGTCCCGAATCCTTTAGCACGGCCTAGAGCCCGTACCGATGCACCGATCAAATTTTTCGTGGATCACGACATTGGCATCTAGATGGGAACGAGTCATTTTGGGCTCATTTGCATAAAAAACATGGCCGCCAGCAGCCATCTTGGATTTAAAAATTGCATCATGGAGGTTGACATTGACATGTAGATGGGAACGAGTCATTTTGGTATGAATCCGTCAATAAACATGGCCATCTTGGATTTCAGTGATAACACTATATAAATCCATAATGCACCGTACAGCCTGTACCGATCATGAAAATTTTCGTGGATCATGACATTGGCATCTAGATGGGAACGAGTCATTTTGGGCTCATTTGCATAAAAAACATGGCCGCCGGCAGCCATCTTGGATTTTAAAATTGCATCGTTTAGCACGGGCTAGAGGTCGCATGATTGGTCCGATCATCATGAAATTTGTCACGGAGGTTGACATTGACATGTATATGGGAACGAGTCATTTTGGTATGAATCCGTCAATAAACATGGCCGCCGTCGGCCATCTTGGATTTCAGTGATAACACTCTATAAATCCATAATGCACCCTATAGGCTGTACCAATGCTCCGATCTTCATGAAATTTTTCTTGGCTCATGACATTGGTATCCAGATATGAACGGGTAATTTTGGGCTCATTTGCATAAAAAACATGGCCGCCAGCAGCCATCTTGGATTTCAAAATTGCATCCTTTAGCATGGTCTAGAGTTCACAGTATTGGTCCAATCATCATGAAATTTGTTATTGAGGTTGATATTGATATGTAGATGGGAACAAGTAATTTTGGAGTGGATCCATCAAGAAACATGGCCGCCATCGGCCATCTTGGATTTCAGTGATAGCGTTATATAAATCAATATTTCCTCCTATAACTCATACTGATGTATCAATCATCATGAAATATTTCATAGCTCATGACATGTCGATTTGAAATTAATTCATAGTCAAGTGTCACAAGTTAAGCTACTGTGTCATTGACACTTTCATTTTGAGGAAAAACAGACTTTTCTTCATGAAATGGAAAAAACGTAGGAGGCGTTCGTAAATCAGACTTAAAAATTGATGCCACCACCTAACTAGGTTGGGGGGTGGGTATATGTGGAAGCACTACTGGTATCGCACAGGGTATTTGGTCTCATGATATGACCGAACTTGACAAAGTCAAGCTAAGTTATTGTCGTGGCGCATCGTCCAGCATCTTGATTCTGTATGTTCCGAATCCTTTAGCACCGCCTAGAGCCAGTACCGATCACTATGAAAATGTTCATGGATCATGACATTGGCATCTAGATGGGAATGAGTCATTTTGAACTCGTTTGCATTATAACATGGCACTGGCAGCCATCGTGAATTTCCAAATTGAATCTATATCATGGGCTACAGGCCACAGCATTGGTCCGATCAAGAAATTTGGCACAACAGTTGACATATTGACTTTTAGAAGGGAACGAGTAATTTTGGTGTGAATCATCCAAAAACATGGCTGCCATCAGTGTCAGTGATGACACTACCGTATATAAATCAATAGCACTGCCTACAGCTCATACTGATGCATCAATCCTCATGAAATTGTTCATGGGTCACGATGACATTACTATGTAAATGTGAATTTAATTCATAATCAGTGTCCCTAATTTTGCATAACTTCACTGATGTTGGACATGAAACCCCATTGATGTTGGACATGAAACCTCATTGATGTTGGACATGAAACCTCATTGATATTGGACACACAAAAACTCATTGATATTGGACACACAAAAACTCATAAACATCAAATGTTGGAACCCCTTCTGCAAACTCATAAAATTGGACACAATATAAAGCTCATAATATTTTTAGCTCATAAACAACATTTGTTGGTAGTACCGTGTGTCCGTGCGTCCGGAAATGGTTTCCGGATGATAACTTTAGTTTCGGTTATTAGATCAAAAGCAAATTTAATAGGTTTGTTTATCAAGTCAAGGTCAAGTTCGAATATGGGTTTGCTCCGCCCATTTTTGCGAGAGTTATGGCCCTTTTTTTACTTAGAAAACCCCTGAAAGTTGGTTTCCGGATGATAACTTTAGTAGAGTGAATCGGATTCAAACCAAATTTGGTATATTACTTTCTCCCAGCAAAACACAGGTCAAGTTCGAACTTGGGTTCTGCCCGACCATTTTTGGCAGAGTTATGCCCCTTTTTCGACATAGAAAATTAAGTTTTTCTTCTGTTTTTTGGTTTATTACTACCATATCATGTAATACTCTTACTACCATATCATGTAATACTCATTTCTGTTCTGTGCCCTGAAAATGTTTTTTAAATCAGATTTATTTTCCAAATTATTGCATGTTTTGACATACTGTCAGTGCATTTTGTTTTCAATTGTTCAAAATGATTGCCTCAGTTCCTAAAAATATGCTGAAAGTCTATTAATTAATGGTTTAACCAAATGTTTTCAGATCCCACTGTATTTAGATTAATTATACTCAACATTTACTATATTACCCTATGTTAAGAAATAAATAGATTTGGGGATATAGATAAGTTCAAGTGGAACAAGCAACATGAGCTTCTAGGAAAGAATTTTTTTCTTCGGTTATTTACTTAGAACTGGGGAAAGAACATTTAGAAAGCAATATGCACATGCAGCCCACAATATCATCGGATGGGTTTGAAAACCAGTTTTGTCCCATTTGTCTTACCTAAGTTATGCATCTTAGTTTAACAATTTATCATATGCGCAATAACTTGACCAGATATCAAGTGATCTATAACTGATCAATAACACATATCAATTAGCAACAATTTTGGGGGACAATGTTGATGGCGACTTTTTATTATTTCATAAATAATTCCCAATAAATTTGTTTACAAATGACATAAAAACAAACTATTTTAATTTAACAGCTTGTCGCTTTGACCTGATAATGGATCTGATACATCATTACAACATGCCACTACTGTATGGAAAAACAGAGACCGGAAAGTCAATGACAGCTTTCTGCTGTAATCGACTGGCAGGCTTGGAAGACAGAGACAAAAAGTTCTCACAGTAAGTGTAGATTAGGTAGATTTTTCTTCAAATATATAGAAACGTGTCTCACCTCAAGTGAATTACTGAACATAATTCTTGAATGTCAATGATTTCACATGAAATGACATAATTCACAAGTGACATCATTTTTATACGCCCTTTTGAAAAAAAGGCTGTATTATAGTATTGGTCGGTCCGGGCGGGCGGGCGTCCGTCCGGGCGGGCGGGCGTCCGTCCGTCCGTCCGCTCTTAGTGGAGCGACAATGTGGGGTCTTCCTTGTGTCCATATAGACAATGTGGGGTTGGTTTAGCATGTGGGGTCGACCCCACATGCTGTTCGTGATTGCTGTATTTTTCAACGTACTGGGGTTGCAGGATCAATAAAAAATAAACCCCATTACGTTTTTGTCCAAGCCCATGGACACTTTTCAAAATGGTTTTCGATGGACAACACCGTAACTCGCGAATTTGAAGCAATATCGCTGATTATCGGATGAGAAGAGATTGCGCGAGACTTGACGAGATTTGCACTGCCATTTTGTTCTGACGTCGGCCGCCATGACGCCACGATCTACATAGAAGGTAAGTCAAATGGAAATCTTAATTTGTGTGAATCCTAGCCATGAGTTAAAATACTATAATCATCGTGCCATTTTCGCAATTATAACAATTCCAGAACATATCCCGATTTATATTTTGTTTTGGTGTTCAATTCCGAGAAGTTATAATGCCGTTTTGTCAAACTTCCGTCGTCTGGTGTGGGAACTATATTTAATCTGAAGGAGTGACATATCTTGCATGAATCCGGTACATTTTTCCTCAACTAGGCATTTTGTAACAGTGTTACAATTGTTTAGTTAGAGTTTAATCGGATTTAGACGTCCCTGCATGTCACCATAAGTAAGTATACCTCCTATCCCTTCTTACACACCCTCCCCACATATACAGGGACGTAACATCCCCCCCCCCCACATACAGGGACGTAACATTACCTCCCGCCGTTGTTGTATTTGTTGTTGCAAGAATGGATATTAACCTGGCCATAAGTACTAGTAGTCACCATAAGTAAGTATACCTCCTATCCCCTCTTATACACCCTCCCCACATACAGGGACCCTCCCCACATACAGGGACGTAACATTACCCCACCCCCCCCACATACAGGGACGTAACGTTACCCCCCGCCGTTGTTGTATATATATTTGTTGTTGCAATATATGGGATTAACCTGGCCGGACAGGCCGCGTAGGTTTACATATGCATGTAGTTGTTTTATTTCTTGATAACCTAGCTTCCCCAAACATCACTGGGTCCGACAATAGTGAACTGTCCGGTTTGATGACTGCCGCCATTTTAATCCGACAGATTTGTGACGAACCCTAATCTCCTTGATGAACCCGCCATCTTAATCCGACAGTTTTATGACGAACCCCAATCTTCTTCATGAAACCGGCATCTAAAATCTTCTATGCATGATTTACCACGCATAGGCCTAATGATATATTTTATTGCAACAGTTATAGTTCTGAATAGGAGTAGTGGTTGTGGGTGTGGGCTAACCACGTACAGGATTCTCGATATGGCCTCATTTTAACTTTTAATTTAAAACACAATGAAAAGAAACAATTTTTACAAATATTTTCATTTCTTCTTTTTTCTTCTCATGTGTTGTTGTTTCTCACTTGAAGATGGGGGAGATGTTGTTTGTCTAGGATGTTGTTCATTACGCCGATATTCTTCTTTCCATAATTTGTGCTCTTTGTTAATTAAAACCTTGAGAAACATTAATTTTGCTGACCTGGTCTCCTGGCCACCAGCAAGTGGGCGTGTCCCGATTGTCAATCTCACACGTAAGCGCACGATTGGTGATGTTAAATACACTGCCCACCAATTGCAGTCAATTATTGCTTTCTCACGTGACTTAACCATTTGCGCCGGTGTGCTTTCTTAATAACATATCAGATGAATTTTTGTAACCGAGTTATTAACATCGAGCGCAAGTTTACTGTCTGAGCCATGCCAAAACTCACAGAATCGCCGAAAACACCGACCCGAAAGCGTCCGCGTTATTTTACGCCAACAAAAGACAGTTCGGCAGACTTCAACCATGCAAAAAAACGGATAGTTGGCACATCTGACTTCAGAGTGTTAACTTCCAGTGATTTAGTACTCTTTTTGTGTGCGAAGTATGGGTTTGCTGCCGTGTCTTTACTACATGCAGTTATCGGAGTGATCGCAGAGAAATTCCCTCATCGCGAGCGATATATGGTCCAGATTTTGAAGTCGGCCGGCGTCACGTTTGAAGAAGACATTTCGCATATCACCACAACCCTGGAGATCGACACTGTGCCGATGGACATTCAGAGTCATCTCCGGAAAGCGTCAATCGACTACTCAGAGCCCATGTTGTGCTTCCTACAACCAAAGTTGGATAGATGTCTGCGGAGTACATGTACCGGCACGCTATTCGCACCAGCCGAAGAAGTGTCAGCAGTAACGCTCTTCACCCTTGACGGTCCAAGGCCTGGTCTAAGATCGAACTTGAAGTGCCGAGTGTGCCATTCCCGATACTATTTGGACAGGTTCCGTGAATGTAACGGGAACTTCAAGTACTATCCAGAAAGACCAGACTATGTGCGGGCAACGAACAGGGTATTCATCACAAGGGACATGTTTGAGTTGTTGTGCGAGTCTGAGTGAGTGTTTTCAAATTAAGTCATTTTAATATGGTTTCACCTCTAAATAATTGCAACACAAAGTTTCTCAGTGAGAATAAGTACTTTAACCACCACAAGCAACATACTAAAAATAAAAAATAATCAAGAAGGGCGAAATTGGAGAATTTTGTGAAATAATTAGATATGTCAAAATTATGTAAAATACTCAATTTATGGCTTTTCAAGAATGTTTATAAAAAACTTTAATTCACAAGGCCTTCCATTTATATATTGTAGAGTACACGTACAGCCCTGATTACAGAACAGAAAACCTTTTCGTTGAGTCTTTTTTTAGTTATATGCCGACAAAATTCTCAATTTCTCAAAATTAGTTAAAATACATTTTTATGGTCTTGTATTTTAAAAACTAAAGAAAATTGAAGTGATTTCTTGTTGTTTTAGTCATTTCCTATTTAGGTTGTCCACAAAATATGAATTATTTATGCATCTATTATTGAGGGGACAAAAATATTCTCAAAAAAAATGTGTGTTCCGGCAATTTGTCCGAGGTCCTGAACCGGGGTTATGAAATAGCATATTTGAGGTCACACGACTCAATAAATATATACTCATTTCCCCTGTATTTCTCATGATCACTTGAGTATTTACGGTTACAGGCCTACACACACTGTGAAGGAATTTCCAAAATCATGGTGTGCTAAATTTTTATGCGCCGCGATTTTATTTCTGTGTAAACCGATTCATTTTCCGAGTAAACCGGACACACAGCGTGTACTGTTAAATCGGTAATTATACCACTAAAAGTTTTTTTTATATATTAAGTACCGATTGCTCTAAGAAGGGGTGAATAATAGTATATGACTGATAAAGATTGCGCAGATCTGGTAATATTATTTTGCAAATAACTTCTTCTTCTTCGTGTTCCAGTAAAAGTCCTGGCAGATGTGTATTTCTGTTGGGACAATATCGCACTATATTTTAGTATAAATATAATGTTCTATAATGTGTTTCTAGGAAATGGACAGTCACATGGCCATAGGCCTATTGACTTTAAATATGAGTTGTTAAAGTTATTTAATTGTATCCATTGACATAGCTTTAAGTGGAAAGCTAATAGTGTTTTTTTTGTTTTTATCAAATAAAGCTTTTTGTGAAAGTGTTGGTCAAGGTCACGATCAGAAACGAAAGTAGAAATAAAAATGTTTTTTCCGCTGAAAAATTCGCGAAATTATCGTTTTCTATATCGGCGAAGTTATGGATAATTAATGATTTATCCTTCCGTTCTCTCAGGGTAATTTTGTGGTTTAATCATACAATAAAATCATGTGGATAATGTTCACATGTTGTCATCATTTGTTACGTTAAATTTCTGCTTGAAAATGGTTTATTCATCGTATCGGTCACCTATTGTCGATCTAAATATTAGTATTTTAAAGATCGAGATCACAGTTGTTGGAAATTATTATCAAAATCCAATGATAAATACACACACCATTACATCATTAATAATAATATATAGACAAGTATGAAAAGCTGGCCAATTTATTGGATTCAGAGTTTAACTGGACTCCCGCTACCACAAGTCCTATTTCAGCATACAAAATGTATCAATTGTAATAATATTTTTTTGCACTCAATCAACTATATATATGTCTTGAAAGTAACACTGCAAATCCGAAATGATTTGGCATTTCTTGCAACATTTATCAGGTCTGGCAAATGTGAGAATACAGCTACAATATTTAGCTGTATTCAGCTAACTTAGCTGTACATATTCAGCTACAGTAATGCCCAAAGTAATTGACCACTTAACCACATCAGAATTATGGGTAACTTTTCAGGATTTAGTCGGAAATATGGCTTGTTGCCATTCATCCGAAAGCTCTCGACGAGAGATTTGCACTGAATGACAACAAGCCATATTTCCAACTAAATCCTGAAAAATTACCCATAATACTGCTGTGGTTAAGTGGTCAATTACTTTGGGCATTACTGTATATATTATACTCTCAAACCGGCTGTTTTTCGATAATAAACTAGAAGTGCTAATTTGGGCATCAAAATTAAAGGCACGCGAGGCCTTAATTGTCGAAAATATTAATATTTGTTCCAAACACCGTAAACAGACAAAAACATTAAAACGCATACAGTTTCGTTCATATATACCATGACCATCGCGTAAACAGCATGTTATCATAAAGACCTACTATATTTTACCTAAGCAAAAGCCTGATTGTGTTATAGAAGACAGCACATTGTTACTGGCTAATCACACACAAATGATATAAACGCTCTTTATTAGTTCCATATCAGGAATTCACCAACAAAGAACGCTCTTTATGTTTACCATCATAATATAAACAAACACAAGAAAAGTAACTTTTTATGCTCTTGTTTACATAACAAAAGTCAATCATATGACAATAACATACTGTTTATGCGATATTTCTTATTTGTATACTGACAAAGTCTGTCAACACTTTGATGTTCTTTCTGTTTGTGGCGGTTTTTTTACGGGTGGAAATATTTTCACAGGATACCCACCGCCAAGGCCAACCGTACCTTTAAGCTACCATATTCTCCGGTTACCCTCAACCAAAATCAAATTCGTCACTTTTTTTCTGACAAAGTTTTGCCTTTTGTCGACACGGCAATTGTGATTATGTGTGAAAACTTACTACGGCGGTCGATATCGGTCATAACGGTTTAATAACTCTCTTATGCAATGCTGAATACCTTGAAAATGCATTAAATACAATATTTATCACCAAAGATGGAACATCTTAATCATTCCCGGTGTAACACGTCATCTCCCCCCCCAGGATATCTCCCCCCCCCCCTCCCGGGGGGGAAGATGTCCTAGGATATCTCCCCCCCCCCACCCTGGATATCTCCCCCCCCCCATGTACGACTAAAAAATAATTTCACTCATATGATATCGTTTGGTTCTGAAATGGCCATAAAAAAAAAATTGAGATTAATTTTTTTTTTTATTAATTCTGTCATCTCTGGTGATTATTTCCAAGAATGAAACCAAATCAATATTTAATTACAATTAAAACAAGTTCATGACTTGTATGGTGTGTATGTGCCTTTAAATAAAGGCTTATGAGGGTGGCCCTTAAACTTCCATCCAAGAAATAACATGGCAGCTGCATGTATGCACCATTTGTCAAAATATGTGATAATTTTAGATCCAGTTGGCTTTTACATTCCCTTAACCTCTTCGCTGCTATGACGTCCGTAACTATTACGGACATAAAAGTGCACGCCGTGTGCTATATGGTCCGTAGGTACTACAGACCTTCTTCAGCACACCAGCAGTAGGCCATTATACAAAACTGGAACTCGGAGATTAGTGCATCGGAATAACTGTATCTCGACGTTTCAAACAGTGTATGATGTTCCACGATTGTGAACGATAATAGCCTTTCAGCTGAGTTAGTTTTATGGTTCTTGAGACATTCCCGCTATATTTTCCCATTGGAAAATGGCATTAACGTCAACGTCATAACGTCATTTAGCAGCGAAGAGGTTAATAAGAACAGTCAAAGATAGAATTACATCAACCCTCTGATCAATGTAACTGGATATGAGCGTGTACCTAATTGCCATTGATCCATTTGTATCCATTTGTATCATGGCAATGTATGTGATACATTTGGAAAATGCCCCTCCAATCATCATTCAATTATGAGAGTAAATTCATTTAAAAAAAATTCCACAAATTTTTACTCAGTAAATCTAAACTCCAGTAACTATAACTGCTAATTTCACAAAACATTCCGTTCAATAATGGGGAGATTTTCAGACAACATTTGTAACTACATGCATGACGTTCACAATCATTCGGACTATGCTTTCACATTTTACCTCATGCTAACACCTTGTGTGGTTCTTTGTCCGAAAATAAAAGAGAAGACTCAGCAACATTCCTTGGGATGGGGGCATATGCTAAGTATTACATGTGGTGTCTTTAATATACAGTTTTGTTTGATATTTTCAGATATTGTCCCTAGTTGGCTTATCTTCAATGGAGGATGAAGTCGACCATTATGTCAAGGACGTCATCCTCTAACAACATGCCGATGTCCTCAACGAGGAAATGACAATGACACAAGATATGCAGTCCACCTCAGAACAAGCTGGATGGAAGATTGTTCAATATGTTGATGATACCAAGAACCATGTCGGAGATGAGGTAGACTCATTTATGCTCATTATCCCCATTCTCTAATTGTACTCTCGTATGTGTAAATATTGAAGAAATAGATCTGCAGTCTCTTTTCTGAAATACTGCCTCAGTTATATCCTATTCGCTCCCAAATTATAACAGATTTCTTTAGCCAGTGTAAATGTGACCTATATCATTTGAGGTTGAGAGTGAACATACTATTATAGTATGCTCTTTAGTGGTAAAAGGAAACTAATCTCTTACATGTTAGGTAACTATCTATATCATATTTTGCTTACTGTAGTTATGTTTGACAAGGATTTCTTCAAGTTTATTTAATAATATGTTGCTATCATTCTGACTTTTCAACTTATTTTTTATTCAGTTTGCTTTATTTGATTCTGTAATTTTCTTCTCATATGAATAGCCTTTATTTAGTTTTGAAATATTTAAAACATGTTTCGTAATCAAATTAAAAAAATTTGCCTTCAGATTGACTAATCAACATATCTCACAAAACATTTGAACTTTGTATGAAATAAATTAATTGTTTTACTCTTGCATATTACATTTTTTATAACAAAGCAAAATGTTTGTTTTGTAGATCCACAACCATATTCGGTTGAAGAATGGTTCTTTGATGAAGCATTCCTCATTACCTGGCAACGAGGAGATGAGGAAAGCCATGAAGGCAATAAATCAGGGATCCATAAAGTTCCGGACGACAGGGAGATTCAACGAACCAAAACCCGTGAGATGCAGCAAGTTAGTCTTAACCTTCCTGTCTGAAGATGCCAGGGCTAGATTAGAAGGTAACTTGAATTAATTTGTTTTGAAAATTGATTTACGAACTTGGGCATATAGTTTGCTGACGATAATTTAATTTAACGTAAGCAAATTAAATGTTTTTGTAATTTACTTCTTGCTATGTTGATTGTTGAAGAATGGTCTTTGTTTATTTGTTTTGTGAAATGTCAGTCGCAAACAAAATATAGTTTCTAGTTTGCCTCATAAAAAAACTCTTTTCTTCTATGTATTCACATTTAATTGGTAAAATGGTTACTGAACATGACAGTATATCTGACTAGCATTTCATTATTACCTGCATGAATGTTAAATTGGTGAAGGATAAATAGCAATGTATTTATTGAACGAACTGACATGTTTATTACCATATTCCATTTATAATTTTGATTTACAGGACTCCTTGGTGCTGACCCAGCTGACCCAGATGATCCATCTGATATACAAGGTAATTAAAATATTTAAAGTGGAAAACCTGATTAATCTAAAATTCATATGCGCTTGGCACATTCTTCAAGTCAAATAGTCAAATCCAAATAGATGCATAATCTGATTAAGCCCCCCCCCCCTACTATTTATTTGGATTCGGGGGTAAAATATGGTCGATGAACCCACCTATCAAAACTCTATTAGATATAAATTGTTGAAATCTATTGTTTTTCACTATCAAGACTTATTAGCGGCCTAGAAAAACGTTGACGACCAAATGGTCTCGGACCAAATTGCGGATGATGCTCGATAACTCTAAAATCAAGAGGCTTTGTGTTGATAAAAAGGCCAAATTTCAATGATAAATAAAAAGTTTAGTGGTTAGCATTATTTTTGGACAATTAATTGATTCTTATAACTGAAGAGTCATTTAAAAATGTTGTTGTTGTCGGCATTTGATTATATAGGGACTATCAAATCAGATTGGGTACCTTAAATTTTAGAAGTAAATATTATTATAATGTGACTCAACATTGAAACGAGAACTAATGATTGTGATATTTTTCAATTATAGATCTTTCAGACCATGAGAATCACGGCGACCAGCTCATGCTTGATGAAGTCCGTGTTGCAGATGCTGGTAAGTGAAATGTCTAATGTCCACACGAATAGTTTACATTCGCATTATGTCGCATTGTGTCTCATTGTGGGAAGAAACAACGAAAATTAAATGAATAGATTACATAAATCTACAACAAACAAAAGGAAAACTGTCCTAAATGACTCATTTTCCAGAGCAATAAATTAAATATCCCGAATGTTTGGCATACGAGGAGTAGCTTTGTGTAAAAATTAAAAAAAAATTAAAATATTCATAGTAGGGTAAAACTATTTTTTTTATATGGTTTATAACATTTTAATGTAACATTCATTGCTCATTCCTAGATTTGAAATAAACTCATAAATGCATGTTATACACCCATGTTTATCAAGCTTAATAGCAAATGAATATTAGTATGATTTAGAGATTTCTATTTTAATTTTGTCTTACAGGACCCGTTGTTGACGAGGAGATTGCAGAGGAGATTACATCCAATATACAAGGTAATTCATATATTTAAAATTATTTTCCAACATGTATCATGCAATTACATGACGTCAAATTATCTAAATATTCCACAATCTTAAAGGGAATTATAACATCCCTAACTGTAAAACCTAAGTTTGATGAAAATTCTAAAGACATGTGTTCTTCAATGCCAAATGAGAGTGAGAGTAAGTAAAATTCAATACTATTATTAACAAAATAGTCACCAGCTCGCTCTGTGATAGTTTTTGCTGATGACAGTAATGTTAAGCAAGTCTCAAATTCTGAAGTGAGAACACACATAAATGTCACAATTAAATGGTATGTTGATTTACTTTTGATATTTTATTAACTTCTACCAAATTCAAATCAGAAAAGGGAAATTCATTAGTCAATTTTAGTTTATTCCAACTCTCACCCTTTCCCTTGATTGAAAATGTTTCCAGAAGTTTGATGTTGCTAACGTCTGGTAATTATGAACTCCATTTTTTTTAACTTCAGATGTGAATCTGCCATTAGCTGTTCCCACATCGAATG
Organism: Siphonodentalium dalli; assembly: GCA_032622095.1. Taxonomy (NCBI): domain Eukaryota; kingdom Metazoa; phylum Mollusca; class Scaphopoda; order Gadilida; family Siphonodentaliidae; genus Siphonodentalium; species Siphonodentalium dalli. Next base: position 208,719,974 of record CP136065.1, read on the forward strand.
AAGAATATTGCATGTGCAGAAAGGGAGAGAGCGGGCGAATGGTATTCTGTGAGGGAGAAAATTGTGCGATAGGATGGTTCCATTATAAATGTGTTGGAGTGAAGCGGGCACCAAGAAAACAGTGGAAGTGTGATGCATGCATGGAGTGAAACAGTTGTGTATTGTGATGTGTGTTTAATTTCAGTATGTATGTGCTAAAGTTTGTTATTGAAGTAATGTTGATTTATTGTTCTTTGTATTGTCTACATAATTATGTCAAGTTGTTTGTCGTTTCTAATTTATTAATAAACTTGTATTGAAGCAAAGAGTACTTATTCATCTTTCTCACAAATAAACTGATGCTAACTTCCCCATCCCTAAATTAGACACATTTTTCTATTTATTTTATATATATATGACTATTAACTGTCATGTGGACTGTTTTTATGGAGATGTAACCGTGAGGTAAGTGGTCATAAATTGTGCACAATTACATACAAGTTATGACCACTTACCTCACGGTTACATCTCCATAAAAACAGTCCACATGACAGTTAATCCTTATATTTATCTACATTCAGCGAAAAAGCCGCTTTGGTAAATGTATTTAAATCGAAAAGTGTATCGTGACAAAACCAGCCCAAAAAATATCCCAGAGCCCCTGATAGCACCCTTGGCAAAAGTTAACAGGAACAATTCCTTTATATTGAAACCTGATGACTTGTTAAGTCAATCCGGCGCGAGTCCAAATGCGCCAAAACATTACACGTTCTTCTTTCCGAAACCTATGACGCGGTGATGTAATATTGGGGCTGCAGTTATGAGCTCTTGCATATCTATACTCTAATGATCGAGGTGCGCCTGCGGCGCATAAGATTCTTATACATATTATTTATGTGGGCAGTAGCCTCTATAGGGACGCCTGCGGCGCATAAGATACTTGTAACACCCGTCTACGAGCGGTCTCTCTGGTATCTCAGAAATAATGTAACACTTGTAACGCATTGTAACATGTCGCTACACTGAACACTGTAGAAAACGAGAGGCCGATCACGATCGGCAGATGTTTAACCTATACCTTGGCGATAGCGATTAGCTATAACTGATAATTGGTCAAAGATATGATCACAGTAATACATATATCAGTACCTAACTTAAAATCAAAAGGTCAAATAATTTGTCTTAAGAAGGGGTTAAAGTAATTGGGGTGGGGGAGGAGTCGTTTTAAATCTCATAACTCTGTCCCTATTCACACAAGGACCTCTCACTGTGAGATCCAATTGTTTAGCCATTAATAAATTTGACAGATAGGATAAACAATTATCCAGCCAGCAGGTTGTTCATCTTTACCTTCATACAACCACCCCCCTAGAGCTATGTAACATATGTCATCACTCAATTAATAACAGATTTTGCTTGGAATGACATCTATTAAAGGTATTCTCATACTCTGGATATTGGATGTTCACATGTCAATTTATTGATATCATTATATTACAAGCAACTATTGCAATAAAATCTTCACATTTTCAATACAGGACATCACACCTTATTAATGGAATACAACTAAAACAAATTAGTGTCAATGACAATTTTTTTTTTTTAATTAAATAATTTTTTTATTATTACAAAAGTTTTTTAATATTTGTTTATGTTAAATTGAGCGAGGAAATTCAATCTAAAAAAATATGAAAAATCCAAATTTCAAATTTAAAAAAAAAGAAGGGTCATAACTCCTTTAAAATAAATCGGATCAAACCCATATTCAAACTCGGAACTGTATTTTGGGATGAGAAACCCCTATATACAAAATTTGGTTCCGATCAAATAGAAAATGTTAGAGTTATCGCATTATACCTAAAGTGTCTGACAGACAGACAGATATAGATGGACGGACAGACGAGTGGTCAATCCGGACATTGACGCTATGTGTACCATACTATGGTATAGGTACACATAAAAAGTTTTATCTCATGCAGAGTACAGGAAAAATACATCAAACCTGGTGTGCCCCTTTAATTTTTCAATTCACATATGTAATCAATTGAAATCAATGTCGAAAAAGCTTTCCAATAATATATAGATAAAACAAACTATACCTACAGTACTAAAAGTGTTATGAACAATTATTTTGTTCCCATAGACTGATACAGAGCTCTCAAGTTTTAAAAACTTTGAAAACCAAAGTTGTCTTCCCATGAAACCAACAAAATTCCAATGGTAATGCTATTAAACAATGAAACCAGATTATGCCTTTAAGATGAAATTTAAATAACCATGCATATAAAATATAATAGTATAAACATTCCACCTATGATATGGCCAGAGATACTTATAGAGTATAAAGTATATCTGATACAGCCAACACATCTCCTAGCAGTTAATTAACTCAATACAAGATAACCAACTTCATGGTATTGTAACTGGATACTAACTCTGTGTGAGAAGACACAAGAGAGAGACAACTTCATAGCATCCTGAACCTGATTTATTAGATACTATCTAGACAGTGCCACCTGTGTATCTTTGATATATTTTAGCGATGAATAAAATAATCAAAGGGCCATAACTCCAGTAAAAAGTACCGGATCAAACCCATATTTGAACTCGATCTGTATTTTGAGTTGAGAAACTCACATACAAAATTTGGTTCCTATCAGTTGAAAAATTGTTGATTTATCGAAGCATTTATGAATTCTATGTCAAAGGGCCATAACTCCATTAAAAAATATCGAATCAAACCCATATTCGAACTCACTATGTATTTTGGGTTGATCGAGCAACTCACATACCAAATTTGGTTATGGTCAGATAATTTCTTTTTGAGTTATGGCAGCATGCATAAATTCTAAGTTGAAAAAGGGCCATAACTCCGTAAAAAAAACTTGGATCAAACCCATATTCGAACTTAGCCGAAAAGTAAGTTCAAGTTCGAATTTGGGTTCCGCCCGCCAATTTTCACCTGAGTTATGCCCCTTATTTGATGTTTTTTGACTTAGAAAATCCTTGAAATTTGTTGTCCGGATGATAACTTTAGTATAGTTTATCGGAATGAATCCAAATTTGGTATATTCTCCCACCAAAACACAGGTCAAGTTCGAACTTGGGATCTGTCCGACCATTTTTGGCAGAGTTATGCCCCTTTTTCGACTCAGAAAATTCAGTTTTTCTTATGTTTTTTGGTTTCCGGATGATAACTCGATTTTGGAATGTTTATACGCAAAACCCGTTTTTTTGTGGATTACATATATCGAAATACAGCTCAAGTCCGAATTTCGTTTTAATCCGATAATTTTTGCGACAGTTATGGCCCCTTTTTTTACGTAATTTGACTTAGAAAATCCCTGAAATTTGTTGTCCGGATGATAACTTTAGTTAGAGTGAACCGATTTCAATCAAATTTGGTATGTGGGTTTATTAGGAGAAAAGAAAGCTCAAGTTCGAATTTGGGTTCCGTCCGCCAATTTTCACCGGAGTTATGCCCCTTATTTGACGTAATTTGACTTAGAAAATGCCTGAAATTTGTTGTCCGGATGATAACTTTACTAGAGCTTATCGGATTCTCCCACCAAAACACAGGTCAAGTTCAAATTTGAGTTCCGTCCGCCAATTTTTACCAGAGTTATGCCCCTTTTTTACCAGTTTCCCCCGACCCAAGAGAGGGCGTATATTGCACGCCCAGCGTAGCTCTTGTTAATTTTTATGTTAACCTATAAGATAAGATTGATTTAATCTAAGGTGACGTTTACACATAGCCGGTGAAGCCGTTACCCGGCGAACCCGTTAGCCGGCGAAGGTTGGGCAGAGTGTTTACACATCGCCGGCAAAGATACGCATATATTCATGTGTCTCCTTTACTTGTTAATATTTTTCGTTTTAGTTCTTACTGAACTGCAATATGATATTGCTGTACACCTGTAAACATCTAGCCGCTTCCTGTTAGAGATATGGTTGGGCAGTATAGTGAAATGAAACTTTTTAGAAATGGAAATGCCGAAATTATTAATATCCAACTCAAACTTTCAGGTATTGCTATTGGTAATTTTATAGATATTAAAAAAACATTGTTAATGGTTTGTTTGGGTTCACATACAGCCTGTGAAGTGAGTGTCACACCAAAAGCATGGCCATTGTCAGTTTTGAGATCTTTTCGTCGCATACATCTACAAATTGGTGACTAATCATTCGGATTGGATTTTATATTATATATATAAGTTTCAACATCGCGAATTCAAATGTGACACATTTTCCGGTTGCACATTATACAATAAAATATGTTTTTCATTTTACTCGGGCGTTCAGCATGTCCATGTATATAGGGCCGTGGCGATGGGGGTGTCTCATCCCAACTTTAATCAAAATATTCAAAAGCTGGAAATTTCACACCTGACACAGCAATAGTTGGACATTTGACATCAGCAATATGTTGAAATTGTTCTCGTAGTTTTATTTTCAACAATTTGTTATTGGTGATTTCTTTAGGCAACATTTGCTTATTTTTGACCAAATTGTTGGACTGAAATGACCATCAGTTGGAAATGATCCAACCTTATTAGAGGTGCGTCAAGTTTGGAAAATGTCCAACAATTGGAAATCTTAAGGCTGGATGCTAGGATTTTGCAATTTTCAGGGTTCAGATTAAAAAAAATTCTCACACCTGGCCATAACCACGGTCGGTCGATAAATTCCAAAGATGAACAGTCCCACACCTCCAAATCAGGCCCTCTAGACCCGTCCCTGTGTAAATATGTCCACGGCGCACTCAGATTTAGATTATTGAACTAATTGTCCATTAAGTTTGAATCCACAGAAACGTGCCATCCCATTTCTTCCATATACATATATGGACATACAGTAATACTCTAATTAATCGACCTCTTAACCAAAGCAGAATTATGGGTAACTTTTCAGGATTTAGTCGGAAATATGGCTTGTTGCCATTCATCGGAAAGCTCTCGGGGAGAGCTTTCCGATGAATGGCAACAAGCCATATTTCCGACTAAATCCTGAAAAGTTACCCATAATTCTGCTTTGGTTAAGAGGTCGATTAATTAGAGCATTACTGTACATGTACATGAATTAATTCCCTCGAATGCGCAACAAATGTACCATGCACATGCAGAGTACGTGTACCATCATCGGTTAGTATTTATAATAATAGCTTATAACCAAGGTACGTGACCACCGACCTGACAGCTGATTAGAGACAATCAAACTGGCACACTGACCAATATATAAACAGGTGAAAAGCGGGCTGGTCTATCAGCGATTGCACAATAATATTGTTTGAGTTAATTGTTGAAAGGAAATCACCCATGACGGCATGACCCCAGATAAACATCTATTAACTTAACCGTAGAGCGAATTAGAATCCATACGACAATCAGGTGCTTGTACTAAATCATTTTATCCAAAAGTTGAAAACCGTATAGCTGAGTATCCGGATAGCCGTAATTCTTATCCGGCGAAGTATAAACACTCTATTGTTATCGCTGCCGGCTAAAGCGAATGCGATCTTCGCCGGGTAATGTATAAACACCCCCTAAGCCCAATTTTTCAATTTAATTTTGATTATGGATGCTCGAACTACATTCACAAATATTTGTTTCCTGAAAATAACTTTTGACAATACAAGTTGAACTTTACATGAGAAAATATCTATTCAATGACTCGCCTTTAATACCACAGTCAGCTTAGATAACATATTGGATCATCAGTGAGCTGGACCATATAAATAGAACCATTTTACAGGAAAATGCTGTTTGAGGACAACTGTTTGAGGACAAATAATGGCCTAACTCAGGCTTCACATAGATTGTATTTTATATCCACTTTTTCAATGTATTCATACATTTTCGGGTCAATTATTTTTAAACTGCGCACATATATTCACTAATATGCGAAACCTGTGCACCAGGGCTTGTATTCCTTCTTTTTTTTTTATTAAAAATGTTAATATAATGAACCTTAATTTAGCCCAATTGAACTTGAACTGTGTTAGGCCCACTTCTAATTTTAATTTACTTGCAGCTGCACACTGGCCTTCCTCCAGGGTCGAGTAACCAAACAGACTGTACCACTGATCTGGGATGACCCTACAAAGCCAGAAGATGCGTGGCAACTGACAGTTGACTTGGGGAAATGGTGGCAGAACAGTTCACCACCACTGACAGGCTGCCTGGTGACTGCCAATTTTAATCTGAGTGAAAATCAAAGGTATAAAACCTAATAAATATATCTGATTTTTCAATAGGGATTGGTCAAGACATATTATCTAGTTATTTCGGTGTGTTAAACTAATAAATTAGTATGCCTACCCCTCGGGAAAATTTCAAACAAATTGCCCTTATCACATCATCTGAACTATATGCAATTGTGAATATTTACTTCTATATTTGGGACGCAACTATCTGCGAGAAGATAACAAAAACTGCTTTGCCATCGAGAGTCACTGTATTTAATTAATATATAAGAATGACTATCTGTTGTTAATTTGAATATAATTACTTAACATTATTCTCCATTTCTATGGGATCACCCTACCGGAGTGTTTCACATCACTTTAAGGAATTGACCTTTCAGTCCAATCAAGAATCCCTGCGTTAGTCCCCCCCCCCAAACACTCTCACTCATTCTGTATTTGAAATAATGGCCTAACCGAGGCTTCACATAGTATATTTAGAGGATATTACTTGGTTGGTTTGATATTAGGCCCGATGTCAGTCTTCACCTTTGTGAATTCACATTACTTTACTTCCAGATTCGCCAGTAGAATTATGCTACTAGTGTATGAGAGAAGCACACAACGTCGAGAGGGGGATGATAGAACAATGCTGCAATTAGTGTCAAAGGCATCAGCCTCCCTACCACTAATGATGGGCGTTATCAATCAACTGACCCTCCAAGACATAAAAGAACAAGAACTGATTGTTGAGTCACGTGTGCCACTCAAGAGCAAGCGCATCCTGGAGGGCTTGTCAATCACCGTTGCATATGTGCCAAAAAGGTGGGTTGTTTTTCAGAATAGGCCTTCTTGTTTCCACCAGAAAATAATTCATTCCATATATTATTGTTTATAAGAAATATAGTGAACAAATTAGTTCTTATTTCCGTTTTTCTTTCATGCCCTCAATGAATAATCATAAGAATTTTAGCAGCATGATTTAGCATAGTTTTAGTTACTGATGCTCCATTTGCTACTCAAAATATTCCTAAATGGTGCTACTTTCCTACTATCAAAAATTATTTTATTCCAAATTCTACAAGCAGCTGACCTGGATATGGCAACAATAGATAACTACCTAACATCAGTATTGGCACCATACCATCAACAGCCAACAGTAACACTCAATCCCGCAACTGTTGCTGTGACGAAACGTTTCCTTGAGGTGATGGATGAGCGTCCTGATGATGTAAGTAATAAAGAGCAATATTTCACATTTTTAGAAGCTTGATGAAAAGACTGAGCATTGAGCAACAACTCAATGACTATAGATTGGAACCATTTTGACATATCTAATTATCTTATTAATTCAGTGATAGTGATTAATTTTGTGTTAAGAAAATATATTTCTTTCTAACTTGTTAGGAAACAGAAGACTAAATAAACTAAATTATTAATCCAACTCTGCAGTAATTCAGTGCATTCCGACCATAAATAAGATTCCATCAAAATTTAGAACTATTCAAGATTCCGTAATATTTATTGACTAGCATTCTTTTCATTTTTCATGTTTCCCAATGTCTACGAGAAGTGGACACTGGACTGGCTGTCTAGATTTCGGCCATATCATCAGTCGTCGACATGCCAGAGGCAACAATCAAGAAAGCCATTGAATTTGGCGTAATCTGTAATAGATACCAGGCACGGTTTGCGAGAGGGCCCAGCGACCGGTGTGTCCTCATACCCATCAGATTCGTCACTGCTGCCCGACTAGGTAAGATTAATTGTTAATTGTCAACACCCAAGTTGAGAATCCGTCACTCTCGTTCTATCTTCATGACACAAGAATACACACTTCTGAACTGCATAAATATATTTCTGACTCACATTTTACTATTTTAAATTTATAGATAAATTATATTTATTTGTACATTTTGCTCCTTGATATTGACAGCTGTCTTTGTAAGTTTGTTGGTATTGTCTAGACTTGAATATTAGACATAGTTACTATCATCAAATGTCTTCATATGTTCTCAATGAGATTACAGTGTTTGGTTGGTGAGTTTTATCAAGAAATCAAATAAATTGGCTTCCTTTAGATAATAGTGTTATTGAAATGCTTACTTGACTTGCATCATTTTATTTTACTATTTGTGTTTTCAGAAATGGAACAGGAAGAGGAAGAATCTGACCTGAACAGCATGAATACAAGTGAGTAATTATTTATAATATTATTTATTTATCAATATTTTGTCAATGCCAATAATGCCAGGCAAGCCATGTTTTTGCGACATATATCAGATTTTCTCATCTTACACGAACACCGCTCCCAGAACGCAGTTTTTGCATAATGAGCCATATATATTTTTTGGTTTTTATAAATGTTAATGGCAAAGCAATCATGACATGCCAAAAATACAGCATAATTCTGTCTTTTCATAATTTGAACTTAAGCCATGACTTTACAGCTATGTTTGTTGATGGGATATCAGATGTAAATATAGTAAAACATAACTGATATAGTAAAACATAGTTGTTTCTTTTTTCAGATGATGCCACAGACATTACTCCTGAAGAGAGCAGAGTTATCAGTGACATTATCACTCAAGAAGAGCGCAGAATGAACGAGACAGAATCCAGTAAGTTTTTTTCTTACATCAATATTAATATGGTTGCAAGAAAGAATTATTTTAGTTGTTGGCTATTTTTTCATCCAGAAAATCTAATGCATTCAAATGTTTTAGTTTAAATAATTCCATGTCTACATGTCGGGCACAAAGGTTAATAATTATCAAAACAAGCAAGAATGACAGTTCACTGTCTTTATGGAGATTGATTGGATAGATAAATATAGTAAAGAGAGAAACATGATTTTTTATGTCTAGTTCAGAATGTGTGTACGGTACATGTATGTAAATGATAATTTGTATTTTCAGACAACTCAAGGGGCACATATTCCAGTTCTGAAGCAAGCAGTGCGTCCTCCACAGAGAGTAGTTCTGCAGATGAAACCAGTGGAGTGGTTTTTCATTATTCGTTATGAATACCAGTTTTGCGTCTGTCCTTCCTTAATATGCGCTACAATGCTGGTGATTCTATTACATAAATCTAGCACATTTCAGCATATGAAGACCAATGTTATACTATAAATTGGTATAGTATTCATCTTTTTTAAAACATGCTGAGCTGTAAGAAGCAAAGCCTAGAACTGCTGGATAAGCACATATAATACCACATGTCCTGGATGAAATATACTGAAGCAAACCACTACCAACCTAGAAAAAACATTATTCCTGAAATCTGTCTTAGTCTTGTGTTTCTGCTTCCAAAATCATGTCAGAACTTGAGCAATCAATCCATTATATTTATATAATTTTATTGCAGCCACAACTACCCAGGTAGAGGATGTCCAGTTGAATGATGACCGAGAAACAAGTGACGACAACAGAAATACTCGTAAGTACCGTAGCAATATTTCTCCATAACATTTTTATCATGTTCGAACAATTGATAAATAAATTATAGTGATGGGGAATCTTCTAATATCAGGAGACAGTAGCTTGGGCATGCCAAATAATGGTCTAGTGGTCTAGTCATGATTTTTTAGGAAGAAGCACATAACTATTATAATTTGGCATGCAATGCACTACACTATCCAAACAATTAGTCAACCAAATAATATTTCACACCCAACATTCATCAATATTTTGAGAATATACTGTAACGGAGTGAGGTTCTACCAGGTTGACCACATTCACGACAATCTCCGGGGAGTTCCGGTTATTCCGGAAGTCGGCGGAGCTCCTCGAAGATTGTGGTGGGAAGTAGAGTTATCCCGCCTTAGTGGTAATTAACCTGGTGCAATCTCATTCCGTTAAATATATACCAATTAACGCGCAAGGAGTGGTGTTCGGTGGAGCCACGATACACTTGATCTACGGGATTGTGCATTGGGTGTATCGGGGCTGCACTGAGCACTTCTAATTGCGCGTTAGGGTGAAAATTTAAATTGTGTGGTTACCACACCATCTTTTGGCTCATTCGCAAACTAAGTAGTATCGGCTCTTTATATTTTACAGCCTCTTCGATCTGGTCACAAAATCCACATAACAGTTTCAAAGGTTAATATCATTTAACCAGGAACTAGATAAGTTTTTGGGGAATAAATGTTGAACGCTTTCAACAAATTCCCGACATATTAACAAATTGCAAAGATGTACACAAACATATACATTTAACGGCGAAAACTGAACTCATTCAGTTGGCCATTAGTAGGTAGGAACCCTCCCAGACTTATATAGGATATTTTGGTTAATAAAAGTAATTAAACTCAGCAGAATTATCATTTGGAAATTCGGGGGAATAAGAATCATGGGAAAATGACCACAACACATAGAGTAGAGAATTGTTGGCGGTTACACTGGGGGCTCGTTCGTTTTTCCTCAAATTCAAGTTATTTCCACCGATTTATTTTCTATTTAGTTAGCTCATCTGATGGTCATGCACATAAACATTTTTCAAATGGTTTATATGGGTGTTCAACATATGTTGGGTGTCAGTTGTCCACTTGTTCATCAGAGTTGTCTCGCCTGGCAAAGGAAATATCATTTCCTGACCAAGCTGATGTTGCTTGTACTGGTGTTGGAAATGTTAACTCATCTGATGGTCATACACATAAACATTTTTCAAATGGTTTATATGGGTGTTCAAGGTTGTCTGGCCTGGCAAAGGAAATATCATTTCCTGACCAAGCTGATGTTGCTTGTACTGGTATTGGAAATGTTAACTCATTTGATGGTCAAACACATAAACAATTTTTAAATAGTTTGTATGGGTGTTCAAGGTTGTCTGGCCTGGCAAAGGAAATACCATTTCCTGACCAAGCTGATGTTGCTTGTACTGGTGTCGGAAATGTTAGCTCATCTGATGGTGATACAGATAAACATTTTTCAAATGGATTATATAGGTGTTCAGCGTCGTCTGGCCTGGCAAAGGAAATATAATTTCCTGACCAAGCTAATGTTGCTTGTACTGGAGTCGGAAATGTTAGCTCAACTGATGGGAATATAAAACATGTGTATAACAACAAAATCAATGGGATTGAAATGATTCCACTGCAGGGTTCCCTGAATTCATTTGACAGTAGTTCCTCGAGTGTCAGATATTTATTTATTATTTAATGCCATTGAGGAGGCAGGTAAATAAATAACGGATCAGGACTGTTGACAGTGGTTCCTCGAGTGTCAGATATATTTATTTATTATTTAATGCCACTTATTTTTGTGAGGAGGCAGGTAAATAAATAACGAATCAGGACTGTGGAGACTATGACTTCAATTCGTTTAACATCTTCAAAGCTCACTGGGAAAGTTCCAAAAACTCTAAATATAGGCATCCAAATGGTGTTCTGCCTTTTCGTAAGAAGACGGTGGCGGAACGGACAGCAGTGACCGAAAGACAAAAAGCTGCGGAGGAACGCGCCAGAGTGGTGGTCCAAGCAAGCAGTGCTGCATCGAGCATCGTAAATCGGCTGGGAGACAGGAGGGTGGTAATAGCAAAGGACAAACAGTTACGATTTGACAAAGTTTTCCGTAAATAGTTCGCGCAGCAGAAACAGTGATCAGTGACAGCACGATAATGGCTCCTCGGCGGGGAGAACTATATAATTTATTTTATTAATATTTACGTTGTATTTTGTATTTGCAATGGACAGATTGTAAATGTGTCTGGGAGGGGGGGAGTGTAACGGAGTGAGGTTCTACCAGGTTGACCACATTCACGACAATCTCCGGGGAGTTCCGGTGATTCCGGAAGTCGGCGGAGCTCCTCGAAGATTGTGGTGGGAAGTAGAGTTATCCCGCCTTAGTGGTAATTAACCTGGTGCAATCTCATTCCGTTAAATATATACCAATTAACGCGCAAGGAGTGGTGTTCGGTGGAGCCACGATACACTTGATCTACGGGATTGTGCATTGGGTGTATCGCGGCTGCACTGAGCACTTCTAATTGCGCGTTAGGGTGAAAATTTAAATTGTGTGGTTACCACACCATCTTTTGGCTCATACGCAAACTAAGTAGTCTCGGCTCTTTATAATTTTCAGCCTCTTCGATCTGGTCACAAAATCCACATAACAGTTTCAAAGGTTAACCCTTTGAACCCCAGCGGCCGGTATTAGCGGCCGGAATACCGGCCGCTGCGTGAACCTCCATATACCCTAGCGGCCGGTATACCGGCCGTTGAACCGGCCATTATAACGACCGCCACGTGTTTATAGTTTATAGCTATGCGATTCAATAACAAATCGACGTCTAAACTCTAGTTATATATATCAAATATAAAAAGCCTGTTCAAATTATATTTATATGGTGAAGGGCCTCGATCGCATATCAAGTTGATTTCTTGGCGCATGCGCAGAGCAGCGAAATGCGAAATAAATGGTTTATAGTGTACTTATGCACGACATACCCACTAATATATGTTTAAATGGCCCCACAGACATCGGCGGTGGTCAGGGTGTGTATATGGAATGTCTACCCGCTATAGTATCGGGTAGGAATATATGCGCATGCGCAGAACATAGGTTGTATATGACAAAAACATGCGTTTTAAGCGAAATGTGGTGTTATATATAGGACATATAGCTGCATCATAATTGCAGTTTCTTGCTAATGCCGGGTAGTTGTCTGGTAACCGTTACTAAGGAGAGATTGGGTGGCAAAGTGTCCTTATATTTTAATGATCATAGAATGGTCCATGCATAACATACATATGTATGCACAATTTCAAACAGGTGCCACCATTGAACATATACATCATTATGCGACTAGATATTGTATAAATTAAGGGAACACTACCACTTAATGGTTAGTGCAGTGGTGTCATCCGTTCATTTGTGGTACTTGATTAGCAACCGTTGCTACCTTAAATAATTAATTTCATTCGATCTCTCTTAAATTCTTGTCGGATATATCTCAAATTTCACATTAGGGTATTATCGTCATCAAAAACACAATCACTGGCATTGAGTTATGACATACCATGCTATAATTGCCTTTTCCAGTCAATTCGGGGTAGTTGCCTAGCAACCGTTACCAAGAAGCTGCCGCGTGGCAAAGTCTTCCGATTTTATAATGATCAGTGATCAATGGGGGGGGGGGGGGGGGGGGGGGGGGGGGACCTGTAAAGTTTCATACCTGTGTCACAAATTAAACATAACCAACATCATCCAACAAAACACTATAAAATTTAAAGGAAAATCCCACGAGGAGCCCAGGGTCAGGGTGTCGGTCGTGGTAGGGAGTCAGGGTTCAAAGGGTTAATATCATTTAACCTGGAACTAAATAAGTTTTTGGGGAATAAATGTTGAACGCTTTCAACAAATTCCCGACATATTAACAAATTGCAAAGATGTACACATACATCTACATTAACGGCGAAAACTGAACTCATTCATTTGGCCATTAGTAGGTAGGAACCCTCCCAGACTTATATAGGATATTTTGGTTAATAAAAGTAATTAAACTCAGTAGAATTATCATTTGGAAATTCGGGGAATAAGAATCATGGGAAAATGACCACAACACATAGAGTAGAGAATTGTTGGCGGTTACAATACTAACAATTATTTTTCTTTCATTTCAATAGAACTTATCGTTCGACTACCATTTCCTGCCAGCCAGACCCGGGTGTGTACAGCCATACCATGTATAATTAACAACTCTAAAGCTAAAGATATTCTCTTCATTCAATGTAAAGACTGCAAGCAGAGATTTCACAGATTTTGCAGAAAAATTAGATCCAGAGCAGATAACCTATGCTGGAGTTGTTCTTCATGTATCTAATATCCCATAAACTTGTCAAATGTTTTCATTGAGTCACATTTAAAGGGGTACTGAACCCTACTAGAGTAAATCCTTCATATAGTTCATATTTTGCATCCATGGCTCATAACCATAAATTTGTTCCATATATTCTGTTGAGTATAAATGGAGATGGTCCCCGGAATGCAGAAATGGCCAGGTTTATAGCTAAATATAGATTTAATTTAAAGGGGTACAGGTTTATAGTACCCCTTTAAATAAAATTCTAAAGTCAAAATATGAGAAAGATATATTTCCATTGAAACACAATAAATATTAAAACATTATTGAAAATAAGATAGCTTAACCACTGTTCCTGATTTGTTGCCATTCATCGGAAAGCTCTCACTGATATTTCCAACTAAATTCTTACATTACTCGATCCCGATTTAGCATGTAATTCGATGGACTATTTTTGCTATGTAATATATGTTTTTATTTATGTAACTTATTATGAAATGGTTTATCAAGCCACACTTATTCTTGTGTGCCTATGATAATTTATTCTTATCTATGTTGACCACATTAAAGGCATGGATGGCCGTCGCTGTGGCTATTGTCTAAAACTGCCATAAATAGACAGAATATTCTTATGCCAAACATAAATATTTCTTAAATAGTATGCCTTTATCAAGTTTAGTATGCTGTGTTATGTAAACAAAAGACTTTGCTTTTGTTTACATAACACAGCATACAAAACAATAACATACTGTTTTGAAACAGAATTGAAAAACTCGATATTTGAATATTCTGTCTGTTGATGGCCATACTAATGAAGGTCGTCTGTGCCTTTAAAGGAATAGTGCCAATTTCTTAGTGCATTTTTGGTAGTACAACTTGCTTTTTTTTTATCAGTGCATGTGTTTTTATAACATTCGTTTTTTTGTTTTGTCATTGTTATTAAGTTATAAATAAAATCTGAAACATGACTGTTTTATCTCTTCTCACTACACACTTCATTAACCCTTCCATGACTGGAGCTTCCCGAAATTTGGCAAAAACCCTGTGCCAATGCATTCTCCTATACATGCATGTCTCCCATAATGAGTCATGCATATACATTGGCCTAACAATATTTACATTGGCCACTTACGCCAGTGCATTCTCATATTGTTTGTTTCCTCTGTTTAATCTGTTTCCATCGAATCAGAAAAAAAAAAAGTAGAAAAAAATTAAATAAAAATATATAGTGTAACCACTGTCCCAGCTTGTTTCGTGATATTTCCACTGAATCAACTCGAAATGAAATCTTAATATTGTTCGGGAATGGTTTGTTTCCTCTGTTTCATCTGTTTCCATCGTATCAGAAAAATAAACAAAAAAATAAATTAAATAAAAATATATAGTGTAACCACTGTCCCAGCTTGTTTCGTGATGTTTCCACTGAATCAACTCGAAATGAAATTGCTCCCGAGTCTTAATATTGTTCGGGAATGGTTTGTTTCCTCTGTTTCATCTGTTTCCATCGTATCAGAAAAAAACAAAAAAAATAATTAAATAAAAATATATAGTGTTACCACTGTCCCAGCTTGTTTCGTGATGTTTCCACTGAATCAACTCGAAATGAAATTGCTCCGGAGTCTTAATATTGTTCGGGAATGGTTTGTTTCCTCTGTTTCATCTGTTTCCATCGTATCAAAAAAAAAAAATTAAATAAAAATATATAGTGTTACCACTGTCCCAGCTTGTTTCGTGATGTTTCCACTGAATCAACTCGAAATGAAATTGCTCCGGAGTCTTAATATTGTTCGGGAATGGTTTGTTTCCTCTGTTTCATCTGTTTCCATCGTATCAGAAAAAAACAAAAAAAATAATTAAATAAAAATATATAGTGTTACCACTGTCCCAGCTTGTTTCGTGATGTTTCCACTGAATCAACTCAAAATGAAATTGCTCCTGAGTCTTAATATTGTTTGGGAATGGTTTGTTTCCTCTGTTTCCATCGTATCAGGGAAAAAAAAACAAAAAAATAAATTAAACTAGAGGTGTGACTGTCCCAATGGGACTACGGATACCCCCCTGTTTTTAAAATACTAAGATGTTTCACATGTCAGTAAACATTTAGTTAAAATAATAAAATAACAGTTCCCATTGCAGGTGTACAACCATAACCCTACTCTTAAACCTATTGATAAAAAAATGTAGGAATAAAAGCTTAGACAAAATTATATATGTTGCGAAAAAAATTCTAAGTTGAAAAAGGGGAATAACTCCACCAAAAAATGTCGGACAGACGTCATAATCGCAGGTGCACAAGTTCCCATGGTACTAAATATCTGGGCCACGTTTTTAAAAAATTGACGGAAAAATGTAGGAATAAAAGCTCGGACAAAAGTATACATGTTGCGAAAATTTTCTAAGTCGAAAAAGGGGGGATAACTCCACCAAAAAAAGTCTGACAGACGTCATAATCGCAGGTGCACAGGTTCCCATGGTTGTTGATGTCTGTGCCAAGTTTCACGGAAATTGATCAAAAAACGACTGAGAACAACTCCGGACAAATTTGTGTCCACGGACGACGGACGACGGACGGACGACGGACGGACGACGGACGGACGACGGACGGACGGACGAGCTGACTCCAGTATACCCCCCCTAACTTCGTTGCGGGAGGTATAATAAAAATATATAGTGTTACCACTGTCCCAGCTTGTTTCGTGATGTTTCAACTCGAAATGAAATTGCTCCCGAGTCTTAATATTGTTCGGGAATGGTTTGTTTCCTCTGTTTCATCTGTTTCCATCGTATCAGGAAAAAAAACAAAAAAATAAATTAAATAAAAATATATAGTGTAACCACTGTCCCAGCTTGTTTCGTGATGTTTCCACTGAATCAACTTGAAATAAAATTGTTACCGAGTTTTAATATTGTTCGGGAATGGTTTGTTTCCTCTGTTTCCTCTGTTTCCATCGTATCAGAAAAAAAAACAAAAAAATAAATTAAATAAAAATATATAGTGTAACCACTGTCCCAGCTTGTTTCGTGATGTTTCCACTGAATCAACTTGAAATAAAATTGTTCCCGAGTCTTAATATTGTTCGGGAATGGTTTGTTTCCTCTGTTTCATCTGTTTCCATCGTATCAGAAAAAAAAAACAATGTCTAAAATTTTATGAAAAAAAAAATGCAAGAAAGGGTGGGTGGGTGTAAAAAAATGGAAATGTAAAAAAAAGACCCCCACGTCTCGCAACTTTTTTACGGCCCCCCCCCCCCCCCTGCCCAAAATGATGTTTTAATGCGGCGGTGATGTTCTAAGATGCATTTCCACCCATCACCTATGCCATAACAAATACGGAGAAGAATGATGTTTACTGCCATCAAACATTTCATGTGACTAACACAAATCAATCACAAATAAAACGAATGAATACTTTATTTTATCAACAAATAACCAGTTAAAATGAAAACACCAAAAAGTTTCTACAAACTAACTTTCATTCTTAAATAAAATATTATAAATCAAATAAAAATCTATATCTATATTTGCGAATATCTGTCTGTCTGTGTTCTATAGAAATTCACAGGGGACCATCTAGATGATGCCAAATGGGTCTACTAGGAGTAGCTTTTTACGAGAAAGATAATGGTCGGGGTTAGAATTTTCTAAAGTGACGCCGTTCTTGTCAGGGGCAGAAAAAGGGGAGGGGCAGAAAAAAAAGTGTCGCCGATGGCCACCAAACTTATATGTAATAATCCCCATGATATGAGGAATCTAATGGTGTGGTTTAAATATGGCAAAAGTCGCGCCGTTCGCGTCAGGGGTGCCCGGAAGGGGGAGGGGCAGATTTTTTTTCTGTCGCCGATTTCCACCAAACTTATATATATTCATCCCCATGATATGTAAAAACCAACGGTGTGGTTTAAAAGTGGCGTCGTTCGAGTCAGGGATGCACCAAAATTGAAAAATAATTTTAGCGCCGATCTCCACCAAATTGATATATATTCTTCTTCATTATACAAGGAATCTAATTGTGCGCTTTAACAACGCCAAATTGATGTCTTTTGGTTGAGAGATTGGGAGGGGTGGTGGGCACTTTATTTGATAATAATTAGTTTAGTCGCCGACTGCCACCACACTTATACAAAATAATCCCCATGATATGAGGAGTCTAATGGTGTTGCTGATATCTGTCAAATGTGGCCTCATTCGAGTCAGGATTGCATTGAAAGGGATTGCATTGACAGGGGCACCAAAATTGATGCACATTTGTTTTGCGCCAATTTCCACCAAATGATACACGTTCTTATCCAAGATACGAGGAATCTAATCGTGTGATATAAAGACGCCATAGTGGTGCTGTTTGTTTGAGAGATGGTGGATGTGGATTGGTACCAAATTTGATAAAAAAAATTGTTTAGTCGCCGATTATCACCAAGCAATCATCTCCATGATATCAGGAGTATAATCGTGTGGTTTAAGGATGACATAAGTTGGGCCATTCGAGTCAGTGGTGTATAGAGATGAGAGGGACACAACAAATTATAGCTATATGTTTAGTGCCGATTTCCACCAGATTGATACATATTCTTCTCTGTGATACACCAAATTTGTGACCTATGGGTGAGAGATATGGGAACCTTAAATTTTATACGAATTTGTATACTCGCCAATTTTCAACAGTTTCATATATATGCATCGATAATCTCTAATGAGTCTTAGTGTGTGCAGCTTGAGACTGAAATATAGGGACAGGAGGGTCACCAAGACTGATACAAAATATTTTTAGTACTAATTACCATCAAATTCAGACACGTTCTTCTCAAATGATACAAGAAATCAAATCGTGCTGTCTGTCTGTCTTTCTGTCTGTCTGTGTGCGTTCTATATATAACTTCACGAGGTACAATCGAGATGGCACCAAGGCGTTCTAGGAGGGGTAATTGTTTACAAGGAAGATAACGGTGTGGGTAATTTTTTTTTTAAATGACGCTGTTTGTGTCAGGGGAAGAAAAGGGGGAGGTCGGCAAAATTAAAAAAATAGTTTTGTCGCCGATTTCCACCAAACGAATACATAATCACCTTCGCAATATGGCGTTGTTCGAGTCAGCGTTGCATCAACAATTGATTTAATAAACTATTTTTAGCCCAAATTTCCACAAAATTGATATATTATTCTTCTCTATGATAAGAGGAATATCATCGTGTGATTTAAAGACGTCAAATTGCTGTCGGTTGTGTGAGAGATATTGGTCATAACTATTCTCAGAATTTGTTTAGTTGCGGATTGCCACCAAACATATATATAATCATCGCCAGTATACCATGCATCCATGAGTCTAATGGGAGTGGTTTAAATATGTCAAAAGAGACAAATGCTGGTACAAATGTATTTGGCACCAATTTCCACCGAATTCATACACGTTTTTTCTAATGATATACCATGAATTAAATCACATTTGGTGTCGTTTGCGTCGCGGATCACGAGCGGATATGCACTTTCATTGATAAGATTGCTATTCGCCTTTATATACAGTCACCCAGGCCATCTCCATATCATTTTAAGTAGTTTTGGACGTTCACATTTCACAATCCCGACATATGGTGACCCACTTAAGTCACTTGAGCAATTATATCTTCTTAACTGTCATATTTATATGGGAATAGCAATCAGGGCATTCACAATATGAGCTAGCAAAAAGAGATGCATAGAAGAAGCATTAAACGTATATTTATCATTCTATTGAAGAGATACATATATTCGTGCAAACTGAGATACCCCGAACCATCAGAGGATTGCATATATATTATAACAAAATTGAGTCCGTTCCATTCAATACAGTTTCCACAAAAAAAGTTTAGATTAGAGGAAAACGTGGAAGGACAGTCCCAGTACTACTGACGAAGGAAATGATCAAATGGATAGATCTCACAATCGAAATATGAACCTTGTATGTCCATAACGACAACATTTATCTATTTCCAAATGGTGGCGACGGATACTTAAGGGGATCGGATACCTTGCGAAAATACTCGACAGAGTGTGGTGCCAAATCGCCGAACCTCCTCACTTCTACCAAACTCCGAAAACACGTCGCCTCAATGGCGCAGCTATTGTGTCTGAAAGAAAATGAATTAGATCAGCTGGCATCTTTCCTTGGACACAGTGCAAGGGTACATGCAGACTTCTATCGGTTGCCGTTGGGTGTATTACAGGTTGCGACTACGACTGGGGACACCATTTTCTAAAAATAGAAACACACCGTTTAACGACTGGGGACGTTCTCGTCAGCCTGAATTTTTCATATTTAAGGTTATTGGATAATTGACTGTCATTTCTAGCAACAATTTATGCGCCCAAATGTTTCTGGTCGGCCCGGAGCGCCATTATCCGTCCTACTTAAATTTACCTAAATTTTTTTCAATAATTTAATATCTTACAATATACCAATTAAACTATCGACAAAGTCAGGATAGTTGTCTTTTTGGATCGCGATAGATACCCTCTTTCCGAAACAATAACATGTTCTGGTGTATACTCCACCATTTTTAGGCCAGCGCACATGGAATGGCCAAAATATCAGGGGGTGCTTAACTTTTTTCCAGGTGTATATTTCTTGACGTCATTTATGCTCTCGTCAATTTTGTAAATATGTTAAATGTAAATACATTCATATTCAGTCACGAAAAGTCTAAGTCAAACATTTCAAAAGTTTTATATTTAAATGTTTGGAAAAACTATATAAGCTTCTATTTAAAAGCTTTACAGTTAAATATTATTTTAATATATATTCTATCTAAGTTTAACTATAATCTAGTCTACAAACATTTAGCTCATATAGAATATATCAGTCGAAATCATGTGCCAAAACATATCGCCGGTGTAATTCTAAAAGGTCGTATATGCATTTTGGCGCGAAAACGTTTCTTTGCTTTATCGGAATCTACAGGCTCGATTACACGGACTCTGGTGTTGCCAGTCGGATCAACCAATTAGAAATGAGCTTTTTGGCCACGTGCCAAAACGTCGAATAACTATTGGCGGAACTTTCGATTCTAAAACATCGTATCGATACATCCGACATTTTAGAATTAAAGAGTTTATGACCGTGAAAAGTTTGAGTAGCTGATACGTCCACATAGCGACTTTTGTCAACATTTATTGGTTTTTAAAGAAAACTTCTGTCAAATTGGTAAGTTGTATGGCTCATGTGTCATTCTGGAAGCCACAGTAATTCATTTTCTTGAAACTATAGTTTGATATCGAGTTGTTTGAAGTGGGCATTTTATTCGACATGGATGCCCCCAAACAAATGTCGTCAAATCACCCCTAAATTGATTTATTTGGCTGACAATTTAATTGTCACGCCCATTTCAAATGAACAACTAGTCACCTTACCCATACGCTGTGTGGAATTTGAGGTAAGTGACATTGGTTTCTTCCTTCAAGAACGGGGTACGATATTTTAGAATTAAGGTTTGCCCAATGCACGCAGTCAAGTATACACATACAACATTTTAGCACTTATCATGATGAGTGACACGTCAGTTATTGTAGCCAAACAGGGCATTGGTCATTCAGTTTAACGTCAGATAACAGATATGAGACATTGCTAATCTCATTGTCTTTATTTTAGTCAACGTTTACTGTTATTTAAGAAATATTTGTTATGTCACGTATTTCTGTCATTGCAATATATTTACATAGCCTATCTGCGATACATTAAATACTGTTGTGTGGTTGGTCAACTGATTTTGGGCAACGGGAGTTACATAAGGATTAACTGTCATCTGGACTGTTTTTATGAAGATGTAACGGTGAGGTAAGTGAACATAACTTGTGTAAAACCCGAAGGGTTTTACATACAAGTTATGTCCACTTACCTCACCGTTACATCTCCATAAAAATAGTCCACATGACATTTAATCCTTATATTTATATACATTTAGCAAAAAAGCCACTTTTGTAAATATATTTAAATCGAAAAGTGTATCGTGACAAGATCAGCCCAAAATACCCAATAGCACCCTTGGCAAAAGTTAATAGGAACAATTTCTCTTCATGTTGAAACCCGATGATGTATTAAGTCAATCCTGCGCGAGTCAAAATGCGCCCAAAGCATTACGCGTTCGTCTTTCCAAACCTAATGACGTATCGATGGTGTTATTAGCTTGGTGTTATGAGGCGTTGCGCATTCACCGAGAAATAACTGCAACTAGCCACGTGGGCGCCGACCAATCAGAATGCTGGATTTAGTGATGACAACACTTAGTGTGTAAATATATATGTTTAATGCAGAGTGCCCGTGTGTGTTACACTGTGTAACAGCAATACTCTGCTGATATAATCTGAAATGATCAATGTACCAACGCGGTAAGAATAATTGAACGTGCTTTTCAAAATTCAACCGAATAAAATCGGAATACAGATATTTGTATCATCATGATATTGTCGCGACATGTTCTGAAATCTTTTATTTGGCTGATTTTATGTGATAAGTCGGCTAATCTTAAATTATCGGCCATTATTTTGAAACTAAATAATAATTCACTCATATATTATGGGAATAAATAAATACAAATAAAAATAAACATACACTGTTTTGTTCACATAACATAGATGTCGACAGGCAATATCTAGTTACTGTTGACATTTATTAATGGAAATATGAATGAAATCTATATATTTTATCATGATTTTTCGATGGTACTGCTTGATATTTATTCTAATTTTCACATGTACTCATCACAAAGTCCTCTAGTCCCTTTAAATCAAATATATTTAATTCATCGTTTTACTGGAAAAAAAATACTATTCTGCAAATAAAACAAATTCCTTTTCTGGATAAATGTATGTAATTCGCGATCAGTCTTGTGGCTAAATGCCTTACAACACTTGAATTGCATACGAACACCCTGAACTGGCTTTCATTTGCTATAGCAATACATATGTCCCCAATGGAAGCGCATTCGATCTGATACCAGTATAGTGCCGATACAGCCGGTTCTCAGACAAATTGCCTCCAGAAAACATGTGGACTTTTCGAGACAGAGTTTTTCCTTCATAGAGACAATCTATTATTCTATATTCAGCCAACAACCCCTCACTACATTGTGGTGGAACGACGAGGAGACAACTATTCCCAATTGGAGTGAAAATTCCACCCGAACTGCAAAAATGGCTGTTAATGCTGACTTCCAACTATTCAGAGGGAAGCGGCTTGTGGAAATGTCCCGTCAACAAACCCCGTCTGCCAGTGCATCGTGTAGTCGTGACAAATGTATAGCAGAATCAAATGAAACATCAGAACCTACCTGGACACTCGACCGTCAAGTAGATACCATAATAACTGTATTCCCGGATGGAGAGCAAGTATGTGAAGAGGTAGTTCGCACCGAGGACCCTGAGCACTCCACGCTACTTGGACACATGGCACATGTGAGCGATTCTCCCGAGCATCCCGACACAGTGCCATATCAGCCACCACCAGCTATTCCAGTTCGATATTTAATTCAGGGTAAAACAATAACACTAGCTAACGAGCTAGTTGATAAAGCGAGTTTAGCTTGCCTGGAGGACGAAGAGCATCTATATACATGTAGTAGTGCAGATTCCATACCGGATGATAGCGATAATGATCCAGACTGGTCCCCAGATGAAGACAAACAACCAACTACAGACCATACTTACCTGACATCTGGGGTCAATGTATATGATAATCAAAGTTCATCACGGAGGGATGGAAAAAGGAAAAGACGAAACAAAATATCTAAACCGCAATCATGGAAAAAGAATACGAACAAACAGATGCGAATGTTGGGAGAAGAATATCATGGAACACAACGATGCTCGGAAGGATGGAAGTTTACAAATGAGCGACATAAAAGGTCTTTAGGACCCCGCGGGTGTACAAACAGATGTAAACAGACAAAGGAATGTTCTTATTTTGATGACGATGACAGGAACGCAATGTTTTCTTCCTTCTGGACTGAGATGGACTGGAACACGAAAAAGACATTCGTGTGTGGATTGGTCTTCCAAACTCCGTGTCTAAATAATAAAAGAGGATCACGTAAATGTCACTCATTCTCTTACCAGTTACGAAAACGCGAGGATCAAAGTTTGAAAACTGTATGTAAATCTGTTTCTTTCGACTTTAGGAGTTGGAGAAAAGATGGTGTATGGGTGGATAAAATCTGCTAATGATTGCGGTGTTCCCACCCCTCCCAGATCAGTTAAAGCTCGCCCCGAGCCGGATTCACCCGGGCCTGAATTGAGTCGCGCTATACGGTTTCTCGAGTCATTACCAAAACTTGAATCGCATTATTGTCGAGCCTCTACATCAAAGTTATATTTAGAGCCGACATTCTGTTCATTTGCCAAGCTATATAGAGAATATTTGAAAACAAAAGTTACAACAGAAAAGAATTCTAAGGGCACACTTATGCAAGCATGCAAAACAATGAACATAGGAATATTTAAACCTAAGAAGGACCAGTGTGACGTGTGCTGTTCATTCAACACTGGAAATATAACTAAGGATGAGTAAGAAAATCATCAAAGAAAAAAGCGGGAAGCAAGAGATGAAAAAACTAAAGACAAAGATAGAGCCTTGATTGACAAAACATTTGTTGTATTAACAGCTGACATGGAGTCAGCCCTGCTGTCACTAGCTTTTCAAGCCAGTGCTATGTACTATAAGATGAAGTTGACTTGCCATAACTACGTACAATTTGCAGAGCAGAGATGCTACATGTTATTTGTGGCACGAGGCAGAGGGTGATCTGTCCGCGGACTCCTACGCATCTTGCCTAACAGATTATATATTGAACTTGCCAAGTTTTGTAGAAGAAATAGTTATATTCATAGATGGATGTACAAACCAAAATAGGAATGCAGTGCTGTCAAATGCTTTACTTAAGATCGCCATTTATAAAAAAATAATAATATAACAGAAGTACCTCGAAAAAGGGCACACGCAGATGGAGGCTGATTCCGTGCATAGAACCATTGAAAAGAGCAAACGAAACAGGCTTATTTATATTCCACATAATGACGTGGACGTGATTGCCAATACAAGGAGAAGCCAACGTATACTGTAAAATATTTTAGGTATGATTTCTTTAGGAATTTCGAAGTTTAAGACTTTTATAAGTCAATTCGACCTGGAGTAGCTGTTGGAGATCCTGTTGTCGTGGACATAAGATGCATGAAATACATGCCCGATGGGCGAATTGAGTATAAACTCGATTACTCCTCCGAGTTTAGAGATATACCGAAACGAGCTAGACGACAAATTTCCAAATCTAGCACAGATTATCACAATGTCCAACTACCACAATTACACGATGGAAAGTTGCCAATAAAATCTTCAAAGTTTAAGGATCTGCAAGACTTAAAGTCTGTAATTCCAAAGGATTATCACACGTTCTATGACAGTCTCAGCCACAATTGAGATGAATGATGAAGTCAGGTTGTTGTGCTTGGCGACATCGGTTGGATGGATTTGACTAGACAATATGGTGATATACAATGACTAGACTAGTGTATGCTCAATACCATGGCGTAAACTTCAAAATTATATTTCCATTGTTCGGTGTTACTCTTTATATATGTTTTTGTGATTCCTCAAAGTTGTGAAAAGTATGTGTTTCAGTTAACCCTTTACCCAACAAACCGGCCAAATAAAGCTTCAACAGCCCATAATATCTTCGGTCTGTCTCAATAGAACCATACAAATATGGATATCATTGGAACCGGCTCCTTGACCACATTGTGATAGTTACAGTTATGCCCTGTGCCAATGCATTCTCTTATATATGCGAGTCGACCATAGGTCGCCTCGCATATATAAGAGAATGCATTGGCCTAAAAAAAATCCTTTTTTAACACTTTTTACCATTTTTTCTTACATTCTTTAACAATTTTATAATTTTTAATGTGTTAAGCCAATGCATTCTCTTATATATGCGAGGCGACCTATGGTCGACTCGCATATATAAGAGAATGCATTGGCACAGGGCCCTTCTGTTGGGTAAAGGGTTAACATGATATTATTATTTCATTTACCATGCACTTTCATTTCCTGGGTTTGGAGTCTCAGCTTTGTCAGGAGTACATGTACGTAGCACACTAATATGGGAACTAGAGTATGGGGCGACGTTCTTCTATTTATTGCCTATTTTGTGATATCACAGATTCATTTTATGATATCACCAAATGAATATATGATATCACAAAATGAATATATGAAATCGCAAAATCTAATATATGCTATCAAAAAATATTTTGTGATATCATAAAATCGAATTTGTGATATCACAAATTCATTTTGAGATATCAATAAATAGGAAATGACATAGCTGTACCAGTATTCATTCAACATGAATTTATGATATCATAAAATCGAATTTGTGATATCACAAAATAGTAAGCATCTAGTGATATCACAAATTCGAATTTGTGATATCATAAATTCTATTTGTGATATCATAATATCGAATTTGTGCTACATGTATTACCAGTTCATTTTGAGATATCAATAAATAGGAAATGGCATAGCTGTACCACTATTCATTCAACATTGTGTGATATCCCAAAATTAATATATGAGAAAATTAATTCGAATTTGTGATATCATAAAATAATATTATATCATCAGAAAATCGAATATATGATATAACAAAATAGAGAGAATTTTGTGATATCACAAATTTATTTTATGATATCATTAATATTTTTTATTATATGATCATAAGTTTCTTTCCCCAATTCCTATGTTAAAAAGTAACGAAAAAATCGAGATATCTAACGATGTTCACCTCATTAATGAGGGTCTAACGAAACAACAGGTTAATATCAGTTCTGAGTGACGTCAGAAACTTCACGGGTTAACATAACTTATTATCAGACCTGAAAATTTATCAGGTTTTCCAGCGACGTTCAACGTCACAACGTCTTGTCCAATCAAAGCGCGTTTCATATAATAAAACAGTTATCGCATTGTTTCTTGGTTGACACGAGGAATTGTCAGCCCTCGGAAGCCAATATTCACCTCGGCCTTCGGCCTTGGTGAATATTGACTTCACCGAATTGACAATTCCTCGTGTCAACCTCGAAACAATGCGATAACTGTATAATGTCACTAAATGCATTTTATGATATCAATAAATAGTCTTTGTATCCGAATTATTGATATCACAAAATGAATATATGATATCACAAATTCGATCACAAAATGCTTACTATTGTTTTTAAATCATATATTCGATTTTTTGATATCATAAATAGGTATTAAATAGAAGAACGGCGCCCCATACTAGATGACTTCGTGGTGGGTACGGATGAAACATTATAAAAGGTATCACAACCAGTATAATCGAAAAGAACATGAAGAAACAGATGGACTTTGTTCTTGTTTTCATTATTAAAAGTTTCCCAGTCACACGCTACCACAGATTAAGCTATAACAATAATAACACATTACATTACCAACAACCAATAACCCATCTCTTACTCACTTCTAACCACACTCATGTAACCATACACAGGCTCACACCTGACAAATCACGTATGTCCCTCTCTCTCTCTATGGATGTCTCTCTCGCTTTCGCCCTCTCTCTCTATCGCTAACACTATAGATATCCCCTCTGGCTCGCTTGCTCTCTCATGTTCATTTATCACATAATTGGTCAGACACATGTGTAATATCAGCACGTGGCATGACTGCACGCCATTCTTTAAATAACTTTCGACCGCTGCAGTTAATGGTTGCTGTTTTCGTTGAATATCTCACGTTGCTTCACATTTATTTGATCCTGTGATAAAAAGTGTCTCAGACTTGTGCTATTTTATACCTAATTTGTCAACCTCGTCCACTGAATTATATCAGTCTCTGTATAAACCTCGGCTCAAATTTAATTTAGTGAACTCGGTTGATACATTCCGTATAAAATAGAAACTCATGTGAACTCCGCTATTTATGGAGCTAAAGAATATGTTGTCTTCGCCGATATTCCGGGTGTATTAAGTTGGTATATAGTATATACAACTAAAAACTCGTATAGAATAAATTTATTTTCTATCTGTAATTAAAATATATCGTATGACGCGAATATCGTGAAATATGGACAAAGTCTTAATTCCAAAATGTCGTACATTGCTTTTAAAGTATTTTTTTCCACTATTGGACTATGAACAACGTTTGCGAAGATAACTGCCAATCAGTTGATAAATTGTCCGCGATTTCGTGATAAAATTTCTCGACAATACTATCTTTTGCTCATTTTATTCAGTTTTTTGTCTCTCCTGTAAAATTGATGTTTATGCCATACGACCATTTAGAATTACACCGACGATATGTTCACAGATTTCGCATCTGGACTTTACTTTGTTAAAAGTGTTAAATAATAATTCATTATTTCCTTTTGTCTTTTGCTTTATTCACCTTGGCATTACAAGGCCAAGAACCAAGGCTCAAAATAAGCTGTCTGACATTTGCAGAATGAGGTCCCCAGACGGTGAATTGAGTGATGCTGTCACGCACAGCGGGCTAGCCTCACTAAATTCACCCTCTGGGGAAATCATTCTGTTCAAATATGGAGAGCTATCTTCAGAATGAAGTCCCCGGAGGGTGAATTTGGTGATGCTAGCCTGCTATGCGCGGTAGCATCACTAAATTCAACCACTTGCACCTAATATATAACTCAAGATATACATGTATATTCTAGTACGATAAAACAGCCCTTCAAACTTACGAGGCTATGACCTAGAGGCTAAGCGTATTATGTAGGTTCCTCGTTCTTCTTTTGACCTTTTATGGACCTGGAGAAAATGGCAAAGCATGTGTACGGTACAGACTATAAACTTAGTATAAAGCCTCTGCCTGAAATATTTGTTGGAAGTATCTTGGAATATATGGGTATCTATCTTTATGGATAAATCTGGGTTCAAGAAGTTTAACTGTAGTCTGGCTGTCGGGCTGAAAATATAAGGTCTACCAGGAAAAAATTCTTAACAATCTAAATTTGTTATCGTTGGAAAGAGGAGATCTTCGTGTATAACATATCCAAAATCCGCTAAAATCCGCTTTGGGGAAAATATTCTACAGCGCCCTGAATAGGGGTGGGTTCTAACGTAAATTATTAAGGTAAGTATACGATATGTTATGGCATAGGGATTTCGTAGTTGTACAACTATGTGTGAAATTGGAGCAACGGAGCGAATAGAGTGACACGGACAGAAAATAATACAATCGCGGCCATAAAATGGCTGTCAAAATGGCCGCAACTCCAAAACATACCACGACGAAGGCAACATATTGGATAACCATATAGGAGTGAACATACGTATTATTAATGTACATTCATGTTGTTTAGTATCTTTAAAGGTACACAGATCATTAAAATATCCATCTGCATGATGTATTGGTCATTTGAACGCAAGTCAAACCCAATGGTTAAATTTCTGTTTTTTAGATTATCCAACACCCAACTGTCCGGACAAAATATAATAATTTTGATCATGCAACACACAAAGTAATGTTTCGACATGCATTGTATGGTAGTTTCATTGGACATTGATATTAATTATTGAATGTAACACATACACCGAAGTGCACACCCTTGTGGTATAAAGACTAGTTAGATTTATAGAATTTGCTGCACTCTCCGTGATAATATGTCATACACATATGTCCCAATGCTTATCACACTGCAAAGAAACATCAATATCTTCAATAGATTAGCGCCACATCCCACGAGATCAAAGAGATGGTACATCTTACAGATTATTTAAGACTAATTTTCACGCGGCTACCAAACCGGTTTATTATTGGAACATTTTGTTCAAATTATTTCAGTCCCCACTTTACAACTGGGATATACTACCACACAATGCACAATATTAATTTTCAGTATCGTTTTGTTTTAAAATATCTTACCAGTACCACCCACGTAATTGTGCTAAATAGCAAGGGTTCATCGTTTAAAGCTGTTATTTCAGCGTTGAACATTCGCTAAATGTTGCTATTTGTGGTTTTGTGTACAGCAACTATATGTAACTTTAGGGATAAGCGGCAAACGCGGTGATGCGGTTGCAGAAATCGTAGTAATTTTCGCATATATGTGGCTTCGGTGAATATAACGAAATATAATTTCCAGATATAAACACAATCTCAGCCACAGAATATGTAAACTATATTGGTCAAGTTTAGAATTTATTGAAGATAGGCTTTGTACTCCTCTGTGTTTTTGATAAATTGTGTTCATAATATACCACCATGCATTCTTGTGATCAAAGCGAAATATTCGTGTTTTGTCACCTGATTGGAGGCAACTATGATTACTATTTTGAGATAGAGACAATGGAATCTTCACATTTTACCCAAAACTGTATGCATATATCTTATATTGTTCCATAGCAGTGCATTTTGAAAGGGTTAATTTTGTAGATATCAAAATAAATGATGATCGGTCACATTCACGAGACTACTCTGACGACATATATTTCTGCTTCTAGAAAACATCACAGAATCAATACATCCATATCAAATCGCATTTAACTGTTTAATTACACATATAATCACACGATTCAACATAAAAAGTACATATAAAACTGCGTTATTGTTCCGTTTATGTGTGCCCAAAAGTCCAGATTTAACCGTTGCATGAGACCCTGCTTTCGATTGCTCTCTCGTGAGATTCATTAGGGAGAATTCTTACATCTCTGATCAAACGTTTCTCTTATACTCTGCAATGAATATCCTCAAATAATTCGAACGTTTGTTATATCTTATAGGACTAGCAATTACATGTTTCACAAAGTGTAAATTTCATTCACTTTTCTCCATATTGGCGTCCGTTTTGGGAAAGACATTCTACAAATATGGTTTGCGGCTAAACATTGTTTGTCAATATTTAATTTTATTGCGAATTTGGCATTAATTGTTGCATCTACCGCAGAAATTCAACAATTTCAGATATTAACAATCATATTGGGCGACATCTTGAATATAGAATTTTCCCCAAAGCGGATTTCAGTGGATTTTGGATATGTTATTCCTCAGATTCTGCCCGACAAAATTACACCAAAAACAGCTGGTTAATAATTTTTTCTAGGTCCAATGCTTAAACGACCAGACTACTGCCATAATTCACGATATAAATCATTAAATTTTGCGAGATACGCTATATAAGAATTTTTTGCTTGAGATATCTTGTTTATACATAATTAAAGTATTTTTAAAATAAAATTGTCCTTTTTTATCTGGTTTTATTGTTTAATTTTTTACGCATTCTGCCATATATTTCATCCAATTTTGGTAGAAACGTAATACCACTGGGTATTATATTGATTGATTAGATTGGTTGATTTAACACCACTTTAGAAACAAGGACATAATCATGACACTTAGTTAATGTTTTCAGTTCCAAATTACATACATAAAGCACCAGTCAATCTGAATATCACCGTACTCTGCTCGGGCATAGTACGTCTAGAACAACGACAGGCCTCAAGATAAGGTCTCTGACATTTGCAGAATGCTGTCCCCAGAGGGTGAATTTAGTGATTCTACCCCGCATATCGGGCTAGCTTCACCAAATTCACCCTCTGGGGACCTCATTATGTACAGACATTGAACACTATAATCAGAATGAGTTCCCCAGAGAGTGAATTTAGTGAGGCTAGCCCGCTAGATATAGATGCCTTTGCAGACATGATCCTAGTTCCATCAATAGGCAGACATTGCAGACATTTTAAACACTCTTTCTCTAGTTTTGTTCCAAATGTGACCACCAACCTATGATCAATGGGGACTTGTTACTCATATGTATAAATGCCATTCGCATTCTACAAAAATAACTCATTATTATATATGAATTACATGTCAATATTTCCATTATTAACTAGTTTTTACTTAATTTTAACCAGGTTATGAGATTCAACGGCTCTGAATTTAACAAAGACCTGATCAACGGATCGGAGTTCAACAGACACCTCATAAAGAGATTTCAAACCTCCCAACCCATTCAGCTCCACCAGTTGGAGGCCGTGAGCGAATTCGAAACATTCTCGCTCAATGATGTTCTTGTGGACAAAGTGAGTCAAAACGAGTTTAAATAAATACAATAAATTTCAATAAAATTACTGCGTTTATAAAAGTTATCAGTGTTAACATGAAGCGTTTGGTGAATGTCGCATTTTACATTAAGTTTGGAATCGTGTGTATACTACTCTAACCGGTCGGAATCTGACGTACACAAAGGGGCGATTACATCCTTTATAATGTTAGAATTAAAGTTAAAACTAATTCAATGTCTACAAATCACATTAATATATAATGACAAACACGTCGAGAGATCAGTGGCACATTATCTTCATAAGTAAGTCATGTAATCAACATATGATTACATATAACCTACGCATTTTATACTATATAGCCTTAAAAACGGATTTAAATTCGCGCAGTATTTCAATTCCCGCACCAAGGGGGTGCGCGAATTCTAGTACTGCGCGAATTTAAATACGAGTAAGGTATATCACATGAGCACATGACTTAATTATAATTGTCTCGCTTGAGCATTTTAATTATGAAATTATGCATCAAAAGCATTAAATAACAAATTAAATGTTTCATTATAAAGATCACACAAATCATTAGAATGAGATTCGTCTTGTCAATTTCACTCCGCATGCGATACAAAAGATTGACCTCGATATACCGCGTGTTGTTTGATCACAGACTGTCATGGAGGAGTGAGCCCTAAGCGCTGTTTTTTTTATCGCTTCGGTGTTTCTTCTGGCAATGTTCTACAAACTATGTATCTATGATATATAGAGTACTTTCACACGGGGCACACATATATATTCGATAAATATTTTGTCAGATTCTGTAATTAATGGCGGTAATTGTCATGTGGAGGGAGAAAAATAATCGTGGATGGTGTGGTGCGGTAAAATCTCACCTTCAGGTAAGATATTTGAGCCAGACACTCGGCAAGCCACGTGTCTGGCTCAAATATCTTGCCCCTCGGGTGAGATTTCCCCGCCCACACCACCAATCATATAGGATAATAATAGTCTTCCCACATATTTTTACACACAAAACCACATACTTTTAAATAAAAAAATATTTAATGTCACGATGAGGTTCTGGGGCTTTAATGTGTTGTACCTCAAGCCAACGGGTTATCTGTTATATATTTTGGGAAATCTGTGTGTGTGCGTTGGTGTACAGTGTCAAACGGGGACAATCATGTGTACAGGACCTTACGAATGGGGACACCCGTCAACCGGGGATGTCCTCGTTTGACTTAATGTTTGAAATCCGTCTTTGAGTTCGTAAATGGGGTCCTTGCAATGTTTGTTTCCATATTTGGACGAAGTACCCAATTAATCGTCACGTAGCGGACCAGACTGTACACCCATCTCATGCCACGAATTTCAAGAATACACACCCGGTCCCGGTTCTCATTTTTTAAACGGACCAAATTGCGTTGTCCTCGGTTAAACTTTTCAGAACCACCCGACAGGGGGCGCTGCGAAATGTTCTGTTGCCGCCATTTCCAATTGGGATCATCGCCAAAGATTGTTGATCTATGTCATCGCCATTTTCTCAAGGACAGTAAGTGGATTAATGAGACATATATTAAGTCGAATCGGTTACGTGGTCGATCTATCTTAGTAAAATGTTTTACGCTCTACATGTACAAGTACAAGTGATTACTTTATGTTCCGGTACTGAGTGAAATTAAATTTGGTATCAGGGCCTGTAACTGAAGTTATATATCGTGGGTTGAGAGCAACAACCCGCCATCTGCAATTTTTTTATAAAATACCTTTTTTTGCGTTTTTGGCATTATTTTGTTGATATCTAGGATATAGTGAAAAAATTAACATGAAATTCCGTCCACAAGGGGTCAAACTGTGATGCACCAACCAGCCAAGTGAAAATATCATAAAAAGCGGGAGCATAAAACTGCCATCTGCCTGGCTGTCAGATGGCTGGTTCTTGTTGCAGTA
This sequence comes from Siphonodentalium dalli, assembly GCA_032622095.1. Taxonomy (NCBI): domain Eukaryota; kingdom Metazoa; phylum Mollusca; class Scaphopoda; order Gadilida; family Siphonodentaliidae; genus Siphonodentalium; species Siphonodentalium dalli. The sequence goes on from CP136065.1 coordinate 208,753,936, forward strand.
AATCAATTAACTCCCAGTCATTCTGATATCAGAGAGTTGTGAAAGTGATTTGTATCCCATTATCCTAATGATGTGATAAGATGCTGCAATAAAACCCACAGTTGGATACTGCTATAATAAAGTAGATTTTAAATTGAAAGTTTATGGTTCCCACTTTATAACTTGTTAACTTAATCAAGGAGTGTATCAGATTAATAAAAAGATAAAATCAAATTCCTAATATGTTGGCTGTTGGCATTATGTTCATTTAGTTGGTTCTGTTCCACAAAGTAACACTATTTTGTACGACAATAACTATATACCAAAGCTATGGATTATGAAGATGATTGGATGGACACCACAATTGACGAATTGTTAATGAATACCTGTGATGACACAGTGATATTTTGCCACATGTAAATGTTGAGAAAATATCTGATTTGGTGCAGAGTGGGATCAATAATGCCGCGGATGATCGAATGGAACCCACTAGTGACACGGTACAAGAAGATGACGATAATATTCCACTGGCGGAATACCAAAAAAAAAATTGAAGGGACAACAACATAAAACAAGCGATAAAAACACAGTAAACCAAATTCCGAAGAGATCTAAAAAAACGAGCGCACAGAGTCCACCAGCGAAACAAAAAGTTCGGAAAAGGAAGACCATAGGCTACTATGTACGAAATATCCATAGTAAGAGATTGGATAATTTGTTAGCATCCAACGGCTATCAAAGGTTTGAAGTCGACAGAGACGGCAACTGTTTTTTCAATGACGTATCTTATCAACTTGGCCAGGAACACACAGGGGATAGCATCCGGCACTCAGTGGCTATTCACTTATTAGAACAAAAGGACCACTATATTAATTTTATCGTGACAAGCAACAACACATCTTCGAGTGATCAAGAGTTTGAGCGGGATGTAAATCTGATGCAGCAATCAGGGATTTGGAATACAGTTATGGGAGATCTTGGTCCACTGGCTGTTGCAAATATTTTTCAACGACCACTAAAGATATTTTGTAGCCAAATATCTAATCCCGTATTTGATGTTCTACCAACGCTAAATTCAATGCAAACCAACGCCAAGCCTATACGTCTTGCATTATCCAAGGTTCCAGGGAAAGAGCACTATGATGCAGTGACACCCACCAAAAGATTAAACCCCGTGTTACCACGTACAATTCAAATTCCACCCATCATAACTACTCCCAAGAAGCGGATACAATCCAGATCTTCAATACAAATAACACCGCACAAAGACGCAACTTATAAAAGTCCTGACAGAAAAATTCGCGCTCGCAAGCGAAAATCAACACCCAACTGGAAACGGAGCATTCGGAAAATATGGCGATCGTGTGGTCAGGAATATGTATCACAGAAAATGAAGATTGTTCCTAAGGGGTCCATGCAACCCGTAGACTGTTCTCGGTGCAAATTTAAATGTACCATCAGTATTACTGAGGAGGAACGGGAAACCATCTTTAATACTTACTGGAAAATCGATGATTATGTGCGACAACGAGATTTTATATGCAGACATGTTATGAGAGAAACACCAAAGCGAAGCAAAGGACATCGGTCACATTCCTATAAATATTACATGCCTTTAGATACCATCAAAGCGACGAGTGTGTCGAACCTTCTTTCAAAAGACATTAAATGTAGGAAAGGATGCCATACATCACGCATTGACCGCCAAGTTGAGTGGTTCTTTCGTGGGGTCAGATGGGAGAGGAAACAGCCATCAGTAAATAAAACATCGCCTGAAGCTATCGCTTGCGTTAAGGGCCATATTAAGTCTTTTCCAACTATGGAATCACATTATACAAGGATTCAAAACGAGACTACTTGTCACACGATCTGAACATCCGTAAGATGTGGCAATTGTACACTATACAGTTTACGATAATGTATAGTAAATCGAACCTTGTTTTTCCTTTTCAACTGACGATTTGGCGTGCGTGCAGCGCTGTGTATATTGCCTCTCAATATTCCGGATCGCGGATTTAGTTTCGTAACATAATAAAACAAACAGAAACATATATATGGCGTACTAACTCCTGAGCCCCAAGAGTTATATGCTCTGTTTGGATACTCAACAGTGGCAAGAAATATAATATTGGGAATATATAATTTAATTTATTCATTTTTATTGCACTATTTTTACGATGGTTGAGAAAACTGATAATTTATTTAATCGTTCACACTGTGTGTATGTGCTAAACTGCTAATAGATATGTCACTTTCCCCAACCATCGCCAAAATATAGCAATAACTGCGTGTCTTTCAAACAAAAATATAAATTGGGAAGTTTTCTATTTCAGACCCAAATTGCCACTTTATCAGCCTAATATATAATATACCTTGATACAATTCCTGAATGGAAAGCAGGAAATCACTCAGAATGCTACGTTTTAGCAGCATAATCTCAAAATTTTCTCGGGGGAGTACCCCCGGACACCTCCTCTCGAGCTCACCCCCGCGACGCCTACGGTCATCGCTTCGCGATGAATGTGCGTTCCCCTACTATATAAATCGGGAAAGCAACACTGGGCCTATCCATTTTAATTTGAGTCAAAGACTGCGCGTTTATTTACGCCATTTTTTTGCGCCAAATGGTTGTAATCCATTGGTTGACTCTGGTAAAAAAAATACCCGTCGCAGAATAGTTAGTTGTGAAACTTGGCGCAGTCCAGTGACGTCACACTACTATCATATTATACAGTCAGCGCCAGTCTCAACCAGAGCGCACGTCGGTTCTCCTAACAAAGGAGGTATTTACACGATAAGATGAGACAAGAAAACTAAGATGCATGCATCAGGTCGGCCGTGAACTATCTACCATAGAATTGTTGTAGCTATCGATTATACATTTTGAAACACCTGTCTGTATGTATGTATGTGTGTATGCATGAATGCATGTGTGTATGTGTTATAGACTCTAACACTGCTCGAATTTGGTATTTAACATGTCAACTTGACCTCGCTCATAGGCATGTTTCTGGACCTTGACCGATCCGACTAAAAATTTGTGTGTAGGACTACTTCGATCAATAGTAGTCAATATGGACGGGTCCAATTTCACGTGGGACCATGTTCTCGAACGTGCTGATATAGGCATGTTTCTGGACCAGACGCTGTATATACTGGGTACTGTCCAGATGGAGGCGATCACAAAAAAATCCATAACTAGCCCGAACAAAGTCGAGTACATCAGCTAGTTTAATATATATTTTGGACATTTGTCTGTCTGTTTGTCTGTTAGCTATGGCCGGGAAAACTGCCTGACAGATTTGACGAAATTTGATACCATGGGGAAATTATTTCCAGGGAGTATTTTGGACGGGTCAAATCTTGATCCCGACCTGACTTTGACATTCAAAAAGATCAATTCAAGGTCAAATCTGGTAAAACGGAAGTATTTCAAGAAATTTGATATCTACTGTTACTTTTGTCCCAGGAGTGTTTCGGGTGGGTCAAATCATGACCCTGACCTGATCTTGACATTCAAAATTGTCAATTCAAGGTCAAATCGGGTAAAGCCGGGCGAATTTCGACGGGTACTTTTGTCCGGGGAGTGTTTTGGACGGGTCAAATCGTGACCCCGACATGACCTTCACCTTTAAAATAGTCAATTCAAGGTTAAATCGCGCAATTCTCCAAAAAATCAGAGGGGAACATCCCGGACGAAGTCGGGTCCACCAGCTACTATTATATATTTCTAGATTTAGTTACAAACTAAATACCTGTATATTGTACAAAGAAATGTTTGACAAATATATCTGTATCAATATTACCATGCGGGTCATTAAAATAGATACGACGAAACAAATTTTGAAGGGTGCATGTATCAGGTAAATTTTTATATTTCAAATGATGACAGGAATGCGGAAAGTTGAAGTACCTACGTAATACTGGCTATCCGCATGAAGAGATATACATGTATATAAAAACCAAAATAGAAGATGACTGCTGGCGACAATGTTTTCCAAAAAAATTCAAAGCATTCGATAGCTCCCATCTAGTTGTCAGCCCGAAGATCAATATGAAGTTTGGTGACTATCAGATGAGGGATATGTCTGTACAGTTGCTAAACAATTCAGTCATGCAAAAGAGGATCAAAGAGTAAGATACCAAATTGCTGCCTGTGGTAATGTTTTTTTAACGAAATTCGGGAAAATTAGATTACTCTCACGCTGGTTATCCAGAAGATCATTGTGGAATCTGGTGACGATCGGACAAGGGGTGTCGTCTGTAGGATCAACCAAATTATTTAGCCATAAAAATAGTAAAATTGAAGATCACCGCTGGCAGTGATGTCTTCACAAGGACAGTTTGAGAACAAAATATGGCTCACATCTAGCGGTGACCCAAAATATCCACATGAGAAAAAGTTCTCCAATAAAAGCTGGCTGCAGGGTGCGCCAATTGATTCAAATTCGAAATTTAGCAGGGTGTACTGCTTGTGGCCATGTTTTCCCCGCAAATTTGATAGACTGATGGACAAAACCACTGAATCCGTTGAATCAATATACATGTATACATTGATTAATTTATATGCATTGTTATACACAGTACTGGTATATAAAGGTACTGAAAATAACTATATTACTAGTATACATAAAATAAACCATATATCATGGCTATGGGTTGATGACAGCTGAGAACTTGGTGTGAATTAAAGAGTGGTGGTTTCTCAAAAACAGCACTGCGTGTAAATATAAAATAAAATAGTGCTACATCTTATTACAGATTATTGCCAAATATAATCAGTGATTATACAGACAGTCTGACAAAATAAAGTTTCAGTGACACTCTATCCGAAGAGGGGAATAATTTCATCTGTTACAGTCAATGGAGCAATTATGAATCTGGAAAGGTGAAATTTATAAGTAATACTAGATATCGACATAACGCGATAACATATAACGTAAATGCAATATGGCCGCTGGCGACCATTTTTTCCTATGAAATTAAAAAAATATTTGATAGCTCTCATCTGATAGATCAATATCAAGATAAATATGAAGTTTGGTGATGATCGGATGAGTGAAGTGGACTGTGGTCTGTGCTAAACGGTTTGGTAATGCTTAAAAAGATTCTTACCTTAATATTTTTATGTTCACTTTATAAACTTCACTGAGTCATCTTTGTCATGTATTGAGTTTGATATCTTTTGTTAACAGTTTATAAATTATGTATGTCTCATGTTTGTTATTTTAATTTATGTGTTTATTATCATTAAATAAAGTTGCATTCCTTAAAAAGATTCTTACCTCAATGTTTTTATGTTCACTTTATAAACTCCACTGGTCATCTTTGTCATGTATTGAATTTGATATCTTTTGTTAACAGTTTATAAATTATGTATGTCTCGTGTTCGTTATTATATTATATACACTTTATAGAGTGTTTTCAGAACGAAAAAAAAAATGAATAAAATCAACAAATTTGTAAATTTAAAAACAATTCAAACGTTGTTGTATTCCATGTCCCAGCCCGGACATATACACCAAATTTCAATAATATTCATTGAGAAACAACTGACAAAACGCTATATAACACCCGTATACATATTTTATTCCGAGCCGGTATCATCCTCGGGTACATGTTATAGTAGGTACCGAATTGACACACGTCAACTGGGGCGAGTTGGCCCTTGGGCGATTAGGCCGATTCCGGCACCTTCTATAATTTACCGCATGTATCCGTTTACGCGTAGTTTACTTTAGAAAGTTCCGCAATTAATACCGTAAATAGAGCGACCATATTTGACAGAGAATGCCTCTGTTATTGATTATCAAGTTGCTATACATTAAAAACGACAAATTCACATACTCGTTCAAGCGCAGTAGTCTATTTTCCCCATGTTAAAGGACATCCACAAATACTAAATAACGCTAACCTACTGCCGAATGTTTTCCACGACAACTGTTAACATATTTGGGCTGAATTCATCTGACGCGGTATTATTCCTCAAAATAAACAACAAAACCATCGTTACTTGGAAATGTAGTTTGGGCTAACATTTACATAAATCCTCCACTTCATTTATTCGACACACACGTCAGATGAAAAACAGACATGACGTAAACGGCCAAATTGGCCGAAATAAGATTAGACCAGTCATGCTTCCTTTCTGACTCATACAGAGTCATCAAGGGAGGTAAACCCTGCATGAAGTTTGAGTCAGTTACTCTGTCCAACTCTTGCCAGAACTTTATTGTCCTCTCTTGCCCCACCATATCACGTGACACAAATGTTTAACCCAAATTGGCTAAATTACTACTTATTGTGAACAAATATCACATACAATGCACGTTTATCCAGACGATCAAGTTTTGATTTGATTTTGTGTTATCAAACTCCCTCTTTAAATTCAAACTTATCAGGTCGTACTATAGTGCACGCGTGAGTCACGTTATGCTCGAGCTCGTGTTGCGCGCGAGATCTTCACGTTCAAACTGCTGTCAGTCTGTCAGGCCAATCGTCGCCAATGTCAAAATTTACTACAGAAGTCAGCAGAAGTCAGAATACTATAATTTTGAACTTGTATTAAATATAATGGCGACGGAAAACGATTCTAACAAAAAATATTACCTGATCAATTGGTATGATGGGTATTGGTGTCTAATACCCATCAGCTACATATATACACCAAGGAAGGATATATATGCCATCGGAGACACATTGATTGCAAGATGCCCGCGCTTCAAAGGGAGACACAGAAGCACCATTGTAAAAATTGGCGGTAAGTTGAACTTACCTCATTTTCACAGTATATATATGCCTGGATCTATTGTATTAAAATTACTCTAATTAAGTAGTAGATTGCATTCTGATAAAATTGGCATAAGAATTTTTCAACAAACTGATTGATTGTTTGATGTGTTGTGATTAATTAAAATTATGTTCTAAAATTTCAGATCAAATTAAAAAAACAATTTTCTGCCGGAAATGGAAAAATTGTTTTAATCTGCTGTATTTGCATTAGATATAGGGGTCGGTATTTAGTTTGAGAATATGGTAGATGTTATTATTATCACAATTTGTTTTCCTTCATGGAAACATCAACTGTTTCCAAATAATATTCGGCCACATATCTCAGCAGTCTGTCTACTTTCGAATTGAGTAATAAAATTCACAGTAATTTTGTCCTTAAACAGTTATTTTTTCGACTAAACTTGAATTATATTTGGATCAATGTATTGACATTCAAAAGTCTGATTCTGAAGACAGTGATCAAAATGAAGGCGAATTCAGTTCCCCTTCACAAGAGGAACCAAAGATGTCTAGATGTGGACGTACAATTCGCAGACCTGTCATTTACTCTCCATAAATGGGTCATGTATTGTTGGTTGAATTAGTCATGCAGTATTTTCTGTTGTATATTATTATGGAATTCGCATGATTAAGAATTCTAATTGGGGGGGGATTGTTTTTATTAAACCGATATTTTTTTATGTAACTATTTTTATAGTGAAGTCGTTTGATGTTTGTAGGAATTAAGGGTATAGTTCCGTTTAGTTGGATGTCTATATGTTTGGGTCTTATTATTGGCCTACATCAGCCTTTTTACAATGAGAGCGGCTATTTTTAATAACCCCGTAGTTGTTTGGCGGAATGATGTGAGGCAAGGTCTTGAAATAAATTTTCGGTGGGTTTTATAAAGTCTCAGGATGGTTTTTCTTTTAAAAACCTTTCTCCTTTCTGCAAGGGTGAGTTGAGGGTCATGTACTACTGAGAGCAGTGGTTTGTGAACCACTCCGTAGGTATGCATTCATGACAAAACCAGTTATTGACTGTGGTAAACCCTTTTATTGGTCGATATCACCAGAGGTATGGTGGTTATTAAATCATTTTCTGTACTTAGCTTAATCAATATAATCCAACTAATCGTGTAGATACAGCTTATTTTCTTAATGAAGTACCTTGTACATATTATTGTTAATGAGGGGACACACAACCATAAATATACATGTATACATTATACACCACTACACGCACACATAAGTCACATTGGTGTCAGCCACTAAGGTGGAAAATTTATGAAACTGTTGCTAATGATTACCATCTTTATATCCACAGTGGACATATTGCAATTGACAGTGGAACAGGAGAAGCTTGATATCCTGGACTGGGATCTGACAGGGAATGAGTTTCCGGATGGGGGGACAAGCTGTCCAGTAGCGGGCTGCGGTGACCATCACTTCAAAACGTTACCAGCGCTGAGACAACACTGGAAGCGATTTCATTTCCAGAGAACAGTGTTGTGGGGATGTCCGGTGGCCGGGTGTCGGGCATCCGACGTTAAGAAGACCGAAATCCGCCGCCACCTTGGAAAGGCTTCACAAAATGAATCCGTCTGTGGCGGCGGATGTAGCGAAAGGGACCAAACGAAGGGTGGTTGAAAACAACAAGTATCGGAACCCGGGTGATGTGAAATGCTACCGACCAAAGATCAGGACAGCCGAAAGGGACACTGCACAGGCCGCGAGGGCGAGTATGCCGACCGTGGTGGTGCAACAAAGCAGCAAGCATGATGCGAGAGATTGTCGGATCAGTTTTTCCCCGGGTGGATCTATCAGAAGGCGACAGGCAAGCTTGTGGAATGTGAAGTTGGAGAGGAAGAAGGAAGATTGAGTTATTAGGGGATTTTCATGTTATCTATGGGGGACTTTATTTTCTATGAGGACATAGCGTTCGAGAAGGGAGGAGTGTGGCGGGCGCAGCTGTTTCTGAACTGATTTGTGTACCTAGTGACTTACCTGCGTGGTTTATTCCTGATCGGACATCTAAAATATGTTTCAGCAAATTAATGTATAAAATTGCAATTGTGTATTCGATCCATGACAATTATTATTTCATATTTTCGATGTATTTTGCGGAGCTCCGACAGTCCGACATTTTGGTGTGTTCGCCTTCAAATTTCGTATCGGCTTCTCTGATTGGTTCAAAAAGTCAAGGCTTACTTGTCACACGATCTGAACATCCGTAAGATGTGGCAATTGTACACTATACAGTTTACGTATGTTTTCCTGAAGGGCCATTCTTAATGTTTTATTCTGTATAATTTGGAGTTTGTTGAGTGTGGATTTGGGAAGATCGGCTATTATTATGGCCCCATATTCCATAATTGGTCGTATAAATTGCTTATAAAGTTTAATCAGGGTTTCTGGATTTAGTCCCCATGAGGTGCCCTGAGCATCCTTAATAGCCCAATTCTTTGGGAGGCCCTGGTCGAAATGTTTTTAATATGGGGGTGAAAAGATAATCTGTTGTCGAGGGTTATGCCTAATAGAGTTGCTTCCTGGGTTTGTTCGAAAGTTTCCCCAAAGATGGATAAGTTTAGTTTGCTTTTAGTATGTTTTCTACTAAACACAATTAACTGAGTTTTTTTGGCGTTGAGTTTGATGCACCATTTGGAACACCATACTTCCGAACAAAAGGACCACTATATTAATTTTATCGTGACAAGCAACAACACATCTTCGAGTGATCAAGAGTTTGAGCGGGATGTAAATCTGATGCAGCAATCAGGGATTTGGAATACAGTTATGGGAGATCTTGGTCCACTGGCTGTTGCAAATATTTTTCAACGACCACTAAAGATATTTTGTAGCCAAATATCTAATCCCGTATTTGATGTTCTACCAACGCTAAATTCAATGCAAACCAACGCCAAGCCTATACTCCTTGCATTATCCAAGGTTCCAGGGAAAGAGCACTATAATGCAGTGACACCCACCAAAAGATTAAACCCCGTGTTACCACGTACAATTCAAATTCCACCCATCATAACTACTCCCAAGAAGCGGATACAATCCAGATCTTCAATACAAATAACACCGCACAAAGACGCAACTTATAAAAGTCCTGACAGAAAAATTCTCGCTCCCAAGCGAAAATCAACACCCAACTGGAAATGGAGCATTCGGAAAATACGGCGATCGTGTGGTCAGGAATATGTATCACAGAAAGGGAAGATTGTTCCTGAGAGGTCCATGCAACCCGTAGATTGTCCTCGGTGCAAATTTAAATGTACCATCAGTATTACTGAGGAGGAACGGGAAACCATCTTTAATACTTACTGGAAAATCGATGATTATGTGCGACAACGAGATTTTATATGCAGACATGTCATGAGAGAAACACCAAAGCGAAGCAAAGGACATCGGTCACATTCCTATAAATATTACATGCCTTTAGATACCATCAATCGACGAGTGTGTCGGACCTTCTTTCAAAAGACATTAAATGTAGGAAAGGATGCCATACATCACGCATTGACCGCCAAGTTGAGTGGTTCTTTCGTGGGGTCAGATGGGAGAGGAAACAGCCATCAGTAAATAAAACATCGCCTGAAGCTATCGCTTGCGTTAAGGGCCATATTAAGTCTTTTCCAACTATGGAATCACATTATACAAGGATTCAAAACGAGACTACTTGTCACACGATCTGAACATCCGTAAGATGTGGCAATTGTACACTATACAGTTTACGTATGTTTTCCTGAAGGGCCATTCTTAATGTTTTATTCTGTATAATTTGGAGTTTGTTGAGTGTGGATTTGGGAAGATCGGCTATTATTATGGCCCCATATTCCATAATTGGTCGTATAAATTGCTTATAAAGTTTAATCAGGGTTTCTGGATTGAGTCCCCATGAGGTGCCCTGAGCATCCTTAATAGCCCAATTCTTTGGGAGGCCCTGGTCGAAATGTTTTTAATATGGGGGTGAAATCAGCAGAAGTCAGAATACTATAATTTTGAACTTGTATTAAATATAATGGCGACGGAAAACGATTCTAACGAAAATATTACCTGATCAATTGGTATGATGGGTATTGGTGTCCAATACCCATCAGCTACATATATACACCAAGGAAGGATATATATGCCATCGGAGACACATTGATTGCAAGATGCCCGCGCTTCAAAGGGAGACACAGAAGCACCATTGTAAAAATTGGCGGTAAGTTGAACTTCATTCTTTTTTAAAGTTTTATAGTCGGTACATGCATTTATTAGTTAGGTTGATTATACCTCATTTTCACAGTATATATATGCCTGGATCTATTGTATTAAAATTACTCTAATTAAGTAGTAGATTGCATTCTGATAAAATTGGCATAAGAATTTTTCAACAAACTGATTGATTGTTTGATGTGTTGTGATTAATTAAAATTATGTTCTAAAATTTCAGATCAAATTAAAAAAACAATTTTCTGCCGGAAATGGAAAAATTGTTTTAAAGTGATGTGAAACGTAAATTGAACCTCACAATTGAGTTCCCTGCGTTATTCTGTGGAAAGACTGAATAAAATAACCCCCATACACGAAATGCCCTAACCAGATATCAGTTTGTACTAATTATACGGCCACGTAACTAACTATTTACTTTCCCTCAATCGGGACGAATAATTCCACTGTAAACGCGAAATAAATACACAAACGAGATGTCGTGTGCAGTCGCGGAAACACCCGAACACTTCCGACTTGGTCGGGATTGAGTCGGCTTTCGTTCTCAGAAAATAGCTTCCGTGGAGGGAGGCCGTTTGCTGGAATAGCGTAACATCAGCTTAATAAAACGAAAAACAAGCGGTATAGTCAATTCGAATGGGAGCGATATAAAAGGAATTATTGCCTGAAATCACCAACGGAAGAACATTGACCGAGTTATGAAAGAATTATAATCAAAGTGGTCATGATCGAGCAATGAACAACGGTAACAGTTGAAAATGTTACTATTTATAGAAATTTGTAATCGTTGCAGATCGTTGACCGATTTTATGATCGAACTACAGCAGGTACAGTCTCGTGCAGAAAGAGTTGTCTTACATGTGTATTTCAAACTGTTTAATTACCTGTGCAATGCTACATGTGTGCCATATTGCTATTCACTATTCTAGTACAGACCGTATTTGTTTGGGATAGTGATATAGATATCCATATGGAATTATGTTTTCTTCAATTTTTGAGTTTATATAGGCCCAAATAAATATACCATAAGATGGACTCAATCATTGACAGTTAAAATTGGATGGAAGTAAAGAAGTGTTGTGTATTTGCACTAAGTAAGCGCAATTGCTTTATGCTTAAGCGCAAATATTTGTATGCAAATAAATAATAAATGTAAAAACGACTCCCATGTGATTTGCTCTAAACTCAAATTAACTCAGGCCATAAAACATTACTCAAACATAGGTGAGGACTCCACCCAGATCCCATACTAAGATGGATGTTCAGACTGAGGAAACCAGTTGGAGATAGGTACATGTATTTGCTTAAGCATAATTCATTTCAATTACGCTTAAGTGTAAATGAAATCCACTTAAGCGTAAATGAGTTGCGCTTAACCGTAATTCATATACACCCCCATTGAACTCCACATACTCAAGCTGAAATGGATGCAACCTCATTACTAATGCCAGTAAGTTAACATACATCAGATTATACAAATATACATATAAGGTAAGACAGCCGATGAAATTATTGCTCTTAATATAATTCCAATGTATTATGATAACGCATAAGTCAATTATGCTTAAGCGTAAATGATTACATTAAGCGTAACTGATTTACGCTTAAATGCAATTAGTTAATATAAAATGTGAAAATGAATCATTTGCGCTTAAGCGCAAGTATATGTCTATCAATATATTTGCGCTTAAGCGCAAATACCTAACACTCCCTTTATACTTCCCTCTGATTGTGAATGATAGAGTCCATCTCATAGTATATTATCATGGACCCATAGTAGTAGCCCCATATAATACTGAAACATTGAAGAAAAAATATTTCCATATGCATACATGTATATCAGCATCTCTGTCCCTGGTGTCCCAAGAATTGGTGCCTCACTCCCAGAGCTCTAGTATATTTTATTAAAGGGACATCTCCTACACAGATATATACCATTTCCATGGCCATAAATATGGAATTCGGGGTTACTGGGGACTCGCTTCCCTCATATGGTGTACTTATTGACTTGAAATTGGGGAAAACCCCAATTTTCATATTATCAGCATCCCTGTCCCCAATAATTTGTGTCTCCATCCCAGAGATCTAGTATATTTTATAAAAGAGATATATCCTGCACATATCTCTACCATTTCCATTGTCATAAAAGAGATATTGGGGTTACTGGGGGGGGGGTGCTTCCCTCATATGGTGGGTCTGTGCCATTTAAAATTAATTCAGGGGGGTGATATCAATGCATATTAATTTTTATTTGCGCAAATGATTTACACTGAAGCGCAAATGATAGATGTTATTTTGCGAAATATTTGCGCTTGATCGTAAATGAATAATAAATGTGAAATGGGTATCCCATACATGAAATGCCGTATCTATAGCGCGTATATCCTACAGGTCTGGGTGAACCACCGATCAATCAATAACAGCCCGATCGGGCTAAAGTAGACCGATCAGGCTAAAATAGACCGATCGTTCTTTCACAGCCAGCTTGAATCTTGGATAAAGGGAGTAGGCCTACTCTAAATTGTTCTTTCAAGTGAAATAGGCCTCCCATACATGAAACGCCTTATCTATATACTATAGCGCGCATACCCTACAGGTCTGGGTGAACCACCGATCAATCAATAATAGCCCGATCGGGCTAAAATAGACAGATCGGGCTAAAATAGACCGATCGGTCTTTCACAGCCAGCCTGAATCTTGGATAAAGGGAGTAGGCCTACTATAAATTGTTCTTTCAAGTGAAATAGGCCTCCCATACATGAAACGCCTTATCTATATACTATAGCGCGCATACCCTACAGGTCTGTGTGAACCACCGATCAATCAATAATAGCCCGATCGGGCTAAAATAGACAGATCGGTCTTTCACAGCCAGCCTGAATCTTGGATAAAGGGAGTAGGCCTACTATAAATTGTTCTTTCAAGTGAAATAGGCCTCCCATACATAAAACGCCTTATCTATATCCTATAGTGCGCATATCCTACAGGTCTGGGTGAACCACCGATCAATCAATTTAGCCCGATCGGGCTAAAATATACCGATCGGGCTAAAATAATCCCATCGGTCTTTCACAGCCAGCATGAATCTTGGATAAAGGGAGTAGGCCTACTCTAAATTGTTCTTTCAAGTTACAACCATTTTTTTGTAAACAAATTATTCTTATTCATTTTGAAACTAATGAAAGACAATTTTGAAACTAATGAAAGACAATGTATAATTTTTTGTTGGTATATTCATCATAAATTTGAACAAATCTTCAAGCAAACAAAATTTCAATATTCAAGAAATCTCTTACAACAGTGTCAGGAAGCCAATCGATCTAGCTCAGCACGATTGGTCTATTGTGATGTCAAATATTATTGAAATATTGCTTATAATTTACATTTACAGAAGTCAATAATTCGCATGCAGATAACTTCACCTTGTATTCGGCCAAATATGTTGACGTTAGATTAGAAGGCAGAATTCCCAGATTTGTTTATTATTGGTGAACCTGGATAATTTCGGAGGTGTGCCAATCGTCTTTTGCACACTGTGAATACGTACTCATACTCTCCTAAATTTGCAAAAATTCCATATATATATAAATATATATACAGAGTGTGAAAACTTTGTTAGTTGCCAAATAATTGTCGACATTTTACTTAGAAAACTTGAATGCAAAAACTATGATAGGTCCCTATTATTATTTTTTTTTCTTCTCTTTTTGTTCAATCTACTTTCGTTATCGACATGCCGGCCTTTGTTTTGGCTGTTCTCCCAGTCGTGCGTGCCAGCCGATCGTCGTTATTCGGGTGGTTCCGATTTCCTCCGAATATAATTCCATGAGACTCCGCGCGCTGATTCGCTCCGAAAATGTGTTAGTGTCTGAGAAGATTTCTTACTCTGATCGCAGTTTTCAACAATTTAATACAGGGCGAGTACCGCACTAATAATATGCCACATTGGGGTTTTCTTTCTAGTTTTTTATGACCTTTCTTGTGGTATATCGGGCACAGTTCTGTCTGACATCAAATATATGCCAACCGGGAGTGAAGCTAATGACTTTAATCTACTGTATTTGCATTAGATATAGGGGTCGGTATTTAGTTTGAGAATATGGTAGATGTTATTATTATCACAATTTGTTTTCCTTCATGGAAACATCAACCGTTTCCAAATAATATTCGGCCACATATCTCAGCAGTCTGTCTACTTTCGAATTGAGTAATAAAATTCACAGTAATTTTGTCCTTAAACAGTTATTTTTTCGACTAAACTTGAATTATATTTGGATCAATGTATTGACATTCAAAAGTCTGATTCTGAAGACAGTGATCAAAATGAAGGCGAATTCAGTTCCCCTTCACAAGAGGAACAAAAGAGGTCTAGATGTGGACGTACAATTCGCAGACCTGTCATTTACTCTCCATAAGTGGGTCATGTATTGTTGATTGAATTAGTCATGCAGTATTTTCTGTTGTATATTATTATGGAATTCGCATAATTAAGAATTCTAATTGGGGGGATTGTTTTTATTAAACCGATATTTTTGATGTAACTATTTTTATAGTGAAGTCGTTTGATGTTTGTAGGAATTAAGGTTATAGTTCCGTTTAGTTGGATGTCTATATGTTTGGGTCTTATTATTGGCCTACATCAGCCTTTTTACAATGAGAGCGGCTATTTTTAATAACCCCGTAGTTGTTTGGCGGAATGATGTGAGGCAAGGTCTTGAAATAAATTTTCTGTGGGTTTTATAAAGTCTCAGGATGGTTATTCTTTTAAAAACCTTTCTCCTTTCTGCAAGGGTGAGTTGAGGGTCATGTACTACTGCGAGCAGTGGTTTGTGAACCACTCTGTAGGTATGTATTCATGACAAAACAAGTTATTGACTGTGGTAAACCCTTTAATTGGTCGATATCACCAGAGGTATGGTGGTTATTAAATCATTTTCTGTACTTAGCTTAATCAATATAATCCAACTAATCGTGAAGATACAGCTTATTTTCTTAATGAAGTACCTTGTACATATTATTGTTAATGAGGGGACACACAACCATAAATATACATGTATACATTATACACCACTACACGCACACACAAGTCACATTGGTGTCAGCCACTAAGGTGGAAAATTTATGAAACTGTTGCTAACGATTACCATCTTTATATCCACAGTGGACATATTGCAATTGACAGTGGAACAGGACGAGCTTGATATCATGGACTGGGATCTGACAGGGAATGAGTTTCCGGATGGGGGGACAAGCTGTCCAGTAGCGGGCTGCGGTGACCATCACTTCAGAACGTTACCAGCGCTGACACAACACTGGAAGCGATTTCATTTCCAGAGAACAGTGTTGTGGGGATGTCCGGTGGCCGGGTGTCGGGCATCCGACGTTAAGAAGACCGAAATCCGCCGCCACCTTGAAAGGATTCACAAAATGAATCCGTCTGTGGCGGCGGATGTAGCGAAAGGGACCACACGAAGGGTGGTTGAAAACAACAAGTATCGGAACCCGGGTGATGTGAAATGCTACCGACCAAAGATCAGGACAGCCGAAAGGGACACTGCACAGGCCGCGAGGGCGAGTATGCCGACCGTGGTGGTGCAGCAAGCATGATGCGAGAGATTGTCGGATCAGTTTTTCCCCGGGTGGATCTATCAGAAGGCGACAGGCAAGCTTGTGGAATGTGAAGTTGGAGAGGAAGAAGAAAGATTGAGTTATTAGGGGATTTTCATGTTATCTACAGGGGGACTTTAGCGTTCGAGAAGGGAGGAGTGTGGCGGGCGCAGCTGTTTCTGAACTGGTTTGTGTACCTAGTGACTTACCTGCGTGGTTTATTCCTGATCGGACATCTAAAATATGTTTCAGCAAATTAATGTATAAAATTGCAATTGTGTATTCGATCCATGACAATTATTATTTCGTATTTTCGATGTATTTTGCGGAGCTCAGACAGTCCGACATTTTGGTGTGTTCGCCTTCAAATTTCGCATCGGCTTCTCTGATTGGTTCAAAAAGTCAAGGCTTACCCAATCAGATCGTTTCGTTTATACTTGGTTATTTTTCATGGTTTGCCATTGGATTTAATCGATAAACAATTGATTTAGATCCAATCGCAACCCATGTTTTGGTTTTCACTTGAGAGGTTAAAAGCCCTGTGCTTTCTTCTCTCAGTGTGCTTCCTTTCCAAACTCCACAACAGTAGGTTGCATCATTAAGACTTCACCCAGTCGCTTGCAGTGCTAGAAATCATGGAACATGTTTCAATATTCAGTAAAGACCTAACCAGGTCGTTCTGTTGTTGACTCATGCCCATTTGCATATGGATAGGGCAGATTTCGTTTGAATTAAATTACACATTTTCATGAATACATAATATTTCATTCATAGTTGGTAGAATTTCAAAATGAGCGGGAAGTGACGTATTTGTCTATTTATAGAACTCGTGTGATGGAGTTCCGGTTGTAGTATTTATAGATTGTGACGTCATTTGGTATCTATTTTGAGATTCGAGACCTAGATGGAATATTTATAGAATGTGACGTCATTTAGTAGCTATTTATAGACTTGAGACCTAAGTTGGTGTATTAATAGATTGTGATGTGTTTTGGCGTCTATTTTGAGACATAGTGTGCATAATTGTAGGTTGTGACATCATTTGCTATCTATTTTTGATACATTTAACACATTTTGACACTTATTTAATTGTTTATAGTTGGCTTTGAGCAGTAATTACACACATTGAGTTTGAATTCAGTTTCCAAGCTGTATAAAACCTAGTCTGATAGGTCTTTTGCTTTGTGAGAATAAATACAGTAATTTTCTCTGAATAGTAATGAAGGAATTTATCCTGTGATCTTATATCTTATAAGATTTCTTTCATTTTTGGAATATTTTTGGTTGAAAATCCTACGAGTATTTTGCAGAAATCTTTAATAAGATTTCTTTCATTATGAAATATTTCTAGTTTGTAATTTATATAGAAATATTTAGTGAGATTAGATTAATTTGGAAATATAACTTTTATAGAATATTTAAAGTGAAGTAGTATATTGTGTGTTAGAGTTTACATAACTGAAGTTTATAGTGATCATGGCCAATTGAGTTGAATATACACATACATATATTGTTAATAAGAATAAATCGCGTGTCCCCTATATTGTGGTTTGTCTTATTTAAGAAAATCCCTGATTCGAACATATACTGCGTCACTGGCCAGTGTGGGACTGTGCCGGTTACAATACATTTATGGACGGATAAATCATAAAGAAATGAGGACTGGTTTATAGGATCATTTCAGCATATGCGAGAGCTCAACTCAAGATTGCTGTCAATAAACCCACCAAATGCTATTAGCCGTCTTCCAAGAAAGTTTGAGGACCTCTCTAATTGGAAAGCCTCAGAGTTCAGGTCTTTCATGTTGTTTTACTCAATACCTGTCCTCCTGGGAATTCTTCCGACAGAGTATTTCAACCACTTTGTTCTTCTGTCACATGCTATTTCAATTTTGTTGCAGAGTTGCATTACTCCTGATGATTTGATCTTGGCAAAGAGCAAAATATTAGAGTTTTGTTGCCGATTCGACTATCTATATGAATCTAGATTTGAAACATCTAACCTTCATGCCCTACTACACTTAGGG
This sequence comes from Siphonodentalium dalli, assembly GCA_032622095.1. Classification (NCBI taxonomy): domain Eukaryota; kingdom Metazoa; phylum Mollusca; class Scaphopoda; order Gadilida; family Siphonodentaliidae; genus Siphonodentalium; species Siphonodentalium dalli. The sequence continues at coordinate 208,772,539 of CP136065.1, forward strand.
GACAAAGTTTCAGACTTGGGGCCACTGTGGGCTCACTCATGTTTTTTCTATGAAGACCTAAATGGCGATTTGAGAACTCTGTTTCATGGCACTCAATATGCTCAAATGCAGATTGCATTTGCAGTCAGTGTTTATAATACAATTCCAAAATTAGCCAAATCACTTATTTCTGGATGCCAAGATTATGCCTTCTACAATGAAATGACATCACATCACAAAATTAAGAAACCAATGGAAGAGATATCACTTGGAGTTTATGCAATACACAAGATGAAAGAGCCGCCATCTTACCTGTCTGAGCTTATTCAACAAAAACTGAAACCAAAGAAAAAGATAATTTTTCACGAATTTCAAAGATTAATAAAGAATGGAACTGTTTTTCAATCAGCTGTATATTGTGCTGACACTAGCAGAACAAGTTGTGCTGTAAGATTCACAGATGGAAAGAATTTGAAATTTGGCACTATTTTAAAGGTACTCAATCCGATCAGAGGGTCCTATATTACTATTTCTTTGAGCTTTGATTGGTAGGTTCCTCGACTCAAATCAATTATTTTTTACCCCCAGAGTGATCAGATATCGATATTTGAAGTTTTGTTATTTCTATTCTTTCTGTCCCAGAACACGGTCAAAATTGCGTTATTATTACCACTTGATTTTAGAGTTATCCATCCTTGTCTGTTTGAATAGTGTTTCTGGTGTACACATCGAGCAAATTACGAAGTTAGGGGCAATTATTAGTACTCATCTCCAGAAAATAACAAATTTCAAAAATCAATATCGACTCGAATCAAATATTTTTTACCCCCAAAGCCAAAGAAATAGTAATATAGGACCGTCTGATCGGATTGAGTTCCTTTAATGTATTTAAGATGTTGTTTCGATTCGTTTTCAAGGAGCAATGAACTACAATATTTTGCTGTTGTGAGAGAGCTTGTGCCAGTTTCACCAATATAGGAAACCCTCAAGAATTGTAATGTGACAAGCGTTTGGAAAAATTATGGAGAAACTTCTGTTATTGGGGTTGATGCAATCAATGACCTTTGTGTTTAAATCAGTTACCCAGGACATGAAACCGCTTTCATCAGTGTATTACCTATCCAATATGAAAGAGACTGATTGAGCGCAAGCATTTTAGTATGTTATACATGACCAGTGTTTCTGCTATGAACAAAATACCAGGAAAGTTTTTGTTTCATGGGATATGCACATCTTCACACAGAAAAACAAGTACCTGTCATAAAACTTGGCTAATGCCATCAAAGTCCTATGTTAGTGAACAAATTGGGAGACAAACCATGCAAAATCACTGTGGGAAATGGGCACCTACTCCAATCATATTGATGCAACATATAAATATTTGCACCAGATGGTAAATAAATGCAACCTTGTCTTTCATATTCTCATATACCATGTTATTGAAAGTATCATGAAGACGAATATTACTTTGAAAAATATTTTTGGAGTGGATAATTTGAAACTGAGATAAAAAGTGACTGAGATATAGGCTCAAAATAAGAAACTCAGATAAATTGGGAAAGGTAACATGTCTGATGGAAAGCCAATATATGAAGTTCCTTTGAATTTGTTCAATCCCACAACTTCATTGGAAGATGAATGTATGATTCCGGGAGAGTCGACCAGGGAAATTGGTTGCTGGAAGGACACTGTGCTTAACTACATGTATAATAGCCCTACTAACGGAAATCCTGTACACGGTGTATCTATAAATTGTTCATATTATCATATATGTGTATTCAGGAGTAAACATTTGAGACGTACAAAGATTTTCAATGAGAATATTGTTCATTTTTAAATATGTAGGTTATTAGAACCATGTCTGGTGCTTGTAATAGCCTGCAAATCATTAGAACAATTTTGAATGAATTACAGATATCGTGAAGAACAAATATTAATTCAAGTTATTGTATGTTGTAACATGTTGTGATGCAGCATGTTGTGATGTAGCAGGTTGTGATAGGAAATTTCAGACTAAAATTTGTTGGGAATAATCAGAAAATTTGCAAAGAAAGCTATTCAACAGAGGAGTATTTCATAAATTAAAAAAAAACTGTTAATATAATAATCCCACACCCCTTTAACGTCATGATCACACCTCAACATATAATCATTGGAAATTATTTATTTCACAGATAAAATATCTCTTCAGTTTCTGGGTGAAATCAAATAAATACAATTACATTCCTATTTACTAAATGAAAATGTTATAATTATATAGCATTGTCTTATGAGCATGGATGCCAGTGTATGTTTTAGACTTGAAGATGAGGTTTCACTTTGTCTTATAACTATATGAATAATAAACTGTTGCATGTTTCATAATAAATATATTGTTTACCATATCTCCATTCACGACGTGCCATAATAAGTGTTCACTTGTTCATTCCAATATGGAAAAATTCCTTCTCATCCAGTCATTCACTACATATTTCTATTATTCAACAAGATGTCTCACAAGTCCCAGCAGTGTAGTTGCAGTGTAGCCTTTCTGTGCGTACATTTAGGCCAAACTTTTTTATTTTTCTGCTTTACGGATTTTTTTAACCTTGTTTTGGTAGGGTCGGTCTGAAAAAAAATAAAAATAAAAATGCTTGAATCGTTTTTTTTTTTTTTGGACATTCGCTAAGGTGGTAACTGTGTCTTTATAATTCTCTGTCAGTCATTTATAGAGAACACTTTTTGGATGTATATCACAAAATTCAAATCCAATACTATTATTTGAAACATAGCTCAGATTATTGAATAATATTGAAAAAATCCAGAAATAAAGGGTTTGTTTTTGTTAACATTTTAATTATTGAATAAATGGACTCCCCCATTCAGTTATAATGTATTCATTGAAAAAGTCCATTATTCATCTGGATGGATGTCATGGAAAAATAGGTAGCCGACAGATAATATATTTGCAGAAGGATTCCTATTAGTTAGTGGGAAATGTTCAGATAATAAGTATAGAACTTCAACTTGTTGAACTTATTATTTGAACATTTCCTAAGGAATCTACTTGTCTGGTCAATGAGTATTTAGTATAGAGAGGGTTAATACACACATGGGAATGATGAGATTAGTGGTAGTGATAAAAAGTGAATGTGTGACTTGAGCAAACCCACATACTCATTAGTTTGTCATTCCTATATAAGAAACCTTGTGGACTGTTATTGGTCTTCAGTCATAAAGATCACCATAAATTCCCAGGAATTCAAAATGTATTCTAAAGGCCATTTAAAGTTTTAAAGAGATGTCAAGATTTATAGAAAGCATACAGGTATCTTGGTGGCCCACACATAAACTCAAGCTGACTTCTCAGTTTTCATTTTGGATGTAGTTAAAAGTAATTAAAGCCAGAGATATCTATAGTTGGTGTGTCCTATGCATCTTTAATCAGTGAAATGTGGTTAGATAATTTGTTACTGATAAGCAGAAAGAGATGTCAGCTGTGAAATTAAAAATAAAAATTATATTAGATTTTTATTTCCTTGTCCAGCCACGGAAAACAGGGTTGGCGGATCCGTAAAGCAGTAAAATAAAAAAGTTTGGCCTTAAACAAGTCCCAGCAGTGTAGCCTTTTCGTGCTCTCATTCGAACAAGTCCCTGCAGTGTGGCTGCAGTGTAGTTTTGTTCATGGTCTCTTTCAATCAAGTCCATGCAGTGTGGCTGCAGTGTACACTGCAACTACAACTGCAACTACACTGTGGGTTTGTAATGTGGTTACAGTGTACACTGCAAACACACTCCAGTTGAAGTGTGGCTGCAGTGTACACTGTAACTACACTACAACCATACTTCAGAGTGGAGTGTACACTGCAGAATTGTATGGGATACAATATAAAATAACTGTTCAATAATTTCTGTACTGATATATGTGTGTATTGAAAAATTATATTTCCTATCCTATCAGGAATGGAGATTATTCCTTATAGTTGCATATCATTAAATATTTCAGCATAAATGTATTTTCAGTTTAAAATCTCATTACATAACTGGAAATTGTGCGGCAATTCCTACACTCAATGTATACTTCCGATTCAAGTGATTACTAATTTGAACACACTAGCTTTTAAAAAATTAATGGCAAAACAATAAGGAAAATTAAGCGGATGCATAGTTAGTGATCTGTAAGCTTCAAATAGTATTACAGTCAATTGACTGTTATAATTGACTGTTATAATTGACTGTTTAATTGACTGTTTAATTGACTGTTATAATTGACTGTTATAATTGCTTACAGTTATGCTTGCGACATGAAAGTTGTTAGCATATTGAGGAAACGTGGACTTGGAAACAGTGCAACACAGCTCCAGAAAAGATTAACCCCTTTACCCAACAAACCGGCCAAATAAAGCTTCAACAACCTAAAATATCTTCGGTCTGTCTCAATAAAACCATACAAATATGGATATCATTGGAACCGGCTCCTTGACCACATTGTGATAGTTACAGTTATGCCCTGTGCCAATGCATTCTCTTATATATGCGAGTCGACCATAGGTCGCCTCGCATATATAAGAGATTGCATTGGTCTAAAAAAAATATTTTTTTAACACTTTTTACCATTTTTTCTTACATTCTTTAACAATTTTATAATTTTTAATGTGTTAAGCCAATGCATTCTCTTATATATGCGAGGCGACCTATGGTCGACTCGCATATATAAGAGAATGCATTGGCACAGGGCCGTTCTGTTGGGTAAAGGGTTAACAGAACTCCATGGTGAACATTACTTTCGAAAATGTGCACAATACCTTTCCGATTGTTATTTCTTTGTTGATAAGAAATGGGCTGGTGTGATCGAACCACCTAGCTTCCTTATCCCTCCAGCTATAAATCCAGTACCAGGTTTTCAATGGTTGACTCAGGTCTACTGTCGAGATGTTATGTCAAGAACAGATGAGATCAAAGCTTCAATAACTTCCACATTTGCCAGCATACTGAAGATCAACTCAACCAAGAGAGTGAGTACACCCTAAGTTTAAAGATAAAATTGTTGTGGAGACAGAACAAGTATATCCAGCAATTTGAGCTATTGTCATGCGTCAGTTCGTCAACAATTTCATTTAGCATACTCTACAGGTAACATCTCTCATCAGATCATCACCAAACCTCATGGATCTATATATTCTACTTAAAAAGATAAATTTTCAATCCAAATATATACACAACAAATCTGACCTTTAATGTTCTAAATATAGCCATATTTTATCTCCCAGTTCTTAGAATATAATTTAAAAAAATGTTATTTCCTAATGAGTATTTGCCAATTAATTGTTTGATATGAATGGTCGAGGGCAGATTATCCGATACGTGTGCGTTATTTACATAGACTGACATAAGTAAACAACAAACCCTGAAAACACATTCAAAAGTCGCTTTCAGTCTAACGCAATTGACAAAACAGGCGGGGGGGGGGGGGGGGGGGGGGGGGGGGGGGGGGGGGGAGGGGGGGGGGGGGGGGTGTCCACCTTGGGAAATTCCAACTGCACACCCCCTTTAAAACAGAATCAGACCAAACAAGTTTTGCATAATTCGATTTGCACACCCCCACCCTTGCACCTCAGTGATCAGGCCTAATATCCTTTATAATTCCGGTATGAGGGCGCTGCGATAAAGACTTAAATTTTGAATACGAGATTAGCGCTTTATCTTCGAAATGTTCAAACTGGAAAAGACTCCATAGCTATAACTAACACAAAGATGCAAAACAGGTTGACGAAAAGTTGGTATTTCTGAAGTTTATTTCACCGTCAACGAAGACTGCACGAAAATAGGCAACATAAAAAATGTCCGGCATTGAAACGAGGGCGAATTCGAAACAGGATAAAGAGAAGTTGGAGAAGGCATATGAATGCAAAAGTTTCGAGGACATTAGTAAGTGTTTCTTTCATCCAGTTGCATTCAACCATTACAACCAGAATTGATGATGTTGAGAAAAATGTGAAGGACTTGGTCACGAAAGTTGAAAAAATTGAAAAACAATCTAATGACACTTGTGTTTCTTTGAAGACTATTGAAGAAAAATCTATGCCACAAATTGTAGATGATATGAAGAGTCAAAGTGATAAATTTGATGAATTGGCAACTGGTGTCAACATCGTGCAAGAAGAATTATCAGACAAAATTAACACTTGTTCATTTTCACAAAAACACTTGGAAGATGCCTTTGCTTTTCAGTTCATTTCTCATTCATGGCAGAGTTCACGGGTCACGACATGGAAGTCCACAAAACATTTTACCGTCTTCAACAGAAAACAATTCAGGTTGTCAGGATGGGAAGACTACTACATGCTTTCAATAAGGGCACTGTAGGAAGGTTCAGCGGGAAATCCCTGTTTCGAAGGTAATTTCATCTATACTTAAAATTGACTTTGAACCTTACAGCATTATGAGCCTGCGATGAACTTTTGGCATCATAATTTTCAAAAGTGGCATACATTTTATGACACCAACATGCACAGTGACAGTGTATAAACCGTACAAACATTAAATCAGAAGTTGCTTTCGAAAAGACGAAAAATTATATTTTTAGAACGTAAATGTGACAGAAATATCACAACACCACAAAATCCAGGTTTCAGATGGACACACACGGTTGCACCACAGCTATAAACACAAGTATAAATTGTACATACACATTTTCTTATCGTAAGCGGGTTCCATTTGAGCGAAGGACTCTGTTTAATAGATAAACACGGCCTTTGATCACTTTATAAAATAATTTTCTCGCAAAAATTCGCTCTTCAAATGTCATTTTAACACATATCCAGCATCTGTCGTAAATCCCACTAAATTGCAACGGAAAGGCCGTTAATATGTGTGTAACATATATGGATTTGCCCTTGGCTCGAATGTATTCACAATTTGAAAGTAGAGAGTATTTATTTGGACACCCCACTAGTTTTATTGCTATGCAGCTCATTTCTCGAAAGAAAAAAAATTGAGAATTTTTTTTTCTGACCCCCTTGATCTGCAGCATTTGTGATCCACAACTTTGGAAAGCCCCTTTTCAAGACCACTTGATAGTTTTCACTCAAATTCAGTATGCATGTGCCTTAAGATATCACAATTCAGTATGCATGTGCCTTAAGATATCACAATTCGATCAAATGGGCTTCATTGGCTGGTAATTAGGGTTCAAATGTCATTTCTGAAAATCTTCTCAGGGCCCACTTGGTCAATTTTGTTCAAATTGGGTGTGCAGGTGCCTTGGGGGGATTAGAAATCAGTTCAGTTAAAATGGGTTTTATATATATAGATTAGTGGCCAGCGATGGCGTTTCAAATACTATAGGTGACACACCGGTTTGAGATGCTTCTTTTCAAAGGTCTTATCTATATTTTATATTTAATTGTATATTTATATATTTTTTTAAACTCAGTTCTTAACAAGAATATGATTCGAGGGGGGGTTGTCTGGGAGTGTTATTGTCCATGTGGGTTTTTTTCCATGGTAGGTTTTCTGTTTTTTTAAACAGCTTGGTTGGTAGATTATGGGCTGATGATGAGGGTTCAAATCCCATGTTGATCCGAGACTTTGAAATCTTTTTCTCAAGAACCACTCTGTCAATTTTGCTCATACTTGGTGTGTATATACCTTTGGTGATAGGGCATCCATGTTGTTGAAATAGGCTTGATTGGTTGATTACAGGCTGGTGATGGGGGTTCAAATCCTGTTAGTGTCCCAAATATTAAAAAAGTTTAATGACAAGAACCACCAGGCCGATTTTGCTAAAATTTCATGTGCAGTGTGCTTTCAGTGTTAGGTAATCAATTTTGTTGAAATAGGCTTGATTGTAGGCCTGTAACGATACGCTTGGTCACGATACGATACGTATCGCAATACGGGGCCAACGATACGTATCGCGATACGCAAAATTTGATCCCAAGAGTAAATAGCTATTCAAGTTCAACACTCCAAATTTGCACAACTCTCAGGTGTTATCGTACAATGATGAACTATACTAAATTTAGTGAACAGTATATCATTTCACAGTTGGCAGTCAGTTGCTGGAGTTTCTGACTGAAAATGAGCTTCTCTGACAATATACTCAGATATAACTATTGACAAGTAGTGTAAGCACCCAGCGACAGTTCGCCATGCACATTAAACTATATGCCTAATAATGGCACATGACGAAATGTCGCTGGGCAGCTGGGCTCTTATACACTACTTTGTATTATGCTCATAGTTATATCTGAGTATATTGTCAGAAAAGCTAATTTTCAATCCGAAACTCATGCAACAGTGATTCAAGTCTTATTTTTTAAATTCATTTCATATTTTAATCAACAGTAATTCAACACAACAATGTGACATTAGTCACAACTCACAACATGTAACAGATAACACTGTCACTGTCAGAACCGAAACGAAGTGGCGAGCATGATGGAGCATCAAACATTTACTGAGTGTTTGTAAGTAAGTTCACCCGAAGTTGATGTTCTTATTCATGAGGCATTGAAGTTATGCTAGGTTTTTACATGTTGGTCGTAACACCAGTTTTGTAAGAGGTTGCCGTCGAACATAATTTGCAGATCGTTTTAGTTCTGTCTGCCTTAATGCGTCCATCCTCTTCAAGTTCAACGGTGTACATCCCAAAACCGAAATATTGCCAGACTTTCGACCTGTAGGCCGCTGGCGGATTGACAAGTTTTAAGCTTTGAGCAGACATCTTTCCACGGCCCACGTGATGTTGTTTTGCCGCAGACGATATATCCAATATACTAGTATTTGATTGGTTGAAATCACAGCAGTTCATCAAATTAAACCAATCAGAGCATGGCTTACAGTCTGAGGCTAGGTTACGGAGGTCAGTCATTTCACTTCCGCCAACGTTTGTGTCAAAGGTCAAAGTGCGAGCTCACGGAAACAACGAAATTTACAGATTCACTTCCGATAACACTTTGTAAGCATTCACAGCTTACGGAAACGAACGAGGGGACCTGATTGAGTTCGTATGGCAACTGCACAATAGCGGAACTGTATCGTAGTGTATCGAAATTACAGTCAAATGAATCGCGTATAGAATCGTGAATGACGAATCGCGATGCATCGAAATCGCGATGAATCGTTACTGGCCTACTTGATTGGTTAATTACTAGTAGGGGCTGGCAATTGGAGTTCAAATCAGGCTCAAATTAGCTTATCATGCAATGAAATAAATATGAAGCTTAAGGCATTATACCATGTCAGGTGAGCGTCCCAGCCGCCCTGGCGGCTCAGTGTCAATCAATATGAAATATTACAATTTGTAATATTTTTCCATTCCAGTCCACCGCACTCAGAATAAGGATGCTCGGAAATTATTCCATATATGGACGACCCGGAACAGCTAGAAAATGTTCATGTGATGACAACTAATGGGAAGCGATGGGATAAGCGCCATGCATGTAAATACTGTGGGAAATTATTTCCAAAGATACCTCGCCATATGGAGGAGAAACATCGTAATGAAACAGATGTTGCACGGGCATTAGCCTATCACAAAAATTCAAAGGAACGAAAGCTGGTGTGGGACATCATAAGGAAAGACAGCAATTGGAATCACAATTTCGAAGTCTATAAACACTCGAAAGGAACTATTATTCCCAAGTATCGTTCAAAAAAGGAGAAAAAAAGTGATGACTATGTACCATGTCCAACCTGTAAAGCTCTGTACAATCATCGCTTGCTCCATTAACATGTGAAGTCTTGTTACCAGAGAGAAGTCACAGGAAACTTCAATCAGAATTCAGCTGTTCGGTCTGGTCGAATGTTATTGCCCATTCCATCAAATATTACCGAAATATTCTACACTGAAATTTTATTAGGTATGGATCGTGACAGTGTATACTCCATTATTTCCTCTGACAGCCTTATCATCAAATATGGGAAGCGTTCGTGGGAGAATCGAGATAAGCAACATCACACTCGAAATGATATAAGTAACAAAATGAGAAACCTGGGACGTCTCCTACAAAAAGCAAGGGAGATAGATGGGAGCTGTATTTTCTCCACTGAAGATTGTCTGCAACCAAAGAATTTCTATTCATTAATTAATTATGTGTTAAAGTTGGTGCAGGGTTTTGCCCAGCTAACAACACATACAGAGCATCATCACTGGCTCTCAAAATTGGTTACTCACTCATGAGATGTGCACAAATTCTGAGATCAGATGGAATAATAGAACAAAATTCTTTGAAGAAACAAGCTGCATCAGATTTTCTCGACCTATATACATCAAACTGGCAACAATTAGTATCAGGCAGAGCATTGCAGACACTCGCAGACAAGAAAATGGAAAATCCAAAGGTTCTGCCACTGTGCCAAGATGTTTATGATCTTTTCTGTCATTTGAGAAATAATATTGAAGCTATGACAAAGACTATACCCGGGTAAACGGGAGTATCAGATTTCTATAAAGAACTTTGTAAGTATGTCAGCTAACTCTATTTAATAGAAAGAGAGGTGGAGAAGTTCAAAGGATGAAATGTGAAACATACAAAAAGGCATTGAACTTTGAACAAAATCAAGTTCTTGATGATGAATTAAAAGCATCATTGACACCAACAGAGGTAAAACTATGTCAGAGAATCAAAAGAATTGAAATAAAAGGGAAATTTGAGAAGAAAGTGGCTGTTCTCCTCACGGAAAAGATGGAACAAAGCATTGCTCTTCTCCTTAGAGTTAGAGAACTCGCAGGAATAACTGGTGAATACTTGTTCAATAGACTTCCCCCCTCAATTGCACCCTACAGGGCATGTGATGTTATAAGTGAAATCTGTAAGTGAATTACCTTGCGGAATCCAAAAGCTTTAGGGTTCACAAATCTATGGAAGCATATCGCAACCATGACTCAAATTCATGAGTATGGGGACAAGGGTCAAGACCAGTTGGAAAACTTTATGGGCCACAATATAAGGGTCCACCGAGAGATATACAGAAAACCTTTAGACATAATCCAGAAAGCCAAAATTTCTAAGTTATTATTCAGAGTTAATGAAGGAGCAAATTCATTGTCCCTGGAGCAAGATGATATTGAGCTTGATGATAACGAGGACATTATAGTTGCAAAAGGTATAGATGCAGATGATGACATTGATGACGAGTGTTAGGACTGTGACAGGCCGACATAAAAAAAACTTGCCAGAGAGAAATCGAAGAATTCAAATAAAATTCCTCCTTACATTGCTGGAATTGATTTTCAGACATGGAATATGACAGATCTGACCCGCCTCCCGCATCAGAAAAAAAAAACTAGAAAATGCCCTTCTAGGCTCTCATTCAAGAAGTGGACTGATACCGAAATTAACTTCATAAACAAACATTTTAAGGTTTCATCCAACTGATGAAAGTACCTGGTAAAGGGGATATTGAGCCACTTCTGAGATTGAACCCTTCCATACAGTGACTGTTATATGTCTATTTCTAAGTTTATTTCATGTTATCATTTCAGTTATACTTGGTGGGTTTTGAATCAAGTTTGATTATAAACCTAGGATTAGGCTTATTCATGAAAAACATCAAGGACTGTGTGTACAATCTCATTTAAAAAAAAAGAAGAAATATATTCATAAATAGCATGGTCACATGGAACGGGTGAGTATATGTCAATAGATACAGCTGCTGAAACCAAAGACGTTTCCAAAATAGCAACAGCCGCGCGATTAGAGCGCATTTTACTCCAAGTGCACAAAATCGTCGTACCATCGACCAACTCTGACACGTCAACCAGAGAGGCAGATCCTGTATCGACATCAATTCTTCAAAATCTGCACCAAATTGTCCTCAGAACTGGCGACTGTTTGCAGCCATTGAAATAGGTCAAAATAGAGTGTATTACAACAGCCATTCATCACAATACAAAGACCTAATCAACGACGTGCATGTGCTTACAGACCCGTAATGTGAATTGTTCCGAATATCGTGCACACAAGATGTCTGGTCAGAACTTCTCCATTTCTATGCAACTAGTGCTGCACTAAAAGTGCCGATCAATTCCTACTGCCCGCCAATGATAAATGCAGCACTATCGAACAGCCTTTCCAAAAAAGTGTGTGGTCGCGGCTTAAGAAGGGCAGCATCACCAGTGATGGACATCATGCGGAGCAGAACCATGTTCAACCCAAATGACATTGCTTATGTGCCCAACCATTTCGTTCTGCTACAAGAAACAAGACAGTCAAAGACTGTGGGGTCGCTCACCAGACTGCAAAGACTGATGAGACTGGGACTCTGGAGACCACAATAGTCAGAACTTTTCATAAGCACTTTGAAAAAAGTAGATCTAAACACGATATGTGGCTAGAGAGGCTTCAGTAGTGTACAGTGGGTAATTTCAAGGTGAATATCCACCATGAAATTGCCCACTGTTCACTACTGATCACCCCCCTCCTCCAGCTCAACAAGTCCCCTCCCGACCGGGCTCCAGACTCCCAAGTCTTGGGTTGGAATTTCACAACCGACATCTCAAACTTTCTCAATTTTTGGAAATTTCCAATCTCACAAGCACCTTTTTATAAAACCATTTAGACATGTTTGAAGCCCATTTATCCATGGACCCAAAACACCATACATGTATGTCAGATTAATCAGTTAGGTAGTTCCAAGGACGATGTTTTAATGAATTTGGTATTTCAATGATTTTTTAAACACAAAATTGTTAACTCCCCATAGCCCCCGTCATTTCTTAACAGGTTGACCTGATGTTAACAAATCTGAATATCAGTCACTAAAGGATCATCCATACTATATGTAAGCTAAATAGTCCAACCTCTCTTGAGAAGACAATTTAAGAATGACTATAGAGACATACAGTTATGTCCCTGGTCCCACCCTATTTAACCTGGTGACCACATCTGAATAAATTTCAATACCAAACACCAAAGAACCCTTCATACTAAATATCAGCAAAATAGACCTGTTAACATTTGTGGCGATTTCGGTCGAACAGTTTAACCCGAAGTAGGAAAATGTGGACTGTTACTGGTTGAAAAATCAAATCTACAGCCTCATTGCCTCCACCCAGGTAGCTTAGAAATCAATAGGAATCTATATATTATTATACCAGTATCAAACAGCATACATACAGGTAGGGTGGGTGGTTGAGAGTTAAATCTCTTATCTCTGCCCTTATTTGAACAAATGTGAATCCCCATCTATGAGATCTATTCATCTAGAAATTTCAAACGGTAGATTTTAAGAGTTGAAGAAAACTGATTTTCCTCAAAAGTTTCCTAAAAATGACCTAACGTGTACAAATCTGAACCCCACTCACCAAAGGACCCTCCATACCAAAAGCTAAATAGGCCTGATGGTTTCTGAAGGATTACTATGGAGGGAAAGAGTTATGGCCCTGGCTTCTCACCTATATGACCTGATGAACTCATTTGAACAAATCTGAATGTGAGTCAAAATATATAAACCATTTCGGTCTTTAATATGTATGTGGAGAAGAACAAAATTGATGGACGGATGGAAACATCCCAACAGAGGGATGGACGGGAGGACATACTGACAGACAAATTCAATCAAGGGTATAAAGAGTACAACTGGATAGGTGGTGGTTAAGAATATAATAGTGGAACATCCAAGCCTGAATATAGTGTCTGACTTTTGCAGAATGAGGTCACTAAAGGGTGAATTTAGTGCTGCAATCCTGTAAGGTGGGCTAGCATCACCAAATTCACCCTCTGTGGACCTCATTATGCTTAGGCCTCAACTGCCATGGGAGACATAGGAACAGATTGAAGTTGTCCAGTTAATTGGTGATGTGCACCCATTGGGCACTTCAATTATCAATTTTATCTTCTGACAGCAAATTAGGGAATATAGAAACTGAACAGAAGGGAAAAAGTAAGTAGAAATGTCAATTTAAGACCTGTATACTTCCCTGAAGATGAGGCCTAAGCAGAATGAGGTCCCTGGAGAGTGTATTTGGTGATGCTAGCCTACTGTGCAGAGTAGCATCACTAACTTCACCCTCTGGGGACCTCATTCTGCAAATGTCAGACATGCAGCATTTTGTTTTGATATGATATGTTAATGATACACACAGAGCATGACTGTTTACACCCAGCTGTCAGGCATCTAGATAACATCTGAATTGATGACTGTTATTAACTCTTTCTGTCTGGGGCTAATACCATACTTTATGGATCTTACAAGGTGTCAGTTTTTCTGATTAATTTTTTCTTGACTGCAGTGGGTGCAGGGCGGCGCAGATTGGGGGGGGGGGGGGGGGGGGGGGGGGGGGGTAGTGGGGACAGGGGTGTAGAGGGGTGAGGAGGGAAAGGGGTGGAATGGGGTGTTTTGTGTCTAAAAAAAATACAAAAAATCAGGGGTTAAAATGAAAAAAATATTTTTGTATTGGTTCATTTTGTATTTACTCTAGTAGCTGAGGGCGTTTTGTATGCACTTTTATGTCCAGAGCAAAACTCTTCACGAATCCACTAATTGAAGGTACACGAACAATATTTGGTTGGTGACACATTTCCCATTGAGGGCGAAATGGGTCAAATTGCCATGCCCCTTTTTGCGCGAAGTACTACCACCCGCCGTGACTATATCTCCAGAACCGTTGGACATAGGGGGTCGTGTGACCACTCAAAATGTGCAGAATGGCCACATTATGGGGGGTCAGTAATACATTTTCATATCCAAAAGTCAATGGTTTTTAAGATAATTGCCAAAAACCAAAAACAATCCATTTTTAAGGGCCCAATTTTGGGGTTCAGCACTTTTATCTCAAAGCTGAGCCCCCAATTCAAATTTTATTGATCTATATCCATCGGTGCCACATATAGTTATAATTTCTGTACCATTATTGGATGAGATTGACCTCCAAGGAGCTCTTGACCCTGAAAATAAGGTTTTTGGATGGAATATATTGGTCGTAGAATGAAAAACAGACATTTTCCCAATAACAAAGATGTTGAGGAAATCATCAATTACAGGGTATTTGATCAGTAACCTAAAACTCCTACAAAAAGGTTACCTGGTGAAATAATTTGAATGTAGTTCATCTTTTGTTATCTAGATTCCATGGCCTTTGATGTGAGATGGCTGCCAAAATGGTTATAAATGGAATGACATATATCACATTAGCAATATACTTGTAAATGAGTTCAATGTGTTATTTTCTTTAAACTTATGGGAGAACAGGGTGTTTTTATGGTATTCTAATGTTGAATTGAATTATACTCAGCCCACAAGTAGGTTTAGTAAATGTTGAGTTACTACAATTTGATCAATCAGTATGATTCAGTAGTCGAGCAGGTTGTGTCTTTATCAGTCCCACATCAATTTTGATTGGCTGCATCACCATTTTGTATAAAGGTTCTACAATTTCCCTAACATGTACATTATTCTAGAACAAATAATGGCTAGCCTGGAGTGAGTTAGAAGAAAAATACAAGCATCAGTTGATATGCAGATATAAATACATACAAATCTACATTCTGCATGTAGCCATGCTATGCAATCCTCCCTCATGTTTCAACTTATCAAGGAAAAATGATCACATTACCAATGTCTATGATAGTCAGATGTTTTTGTAGATTTTGTAGATTTGTGGATGTTGTAGATTTTGTAGATTTGTGGATGTTGTAATGCAATATATATCTCCATTATAGTTGCACAAATTTATTTTTCATTTCGTACCTTTAAATTGACTTTTATTTTTTATGTATGTATATGTGCCACTCCAAAAATGTCAGTAAAAGTACTGTAAACCGTTTGGTTTGATGTTATAGGCACATGAGATATATATATACTTTACATGTCAAATATTGTGAACCCTGCAGGTACGTTTATGTGTGTCAGTCGCCTTATGTGTGTGATGTACATGCAGTAACTACATGTATATTGTAGTGAAATTTATGGTCTGCACTCTGCAGTATTTCAAAAACATGCTATGGCCATGCCTACATATACATATGTACACTGATTCAAACACAATGATTGTCAGGTTATAATCTATGTTTGAGGAAAGTTACTATGTATTTTTCATTTGTGTTGCATTTGTCAATATTAATGGGTCCCAGGAGTCCAGATGTTACTAGTGCAGAGCCCATTTAATTTTCATGAAACTGGTGGACTTCATGTCTATACTCCTAAATAAACATGACTCTGAGTCTTATCAGACCAAGACGGTATTGTGTAGGTTTTACTAGAATTATATTTAGAAAAGACTCAACCATTATTTTTCCACTGCCCTTATCACAATATATTCATTTGGCAGTATTCATCCCAAGTTTAGTGGTGATGCTAATACATTTGGTATGATATTCAGGTAGAGCAAAGCGATCTGAACGAATCGAGGATAAGCCACAATGTGTAGAAAACATTAAAAAACATGTATATTGTGAAATATTTTAATAATGGGTGCTGGTTTTTACAAACTGGCCATAATTGAGATGACTATTCCTGTTGTTTACCAAACATCAGCGTACACAATACAATTTTGAAGTATATATGTTCTTGAATGTTGCATACAGGCACTGACTTTTGCACAAATTGCTCGGGTTAGCCAAACAATGCAAAAATAACCAACTTTAGGTAAAATGATGGTACTTGACAGAATTGCTTTGACCTACAAACATATCAATCCAGCAGTACCCATCAGCATAATATAAAATTATCAGGACCACTTAACCTGAGGTGGTATTGAAAATGAAAATATCTTTAAAATGGTAAGTTATGAGGGCTATTAGCTATTATGAAGAATTATGTTAGTGAAATTATAGACCCTCATCTTCTCCAACCTGCAAGTGATGCAACTATCATGGCCAATCAAAACTAATGTGGGACTGACAAAGGCTCATTCTACTATTGATTGAATAGTGATCATTCCATCATTTCCTAAAACTTTTTGTGAGATGAGTTGTCCTTTTGTAAGAATTGATTACTTCTGAAATATATACTGGTATATATGGTCATCTCCCATCTGATTACAACATGTTTTTACTATGCCCAGGTGCAATACCCATTTTAGGATCGCAACATGTGGCTGCTGCATGAAGCAAACAGCTGGTCATTCCATTTAGTAAAAGTGTTTAGCATGTTTCATATCTTGGTCACTTAAATCAGATCAGCTGTTAAATGTTGATAACAAATTTTGAAAACCTGTTTTGTTCAATCTGTACATTTCTGTTGATTAGAGCACAATTGTTACCTGATTTTTGGTAAAGCACACCAGTTTCCAAGGCATGTTCAGTCATGAAGAGCTCACGTTGTGTGTCGGGATCAACACATCCTCAGCAGCAATTTCCAGCTAATCCCATTGTGTGTGGTCAATTGTGCTCTTAAGTCGATCAGAGAATTCGGATAGTTCTTTAAAAAGTGTCATACATATGCTGTGGCATTGGTGGTATTGTATACTTGTGGTGCGTAACATGCTGAAATCGTTTTTTGGCAATTATCTTAGAAACCATTGACTTTTGGATATGAAAATGTATTACTGACCCCCCATAATGTGGATTTTCAGGGTCAAGAGCTCATTGGAGGTCAACCCCATCCGATAATGGTACAGAAATTATACCTATATGTGGCACCGATGGATATAGATCAATAAAATTCGAATTGGGGGCTCAGCTTTGAGATAAAAGTGCTGAACCCCAAAATTGGGCCCTTAAAATGGATTTTGTTTTTGTTTTTGGCAATTATCTTAAAAACCATTGACTTTTGGATATGAAAATGTATTACTGACCCCCCATAATGTTGCCATTCCGCACATTTTGAGTGGCCACACGACCCCCTTTGGCCAATGGTTCTGGAGATATAGTCACGGCGGGTGGTAGTACTTCGCTCAAAAAGGGGCGTGGCCATTTGACCCATTTCGCCCTCAATGGGAAATGTGTCACCAACCAAATATTGTTCGTGTACCTTCAATTAGTGGATCCGTGAAGAGTTTTGCTCTGGACATAAAAGTGCATACAAAACGCCCTCAGCTACTAGAGTAATTGTGATTTGTTTTTTTTGTTTTTTTTTAAGTTATGTTTTGTGTCTAAAAAAAATACAAAAAATCAGGGGTTAAAATGAAAAAAATATTTTTGTATTGGTTCATTTTGAATTGTGATTTTTTTTTTTTTTTTTTTTTTAAGTTATGTTCCTGACACGGCCCCTATTTGACACACTGACCCCATTTGAACAAATCTGAACCCCAGTCACACAAGGACCCACCATACAAAATATTAGCTAAATCGGCCTGATGATTCTGGAGAAGAAGTCATTCTAATAATTACTAGGGAGAATAGAGTTATGTCCCTGATTCTGCCCCTATTTGACCCAGTGACCCCATTTGAACAAATCTGACCCCCAGTCACTCAAGGACCTTCCATACCAAATATAAGCTAAATAGGCCTGATTGTTCTTGAAAAGAAGTTGTTTTAAGAATTACTATGGCGGGAAAGAGTTATGGCCCTAGCTTCGCAACTATTTGACTCAGTGACCTTATTTTAACAAATCTGAGTCTGAGTCAAGCAGGGAACATCCACACCAAATATGAACTCATTTGGCCTTATGATACTGGAGAAGAAGATGATTGTTGACGGACGGACGGACGGACGGACGGACGGACGGTCAGACGGACGGTCAGACGGACGGACGACGGACGAGGATAATTTATGTTGATTCTTCATCGCCTAAATTGTCATATGCTAATGCTGTCAAACAAACCAATGTTAAAGATGTTTCTGTGAATGTTTCAAGTGATGTTAGTTTACCTACATATATGCAAATTGATTTCAGTAATTCTATTTCCATTGACATGAATGATATATTATTGCCTGTTATGTTTCCACCAAATGTTGCAAATAATGATTCATTTGTCAAAACGAATGATATATATGTTCACCACATGCAGTTGCTAATGATAACACATTTCACATTGTTGATCTTGACACCGATACTTCAATTGTTGTTGATTTACCTGATCCATATGCTGTTTCTACCATTCTTGATTCTCCTATGCCATATTTGTCTGCTAATTCACCAATCAATTGCATTGAATCAACTATAGACTTATCTCCTCCTAATTTGGGAGGTCCTCTCATGTCTTCCACGAAAGGAGAACCAAAATCTGGGAAAGGGAAACTACTTTCTCTTAAAAGGGGACCAACGTCTCTGAAAAGAGAACCAATATCATATGAAGCAGACAATTCTTCATTATCTATATCAGCACAGACATCCATATACCAAATTTGTCTGTTTCATCCATCAGTTGCAATGATTCCACTGTAGACCTACCCCCTCCTACTATTGGAGGGCCTCTCACGTCTACTCCGAAAGGTGACACTGTTCCTGTAAAAGGATACCCTGTTCCTCTAAAAAGAGACACTGAATAATTTGTGTTATTTCAGGTTTAAAATTATGTACGTTTGTCTATAAATTTTAAATCGTGCCAGTATACTCTATAATTCAACATAAAAACTTTAGATTATGATTCCAATCATAACAATTTACTATCACCAAGGGATTGCTTAAATATCTACCGATAATGATTGGCCTCGCGTTGCATCATTCATATCGCATCTTCCAGGTTGCTACAAGAAGATGCAAGACGATGGAATCTGCCCAAATTGCAGTGGGACAACTGAAACAAAGACCGGTCGAGTCACAATCGAATACGTTGGTGCGGACAATGGACATCAACATTGTTCGAAAATTATATACATGTAGTTGAAGTTTTCCCCGATGCCGACTTTGAAGGTACAGAAGATGAAGTCATAGACTCTCTGATAGACTATTTACCATGCAGCATAAAAGGTCATTTAAATAATGACAGACTATCAATTTCATAATAATTATAGAAGTACATATTTAACCTACAATTTAATATTGGACGGTCAGGATGACCAAACGATCTTGTGGGTTTGGGACGAATGCGACAACTCTGGGTAGACTGTAGCGGTATTGGCCTCCTGTTTCTTTTCCGCCTACCGCGAAAGCGAGGCTTCACCTTTGTCAGCCCATCCAAGGTTATCTGGAAACCACCGAAGACGGGGTCACAGTTACCAAAGCAGGTCACGGGATCCCGAACCTTCCCGAGGATGACTTCATCCGAGCATTCTGCCATTCCAGCTACGAAGTTCAAACCGACCACATATTCTCGTGTAAAAGACCATATTTTATAGGTAATTTGACTATGTATTATTAACTTGATAACGCTAACTACATTATATTGGCGATGAGGATGGCATTAAGTTCAAGGCCGCCAATCCCTCAGACGTGATGGAGTAGCTAAAGACATCTCATATGCGTTCCGCAATGAGAAGCTGCTGATATTGAATCTGGTGAGGTCGACTGCCCACACATAGTACAACCTACTAGAGAGCACTGGTCGTTGGGATGCACAGCGGGCAGATACACATGTATGATGAGGTTGGCAAATACGTGCAGCAATTATATAAAAATCCGGTCAAGAGTCAAGCAGTCAAGAGCAAGCCTTGAAATAATATGCCTGTCATTTGCAGAATGAGGTCCCCAGAGGGTGAATTTAGTGATGCTACCCCTCTGAGCGGGCTAGCATCACAAAATTCACCCTCTGGGGACCTCATTCTGCTTACACCTGAGCAGAATGAGGTTCCCAGAGGGTGAATTTGGTGATGCTAGCCTGCTATGCGGGGTAGCATCACTAAATTCACCCTCTGGGGACCTTATTCTGCAAATGGCACACTATTTCAAAGCTTGGTCAAGAGAGCACCAGTGAGTATAATTTGTTTATTGCCACCGACTTGGCCAAAGATTGGAGGCGTGCGAGTGGAAAATTCTTATGCACATTCACAAACCCGTCAAAAGTCAATGAACTATACGCTAGTGACTCCTCCCATCCAGACAGTGCATTCAGCATGCACACAGGCAATCTATGCATATGTCTAATACGGGATGCCCGGCACTGCATTGGGTGGTGGGCGTTCTATTGCGTGGGGTGTAAAGAGTTAATTTCCCCTAACGTTCTTCTCTTCCTATGTTGCGCAGGAGCGGTTGTGACGATCTTGAGAAGCAACCCTTGTTTATTTTAACTGGTATTAGATTTAGAAATTTAGATGCAAAATTAGTCTGAACTGTAGAATTATTGTCATTGATTTGTTTTCCATTAATTTCAACCATACATTTTTGTCTTGTATTTTCACTTCAATATTAGGGAGAAATACCAATAATGAGATATGAAATTAATCGTCATTGTGTCATTCTCAAGTTAATTGTGCAATAATAATTTTTTTCAGAATTATACCACAAATAGAGCAATTCAAGTGAGGGCTCAACTATTGGAAATTTGTATACAATTATTCAAAAGAATAAAATCACAATGGCACCACTTCTAGTACCCGAGGCAGCAGACAGTGAACTCACGTTCGGGAGATTCCAGGACATAGTCCATTATGAACTAAGTGACAAGGGCTCAAATCGAAGAAGAGAAGATGCATGATGATACAGTATATTGTTTCAATGAGTATCAACGTTAAATGTTCATTGCTCTGGAAATTTTTGCATTCAGGCACTAACAGTCTGGTTATCATGCATGACATACGGAGCGGGAGTCACATGTATGTGTCGTCCACAGGCATTTTGTGGTAGGTACCAGCCTGATTGTCACTCACAAACACTCTACACATGTGAACCATTAAATTAGGATATGAGCCAAGTTATGATATATGTTGTGTAACTCTGATGCAGGTACCTATTTTGAGGTGTCAAACTACGTAATGTTTCGTAGTTTATAACTTTTGTGATGCTAAATTTGGCTGCTACAGCGGAAATTGGAAACTTATTTTTCTAACAATTTTTGAAAAACTATTTAATTAGAGGACCTCTTCTGCCATGGCTTCTTTACCTCAAATTTACTCCATAAGTATTCCTAAGGACAAATATTTTTACTAATTTACATTCTCCTGGTCTGTTTTGTACTTATGCTATACTAACCTATACTAAATACTAAAAGTTAAAACATTGTGATTGTCACTGTCACTTACAATTGGATCGGCAGAATCTACATCACACACTATCAAGGCACAGTGTCATCCACCAATTACTGATGAGTCAACCGTCGTATAGAATGATCACACAAGGTCAAGATAAATATTTCAAATTCTCAAGTGGGTATCAATGATATGATGGATCAAGCAAAATGTTTGATCGAGAAGAGGAACACAACAAAATCTCCTGACTATATTCCTCAGGCTAAAATAAAATAAAAGTCAGAATCAGAAATATACTCTTGATAAGAAAGAAATCGTAACGAAATTTCAAGGTTTGAAGCAGGATGGAAAACTAGAAGAGTCTAGGGGTGCGAGATATCACCGGTGCACCGGTGTATCGCGAATCAGAGTTCTACGATACACGCACCGGTTCCATAGCCAAGAAATCGCGCATCGCGATACACAATTTTGTTTATCTATTATCCATTATTCGTTCTTTAAAATTGCTATACATGTATTCACCATGGGGGGGGGGGGGTCGGAAAAAAAGTGCCATGACAGTAGGCTGAATTTTTTTTTCCCCGCCTCTTGGGTACCACCCCCCTATTTGAAGGAATTTTTTTTCCAATTTCATGTGGGGTACCCACCCCCTTTTTACTTCCAAATCCAGTGGGTGAAAAACAAAATTCGGGCACGTATGCCGGGGTGGGTGGGTGGTCAAAGCCACCATCAAGCAATTTTTTCGGCAACTAAGAAAAAAATTTCCTGCTTGTTTTTTTAGTGTTTTGGCAATGAGTTGGGCTTCAAAACCACATTGAATGAGAGAAATAATGTAATTCTAACTGGTAAACTGACTGCAGGCAGTTATCGTGTTGTATTTTGTTGCAAATTTTGAAATCCAAGATGGCCACTGGCAGCCATGTTTTTTTGGTCGAATGACCTCAAAATGACTCATTCCTATTTACATGTCCATGTTAACATCCATGATAAATAGTATGCATAGAAATTCATATACATCTGTTTACAGTGAATTTCCCCCCGCAAATCTCTGTTTTAGTGTTAAAAGGGGAGGTGGGTGTCAAAAAATGGTCCGAAAAAACAGCCGAAAACGAAAAAAAAAAATTCCTTCAAAAGCCCTGATCTTTCCAAGATCCCGTTCCATTGTTCCTTCAAAAGCCCTGATCTTTCCAAGATCACGTTCCATTGTTCCTTCAAAAGCCCTGATCTTTCCAAGATCACGTTCCATGGTTCCTTCAAACACCTTGGTCTTCCATGATCGATCCGGCTCCATTGTTCCTTCAAAAGCTCTCGATTTCCCCATATCCTGCTGCGAGGCATGTCTTCGTCTCCGAGATTCCCTATGAAATCACTTCTCATTTAATCACAGAATCCGTCTTTTACACTCCAGAACAGAACAGCGCACATGCAACATCACAGACATCTTTAAAGTTACGCTATTCCCATCCGTTCCATGCATAGTTCAAACCAGTTGGAACGTCGACAAATGCGCGCACTGATTGATGCGAGATAACTCTAAAGAAATCAATAACACGAGGCAAAAATATGGATGTATTTATTCATTTTACAGGAAAGAAACACAATTGCAGACGCAGTTCGAAATTCCGAGTACGAGAAGGCAATAAAAGGAATGCTGAAACACTCCGCAGTAAAACTGACATTTATGAAAATCATGGGTTCTTTAATAAGGGAGGAGGTCAAGGCGGTGTCCCTGGCGCCAGAGAAGATCATTTTCAGCAAAGAGTTAAATTTGGGTACTCTAAAGGAGTTCTCATGGGATAAGCTTCTCGACCAAATTTACTCCATATGTATTCCTAAGGACAAATATTTTTACTAATTTACATTCTCCTGGTCTGTTTTGTACTTATGCTATAC
Organism: Siphonodentalium dalli; assembly: GCA_032622095.1. Lineage (NCBI taxonomy): Eukaryota > Metazoa > Mollusca > Scaphopoda > Gadilida > Siphonodentaliidae > Siphonodentalium > Siphonodentalium dalli. The sequence continues at coordinate 208,796,343 of CP136065.1, forward strand.
TAACCTATACTAAATACTAAAAGTTAAAACATTGTGATTGTCACTGTCACTAGTGTCAGACAATTGGATCGGCAGAATCTACATCACACACTATCAAGGCACAGTGTCATCCACCAATTACTGATGAGTCAACCGTCGTATAGAATGATCACACAAGGTCAAGATAAATATTTCAAATTCTCAAGTGGGTATCAATGATATGATGGATCATGCAAAATGTTTGATCGAGAAGAGGAACACAACAAAATCTCCTGACTATATTCCTCAGGCTAAAATAAAATCAAGTCAGAATCAGAAATATACTCTTGATAAGAAGAAAGAAATCATAACGAAATTTCAAGGTTTGAAGCAGGATGGAAAACTAGAAGAGTCTAGGGGTGCGAGATATCACCGGTGCACCGGCGTATCGCGAATCAGAGTTCTACGATACACGCACCGGTTCCATAGCCAAGAAATCGCGCATCGCGATACACAATTTTGTTTATCTATTATCCATTATTCGTTCTTTAAAATTGCTATATTCACCATGGGGGGGGGGGGGGGTCGGAAAAAAAGTGCCATGACAGTAGGCTGAATTTTTTCCGCCTCTTGGGTACCCACCACCCCCCTATTTGAAGGAATTTTTTTCCAATTTCATGCGGGGTACCCACCTCCTTTTTACTTCCAAATCCAGTGGGTGGAAAAAAAAAAAAAATCGGGCACGTATGCCGGGGTGGGTGGGTGGTCAAAGCCACCAACAAGCAATTTTTTCTGCAACTAAGAAAAAGATTTCCTGCTTGTTTTTTTAGTGTTTTGGCAATGAGTTGGGCTTCAAAACCACTTTGAATGAGAGAAATAATGTAATTCTAACTGGTAAACTGACTGCAGGCAGTTATCGTGTTGTATTTTGTTGCAAATTTTGAAATCCAAGATGGCCAATGGCAGCCATGTTTTTTTGGCCGAATGACCTCAAAATGACTCATTCCTATTTACATGTCCATGTTAACATCCATGATAAATAGTATGCACAGAAATTCATATACATCTGTTTACAGTGAATTTCCCCCCGCAAATCTCTGTTTTAGTGTTAAAAGGGGGGGTGGGTGTCAAAAAATGGTCCGAAAAAACTGCCGAAAACAGAAAGAAAAAATTTTTCCTTCAAAAACCCTGATCTTTCCAAGATCCCGTTCCATTGTTCCTTCAAAAGCCCTGATCTTTCCAAGATCACGTTCCATTGTTCCTTCAAAACCCCTGATCTTTCCAAGATCCCGTTCCATGGTTCCTTCAAACGCCTTGGTCTTCCATGATCGATCCGGCTCCATTGTTCCTTCAAAAGCTCTCGATTTCCCCATATCCTGCTGCGATGCATGTCTTCGTCTCCGACATTCCCTATGAAATCACTTCTCATTTAATCACAGAATCCGTCTTTTACACTCCAGAACAGAACAGCGCACATGCAACATCACAGACATCTTTAAAGTTACGCTATTCCCATCCGTTCCGTGCATAGTTCAAACCAGTTGGAACGTCGACAAATGCGCGCACTGATTCATGCGAGATAACTCTATATGAAATCGCTCAACTGCAAAGTGCTACGCTAACTCGCCGGCTGATTCATGCGAGATAACTTTGTGATGAATAGTTTTCATTAAAGGGACGGTCCATTTATTAATTGGCCAATATTGCCATGATTGAGATATCTACTCATCCATGTAATGTCTTCAGCCAGCATTATTTACACAAACTCAACCGTCACTTATACAGATGGCTAACTACAGTACATTAATTTAAACTCGCCAGCATTGTCTTGGACATTAAGGTTGGGTCTTCATCTACAAAAACCTCTCTACCTCACTCAAGCTCAATAGTTGTTATTGGTGCTCCTTCACGAGTACAGATTACACCAGTTCGGCAGTTGTTTTAATAAATAAAGCCAGATTCACCCTTCATAAACATACAAATCTAGATGAGTTGATGATGAAACAGCAGCAAACACATATAAAATTCTCTAGACCCGTGAATATGACCACTCAAAATGGCCTTCTTGTCTTCACCAGGAACATGTCTAAACCAGAGCTATTCAGTTGCCACCTATGCACAGAAATGTTTATAGCAGAAGACCTGCTCAAGAGACACCTGGAAAACAAATCACATAGGCGTCTGTCAGTGGTATGCATTTTCTGCAATGACAAGCAAAAGAGCTACAGCCGGATCAGTGACTTGAAGGCCCACGTACAAGATCGCCATAAGGAGAGTTACTCAAGACACAGCAAGCTTTTAACTGAGAGGAAAGGTTTATACCTAGCACTTTATCCGGGCGACTACAAATACCTCAAAGGATCTCCACCAAGTCAAGACGAAACTCTTAAAGATCTGGTTCTAGGGTGGCTGGCCAATACACCAGCGAAATACAGAAGTCGAAGTAGAGCGGATTGGCTGCGTGGGTGGGAGGAGTCGCCACTTATCACAAAGAGAGTATCTGCAAGACCTAAATCCATCATCGTCACACCTGCAAACAAGATCTCCACAACCAATAATAATGTAGCTTCTTCTAAAACAACGACTGCCACCTCCTCTTTGAAACCAACTACCATAGCATCAACTATTTATATTGCTTCTTCTAAACCAACAGCGACTGCCACCTCCTCTTCGAAACCGACTACAACTACCATAGCACCAACTACAAAGACTACATTCGTAACCAAATTCTCGCCATTAATTTCTATAGAAGAAGAAACCAAATATAAACCCGAGTCGGAGGTTAAACTTTATAAAAGGCAAAAGTATTAATTTCAAATCAGCACAATTCATTCCCATATACCAGTACATTCTGCATAGATCATGTTTCACTCATATTAAAGCATAATTTTCATTCAGACCATGTGATTGCTTGTCACCCATTTTTCGTATCAGCGAATTTGTCCTCATCTATTTTCATCATCGCGATCAAATTACAAACATCAAACTCATTGTACTTCGTTTAAACCATTTACCTTCAATTCACGCTGCCACATCGTCATAACCGCGCTCATTCATTTCATCTCATGATTCGTAAATTGAATGTTTATTCCGGATTTTCATCAGAATATTGTGATACACACGTTTTACATTTTCGCTCATCGTCATGTTTATATCACGTGATACAAATCATTATAGCACGTTCTGTGGAACTAACTTCTACGGAAAGCCATTCAATCTACTCTTATATATAACTCAAATTAACCTTAAACTCATTGGGAGTTATTCAGTTACATTGCTTAGTATTTCTAGTCATACTATTTCGTGCAATTGGGGCATTTTTCTGCTATTTATTCACTCTCAAGGCGAAGCATCAAGACTCTTCTAGTAATATATATTCATACGCTCTATCGCCTGCGAAAGTTGGAATAGCGGGAGAATTCTTAGATTTCACACAATAGTATATTATACGCTTCCCCACCCACTTTAGATATTATTCAACATAAATTCATATTAATAATTGTTTATTATAAGGCTGCGTGGCGTAGCAGAAAGATCTATATTTCTTTGCATCAAATTCGTGAATTGGTTAACTTTCTGCGACGTCATTGGCTTTCAGGAATTTTGGCGTTCCATTAATTGGCTCACAGGAATTTCTGACGTCCTTAACGTTTGGTCCTCAGGAATTCTGTCAGTCCATTTATTGGCTCTCAGGAATTCTCTCAGTATATAAGTCGCGTTGTTCCTAACGTCAGTGTCACTCGTAATTCAACCTTTACGCTTAACGTTTCATAAATATACTTCATCTAGCCTCCTAACAGTTAGTACTTAGAACTTTCTAAGTCCGAACCAACATCAATATTTCCACTTAGGAAATTTCTGCATCGTCCAACTACGGCATTTATATCCGGAACTTTCTAAGTCCAACCACAAGGTTTGACATCCCGTGTAAAGATACATTCCACATGGCTCTTCATTATTCGTTGTTAAATCCCAGCTTTATACACAGTCATAGTATATAAAGTCCGCACCAGACTCTTTCATTGACTGTACTGATTATCCGTGAATCCAGGTCATTGCCTATCGGGAACAACACGTCTATAGGCCTAGTGCAAATAGTGTAATATTATATATTTATATTATTTATTAGCCAACTGCTGTGATATCATCAACTCACCACATATAAAGAATGATACAAAAATGTACATATTGTAAAGAATAAATTTCATCAACTTCAACTCAATTCTCAGTTGTTGACCCAACCCCTGGACTCACTCGGTAAAATCGAGCGAGGCCTTTGGTGAATACCCAAGTTGAGCTATACCCATCCTGACGAACGTCATCCTACCCGAGGTGTACTACAGTATAGATAATGGCAGCCAACGCAGTCTCAATAATATTATAGCACCTTCGAAGACTTGCGTAATATAGTGGGCATTGGTGGGGAAGATCATACATTACAGGGAACAGGTAGGTGACATTGAGGATGTCAAAACATTGTCCAAGATACTCTTCCCCCCAACTGTGTGCCCAAATTCAAGGGTCATTTGCAAGCCTTGAAATAGTGTGTCTGTCATTTGCAGAATGAGGTCCCCAGAGGGTGAATTTAGTGATGCTACCCCACATAGCGGGCTAGCATCACCAAATTCACCCTCTGGGGACCTCATTCTGCTTTAAATACACCTCAGCAGAATGAGGTTCCAAGAGGGTGAATTTGGTGATGCTAGCCCGCTAAGCGGGTAGCATCACTAAATTCACCCTCTGGGGACCTCATTCTGCAAATGACAGACACCCTATTTCAAGGCTTGGTCATTTGACTTTAGCCCAGCCATGGAGAGGCTGGATTACTCTCTCTCTCTGAGGAGGAGTTTGAAGAACCAAAGATGTCCAACTCTCCGGTCATTACAAAAGGTATGAATGATAACTGGAAGGGTAAGGTAAATAGGGTCTCAGAGCAAGAAAAGAAAGATTTGTTGGCAAACATAAGCATTGATGCAAAAGAGACCGAGCAAGAGAGAGAGGCAAAGAGACAGCAGCAAAGAGAAGATAGAGACAATCGACCAAGAGATCTCAAACACGAAGAAAAGATTGGCTTGAAAAAGTAAATAGAGAATGTAAATAACTAAACGATCGAAAGAGACAAGCTGAAAGGGAACGCGAACAGGAGAGAGAAGATCGACAAAGAGAAGAAAATATAGAACGCGAATGGCTGCTGTGACATTCTTCAACGTATCTCAAAAAAGGGCATTGCAAGCCGTACCTTCTTCCCGTCTTTTGTTGGAAACGGATTCCCCCTACTTTGGCCAACCTTGGGGGAGCAGAAATCAGTAGTCCTGCTTATATTGGAAATGTTGCGCAGGTCGTCTCAGACATCAGGAATGAAACTCTTCAGGACGTCTTGCAAGCAACTATCCTGAATACTAGCCGGTTTTACGGAACACCTGTTCCGGGGAACTTTCTTTAATCGTCTCTCCCTCAGTCGGGACCAACTGCCGCAGAGGCGTCACTTTTTGTATTATATTGTAATGATTCAACTAGCAGTTACCCATGAAGTAATCATCATTTCTGTTTTTGTCAAGAGAATTGATTGGTACAACACTGGGCACAGTGTCAAATTTTTGAGTATTCTTCCATGTATTCCCAGCAGGTTCACTACACAATTTAGAGGTGAAGAAGTAATAACAGGTTTCTATATTCATATTTAAGACACAGTTTATTCTATATAATAGCACAATTCATGATAAGGCAAGATGTCAGCCGAAATACGTGTGTTCTTGTTCGTGGTCACATAACGGACACATATTCTATTTAAAACAATAGTTTATTCTATCACATTAATTCATGGTAAAGTCATAATCAATGGTAATTTCAACATGTCAGCCAAAGTGCGTCTTTCTTGTTCAGTGTCCAGTTCTGTTCTAAAGTAATAAAAGGAATCTATACTCTTTATATAACATGGTCGATAAAGTAATAATAGGACATTGTATTTTCTATTTAACATAGTTCATTATAATAGCAAGAATGGTAAAGCAAGATGTCAGCCAAATAGGTCTTGTTTGGTCAGTGGTCAGTTGTGTTTTGTTATACTGGGTAGCTGCGATTTTATAAATATGTTGTTATGGGTCTTGTCTGGTCTGGCCCGAGGAACTATTGTAGATGCGAGTTACTCGTTCTGCTGGTCCTCCTTTGTATTGAGTTTGTCATCCTCGCTGGGAAGAAATCTTCATTCTCCTCGTCTTTGACAGCCATGCCAAACCAGATGCCGGCCTGAAGGCGAGGCGCTCGTTCCATATATCCTTTGTATAATGCACTCAAGAGAGGAAATTGCTCCACAACGATCTTGGGTAACGAGGTCGCCCGACCCAGGCTGATACGAGAAAGGAACCCCCATGAAGACTCCCTAGTCTGATGTACTGGTTCCATATCTCGTCTTTGTCACCGTAATCCGTCCGAACCAAGATCGATACGAGGAAAGAACCTCAATGAAGACTCCCTGTCTGATGTACTGGTTCCATATATCGTCTTTGTCACCGTAATCCGTCCGAACCAAGATCGCCATACTGCAACCCGATGAAGCCTCAACAAAAGGCCCCTCATAAGGAGCTATTAAAACCTGTAACTAAACAAACGACTGCTCCAAAGCAGCCAACACAGAAGACTGCCACAAAGCAGCCACCACAAAAGACTGCCCCAAGGCAGCCAACACAACAGAAGGCCATTCGAAAAGAAGCCACCAAGAGCAAGCTCCACCAACGCAACAAACGACGCCTCAAAGGCCATCGCAGTCATCAGCTCCACCACACAGTGCAGCAAGACCAGATCAAAGGGCCCAGGCATTGATGGCGATTGATACGCATTTTCACCTCAATCGTCTTTGCAAAAGCCTCCACATGTCACTAGCATCACCAATGGAGGCAATTCGGATAAGTATCACCCAACTAATGCCTAGGGTTCCGGTTACGGTCATCGGTGGTGTAAATGTGATGTGCGATCCACTGGAATACCCAAACATCATTCCAGTGGACCCATATTGGAAGACAGCAGTGGGGGTCCATCCCAAACAATATCATCTGCTAACGGATGTTGGCATACTTACTAGATGGATCCAGCTAATAAACGACCCACGTGTCACAGCTGTTTGAGAAATCGGGTTGGATCGATCTATCCGCGGCATCATGCCACAAGGAAGTTATGATCAGGATTTGGCTTTCACCAGACTACTGTACCACACCAAGACAGTAGCGGAAAAGCCAATTGTACTACACTTGCGTGGCGACAAAAGCGACCCATGGTCATGGGACGTAAGTCATGCTGGTCTCAACATCTGCTCAAGTGAGCGTCTATCCAGAACGAAATTCCATTTCCACTCCTTCATGGGTACCCCAGATATCGTCCAAGCATGGAGCGATCGGTTTCAAATACTTATTTCGGTATAAATGGGTCATGTTTCTGGTTCGCCGATCCACAAAAGGCTGCAGTAGCAGCTATTCCAAAAGATCGGCTAATATTGGAGACCGATGCACCCTATTTCAACGAGCAGATCTCGGGACGACCATACACTTCTCCAGCCTTATTGGGAGAAATAGCAGAGTGTGTAGCCATCATCAGAGTCCTCCATTACACCAATAATAATGCTACCGCTCTTTATGAAATTGGCAAAGTACCAACATTCCAATAAGGTCCAAGAGACGAACAAATGATCACCCATAGGTGATCGATTACATATCCTTTATACATATGTACAGTAAATGATAGATAATTCCACTCATGGAATTACATATTCTTTTTCTCAAAATCTGTTCCAAAACACAAATAATTATACAATGTTTTATACAGTAGCACTGTTCCAATCCGTTTGGTCAAAAGGATTGATGAAGAAAAATCTAGGCAATGAGCGGATATTAGGTCAGCTTCTAAAAAAAAAATGCCCACATCTGGGTATGTACTCATGATAATGTACACACAATTTCGTGACCTAATAATTCTGTCAACCCCAATTTAGCGATGCGAGGGTTTTCGACTCTCATAGTCCAATACACTTTTCCACACAATTGACTCTCAAATGGAATTCTTTAAAAAATAAAACATGGTTGAGTTCAGTATTTTTGGATATGAATTAAATTACGATATCAGAAAATATAGTGCCAAATGCTCTCTATCAGAGAGCCGAAACACACACAAACAAATGCCACTCCACCGGAACAGCCAATCAAAGATCGGCACAATTCGGGAACAGACCAGCGGAGTGATACGCTATGGATTCGTTCATTCACTCCTCGACAGCCACGATAAACAGTTTACATTCTACTTTATAATATTATCTATTGCCGCATTATTATACATCGTTGGATCTTCATGATTATATACAAGGTTAGTTGTTTATTCATTATTCATATGTATTGATTGTTATTACATGACACACACCAAAAATCCAACAATACGAGGAAAGAACCTCAATGAAGACTCCCTAGTCTGATGTAGTGGTTCTCTATATCGTCTTTGCCACCATAATCCGTCCGAACCATGACTAACACGGGAAAGGAATCTCGATGAAGACTCCTGGGTCTGATGTATTGATTCCCTGTATCGTCTTTGCCACCGTAATTTGCAAATCACAAAGAATATGCAAAGGGACTAGTCTAGTTGGAAGGATCATGGGAAATCCACCCTGAATGTTTATTCCACCCTGTATGTATGGTTATGCAAGAACATATCCATATGATGAAACATCCGAAACTGGGCATGCTATTCTTAGAACAGAGACACACACTGAATAAATCGCCAAATTCGCTGAGAAACATTCCACCACTACACTTGGTATAAAAGGGAAAAGCATTCTGGGAGATATGCCAGGGTTCAAGGTTATTATTGGGACCCAAGGATATGCCAATTCAAACTTTTCTTTCAACGTTTATCAGGTTGGCGATTATCACAATATGATGGGGGAACACCGTGTACATAACTTAACGGTCACAAGTATAATTTAAAAATATTCAATTTCAAAGAACCATGGTAATGTTTAGCTTGATACAATTTGTCACTTTAATTTAATAACTGACAGTAATGATTGCATATTATTTATTATTTTAGATGCGTAAGCTGCTACCAGGAATGCATTTGTTAACAAGAGAAAATGTTGAGTAAAATTTCACTGAAATTTCACTGAAATAACAGTAAAAAATTTAGTCAAATTTTACCAAACTTTCAGTGAAATTTCAGTGTTTCAGTAAAATTTCACCGAAATTTCAGTGATATTTCACCAAAATTTCAGTGAAATTTCACCAAAATAACAGTAAAAAATTTAGTCAAAATTTCACTGAAATTTCACTACTTGAGTCAAATTATCTCCAAAACTTTACTGAAATCTCACCAAAATTTTACTGAAATTCCTACACGAATATGAGCTGGGGTATGCGGTGAAAGGAAAGTACTCAAAGAAGAGGTATTCGGGGAGGGAGGTTTTGGATGGTGGCGGGGTGGCAAAAAGGCTGATGGCGGTGTTCTGGACAAGGGAACTGAGGCATCAAATCCTTTTGTGAAAATCTAGTCCAAATTTATTAACCCATTTATGCCTGAATGGATTCTTCCACTGAGTGATAATTATATACATTGGAACAGTCTATTTTTTATCTTGGGGTGCTCAGGGAAAATGAGACAACAAATAATAGAAATGTCATATATCAAGGAAATGTTCAGATAATAAGTTCAACAAATGACCTACAGAACTTATATGAATATTGCCTATGGGACAACTACTCATCAATGCTGCTCCAGTCATCAAATGGTTAAGTGAGAACTGTATCAACTTTGCCAAAGTGGTCCTCATCTTCAATACTCAAAAACATGTTGTAGAAATGCCACAATTAAATTTGTTGTGGGTATCAGCTAGTCATAAAATCATCATTGATAATTATCTCATAATACAATGCTTATTTGCAGGCACACTATCAGGCAATATTCGATGCCTACCCAACAAGGGTGACTAGAGCCGTGAAGGTCATCATGGAGGATCTATTCACAATGGATGAGATCCAAAGCTGTACCTTCACTGGACAAGGTCACAGGCAAACCGCCCATGCCAAGAGAAAGGGTGAAACTTCTTGAAGGTATATATATCTTCACAATTTGTGAATTCTGTGTTCATTACTACAAAGATCATACATTGGTAGTTCTGAAATAAGTGTTTTTTTTGTAATTGAATATTCATTCCACCAAATATAGTACCGGTACTATATAATATTCAGACTTTGTAATGAGTTTCTATGTCCTACCAAATTACGATCGAGAATAATATCGAATACTATGTTTTTGAATATTCCCTGTATGGTATAATTCGCCCAGTGTAAAAAACGTGGCAGAGGTTACAAAAAAGTTAAGAATCATGTCAACAAATCAAATAGAAGCATAATTCAATTTTCGCAGGAGCCTAAGACTAAATTAATTTAAGACAAACGAAATTCTGCATTAATCCATTTAATTATCAGAACTAATCATTGCAATAACGGAAACACAACAGAACAATGTGGATGCATAATGTGTCACTGAAATCCGGCTATACTTCTGATACATGTAAAAACATGAGTGGTACGGGCACTGGCCATATATGTATCATGGCGCATGTCAGTGTTTGGGTAAGGGTAACTCTGATATCTCGAACACATGCTCTTAAGTAGTCAATATTAAAATGACTTCAATGGTACATGATTCAGATCTGTTTGTCGTCAAACGGGCTTTCGGCAGACCTTATATAGGGAAATTGACATGTCAGCAGACATATTACGAAACAGACCTATAAAACTTCACGTAGGTCAAATTTTGCAATCATGAGTGCAAGTCTTGGAAATGAGACAATGATTTTTAGACTAATACTTTTTCATTTCTTTTTTCATTGCAGAGATGGTGCATAAGAATTACAATATATCTAGCAGGGACCTTGGTCTGAAAATAAGGGATCGCAACAAGATCCTTAGGTGCACATACAGTGGACAGGAGAGAGATTACAAAAATAGTAAAAAATGAGCAGATGATAGAAAGCACTTATTTACGAGGGAAATGTTCAGATAGTAAGTTCAGCAAACAACCTATGGTCGTTTGTTGAACTTATTATATAAACATTTCTCATGGAATAACTACTCATCAATACTGCTCCAGTCATCAAAGGGTTGAATACTAAACATATGCAAAACTTGCCATGTGTGCTTTATAATGTGTACCATAACGACACCATTTGCATGCATGACACACTTTAATGCATATCAACATTAATTTTCAGTCAAAAAATGGTTGTAATTGTGGTTGATTTTCATCTATGACCCCAAAGTTTTCTTAAGAGATTCCGTTATATTTCATCAACAATACAAAGTAGTTTGCAACACAAGGAAGACATATACTTTAAGTTGTCTGGAATGCTTTTCTGCTATACAGATTTAATCCAAACTTCAGTATGTTGAATCACATGAACTTCCAAGTCAAGTTGAGATTGTGTTTCAGTTCAACCGTATCTTGTTAATTTTGATTTGTTTTGTTTATTGAAAAGTTTATTTGATAGAACCAGTCATATTTATTAGTCAAATTCCATTGTTTGCTCCTTGTTATGATCATTACCCCAGAGAACAAATTTACATGTAGGATTAAGCCATATTATATCTTGTTAATCTTGATGTGTTTTGTTTATTAAATGTTTATATGCATTAACATACATCTAATATAACAACCTGAAAGATTGGGTACGTATGTTCAATGTGGAATGACATACCGTATTCTTAATTATTCCAGGATTATGCAGACTTTTAGTTGCCATATTCAAACACTGGAATTTCCTGGATGATGTATGAACCAAGAGTTAGCCGTTCTTAATTCCAGGGTTACCTTTAAGCCTGCATTTCACTGGAATTGATGGCTGGTGTTATTTCCAGGGTTTTCCAGCGTATTCCAGTGTTGTATTTGTAAGCCTGGAATTCCCTGGATTTCCCTGGAATTCCAGGTCTGCCAATACCAAAAATACCCTAGAATTCCAGGGTATTCCAGGGTTGGATTTGTAAGCCTGGAATTCCATGGATTTTATGGCTGGTAATAATTCCAGGGTTTTCCAGCGTTTTCTAGGGGAATTCCCTGAAATTCCAGGGCAGCCAATACCAAAAATACCCTAGAATTCCAGACTGGAAAAGTCTGGAATAACCTGGATTCCAGACTCAAGAAAAGTCTAGAATTCCAGGGAATTCCAGCTTCAAATTCAGCCAGGTGAGTTGATTGATGGGAGCTTGTCAGAGAAGGTTCTAACTGTATTTTGGCGGGAAAATGAGTTATTGGTACCGATAGAACCGGCAGCTCATAATATGTCCGTTAAATGCATGATCATGTGACCTCGAGTCCCAGTTTTCACACAAAATGCTGTGCAAATAAATTCTATCTCCAATTGGCATTTTTTGGTAGAGCAAGATGGTTCTATCTACAGAGCCAATAGGATTGACAGATCCGCGTCACGTGATGTAAGTTTGGCGAATGGCTGCCGACGAAATGTGAATTGTGTTGTCTCGACAATAATATGAGGTAAATATAACGTTTCAACATTATTACGGTACAGCCCAATATAAATGTTCCCTTGAATACTATTTACCTCTTCAACCTACAAACGTATCAAGATCAAGTCAATAAGACACTTTTGTGAGCTATATTGTAGATAGAACGTTCTGAAATTGTGATTTTCAATCCTAGGATTTCCACTTAGACCTCGTGCGTGTAGATAGAACGTTCTTGCGCTGTGGGCGAATCGTTGATGTGTTACTTCATAGTGTTCCATCTACGTTTAATAGAGTGATTTAAGAACTGGTCATTTTATACAAGTGAGTTAAACTTTCGAGTTCTGTCTCGTGTATCAACTTGCACTGCCCGATTTGACCTTAGACCTAACGAAACCCGTTTTAGCTCAAAATACAAAGCCATGCTGAGCCATTGTCATTACTTGTCCCATGCGTCTGGCCCGGGTATAATCGGCACACGTCCGATAGAGAGGTTGTTAATATATAGCTGCAGTCATGACCTGTGCCATAGTGATATAATATTAATTGTTGCTTTAGTTGTCAAGGCTCAGATGAGGCTTGTTTTACTGTACCAAGTTTCTAAATTCATCTTCCTCTCACGGTGTTCTCAAATTAATAGACAGGATCAGACACACGTACTTTTAACTGTAACGTGTGTTACTATGGTATTGCTATGGATATGCACTTGGCGGTAAATGGCACTTGATATTACGTCGCCAACTTTAGAAGTTTAAGTTGATCGATCAGCTTGTAGTTCAGTCAGAGCATTGAGTAAATTGTCTGGACATAGAGAAGGTGAGACAACTCTATTTATTTATTGATCATTGTGTGGTAATGAAAATCATTGATGAATGACACATTCATGTTGAGTTTCCATTGTTTCAACCATAACATGCTAGTATAAGGATCCATAAATGGCTTCAATCAAATTAACATGATTCTGTACCAGTGTCTGCACCGGAATATCTCAGCCTGCACAGCGCTGATCGGTCATCTGTTAAACGTTAGAAGTTGAAATAAAACTACTGAACGGTTTGACCGTGTACGTGTAGGCGTCAGGGCCACTTGAGTCATGTGACTTTCGTTGGTATTGACAACACACAGTACGAGTTACAAGTATGTGTGTCTGATCCTGTCCGTTGATACATTTATGCAGAACTAAAATATATCATAGCTATCGCATTCGAGCCTTCATAACTACAGCAGTAATCAACATATTAACACTATTGTGCTGGTTATTTGCATAGACGTCTCAATATACTAACGTAGCAAATTCTGAATAATTTGTTCCATCGGGGTATTGATGCGTTTTGTGGATGAGCTTGTTAGGTCCTCGCCAGTCACTGTGGTTGATTGGTTCGTTTTTCTTATTTAAATCCACATTCAACTTTGGAGCTACATGCAGTAACAACATCGTGATAATCATAGTTGTTGAAAGCGACGTAAATCTTCAAGCAGTGAAACAAACAAGCCAACAATCTAACTTTAGGCGTTTGTGTCTGTGCTGTTATTAATCCTTTCTTCTTCTATTTCCAGTGTCTCATTGCTGGATCTGCCTGGCTGCATCCTTGTAAATATCTTCAAACACGAACTTTTGCAAACTGTAGGAAGAACATGTACGCAATTCTATGACATTATACAAGAACATTCTGAACTTGAGAGTTTTCAAATTTCCAGATGTCCTGTTGCTGAAACAGATAGACCTTGAGCATGTAATGCGACATGCTAAACATTTTGTACATGTTGACATCGCATATGCAGATGTTCAGTCAGAGGTCTACTTCATCGACTATCAGTTTTCTCGCGGTTTTGCATACGCTGAACGTCTAACATCACTCAATATTGCTGGATGTGAGTTGTCCACATTGTGTTTTGTTCTTGGGTTACAACGTATAGAATTTCTTGATGTTTCTGAATGCAAAAACTTATCAGATAAAGATTTTAAGCCAATCAGAGAGTGTTGCAAATTAAAATATTTGTACATATCGTATAACACAATCAGCTCACAGACTGTCCTGTCGTTAGTTGAGAACTAACCTTTACCCAAGTCACAAGAATTATTTGAATGTCAAGCAATAAATCAAATCTATTTTTAGATCATCATTTCTTCAGATGACTATATCCAAGGATTAAATAGAAACTATATTTAAATCAATCGAAGTGAAAGAAATATTCACTGCTAACAGCAGGCTAATTTCCCATGCTTGCTCAAGTCTTTGTCTGAATCATTTCTACCAATGACAATTATTTGTAGCATTCAATCGCCTATTATTAGCCAATTAGAATGCTAGGAATTAGTGAAGTAGCAAGAATGAGACTGTTTATTGTTAACCTCCATGTCAAGAGGCCTTACTCCTACATATACACCGCGCAAACTATGTATGTCGGATCTGGCGACTTTCATGCGAGGCAGAAATCAATGCGCCTGACCCATCAAAGCATGACTGGAAAGAGGACATGACGATAAAGTGGACTAGTAAATCATTTCCTGAAGATATTGAAACACTTCTTATTGTCGACATGATATACGATGAATCATGTCAAGTGAACGGACTCGACGAATGCACAAGCGACGGTGAATCAGACGAGCTCGAGTTTGAAACATGTAGCTCCGAATACGATGAACTTGATGATTTCAGCGGTGATAGACATACATGTACATATATATTTCTCATTATTTGTTGCTCGTATAATAAAAGTCTGGGATTGTGTAGTCGTAACAAAAAGCTTTTAATGAGGCCATATCGTTTATGTTATAATAATTATGTCATAAACTAGTCCTCATCAATTTCAATCTAAGCAATTGGTTGAGCGTGGTCTGTTATTAACCCATCCATGACTGGAGCTTCCTGACATTTCACTTATATGTACGAAATACATTGGCCTAACAATATTCACCTGGACCTTATATAAGCCAGTGAATTATCTTATATAAATGTATGTTAGTCTCCCTATGGGAAACTCCCATATATAAGAAAATGCTCTGGCACAGGATCTTTAATGCTGCTCCAGCGCTGCTCCCATCACGAAAATGGTTAAACACCGATATATTCACCTTAATAATTCTCCATTATAAAATTTGTCTCTTAACCCTTTGAGTGCCGGGGGCCGATCTGATCGGCCCTAAACCCACACAATAAGTCTGTTAAAGAATATAAGAATAAATTACTAAAATTGTAAAAAATTGTAAAAAAAAAAAATTGTTAGGCCAATGCATTGGCACAGGGTATATGGGTTGATACAAAAATCGACCTGGCACTCAAAGGGTTAAATATGATTTGCTTTATTGGTTTTACCCACTTGCACATGTGGGAAAATACTTAGCAGTGTATATTAGAACAGTGCAATGTATGCTTTCATGGTTTTTGAAAAAAATTGGCTGATTGGGGAAGGGGTCCAGGTTAAGTTTTCGGCTTTTTCTTCTCTTATCCTGTTTTGTTTAAAATTCTACCAGAAAAGTTTTTGGAGCATTGGATGCTTCTTGTACGTTCAATTCAAATTCTCAGTTCCACAAGCATTTCCAAGAATAAATTGTGTTTCGCTCAATTGTCTTTGAAGCCATTTTGCTTACAGGTTAAGGAGCTTTATCCAGCAATAAAGTTTCAGGAGAGTTCTAAGTGACATTGGTGCATTTACGCTTAGGGCTAAATATTGTATCTATCTAAGTTTCAGGAGAGTTCTTAGTGACATTGGTGCATTTACGCTTCGGGCCAACGGTTCATTTACTTGGAATATCAATGACTAGAGTGTCACAAATATTCATAACATGGATTACATTCTACCTCAATACCTACGGAATTAAAGTGGCCAAGTAAGAAACAGGTACAGAAGCACATGCCACTCAGTTTTAGAATAGAATACCGAAAAACTAGAGCAATTATGAATTGTATGGAATTATTTTTTCAAAAACCAAGATCCACCATATCCAAGCAGCAACTTATAGCAAATATACCGGTAAGTCACCGAATACTGGAAAACTCTTAAGATTCTATAACTCGATCCAGCTGGGACATTCAACTATATTTCTCAACTACATAGTGGCAATGCATCAGACTGGTACATAACTGATCACTGTGGTTTCCTTAGTCTTGTGGAACCTGGAGACAACATTATAGCTGATCATGGATTTACTATCCATGATTTGTTGGTATTCAGACAAGGGACATTGAACATTCCACCTTTCACAAGGAAATGTAACAGAGACAAAGAAGAACATTTCTCACTCACATACACCATAGCAACTCTTGCCATTGCATACAATCTAATGTTAACGTAAATTCGAGACAATTGTTATTATTCAATGTTTATGATGTCCTCCTAAAATTAACTAACTGATATAAATAAAGCTGACAAAGGCCAAGAGACTGCAAATCTCTTGAAAGAAAGTGTTATAATTCTTCCATAATGCTCTATAATTAATCGACTCCTTAACCACAGCAGAATTATGGGTAACTAAATCCTGAAAAGTTACCCATAATTCTGCTGTGGTTAAAGGAGTCGATTAATTAGGGCATTACTGTATACATGTATAGTGGACCTTATATTAACAGGAAAATATTAGTGGATACAATTATGATGTTTCAAAGTATATTTCATTTCTACAGCCAAACTACAATCCTACCTTTTATTTAACCCTTTGAGTGCCAGGTCCGATTTTTGTATCAACCCATATACCCTGTGCCAATGCATTCTCTTATATATGCGAGTCGACCATAGGTCGCCTCGTATATATAAGAGAATGCATTGGCCTAAAAATGGCACTCAAAGGGTTAACTCATCTAAAAACCTGCCAATCACCTAGTTGACATTATGGAGATCATGGATGATCCAATATTAATTACTGAAGGAAAATCCAGAGAAACATTTCATACGTTACGCATTCTGACTAGGCCGGATAAATTGTGAATTTAAATACAAGTTCGCCAATTTTGTTCGCATGGATGTACACAAATATCGAAAAAGACTGAATTACATGTAAAAATAATATTTCAATTCCTGGAAGAACTATAGTACCAAAACAGATCAACAACAGTACTGTACCCGAATATCGCTGACCAACCTGTATGACCGGGCATATGTCCATCACATGAAAACCACTGATAATGACATTGGGATGAAGTACTTGAAAAGCAATACATTCAATTAAGATAGAATTGATAAAGGCGAAGAGATTTTGTTGCAAGTGGGGGATAGACTGCGGAAAACACGAGTTAGTCTGCGGAGGCTTCGTCGTCGACGAAAATGGATGCGAGTGTGGGAGAGGATGTGGGAGTTGGCAGATATAGATGGACAGATCAAGGCAAAGACAGATGAGATGAAGGCGCTGTCTGCTACGTGGCTTGATCTGATGTGGCATGTAAATACAGATCGGGACATGCTGCGGGAATTGCAAGCCTGCCTTACAATAGACTACTGTGTGAATGTGATGTTGTTAATTCAGCTCTGCTGTAATGTACATCAACTGAACAAATTTGACCCATGATAAGTCACTACATTACCAGTAGGTCCCTACTTAGGACAAGGCGTTGGAACTTGGACAGTCGTCACATGACAAAGAAAATTTTCAACTAGAGAACATCATCAAAATTGCAAATTAACCCTTTACCCAACAGAACTGCCCTGTGCCAATGCATTCTCTTATATATGCGAGTCGACCATAGGTCGCCTCGCATATATAAGAGAATGCATTGGCTTAACACATTAAAAATTATAAAATTGTTAAATAATGTAAGAAAAAATGGTAAAAAGTGTTAAAAAAAAGATTTTTTTTAGGCCAATGCATTCTCTTATATATGCGAGGCGACCTATGGTCGACTCGCATATATAAGAGAATGCATTGGCACAGGGCATAACTGTAACTATCACAATGTGGTCAAGGAACCGGTTCCAATGATATCCATATTTGTATGGTTCTATTGAGACAGACCGAAGATATTTTAGCCTGTTGAAGCTTTATTTGGCCGGTTTTGGCCGGTTTGTTGGGTAAAGGGTTAAAACACACTGCTGAAGAATGTTACATGTACTGTAAAGTTGGCCAGGCCTGGACCTTAATTGCTGCCAATTGTGATTGATGCCGCCACAATGATGCAACTCTTAAACCACCAAATTTTTACAAAAGTTGAAGTTCATAGAAATATAAAGTACATTTCCACAACACTATTCCCCCTTTTATAAATTTAAGAGTTATTCCCCCTTTTATAAATTTAAGAGTTATTCCCCCTTTTATAAATTTAAGAGTTATTCCCCCTTTTATAAATTTAAGAGTTATTCCCCCTTTTATAAATTTAAGAGTTCTGTGGGATTGAAACAAAGCTCCATTTTTTTACAGGAATAATGAAAGTGCCAATGATACTGAAGCTTGACTCAAGTTGAGCTAAAAACAAGGGTTACAGAATGAGTGAAGAAAATGTTTCCAACATTAAGTTTTTATTTACCTAAACAGGACCAAGTGTTCAAAGAATCAATCAAGAGGGTTGTTCTGTTCTGTAATACCACCTTCCTACAAAGTGCATTCATGAAACTCTTCAGCATCGGAGAAACACATGACAGAAACATCAGCAGTACCAAGGGAAGAGTAAGTTCAACGACACGAAGATAGCTTTAATATATAGGAACTATCTTCTTCAGATACTTCCCCACTCAACCGGTCTCATTGGAAGGAAGTATGTGGAAGGTGGCGATAACAACACTCGATCAGGCAAACAGAAATGCACACAACAACAAAATTAAGAAGAAGCTGGATGTCAGAGCTGTGTATACATACTCCTGCTAGAACAGAACCAAGCCTTGAAATAGTGTGTCTGTCATTTGCAGAATGAGGTCCCCAGAGAGTGAATTTAGAGATGCTATCCCGCATAGCGGGCTAGCATCACCAACCTCACCCTCTGGGAACCTCATTCTGCAAATGACAGACACTATTTCAAGGCTTGAACAGATCTTATGTCTTATGTATTCCTTATATACATGTACACCAAGTCTTGACTTTCGACGTACCAGTAAATTGGGTGAATGATATTGTCGAATTAACGCTCTTTATTCAATCTAAACACTTAACTGAGCAGTGAACAAGTGAACGATGCACAACACATACACAAATAACACCTTCGATAACCCGAAGAAGTCAAATAATACCTAAATAAGTGTTTTGGCATTATTTAAACTTCGCCAAACCTCGAAATCCAAAAACTTGGACAGAGGCTAGATTGAAAACATATGTGCCAATTAATGGTGATCAATTCATTCTTGACGCTACAGTCAGAAATATGTCAGACAAAGATAAACGGCAAGTCAAATACGACACTAACAAAGTGATTAATTTCTTATCCCAACATCAGTGGTATCAATTTCACAACACAGATGTGGCATATATCGTCACATGACCCAACCAACTTATGTTAGCTGGACTAGACTGGGCACTAAAGCCATTGGACACGCCTTAAAGCGTGATTGACTGCTGACCTGCCATGTGCTGGCTATATACTACACAACTCAAAAAATCGGAACTCGCACATACCAGTTTAAACTGACTGGAAGATTCTTTTATCTTAAAGTGGCCATACAGTCTTCACATCGACAGTTGACGCATTCCGGATATACAGAATGATTGCATGAAATTTTGCAAATCCAACCTACCACAAACGTGGCAAAGAAGAATATGGAATCCTATAATTCCGGATATACAGAATGATTGCATGAAATTTTCAAATCCAACCTACCACAAACGTGGCAAAAACTAATATTGAATCCTATGCATTCCGGAGATACAGATTGATTGCATGAAATTTGCAAATCCAACGATTCCACACAACGTGGCACAAACTATATACACATGTAATACATGTTAACAGACATATAAAATGTCGACTTATCTAATTAAATCGCCTGTCCCCGACAAGTAGTCGGCGAATAAAAATAGACACGAAACACTAGCTTAAAGTGACTATCCAAATTCATAGCATAGTGTCGGGCACCACGTTGAACATAACGCTACCTAATGGTTGGGTATGCATACACCATTTTATATACAAAATTGCTAGTAGTTGGAGCCCGTGCAGAAAAAAACCTAAGTCGGCTATACCTGTGTCATGTCTAGATGCAGGAGGATCCATATATATACTCCAACATTCATATTATATGCCAAAAATTGAAAATTATGGGCACAAAAATATTTTCTAAGAATAGCCCTTAAAATATCGAACCCCAAATTGGAGCCTGTGCAGAATAATTCTATCTCCTAGTTTGAAACACCTTGATTTTGATTGGTTATAGTATAACTAGCAATTAGCAACTAGCATGTCCCCTTCGGCTTTCCATATATCGCGATACATTGAATACATGATGAATCTTTGCGTCACTACTAGTATAAATGTAGATGTTTATATTTTCCATAATCATAATGTGTTTATGAAATTATTGTAAACATGTAGATGAGGACAATACTAGTATATGTAATTAATATTTGAGGATGATAATGGTAGCTTAAATGGGTTTTTCTGACAGTTAATATTATTACTTTCAGGTAACAGACCAATCCTGCAGTGATGGTGCAACTATACTGATTGATCAAGAGCTCAATGAACCCATATCAAGTGGATCTGACATCAGCAGAGGGGAACTTTTGACTCTGATTATGGCATTTACTGTGCGGCATAAATTAAGTGGAATAGCACTGAGGGATTTGATTGAGCTGTTTAATACTATACTGCCAAATAGCCTACCAGCATCCAAGTATCTCTTTGACAAACACTTCAACACTCCAGATGAACTGGTATTCAATTACTTCTGTGAAAATTGTGAGTCATTCATGGATTCAGACATGCAAAAATGTTCTTTTTGTGGAATCGACTTTGACAGACAGAAAGCACATGCTAAAAAGAACTATTTTCTAACACTTCCATTGGAAATTCAAATTGGGGATTTGTTTGAAAAACAGGACCTCAGCAAATTCTTGGTGAAGACAGACCCATCACTCTCTGTTCGTGATACAGAATACATCAATAGTATTCGAGATAGAAAGTTATATAAACAGAAATCAGTCTCGGAATTCACCAAACACAGTGATAACATCACCGTAACAATAAGTGCAGATGGCGCGCCTGTGTTCAGTTCATCAAATAAATCATTCTGGCCTGTGTTCTGCACTATAAATGAGCTACCAGAGAACAAAAAATCAGAATTTATGCTATTGCATTCTTTGTGGTTTGGTTCATCAAAGCCAAATCCAATGCAGTATATGAAACCATTCATCAATGAGATTCAAAAAATCAATTCTCCTGAAAATCCAGGTATTATCTGGAAAGATTTGGATGGCAATGAAAGAAAAACAAAATGTCTTCCTCTGTTATGTGTTTGCGACAGTATTGCCAGACCAGTTTTTCAAAACATGAAACAATTCAATGGTGAATTTGGATGTTCTTTCTGCTTACACAAGGGAGAAAGAACACCGAAGGGGCATGGTGAAACAAGAGTATACCCTGTTCTTAAAGATATGCCTCCTCTAAGAAATCATAACTGTACCAGTCCTCGGGCTGTACCAGTTTGCACCCCCTAGTCCTGCATCAGCAGACCGTGGCAGGCAGAGTGCCGTTCTCTGAGATTCGGGCAACCAATTCTCCGGGACAATAGCACCCGAGCCTTTGGAGGCTGTTCTGTGTGGGGAAGACTCGCTGTCGTGTACCGTCAATAGCCATTTCTATTTGGGAAGATATAAATAGTAAATACAGACATCACTCTCATCGCATGAAACGGGGGGAAAAAGCAGCAGAAGAAGAAGTCTCTACTGCTCGGTTTCTACTAGTAGCTGGCACGTATGGTATGGCACTGCCTGGGATGTTTATTCCAAAAGACAAGGGGGGAGGTACAAGCTTGAGCAATGCTGGAATCTGAATTTATGAGCTCTTTCACATAACATATCAAAGCTGATTCATGACTAAATCACATTTACATGAAATCTGTTTTGGAAGAGTACATTCCCGTCAAACTGGAATATTAAATTTATTGCTCGTTGCCTCCTCCTGGGCTTGCATTCTAATCCATATAGTTCAGTTGAAGGGCTTCTCCTTGGCGGAAAAATTTAATTTTTAAAATTAAAATTAGTTTTTCCTCAAGGGAAGCCCGAAACTGAACTATCATAGATCCCTCCCATGGCGGTGCCATTCCCAACCCCGCGACTCTCAAATCTTATTATTTATCTCTTCCTTTTATATTAATACACATTAATTTAATTCCTCTCCAATAGATCGGCTATTCGGATAAGTTAGAATTACTTAGGAAGCCGAGCAAAATAATTGTAAGTTACAACCAGTAACACACATAAATCTGGACCAGTCAATCTGTTTCTAAACAGATAAATGAACTAATGTATATCGCTTAAATTATGTAATTGTTGTTGTGATATACATTTATAGATGCAAATGTTTTTTTGTGTAGTAAATAATTTAATTGCCTGATTGAATGAGCAGCTTATAATTTGTGTGTAATAATTGCTTTTCGTAATTAGAAAATATCTGTATTAATTTATTTTTGCTACTCGTAAATTTATTTTAATGTAAAATAACATTGTATGTGGAGTGTATTAATTTAACGGGAAATAGCATAAGATCAATATCCCATTAAATACAGTCATCACAGGTGTTACACGCAGTTAATCATTAACACGGATATACCGTTTATTGAATAGCCTGGCTAAGTAATACGAGCGTGATTCAGTTGTTCGACTTGTCGAGACATTAACGCGGACAATCCGTTTGATTGATAGATTAATAGAGGAGCAACGTAAGACAACTATCATAAACAGATAAAAAGATCGGAACTGTCACAAGTGACTATTAATATAAGGCGGAAAATCCGTTTATATTTTATCAAGTCATAATACAGGCGAGTATAGATAATGGCAGCCAACGCAGTCTCAATAATATTATAGCACCTTCGAAGACTTGCGTAATATAGTGGGCATTGGTGAGAAGTCGGCGGGGAAGATCATACATTACAGGGAACAGGTAGGTGACATAGAGATGTCAAAACATTGTCCAAGATACTCTCCCCCAAACTGTGTGCCCAAATTCAAGGATCAATTGACTTTAGCCCAGCCATGGAGAGGCTGGATTACTCTCTCTCTGAGGAGGAGTTTGAAGAACCAAAGATGTCCAGCTCTCCGGTCATTACAAAAGGTATGGATGAAAACTGGAAGGGTAAGGTAAATAGGGTCTCAGAGCAAGAAAAGAAAGATTTGTTGGCAAACATAAGCATTGATGCAAAAGAGACCGAGCAAGAGAGAGAGGCAAAGAGACAGCAGCAAAGAGAAGATAGAGACAATCGACCAAGAGATCTCAAACAAGGAAGAAAAGGAAGATTGGCTTGAAAAAGTAAATAGAGAATGTAAATAACTAAACGATCGAAAGAGACAAGCTGAAAGGGAACGCGAACAGGAAGAGAGAGAAGATCGACAAAGAGAAGAAGATAGAAAATACGAAGATCGACAAAGAGAAGAAAATAGAGAACGCGAAGAGAGAGACCGCTGGAAAGATCAACTCCTTTCCACACTGCTACATTGGTTTTACGGCTGCTGTGACATTCTTCAACGTATCTCAAAAATGGGCATTGCAAGCCGTACCTTCTTCCCGTCTTTTGTTGGAAACGGATTCCCCCTACTTTGGCCAACCTTGGGGGAGCAGAAATCAGTAGTCCTGCTTATATTGGAAATGTTGCGCAGGTCGTCTCAGACATAAGGAATGAAACTCTTCAGGACGTCTTGCAAGCAACTATCCTGAATACTAGCCGTTTTTACGGAACACCTGTTCCGGGGAACTTTCTTTAATCATCTCTCCCTCATTCGGGACCAACTGCCGCAGAGGCATCACTTTTTGTATTATATTGTAATGATTCAACTAGCAGTTACCCATGAAGTAATCATCATTCTTGTTTTTGTCAAGAGAATTGATTGGTACAACACTGGGCACAGTGTCAAATTTTTGTGTATTCTTCCATGTATTCCCAGCAGGTTCACTACACAATTTAGAGGTGAAGAAGTAATAACAGGTTTCTATATTCATATTTAAGACACAGTTTATTCTATATAATAGCACAATTCATGATAAGGCAAGATGTCAGCCGAAATACGTGTGTTCTTGTTCGTGGTCACATAACGGACACATATTCTATTTAACACAATAGTTTATTCTATCACATTAATTAATGGTAAAGTCATAATCAATGGTAATTTCAACATGTCAGCCAAGTGCGTCTTTCTTGTTCAGTGTCCAGTTCTGTTCTAAAGTAATAAAAGGAATCTATACTCTTTATATAACATGGTCGATAAAGTAATAATAGGACATTCAATTCTCTATTTAACATAGTTCATTATAATAGCAAGAATGGTAAAGCAAGATGTCCGCCAAATAGGTCTTGTTCGGTCATGCGATTTTGTAAATATGTTGTTATGGGTCTTGTCTGGTCTGACCCGAGGAACTATTGTAGATGCGAGTTACTCGTTTGCTGGTCCTCCTTTGTATTGAGCTTGTCATCCTCTCCGGGAAGAAATCTTCATTCTCCTTGTCTCTGACAGCCTTACCAAACCAGATGCCGGCCTGGAGGCGAGGCGCTCGTTCCATATATCCTTTGTATAATGCACTCAAGAGAGGAAACTGCTCCACAACGATCTTGGGTAACGAGGTCGCCCGACCCAGACTGATACGAGAAAGGAACCCCCATGAAGACTCCCTAGTCTAATGTACTGGTTCCATATCTCGTCTTTGTCACCGTTATCCGTCCGAACCAAGATCGATACGAGGAAAGAACCTCAACGAAGACTCCCTGTCTGATGTACTGGTTCCATATATCGTCTTTGTCACCATAATCCGTCCGAACCAAGATCGCCATACTGCAACCCGATGAAGCCTCAACAAAAGGCCCATCATAAGGAGCTATTAAAACCTGTAACTAAACAAACGACTGCTCCAAAGCAGCCAACACAGAAGACTGCCACAAAGCAGCCACCACAAAAGACTGCCCCAAGGCAGCCAACACAACAGAAGACCAGATCAAAGGGCCCAGGCATTGATGGCGATCGATACGCATTTTCACCTCAATCGTCTTTGCAAAAGCCTCCACGTGTCACTAACATCACCATTGGAGGCAATTCGGACAAGTATCACCCAACTAATAATGCCTAGGGTTCTGGTTACGGTCATCGGTGGTGTAAATGTGATGTGCGATCCACTGGAATACCCAAACATCATTCCAGTGGACCCATATTGGAAGACAGCAGTGGGGGTCCATCCCAAACAATATCATATGATAACGGATGTTGGCATACTTACTAGATGGATCCAGCTAATAAACGACCCACGTGTCACAGCTGTTTGAGAAATCGGGCTGGACCGATCTATCCGCGGCATCACGCCACAAGGTCGTTATGATCAGGATTTGGCTTTCACCAGACTACTGTACCACACCAAGACAGTAGCAGAAAAGCCAATTGTACTACACTTGCGTGGCGACAAAAACGACCCATGGTCATGGGACGTAAGTCATGTTGGTCTCAACATCTGCTCAAGTGAGTGGCTATCCAGAAGGAAATTCCATTTCCACTCCTTCATGGGTACCCCAGATATCGTCCAAGCACGGAGCGATCGGTTTCGAAATACTTAATTCGGTATAAATGGGTCATGTTTCTGGTTCGCCGATCCACAAAAGGCTGCAGTAGCAGCTATTCCTAAAGATCGGCTAATATTGGAGACCAATGCACCCTATTTCAACGAGCAGATCTCAGGACGACCATACACGTACTTCTCCGGCCTTATTGGGAGAAATAGCAGAGTGTGTAGCCATCATCAGAGGAGAGACAATTCAAGAAGTCCTCCATTACACCAATAATAATGCTACCGCTCTTTATGAAATTGGCAAATTACCAACATTCCAATAAGGTCCAAGAGACGAACAAATGATCACCCATAGGTGATTGATTATATATCCTTTATACATATGTACAGTAAATGATAGATAATTCCACTTATGCAATTACATATTCTTTTTTCTCAAAATCTGTTCCAAAACACAAATAATTATACAATGTTTTATACAGTAGCACTGTTCCAATCCGTTTGGTCAAAAGGATTGATGAAGAAAAATCTAGGCAATGAGCGGATATAACAGCCAATGAAAGATCGGCGCAATTCGGGAACAGACCAGCGGAGTGATACGCTATGGATTCGTTCTTCA
The DNA here is from genome assembly GCA_032622095.1 of Siphonodentalium dalli. NCBI lineage: Eukaryota > Metazoa > Mollusca > Scaphopoda > Gadilida > Siphonodentaliidae > Siphonodentalium > Siphonodentalium dalli. The sequence goes on from CP136065.1 coordinate 208,823,036, forward strand.
CTCCTCGACAGCCACGACAAACAGTTTAAATTCTACTTTATAATATTATCTATTGCCGTATTATTATACATCGTTGGATCTTCATGATTATATACAAGGTTAGTTGTTTATTCATTATTCATATGTATTGATTGTTATTACATGACACACACCAAAAATTCAACAATACGAGGAAAGAACCTCAATGAAGACTCCCTAGTCTGATGTAGTGGTTTAACACGGGAAAGGAATCTCGATGAAGACTCCTGGGTCTGATGTATTGATTCCCTGTATCGTCTTTGCCACCGTAATTCGCAAATCACAAAGAATATGCAAAGGGACTAGTCTAGTTGGAAGGATCATGGGAAATCCACCCTGAATGTTTATTCCACCCTGTATGTATGGTTATGCAAGAACATATCCATATGATGAAACATCCGAAACTGGGCATGCTATTCTTAGAACAGAGACACACACTGAATAAATCGCCAAATTCGCTGAGAAACATTCCACCACTACACTTGGAAAAAAAGGGAAAAGCATTCTGGGAGATATGCCAGGCTTCAAGGTTATTATTGGGACCCAAGGATATGCCAATTCAAACTTTTCTTTCAACGTTTATCAGGTTGGCGATTATCACAATATGATAGGGGAACACCGTGTACATAACTTAACTATCACAAGTATAATTTGAAAATATTCAATTTCAAAGAACCATGGTAATGTTTAGCTTGATACAATTTGTCACTCATCGGAAAGCTCTCGCCACTGACAGTAATGATTGCATATTATTATTATTTTAGATGCGTGAGCTGCTACCAGGAATGCATTTGTTCCTACACGAAGATGAGCTGGGGTATGCGGTGAAAGGAAAGTACTCAAAGAAGAGGTATTCGGGGAGGGAGGTTTTGGATGGTGGCGGGGTGGCAAAAAGGCTGATGGCGGTGTTCTGGACAAGGGAACTGAGGCATCAAATCCTTTTGTGAAAATCTAGTCCAAATTTATTAACCCATTTATGCCTGAATGGATTTTTTCACCGAGTGATAATTATATACATTGGAACAGTCTATTTTTCATCTTGGGGTGCTCAGGGAAAATGAGACAACAAATAATAGAAATGTCATATATCAAGGAAATGTTCAGATAATAAGTTCAACAAATGACCTACAGACCTTATATGAATATTGCCTATGGGACAACTACTCATCAATACTGCTCCAGTCATCAAATGGTTAAGTGAGAACTGTATCAACTTTGCCAAAGTGGTCCTCATCTTCAATACTCAAAAACATGTTGTAGAAATGCCACAATTAAATTTGTTGTGGGCATCAGCTAGTCATAAAATCATCATTGATAATTATCTCATAATACAATGCTTATTTGCAGGCACACTATCAGGCAATATTCGATGCCTACCCAACAAGGGTGACTAGAGCTGTGAAGATCATCATGGAGGATCCATTCACAATGGATGAGATCCAAAGCTGTACCTTCACTGGACAAGGTGGCAAACCGCCCATGCCAAGAGAAAGGGTGAAACTTCTTGAAGGTATATATATCTTCACAATTTGTGAATTCTGTGTTCATTACTACAAAGATCTTACATTGGTAGTTCTGAAACAAGTGTTTATTTTGTAATTGAATATTCATTCCACCAAATATAGTACGGGTACTATATAATATTCAGACTTTGTAATGAGTTTCTATGTCCTACCAAATTACGATCGAGATTCGATTCGCAGTTGATATTTGAGTAGAATTTGATTCGAGAATAATATCGAATACTATGTTTTCGAATATTCCCTGTATGGTATAATTCGCCCAGTGTAACAAACGTGGCAGAGGTTACAAAAAAGTTAAGAATCATGTCAACAAATCAAATAGAAGCATAATTAAATTTTCGCAGGAGCCCAAGACTAAATTAATTTAAGACACACGAAATTCTGCATTAATCCATTTAATTATCAGAACTAATCATTGCAATAACGGAAACACAACAGAACAATGTGGATGCATAATGTGTCACTAAAATCCGGCTATACTTTTGATACATGTAAAACATGAGTGGTACAGGCACTGGCCATATATGTATCATGGCGCATGTCAGTGTTTGGGTAAGGGTAACTCTGATATCTCCAACACATGCTCTTAAGTAGTCAATATTAAAATGACTTCAGATCTGTTTGTTGTCAAAAGGGCTTTCGGCAGACCTTATATAGGGAAATTGACACATCAGCAGACATATTACGAAACAGACCTATAAAACTTCACGTAGGTCAAATTTTGCAATCATGAGTGGAAGTCTTGGAAATGAGACATTGATTTTTGGACTAATACTTTTTCTTTTCTTTTTTCATTGTAGAGATGGTGCATAAGAATTACAATATATCTAGCAGGGACCTTGGTCTGAAAATAAGGGATCGCAACAAGATCCTTAGGTGCACATACAGTGGACAGGAGAGAGATTACAAAAATAGTAAAAAATGAGCAGATGATAGAAAGCACTTATTTACGAGGGAAATGTTCAGATAGTAAGTTCAGCAAACAACCTATGGTCGTTTGTTGAACTTATTATATAAACATTTCTCATGGAATAACTACTCATCAATACTGCTCCAGTCATCAAAGAGTTGAATACTAAACATATGCAAAACTTGCCATGTGTGCTTTATAATGTGTACCATAACGACACCATTTGCATGCATGACACACTTTAATGCATCTCAACATTAATTTTCAGTCAAAAAATGGTTGTAATTGTGGTTGATTTTCATCTATGACCCCAAAGTTTTCTTAAGAGATTCCTGTTAGACTTATTTGCTATATTACATGACTAAAACCTGTTTGATCAAGGAACAGAGAGTAACTGTATAAATACTCTACATACAAATTTTTTTTTCATTTCATTTTCTGTGAGATTCCCTTATATTTCATCAATATATACTTTAAGTTGTCTGGAATGCTTTTCTGCTATACAGATTTAATCCAAACTTCAGTATGTTGAATCACATGAACTTCCAAGTCAAGTTGAGATTGTGTTTCAGTTCAACCGTATCTTGTTAATTTTGATTTGTTTTGTTTATTGAAAAATTTATTTGATAGAACCAGTCATGTTTATTAGTCAAATTCCATTGGTTGCTCCTTGTTATGATCATTACCCCAGAGAACAAATTTACATGTAGGATTAAGCCATATTTTATCTTGTTAATCTTGATGTGTTTTGTTTATTAAATGTTTATATGCATTAACATACAATTAATATAACAACCTGAAAGATTGGGTACGTATGTTCAATGTGGAATGACATACCGTATTCTTAATTATTCCAGGATTATGCAGACTTTTAGTTGCCATATTCAAACACTGGAATTTCCTGGATGCTGTATGAACCAAGAATTGGCCGTTCTTAATTCCAGGGTTACCTTTAAGCCTGCATTTCCCTGGAATTGATGGCTGGTGTTAATTCCAGGGTTTTCCAGCATATTCCAGGGTTGTATTTGTAAGCCTGGAATTCCCTGGATTTTATGGCTGGTAATAATTCCAGGGTTTTCCAGCGTTTTCTAGGGTTATTTTGTAAGCCTGGAATCCCAATACCAAAAATACCCTAGAATTCAAGGGTATTCCAGCTTCAAATTCAGCCAGGTGAGTTGATTGATGGGAGCTTGTCAGAGAAGTCTGACAAAGTTCGACTTGACAACTCGCTTGTCCAGCACATCATTGGTATTAATAATTTAGCTTACATCGTCGCATGAGAACCAGAAGGTTCTAACTGTATTTTGGCGGGAAAATGAGTTATTGGTACCGATAGAACCGGCAGCTCATAATATGTTTTCACACAAAATGCTGTGCAAATACGTTCTATCTCCAATCGACATTTTTTGGTAGAGCAAGATGGTTCTATCTACAGAGCCAATAGGATTGACAGATCCGCATCACGTGATGTAAGTTTGGCAAATGGCTGCCGACGAAATGTGAATTGTGTTGTCTCGACAATAATATGAGGTAAATATTATAACGTTTCAACATTATTACGGTACAGCCTAATATAAATGTTCCATTGAATACTATTTATCTCTTCAACCTACAAACGTATCAAGATCAAGTCAATAAGACACTTTTGTGAGCTATATTGTAGATAGAACGTTCTGACATTGTGATTTTCAATCCTATAGGATTTCCACTTAGACGTCTTCCTCTCACGGTGTTCTAAAATTAATAGACAGGATCAGACACACGAACGTGTAACGTGTGTTACTATGGTATTGCTATGGATATGCACTTGGCGGTAAATGGCACTTGATATTACGTCGCCAACTTTAGAAGTTTAAGTTGATCGATCAGCTTGTAGTTCAGTCAGAGCACTGAGTAAATTGTCTGGACGTAGAGAAGGCGAGACAACTCTATTTATTGATCATTGTACGGTAATGAAAATCATTGATGAATGACACTTTCATGTTGAGTTTCCGTTGTTTCAACCATGACTTGCTAGTATAAGGATCCATAAATGGCTTCAATCAAATTAACATAATTCTGTACCAGTGTCTGCACCGGAATATCTCAGCCTGCACAGCGCTGATCGGTCATTCTGTTAAACGTTAGAAGTTGAAATAAAACTACTGAACGGTTTGACCGTGTACGCGTCACGGGCACGCGAGTCATGTGACTTTCGTTAGTATTGACAACACACAGTATGAGTTACAAGTATGTGTGTCTGATCCTGTCCGTTGATACATTAATGCAGAACTAAAGTATATCATAGCTATCGCATTCGAGCCTTCATAACTACAGCAGTAATCAACATATTAACACTATTGTCCTGGTTGTTTGCATCGACGTCTCAATATACTAACGTAGCAAATTCTGAGGAATTTTTTCCATCGGGGTATTGATGCGTTTTGTGGATGAGCTTGTTAGGTCCTCGCCAGTCACTGTGGTTGATTGGTTCGTTTTTCTTATTTATATCCACATTCATCTTTGGAGCTACATGCAGTAACAACATCGTGATAATCATAGTTATTGAAAGCGACGTAAATCTTCAAGCAGTGAAACAAACAAGCCAACAATCTAACTTTAGGCGTTCGTGTCTGTGCTGTTATTAATCCTTTCTTCTTCTATTTTCAGTGTCTCATTGCTGGATCTGCCTGGCTGCATCCTTGTAAATATCTTCAAACACATGTACGCAATTCTATGACATTATACAAGAACATTCTGAACTTGAGAGATTTCGAATTTCTAGACATCCTGTTGCTGAAACAGATAGACCTTGAGTATGTAATGCGACATGCTAAACATTTTGTACATGTTGACATCGCATATGCAGATGTTCAGTCAGAGGTCTACTTCATCGACTATCAGTTTTCTCGCGGTTTTGCGTACGCTGAACGTCTAACATCACTCAATATTGCTGGATGTGAGGTGTCCACATTGTGTTTTGTTCTTGGGTTACAACGTATAGAATTTCTTGATGTTTCTGAATGCAAAAACTTATCAGATAAAGATTTTCAGCCAATCAGAGAGTGTTGCACATTAAAATATTTGTACATATCGTATAACACAATCAGCTCACAGACTGTCCTGTCGTTAGTTGAGAACTTACATTTACCCAAGTCACAAGAATTATTTGAATGTCAAGCAATAAATCAAATCTATTTTTAGATCGTCATTTCTTCAGATGACTATATCCAAGGATTAAATAGAAACTATATTTAAATCAATCGAAGTGAAAGAAATATTCACTGCTAACAGCAGGCTAATTTCCCACGCTTGCTCAAGTCTTTGTCTGAATCATTTCTACCAATGACAATTATTTGTAGCATTCAATCGCCTATTATTAGCCAATCAGAACGCTAGGAATTAGTGAAGTAGCAAGAATGAGACTGTTTATTGTTTACCTCCATGTCAAGAGGCCTTACTTCTACATATACACCGCGCAAACTATGTATGTCGGAACTGGCGACTTTCATGCGAGGCAGAAATCAATGCGCCTGACCCATCAAAGCATGACTGGAAAGAGGACATGACGATAAAGTGGACTTGTAAATAATTTCCTGAAGATATTGAAACACTTCTTATTGACATGATAGACGATGAATGATGTCAAGTGAAGGGACCCGACGAATGCACAAGCGACAGTGGATCAGACGAGCTCAAGTTTGATAAATGTAGCTCAGACGACGATGAACTTGATGATTTCAGCGGTGATAGACAATACATATATATTTCTCAATATTTGTTGCTCGTATAATAAAAGTCTGAGATTGTGTAGTCTTAACAAAAAGCTTATCACTTTTAATGAGGTCATATCGTTTATGTTATAATAATTATGTCATAAACTAGTCCTCATCAATTTCAATCTAAGCAATGGGTTGAGCGTGGTCTGTTATTAACCCTTTACCCAACAAACCGGCCAAAACCGGCCAAATAAAGCTTCAACAGCCTAAAATATCTTCGGTCTGTCTCAATAGAACCATACACATATGGATATCATTGGAACCGGCTCCTTGACCACATTGTGATAGTTACAGTTATGCCCTGTGCCAATGCATTCTCTTATATATGCGAGACGACCATAGGTCGCCTCGCATATATAAGAGAATGCATTGGCCTAAAAAAAATCTTTTTTTAACACTTTTTACCATTTTTTCTTACATTCTTTAACAATTTTATAATTTTTAATGTGTTAAGCCAATGCATTCTCTTATATATGCGAGGCGACCTATGGTCGACTCGCATATATAAGAGAATGCATTGGCACAGGGCCGTTCTGTTGGGTAAAGGGTTAACCCATCCATGACTGGAGCTTCCTGACATTTCACTTATATGTACGAAATACATTGGCCTAACAATATTCACCTGGACCTTATATAAGCCAGTGAATTATCTTATATATATTTGAGTCTCCCTATGGGGAAACTCCCATATTTAGAAAATGCTCTGGCACAGGATCTTTAATGCTGCTCCAGCGCTGCTCCCATCACGAAAATGGTTAAACACCGATATATTCACCTTAATAATTCTCCATTATAAAATTTGTCTCTTAACCCTTTGAGTGCCAGGGGCCGATCTGATCGGCCGTAAACCCACACAATAAGTCTGTTAAAGAATATAAGAATAAATTATTATAATTGTAAAAAATTGTAAAAAAAAAAAAAAAAAATTAAAAAGGTTAGACCAATGCATTCTCTTATATATGCGAGTCGACCATAGGTCGTCTCGCATATATAAGAGAATGCATTGGCACAGGGTATATGGGTTGATACAAAAATTGACCTGGCACTCAAAGGGTTAAATATGATTTGCTTTATTGGTTTTACCCACTTGCACATGTGGGAAAATACTTAGCAGTGTAAATTAGAACAGTGCAATGTATGCTTTCATGGTTTTTGAAAAAAAAATTGGCTGATTGGGGAAGGGGTCCGGGTTAAGTTTTCGGCTTTTTCTTCTCTTATCCTGTTTTGTTTAAAATTCTACCAGAAACGTTTTTGGAGCATTGGATGCTTCTTGTACGTTCAATTCAAATTCTCAGTTCCACAAGCATTTCCAAGAATAAATTATGTTTCGCTCAATTGTCTTTGAAGCCGTTTTTCTTACAGGTTAAGGAGCTTTATCCAGCAAAAACGTTTCAGGAGAGTTCTTAATGACATTGGTGCATTTACGCTTAGGGCTAAATATTGTATCTATCTAAGTTTCAGGAGAGTTCTTAATGGTTACACTGGTGTAAATAAGGTTCGGAGAGACCTCTAGCGGATGCGGGAGGAATATATAGGAGAGAATAAAATAGACACTGGGCCCTGATTGGTCAATAGCCTTGTGTGCTTTTTGCATAAAAAAATCATCACACCTCTTCCCTATGATTTCCCATAGGTAAGATAGCCATTGGCACAGGAATTAACCCTTTGTAGTGAAGTTTGAATTTGTTGGTGTGGTCTAAAATATGACAGTATTTTTTTATGCGGATCTGACACTAGTTACGAAAACACAAGATTTAAAGGCGAATTCCCTGCTAGACAGATATGATTTTTTTGTGTAAAAAGTTTCCCGAAATGTCAATTTTTCAGATTAAAAAAAAAAATTGGACCCATGGTTCATATAGCCAACAGCATACGCTAAAACGTTAGCACTGAGGCCTATGGAAAACATTTACACCAGTGTAACCTAAAGGGAAAAATGAACTTTTTGGCATTTTTGATTCCTGGGAGTCACTTTAAAGTATTTTAATGCATTTTTCACAGCCTGGTCTTTCAGTCCAATGAATCTCCCATGCATGGTGTGGCTATTCTTGCTGCTGATGTCTTCTTTCACTTCCATCGGCCAAAAAAATGGTATGATTTTTCATAAAAAAAAGCCAATTTTTCAAGGTATTTTCAAAATATTTCAAGGTGGTAATTGTCACATGATAATGCAAATTACCCATTACATGAGCATGTCAATGACACACATACCAATTGTTATAAGAAGCTAATCTAACAAGTATTTTGGATTTTATAGCCAGTGATATACAGATATATATAATAAAAGTGTCTCATTTTCACTGGTGGGTATGGCCATTTGAAGGTTAATAGCACTAAAACTTGGACACATTTAAGAAAATGCTTCAGCATTTCAAAGAGAGCATATCTTTGTTCAACTAATTCAATATACACCCACATCCAGTTATCTTGGATCACCCTTGCAGACCTGAAAATGTCATATTTTAGTCTTCCATGTGCTAATAAAGTCATATGCTTGATGCTCAGCTGATCAGATCTGGACTCAATGACCTCACATCACCAGAAGTTCTCTCATGGAAAGGATCTTGTACAGTCTTCCATAGCTGATCCAAGTTTGCAACACCAGACCCCAAAAACTGTGTGAAAATGGGGCCTGAATATGACTTGTGGTGGAAAAATGTGCTTTTTGATGAATAATGTGTTACAGAGAGTGGGGTTAAATTGTGTGTGATAAATAAAGAACCACAGAAGTGATATTATTTTTGAACACATTTTTTTCATTCATGGGCAATTCTGAAAAAATGTAGGGTGTTACAATTATTCCGCGAAAAAGCGGGCTATCGCTTTAGGTTACACTGGTGTAAATAAGGTTCGGAGAGACCTCTAGCGGATGCGGGAGGAATATATAGGAGAGAATAAAATAGACACTGGGCCCTGATTGGTCAATAGCCTTGTGTACTTTTTGCATAAAAAAATCATCACACCTCTTCCCTATGATTTCCCATAGGTAAGATAGCCATTGGCACAGGAATTAACCCTTTGTAGTGAAGTTTGAATTTGTTGGTGTGGTCTAAAATATGACAGTATTTTTTTATGCGGATCTGACACTAGTTACGAAAACACAAGATTTAAAGGCGAATTCCCTGCTAGACAGATATGATTTTTTTGTGTAAAAAGTTTCCCGAAATGTCAATTTTTCAGATTAAAAAAAAAAATTGGACCCATGGTTCATATAGCCAACAGCATACGCTAAAACGTTAGCACTGAGGCCTATGGAAAACATTTACACCAGTGTAACCTAAAGGGAAAAATGAACTTTTTGGCATTTTTGATTCCTGGGAGTCACTTTAAAGTATTTTAATGCATTTTTCACAGCCTGGTCTTTCAGTCCAATGAATCTCCCATGCATGGTGTGGCTATTCTTGCTGCTGATGTCTTCTTTCACTTCCATCGGCCAAAAAAATGGTATGATTTTTCATAAAAAAAGCCAATTTTTCAAGGTATTTTCAAAATATTTCAAGGTGGTAATTGTCACATGATAATGCAAATTACCCATTACATGAGCATGTCAATGACACACATACCAATTGTTATAAGAAGCTAATCTAACAAGTATTTTATAGCCAGTGATATACAGATATATATAATAAAAGTGTCTCATTTTCACTGGTGGGTATGGCCATTTGAAGGTTAATAGCACTAAAACTTGGACACATTTAAGAAAATGCTTCAGCATTTCAAAGAGAGCATATCTTTGTTCAACTAATTCAATATACACCCACATCCAGTTATCTTGGATCACCCTTGCAGACCTGAAAATGTCATATTTTAGTCTTCCATGTGCTGATAAAGTCATGTGCTTGATGCTCAGCTGATCAGATCTGGACTCAATGACCTCACATCACCAGAAGTTCTCTCATGGAAAGGATCTTGTACAGTCTTCCATAGCTGATCCAAGTTTGCAACACCAGACCCCAAAAACTGTGTGAAAATGGGGCCTGAATATGACTTGTGGTGGAAAAATGTTTTTTTTTGATGAATAATGTGTTACAGAGAGTGGGGTTAAATTGTGTGTGATAAATAAAGAACCACAGAAGTGATATTATTTTTTAACACATTTTTTTCATTCATGGGCAATTCTGAAAAAATGTAGGGTGTTACAATTATTCCGCGAAAAAGCGGGCTATCGCTTTAGGTTACACTGGTGTAAATAAGGTTCGGAGAGACCTCTAGCGGATGCGGGAGGAATATATAGGAGAGAATAAAATAGACACTGGGCCCTGATTGGTCAATAGCCTTGTGTGCTTTTTGCATAAAAAAATCATCACACCTCTTCCCTATGATTTCCCATAGGTAAGATAGCCATTGGCACAGGAATTAACCCTTTGTAGTGAAGTTTGAATTTGTTGGTGTGGTCTAAAATATGACAGTATTTTTTTATGCGGATCTGACACTAGTTACGAAAACACAAGATTTAAAGGCGAATTCCCTGCTAGACAGATATGATTTTTTTGTGTAAAAAGTTTCCCGAAATGTCAATTTTTCAGATTAAAAAAAATGAAAGTGTCAATGACACTGTAGCTCAACTTAGGTAGGGGAATAATTTAATGGTTGACAGTAAATGGAGGAATAGGAAAGGTGCTAATTGAAATGTCTAACATGCGCCAAAGGATTTAGTGATGCAAAGAGTAAAATACAAGATGGCTGCTGGTGGCCATTTTTTTTGGCCAATTGACCCCAAAAGAACTCGTTCCCATCTACGTATAATTGTTAACATCCATGACAAATTTTATGAAGATCTGACCAAAGCCACGACATACAAATTTCATGATGATCAGACGAACAGTACGACCTGTAGACCGCGCCAATGGATTGAATTTTGAAATCCAAGATGGCCGCTGGCAGCCATGTTTTTTGGCCGAATGACCCCACAATGATTCGTTCCCATCTACATGTCAATGTCAACATTCATGACAAATTTAATAAAGATCAGACCAAAGGTATGACCTGTAGCCCACGCCAAAGGATTTAGTCATGCAAAAAGTAAAATGCTGGTGGCAATGTTTTTTGACCGAATGACCCCAAAACGACTCGTTCCCATCTACATGTCATTGTTATAATTCATGACAAATTTCATGACCATCTGACCAAAGCTACGACCTGTATCCCGCACCAAAGGATTTAGTCATGCAAAGAGTAAAATCCAAGATGGCTGCTGGCGGCCATGTTTTTTTACCAAATGACCCCAAAACGACTCGATCCCATCTACATGTCATTGTTATCATTCATGACAAATTTCATGATGATCAGACGAACAGTACGACCTGTAGCCCGCGCCAATGGATTGAATTTTGAAATCCAAGATGGCCGCCAGCAGCCATGTTTTTTGGCCGAATGACCCGACAATGATTCGTTCCCATCTACATGTCAATGTCAACGTTCATGACAAATTTTATAAAGATTAGACCAAAGGCAACCTATAGCCCGCGCCAAAGGATTTAGTCATGCAAAGAGTAAAATCCAAGATGGCTGCTGGCGGCCATGTTTTTTGGCCGAACGACTCCAAAATCACTCGTTCCCATCTACATGTCAGTGTTAACATCCATGACAAATTTCATAAACTTCCGACCAACACAACGACCTGTAGCCCGCGCCAAAGGATTTAGTCATGCAAAGAGTAAAATCCAAGATGGCTGCTGGCAGCCATGTTTTTTGGCCGAACGACCCCAAAATCACTCATTCCCATCTACATGTCATTATTAACATCAATGACAAATTTCATGATGATCAGGCGAACAGTACGACCTGTAGCCCGCGCCAATGGATTGAATCTTGAAATCCAAGATGGCTGCCAGCGGCCATGTTTTTAGGCCGAATGACCCCAAAATGACTCGTTCCCATCTACATGTCAATGTCAACATTCATGACAAATTTCATAAAGATCAGACCAAAGGTACGACCTGTAGCCCATACCAAAGGATTTAGTCATGCAAAGAGTAAAATCCAAGATGGCTGCTGGCGGCCATGTTTTTCGGCCGAACGACCCCAAAATCACTCGTTCCCATCTACATGTCATTGTTAACATCCATGACAAATTTCATGATGTTCCGATCGAAGCTACGACCTGTAGCCCGCGCCAAAGGATTTAGTCATGCAAAGAGTAAAATCCAAGATGGCTGCTGGTGGCCATGTTTATAGACCGAACAACCCCAAAATGACTGGTTCCCATCTACATGTCAATATTAACATCCATGACAAATTTCATGATGATCAGACGAACAGTACGACCTGTAGCCCGCGCCAATGGATTGAATCTTGAAATCCAAGATGGCTGCCAGCGGCCATGTTTTTTGGCAGAATGACCCCAAAATGACTCGTTCCCATCTACATGTCAATGTCAACATTCATGACAAATTTCATAAAGATCAGACCAAAGGTACGACCTGTAGCCCGGGCCAAAGGATTTAGTCATGCAAAGAGTAAAATCCAAGATGGCTGCTGGCGGCCATGTTTTTCGGCCGAACGACCCCAAAATCACTCGTTCCCATCTACATGTCATTGTTAACATCCATGACCAATTTCATGATGTTCCGATCAAAGCTACGACCTGTAGCCCGCGCCAAAGGATTTAGTCATGCAAAGAGTAAAATCCAAGATGGCTGCTGGTGGCCATGTTTATTGGCCGAACAACCCCAAAATGACTCGTTCCCATCTACATGTCAATATTAACATCCATGACAAATTTCATGATGATCAGATGAACAGTACGACCTGTAGCCCGCGCCAATGGATTGAATTTTGAAATCTAAGATGGCTGCCAGCGGCCATGTTTTTTGGCCGAATGACCCAAAAATGACTCGTTCCCATCTACATGTCAATGTCAACATTCATGACAAATTTCATGAAGATCAGACCAAAGGTACAACCTGTAGCCCGCGCCAAAGGAAATTGTTGACGGACACACGGACACACGGACGACGGACGCCAAACCATGGCAATAGCTCAAACTTACAAGTAAGTTGAGCTAAAAATTGGACCAATGGTTCATATAGCCAACAGCATACGCTAAAACGTTAGCACTGAGGCCTATGGAAAACATTTACACCAGTGTAACCTAATGACATTGGTGCATTTACGCTTAGGGCTAAATATTGTATCTATCCAAGTTTCAGGAGAGTTCTTAATGACATTGGTGCATTTACGCTTAGTAGTAAGGCAGTTTGGTGAATATTTTGGGGTGAATTGTGGGTTTTTGGCCACAATCATGAAATTTTCACCAATGATAGAGTTTGACTTAGTGAAAAAAATTATCTATGGGGCCACTTGAAAAAAATCCAATATGGCCGCCAATTTCAAGATGGCCGCCACTACATAAGAATTTTCTTATGAATTTCTGTACAACTTGTGTGTTCCGTCTTACAGCCATGAGCTGTGGTGTATTTTATGTGGGAAGAGGAACTCTACCATGGGTAATCGATTGACACTTTAAAATCCAAGATGGTCGCCATTTTCAAGATGGCCGCCATTCGTTACACACCCAAAAAGTTGTTCAACATGAGCTAATAAACTTTTTCTTTTGTATCTTTCAGGACATTGAAATACGAGTATGGCAAGTGATTCGTCGGACCAGTTTGACTGGGAAAAGTGTGTTGTGTGTCAGCTAATGACAAATGAAAAGCTTCAATGTCCAGCGAACAGCAAGCGATCATATGTAGATATCGGTGTTGGGTACGAGACTTTTGCCAAAAGTATAGAAGGTTTCGAGCAACTTAGTTGCACATCGGATTCAATACTGGTACCAGAAACGTTATTGAAGTTAGCAGCAGACAGTTCATTGACAGATATCTTCAAAGAGCATCAAGCAAAATGGCACAAAAACTGTAAAGATCGCTTCAATAATACTAAATTGCAACGAGCACTCAAGAGAAAATCCAATGAGGATGATGATCTGCATACCACCAAAGCCACAAGACGCAGTTGTGACTCATCTGTCATGGGATCAGATGATGTACATATATGTTTCTTCTGTGGTACTGGTGTAGACAAGGGTGAAATGCGTAAAGTATCGACGTTCAGTTTGGACCAACGAGTTAGAAACTGTCCTCGGATTCTGGAAGATACGCTGTTGCTAGGGAAACTCAGTTCAGGAGATATGGTGGCGCAAGATGCACTCTACCATATCAACTGCCTCAGCACCTTGTACAAAAAGGCAGATAAAGCAGTTATGCCTGATGTCAATGATGAAGGAGAGAGACAAATTCATGGTATTGTGCTTGCTGGGTTGGTCTCTTATATAACTGAAGGCAGAGAAGACTGCGGCAGTGATCAGCCTCTAGTGCTAAAACTAGCTGACCTTGTCAAAATGTACCTTGCACGTTTGGAGCAGCTTGGAGTAAGTGTCGCTGGTCGTATACACAGCACAGAAAAATAGAATTCTAGCACAGTTTCCAGACATGCAAGCACACAAGAGGGGACGGGATGTCTACCTTGCATTCCAAGACGACATTGCGCTTGCCCTGAACAAGGCCTATAATACAAACTATGATGATGAAGCCATTATGCTTGCCAAATCTGCAAACATCATCCGTAGAGACATAAATCGAAAAGGTGAATCTCAATTCAGTGGTGAATTTGGAAGCATGTGTCAGGAATTGTCAGTTCCACAATCACTCTCTACACTGGTGGCCATGGTCTTAGATGGTCCAAATATTGCAAGTCAATCAAGCAATATTACTGCACCTCAGGCTGTACTAACTCTGGCACAGATAATTTGTTATAATACCTCTATTCGTCACCGTAAAGGATCAACTGCAACATTCCACTCCACAAAACGAGAACCGCCACTACCAATCTATATTGGACTCCTGTTACATGCGAAGACACGAAAGCGAGGTATCGTTGAGAAAATGCATCAATTGGGCTTGTCATTTTCATATAACAGGGTACTACAGATATATACAGATGTGGGCAATAGTGTTTGCGACCAATTTGAGAAATATCAACTTGTGTGTCATCGGAAGCTCCGAGGTGGTTTATTTACCACAGGTGCCTTTGACAATATTGACCATAATCCCAGTTCAACAACAGCTACGGGATCACTACATGGGACCGGAATATCGCTATTCCAGCATCCAAGTGCTCATTTTGCTGGGCATGAACGCGATACGATCGTTATCAATCCAAATGATGTCAACAGAAGGAAGACAATATCGCCTTTACCAGATGGTTATACAACTGTTGCACCAGTTGTCCTTCGTGAAAAAGAACCTGCAGTGCCGGAGTTACCCGGACCTTTTATCAGTGAATCAGACACGTTTACGACAACAATTCAGCAGCAGTACGTATGGCTCAATCATGTGTATGACGTGTGTGAGAACAGCTCTACAGACAGTGAACAGGACATGGAAGTATCTTGGGCAGCATTCCATGCTAGCAAAATACAACCCACTGATATCAATTCTCCAATTGACATATCTGTCTTGTTGCCACTGTTTGGTGATGATTCGAAGTCACCTGCAATGATAAAGCATGCCATGAACATTATCAAAGATTCTGTGGACTTCTTTAATCCAGGACAGGTACCAGTCATCGCTTGCGACCAACCGTTATTTGCAGTGGCTAAAATCATCCAGTGGAATTTTCCTCAAACCCACGGAGAAGACTAATTGCTGATCATGTTTGGAGGACTCCACATAGAGATGGCTGCACTGAAGACCCTTGGTGACTGGCTCGATGGTAGTGGGTGGACAGCACCTATTACTGACGCAAACATAGCATCATCTGGAACAGCAGATTCTTTCATCAAGGCTGTGCATGTTTCACGAACGTTACATGCTCATCAAGTGACAGCATGTGCTTTGTACATACTCATGAAGAAGAGATATTCGCCATACACATCCAGTCTTCTAGAAGGGGCTGACCAATCGACACTTGATAAATGGAAAGTCGAGCGATCACAAGCAAATCCTCAGTTTCACTACTGGTCAATAACACTGGACTTTGAATTGGACGTTTTGACGTTTGTACAGTCACTACGCGAGGGAAATTTCCAACTGTACAAGGACGCTCTGACGAAGATCATTCCGTGGTTTTTTGCCTTGGACCATCATCACTATTCGCGCTGGATACCAGTTCACCTGTGTGACATGGTTAGCCTTGGAACGAACCATCCTCATCTGGCAGAGGAATTCGAAAATGGGAACTTTGTAGTGCATAAATCAAGCAGAGCCTTTTCTATGATTCCGATAGATCAGGCTCACGCACAGAACAATAAATGTGTGAAAGGAGATGGTGGAGCAATAGGGCTGACTGAAAATACATCTGAATTACGTCGATGGTTGGTTGTGGGACCAGAAATATCCAGACTCATTGCTGAAGTTGAAGCTGCAATGGAAGAAGAGCATGCAAAAGCATGCAAAAGCACCAGATCTTCGTCATCATGAACAGTTCAAAAGCATTCAGAGCACATTCGAAAAGCAGGTGTTGGACCTAGTCACCGTTGTAGAAACAATGGGTAATCCGTGCGATGAAGACAGTCTGGATCTGTCGGTGTTGGACACTAGAGATATCGTTGACCAGCGAGTGATATATGTCATACGTAAAGTACAACAGGTCGGAAAGGACAACTTTGCAAGTCTTGTGAATGATCGAATTGACAAGAGACACAAGTCATTATTCGAGCCGATACGTCATAACAAATTGCCGCTCTTCCACTGTCCGCCAGAACGGATCTTATCCCACGATCAGCAGCAGATTAACGCACTCAAGAAGAGTTGTGCTCTCTTCTCTCAGTTATACATTTCCTGCCAAGTTCGTGGTTGCAATCGACTTCTTTCGGCACGAGAATCAGCCATCACCACCAGCATTGGCTGAGTATGGTCAGATGCGTTCTGGAACGAAATCCGATCTAGCCACCATTCTTGAATCCTCAGTAACGAGTCCTGATGTCCGACCCCACGTTGAAGTTCTACTTCTTGATGTTGCTGTTAACTTGTTGAAACCAGGAGCTTGCAAAACATTTCAAGAATATGGAGAAAACGTGTTTTTGAAATATATAATATCACAACTGCATGATGTGAGCAAACGGCTTGACATTGTCTGGGATGAATACATCCATGACAGCCTCAA
The DNA here is from genome assembly GCA_032622095.1 of Siphonodentalium dalli. Lineage (NCBI taxonomy): Eukaryota > Metazoa > Mollusca > Scaphopoda > Gadilida > Siphonodentaliidae > Siphonodentalium > Siphonodentalium dalli. The sequence continues at coordinate 208,840,351 of CP136065.1, forward strand.
ATCAATGACGAGAAGCAAACGAGGGAAAGGTGTGCGAAGACGCGTTGAACCTCAAAACAGGATTCCCGGAAACTGGAGTGCCTTCCTTAGGATTGACGAAAATAAGGCAGAGCTGTTCCGGTTCCTTGCTGAACTGTGTACAGGTTTAGAAGTTGGAGACAAGCAAGTGATCTCGACACGAGGACATGCGGTCGTGTGCAACTCTGATATCGACATTAGCAAACTATCACCATGTACACATGAAGAAGCAGATACAAGGCTCTTACTTCATGCAGCGGAATGTTCCAGGCAGGGATTCAATAGAGTCATGATTCGAACTGTGGACACGGATGTGATGGTCATAGCGATCTCCACGTTCCAACAGCTGGGTATCAGTGAACTATGGATTGCATTTGGAACTGGGAAGAATTTCCGTTATGTTCCCAGTCATGATATTGTGAAAGAGCTGGGACCAACAAGGGCAGGGTCTCTAATAGCGTTCCATGCCTTTACATGGTGTGGTCAGACCTCTTCGTTCGCTGGCAGAGGTAAAAACACAGCGTGGGCAACATGGAAGGTGTTTGAAGAAATCACACCAGCATTTGTTGCCCTTAGTTCAATGCCTACAGAAGACAGGTTGAATGACATGATGCGGGTGATTGAGCGTTTCGTTACACTGATGTACGATAGGACGAGTACCTGCACAGCTGCCAATGAAGCACGCAAAGATCTGTTCACCAGGAAAGGACGAAGTATTGAGAATATACCACCAACGTATGGAGCCCTGCTAGAACACACAAAACGGGTAGCATACCATGCCGGTTATTGTTGGGGACAGACACTAACACCAAATCCTACATTGCCATCTCCTGCTGAATGGGGATGGTCCAGATCAGCTACTGGACAATGGCAACCGTATTGGACAATGTTTCCAAAAGCATCGAAGGCAATTCAGCAGTTGATCAAATGTGGCTGTAAACTGGAGAATGGATGCCGTGGACGCTGCAAATGTGCAAAAGCAGAACTTAAATGTACCAGCCTGTGCGGTTGAAGTGGAGACTGGGAACGTGATTAGGCCTAGAATGGCGGCCATATTGGATTTTGTAAGTGTCAATTAAATCTACATAACTCACAACTCAATGCTGTATGACAAAAAAACAGAAGGAATACAGCAATGCATCAGAAAATTGTTAGAGTGGCGGCCATCTTGAAAATGGCGGCCATCTTGGATTTTAAAGTGTCAATCGATTACCCATGGTAGAGTTCCTCTTCCCACATAAAATACATCACAGCTCATGGCTGTAAGACGAAACACACAAGTTGTACAGTAATTCATAAGAAAATTCTTATGTAGTGGCGGCCATCTTGAAATTGGCGGCCATATTGGATTTGTTTCAAGTGGCCCCATAGCTAATTATTTTCACTACGTCAAACTACATCATTGGTGAAAATTTCATGCTTGTGGCCAAAAACCCACGATTATTTCACCAAACTGCCTGACTATAGGGCTAAATATTGTATCTATCTAAGTTTCAGGAGAGTTCTTAATGACATTGGTGCATTTACGCTTAGGGCTAAATATTGTATCTATCTAAGTTTCAGGAGAGTTCTTAATGACATTGGTGCATTTACGCTTAGGGCTAAATATTGTATCTATCTAAGTTTCAGGAGAGTTCTTAATGACATTGGTGCATTTACGCTTAGGGCTAAATATTGTATCTATCTAAGTTTCAGGAGAGTTCTAAGTGACATTGGTGCATTTACGCTTAGGGCCAACGGTTGTGGTCTTGGTTCATTTACTTGGAATATCAATGACTAGAGTGTCACAAATATTCATAACATGGATTACATTCTACCTCAATACCTACGGAATTAAAGTGGCCAAGTAAGAAACAGGTACAGAAGCACATGCCACTCAGTTTTAGAAAAGAATACCGAAAAACTAGAGCAATTATGAATTGTATGGAATTATTTTTTTCAAAAACCAAGATCCACCATATCCAAGCAGCAACTTATAACTAATATACCGGTAAGTCACCGAATACTGGAAAACTCTTAAGATTCTATAACTCGATCCAGCTGGGACATTCAACTATATTTCTCAACTACATAGTGGCAATGCATCAGACTGGTACATAACTGATCACTGTGGTTTCCTTAGTCTTGTGGAACCTGGAGACAACATTATAGCTGATCATGGATTTACTATCCATGATTTGTTGGTATTCAGGCAAGGGACATTGAACATTCCACCTTTCACAAGGAAATGTAACAGAGACAAAGAAGAACATTTCTCACTCACATACACCCTAGCAACTCTTGCCATTGCATACAATCTAATGTTAACGTAAATTCAGGCAATTGTTATTATTCAATGTTTATGATGTCCTCCTAAAATGTAACTAACTGATATACATAAAGCTGACAAAGGCCAAGAGACTGCAAATCTCTTGAAAGAAAGTGTTATAATTCTTCCATATATACATGTAATGCTCTATAATTAATCGACTCCTTAACCACAGCAGAATTATGGGTAACTTTTCAGGATATAGTCGGAAATATGTCCGACTAAATCCTGAAAAGTTACCCATAATTCTGCTGTGGTTAAAGGAGTCGATTAATTTGGGCATTACTGTATACATGTATAGTAGACCTTATATTAACAGGAAAATCACCCCCCCCCCCCCCCCCCCCCCTGCACAGTGCTTATCTGAGTCTGCAAGTTTATTAATTTTGAGGCTATGAAAAGTATGTGGCATACATGTGAACATGTCAATATCGAATAAAACTCTACATGACACATACTATGTTGATTCCTATGCTTGACCTACATGTACTATAAAATTTTTAATTATAGTTGATGTTTTGCTCAGAGTTATTTGGGTCTGCACTGTTTTAACTTTCAATGGAATTTTTCCTGTGCACTATTATTTGGGCCTGCACTTTTATTTGGAGACTGAGAGTACCGGTAGGAACACTATAAACAGACGTGTGTGTATCTGTATATATACATGTATATAGGTTATGACCACATATGTTAGGGGTACAGCTACTGTTTCCAAAAACCAGGCATGCTAGGTTGGGTGCACTGGCTACCTCTAGACAATGGGATGCTGTTGTCACAATACAAGTACGGTATAATGGCGGTATTATGGGTAAAATTCTTATAAAAGTTAGTGACATCAATCTCATACCAAGTTTATAGCCATGATTGATTGATTGATTGATTGATTGGGGTTTAACGTCGTTTTAGCAAAAAAAGCCATATCACGATGAGAAGAAACAGATTATCAAAATCGAGTGAAGCAACTGTGAATAGAAATGACAGTGAATTAAACTAAAATGAAACAAAATATATACAATTTAAAAACACCCAAATCAGAGCGGGGGTGCTCGATTGGGGTCAGAAACATTAAGATACTGACCATAGTGTAAACACATATAAAACAAAATATCAAGAATAGATAGTAATACTGTTTTGCAAAATATATTTATATTTAAAATACTGATTTGTAGTTCATTATTGAGACTATCTTCCATAATAGAAAATATTATGTATATCACAAATTTTTTTTTGGTTCAGAATAAGAACTTGCATGACATGCATGCCAGACTATAAACATACAGTGAATATTCAATGAATATATTTGATAGGTGCTGAAATAAAATAAATGGTTGCAGACCACATGTCCCCCGACTCGAGTGGTAAACTTCATGATTGGAATTGTTAGAAGGATACTATTTGCAACAATGTTATACAGTATATAGATGTTGCAAACCACCGCAAAATTTCTTGGACAAAACAACCCGATGAACAAACGCATGCAAACGCGAAAAAATGATATTTTTGTATTAGCTATATAGATGTTGCATATCACCAACATGTTAGGAACAATATCCCAAAGTTTCAAATCTCTACATTTAAAACTGTAGGTGGGGTTGATTACACCATGAAGGTACCCAATCTCATCCAAAAGGCAAAAATGTTCCAAATTTTCTAAGTCGAAAACCCCCCAAAAATATGGAAAAAATGATATTTTTGATTAGCTATATAGATGTTGCAAATCACCAACATGTTAGGAACAATATCCCAGAGTTTCAAATCTCTACATTTAAAACTGTAGGAGGAGTTGATTACACCATGAAGGTACCCAATCTCATCCAAAAGGCAAAAATGTTCCAAATTTTCTAAGTCGAAAACCCCCCCCCCCCAAAAATATGGAAAAAATTATATTTTTGATTAGCTATATAGATGTTGCAAATCACCAACATGTTAGGAACAATATCCCAGAGTTTCAAATCTCTACATTTAAAACTGTAGGAGGAGTTGATTACACCATAAAGGTACCCAATCTCATCCAAAAGGCAAAAATGTTCCAAATTTTCTAAGTCGAAAACCCCCCCAAAAATATGGAAAAATTTATATTTTTGATTAGCTATATAGATGTTGCAAATCACCAACATGTTAGGAACAATATCCCAGAGTTTCAAATCTCTACGTTTAAAACTGTAGGAGGAGTTGATTACACCATGAAGGTACCCAATCTCGGACGCACGGACGCACGGACGAGGGTCATTTCTATAGTCCTCCGACGGAAACGTCGGGGGACAACAATGAATTTGAAGTCAACAAGTATTGTATTTCATTGTAATTACAATGAACAGTTCTAAAACTTGTAAATATTGATTGATTATTACAGTAGGTGTGAGACATCAATGGCAGATATAAATTTTAAAACACATTTGGGTCTTTTTAAAAGATCCTGCATGCTTGTAGCATGTAAGTACCTGGCTCGGGTTGGAGTATTTTCAGTACATTCAATTAAAATATGTTTGACTGTTAAAAGGGGGTTTCCGCTGCATGTACATACAGGAGGAGTCTCCTTCAGAATAAGATATTTATGAGTCAGACGAGTATGTCCAATTCTAAGTCTTGTAATTATAACGTCATTATGACGAGGGGAGATCTGGTTATGATTTGTATTAACTGTTGAGATGATATCTCTTAATTTATTTGATGGGAGTGAGTCCCACCTTTCTTGCCATTTTGAGTGTATATGATTACGAATTTGTGGTTTTAAATCACTGTGTGGTAAGTTCATATTTTCTATAGGGAAAGTCAAGGCCTGTTTAGCTGCCTTGTCCACCTTTTCGTTTCCCGGGATACCCATATGGCTAGGTATCCAGTAGAATAAAACGTCGAATCTATGTTTGGACATGATATTGTATTTCTCAGTAACTTTATGTATAATTGGATGATCAATCCGATGATTCTGCATAGCCAAAAGACAAGAAAGGGAGTCTGAACAAATTATTGATTTCCTTTTATCGTGTTGATGAATATATTCAAGTGCTTTTAAAAGAGCAATAGCTTCAGCACTAAATATGGATGTGTGGTCAGGAAGACGGGATTGTATACAGTCATGTTTACAAATGACAGCAGCAGATACCTTTTCAGCTTCCTTAGAACCATCAGTATAAACGTAAGTATAGTCTTGATGACTATTCCGGAATTCATTAAAATGTTGTTGGTATATGATGGGACTTGTTTCCTTTTTCTTCAAACTATGTAATTCGGAATGAACTACGGGTCGTTTTGAGAGCCACGGAGGTGCTCTTGGTAATTTGTATTGAGCTACATCTATAAAATCGATACCTGTATTTTGTATGTGCTCTTCCATTCGTACGCCAAATGGTTGAGCAATTGTTGATCGTTTTTTGAATTGGGAGACAAAGCATGGTCTGAATACACAATCATATGCTGGGTTAGATTTATTGGCTGCTAGCTGAGCAGTATATTGAAGACTAAGCTTCAAACGACGATCATGTAATGATGGTTCATTTGCTTCCATGTATAAACTCTCTACAGGAGAGGTACGAAAAGCCCCAAGACACAAACGGAGACCTTGATGATGGATAGTATCCAGTTTTTTGAGGTATGATTTACATGAAGAGGCATACACTATTGACCCGTAGTCAAGTTTTGAACGTATGAGTGATCTATATAAATGTATCAGAACAGTGAAGTCAGAACCCCATGAATTGTTAGATAAAACTTTCAACAAATTGAGAGTTCTGAGACAACGAGTCTTCAGATCCTCAATGTGTGACCTAAATGTAAGTCTCCGGTCAAAAATGAGACCCAGAAATTTTGTTTCATCAACAACGACAAGTTGGTCCTTATCAAGTTTTAAAACAGGATGGTCATGTTGTTTATGTTTCCTACAAAAGTGCACACACTTTGTTTTGGATATTGAAAATTTAAAACCATTTCTTTTTGACCAATCAGTAAGTTTGTTAAGGCATAGCTGTAGTTGTCTTTCTATAGTTGCCATATGCTTGCTGCTATAGCATATTACAAAATCATCTACATATAGTGATCCTAGAACATCCTTTGGGAGTGTTTTAACAATACTGTTGATCTTGATACTAAAAAGGGTTACAGAGAGTATACTTCCCTGTGGAACCCCCATCTCTTGGATAAAAGGATCGGATAGTGTAGATCCAACTTTAACTTTGAAGGTTCTATCCTTCAAGAAATTGAGAATAAAAACAGGCAGTCTGCCCCTAAGACCCATATCAGATAGGTCTTTCAAAATTCCATACTTCCAAGTGGTGTCATATGCTTTTTCTAAGTCGAAAAACACTGCGACTGCATGTTGTTGTTTTATGAAAGCTTCACGTATATATGTTTCTAGGCGCACAAGGTGGTCGAGTGTGCTTCTATGCTTTCTAAAACCACATTGCAAGTTTGAAATTAAATTATTTGTTTCTAAAAACCAGACCAGTCGATTATTCACCATCCGTTCCATTGTCTTACAAACACAGCTTGTAAGAGCAATGGGTCGATAATTCGTAGGATTTGTATGATCTTTTCCTGCTTTTGGAATCGGTATAACATTTGCTTGTTTCCAAATGGTTGGGAAATTTCCAGATTCCCAGATCGTGTTAAAAATCTTCAACAGGGCAGCTTTGGAAGCATTTGGTAAATGTTTCAATAATTGATAGGGGATGTCATCCGGGCCTGCCACAGTATCATGCGATTGTGATAGTGAATCTTCCAATTCTATCAATGAAAACGGTTTATTGTAATCTTCAGCATTTGTAGACCTAAAATTCAATTTTGTTTTTTCCGCCGTTTTCTTATGTCGTTTAAAATCAGCAGTGTAATTATTTGCTGAAGAGTTTTTGCCCATGGTAGCACCCAATTTGTTAGCTATTTCTGGAATATCAGTGAATGAAGTAGTTCCCTCTAGGAGATGTTTAACTCCTTGTCTTGCGTTTTTTCCACGAATTTTATTTATCATCTGCCAAACTTTTCTCGGGGGAGTTTTGTGATCTATATTATTGACGAATTTACGCCATGATGTTTTCTTCTTGTTACAGATGAGACGTTTGGTGACAGCTCGACACTGTCTCATATTATTTAAATTTGACAGACAGGGAAAACGACGGTATTGTCGTTCTGCTCTCTTTCTGTGATGAATGGATTGTTTAATATCCTCATCAAACCATGGCTTACGTTTAAATGAATTTGTCGAGGATTTTGGTATTGTTTCTTCAGCAATACTAGTAAGTATATCATTGAAAGTAGCAATCTGATTGACTGTATTTGCGAAGGCATCAGAGATAATTCTTTCTTCACATCTTTGTTGGAATAATGTCCAATCTGCTTTATTAAATTTCCAATATTGGTGAGGGTCGTGTTCAGGTTGCTTACTTTCAATGATAATAGGAAAGTGATCACTACTGTGTAGATCGCTGCAGATATTCCAGTCAAAATCTGCGAAGATCTCACCTTGAGATAGGGTAAGGTCTATGGCAGTGTATGATCCGTTTCCTGAATGTATGAAGGTTGGATTTCCGTCATTAAAAATGCATAGCTGTTGATGGCCTAAAAAATGTTCAACAATATTACCTTGTGTATCTGTATGGATACAAGAGTCATCCCAAAGTGAGTTATGCGCATTGAAATCTCCTAGTAAAATATATGGTGAAGGAAGTTGGGATGTGAGGTTTATAAAATCTTGTTCTGTAGGAGATGACTTTGGAGGTATATAAACTGAACAAACTGTGATAGTTTTGGATAGTGTAATTCTTAATGCAACTGCTTGGATATTTGTATTGAGTTGTACAGTGCTATGAATGATAGTATTTTTCACTAAGATACTTGAGCCACCTGTGGCCCTACCATCTGTTCCAACTGGACCATATTTTGAGTATATCTGATAATTTTTGAGGGATATAGAGTCTGTTTGTTTCAGGTGTGTTTCCTGAAGACAAATAACTGCAGGGTTGAACTCTTGAGTCAATAAGGCTACTTCTGAGTGATTATTTTTAAAACCTCGAACATTCCATTGTACGATTTTGTGAGCCATGATTATGGTGGGGTAATTTTTGTGATCTCCACCCCATTCCGAATCTTGATGTCGGGATCTGGTGGAGGTCTGGATGATTCTGGTTTGGATAGTCCAAGGGAGGGATTTATCTCCCCTGTGGATTGACTATCCATCATTTCAGTATCAGCTATCTCAATTTGGGATAGAGCACTGAATAGATTCCTTGTGCTAAGTGGGGTGAATTTTATTATGTCACCAGACATAGTTTCAAATTGGTCTTTGGACTTTTCAGTCTTACTCATCCTCTGGGAAGGAGGGTGGAGCTGTGGTGTACTTATAATTTCCTTCTTCTTACTTGGAGCAACAATTGGCTTGTTTTGATTAGTATTTGTTTTCTTCGGGACAAATCTTTTCAAGGGTGAGAAAGCTACTTTGTCTTGTTCTGTTATGTTTTCTGTCTGTGAACTTGAGGATGGTTTATAAATCATCTGATTTCTTGGGGCTATTTGCCGATAATTATTGATGGAGTCTGCTGGATTTGGATTTTGAACCCTTGTTATAGGGTGATAGGAAACAGTTGTTTGTGCATAGGAATCTTTTGAGTTTTTCATTGTAATTGATTTTATTATTTGTGAGAATGATTTACTTGTTTCTAATGTATTTGTAGTATTCTTAGCTATAACAATATTCCGAGCTTCTGGGAATGATACATTCTGTAGGGTTTTAACTTTTTGGATTTCAAACTCTTCGAGCCATTTTGGACACTTTCTATATGATGCAATATGATCTTCTGAACAGTTGACGCATTTTGGCTTTTGTGAGCACTGTTCGTCACCAATTGTGTGTTTGTCTTCACCACATCTAAGGCATGTTTCTTGTCGCCTGCATTGATTTTGACCATGGCCATATCTCAGACACTTGAATCATCTTAACGGGTTTGGAATGAAAGGGGAAACTTTCATTTTCATATATCCTACTATAATTGAGTCAGGTGGAGTGGTGTGGTCAAATGTCAGAAGATACGATCCAAGGGGGATGATTTTATCGCCCTCCTTCCTCGTGAACCTTCTCACACTTGTCACTTCTTGGGTTTTAAGACCTTCTAAAATTTCACTCTCTGGAACACCATCTAAATCCCTTGTTCTTATTAAGCCCTTGGAGCTATTTAAAGCCGAATGTAAAGTCACAGTAACAGGAACATCAGCCAGTGATGTCACATTCAGAAGATTATCAACTTGTGTTTTCTTGATTGATTCTAGTAAAAGGCTACCATTTCTTAATTTCTTAATAGAGTTTATTTCACCAGCAAGACCTCTAAGACCCTTATCAATTACGAAAGGAGATAATTTCAAAGGGGAATCATCTATAGATTTCAAAACTAGAAATTTTTTATATGGAATTGATGTTTTATTGACTGGTAGAAATTCTTCAAGTGGGAGTGTTCTCCTTCTTTTCAATGGTATTTGGTTTGTTTGAGTTGAATTAATCATGTTATGTAGTATTATTATTCGGTGTACTGGGACTGCCAACCGCCACGGATTACCCTTTATATCAACGGGCCAACGCAGAGCCTGGTAGTTATTCGTCAGGTTGTGTTGAGCAGTTACCGGTTCACTATACTGTCACAGTTTGAACCACATATGCAACTTCAAACCGATCGATTGACTCGTTGAGCCACCGCCTTCTGAGGAGTGAAATAATGTCAAGATATAAACCCCACAAAATTCAGCACAACAGCCATGAAATCATTACAATCCATACTGGGTCGAAACAAAAGACATTTCTCTCCTCAGGGCATGTCATGACAAGAGCCGATCAGTCAAGCCGAGCCAACTTGACCGCCTGTCTAGAGTGAATCCTGGGCCAAAGGAGCGTGTTGCAGGAACAGATTCCGCAGGAAATGTCCCACTCAACTCACCAGGACCCCATTTTCCACTCGCACAGGTCGCACCTCACGGCAAACGAGGCGCCACATTAGGGGATTCCTACCCCTCGCAGTGGTGCGGTAGGCCTATTCTACCCCGGGCCCACACAGGGAAAGTTTATAGCCAAATTTATCAAATGTGGTATTTGAAAAATAAATAACATCCTTATTAAAGCATGAAGTAAGTTTGATCTTTCATCAATCTTAATGTATATTTCCTAGTGCTGTGTTTATCAAGTAATACTTTCCCACAACACAAGTTGGCATTTTATGTCATTTTCGGTCGAGGTAATTCAATATTTCTGCAGCTGGATAAAAAATATCAAAATAAAAAAAAAATAAAAAAAACCCTAATTTTTTCACTTCGTTATCGGAAACATACTATCTTTTTTCTTTGGCCTTACTGAAGGAAAATCCAGAGAAACATTTCATACGTTACGCGTTCTGACTAGGCCGGATAAATTGTGAATTTAAATACAAGTTCGCCAATTTTGTTCGCATGGATGTACACAAATATCGAAAAAGACTGAATTTCATGTAAAAATAATATTTCAATTCCTGGAAGAACTATAGTACCGAAACAGATCAACAACAGTACTGTACCCGAATATCGCTGACCAACCTGTATGACCGGGCATATGTCCATCACATGAAAACCACTGATAATGACATTGGGATGAAGTACTTGAAAAGCAATACATTCAATTGAGATAGAATTGATAAAGGCGAAGAGTTTTTGTTGCAAGTGGGGGATAGACTGCGGAAAACACGAGTTAGTCTGCGGACGCTTCGTCGTCAACGAAAACGGATGCGAGTGTGGGAAAGGATGTGGGAGTTGGCAGATATAGATGGACAGATCAAGGCAAAGACAGATGAGATGAAGGCGCTGTCTGCTACATGGCTTGATCTGATGTGGCATGTAAATACAGATAGGGACATGCTGCGGGAATTGCAAGCCTGCCTTACAATAGACTACTGTGTGAATGTGATGTTGTTAATTCAGCTCTGCTGTAATGTACATCAACTGAACAAATTTGACCCATGATAAGTCACTACATTACCAGTAGGTCCCTACTTAGGACACGGCGTTGGAACTTGGACAGTCGTCACATAACAAAGAAAATTTTCAACTAGAGAACATCATCAAAATTGCAAATTAACCCTTTACCCAACAGAACTGCCCTGTGCCAATGCATTCTCTTATATATGCGAGTCAACCATAGGTCGCCTCGCATATATAAGAGAATGAATTGGCTTAACACATTAAAAATTATAAAATTGTTAAAGAATGTAAGAAAAAATGGTAAAAAAAAGATTTTTTTTAGGCCAATGCATTCTCTTATATATGCGAGGCGACCTATGGTCGACTCGCATATATAAGAGAATGCATTGGCACAGGGCATAACTGTAACTATCACAATGTGGTCAAGGAGCCGGTTCCAATGATATCCATATTTGTATGGTTCTATTGAGACAGACCGAAGATATTTTAGGCTGTTGAAGCTTTATTTGGCCGGTTTTGGCCGGTTTGTTGGGTAAAGGGTTAAAACACACTGCTGAAGAATGTTACATGTACTGTAAAGTTGGCCAGGCCTGGACCTCAATTGCTGCCAATTGTGATTGATGCCGCCACAATGATGCAACTCTTAAACCACCAAATGTTTACAAAAGTGGAAGTTCATAGAAATATAAAGTACATTTCCACAACACTATTCCCCCTTTTATAAATTTAAGAGTTATTCCCCCTTTTATAAATTTAAGAGTTATTCCCCCTTTTATAAATTTAAGAGTTCTGTGGGATTGAAACAAAGCTCTATTTTTTTACAGGAATAATGAAAGTGCCAATGATACTGAAGCTTGACTCAAGTTGAGCTAAAAACAAGGGTTACAGAATGAGTGAAGAAAATGTTTCCAGCATTAAGTTTTTTTTTTACCTAAACAGGACCAAGTGTTCAAAGAATCAATCAAGAGGGTTGTTCTGTTCTGTAATACCACCTTCCTACAAAGTGCATTCATGAAACTCTTCAGAAACACATGATAGAAACATCAGCAGTACCAAAGGGAAGAGTAAGTTCAACGACACGAAGATAGCTTATATACGAACTATCTTCTTCAGATACTTCCCCACTCAACCGGTCTCATTGGAAGGAAGCATGTGGAAGGTGGCAATAACAACACTCGATCAGGCAAACAGAAATGCACAAAACAACAAAATTAAGAAGAAGCTGGATGTCAGAGCTGTGTATACATACTCCTGCTAGAACAGAACCAAGCCTTGAAATAGTGTGTCTGTCATTTGCAGAATGAGGTCCCCAGAGAGTGAATTTAGTGATGCTATCCCGCATAGCGGGCTAGCATCACCAACCTCACCCTCTGGGAACCTCATTCTGCAAATGACAGACACACTATTTCAAGGCTTGAACAGAACATCACTCTTGATATAGCGATTGACCAATAAGCCTTTCATATTGCACATCGGGGGAGAACGGTCAATGGGAAATGAATTCAAATGATATACAATGCAAGTCTCACAGCTTTGGAAATAGTGCAAACACAAACACACTGGCCAAACGTTTCATTACCAATGTTTTACAGGTTCATGGCACACTGTACATGCCTGGTCTCATTTTAGACCAACTATATTCTTTGGATTCATGGGGGCATGTGAAAAGTTCAATGAGATTCAAAAGGAAGGAGTTCAAGCAGTTTGGCTAGATCGATTGTTAAGAGTTAATGGTGTGATTGTTGCTTGCGCTAATAAGTCCATACAATCTGTCACAATACTAACTGACTATAATGTTCCTCAATAAAATGGTAACATACTGGATACGATGCATGTGCCAAATAGCCGATTTGCAGGGCCCTATTAATATGCACAATTTTACCTTGATACGTAATAAACTCAAACAAACTTCAGCTGAAGTTACAAATTTCACTGGAGTTTCATTTATTGGTAATAGTCATTTCTTTGCCCGAGATATTAGTATGACCTTTTAGTAATTTTAGCAAATTTAACCCAGTGAAGATAGCTCACTACCAGTATTCAGTGTAACTACCAAAAACTTGACCCAACAACTTTGATGTGAACATCTTATCTTGTTCCACTGTAGTTTAGTCGCACTTTCCAACTTTTAAATTGATGTACATTTATAAACCCAACTTCCTGAATCAATAATATGGAAGAAACCTAATAATTGTGTTGAATAATTCTTTTCAGTGACAGGAGAATGATGGCGCTAGAGAAGGAGGTTGAAGAGCTCAAGAACGAGCTACGACGCTTTAAACGTTGTGTTCGCTTGCTTGAGCAAGAACGAACGGAGAGGGTGCCTGATCAACAGGTGTCTAAATCTAAAGATTATGACGAAATGCTGTACAATGGATATAGGAAATCAGACCTTAGCCACTCTGTTGAGAAAGTAGGGATGACAGAGGGCGTTGAGGTGCTGCTTAGAAAGCTGATTTCTCTGGAAGAGATCCGGAGTTCTTCCATGAGTGGAAAATGTAGTGCAAAATCTGGGGTTGATGGTCCGAGGCCCGCTGTGGACCAGGACAAAGTCCGTATTATGAGTGCTGTCCTTCGGGACAGATTTAGTGAAGTGTTTGCAAGAAAGACAATGGTAGAGAAGGTCCAGAATATCCAGAAAGTGGAAAGGATGAAATTTAAAAAGATCTCATCTTAAATTGTATCCTTTCTTACTTTCTGGATGTTCTGTAAATAATCTGTACTCTTGATCCAAATAAGCATACCCATGTTTATTCATTTTTGGAAAAGTTGCCACCCTGTATGGTGCTTAAATATTTGTGTCCGTTAATACTAATGTTTATTTTAAGCAGGATTTTCAAGAAATTTATAATATATGCCTATCTCAGATTTGCTGGAGCCTTTAATCATATCAGGAAAAGATAGTGCAAACTTGTTGCTGGGAGTCTGTTTGGTAAGGCCAACATGAAGAATACCTGTGTTTAGGGTAACCCGCCCGCCCCTACTCAAAACCTGCTGCCAAATTCCATTTCATCGTTTTTCAAAAATTTCCTCCGACTTCAGCCGACTTCATTTTATTTTTTTGTAATTAGGAATTCGCGACTGCGGAATTAGCTTAAACAAGTAAACCATTTCCTTGCAAATATCGTCAATTCACAAAAAACGGAAGTGCCGCCATTGTTGTTGTAGTATATTCGTATTCCCTCGTCATTGTTCGGCAAACCTCGCCGATTTCTCGAAAGCAGAAACCAGAAAACACGCGATACTTGGGCCGGAATATGTATTAACTAGCAAATCGAAAGTAACCGGATATTTTGCCGATTGTACATGGCGATTGAATATGGCGGAAACACTTCCGTGTGCGGATAGATCCTGCGTTTTAGTTATTAAACTTCACAAATGCGTTCATATGAATCAGAATAGAAACATCATATGGCGCCTGTCAACTATAGCACAGACATAGCATACCATGACATTGATTAGTGTGACAATGACTTGCCCAAGCTTTATACGAGTGACACTGGCAGACGATTAGAAGGCATGAATACTTAAATACTATTCCCCATGAAAAATAAAATGAAAAAATAAAATAAAATGAAGTACCGCCCGCCCGCCCCTGTTTTTTTCCCTCATGTTACCCTAAACTCAGGTATTCTTCCTTTTGGCCTATGACAACAAACAGTGCACAATATGAGAAATTTATATGGTTAATTAACCTTATAGCATTTCAGATAGATTTGCTTCCATTTTGTAAATTGCCACCCTGTACTCTTAATCCGCCCAGTACTCTTATTGGATTTAGCAGAATTTTTCACTTGTACTCTTATTCTGCAGCATATGCTTATTTGGACCGCAAGAGTACATCAGGTTATTTGCTATGTTAAATATCAATAAATTCTATCAGAAAAAAACAACCAAGATATTTTTGTATTCCTTGCCAGCTGATTGAAATGGAGTTCAATTAAGGTTATTTCATCATAGTGTTCAAATGTATTGTGTGTCCGTTACGACAGTTCATGTTATTTAATTGACTTTATGAACAGTTCATGAACAGTTCATAAAACTTCAGTTTGAGTTCATGAATGTTCATGAACTCAAACTGTTCATGAATTATTCACAAACTTTATTCAAAAAGTATTCATGAATAATTCATTAACTTAAAATTGGACATGTTCATAAACCTTAAGTTTCATGAATAATTCATGAACTCAAAACTATTCATGAATCTGAAAATTTCATGAATATTCATGAACTCAAAATGTTCATAAACTAGATATTTCATGAACCTTGTTCATGAACCTTTATGTTGTCCAATTTTAAAAATTATGTTCTTATCTCGGCGAGTGAGGACGTATTTCGCTCTCGCTCTGCCTCGCGCAACGCTACTCGGTAATTAATTACCTACTACAGCCAGCATGTCTGCTCAGGCAGCTTACGACATAGTGTCGAGAACTGTGAAAGTTTCTGTGAATGGCCGTCAGGCACACTCGTTATCCCAGGATAAAGTTGTTTCTGTTTTGGGTGAGGTATGTTCCCTCCAGGACAGACTCGAAAGCAGTTTATCGAATGGAACGATCCGATGAGTGGTTTATGGTGTTAGATTCGGAGATAGCTGCAAAAAACATTGCACATCAGGATGATTTCTCGTGCGAGGGAATTACTTTTAAATTTTCGCACTATCTAGAACAGACAGTCACTGTTCGAGTACACTGGCTTCCGTACCACGTTCCGGGAGGCATGGTTAACAACTTCTTGGGACGTTTCGGGAAGGTGATGTCAGGAAAATTCGTCACCTCCCAAACAAAAGGGATTAGTTATCGGACCGGCGTGAGGGAGTGGGAGTTGAGAGTCGATCACGACACCAAGGCTTTGATCCCACACACGACATCCTTCGGTGGGTATAAAGTTTTAATAACAATGGCAGGGAGGCCGCCGCTGTGCCTACGGTGCAACACAGTAGGGCACAGAAGCAGAAATTGTACGGGCCAAGGGGTTAATGGGACAGCAAACCCTTCAGGACCCCGACCTTCATACGCCGCTGCAGTTTCGCGCGGGCCACAGCCACAGTACAGTATTAAATAGAGTCAGAAGAACGTACGTCGTACGTCTCAAATGGAGTCACGAAAAAAATGACGAAATTCTTGTGTTTATTCTAAATGTTAACAAAATCCGAACACATGCTTCATGCAAAACACCGGAATTTCACCATTTTCGCTTCTCATGCATATTTCTTTCTTTTTCAGGATTCATTTAGATTCCTGGGATTTGATGACGACACACCTTTTATTAAAACCATTTTCTCGACGGTTCCTGCTGAATGGCCCGATTTTTTTTCGCGAAAAATCGGCATCGCTTCTCGGCCTTTTGGCTCAGTTCAAAGTGAGTTCTGGCTTGATTGATTATCGTGACCTACTTTCACTAATTGATCCAGTTTTTAACAATTCATGATCATATTGCAGGGGTCAATGGATCTTCTCCATTTTGGAATGCCTGGACAGCATTTCGCCATGCCACACACCACGCAGCCATGGAACTGGCCAAGATACTAAACATGGACACGGCAGAAGGTCTTCGAATAACGGCAGTCAACGCTCATTTATTTTATGGGGTGCTGCTCCCTTCATGTTAAATACTAGAGTAATAATTAAATTGGAAAATCTTTCAGACCCTTTCAGCAATTTCAGTAGCTAATGAAAAATGGCAGTTAATGCCGACTCATGTCCAAATTAAAAATAAGAACATGGTCAGTGGTTTCCGTGGTAGATGGACCGGTCCAACACTGGGCCAAATGACCAACAAAATATTCAGCAGGAGTTGGCCATTACATTAGATATCTGTACTATTTCAATTTAGGCTCTTAATACAGGATTGTAAAAGTTATTGGTCGCTGTGATTGGGAATTTAAAAAAATCCTCTCTCCCGCACTGATCTGAATAAAAATACCACCTAACAAATGGGGTGGGAGGGAGTATTCCAGGGCCCATCTGGTTTATTTCTTCCAGAGCAAGATATAAATGAAGAGACACTACAACTCTTATATGATTCTACAGAATTAATTGCAGAATTGAAGACACCGCCCACCAGTGGACAACGGCTCAAATTAGTTAAAACATATGAAAGCCTTATTTGGAGAAAGAGTGAGTACATATTCTGGTACTTGTTTTGCTCAAAAAATAAATTAAACCCAAAAAATATAGAAAAATCAAAAAAAATTCTGGAAAAAACAACTTTGTTTGGTACTTAATGTACAATGGCTTATTTTAGAGCTGGGACGGTTATGCGGTTAACCGGTTAACCACCAACTATGGCCGTGACCGGTCACGGATTTGCCGTGGTCGGTTAACCGTAACATCACTATTATAGTGTATGATCACTGTGATGGTCAGCTATAACTGGCTATAAGAGGGTTAATCTGTCTCCGTCAATTAAAATGAATCTGAGATTGACGGAACAACATCAAACGCGGTGTGTCGGCTCTTTGAAAGCTACATTTAACAGCCTGCCGACGTCAAAACGAAACATCAAAGGGTCAGCACACGTGTGATCTTACAACATTGTCACATCGCATGACTCGTATTCAGTATTATTATCAGGAAGATAATTGTTTTTGTTATCAACGACTGTTATTTCTTGAGACTCCCGGCCCTTCAATCCATCCATCACTTCCGTGTCGGTGTGTTCAGCTTCCCGCCCGATCACATATCCCGATGGCGATGGAGTAATTTTACAAGAACAATAAATGAACACAACACAGCCTCACAGGGGAATGACATTGTATATTTATTTTATTCAGTAATAAATTGAAGATGTGTACTTAATTAGATATGTGATTATGTGTGTCATGGGTGACAACTTCTTTGTATAATGGGCAGGAGCCGTTCTCAAACTTACCATGTCAGCGAGCATCACAATCATCGCCGTTCTGCATACTGGGCTTACCCACCCATAATAGTACCTATAATATGTGGTTAACCGGTTAATCGCGGTTTTTTGCCGTTCATAACCGGTCACGAAAAACCCATAACCGTCCCAGCTCTAGCTTATTTCTTCCAGAGCATGACATAACTGAAGAATCTTTAAAGTTGTTATATGCAACTCCTGGTCTCCTTGCAGAATTGAACCCGCCACCCACTATCGGTCAAAGGTTAAAGCTATTAAGTTGTATAAAGAATTTATATGGACTACATGCAAGTGTGAGTACATATTCTGGTACTTGTTGTCCCTCAACAAATAAATTAAACCAAATAAAATATAGAAAAATCAACAATATTGCTGGTAAACAACTTTGTTTGGTACTTAATGTTCAATGGCTTATTTCTTCCCGAGCATGACATAACTGAAGAGACTTTGAAGTTATTAAATGCAAGTCCTGCTCTACTTGGAGAATTAAACCCGCCACCCACCATTGGCCAACGACTAAAACTTATCAGTTGTATCAAGAATTTGTATGGATCACATGTGAGTACATATTCTCATTATTCTGGTACTTGTTGTCCCTCAAAAACAACATTGGGAGAACTGTAGATATCACCGGTGTCGGTCCTTCCCAGATGGTTTGCAGATGATAACTTTATATAGTTACATTTATAGTTCTTCGATTGTTTTCAAATTTGGTTTAACGGAATTATATAATGGATTAAACAATATACGTATTTAATTATTGTTTTTGTTTTGTTTTATCCCCTACCCCCCCCTCTATTCGTTCGATATATCTCTATTATCTTTCTCAGATAACAGTTATTCAAGTATGTATCCTTTTACGACCAACACGTTGATCGCTATTTCCGGCGCTACTTGGTTGTATCGTTTGTTGAAATATAAAGACGAAATGTTCTCACAGCCTAAAATAGTAATAATTAATTTTTTAACGATTGTAAATTACAGTCCAAATATTTTGTCCCTATATTCGCGGCAATATACCGTAGAACTATCCTGGTTTGAACCAATAGTTTGTGATATTTGTTTTTGTCCGTAAGAGGTTTACCTATTTCTGGGAAGAAAGAAGAGCTCACTGTACTTGTTTTTGGTGCAAAGTATTTTGACATTCCTGTGAAATCAACCGCACAGGAAGAAAAAGAAATTGCCGAAAGGTACACAACTATTCGGACTGTAAATGGAACTGTTCTCCCTGACCCACTTTCTGGTTTGAAAACATGTTGGATTGGAGAAATGAAAGGTGTGTCGAAGTGGCCACCTTGCATGTACGCTGATATTGCGGAATACTTGGTGAACAACTGTGAACGTGATTTGAGAACAAAGTTGTTGACAGATTACAAGGAGGGCAAGGGATATTCCTACTTTGACTCCAACTGGTTGAAAGAGGTGTTTTATCATCAGATTTCAGAGGACTCACATTACTGCTTCCTGAAATCCCAGTGTACCCCTTCAATGAACATTTCAAACCTGCCACATGATGTTTGGGTGTGCCTTAACAAGAAGACAGGGGAAATAATGAGTGCGTACTGTACTTGTTTTGCTGGGTGAGTATTATTTACGAGAATAATTAATATAACAAATTAACAATATTGTGGTGTAGTAATGACCCCAACAGAAAATATTAATAGCCCGACAAAGACGGCTTAGTCGGCAACCACAAGTAGAAGTAGAAGAAGTAGACGGCAGGATAGTCAAACGGCAGAATAGTCAATATGGTGACGGTGGCCGAAAACAGGCAGAAGCAGAAACTCATTTTTTTTTAAATGTCATATAAAAAATTATAAAATCAGACAATTGTAAACTTGTGGAATATGTTGAATACTAATTACTATACTATACTAATTTACACGGTGCAGGGTGAGTTGATTTTATTAGTTTTTATATTAAGTCTATATGTTTTTACAGGCTTGGTTCCACCTGCAACCATGTCGCAGCTGTACTGTTCAAATTGGCAGAATGGACTCACAAACAAGTCGTCACATGTACGTCACTTCCTGCTTTTTGGGTGGCTCCTTCGAATAAGATTTCTAAAACCAAAATAAATCCTAAACGGTTGAAGGAAATGAAATGGAGGAAGCCTCACTACTCAAAAGACGCTGTGGCGACAATCAACCCAGTGACCAGGATGTTGTTTTCGACAGTGGACAGCGAAAGAGAACCCTCTTTGGAATCTCTCATGGGATCACTTTATGTGAGTTGCGGAAATGCCAGTGTATTCCAATATGCCACCCCTGAAGCATCGCCAAATTACAGTGTTACAGATGACATCAATGTTCTGTGTGAGCTCGAGGCTGATGTGAATGTGTTACCACCTCTGAGTGTATCATATGTAGCTGCGATAGAGGAAACAACCCGAGACCAATTTACCAATTCCACTTGGAGGGATCAGCGAATTGGGCGGATAACTGGTTCTAGTGCTCACAGTGTTCTGACAAAGGCAAGAAAGTTGAACAGTGGCCATGCTGTCAATATTAACAGTGTTGTTTCAGTAATTATGGGTAAAACACATGTTAACCCTGAACTCCCTGCACTGAAGTATGGTCGCAGAATGGAGCCTGCTGCGAGAGGACAATATGCTGCTGTTATCACGAGGAATGGACACAAGAACTTGAAAGTCAGAAAATGTGGTTTCTATATTGACCCTCAAAACATTTACATGGGAGCGAGTCCTGACGCAGTTGTGTCATGTGATTGTTGCACCACCGGAATTCTGGAAATTAAATGTCCACTGGGAATTTCTCACACCGACCCAAAGAAGTGCCCACCTTCATATCTTGTCAAGACGAAGAGGTACATGTATGTAATATGTATCTTAGTTATGATACATGTACAAAATATTGATCTTCAGAGCATACACATAGAGTATTTGAATTTAAACTGTACTTATAAATATAGTATGATTAATTCGAATCATTACATTTTGTTTTCTTAACCCATTTTGAATTTTTTAAATTAAAGTTTCGATAATTTTTGAATAAATGTATCTTATCATTGAGTTACATTGTTAATACATCAACATGTACTGGTACTAAACCTCTATTTCATGACATGTTGAAACAGGAATGAGTAGGAACTAATAATATTAGGAGGAACTAATATTAGGATGGGTGTATCGTATCCATTCATCTGCACAACTCAAGTGATGTAGCATACATTGGCAATATTAATGTATTTCAGACAAATTGTGAAAACAAATTATAATTCTGTTGTGTTTAAAGAGCAATATATTTTGGACATATAACCATATTATACAACAGATTAATAAATATTTTTTTATTCAATAGTGATAAACTACAACTGAAAGAAAGACACGAGTATCACACTCAGGTCCTAACACAACTGGCCGTGACTGGTTACGATTGGTGTGACGAATTTATCTACACAAGCCATGGATACCACCTTGAGAGAATTCACCGAGATCCCTATGCAGAGAAAATATTAGAAGTACAGCAGGCTGCTCAAATGGTGTTCACCAAGTTCATACTGCCAATACTTCGCCTGACTGACGATGGTGAGTATACCAGACTATTAGAGATGGGCGGTTGTGAAAATTTGCCTCGGTTTCAGTTTCGGTTTCGGTTGTGGAAAAAGAGTTGAGTCTCGGTTTCGGTTTTTATTAATAAAAATGACTAATGTGAACAAAATATAATTATGCTTCATCATATTACAAAGAAAACACACCAATTTTATCACAATAACTTGTGAGGTACATGTCCTTTTATAATTGTAAATTATGTATCATATTGTTACTATTACATGTATATTGTTAATGTCCATGTCGAGTGGCAGTGCTAGAATGCAAGTGAGTCTGTGTATTGTGTATGACTGCAATTCAGCATCATATGATCATAAGTGTGAAATAATATAATGATCATTTATATTGGCATAAAACTAATGTGTGTGACTAGATATAATTATGTGTATAGTTATGATTTGAAATATAAAATTTGAAATAAACAACAAAATGAAAATAAAACAGGACTAGAATCTCTCAATCACATTATCTGGCTATTATGCCTATTACCATATTTAGGGAACATAATAATGTACACACTATACATGCATCCAATACAAGTCACCTGAATGAGTGCTATTTCTCAACAGTTTACCGACAAACGGCATAATTCATTCCGGCATAACATTTTTAATCAACGCCGCACAAATATATTTGACGATTTAACATCCAAACAGTGATAAAAACTAATAGGGAATGCGGGTAACAATCATTGATACCTTTTGATATCGTATCCTCGTTATCAAATTCACCTTTCAGGGTATTTGTACGGCCTTAATGATTAAAAGAACATGAGAAATAAAAATTACTTGTGTTGTGTTTACTACGGCGAAAATAGGTGTACACGGAAGTAACGTAATAAATTCGTTGCGCGATTTCACCATGCGAACTCCTTTCTGCATATATTACAGGCGGCACACTTAGATTTCTTATCTTTCTTTGAAAAATATTTCCACACAGGACTCGTTTGTTCGTCGTACTCTGCCATGATTACAGGAAGTTGTGACAACCGAAACTACGGGTTTTCCCAACTTACCACGGTTGTCATTTCCGGTTTTTCCCCGACAACCGAAACCGAACTGATTCCACGGTTAACCGCCCATCTCTACAGACTATACTAGAAAAATTATTTGTGTTTTGGGCTACCAAACTTACAAACCAAAAACGGTTTCCGATCTGAGAGATAAAATATGCTTTCAAGAGTTTTTGCAGCATGTGTGAATTCTAAGTTGCAAAAGGGCCAGTTACCATTACATTGAAATATTTGCATATAAATACCATTACCATTACATCAAAATTTGAAAGTAAGCATTACCATTACTATTACATGCCAATGTAATGCATTACCATTACATTTTGACAATTTATTTGGTTTGAAAGATTAAAACAAATATCTTCTGTTATATAAACTTGATACATCAACAGTGATCAAAGAATACAAATTATCTTGATGCTTGCACTGGAAAACAAATGCGCTATCTCAGATGGGTCTTAATGCTACATATGAACATGCATGTCCCAGCTGGCATGTCAAAATAATGATAAAGGAATAACATACTTTTTGATGACATGATGAACTAATGACGAATGTGATCACCTAGCCAACCTAATCTATCAGTATAAATCATATTTCCTTGATTTTGTTGTTAGTTTAAACATATGTATTGCATATATAAGCATAGCAATGGGATTGGGGTAAAGTTATCAAAACATTAAATTTCATTTGTTGTTCACACTATGGTCAAAATAAGTTCATGAGCATGGTTATTATGTGCATAAGACTTAAGTACTGCAAAATGTAATGCCAATTACTTGGGTTTTTGGGCAAGTAATGCATTACTTTGCATTACATGTAATGCAAAACAAGTTCAATTACACATTACATGGGTCCGATATACCAAATTTGGTTCTGAGCCTATAAAAATATGTTTGAGTTATCGCACCATGTGTAGTATGGGTACACATAAAATTAGAGTTAGCTGAAATGTCATGTTCTTTTATTTCCAGCTGTGATACTCCTAAGCTCTGATTCTGATAATCCAATTCCATCAAAGACTATATATGCTTACTGCAAATGATCACACCAGTACTAGTATGGATAAGCCTCCTCCAGCAAAGAGGAAACTGAGGAAGAAGAAGGTGGTAAAGCCCTAAAATGGACCAATATATCTATGTGGATTGTGTCAAAAACCATGTAAAGACATGAATGATAATGATGCTAATGACGTAGATCGTAGTGTGGGATGTGACAAATGTTACCAATGGTTTCACAGGGAATGTGTTGGTTTACAAAATTATTGATAATACATTATTTTTACCAGCAGAAGTCGGCTAAACCGCCTATTGATTTGTAAAATATACATACATTGTGTACTGTTGCTGATTGTCACAAAATAATATGACTAAGAGACCTTACGGTGGTTGTTAGAGCCACCTTTTATACAAATAATGCACGTTTTAAACTTTTAAATGAGTGTTGTCCTGGTGTTGTTTGTGTGCTTTGACACTTGACCCAGAAATGGAAATCTAGAGCTGGGCACATGCGCACACGGAACTCAGAGCTCGCTTATTAACTCAGTGTTATACATACGTCTCAAGGCCGTAATAACCTTTATAGTTGTAACACTACCATACGGGGGATATAGTGGTAATTAACTCGTTCTTATATAACTGAGTCTGTGTTAGGCCCGAACCTCATGATTGAAATACCTGTTGAGTTAATTAGATCTTATAACTATAGTCCCATTATGTACTATATATACATGTATATTATATAGTTATTTCACTCTTAATAATCGCTTGCTCTCATAGTCTTCTGTTTTCGTGACTTCATAACCTATATATATTTTGGTGTGGGGTTTAAGCATTCTCCGATTATTTGTTCATCCTTCTCGTTCTTATACCGAAATCAGTTGTTTATTATGGATATTATAGTTTTAAGTGATAGTGATTCCGAGTACCATACGAACACTTCAAACGTCGCATCTTGTATTGTACAAAGCGATAGTACTTCTTACGTTACAACTGAGCCGAGTTCGGCGGAATCTGTCGTTCTGTTTCCCGCAGCAATCAATCAATCGAGTGCTGACGTTGCAACTTCTTTGAATTCCGACGTATCACCGTCCGCTCTGACCTCCGCTAAACGGAAATCTGACCCAAACACTACCACCTCTGGAAAACGGAGATTGTTGTTGGGTGATTCTTCCTCATTTAGACTACCCACCGATAGCCCTTCGACTTCCTCATTTGGACTACCCACAGCGGCCGTAATTCCATATTCCCGACTAAATATCTCCGACGTCACCCATAAAGTATCGACTTGGGCGGATTTACAAGGTTGGGGTTTACGATTCGACGTTCCAATTCCCAGACTCAAGAAAGATCTCTCAACTTTGAGAGATCAAACTAGAGTTACCTTAAGGGATAGGGCTATTTTACTCGTCTCTATCTTGACCACGGTAACTCTACAGTCGGATGTTGAGGCCTGGGGATACCAAGTTTGGAGTGGAGATTGCGGATTATACCGCGAACACCCTTAGTGAACCCCAAAGACGCACTTTGCTAAACAAAGCCCTCACATTAAAATAAATCCTCAACCATATACATACCCAGGCTGATTTAGAGGCTTGGGCCACTGCTTGGGCTAAAAAAAATTTGTGTGGATATTACCAACTATTCAGCTAAATCCCTCACTATAAAAAAAAAGACAGGTCATGCGAAACCTCGCCCTTAGCCCCGAAGGAATATGGACCCAGGGTGACCACGAGGCTTGGGGCGCACGAACCGGCGTTAGTATTATACATTTTAACGGAGCGGATTTATCAATATGTGAGGTGAAACTCCTGACTGATTTGGCCGCCTGGGGACAGGATTCTGATTAACAGGTAGGATAAATAACATTATTATTACTCACCTATATAGTAAACTATATATGCAAACACAGAGCTGATATATTATTATTAAATTTTGTCTCCTTGCCCTTTATAAACTGCGGTTGTCGAGTCCTGTGATAACCATCACCCAAATATACACACCCCCACATATTTTCTTTTATATTACATATATGATAGGCGATAAATCGGTCGGGTTATCTCGTTTAGACTTGTTGTGGAATCTGTTCTTTGCCTATAACATAGACATACACGCCACGATCACGCGCTATTCTCGTGATAACCTTCGCCGAATTGTTGCCCGTGACCTAGTCGCCACGATCACGCGCTATTCTCGTGATAACCTTCGCCGACTTGTTGTGGAATCTGTTCTTTCCCCGTGACCTAGACATGCACGCCTCGATCATCGGCTATTGTCGTGATAACCTTCACCGAATTGTTGCCCGTGACCTAGACATACACGTCCCGATCACGCGCTATTCTCGTGATAATCTTCACCCATATACACCCACGTCGATTGACAATCTTTTAATATAATGAGCTAATGTCTTCAATTTATCATTCACTGTGGTGAATATTTTTGTTATTCAATTATTACAATTAGATCATGCAACAATAGGTATGTGGAGTCTAGTCATTTTAGCCTAGGAACTATTTCTGGCCTAGGTAATTTTTTAGCATTACTAAATTTTTACTAATTAACCTGGCTTCAAAAAGTGAATGTGTCTCATTATTATTATTTCCAATATCTGCAACAATGTGCCCCACTGTCTATTGATATAATATATACTACTCCCAGCAAAAAGATTATTTGAAAAAAAAAAGGGTAGAAAAATAAAAAATATTGCTGGGAAACAACTTTGTTTGGTACTTAATATACAATGGCTTATTTATTTATTTAATCCAGAGCAAGACATAAATGAGAAATCGTTAAAGTTGATGTATGCAACTCCTGGTCTGCTTGCAGATTTCGTCCGGCCACTCACTATTTTAATCAAATATATATATTGACTTTATTTTTGTAATTATAGGAGTCTCGAGGACAAACACCAATGATGAAGTGTGATGTGGATGTCATAAAGGGAATTTGTTAACATTCGAACAGATAACAATTCTAATGGACTCCCCTTTGGGACTTCCCAAGAAAATTACCATCACCTTCATTGAGGGTACAGATAGGTTGCCAATGGCACATACGTGAAACTTATCCCTGGTACTTGCAAGGAGAGTAGAAGACCCAGATGTATTCAAGGGAAAAATGGACACTGCACTTGAGGAAGGAGGAGGCTTTCACATGGTTATTGGTCGTCATGGAAAACTGGATCTTGCAGCGTGTCTTGTGGAATCTGAACTGACGCGGTCCACGAGGGGAGATGGGTTAATTCGGATGGAAGCTCAATGTGGACCAATTGGGCATCCGAGTATGGGAATCTCGGGACCTCACGTAACTGTGTGTCGCTGCATAAATAAGGACTAAAACATGTAACAACCCGCCAGCAGAACCAGGCCGGGAGACATGTGATGGAGAATCAGAGGAAACACTTCCATGCAGAGATGCGGAATGTGTAGTTATGTAAAACTGTGTGGGTTGTCAAATTTGTAATCGCCCAACTATATATGTAACTTTAATTACATGTGTTCGTGTTCCTCGTCCATCAGCCTACAATTTAACTATTTTGTGTGTAATTACTAATCCAGCGGGAGACAATAACCTTTAACTACATGGGTATGTAACTACTATGAATAATTAATTGCTACATGTATATGCCTTATACTGTTATCGCATGTTTAAACATTTACATAACTGATGAATAACCAGCCGTTCTACTATCCTAACTATTTTTGTGAGATGTAGATAGATGTGGGTTCATTCCTTCCAGTTGTCAGTCGGCCTATCACACTGGCTTTTTATTTGCCTGCTCGGTGGGCCGGTGTGGCATTGCGTACCTTAAAATTGTCATAAGTTATCAGGTCTGACATCACCTTTATCATATTGGCATAAAACAAAAACAGATCGCCATGTCCCTTGCAGAGCCTACAATAATCCCAGTAAATCTAAGCGTCACTCATTGAAACAACACATACCATCACACTGGATGTGTAGCAATGTCAGCAATACATGGATATTGGTCGCCGTGGACAACTGGATCATGCAGCGTGTCTTGTGGAATCGGAACCAAGATAAGGACTATAACATGTAACAACACGCCAGCAGGATCAGTTGGAGAGACATGTGATGGAGATTCAGAGGAAATGCTTCTATGCTGAGATGCGGAATGTGTAGTTATGTAAAACTGTGTGGGTTGTGAACTTTGCAATCGCCCAACTATATATTTAACTTTAATTGCATGTGTGTTTGTAACTACCCGTCCATCAGACTACGATTTAACTATTTTGTGTGTAATTACTAATCCAGCGGGAGACAATAACCTTTAACTACATGGGTGTGTAACTACTATGAATAATTAATTGATACATGTATATGCCTTATACTGTTATCGCGTGTTTAAACATTTACATAACTGATGAATAACCAGCCGTTCTACTATCCTAACTATTTTTGTGACATGTAGATAGACGTGGGTTAATTCCTTCCAGTTGTCAGTCGGCCTATCACGCTGGCTTTTTATTTGCCTGCTCGGTAAGCCGGTGTGGCATTGCGTACCTTGTCCTAACAATGTAAGTTATCAGGTCTGACATCACCTTTATCATATTGGCATAAAACATCAAACAAAAACAGTCCCTTTGACTACTGTGGAGCCTACAATAATCCCAGTAAATCTAAGCGTCACTCATTGAAACAACACATACCATCACACTGGGGGTGTAGCAATGTCGGCAATACATGGATATTGGTCGCCGTGGACAACAGAGTCTCGCAGCGTGTCTTGTGGAATCGGAACCAAGATAAGGACTAGAACATGTAACAACCCGCTAGCAGGATCAGGCATAGAGACATGTGATGGAGAATCAGAGGAAACACTTCTATGCAGAGATGTGGAATGTGTAGTTCGTGTTGACTGTTTATCTTTGTAATTATAGGAGTCAAGAGGACCAATGTCAGTGATGAAGTTATGTGGATGTCATAAAGGGAATCTGTTCGAACAGATAACAATTCTAATGGACTCAACTATACTCTGTGATATTGGAAAGGATCTGCTGTTAGGATTATCATACTAATTACAGTATATTATATATTGTGTCAAGTACTCAAAAGAACTATGGAACAGGCCTCAGCTTACCAGGCGAGTAGGGCGAAATAGTCTCCCTCGACGACACGAAGTCGCCTTAGTGAGAAGTGAAGTCGCCCTCCGATTTTTGATTGTATCTGAACTCGATGTTTAGGTATTCTTTAACTAGAATTGTATTGGTGAATGAAACAAAGGTAATCACTAGAGAATATGTCATTATCATCTTGGCTCACAAATTCTCCGTCCGTTAAGTGCAAACGTGAAAATGTTCCCTCCTCGGGGTCACAACTCTAAAATATCAAACCACGTGGTCACTCAAATGTTTTCGTTATTTTTATTGACGATTGGGTGTCGCACTAACATTATTTGTTTGCGTAGGGCCACATTTAACACATGAATAAAATATCGAACCACATGGTCACTAAAAAAATTTATTACACGCAAACGTGACAAAATATCAAAGCACGTTTCTGTTGGGCGGTGATGTTATTGCCCCAAGCCAAATGGCGAATGCCCACTTCCATTGTACATACATACGTCAAACTAAATAGTTGTAATTAGTAATTGGATTAAACGACATCGGCTATGCACCTATAGCAGTCATTTCATTTGGCCCTTTGTTTCCTTTCAGCTGAAACGCACATTACAGCTGTGACCAGAAGTAAGATTGCCGAGCATCAGCCAATGCAGAAGATAATCGGCAATAAAATTAAGAAGGATGAACACCACATTCTTGCATAGTTAAAGTGTGCATATCATGTTGCTAAACGCGAGCTCCCGAAAGAAGAATTTGCCCATCTAATTGAACTCACCTGCATGGAATAAATGCTAGATATGGGGTGAGGTGGGGTGTTAAATATATTTTTATTAACATCAATCAAAATCAATGATGAATACATACATAATAGATAGTGAAAAAGTTCACTCAAATAAATCAATCAATATCAGATTTAAAGCCACACCTTCACTGATCTAGTCTCTATAGTTATGTTTGTATATTCATATGTTTTATTTGTTTGTTTTACCTATACATATTAAATAAAGAGCTTATCAGATGAAATTATTCTCCAGTCTCTCACTTCTCCCTATTTTGCCCTCACTTCTCCTTATTTCTGCCAGAGGGAGAAGTCACTTCTCCCTATTCTCAACCTGCAAGCTGAGGCCTGCTACGGAATGTCTGTTCATAGAGCAGTATTTATTTAAA
Organism: Siphonodentalium dalli; assembly: GCA_032622095.1. Lineage (NCBI taxonomy): Eukaryota > Metazoa > Mollusca > Scaphopoda > Gadilida > Siphonodentaliidae > Siphonodentalium > Siphonodentalium dalli. Next base: position 208,870,310 of record CP136065.1, read on the forward strand.
ATAAGAAAAGTGAGCCCCACGTGTTCTACCATTTCCATATTTATAAACAGACTCATGAAGTAAAATTTATACGATGTCCATAGATATGTCATAGCAGGATAATGTGGCCTAAGCCCAAACTTCAGACTAGCTCTTTTATAAAAGTCATCCTGTTTAGTTCTTTCACGTATAGAGAGAGATATGGCAATGGATAAAGAAAACATCAGTCCCGGGAGAAGTTGGGGTCCAATGTTATCTATTACTGAAAGAGTCCAGAAGGCCTGTCGCAACCATTCGCAGATGTTCATAGGTGTTCATTCTTCGGTGGTCATCACTGAAGTAACTGACAAGTTATGACATGCTTTATGTGCTTGTAACTAGACTATGAACTCTTTTGATATTTAATTCAATAGAAACAAGTCCACCACACAGAGTATCCTCCACTAAGGTGGCTTTCCGCTGAGGTTTCTCAATTTTCCGATGTGGTTTAATTTGAAAGATGTCTTAATCTGACCTGAGATGACTGAACAAAACATGAAGCAATGTCAGCAATACATGGATATTGGTTGTCATGGAAAACTGGATCTTGCAGCGTGTCTTGTGGAATCGGAACTGAAGCGGTCCGCGAGTGGAGATGGGTCAATACGGACGGCAGCTCAATGTGGACCAATTGGGCATCCGGGTATGGGAATCTAGGGACCTCACGTAACTGTGTGTCACTGCATAAATAAGGACTAGAACATGTAACGACCCGCCAGCAGGATCAGGCAGAGAGACATGTCATGGAGAATCAGAGGAAACACTTCTATGCAGAGATGCAAAATGTGTAGTTATGTAAAACTGTGTGGGTTGTCAACTTTGTAATCGCCAACTCTATATGTATCGTAGTCATAAATCATGTGACGTTAGGACTCTGTGAAGCTTCGAAAATTTGATTCGGTGTCGACATCGGCAACCAGATTCGGGATCGATACCTAATCGGCTCTCCGATTCATATATTTTCGAATAGGCCCATTCTTTCCTGTTTATGGAGACAAACAACTAAGTTTGTTATTTATGGAGCTGAGGTCTCGCCGGTCGCGGGTATAATGCAGGGGTTCTGCCAGGGGGAAATAAATGAACCCGTATTTCAGCCGTATTAGCGACGCGACGGGGCGGCAATGGTTCATCCAGTGGGGAGAAAATTTTGGTATTTGTCACTGAAAAGTAGTCATTTCCTTGCATCTGAGATACTCACAAAGCAATCTAATGTTATGTATATTACACACGTTTATCATTTCCGTGGGTGCATTAATTCTGTTGATGGTATAATCCAGCGCAGTGACCACGAAATTACGCATGTGAGACAGCTGTCTGATTGAAGACTAGATAAAAGAACAAGCTACTAGTTATAGTGTTTACATGTACACATGTATAATTAAACACTAAAAAGTGTCTATGCATTGACCATTAATACCTAGCAAGAATTGAATTACGTATTTCCCAAAATTTCAACAGTTAGCTTCCTAGTCCAAGTCTTCTCGTACTAAAACCGGCTAAGATATTGGGATGGAGGTGCCGGTCTTTAGTCCGAGTTCCAGGCCCATGCATTCTTATGACACGACTTAAGCGTTTGTGACCCGCTCAAATAAAACCACAATTATATGAAATAAAATATCACAATTGCGACAATAAACGGATATTTTCCGCAGAAGACATGCTATTTGATCTGAAACCCACATCAGTTGTGAATTGAAAGCGGTAATTTAATGCGAAAAGAGACATTTACCGCAATGTTTACAAATTTTTAAAAGTATGCGAACTCAGTTGACCTCGCGAACTGTGTTCGGCATTTTCCGTTGAAAATATTCCGTAGATTTTCGACTGACCACGCAAATTACGATGAATTCTCCATTGTAATCGTAATTATGTGTGTCAATAAATAAAAAATAAATAGATTAATTAAACATTGAAGATATAAATGTAATACATTAAATAAATTACGGGGAATTACAACCCTCTCAAAGTTTAAAACAGTGTAAACACAACGACCATTAGAATAAATAATATGGTGCTACATTTCCCACATTTGGTGGACTTCAGCGAAATTAAGATATATACTAAGCGAACAGAGCAATATACTGCTCTTGTTAAGCACACAAAAAATCAAACAAAATTTGTATAAATTTTTAACCTTAAGTTTGAAAAGTCCCACTAAAACGGAAGAACTATATTTCGAAACTGTGTGATTCGGTTCTCCGATTATTTTATCAACACAAAAGTCAAAATGCACATGGATGAAAATCACACGCATGGCAAGTCAGACACAAGAGTTCTAATTTGCTCCAATTTTGACAAGTTGCTTGCGAAAATTGTCAACAAAACTACCTTTCTGATCCTCCATTATGTCATTAAGTTTTTAGTGCGGGAATTGTTCTCAAAGCACATTGGAAACTGGACTTTGCGGCGATCGGGTTTCGCTATTTTGTTCGGAAAACCCCGCGCTATATATAGAAACGGAAACTAGAATACTCAGAACAAACACCGGACAATGCCGAAGTTCTTTGGAACCTGAGTTCGGCTTTCAGTTAAGTAAACAAACAGAAAAAACAGCGATGTTGGTGACAATCAACCAGAATATTCTATGCGTAATTTAACATGAAAGTTAGATTATTATACACCATTATGACCATAAGATGTCTCTCTTTCCGATGTATATAGCATCATGTATTGATTCATTAGGTAAATCGAGTAAAATACACCACAGATTCCCGCCACAGATCGTGGGCTTAACTCGTGTGATAGGATTGGTATGCAAGCGGGCTTGGACTAAAAACAGCAAATCGCCATCCCAATATCTTAGTACAAGAAGACTTGGACTATTAGCTTCCATGAAAATTAATCCGAAAGGATATATTCTGTCAATCGTAAACTATTTGTGCATTGTGACGTCATACTGCAGAAGATATTTATAGCGGCGTGATATGAATGGTACCGGTAGCAAAATCAAACTCCGAAAGCGTAGCTTGTTCAATAGTCTGCATTAGTCCAACAACTGTAGCCCCCCCCGTGTTATGAAATATAATTGAGTATTGGCAGGAAATGTGAACACGTGCATCGTTGTTTATGCATCTGAGTTTGGGGCCCCACGCGGGATAACGAAGTTATTGACCATACTTTGAATTTATCTCCATATTGGGGATATGTTTTTCATGGGATCTCAGAGCGCGAGTTGTTTCATGCACAGAAATTCCATGCACAAAATATCCATACTCAGCAGTCCGGCATTCTTTGTTTGTGAGAGGAAATTGCCACTAGAGCTCAAACATACTGGAAGAAGGTCATTGACGAATTATTGGTTTCCTATAACATCTTTACATACAGTGATGCTCTAAGTAATCGACTCCTTAACCACAACAGAATTATGGGTAACTTTTAGTCGGAAATATGGCTTGTTGCCATTCAATGGAATGCTGTCGGGGAGAGCTTTCCGATGAATGGCAACAAGCCATATTTCCGACTAAATCCTGAAAAGTTACCATAATTCTGATGTGGTTAAGGAGTCAATTACTTAGAGCATTACTGTAGAATACCAGTGAATACTGTAAGGATTATAGTGTTGCTGGTATTATAAACAGTCTATCAGACATCTGATGAAAACAGCAAAATAAAATTTATGGCCACAGTTAGGCCCCCTTGTCTCCCACTCTGATGTAATTATGGAGTCTTAAAACTATGGCTTATTTCAGAAAATAAGAACATTGGAGGAGGAGTTACCAAAGAGAAAATGAGACAAAAATTTCAGTGAAATTAACAAATTTTGGTGTTATTTCACCATTTCAGTGAATTTCAGTGAAATTTCACTAAAATTTCACTCAAATGATAAAATAGTTTTCAGTGAGATTTTGGGTACTTTTCAGTTTTAAATATAAAATTTCACTAAAAAATGATCAAATAGTTTTCAGTGAGATTTTTAGTTCTTTTCAGTTTTTAATTTTACCTCATTATATAGTTTTATTATTGTCTTGATGGACAAAAGAAAAAAGAATAAAATTGTGTTTTCAATTCTATCTTAAAGAAGTGTGTCTACATGGAAATATGGACCCCAAATGTGAACAGCATGCAGTATATAGTATACAGAGAATGGCTTCCAGTAAAGGGATATTATAATCATGCATGTGAAATTTTTATTATCAATGGACCACATTTTTCCATTATCGGTAAGATCGTGTCCATATATTATCACAATCAAAGACTATATATATCTTGTGCGGATGACATTTTCAATTACTCAAATGAGAGGATTTGGTAAAATACAGGTAAAAATAGAGAGTGAATGTCAGCGGATATTGGTAGTGACAAATATTCGCCATTTTCTGACGTGTACGGTAAAGAAACATCCGATTCAGAGCGTCCCTCATCACTAATAATAGCTGACTGTTCTAAGAAAGACACCGTGAACAGAAAATTACTCTGTTCGTGATGTTATATTATGTGTGGAATGTGAAAAGCCGCGATGTGTCTATTCAAATACAAAACTCCAAAGGGCATGTTTTTTTTATTAGCGACGATCTGTCGGCCGACATAAATTGTCCGGTCATTCAAAGCGACACCGGTTGTTTTTTCGGCAACACTGGTTCCACCATGCCAGTTTAATACGTAGATTCTTATTGGCTCGATTCGCTTCCTTTGTTGTCGACGCTCGACATCAAGCCAATTATATTCGTTGACTCGACGGACTTTGGGATATTTTTTGCCGAGATCATTCTTTTGTTTTGATCAAAAGTGTTTCACGGTTCGCGATCTCTTTCAAAATAAATTAGAATTTTAAAAGTGATTGTTATGAATTCAATTGTGAAAGGAGGCGATCGATATGACGATGTTGGAGTTAAGAATAAATTTTCATTTGCCTGGTTTCAAAAGCCGGTCAAAATTCGTCATAAAGATGGTAAAGAAAAAGATTACATTCTCGGTGATTTTTTGAAAAAGTTGCCGTTTCTGGAAAGTGCCTCTGTGTTATTTGCAATAAACTAACAAATTCACACGGCACAATCGTTTCGACGATTCTGCGACCAATTCCACGATTCTGCGGCTTGACAACCACGGTGCTGCGGCAATTTAACGATTCTGCGACCAGGCCGATGCGATAAAAAAAAATAAAAAAATAAAGAATGAATAAATCCAGAAATATGTAGGTATATGTACCATATATTATATTTCTATTAGGTACGGCGATCTTCGATTCGATAATCGATAGAGAGTTCAGCACTAGACAGTTAGCACAACAATACATAATCTTTGACACAAATAGACCGGTTGTTCTGGTTTTACACACATCATTGAGTGAAATTCGTCTTCAGAGTTTAGAAAAAATATATAATGTCCTATAAAATTGAGTGGAAACCAAATAATAACATAGCCATACGTCTTTGGGTGATTTTTCACAACTGATGTTAACCTCAGTTCTGTGATTGATGGCGCTGTGTCCATATTTGCGGGGGTATCATCGCATTCAATTGACAACGCCGATGAGTCGACTATGACAACGACGATTGTGCGACCAGCAATTGAAATTTCATTAACTTGTGCTCACGAGAAGTCGTTTTCTAATGAATGGCACGCTCGCTATAGACATGAATACGCATATGAATCACACGACCTCAAGCCTGCGAGATTAAGACTCTTTTATTTGGAGCCAGTTGAGGAAAATAACGTAATGTCGAATCGTATATTGCTATACTGTACATGTTTAATTTCCATATATGTGCACCACACATTACATGATTTAAATTGCCTTTCCGCCTATCCAACTTTCCTTCCGTCTGTCTGTACGCAGTCGACTCACAATGTCTCGGTATTTTCTTATCGCCAACATGTCTTATTCTCAGTTGCGTTGTGGTATCGATGATGGAGAATGGTCGCCTTAGAAATTAACTCCACACATGAAACTTAATATATATATATATATCTAGGGAGAAAGAGGGGAGGGGAGGGAGATATGAGGGGAGGGAGAGAGGAGGGGATGGAGAGAGAGGGGAGAGAGATGTGAGAGAGATAGGGAGAGAGATATGGAAATGGGGAGGGATAGATAATCTCTAATGTGTTTTTTCAAGCTGACTTTAAAATGGACAAGGTTAATAAATTATTTTGCAAATAACTGGGACGAATTTGAAATCCACTTTATCACATAATCATATTTTAAGAAGGAAAACGAGCTAAAAAGACGGATTAACAAAAATAATATTGATTTCCTTACCACAACACAAGAGGAAGTAAAGACACATTCAAGACAAAATAATGTTCCATTTTAAATGTGGTTTTTTTTCACTTTGGCAAAGTTGTATATATTGTATCATTAAAAGATCCTAATATTGCATATTTCCTTATATCCACTAATGATGAATATGTGCGTGCTTCCCGGGATACTTGACATCACACCCGCAATGACCGCGCGGATTAATAGTACTTTCGAAAAGCCGCGCATGACACCAACATTAGATATTGGAAATTTTGGTCCCAACTCCTTTGCATTGACGAAAATAGACACAAAAACAAAGAGGCAAATTGGGGAACTATATTTTTTCGTCGCCAGCCAGAGTGCGCTATTCTGTCGTATACCTTTGTGTAGCGTCTCGGCCGACACCGTAAATATATCCATTGTGCATGCATTTTCAGCTTCTTTTAAAGATTTTGATATTTTAAAAAAGGGCATAAAGAAAGTTATCAAACTCGTTTTATAAAATGTTATATCCCAACATTTATCGGTGGGGATCCTCTATATAAATCATTTATATCATCCGTCCTTAATTACCGCTATATATTTTCCGTGAACGCGGACATGTATTTCATGAATATTAAAAAATCATTATATGGAATGCACCTCCAGAACTTTGACACGTAGACTTAAACCGCGGAATGGGGTCTGGGTAATCCAATATGGCCGCGACTCGGTGATCTCGCTTATTCTAAGATGTGGTGCAGAAAATGATAAATAATTGGGCGCAATGGATATGAGGGTCATATATTTTGAACGCATCGTAAAGCATGACATAGTTACAGAAAGACACACACACTCAGCTTTTATATAGATATTAGAAGGTGACCCGACTTCGTCCGGGCTTTGACCTTGAATTGTCCATTTTGAAGGTCAAGGTCAAGTGGGGTCAAGATTTGACCAGTCCAAAACACTGCCCGGACAAAAGTACCCGACAAACATGCCCGTCGAAATCCATCCGGTTTTACCCGACTTGACCTTGAATTGATCATTTTGAAGGTCAGGTCGGGGTCACGATTTGACCCGTCCAAAACACTCAGTGGCAAAAGTAACCCAATGTATCAAATTTCGTGAAAATCCCATCAAAATTCTCGATTTGACCTTGAATTGACCCGATTTCAAGGTCAAGGTCACGTCGCACGCATATGGCTGTTTCTATAGTCTATATGAAAGTCTATCGAGTACGAAGTAATGTTACGGCTGAAGATTAGCCGGAATGCGAAAATACAAAATTCGTGTTGTCGATAAATATTTGTACAGTTCATACTATATGCATACTAGTCCAACATACTCATTTATAGTCAATAGTCAGTGGTTGGCTTGGGTTTACGACCTGTATCAACATATATTTTTACACGAGCATGTGTGTCACGCTTTGTCCAATCCATGACTATATCTCTTATGTGACTTGGTCTCTATAGCTTCACATGTGGGGATCATGCAGTAAATACACAGTACTGTATTGAATCCAGGACATGTGCATTGTACAACGAAGGCACTGTTCCAAACATTTATTGATGCAGCATACACGGGCTTATACGCATAAATAAGCTGTCCGATGACAGTGCAGTGACCGATACATCGTATACAAATGAAAATTACCGTTCAACGAGTCGCCCAATCGTCGTTGTCATGGTCGAAGCGGGGCGTTGTCAAATAGTTGACACCGTTACTGCATTTCTGTGTATAGTTTAATTGAATATTGCGTCAACGGGGGTACGAATTTGACAAATAATACATTTATGCTTATCAAAGCTTACGTTGGATGTTAATTTTCGCACCGTTAATGTCCCCTTGTAGCCCAAGAAACTACTTTTTGCGATCGGTTCGCGGTTTGATCGGATTATCCAGACTTGACCGAGCCGATTGTGACTCATTTTATGTATAGATCTCATCTTCGTATGTATTCCGTGAATTAACCTGGTGGACCTGCAAAGTCTACTCTACACGATGCATGCAAGAAGAAGCCCACTTTTATCGTCCCAATTCAGTAAAAGGCCTCTTTATCTATGTTTGTCATAAAATATCACGTATAATAAGGCCGCAGAATCGTTGAACTGCCGCAGCACCGTGGTTGTCAAGCCGCAGAATCGTGGAATTGGTCGTAGAATCGTCGAAACGATTGTGTCGTGTGAAATTACGGATCACGCGGATGCAAGGCTTTGCAAGATCACTGTAGCACGTACAGTTGTGCACATAGAATCTTTGTGTGTGAGGACATCAAACTTTAGACTTGACTCAATGTTTGGACAGACGTCAATAAATAATAAATATATTTACATTTCATATATCCTTGTTCCATCTCACTGACCAATGCGGGCCAGCATATACAAAGATCGACACATCATACAGTAAAATCGAACTGGATTTCTCAGCTCTATATAGGGTTGAAAATTTGACATGCGATACAGAACAATGGTATAGTACAAGAAATGATGGAACCATTTTACTGTTAGTGTTATTTTGGTAAAAATTTGGTAAAATTTCAGTGAAATTTTGGAGAAATTTTGACCAAAGTTTTTACTGTTATTTGGTAAAATTTCACTGAAATTTTGGTGAAATTTCACTGAAATTTTAGTGAAATTTTGGTTAAATTTCAATGAATTTTTTTACTGTTATTTGAGTGAAATATCAGTGAAATTTCACTCAACAATTTTCTCTTGGGTATCTAAAGAAAAAAAGATGAATTCAAAACAGTTATTTCATATCTTAATTCATCATCTATCGCTATTACTAATGGTGTAACTCTTCTCTGAATTATCAGTCAGAGAAACAGTCAACAAGATATAATACTTTTTTACCCAAAACAACTATTTCCTAATATGTATCTTGGACACTGAATGAACTTATGGTTATATACTTCTTGCTTGCAAGATCATAGAAGAATTTTTTTTAAATTGGTACGAAGTACCTACAGTACATGCACGGTCAAACCCGATAGGTTCAACTTCCGACAGACCATGAGAGACTCCTTTCGTTATAAAAGCAATGTCAAGTGAGTCTGCGGTCTTTTTAATTTATTCTACCTCGCAAGATAAGTCGCTGTTTTATGTGTTTGTAACTAGACTCTATCAACTCCTATGATATTTAATTCAATAGAAGCAAGTCCACCGCAGAGTATCCCTAGGAAAGGTGGTTTTCCGCTGAGGTTTCTCAATTTTCCGATGTGGTTTAATTCGAAAGATGTCTTAATCTGGCCCGAGATGACTGAACAAAACATGTAGCAATGTCAGCAATACATGGATATTGGTCGCCGTGGAAAACTGGATCTTGCAGCGTGTCTTGTGGAATCGGAACTGAAGCGGTCCACGAGGGGAGATGGGTCAATTCGGATGGCAGCTCAATGTGGACCAATTGGGAATCCGAGTATGGGAATCTCGGGACCTCACGTAACTGTGTGTCGCTGCATAAATAAGGACTAAAACATGTAACAACCCGCCAGCAGGACCCGGCCGGGAGAGACATGTGATGAAGAATCAAAGGAAACACTTCCATGCTTCCATGCAGAGTTATTTTTATGAAAATTAAGCCAAATTTACAACACGCACTGTCAGTCTTATATATTTATTAAATGCAAAGAGTATCGATGGCTAAAATCATTTGCATTAGTTTATCGCCGATTGCTGCGTCCCGAATCGATATGTAAATATTTACAATTGAGCGTAGTTCAAACTGTGTTTTCTATGGAGTTTTATGGTCGATTTCTTTGAAATTTTGGGCGAAGTTAGTAGAATGCTACATTCCCCCAGTTAGCATAGCGAATGAGTACTAATATATCAGTTTTACACACCCGAACAAGTCCATAATATGTCTTTAAAACTGTGTGGGTTGTCAACTTTGCAATCGTCCAACTGGATATATATCGCAGTCGTCATAAATCATGTGACGTACAACAGATAGTATCCTTGGAGTGTAAAATGTGTCCATCGCTATATCTCCATCATGGTGGATGAGATGTTAATGATCCAAACAATGGAATGACAGGTAAATACATGCTATATCATTTTGCTATCAGTCCATTTCAGTTAGTAAAATTTCAGCAGTTATATTCATCGTCAAAGCCGGTCAAAGTGCTCATTTTTGGCTATAAGACATGTCGCTTTGCTTCGGACTTGTTGCCTGGCTGTCACCCATCCAGGGGTCGTGGTCAAGTGTTTGGTTAATTGGGTCGGTCGTTTAAATGTTCGTCAAGAAAAAGACAAGCAGCAGAAGATGATGCTGCATCATCAATGACCGCCGAGAAATGGGATGATTAACCCTTTACGCAACAGAACGGCCCTGTGCCAATGCATTCTCTTATATATGCGAGTCGACCATAGGTCGCCTCGCATATATAAGAGAATGCATTGGCTTAACACATATTAAAAATGATAAAATTGTCAAAGAATGTAGAAAAATATTATAAAAATTGTTAAAAAATGTAAGAAAAATTTATAAAATTGTTAAAGAATGTAAGAAAAAATGGTAAGAAGTGTTTCGGCCAATGCATTCTCTTATATATGCGAGGCGACCTATGGTCGACTCGCATATATAAGAGAATACATTGGCACAGGGCATAACTGTAACCATCACAATGTGGTCAATGAACCGGTTCCAATGATATCCATATTTGTATGGTGTTATTTAGACAGACCGAAGATATTTTAGGCTGTTGAAGCTTTATTTGGGCGTTTTTGGCCGTTTTGTTGGGTAAAGGGTTAAAACAAATTGCCATGCCCCAACAGTAATCCCAGCAAGTCTTAAGTGTCACTCATTGACACAACACATACTGATACACTGTAACTACTGGTCCAATGATAACTGATAAAAAAGAAATATGATGAACTCCAAAACAGGTATTCATATCTCCATACAAGTATCTATCACTATTACTAATGGTGTAACTCTTAAGGGAACCATCAGTCAGAGAAACAGTCAACATGATATAATATTTTTTTACCCAAATATGTATCTCCTAATAAGTATCTTGGACACTGAATGAACTAATGATTATATACTTCTTGCTTGCAAGATCCTAGAGAACTTTAAAAAAATTGGTACTTAGTACCTACAGTATAGGCACTGTCAACCCCGATAGGTTCAACTTCCGACAGATCATGAGACAGTCCTTTTGTTATAAAAGCAATATCAAGTTAGTTTGCAGTCATTTCAATTTCTTCTACCTCTCAATATAAGTCGCTGTTTTCATCTGTTCAAATTTAATGAACGTTCTCTTGAAGATATTGATAATGACAACGTGAAATTTCCTATTTTTGTGCAATGACACATTTTTCCTTTTTCAGAATTACATCTTCACAATTGATCAACAATCCTTTATTCTACAATGGTGTCTCATCATTGTTTGCTAGGGGGTTTGAGAATTACTCTCTTCAATGACAGTGCTCTGTGGATGTATAATTGCAATAACAAATACAAAAAATTTGTTTTGTTTATGAGAATCACTCAGAACGAATGTCGTTTTTTGCATCGCAAGCAATGCCTTTTCTTGTTCGAGCACGGTCAAACTTTGAAACCCAATAGGTTCAACTTCCGACAGACCATGGGACAGTCCTTTCGTTATACATGTAAAAGCAATGTCAAGTACTTCTGCGATCTTTTCAATTTCTTCTACCTCGCAAGATAAGTCGCCGTTTTCATATATCTGTTCAAATTCAATCTACGTTATATTGTACAATATTTCTACTTCCGGATGCCAGATAAACTAGACAATGTGAGGCTTGCCTCTTCTCTCTAAATTGAACAGAAGATTAAATTCTTTTATGATGAAAACTTTGTAAATGTTATTTTCCCTCTGATGTGGCACGTTCTTCTGCTTCCTCCATACAGCCTGAGGGCTTGGAGTTGGTTGGTTGTCATGCCTCCTCTACTTTATTCGCGGCATCCACAGCCTAAGCTGAGAAGGGCAGTGATAGAAGTTCTGTGGCAGCTACCGCTGGTCCTCCGGCAATCCCGGGTTCATCTCATAAACACAGCAACATAAAATTTATGCCCACAATTAAGCCCTCCTGTCTCCCACTCTGTTACTTTGATTAAGAGATCAGAATTTGAAACAGATTTATTACTGGATATATGAGATCAGCTGTTTTCGGTTTGCTGTATATTTCGGGGTATTGCTAAAAACGATATACAGAAGATTCGTGAACTTATTGGAGGTTACCTGATTTGCTGAATACAAGGACATGTTTTTCAATGAAAGAAGTTCGATATTCGAAGAAGTCACATCAATATATGGTTACATCATTCTCCCAGAACCTTGTGAAATTTTAAAAATTGAAACGATGTATAATAACCAAGTGGTTTGGATTGCATTGTAAGTACAACTAAAACTATCTCAGAATTAGATAGTGAACTCATTTGGACCTACGGAATAATTTGGAATTAGGATGATTATACACTGAAAACTAAAAAGCTTGATTCTGAACAAAGGACCTAACTCAGAGATGGCTGATGAAGACTGCTAATGTCCAGATGCGATGAGTTCATTTTGATGAACATAACCAAACAGACTCAAATTGAACTACTGGCGACATGGAAGAAGTTGAGAAAAACCCAGGATTGTGTTTTAAATTGACTCGTCTTAAATATTTAGCGTTATGCTTTAAATAATATGTGTAATTTACCTCAGTTCCTTCGTCTATAATCAATTTAGTCGCATAAATGCTCTTTATCCAAGCCGAACCATGAATTGTCAAAGAAATGCTTAGTCTGTGTTATATTTGCAAATTTGATTTTCTTTTTCAATCCAAAATGGAGTGATTGCAGACGATTGGATTTTACACGGAATTGTTGAGACCAATAGAAAAATAATGGTTCCTTGCAGTTGCACGTTGCAGACACAATTGGGATTGATATGCAACAAAAATTATATTTCTGTGAAACTCAAATTATGCGTTCTCGTGACAGTTCAATTTGTTCAAATTTGATCTTCATTTTGGTCATCAAAGAACATTTTGAAGAAAAAATTGGTTCAGTCGCTAATGTTTATGATGTTCCAGCATATATGTTCTAAAAAAAAATAATTAGGTTCGGCACCCGAAACTATAGGTAGGGTCTGGTAACCGGAAACACAACCATTTTATACCCTGTAATTCAAACATTCAGCAACCGGTATTTTGAGCCCTTTAATACTGATTTGTAAATCATCATCTGGATAGTCAAAATAAAATTCTGCTACATTTGAGGGTATTCAAAACGATACGTTTTGTGTCAGTTCCTCGTGTATTGTTTTTTTTCGTTTGCTCTCGCCTCGGCCATTTTGGATGCGTGGTCGGATCAAGTGCATATTAATTTACGGCTTCGTTCACACACTTAAAATATGTCCGGGAATTTCCAGGTAATTTATCGCAGAGGACTTTAAAGAAAATTGAATACATATTCTTGAAAGTTCTTCAATTATTCCTGAATTTTCTCTCATTCATGTATTTATCAAGAACTTTCAAATCATAGAGAATATTTTTGGGTTCCTTATCTGTTCATGAACTTACTTCAGTCATTTCATGAACTTTCAAGAGCATTTCCAATATTCTAAAAGTTCTGTCCATGAACTAACTTAAGGGTCATTTCAAGAATTTCATGAAGGCAAACTATTCTTGAAGTTCTTCAATTGTTCATGAACATGAATAAAGAACATTTCATGAACTTTTATGTAGCCCCAGAGAATTCATGAAAGTTCTTGATTAATGCATGATATATTTCATACACATTGCATAACATATTTCATGAACAAGAGTTCATGAACACAGTGGAAGAAAATTGAGGAACCTTTTTTGGAACAGTTCATGAACGCTTATGAACAGTCCATGTAAGTTCTTGAAGTCATGAAAATCAAGTCACCAGGGTCATCGATGCACAGGCCAACAGACTTTATAACAATCCGATTTATTCTGGGAGTGGAAGAAATCCTTTATAACCAAGCACTCAAGTTAAATACAGTGTTGTTGAAAACCTAACGCCGTCACACGACATAATTGGATTTGTGGTGCACAATAAACTTTCTTCAAAACGCAAACACCTGAACGAATGTGATAATCACACATGTGGGAAAGACTGTTTTGCAACGATTCCATTTGAGAAGAGTATTGGCGATGAGAGGTATTTGGTGAAATGCAATTCGCAATCCTCAGGAACTCTGGAAGGCGATTGTGCTTGTTCTTATATCGTTGGAAAGCTTGTTATCGTGCGCATCTTTGAGAGTCTCACAATAGGGAGCCTCACATATATAAGAGCATACATTGGCAGTGTGTTTTCGCAAAATTTCAGGAAGCTCCAGTCATGAAATGGTTAGCTCTTATGGAGCTTCACGAATCTCCTCTCAAATCTTCGTCAGAATGGTTCTTTTGTTAGTGCCGAAAAGCGGCGGTTCTTCGTTTAGAGGATTCGTCACCGGGATATTTGGAACTGATGATGATATCGGTAAAATTTTGACATTTTAACATATAACACCTCTCTTTAAGAATACATACATTTGTACATGTATATGAATGCATACACTATCTCTTCCTATCCTTCTACAACATACATGTATACTATTTAAATGCCTAATTTAACCCTTTGGCTATAAACTTCATTCAGCCTTTTGCATACGCTCCAAATTATTTTCTAAAATGTTAATAGCCCAACATCAGGTTACGATCTTGGTATTCCCATTTGTTAACTGTGATGGCAGTGTTTTTGCTGTGATTTATAACTATATTTTACTATTTAGACCTCTTGCAAAAACACTCCATACACGGCCTATATGTGAGCAGCATTTCTAATTTCATACTCCGCCGCTAAGCTACCAATTTTCTTCTTTATATTTAGTTGCCATACTATTAGAGGTGTTGTAGCTTACTCCATTGTATGTATCCAGGAAATATCATCGCTTGTGTGCATACCAGTGGTTTAGGACCTACCCTCACTTCAGCGACATTCCTAGCAACCCTTGAATAATTTCACAACGTACGGAGCTTCACGAATCTCCTCTCAAATCTTCGTCGGAATGGTTCTTTTGTTTCCGGTTGAGTTATGGGACATGTGGTGTGAACAGTGAAAAGTACATCTGAAATAGCGCTCATTTCATTTGAATGGGTCATCGTGTATCACTTTCCTAAAAAATTGTCATGGAGTATGGTGTTCTAACTGTGCTGTATATAAACAAATGCTCTGCAGACACATCACATTCATACTATCATTATACATGTACTACACTAATATGACCATACGCTAGTGTAATTAATGAACCAAAGCTAAAACACTCACATGACGGTGGCTGTGGCTTTTAATTTATTTTTGTTTTATTATCAAAATCAGTTTATAGATTCCCCCGATATTCCCATCAAATAAGATTCACATAAGCCTATATATATTTCATGTGGTAATTATCAATAATTTTACACTCCACACACAACGGGGTCATCAAAAGAATTGACCCCAATCGTAATTTAGAGTATAATTAGGCCATAATGTTTCCGTGTAGTCTTGATTGTCAGCTAGACTATACGTGGTATAAACTACTAACATCAAAGTGAAAGTAGTTATTATAAATTTCATACTCTTACAACATCAGTTGGACATATCAAACCACAAATAAGGTTACACGCCGTCACCGAGTCCGGTATTCATATGTGACAGTTTCTTACACCGTCATCAAAACCCATTCTCAGTGATAAAAAACTACTTTGTTTGTATCAAAAGATGATATTGTTTATTACAGACGTGTGTGATGGACTTGAACGCGGTAACGGATGGTGTGATATTGAAAACTCATTCTCAGTATTAAAAAAACTACTTTGTTTGTATCAAAAGATGATATTGTTTATTACAGACGTGTGCGACGGAGTTCAACGTGGTCATGGATGGTGTGATACTGTGACTGGTGTGTACCTGCTATCCAGGATGGAGTTCACCAGAAACATTCAATATGGCAGACAATTTTAATTTAAAAACTTAGTGAACGGGCAAACGACAAATACAGAAAAGGAACGTCCCCAGTGGTATATTATATACCATTGTACTGACTACATAGAATATTTCATATCAAACATTAGATTCACCATTAATCCATATTAGCAATTAATGAAATAACAGACAAAAGACAAAAACCTTAACCACCCTGAACCACCCCTGAAATTTCCAATCAAAACAAATTGGAAAATATATTGGACAATATTTCAACTCCCGGATGCCAGATAAACTAGACAATGTGAATCTTGCCTCTTCTCTCTAAATTGAACAGAAGATTAAATTCTTTTACGATGAAAACTTTGTAAATGTTATTTTCCCTCCAACGTCGCACCTTCTTCTGCTTCTTCCATACAGCCCGAGTGCTTGGAGGTGGTAGGTAGTCTTGATTGTCAACTAGACTATACCTGGTATAAACTACCAACATCAAAGTGAAAATAGTTATTATAAATTTCATGCTCTTACAACATCAGTTGGACATTTCAACCCACAAATAAGGTTACACACTGCGTCCGGTATTCAAGGCTCAAAATAATTTCTTTTTCACCAAATGGATGGTGTTGGTCATTTCAAAATGGTGCCTGTCATTTTTCAGATATACTGTTCGAGACAGTATTTAAATTTCCAATCAACATATTATTTGTCAATGACTTTACTTTGATTAATAAATACACATGCAATTCACAAACGACATAATTTATATTCACTCTGAATTGATCTGATATTACAAAAGAATTATTTTTTACTTTCAATGTCCTATTTGTCTGGTAGTGGCTCCTTGGACGTACCCAAACAGACAGATTGTTTAAAAATTCACATTGGACAAAAGGTCCGACAGATACATAAGTGCACTGGACATAAGCTATTTTCGTCGGATAATGACCATGACCGGACACTTATTTTTAGCCTTGCCGATATTCATGTGTCGGACAATGACCGTGACGGCCACTTATTTTTAGCCTTGCCGGTATTCATGGATCGGACAATGACCGTGACCGGCCACTTATTTTTAGCCTTGCCGATATTCATATGCAACAGTTTCTTACACTGTCATTGTTTGATGATATTGAGAACCCATTCTCGGTATTAAAAAAACTACTTTGTATCAAAAGATGATATTGTTTATTAGACGTGTGCGACGGAGTGGAACGTGGTAATGGATGGTGTGATATTGAAAACTCATTCTCAGTATTAAAAAAACTACTTTGTATCAAAAGATGATTTGTTTATTACAGACATGTGTGACGGAGTTGAACGTGGTCATGGATGGTGTGATACTGTGACCGGTGTGTGTACCTGCTATCCACGATGGAGTTCACCAGAAACGTTCAATATGGCGGCCAATTTTAATTTTAAAACTTAGTGAACGGGCAAACGACAAATACAGAAAAGGAACGTCCCCAGTGGTATATTATATATCATTGTACTGACTACATAGAATATTTCAGATCAAACATTAGATTCAACATTAATCCATATTAGCAATTAATGAAATAACAGACAAAATACAAAAACCTTGACCACCCCTACAGTCACAAAATTCCACATAAATGAGCCACTGAGGATTGTAGTACAGGCCAAAAAGAATTGAGCATATATTTTGGATTTCATGTGTGTTGAATACGATAAAGAAACAAAAAACTTTGATATCACATCCAATATTGATAATGACAAAGTGACGTTTCCTAATTTCGTGCTATCACACGTTTTTCCTTTTTCAGAATTACGTCTTCACAATTGATCATCAATCCTTTATTCTACAATACTGTCTCGTCATTGTTTGCTAGGAGGTTTGAGCATTCCTCTCTTCAATGACAGTGCTCTGTGGATGTATAATTGTAATAACAAATAAATCAATTTTTGTTTTGTTTATGAGAATCACTCAGAACAAATGTCCTTTTTTGCATTGCAAACGATGCCTTTTCTTGTTCGAGCTTCATTTATATAATAATTCAGATTCTCGTCGGGATTTTTAACCCTGTACCGAGTGCAATACGGTGTTGACTTATAAACTATGCTCAAGTTTGGAGTGGTCACTTTGACTGAACATTCCAATCAAAACAAATTGGAAAATATATTGTACAATATTTCTACTCCCGGATACAGATAAACTAGACAATGCGAGGCTTGCCTCTTCTCTCTAAATTGAACAGAAGATTAAATTCTTTTACGATGAAAACTTTGTAAATGTTATTTTCCCTCCAACGTCGCACCTTCTTCTGCTTCCTCCATACAGCCCGAGTGCTTGGAGGTGGTAGGTAGTCTTGATTGTCAGCTAGACTATACGTGGTATAAACTACCAACATCAAAGTGAAAATAGTTATTATAAATTTCATGCTCTTACAACATCAGTTGGACATTTCAACCCACAAATAAGGTTACACACTGCGTCCGGTATTCAAGGCTCAAAATAATTTCTTTTTCACCAAATGGATGGTGTTGGTCATTTCAAAATGGTCATTTTTCAGATATACTGTTTGGGGCAGTATTTAAATTTCCAATCAACATATTATTTGTCAATGATGCACACATTTTAGTGAGTGTCCAATTGCCACCTGGGAAAACGCGTGTTATTTTTGTTTTCAAAAGTTTTAAAACTTTACTTTGATTAATAAATTACACATGCAATTCACAAACGACATAATTTATATTCACTCTGAATTGATCTGAAATTACAAAAGAATTATTTTTTACTTTCAATGTCCTGTGTGGCTAGTAGTAGCTCCTTGGACGTACCCATACAGACACAGATTGTTTAAAAATTTGCATTGGACAAACTGTCCCGACAGATTCACAAGTGCACTGGACATAAGCTATTTTTCGTCGGACAATGACCGTGACCGGCCACTTATTTTTAGCCTTGCCGGTATTCATGTGTCTGACAATGACCGTGACCGGCCACTTATATTTAGCCTTGCCGGTATTCATGTGTCGGACAATGACCGTGACCGGCCACTTATTTTTAGCCTTGCCGGTATTCATGTGCGACAGTTTCTTACACTGTCATTAGTGGTTTGATGATATTGAGAACTCATTCTCAGTATTAAAAAAACTACTTTGTATCAAAAGATGATATTGTTTATTACAGACGTGTGGGACGGAGTTGAACATGGTAATGGATCGTGTGATACTGTGACCGGTGTGTGCACCTGCTATCTAGGATGGAGTTCACCAGAAACGTTCAATGTGACCGGTGTGTGTACCTGCTATCCACAATGGAGTTCACCAGAAACGTTCAATGTGACCGGTGTGTGTACCTGCTATCAAGGATGGAATTCACTAGAAACGTTCAATGTGACCGGTGTGTGTACCTGCTATCAAGGATGGAATTCACTAGAAACGTTCAATGTGACCGGTGTGTGCACCTGCTATCTAGGATGGAGTTCACCAGAAACGTTCAATGTGACCGGTGTGTGTACCTGCTATCCAGGATGGAGTTCACCAGAAACGTTCAATGTGACCGGTGTGTGTACCTGCTATCCAGGATGGAGTTCACCAGAAACGTTCAATGTGACCGGTGTGTGTACCTGCTATCCACGATGGAGTTCACCAGAAACGTTCAATGTGACCGGTCTGTGTACCTGCTATCAAGGATGGAATTCACTAGAAACGTTCAATGTGACCGGTCTGTGTACCTGCTATCCAGGATGGAATTCACCAGAAACGTTCAATGTGACCGGTGTGTGTACCTGCTATCAAGGATGGAATTCACTAGAAACGTTCAATGTGACCGGTGTGTGTACCTGCTATCAAGGATGGAATTCACTAGAAACGTTCAATGTGACCGGTGTGTGCACCTGCTATCTAGGATGGAGTTCACCAGAAACGTTCAATGTGACCGGTGTGTGTACCTGCTATCCACGATGGAGTTCACCAGAAACGTTCAATGTGACCGGTCTGTGTACCTGCTATCAAGGATGGAATTCACTAGAAACGTTCAATGTGACCGGTGTGTGCACCTGCTATCTAGGATGGAGTTCACCAGAAACGTTCAATGTGACCGGTGTGTGTACCTGCTATCAAGGATGGAATTCACTAGAAACGTTCAATGTGACTGGTGTGTGCACCTGCTATCTAGGATGGAGTTCACCAGAAACGTTCAATGTGACCGGTGTGTGTACCTGCTATCCACGATGGAGTTCACCAGAAACGTTCAATGTGACCGGTCTGTGTACCTGCTATCCAGGATGGAATTCACCAGAAACGTTCAATGTGACCGGTGTGTGTACCTGCTATCAAGGATGGAATTCACTAGAAACGTTCAATGTGACCGGTGTGTGTACCTGCTATCCAGGTTGGAGTTCACCAGAAACGTCCAATGTGACCGGTGTGTGTACCTGCTATCCAGGATGGAGTTCACCAGAAACGTTCAATGTGACCGGTGTGTGTACCTGCTATCAAGGATGGAATTCACTAGAAACGTTCAATGTGACCGGTCTGTGTACCTGCTATCCAGGATGGAATTCACCAGAAACGTTCAATGTGACCGGTGTGTGTACCTGCTATCAAGGATGGAATTCACTAGAAACTTTCAATGTGACCGGTGTGTGTATCTGCTATCAAGGATGGAGTTCACCAGAAACGTTCAATGTGACCGGTGTGTGTACCTGCTATCCAGGATGGAGTTTACCAGAAACGTTCAATGTGACCGGTGTGTGTACCTGCTATCAAGGATGGAGTTAACAAGAAACGTTCAGTGACCGGTGTGTGTATCTGCTATCCAGGTTGGAGTTCACCAGAAACGTTCAATGTGACCGGTGTGTGTACCTGCTATCCAGGATGGAGTTCACCAGAAATGTTCAATGTGACCGGTGTGTGTACCTGCTATCAAGGATGGAATTCACTAGAAACGTTCAATGTGACCGGTGTGTGTACCTGCTATCCAGGATGGAGTTCACCAGAAATGTTCAATGTGACCGGTGTGTGTACCTGCTATCAAGGATGGAGTTCACCAGAAACGTTCAATGTGACCGGTGTGTGTACCTGCTATCAAGGATGGAGTTCACCAGAAACGTTCAATGTGACCGGTGTGTGTACCTGCTATCAAGGATGGAGTTTACCAGAAACGTTCAATGTCACCGGTGTGTGTACCTGCTATCAAGGATGGAGTTAACAAGAAACGTTCAGTGACCGGTGTGTGTATCTGCTATCCAGGTTGGAGTTCACCAGAAACGTTCAATGTGACCGGTGAGTGTACAGGTCTGCTATCCAGGTTGGAGTTCACCAGAAACGTTCAATGTGACCGGTGTGTGTACCTGCTATCCAGGATGGAGTTCACCAGAAACGTTCAATGTGACCGGTGTGTGTACCTGCTATCCAGGTTGGAGTTCACCAGAAACGTTCAATGTGACCGGTGTGTGTACCTGCTATCCAGGATGGAGTTCACCAGAAACGTTCAATGTGACCGGTGTGTGTACCTGCTATCCAGGATGGAGTTCACCAGAAACGTTCAATGTGACCGGTGTGTGTACCTGCTATCCAGGTTGGAGTTCACCAGAAACGTTCAATGTGACCAGTGTGTGTACCTGCTATCCAGGTTGGAGTTCACCAGAAACGTTCAATGTGACCGGTGTGTGTACCTGCTATTGTAATACTTCGACGTATGTGAGTAGGGTTAATCTTAGCTGAGAGTTCAATGTCCTGATCTGATGTGGGAACAACAACTCTGAGGTGAATGATCTAGGTTCACCGCTTTTGTCAAAACAGGTTACTGAATTTTCACCTGTTTTGATGGGGCGCGGCGCACACGTGTTCCAATCAAATCACGACATCTGGGGTCAGGGCGTTTTCCTCTCAGAGCATATATAACAGACAGAGCCAAGCTCTATGGCTCTCTCTTGTTTCTGAACGCACACTTGATACTAACGTGCAGCGTGAGAAGATGTTGTTGTATTATTCTCCGTGGCCGCCTGATGTGACTTTGTAAATATTTGTAATAATAAATCTCATCAACGTGTTCTAAGAATTGCCAACTTAATGCTAAGAACCTGGGACCAGCCCGAGAGTGGTACACTATCCAGGATGGAGTTCACCAGAAACGTTCAATATGGCGGCCAATTTTAATATTAAAACTTAGTAAACGGGCAAACGACAAATACCTAAAAGGAACGTCCCCAGTGGTATACTATATATCATTATACTGACTACATAGAATATTTCATATCAAACATTAGATTCACCATTAATCCATATTAGTAATTGATGAAATAACATACAAAAGACAAAAACCTTAACCACCCCTACAGTCACAAACTTCCACATAAATGAGCCACCGAGGATTGTAGTACAGGCCAAAAAGAATTGAGCATACCTTTTGGATTTCATGTGTTGTTTGAATACGATCAAGAAACAAAAAACTTTGAAATCACATCCTAATTTTGTGCAATAACATGCGTTTCCTTTTTCGGAATTACATCTTCACAATTGATAAAAATTTCTTTGTTCTACAATACTGTCTCGTCATTGTTTGCTAGGGAGTTTGAGAATTCCTCTCTTCAATGACAGTGCTCCGTGGATGTATAATTGCAGTAACAAATAAAACAATTTTGTTTTGTTTATGAGAATCACTCGGAACAAATGTTTTTTGCATCGCAAATGATGCCTTTTCTTGTTCGAGCTTCATGCTCATTATTATAATCCAGGTTCTCGTCGGGATTTTTAACCCTGTACCGGGTGCAATATAGAGGCTTGCCTCTTCTCTCTAAATTGAAAAAAAGATTATATTCTTTTATGATGAAAATTTGCAAATGTTATTTTCCCTCTGACGTGACTCTTTCTTCTGCTTCCTCCATACTGCTGTAATACTTCCAATGTTATCCGGCGTATATAAGGTTAATCTGGAAGTCAATACCCTACCATTAGGTCCATAAATTATGCGTGGGAAACTGACCCGAAATTGAATAGCCTGCGCTATTCCGTTGCGAGTAAGTGATTTCCTATAAAGATTGTATTAAATCTTAACCTGTTTGGACAGGCCAGTACGTGTACGGATAAGATTGGTACACGTGGTTGGGTGTGGCTTTCAGATTTCCATATATACTATTTCAGCCGGGGATTGAAAGACTGGTCTCTCTCTTGTTTCTGAATGCACACTTGATACTAACGTGCAGCGTGAGAAGATGTTGTTGTATTATTCTCCGTGGCCGCCTGATGTGACTTTGTAAATATTTGTAATAATAAATCTCATCAACGTGTTCTAAGAATTGCCAACTTAATGCTAAGAACCTGGGACCAGCCCGAGAGTGGTACACTATCCAGGATGGAGTTCACCAGAAACGTTCAATATGGCGGCCAATTTTAATATTAAAACTTAGTAAACGGGCAAACGACAAATACCTAAAAGGAACGTCCCCAGTGGTATACTATATATCATTATACTGACTACATAGAATATTTCATATCAAACATTAGATTCACCATTAATCCATATTAGTAATTGATGAAATAACATACAAAAGACAAAAACCTTAACCACCCCTACAGTCACAAACTTCCACATAAATGAGCCACCGAGGATTGTAGTACAGGCCAAAAAGAATTGAGCATACCTTTTGGATTTCATGTGTTGTTTGAATACGATCAAGAAACAAAAAACTTTGAAATCACATCCTAATTTTGTGCAATAACATGCGTTTCCTTTTTCGGAATTACATCTTCACAATTGATAAAAATTTCTTTGTTCTACAATACTGTCTCGTCATTGTTTGCTAGGGAGTTTGAGAATTCCTCACAAATAAAACAATTTTGTTTATGAGAATCACCCGGAACAAATGTTGTTTTTTGCATCGCAAATGATGCCTTTTCTTGTTCGAGCTTCATGCTCATTATGATAATTCAGGTTCTCGTCGGGATTTTTAACCCTGTACCTTTTATGATGAAAATTTGCAAATGTTATTTTCCCTCCGACGTGACTCTTTCTTCTGCTTCCTCCATACTGCCTCCATAATTATGGAGTCTTAAAACTATGGCCTATTTCAGAAAATAAGAAAATTGGAGGAGTTATCAACGGAAAAAAAGAAATATGATGAACTCCAAAACAGGTATTCATATCTTCATATAAGTATCTATCACTATTACTAATGGTGTAACTCTTCTCTGAATATCAGTCAAAAAACAGTCAACATGATATTGTGTCTCAAGAAATGTTTTGATCAATTAAACCTATTCTATTCTTCAATGGTGAATGTATATTTTCAAAGATGTTCTTTTGAGTCTGTTGTGCATCCAATTCAACCTATGATTGTTCAGAAATGTCTCATGAGATTATTTTGTTAGGTTAGATTACCTGAATCGTATCACACCACCATGTACTCGACCATCAGCCAAGGTTTTGTTTTTGCAAGAGTGATAACTCTAGAATCGAGTACGCAAATACCACCCAGCACTAACCGACTAGTAGTTTGAATCCCAGAATTAACAAAGAAAGCATTTACATGTAGTTTGGTTACTTTCAAGCTTAAAAAGTTCTATAATTCATACTTCTCATGTACTATCCAGTATAATAGGTATATACAACCTGGATATGAGAGTGATTTCATTTGGCTTAGAACTGTGTTTAAGATAACACACCCACCTCGTTCCTGAGCCACATAACAATTTTTTCATTAATTGAACTGAGTCACATTTAATTAAGACAATGCCAAGCACAATATATTTCCTGTTCGGAATGGAATTAGCAATGCAGTATTGATGAGTAACAAACATGTCTATACATGTCTGTAATGGCTCCTCAAACACCATTGGCATACTGACTTAACTTGTTTCAAGATTCGTACAATTAATTTTCAAAATTTCAGCATAACACTGGATTACCCAAAGAGGAATATTCAGCACCCCCACCAGTTGATTTTATCAGGGTGCGCACCAAACAAGACAAAATTATGTCTTTACTGAATGTAATCTTGTGTAGTTGCAGTGGCATCTGCCAAAAATTACTCACAACATGTTTAAAAGAGTCTTGAGGTTCAATGAGATATAACATAACTTGGTTTATTGATGCGATTTTAAAGGCATTCCATATTTATCAAATGATATGAGTTATATAGTTACTAACTAGCAGATTATCATGATTAACACACATTATTTATATCCATTGTAAATATGACAGACACTAGGTGCTCTCCTCTGCTCCAAGTTAGTATGAATAGTATCTATGGACTCTTCGCTGACAACACAATAGTATATTGTGCTATAACCATCTGGTTATCATGCATGATTCTACGCTGACACCATAGTATATTGTGCTATAACCGACAAGTGTTATCATGCATAACTCTACACTGACAACACCAAAGTATATTGTGCTATAACCGTCAGGTTATCATGCATGACATATGGAGCTGGAGTCACATGTATGTGTCGTCCACAGGCATTTTGTGGTAGGTACCAGCCTGATTGTTACTCGCAAACACTCTACACATGTGAACCATTAAATTAGGATAGGAGCACAGTTGAATTTATTGAATTGAAATATGAAGTATTACTGTTGGTCACCTTTGTTTTTGTTTTAATATATTCTTATCACTAAATTATGTATACATTAATTTTCTCGCATCAATTCAGAATAAAACAATTGGGACTATTTCTTATGGCGGCTATGCTCGATATTTGTCATTCGGTGGTGAGCAAATCAATTGATGGAATGTAAACAAAATGCAAATGTCGAAGCTTTCTAACAATTTGAAGTGAACTGTAGGACAAAATTAGCAGTTTTGGTGCGGTTTATATCGCATATAATAAAAAGAAAACCTACGGGTTTTGGTTGAATTGTTAAAATAATTCTGGCTCTTATTTAAGTACTAAATCATTCATGTGAGCACGTGGGTCATGTTAGACAGCAGTCATGCACGGGTGTGAGATAGGGAAATTTCACAGAGCTATCTCACATGAGTTGCCTGTGAAAAAAGGCTGGGGGTGAGAAAAACGAGTTCTGGAAAAACATTACATGACAGTATTCTGGATCTGTAATGAATGTTCTGATGCAGGCCTCACTCCTGTTCAACTATTCAACCTCTGAAGAAGTTAATCATTCCACAAGCCGTAGATAGTCAATATCGTCTAAAGCTTACTCGGAACAAATTTATAATAACCCCACCATACGGACATCCATTAAGTTCTGAAATTAACTCGGTCGAAAATAAAGCCGAATTTCCAAGTGCATGATTGGTGGTAGGGGGCACCAACATGCCTTCTGCGATCCAGCCAATTGAGAAAGATATGCTGATGGTGTATTAAAATAATACTGGCTCTTATTTGAGTATTAAATCAACTATGTGGGTCATGTGAGACAGCAGTCATGCAGTGTGTGGGTAGAGGGCGAGAAAAACAAGTTTCTCTGAGAAAGCATTACAAAACAGTATTCAGCCCTCTTAATTCATATTGGTTAACTTCGGCTATACAATAAAATTATACCCAAACATATATATTTATTATACGCTCAACAGCGAATTATAGAAAAATACGAGTTTCGATAAACATCGATATCACCCAGAAGGGGATATAGAAGATTATACTTTCACACTAGCTCGCGCGTGCAACCGATTCACTTGCGTGTACCAAAACTTTTTCCGGTTTGTACTGTTGAAGAAGGACAAAGTGAAAGAACCCATTGTGATATTCTAATTTATATTATATTCACTGATATTAGTTATAATTAAAATCTGTTTTTTGTTGAAATTCGACATATTTATGGGGGGAAACAAAGAGAATACAGGAACTATATACGTATATTCTGCGGATGGTGATGTAGCATTGGGTGAACAGGCATCGATTAGCTGATGGCTTCAAAAATGATGCATTGATTGAAGACGATTGTGAGATCATTTAACGTCGTAAATGGTGAATTTCTTTGGAAATGCGTATAATAAATAGAATATCTAGTGTTTTTTGAATGGATACCGATAAATATGTCATTCGTGACCGCAACAAATGTTAATTTTCCCTCGCTGCAAGCCGCTCGCTAAAATAAACATTTGTCTCGTTCACTCATGACATATTTTTCGGTATCCACTCAAAAAAACTAGATATCCTCTATATATATCTTATATTTGCATATACACGTCATAACCGGATTTAATCTCATTCACAAGATTGGGTGGAAGGGAAGACAGTAATTTGTAGCTATGTCCACTCCAGGAAAAGTGCACCCAACTTTGGGTTAGTGAGTTGTGTAATGAGCTGTATATCCATACATGTACATCACACTAACTCTGATGTGGACAATTATACAAAATATCTATCGTGTCACTTTAATTATCCATATCTTTATTTCACATTTAACTATACACTAATATTATTGGTGTACTTTGTCAATAAACTATCTATCTATCCGCTATGGCAACCCTTTGCCGTGGCCCAGTTTGTTTCAGCAAATGGCTTCGGCATTGCTGATTGCTGTAACCAATTATGAGGGCTGCAGTTTTCCTGATATGTAATGGATGTTCAGACGCAGTCGTCACTCTTGTTGTTACGAGGTCAAGGAAAACAATGAGAAAGCTCAGCAGCACACAAATAAATGAATAGCTCATTGAAAATACATATTCCATATTTAATTTCAACATGAAGGGGATGATTTTAGAGTGTTCAATCTATCGCAGAATTGAGGAAAAATTAGGAAATGTTTGTTTTATAATACAACTCATAGGGCTGAAAAGCAGGCCTGCAGGTTTCAAAATTATGTGTAACCTATTTTTCATTCGCCTGGTTTGTGCTTAGGTAACCTATACCATAGGTTAGCAGGAGAGTTACACAAACTGTTATAATCACAACAACTGGTATTATTAACTACTAGTACAGATGGACATCCGGCAACTCATTGAACTACCATAATAAATTTGAATGTCTCATTTTGGGACTTGATTTGAAGTGAGAATTAGTTGGCGTGAGACCTGCATTTATAAAACTTTGGCACGAACTGTTTTTTGTTCATGGCATTTTCATTTTAGATAACCTCCAGGTGAACTAAACGGTCATTCGCCTCAAATTTGCAGGCCTCTATAGAGTGCAGTTGATTCAATCTAGTGCTTCCACATGAAATATTAATGCTGTTTTTGCAAGTATGGTTGAAGACGGTTTCGTCAAAAAGATGGTGAATGCTGTTTTCTCACGTTTGGTTGAAGGCGGTAAAAAGATGGTGACTTTTTTAAGTCATAGAAAAGTTTAACCCAGTAGCATAAGGAACCTCGTATAATATTCAAAGAATGGTTACTGTGAATAATGAATTAATCAACCAGCTTCTCAATCATAAGTGATCAAATAATATCATTATATATATAGTATTTATGGGCATCCTTTCATTAAACATATTCAAGATGTCTTGATAGCGGTGAACGATAGATCTTGGTGATGGAGACGTCTTTGGTAGTCTTTGGTGTGAGACACGTATGTAGCATGTCTTGTAGACATTTTGGGGCAAATTTGAATAGGTAGACATACCCATGACGTCTTCAATATGTCTTGATACCGGTGAACTATAGGTCTTGGTGATGAAAATGTCTTTAGTAGGAGACGCGTATGTTGCACATCTTTTTTAGTAAATATGGAGTAGGTAGACATAACCAAGATATCTTCAACACGTCTTGATGGAACATATTCACAAGGCATTTGTCTGGGCAAGTGATGCATTGGCATAAGGATTATAACAGGATACCATACATTTTCGTCCTAAGAGAACTTATTTCTTGAAAGACGTTTAACAACAACAATGAAATACTTACTGTGAAGTCATTACTGCTTTTGACGATTTTCACCTGAAAGTTCTTTTGACAGCAGGCACAATTATTAGGGCACATAAAACAGAAATAACAAGGGCAACACGTATAAGAGCAACAACATGCTTTCAACTTGTAGAAAAAACTGCATGCATTACTCACGGACACTGAAAATTATTCTATTTATTCTTTTCTCCCTTCCATATTTCCTCAGAACAGAAACAAGAAATTCTGAAATAAATATAAAATATCTTGAAGATCTTTAAAAAGTTATAACAGGACCTAAGAATTGTTAATAAAATAAATTTGATCAATTAAAGGATTGTTCTACTTGTATTAGGCATGGCAAGCCATTAAATTTGAGACGAACGACAATTCAGTTCACCTGGATGTTACCTAAAATGCCGCGAACTAAAGACAGGTCGGGCTAGTTTTCTGTATGGTAGGTCTTGCGATCAATGATTCTCACTTTAATTATTGGTCAATAAAGTCACAAAATGTGTTACCTAATCACAAAGCAGGCAAACTAAAATAGATTTCACATATTGTTTAATATGTAGGCCTGGCAAGGGTTCTGGGCAAATTCAAGTGGGAAAAAATTGCACTCTAGAGGCTTGTAATTGGGAATATATAGAGAACATAGGAAACAAACATTTTTATTGTGAAACTCAGTGTATTCAAAGAGTTCAATGTATTTATTAGACTCCTTATTTCTATTTTATTCAAATGGAGCGAAAGGGTTAGAAAATCAGCATAAAATGAAAGGGATTCTGATATATTGTTCAGGAAATACATAGTTTCTGTGAATTGGAAATTTCCAACAAACTTAAAACTTATATATCACATCTCCATATAATATGAGAAATCCAATATAATTTTTCTGTGTGTCGGGGGGGAAAAACAATTTATCTCAGAAATTTCTGTTCAAGACAACTCATCTACAGTTTATAGGGATGACACATCTGAAGAAGGCAAGACAAGTAGCGCAGATCACGAACCATTTGGTGACCAGGTTGATCTCGTTAAACTCAACAGTCAGCACAAAAACTTAATACAAAGACAATGGAACTTCAGAACGGATTGGTGCAAGTGCAACCAGACGATTGCATCAGTAATGAGGATCACTATTCTATACCCATCCAGGATGACCAAGAGATAAACAGATAACTGACAAACAAGCTGAATGTTTTGTGTGACCTGTCCCATCTCACCTGGGCAGGGATGTTTTAATATTCAGGCAGATCAGTACAATTTCCTAAACAAGTTAACAAATGAGTTCAAAAGACATGCCATTGTTAAAACAAGACAATATTGAATGTTTTCATATAGAGATTATTAGGGAATTCCCAATCTGACATCTACTTTCAGATAATCAATAATTTTTCTGTGTCAGGGGAAAACAAATTAACTTACAAATTTCTGGTCAAAACAGCTTATTTCCAGTTCATATCGATGACACACCTGAAGAAGGAAAGACAAGACAGTTCATATCGATGACACCTGCAGAAGAAAATACAAAGATCAGAAACCATTTGGAGACCACGTTGATCTAATTAAACTCAGCATGAAGACAATGGAACTTCAGAATGGACTGGCACAGGTGCAACCAGACGAATGAGTCAGTAATGAGAATCAATATTCTATACCCATCCAGGGCGACCAATACATAAACAAACAACTGATTAATAAGCTGAATGCTTTTTGTGACCTCACCTTGTTTAAATGTTCAGGCAGATCAGGACAATTTCCTTAACGAGTTAACAAAATGGGTTCCAACAAAGTTCTGTTATAAAACAAGTTCAAAAGACATGCCATTGTTAAAACTGAAAACAATTTTGAATGTTCTCATATAGCTATTATTACTTACATATGAATGGGAATTCATATCTTTGTTCAGAAAATAAAATACTTTATGATAATTGGGAACTTCCTACCAACTTTTATAAAGGCATCTCCATAATACAAGAAATCAAACAATGAGATTTAAAGTTCCCAAGCTGACATCTTCTACTTTCAAATAATATAAATTTTTCCTGTCAGGGGAAAACAAATTAACTTACAAATCTCTCATAAAAACTGCTCATCTACAGTTCATATCGATGACACGCCTGAAGCAGGAAATACAAGGAGCGCAGATCACGAACCATTTGGTGACCAGGTTGATCTTGTTAAACTCAACATCAGACACTAAAACTAAACACGAAGACAATAAGACAATGGAACTTCAGAACAGATTGGCGCAGGTGCAACCAGACACTCATTAAACTCAACACTCAGGCACGAAAACTGCATGCAAAGACAATGGAACTTCAGAACAGATTGGCGCAAGCAGACGAATGCATCAGTAATGAGGAGCACTATTCTATATCCATCCAGGATGACCACGATATAAACAAACAACTGACTAAAAAGCTGAATGCTTTGTGTGACTCATCCCATCTCACCTGGGCAGGAATGTTTGAATGTTCAGGCAGATCAGGACAATTTCCTGAAGGAGTAAACAAAATGTGTTCCAACGAAGTTCTGTTATAAAATGAGTTTAAAAGACATGCCATTGTTAAACCTGTAAAAAAAAATTGAATGTTCTCATTTAGCTATTATGACTTACACATGGAAGTGAATTCATATCTTTTGTTCAGAAAATAAAATACTTTCTGTGAATTGGGAACTTCATACAAACTTATATATCTCCATATTACGAGAAATCAAATGGTGTGGTTTAAAGTTCCCAAGCTTACATCTTCTTTCAGATAAGGCCACACAAAATCAATGGTTTGTTTCTCAGGCGCGCGCGCATGCCCCCAAAACACCGCGCATTTAACATTTTATCGCGTTTGCAAAAAATGAAGAAAAATCTTTTTCGATCTCGCGCGGAACGGCAATCGAGTGTACCCGAATTTCCTGTGCTTCCGGTGCGTTTGTATTATTTTTTCGACTTTGAACAATTTCATGCCACTTCTAAGCATACATATCAAGCATTTGACGGCTATTTTGCTAGATTGGACGGTCATATCTGATTATAATGAAGCTGGCACACTAATTGAGCTATTACGGGACCAGACAACAAAACTTAAAGTCGTCATCGATGTGAAAAATGTGGAGCTTGACGATCTCGAAATCGAATGTTTTGTGGGCACGAACAGAACTGATGACCGTGAATTCCAGCGGGTGGCGCATTATGTGGCGCTGTCTGTTGCTGTTAAAGACATTGTTGAGGAATTTGGAAAATATTTCAAGTTCAAACTATCTGAATCATCTGACAAGAAAAATGACAATAAAAACCGAACTGAAGATGCCTTCAAAATGCTCATGGACAAGTCTAAACATAGACAAGATACAGTTTTTCTCCCCGAGAAGGTGGATGGAGGAAATTCTAAATGCCGACTCTTCAATGACATCATTGACATGCTCGAAAAAAAACAATGTCGGTTGGACGGCTGACGCTGTCACCACAATTGGCAAACCGGGTTATTCAAAATCTTCACCGGTTTGAAATACGACGACCCAAAAGGTCACAGACATGCCGTGCAGAAAATATCCCAAGAAAAGTTGTCATCTTTGGAGTCTGAAGTAGACAGATTCACAGATGCACCATGGATGAAGACCAAACAATGGCAACCGGTACATGAGGGCGTGGTGGAAGTGTTAGACCTTGTGCACAAATACATTGTTTATCTTAGAAAAAAATTGGATGAAGTTCAGCAGTCCCACACGTGTGAAGATGTTGTGCGATCCGCTGCCGATTCACAGCTGTTAGTTGTCATCAAACCGAGTCATTTAGTAAAGCCGACTGTTGCTGCTAGTTATGCTAAATTGAATTCAGAACTGTCAACAGTGTCGTACTACGAAAAACTGAACCTTGATGAATTTACACCTGAAGATACTCGAGAGCGCAGACACTATTTGGAGAATATCAACCAGGGATTGAACTTCATAGGGTCATATCTGACATATAAAATAAATCTTCTTCCTTAATAATTGCCACTGTTGAATGTCAATTGATATCGAGACCTGCCAAGCAGTGATGATGTGGTATCTTTGCTAGAGTGACATTAAATCAATCAATCGTACTTGTAAGTGAATACTCCTGTTTCTGTAATACACAAGTGGGATGAGACACCTGAAAGAGAGACTAGTTAAAATAATATGACAGATTGTACCCCTGGGCTGGTATTTAGGTTATCAATAACAGGATAGAGTGTTCAATTCAAGCAGTCAAATTTAGGGGAAAATACCATTTAATATAATAAAGATGAACAGTGTTCATCCTTATTATATTAAATGGTATGTTTCGCTAAAATTGACTGCTTGCTGCAGTGTTAGTAGCCCATGATAAAAAAAAAAATAAAAAAAAATTTAAAACGCCCTCCCTCATGCATTTAAAAAAAAAATGCCTGAGAAACAAAACATTGAGTTTGTGTGGCCTAATATATAATTTTTCTGTGTCAAAGGAACACAAATTAAATTTATGGCCAAAACTGCTTATCTACAGTTCATATCGATGACACACCTGAAGAAGAAAGACAAGAAGACAGTTCATATCGATGACACCTGCAGAAGAAAATACAAAGATCAGAAACCATTTGGAGACCACGTTGATCTAATTAAACTCAGCATGAAGACAATGGAACTTCAGAATGGACTGGCACAGGTGCAACCAGACGAATGAGTCAGTAATGAGAATCAATATTCTATACCCATCCAGGGCGACCAATATATAAACAAACAACTGATTAACAAGCTAAATGCTTTGTGTGACTGTTCCCATCTCACCTGGGCAGGAATGTTTGAATGTTCAGGCAGATCAGGACAATTTTCTAACAAGTTAACAAATGAGTTCAAAAGATATGCCATTGATAAAAAATGAAAACAATTTTGAATGTTCTCATTTAGCTATTATTACTTACACATGAAAGGGAATTCTGATCTTTTATTCAGAAAATAAAATAGTTTCTGTGAATTGGGAACTTCCTACCAACCTTTATAAAGGCATCTCCATAATACGAGAAATCAAATGGTGTGGTTTAAAGTTCCCAAGCTGTCATCTTCTACTTTCAGATATTATATAATTGTTCCTGTCAGGGGAAAACAGATTAACTTACAAATTTCTGGTCAAAACAGCTTATTTCCAGTTCATATCGATGACACCTGTAGAGGAAATACCAGGAGCGCAGATCACGAACCATTTGGTGACCAGGTTGATCTCGTTAAACTCAACACTCAGGCACGAAAACTGCATGCAAAGACAATGGAACTTCAGAACGGATTGGCGCAGGTGCAACCAGACGAATGTGTCAGTAATGAGAATCAATATTCTATATCCATCCAGGATGACCACGATATAAACAAATCTATTTGCGAATTCAACATTAGGATAATCAATTGCATCTGGTACATCAGGTCATTCAAGTGCAGTGATTAAATTGAAAGCAGCAAGCTTACGTGAATGAACAATGCAGGATACAGTCGATTGGGAAGACAGACAAATTTGAGGTGATCAACGAGGAACTATGTTTCAATCATAACATGTTTGTAACATCAACCCAACAGGAGTTGATGGACAGCCAATGAAGGGCATATGCTGTGGCTCATATTTTAAACTTCTAAAACTTGCCCTGATAGCTGGAAGAATATTTCAAAATCAGTCAAGCACAAGTTAACCCTTCCACGACTGGAGCTTCCTGAAATTTAGTCTCCTAAGGAGACTTGCATATACAAGATAATACAATGGCCTAACAATATTTACCTTGACATGTACGCTAGTGGCATTCTCCTATATATGCGAGGCTCCCTATGGGAGACTCCCATATATAACATAATGCATTGGCTTAGTATCCTTAATGCTGCATCAGATCAGCTCATGGCATCGAAGGTTTAACAAGGTTGTAACTAAATGAGGTTCTAACGAAGTTCTGAAAAAAAACTTTGATTGTACTTATTTAGTTATTATTACTCACATGCGACTTGATGTCAAACTTATTGTATTTAGGATGCTAGCCCTGAAACTTTTGATCAATAGAGTTCTGCATCTAGTTGGATCTCAATCTGTACCATTCTCATCCCTCTTATCAGATTTCAGCCTATTTACAAGAGACTCTATGATAGGATTTGGAGATATCTTCCTGATAGAGACAACACGATGTACACAATCATCAAAGTCCTTACTGCCAAATTCATCAGGATCTCCATATTCTTCTGATGAAGTATACACAATCTTGGCATCTGGAATGGTATGAGGAACAAATAGAGTTACAGATATCAATTCATCTTCAGAACACTATCATATGATCTCGTATCAGGTCAAACCAAACTAGAGGCGTGACTTCCAATGGGCCTTTACTATTACAAAAACAATTGTCAAGTCAATAAGTGTGATAACTAAAATACGTCCAATCAATCTCATAATCGCTGGTTGCCGTGGTTTGTAAATATATGTGCCAAGTTACATAGATATTGACCAGGATAAGAAGGAGTACAAGCTTGCAAAAAATAACAAAATTACCTACACATATTCTCAAAATAAGTGTTCCTTTTAACGCGGTCCTCAGCCGTTTACAACGCGGTCGTAACGTCAATGCAACGCGTTCGTGGCGTTGATAATGCATTGAGTGTATGTTAGAACTGTGTTGAAGTTTAACGCTGACCGCATTGAAGTTTAATGTGGACCGCGTTGAAGTTTAACGTGTTGCTCGGGAGTCTACGAGGTCGCGTAATGTCAGCGCTGAATTGCGTCAGCCTATTTTGTAGTATCTTTTAATTTGGTTTATTTACGTTCACATTTGAATAATTCCGTGTTGTTTTCCAACTCCCGGTCTCTGTTCGGACGGCATTCAAAATTATGTCGGAAAAATATCAAAGACACAATAAATGAAAGTGTCAATGACACTGTAGCTCAACTTGGAAAGGAAATAATTTAATGTATTACAGTCAATGGAGCGATTAGGAATGTGGAAAGTTGAATGTCTAATACTAGTTTATAGACATGAAGAGAAAAGTAAAATCCAAGATGGCTGCTGGCGACCATGTTTTCGGCCGAATGACCCCAAAATGATTGTATCCCATCTACATGTCATCGTTAACATCCATGACAAATTTTACGACGATCAGACTAAAGGTACGACCTGTAGCCTATGCTAAAGAATTTAGTCATACAAAGAGTAAAATCCAAGATGGCTGCTGGCGGCCATGTTTTTTGGCCGAATGACACCAAAATGACTCGTTCCCATCTACATGTCATTATTAACATCTATGACAAATTTTATGACGATCAGACTAAAGGTACGACCTGTAGCCCATGCTAAAGAATTTAGTCATACAAAGAGTAAAATCCAATATTAACAACCATGACAAATTTCATGATGATCAGACGAACAGTACGACCTGTGGCCCATGCTAATGGATTAAATTTTGAAATCCAAGATGGCCACTGGCGGCCATGTTTTTTGTCCGAATGACCCCAAAATGACTCGTTCCCATTTACATTCCAATTTCAACAGCCATGACAAATTTTATGATGATCAGACTAAATGTACGACCTGTAGCCCGTGCTAAAGGATTTAGTCATACAAAGAGTAAAATCAAAGATGGCTGCTGGCGGCCATGTTTTTCTGCCGAATGACCCCAAAATGACTCGTTCCCATCTAAATGTCATTATTAACATTCACGACAAATTTTATGATGATCAGACTAAAGGTACAACCTGTAGCCCGTGCTAAAGGATTTAGTCATACAAAGAGTAAAATCCAAGATGGCTGCTGGCGACCATGTTTTTTGGCCGAATGACCCCAAAATTACTCGTTCCCATCAACATGTCATTGTTAACATCCATGACAAATTTTATGATGATCAGACGAACAGTACGACCTGTGGCCCGTGCTAATGGATTAAATTTTGAAATCCAAGATGGCCACTGGCGGCCATGTTTATTGGCCGAATGACCCCAAAATGACTTGTTCCCATCTACATTCCAATTTCAACAGCCATGACAAATTTTATGATGATCAGACTAAAGGTACGGCCTGTAGCCCGTGCTAAAGGATTTAGTCATACAAAGAGTAAAATCCAAGATGGCTGCTGGCGGCCATGTTTTTTTGCCGATTGACCCCAAAATGACTCGTTCCCATCTACATGTCATTATTAACATTCTTGACAAATTTTATGATGATCAGACTAAAAGTAGGACCTGTAGCCCGTGCTAAAGGATTTAGTCATACAAAGAGTAAAATCCAAGATGGCTGCTGGCGGCCATGTTTTTTGGCCGAATGACCCCAAAATTACTCGTTGCCATCTACATGTCAATATTAACATCCATGACAAATTTGATGATGATCAGACTAAAGGTACGACCTGTAGCCCGTGCTAAAGAATTTAGTCATACAAAGAGTAAAATCCAAGAAGGCTGCTGGCCGCCATGTTTTTTGGCCGAATGACCCCAAAATTACTCGTTCCCATCTACATGTCAATATTAACATCCATGACAAATTTCATGATGATCAGACGAACAGTACGACCTGTGGCCCGTGCTAATGGATTGAATTTTGAAATCCAAGATGGCCACTGGCGTCCATGTTTTTTGTCCGAATGACCCCAAAATGACTCGTTCCCATCTACATTCCAATTTCAACAGCCATGACAAATTTTATGATGATCGGACTAAAGGTACGACCTGTAGCCCGTGCAAAAGGATTTAGTCATACAAAGAGTGAAATCAAAGATGCCTGCTGGCGGCCATGTTTTTTGGCCGAATGACCCCAAAATGACTCGTTCCCATCTACATGTCATTATTAACATTCTTGACAAATTTTATGATGATCAGACTAAAAGTACGACCTGTAGCCCGTGCTAAAGAATTTAGTCATACAAAGAGTAAAATCCAAGATGGCTGCTGGTGGCCATGTTTTTGGGCCGAATGACCCCAAAATTACTCGTTCCCATCTACATGTCAATATTAACATCCATGACAAATTTCATGACGATCAGACAAACAGTACGCCCTGTAGCCCGTGCTAATGGATTGAATTTTGAAATGCAAGATGGCCACTGGCGGCCATGTTTTTTTACCGAATGACCCCAAAATTAATCATTCTGGTCTAAATGTTGATGTCAACAGCTATGACAAATTTCATAATGATCCGACCAAAGGTACGACCTGTAGACTGCATTGTTGACGCCTTACGTACACACGTACACACGTACACACGCACACACATACACACGGACGACGGACGACAAAGCCATGGCAATAGCTCAAACTTTACAAAGTAAAGTTGAGCTAATAAGCCTTTTAAGGGAAATAAGTTGTCCTGTTCCCAGTTGATAATATATAAATACTTATGAGTAAGCATTGGAATGCCCTGACATGGCAGAGAATCGACAACATATTAGCATCACCGCCCTAATTAAATGGCCGACATGCACACTATCAAGACACACCTGTGCATTGTTAGGAAAAAATTCTGAACTTTGCGGTATCTTTTAATTTTGTTTTATTACTTTCACATTTGAATAATTCCGTGATATTTTCCAACTCCTGGTCTCCGTTCCGATGCCGTTCAAAATATTGGAAAAATATCAGACGACACAATAAATAAGCCCTTTACGGGAAATAAGTCGACCTGTTCCCGGTTGATAAAATGGATACTTATGAGGAAGTATTGGAATGTCCAGACATACAGGGATCAACAACATATTAGCATCACCGCCATATTAATTAAATGTCTGATACACTATCAAAGGAAGAAACACCTGTGAAATTCGGAACGTCAATCTACTTGAGAGACGCCCACGTTTGTGCAACAGATATTGAATATCCAAATTTGTCATACTGTCAATCAATACAGAAGACAAGCTGGTAGGAGGAGTCATCTTCACCAAATTGCTACACGGCAATATAATATCTTGCCGCAGAAAGGCCTTTGACCTAAATTTAATATTAACTTCAAAAGACGAGACAATGTCACGCGAGCGCGTGGTCAAATAGAGGTTCATGATGGGGAAGTTATGGTTTTCATGCAAAAGGGCTCTCGATGGGATGTTTCTTGAAAGGCGTACAATACAGAATAACAACGTTGTCAGGATAGAAGTAGGAAACATTGTTATAATATGTTACATATACACGCACTAGTATAAAATAAGATAAGGCAAACTAAATCATTCACAGCAGGCTTTTGATCCGCAGTCTGTCAGTAAAAGTGACAAATCAATGGTTACCACGTTGATTACACATGTACATGTATGTGTTATCATATCCTCACGAAGATTTCAAATGACATCGGACCCTTGGCATACAGGTAATTGACCTTTAATCGGATGTGACGCTGAATATTAAATATTCAAAGAATACATGTACATTGCGTTGTGAACTCAAAGTTTTTTATTTCATAGAAATCTCAATTGCATCTCTATTAATTCGTGCAGCGCGATCAACATTTATTTATTTATTTATTGATTTATATGTAAAACATTTAACACCAATCAATCATGCATTACCCATGCATCCCACCACGCTAAAAACATTGTATTATGTTGGCAATGTTCCACTTCGTTGATGGCTATCTCGACCGTATTTGTTGCGATGGCGGTTACCTCGACAGCTTTTGTTGTGTTGACGATCATGCCGACCGCGTTATGTTGCGTTGATGGAGTAACGTTACGACCACGTTGCGTTAACACGAGAACCGCGTTGATGGGGCACTTATTTTGAGAAGATCTGTACATTGCTAACATTTCTAAGTTGTTGATTGAGAATTTATGACTTAAGCGAACATTTAACAATATTTTAATGGATTGTTTCAGTGTCCTGTGCCCTGCAAGCCTGAGTTTAGTGTGCCTGTCATTTGCAGAATGAGGTCCCCAGAGGGTGAATTTAGCAGGCTAGCATCACTAAATTCACCCTCTGGGGACCTCATTCCGCTTAAGCCTCATCTTCTCTGGAAAGTATCTTTATTATCAAATTTCTATAGAAACTTCTTCACATAGATTCTATTTCTTTGTTAACATGTAGTTTAGCTTCTCTATATCCCCAAATTGGCAGATGACCCAGTGTATAATTGAGGTTCCCAATGGGTGTACATCACAATATTCACCATTAGGGAACGTCCATCCACAGGAGCTTGGAATTTGGTCAAAACCCCTCTTTTATTGGCGGAACCACCACCCGGGACCAAAGGTCACGGAAGGAACGAAACAGAAAATTGTTGCCACCTATTTTGAACTCAACTGTATTCCTACAAAACATATATTTTCACTAAAAACTTTTGGTACCTCTTACACCTTGGATGCCAATCTACAACATTCCATAGGTATATTTTTCCAGTTCTTCGAAAACCTCACTTTATTTCGGTAATGTATTGTAAATTCACCAACGAACAGTAAATCTGCGACACCTACATCACCCGTTCTAGAATCTGAATGACAAATGGCAAAAAAACATTTTTCCGGAATAACAAAGTCGGACGAAATAAAATCGAAACCTAAATTTAAAGCCCGCGAAATTCAAAAATATTTGAAAGTGCGTGCGGTTTTCGAACTTAGGCGCCAGAAAACTTAAATCTGTTTATGTTTGCGTCATACTATGCTCGTTTTTGAAGATCTAATCCTGATGTTTTGTGCATTTTCCTGAAAAATGTTTGTATTTTTCTGTGTCTGCTGTTATCATCTCATGAAAATGACGACTACACAAGAAGATATTCTTCATTTGACTGAATGGTAATTTGTACATATATTTCATATTTAATTTATTTCTATTTATGGCACGACCACCTGGTATTGTTTTTTTCTTCTTGTTTTATGTTCGTTATGTACAGGTAGGCCTATATGTACTACTTGACTTTGTAATGCTACTGGTTGCAATGATTGGTCATAAGGGGACCAAAACTCTCTAGCTCCCTCTCTCTCTCTCTCTCTCATAGGAGCTTGTGTCGCTCTCCGTTGTATAGGCCTAAAATATCCATCATATAATAGTAATAGTAATCAACCAACTGATTACTGGTCGAATATCACGAAGTAGAAGAAAAAGATATATAGACTCACGGGGAGGCCTGGTATATATGCCTATGCATGAAGCGATTCCTTTGTGCGTTTTGGTGCAGATTCGTTGCCAGAATATCTTAATTATTTCCACATCAATTGCTGTTTTTTACTAGTTCTGACGAACAAATATATGTCTTAGTTGATGAGAGAAGACATTTTTCTTGAGTTAGGTAACGATATTGGCCATGCATATATAGAACGA
Organism: Siphonodentalium dalli; assembly: GCA_032622095.1. Taxonomy (NCBI): domain Eukaryota; kingdom Metazoa; phylum Mollusca; class Scaphopoda; order Gadilida; family Siphonodentaliidae; genus Siphonodentalium; species Siphonodentalium dalli. The sequence goes on from CP136065.1 coordinate 208,911,423, forward strand.
GTGTTTAGTTTCGCGTAATTCAAATTTGTCAATGTAGGGTACAAAAACTCGCCATTAATATGCCAAATACAGTAACAAAATGTAATAAGATTCTTTAATGTAAGAGCACAAAATTAACCTGCGTATTCTTCACAGTATACGTTTTATTTGTGCGTTTGCGAGTTGTATATAATACAAACTGGTTTACCGAATAACTAGTTTATAAATTTGAGTTAGTGATAAACTGGCTAACATAAATTTTATTTAATAAGCAACTATAAGTATTGTCAACTGTACCGGTACCAGGATCTATAAATAGTATACGTCACTCGTGTGTCGTAACGAATCAGCACCAAAACTCTCAAAGAATGGCTTTATGCATATGATTATATAGCCTGTGCTCAAGAATTGGAAATTCAATTTTTAAATTCAAGACAGCTAGCCACCATCGGCATTGTTTTTCTCAAAATCAAAAATACCAAAAAAATATTAAAAACATTACTTAATGTAACTTTCGCTGATGGGGTCATTGTCACAAGGCTCCGCGATCCGATCACATTCGTAGCCAGGTTTTTTAATCGATCACAAATGTAGCCAGCTTTTCTATGGCGATCACATTTGTAGCCAGCTTTTCATAATCAGGCGAGCCTCAATGAACACGATCAGGTTAATCTAATTTTTTCTGAGTTGATGGATGAAAACAACTTGAATTTAGTTTTGATATAAGTTCATTTATAACCTGATTTTTCGGATCAATGTCGTTGGAATGCTCGAATTATATTCCAATATAAGTTGATAAACGAAGTCAGTTTTGGAGCATGACGTCGACATTTTAGTCACGAACGTGATGACGTCATATTTCGGGCAATATAAACCACGAATTAGAAAAGCTGACTACGAATGTGATCGCCGGTCGGCGGTGAAATAAGCTGGCTACACTGGCTACGAATGTGACCGTCACTGACCGGAGTCTTGTGACAATGACCCCATCGGCGTAACTTTCATGGTCGATGAAACGAGTGGCTGAAATCCGACGGCGGCCATGTTTCTATGACTAATTACACGACGATCGCACCAATGTTACAGTCTCTAGCAATGATTCGTTCTCTTTTTGATACCAATGTCATGACCCATGAACAATTTAACGATGATCGGTTCATCGACATATAGGCCTAGCCTCTCTAGGCAGTGTTATTGATTTAATTATATATGCGGTGTTGTCGCTGAAATCCGACGGCGGCCATGTTTCTTTGAGAATTCACAGCAAAATGACTCGTTCCCATCTATATGTCAATGTCAACCTCCGTGACAAATTTAATTATGATCGGACCAACACTGCGACCTCTTGCCCACGGTGCTAAATGATGCAATTTTGAAATCCAAGATGGCTGTTGGAGGCCATTTTTTTCATGCAAATAAGCCCAAAATGACTCGGTGTCGTCTATATATCAATGTCATGATCGATGGACAATTTCGTGATGATATAGGAGCATCGACACAGGCTCTAGGCTGTGCTATTGATTAAGATTTATCTAGTATTATCACTTAAATCCACGATGGCTGCCAGTGGCCATGTTTTTATGCAAATGAGCCCAAAATAATTTGTTCCCATCTAGACGCCAATGTTATCATCCATAAAAAGTTCATGATGATCAGTGCATCGGTACGGTCATGTAATAAACATGTAATCAGCAGCTATGTTCGAAATTATAAACGGTACTTTCATGCTATCCGTCTCCGGATCATAGTTTTAAAGTTTCCGCATATTTCGGTACCATTTACGCTACTCAGATTCTAGAACGCGTGATGTAGGTGTCGCAGATTTGTATTCGTTGGTGAATTTACAATACATTACCGAAATAAAGTGAGGTTTTCGAAGAACTGGAAAAATATACCTATGGAATGTTGTAGATTGGCATCTAAGGTGTAAGAGGTACCAAAAGTTTTAGTGAAAATATATTTTTTGTAGGAATACAGTTGAGTTCAAAATAGGTGGCAACAATTTTCTGTTTCGTTCCTTCCGTGACCTTTGGTCCCGGGTGGTGGTTCCGCCAATAAAAGAGGGGTTTTGACCAAATTCCAAGCTCCTGTGGTCCATCTGAGTCTATGTCTCCAATAGCAGATGAGGCCATGCATAATGAGGTTCCCAGAGCATGAATTTAGTGATGCTAGGCCGCTATGCGGGATAGCATCACTAAATTCACCCTCTGGGAACCTCATTCTGCAAATAACAGCAGAATAAACTCAGGCTTGATCACGTAAGCATTGTGAGTATTTGATGCACATGTTAATAGTAGAGAATTATAGAAGGGATCTGTACAACACCAGAGAAACATTGGTGACTGATGGAGTTGTTGTTTAATCTTTTCTATATTAAATACAGTAATGCCCTAAGTAATCGACTTCTTAACTACAGCAGAACTATGGGTAACTTTTCAGGATTTAGTCATAAATATTGCTTGTTGCCATTCATCGGAAAGCTCTCAGGGAGAGCTTTCCAATGAATGGTAACAAGCCATATTTCCGTCTAAATCCTGAAAAGTTACCCATAATTCTGCTGTGGTTAAGGAGTCGATTACTTAGGGCATTACTGTACTCATTGATGAGTCGCTCCCTTAGGAAATGTTCAGATAATAAGAGATTGTTTGATAAACTTATTATCTGAACATTTCCCAACAATGAATATGAATCATTCTGCACTTGAATTATCTTTCCGTCTGCTTTTATTACCTGAAAATCCCTCAAAATGAATAATAGACCATTCCAATGTATATTTTTATAGCCGAGTGGGAGAATACATTCAGTAAAGAAAGGATTAAAGTGATGCAAAACACTCCGTTGGGCGAGGCCTAAAAAAATAATACCTGTATTTCCACTAACGGGGTCCCAAAAATGTTTGGTCGGTAGGTAGGTAAACTTTTTTTTTTTTTTTTTTTTTAACCTATTTTGGCGGGGCAACTTTTTGGGATAATATTTGTCTGCGATTCATGATCAAGCAACATTACTCATTTGTTCAATTTGAGTTTGCATCAGTAGAGGCAGTCAGTTTTTTTGTAATTTTTGCATGGCTCCCATGGCATGTGTTGATGCCAAATTGGATTTGAGAAGAAATTAAATAGGTTAAATGATGCAAAACTAATACTAAATCCTATGTCACCGATAGTAGAGTGCAATGCAAGCATTAATTGGTACACGCGGTAGTATCAGATACTTAGTAGCAATTCTCGAACTGTCTGGAAGTGTCGGCGACCTTCAATCAATTCCGACCCTTTGAAGTTTTCTCTGATCTTCCGACAAAAGCATGTGTGCAGTCACTGTGTATCAAGTCTGAATGCACACAAGGAAGTGACAACGTAAAAGTGGCGTTGTGTGGCAATGCATGCTTTCGTAACTTAATAGTTAATACTGCACGAAAGCAACATGGATTCAAATTGCAATCACACCACGACATACTAAAAACTGTTTTACAGTGAGGTTTATTAAAACTATGAGAGTCAACAAAGTTTGAAGATTGAGATCAGCTGCACAATGTCTTCACTCTTCCCGTTCTTCCTCCCTGTTGTGATCTAATATGATCAATTAAATTGAGTGATTGAGTGACCAAACAGACATCGTAGCTGAAACAACCCAAAACCTCTTTAACTTCTTCAATTATCTTCCCTTTTATCAAGGAAATTGAATAGGGATCTCGTCGATTCGTCCCGGGTACGAAACGACTTCGATTCGTCCCAACTTAGAAATTTACTTTGATTGATTCGTCCCATATAGGCTACTATGGTTGTTTCGTACCCCGAATAGAATTATACAACCAGCTAATAAATTTAATATCATAAATTTCCATTTGAATTAACATGCTAAAATGTGTTCACTTATGAGTACTGACAGGTTGTTTTCACAACACGAAGACCACGGAGGGTCTCCCGTCTGAGTAGGCGTCATATTGTTTTTACAAGTTGACGCTCATGGGTTACCATTGGTCTCATGTTCAGTGATCAAACGGAATGTATTTGTTACAATAACAGTTCCGTAATCCGATTGTAGCTAGGCCTACATGCAATCATTAACTCGAGATTGCCTGCACGGTGGGGATTGGGATTCGCGATTTTCTCGAGGAACGAATTTCCGATTACGGCATTCGCCCGTGACGATACGAAAATATAGCAGAGGTGTTTCGAATGCCCACTAACGTAAACGAACGATCGGGCCCGATTGGCCGATTGTGGTTGGGTGATAATAATTATTATTATAATTGGGCCGTCCGACAATCGGTCAATCTCGTGCATTTTCGTGCAACAAGATCTCGCGATCGGCCGACCACATGCCACCGTCTCCTGTCCGTCTGTAGACGCAGTATACATCGCGTTTCTGCGGCAAGTATATACCCACTCATTAGGGTCCTGCGAATTGGATATTTTGATCGAATCGAACATCAAATCGAAAATTCACGAAATCGAATTGAATATCGAATCGAATCATATCCGTGTGTTGCATTCTCAATTAGGTATGTTTTGTCAACAATTAGATTATTTGTGAAACGTTCTATGAACTACATGCACGAAGTTCCATCAGAACTTATATGGCGATAAACCGTCGTTTGATATACCATTAACTTCAATTTATAATTGTCAAGAAAACAAAGCAGATTAAAACGTCCATGCGGCCATCACAACGATTAATATATTACCACTAAACGGATTATTAAACTAAAATCACACGAAATTTCTACAGTTTGCATGTACATGCAAAATTGCAAATCGGCATTCGGAAACACCCGTTGTTATAAACTTGAAGACGCAACAAGTCACAGTGCAGCCTCTTCATGTATTGGTTGATGCTTCTTGAACAGATGATTCCATAGATGGGTCATTGTCCCAGATGCTTGCGATTTATACACCATGCATGTTGCATTCATCACATGTGCCTGCAGCTTTATCATGTTTAAAATAAACATGAATGATGGACGACATTTTGTCCATTGTAAAAGAAAACTCCGAAACTGAAAGTCAACTTCAAAAGAGAACAGTGCCAAAATGCACTTTTCAACACCAGGAACATGTGTTGTTTACATTCTCACCCATATTACATAACGCGGAATCGAATAGACGATGGATAACGCTATCGGTAGCCCAGTCTCATAGCTATTATAATTTACCGCGTCGTCGGTCCATTGGCTATCTATTAGCTTTTTCTACCATTTTAAAGCTATATAATTCAGACGTATTTAGTCGTCCTATCGTGGCTAATTGTTGGCTATGTACAATAAGAATTATAATGTGCATATATACATAATTTTCTGGAATTAAATGCCACAAACAGCTAAGAAACAGCCTACTTTTCCGTCATAGTATATTCGAAATTTCGAGTTGGCAATTTCGACTCAAATTCGAATCGAATTTGACTTTCGAATCGAATCTCGAATCGAATATCGAATATTCGCAGGAGCCTACCACTCAACGCACCACGTGATATCAATTTAAATTAACTTGGTAGTTTATATTTTTTTTAAACCCAATAAAATTGGGGCAGTCGGCGACTTTTTCGGCGTTCGGTCGGGTTAGCAGAAACAGTGTTCTTTTTTTTCTTTTTTTTTAATTTGCAATAAAATGGTCTCAGTCGGCAACTTTTTTAACGGTCGGTCGGGTTAGTGGAAACACAGGTATTATTTTTTTAGGCCTGATCATAGAGAAATGGAGAAAAATCTGGCTCAAAGTAGTTATGTTTACGAATATTAATCCAAATATACAGCATACACCGTCATTCTTATATATTAATTAAATGTAATGAGTCTCGATGGCGAACTAATTTACGTTAGTTTATCGCCGATTGTTGCATCCCGAATCGAGATGTAAATATTTACAATTAAGCGTAGTTCAGACGACGATTTCTATGGTGTGGTACGGTCGATTTCTTTTGAGATTTTCGGCAAAGTTAGTAGAATGCTACATTACCACAGTTGTCATGGTGCCCAAGTACTAACTCAATTTCACGCACCCGAACAAGTCCATAATATGTCTTTAAGTACCTGAATTCACTTTAATTATATTCATACTTGGTGGTATTCTTAGTACCAGTTCAATAATCTCTCTAAATAAATCCCCTTTAGGAGCAAATCTCATTATTGGAGAGTTATTAATAAAGAAAATAACAACAAAGTAAATATATTTTTAGACGATAGTTATTTTACAGACTTCAATGTTATTTCGCATGAACCCACTTTGAAGGGCTTGAGTCCCTTTAAATAAACTTGGAAATTGCACTAAGATAGAGTTTTCTTCACAAAACTGACCCTTAACTGGGTATAGAAGCTGATCACATACAATGTAATGCCAATTTAAGTAACTGAATCAACTCTAATTATATTCATACTTCATGGTATTACTAGTACTGGTATGTAGTTTTTCAATAATCATCTCTGAAAACAACCCTAAGCAAGATATTATCTACTTTTGGACCAAAGTCAGCAGATCAGGTGGTTAAAGGTGTCATCATTAATATCAACAACACGGGATATGTCTCATCATGTCCACTAGTAATCAGGGTTGAAAAAATTATTGATTCAAATAAATTGTTTAAATGATGGCAAAAAGTAATCTTATCAGTTACACGCACCCGAATAAGTCCATAATATGTCTTAACTATCTCATCCCATTTCAATCATAAATCTCAGACAATAATATCCAGGGATAATACAGATAGATCAGGGAAATAAGAAAATAGATTTTACCTGGGATCATTTCTGTAAGCTGAAGTGAATCTCCTGAACCAGATTCTCCTAATGTTGTGTCATCAGGAACTAATGGTAAAATAACTGTATCAAACAAACCACTCCTTTCATCACCAGAAGATGGTTCTAATTCTGGGATTTTACCACTGTCAGCCTCTTCTGGAACAGATCTAACATCTTCTGAAAGTCGACAAGAACATGCAGCAGAATAAACCGGCATCACATAATGTTCCGTGTTGTTATCAGATGATAGTGGGAGGTCACACTCGATAATGTCTTCCGAGTCGCACATGTCACTGAATGATTCTCTAGTTTCTTGTTTGGAAGAATCTGATTCTCCACATTCTATGGGGGTGTCATGTTCATCGGTTCTGATGCCCTGATATTGAAGCGAGGCAGTGGTCAGTCCGGCACATAGTAGTCTCCCTTTGTCTGATGCAGGTGTGACAATGGGTCTCGCAGATTTAATTTGATGAGATTGTGCGGAGGTAGCACCTGGTAACCTTTCATCTTCTGATGAGGATGGAATACCGTAATAAACAGCATCTGAGTCCACCGTGTTGGAGACAGGCACCAGGTTCTTTCTTGCATCGATACCAAGTAGTTTTCTGGATACTGAGCTCCGTTTTGTCTTTGGTTTTCTCTGAAGATAAAACAAAATTCTATTTATCTAAACAACAGCATCGCTAGGGCATGGAAAAACATGGCCTGTGATAATTCCAATAAAGGTCGGCCGACCACAGTGTCCCCCGACAATGTGGTAAGTCGATGCCGCTTTGTTAAAGAAATTAAAAAAAATGTTGAAATGTTCTAAGTCGAAAGGGTTAATAATTCCGTAAAAAAAAAAAAAATTCCGTCATCTATATGCATGTTGCATATCTCCAATATGTGGGTAACAGATTTACTAAAGTTATCATTCAGAAATGAAAATTGAGTGAAAATTCCAACAAAAAGGGCTAGAACTCTGGTGAAATTTGGCGGGCAGAACCCAAATTCGAACTTGTACATCGCTTACAGGGGATAATAAAACAACAGTTACTCTATAGGCCTATACAAACATTCTCTTAAACTGGCTCACACTATCATTACTCTGGCTACATAAGTTTGCATCAAAATGTACTGCAATTAACAAAAAGTTCTGTGACATATAAAACACGAATAAAAAGATTTCATGGTCTGAGAAACGCGAAAATGTAGCTTATATAATCAAAATCAGCTCAGAATTTTTTGTCATCAATAATAAATTTAATAGCTTACTTTTCTGAGTGGTAAATTGGGATCATGTAGTTTCTTATGTGTCAGTAACTTTTGCTGAAAAAAAAGGAATAGACATATTGTTTATTGTTGAATACAAACAATAAAACAAAAAAATTCCATCAGGCCACCACAGATTTGAAAATTGACATGTATTTCATGTTACTATTAAAATTTGAAAGTAATCAGACAACTTGAACACAAAGTCATCATCCTGACTTCAAAATATGTTCTAAGCAAAAGAGGCATAACTCCATTACATCAAAAAATTAGAGATGTGAATTGTCCCATGTGCAGGGAAGGATCCAGGGCTCTTTTGATACCTGTTACAGGTTTGGGCGCCCAAACTCTGGTGGCCTAAATGTCCCCAAATTGCTAGTGGATAGTTTTATTAAAGCTGAATTTTCTATATTTTGAAGGAAATCTTCTATTATAATTCAACATGCAATGCAAATCATCAATATACAGTTGATATAGAGCCTTTATTTGCTTAATCAAGTGTCCAGTGAGAAATATTTTAACCCTTTCATGACTGGGGCTTCTTGAAATTTTGCAAAATCCTGTGTCAATGTATTCTCTTATATATATGAGAGTCTCCCATCTAAGGAGCCTCGCATATATAAGATAATGCATTGGCCTTTATCTTGACCTTGTAACTTGTAAGCCAGTGCATTTTCTTATTCGGGATCTTTAATGCTGCATCTAAGGGAGGGGGGCGACCCCCTCCCGTACCTACCCCCATCTCGGGCATACGGCCCTCGGGATATGCCTTCGGCATATCATGGTCCCAAAACAGGTGTCCCCAAAAAATCCCTCGATCCATCCCTGGGACTAAGGGTACCCCGTGTTTGGTCGAATCTGTTTCCCCTTTTTCTTTTTCTGAAAAATTGGATATAATTATTAACTTACATAATATATACATATTGGTATGTCTTGTTAGTTCAGTGTATCTTTGTTCGGGCAATCGCTATCCGATGGTATTATTCACATATTGGAATCTTTGGAACAGAATGTAGATCAGTAAACATTCATTATTGCTGGGTCCATGCCTATATGGGTCAGCACAATGCAGTTGGAGTGATATACCATTTATTCAGGATAACAATTATGTCTATGCAACAATCAATATACATGTACAGCCAAGTTATTTTATGTGAATTGTGCCATCTTAACATCACCAAGAAGTAAAGCATTTGCAAGTCAGAGAAACTCAGACTAATGTAATACCATTTTATATACCAAAATGTAGAACTCCCTTTTGAAAATCGTACTCCTGTGTAGTCACTCGGAGGGGCCTCGTTGACTATCACGGTTCAGCCTTGTTGGCAAATCATCACTGCACCACCCTTCCCGTTTTCCTCCGTCGGAGGCTTATTCTGGGGATTCTGGGGAATAGAACTTACAATAGTTGGAAATATTTGGCTAATTTACAAAGAAACTTTTTAGGATATAAATGAGTCTGAGGCAATGAGAGCGATACTTTTTCTCGACTTATTGGTGATTGTAAACATTCCTCACAATAGCATTATCTGTCGCCCCAGTGTCAAATACGAATGGCATGTTGCCCCAGTGTCAAATACCAATGGCATGTCGCCCCAGTGTCAAATACCAATGGCATCTCGCCCCAGTGTCAAATACGAATGGCATGGCTACCAGAAAGATAAAATCTTCACTAACCTTTGTGGTAAAAGCATATGTGCAGGACTCGTGATCACATTTGAATGTTTTGCCATCATGGTATGACCTTATATGGGCATTCAGGTTTCTTTGATTGAGGTATCGCCGACTGCAGCCTTCGTGTGGACATACCAACTGATCTCTGATGTCGCTGTGAGTTAATATGTGCTGCTTGAGAATGGATTTTGAGGCGAAGGACTTTTTACAATCTGAACATGTAAATTCTGAAAACATAATTGAAATGTTTTAAGGATTCCTGGTAAATTTTTCAAAATCTTATTTTGTTTCTTATTTTCTAATAAACTAGCTGCAACAGGCTACCTTTGTGCCCTTTGCACACATTTTGATCTCTAATTTGGGTGCGTGAATTGACAAGTTAGTACTCAATGATTATTCTCAATTTCTATTTGATCACCGTACCAGAGTTTTTCACATCACTTTAACATTTCTATTTACAACAGAAACAAAATAAAGGAATTAAAATATAATTTTTTTATTGAGCTCCTTGCTAAAAAATATTTTAAATTAAATAGACGTTTTATAATTTTTTTTAAAGTGTTATAGCGGTACAAAAATCCCGGTTATATTCTTTGACTAACCAGTATCCACTGACTTCAATGCAAATTTCATTTATATGTATACGTATATATGCCAGAGCTGCTATTTGAAGTTACCTTCATGAAGTTCACTTAAGTATGTCCTGCGGAGGGAGGGTGGACATGTTTAAATACGACTGTAGGGGAAACACTTTCGATCTCAGATTTACCTTGATCAACCAGTGTTAAATTTGGTTTATCGTCTTCTAAGATACGCTGCAGGACGTAGTACAAATTAGGGCTAAATCAGACTTATCAGTTAAATGTTATGAACACACAAAAATCATGGCAGAGTTAAGACAGCATTTGGGTTTTTAATAGATGGTGCAACAAACAGACCTTTATTGTGGGAACACTTCCGATGTTTCCTCAACAGCGTCCATTTATAAAACTTCTCTTCACATCCATCAATACCACAAATGTACCCTGAAATAGAATTTCAAGTAAAATTAGTCGATTATTTTTTTGTTTTGAGGATATTCAGGGATGATTGGCAATTGTGACCCGCCATATCAAAACCAGTCGTAAGTCGGGATTTTTTTACGCTGTGCCATCCAATGCATTCTCTTATATATGCGTGTCGACCCTAGGTCGCCTGGCATATATAAGAGAATGCATTGGCCTAACAATTTTTTATCATTTTTTTTAAATAAATGTTTCTTACAATTTTTAGGACATAAAATAAAAAACATCCATTACCCTGCAGTGAGCCCCACACATATATAGAAGCATATAGAAGAGTGTCGTCTGCTCATGTTGTCTGGGGCTCTGTATGGGTGAAATTATAAAAATGTTAAAGAATACAAGAAAAAATTATTAAAATTGTAAAAAATTGTTAGACCAATGCATTCTCTTATATATGCGAGGCGACCTATGGTCGACTCGCATATATAAGAGAATGCATTGGCACAGGGTAAAAAAAATCCCGACTTACGACTGTATTTGATATGGCGGGTCACAATTTGGCCTTATAATTGGTGCATTATTCTACCAAAATTGACAACATAGAAATTTCTCAGCTGAAATTTCAACTTTCCGTAAATAAAATGTACGAAATATTTTTATTTATTCCATATCAAGAAAAGACCAACATAACAGGGATCCTTCTACGCTGAAGAAAATAATCCGTTTTGCTTCAAAGGCGATAAATTTAAAAAATTTTATCAAAGAAATATAGAGAGCACAGATAACGTCTCGCAAAGTCAAGTTTCCATTTCTCAGGCCAAAAAATAGTGAAAACCATGCTAGCATGGAATTTAATTTAATTTTTGTATTTAGTTGCCCGACACCTGAACATGTCCATAAAAAGTCAGTTAATAGATTCTGTGTGATTTATTTCATAAAATATCACATATTAAAGTATTATTGACACATGTTTTTATTGAGTTTGCATAAACAAAAATAGCATACTTAACACAAGGTTACAAATCGAAGTAATGAATCGGGAAAACAGGAAGCGGGTCTCAGTTCTGCGGTTTGTATTAATGAAAGTGTCAACGACAATGTAGCTCAACTTGGGGAGGCATTAATATTATGCTGAGCAGTCAATAGAATGATAAAGGTAAGTCAAAAAGGTTTCAGTAAAAGGAGTGTATTGTGTAAATGAAATTAATTTCAAACATTTCTCCTCTAAATGTGGGTTGCAGGGTGTGCTGATTGATTCAAATGTTTTTTTAACAAATTTCAGTAAGAATTGGACAGCTACCATCTAGAGATAACACCAAAGAACCGTATGAAGTTTGGATGAGGGATGTGGCACGTATGGTGTGCCAAAGGATTTAAGAGTAAAATCCAAGATGGCTACTGGCGACCATGTTTTTTAATGAAATTCGGAAAATAACGTTGACTCCCATCTAGAGGTCACCCTAAAGATCCTTATGAAGTTTGGTGACGATCGGATAACTGATGTGACCTGTAGGTTGTGCCGAAGGATTTAGTCATGCAAAGAGTAAAATCCAATATGGTCGCAAGCAGCTCTGTTTTTAAACGAATTTCGGAAAATGTCATTGGCTCCCATCTGGAGGTCACCCTGAAGATGCGTATAAAGTTTGGTGATGATAGGACGAGGGTTGTGGTTTGTAGGGTTTGCTGAACGACCCAGTCATACAAAGAGTAGAATACAAGATGGCTGCCAGACGGCCATGTTTTTTAATCGAAAATCGTTCAAATTTGATAGCTCTCATCTAGAGGTGATCCTAATCATGCCTGTAAATTTCCAAAACATTTCTTAGATATATGCGTGCTGCAAAAAAAAAGGTGTGCCGAATTTCAGAAATTTTGGAAATAATCGATGGCTCCCATCGGGAGAATACCCCATAACGGCCGAAGATCAATATGAAGTTTGGTGGCAATTAGATGAGGAATGTGGTCTGTAGGGTGTGGCAAAAGATTTAGTCATGCAATGAGTAAAATTCAAGATGGCTGCTGACGATCATGTTTTTCATTGAAAATCGCTAAAAAGTTTTTGCTCCCATCTAAAGGTGATCCTAAACATGCCTGTAAATTTTCAAAACATTTCTCCAATAAATGCAGGTTGCAGGGTGTGCCAATCGATTCAAATTTGGAATCCAAAATGGCTGCTGGAGGCCATGTTTTTTTATTAAATTTTGGAAACGAGAGGCCGATCACGATCGGCAGAAGTGTAACCCATACCTTGGCGATAGTGATTAGCTATTTTCAGCTTGGACGCTAAAATCCTATCTAAAACTGTCTAAAAGGGCCATAATTCTGTTTTAAAAAATCAAATCAAACCCAAATTATTAATTCTATCTGTATTTTGGGCTGAGAAACTCACATTCGAAATTTGGTTTCAATCGGATAAATTTGTTTTGAGTTATTGCGGCATGTGTGAATTCTAAGTCGAAGAAGGGCCATAACTCCATTAAAAAAACTCTGATCAAACCCACAATCAAACTCGAACTTGGGCTGAGAAACACATATACAAAATTTGGTTCAGATCGAATAAAAAATGTTTGCGTTATCGCACCATGCATAAAGTGTCTATGGACAGATGGACAGACAGACGGATGAACGACGAGTGGTCAATCCAGACGTCGATGCTATGTGTACCATACTATGGTATGGGTATACATAAAAATAAAAATAAATGAATCATTCAATAGGGGCAAAGAGTGTCAAAATAATCCAACATAAAATGAGATAATCAGAAAAAAAGTATTTCTGTTAAAATATCAGGAATGTTGAAGGGTTAATTTTTAACCAAAAAAATCCATGCAAGTGAAGGAGGAGAAACCTGGAGATATAAAATAATGAATAAATCTGAATAAATGAACAATATAATATAGCCAGTACAATTGATGACCAGGGCTAATAATTTTAACTCCATAAAATTAGGGGACTGTACCAGGTATGTCACTTGAATATTGCTTTGATAGGTTATCACTGGAGAGATACAAGTCTATAGACAGCAGACACCAGATATATATGTGCAGTAGTGAGGTGTGAGATCAGATTATAGGAATGTGAAACTTTATAAAAACAAGTGCACCGCTGGGCGGAGGTAACGCCCCCGACTGTACAATCAGAGAGGATTTTTCTTATTTTTGTGCAAATGCTTATTAAATGGCACTTTGTAAAGTTATGTTATTCATGAGTAAACAATCCAAAATCAAGTTATCATCTGGAAACCCAAAAAAGTAGCAGAAAACCTGAATTTTCTAAGTCCAAATAGGGGCGTAACTCTGGAAAAAATAGGCGGACGAAACCACGGCTATGGGGAAATCTTGTCCCCCCGTCTGGTCTATTGGCATACCAAATATCAACTGAATTGAATTAGCGAAACCAAAGTTATGAGTTGAAACGTTTGTATGCCACAGAAAACTGAATTTTCTAAGTCCAAAAAGGGGCGTAACTCTGGAAAAAATAGGCGGACGAAACCACGGCTATGGGGAAATCTTGTCCCCCCGGCTGGTCTATTAGCATACCAAAGATCAACTGAATTGAGTTAGCGAAACCAAAGTTATGAGTTGAAACTTTGTACGGACGGAAGGACGGACAGACGGAAGGACGGACGGAAGGACGGACGGACGGACGGAGGGCTCCACTATATACCCCCAAATCTCCATCGGAGATCGGGGGCATAATAAACAAACACTGCACACAACCCAGATGCTGACACTGAGGTTAGCTTCTCGGCAGGGTTGGCTGATTTAAATCAATGATTTTTTTTCAAAAAAATCATTGATTTAAATAAAAAAAATTCAAATGATGATAAAAAGTCAAGAACTGCAATATCTAATAAGGTTTCTGTAAACTAAAACATGAGTATGATTAAACAATATACAAATTGGATAATAGACTGTAGATATGAAATTGTAGTCATTATCAACCCTATACAAACTACAGGCATACTGCATGGTACCATATTTACTGTTCCAGCAATGGCCTGTTCCGCTTTATAGCATAGTTCATCTTGTTTGTAACTACACTGATTCAGCAGGCCTCATTGTACACTGTTTAATTCACCCCCCCCTTTTCTCATTGCCGTACATGTTAATACTAATTGAGTAGCTCTACCATATACTCTGCCATCTAACTACTCTAGTTGTCTAAAGCCTATACTTGATATTTAGTGTGATTACCGTATGTCCTCAAGTCACTGAGAGTAGTGATGTTCCGATAATCAGAATCGGAATCGGCCATCGGCCGATAATAGCCCATCGGAAATTAATCGTACCTCGCAGTTGAACATCGGCTTTTACCGATTGTCAAAATAAATAAAAACGTTCTAGTATCTAAGCGCAATGTGCACGCTTTAATAAACATACGCAATACAACTGTAGTATTGAATGTAAAACGCAGTTGTAACAGCCTAAAAAGAAGCCATTGGCATCATCAAAGCAGTCTGATATGATGATATATTATAAGAATGGCAATACACATGCCCGACATCCCGTGTAATATGAAGTTATTGGTTCAATCGCGTTGACACGAAATAGATTCAAAGAAAGCTTTAATTAAAAAGCTGACCTGATTACAGTGAGGCTTCCTCTAGAGCACGTGTCATGTGACGTCACATGCTATGTCAATAACTTGAAGCACACACTGAATGAAATAATACAGTTGTTATCAGAACTGTCTTCAATAACGATCAATGTTAGTAGGGGCATAATTAGCTTTTTCGTCTGTACAACGTATGCTATGAAATACGCTTAGCTCCACGTTGAACTTGCGAAACAAAAATTGAGCAGGCGGAACTATAAAAGCTTCCGAGTTGTTAAAAGATAAAAGGTGTGACCAATGGAAACTTGGGAAATCTCAGACAAATATGACAGCAATTATTATCCATCAATCAAAATTTAGTTAATAATCATCGCCATTCCATACATTGTTGCAACTTACAAGTATTCAATCAAGACTTTTACTCTGCATGCAAGTGTTCCACACATGGTCATAACGTTACTCTGAGTCGGCACCTTTGATCTCTTTGTCAAAACAACTACCGGTATACATCAAAGGAAGCACACAACCGACGTCGGCAGAAATACTGTCACGACAGTGTGTATATATTTCTTTGATGTATTTGGCTTTGAAACTATGCGGGATATGGAGTGCATTGGGTGTATATAAGTCCATTATAGGAACAAACGCACAATATATATAAACATCGGAATCGGAATCGGAAATCGGCCGATTGTGCCTCCAGTTATCGGAAATCGGTCCGATAAGCTTTTTCATTATCGGAACATCACTAACTGAGAGCAAACTAGTCCAAGTCTTCTTGTACTAAAACCAGCTAAGATATTGGGATGGCGATTTGCTGTTTTTAGTCCAAGCCCGCTTGCATACCAATCCTATCACACGAGTTACGCCCACGATCTGTGGCGGGAATCTGTGGTGTATTTTACTCGATTTACCTAATGAATCAATACATGATGCTATATACATCGGAAAGAGAGACATCTTATGGTCATAATGGTGTATAATAATCTAACTTTCATGTTAAATTACGCATAGAATATTCCAGTTGATTGTCACCAACATCGCTGTTTTTTCTGTTTGTTTACTTAACTGAAAGCCGAACTCAGGTTCCGAAGAACTTCGGCATTGTCCGGTGTTTGTTCTGAGTATTCTAGTTTCCGTTTCTATATATAGCGCGGGGTTTTCCGAACAAAATAGCGAAACCCGATCGCCGCAAAGTCCAGTTTCCAATGTGCTTTGAGAACAATTCCCGCACTAAAAACTTAATGACATAACGGAGGATCAGAAAGGTAGTTTTGTTGACAATTTTCGCAAGCAACTTGTCAAAATTGGAGCAAATTAGAACTCTTGTGTCTGACTTGCCATGCGTGTGATTTTCATCCATGTGCATTTTGACTTTTGTGTTGATAAAATAATCGGAGAACCGAATCACAGAGTTTCGAATTTAAGTTCTTCCGTTGGGGGAACTTTTCAAATTTAAGGTTAAAAATTTATACAAATTTTGTTTGATTTTTTGTGTGCTTAACAAGAGCAGTATATTGCTCTGTTCGCTTAGTATATATCTTAATTTCGCTGAAGTCCACCAAATGTGGGAAATGTAGCACCATATTATTTATTCTAATGGTCGTTGTGTTTACACTGTTTTAAACTTTGAGAGGGTTGTAATTCCCCGTAATTTATTTAATGTATTACATTTATATCTTCAATGTTTAATTAATCTATTTATTTTTTATTTATTGACACACATAATTACGATTACAATGGAGAATTCATCGTAATTTGCGTGGTCAGTCGAAAATCTACGGAATATTTTCAACGGAAAATGCCGAACACAGTTCGCGAGGTCAACTGAGTTCGCATACTTTAAAAATTTGTAAACATTGCGGGAAATGTCTCTTTTCGCATTAAATTACCGCTTAAATTCACAACTGATGTGGGTTTCAGATCAAATAGCATGTCTTCTGTGGAAAATATCCGTTTATTGTCGCAATTGTGATATTTTATTTCATATAATTGTGGTTTTATTTGAGCGGGTCACAAACGCTTAAGTCGTGTCATAAGAATGCATGGGCCTGGAACTCGGACTAAAGACCGGCACCTCCATCCCAATATCTTAGCCGGTTTTAGTACGAGAAGACTTGGACTAAGAGCAAACGTGATTGATAATATATTCAGTTTTCATCTAAAATTAACTAAATTTATTAGTAAAAGTATAAGAACAGGTCTACCTTTCCAGATATCACAACATTGGAGCCCACATCGACCTAAGTGTATGCATAAAGGACATGGTCGCTATATCTGTACTGCCATGATATGTGTGTGTTTCATTGGTATACAAAAAATATAAAAAAATAATACAATCACAGAACCTTCATTTATCAGAGAAATTGCACAATTACATACTTTCATAACAGTTAGAAAAAAAATCAAATAAATCAATTTAAATCAAAATAAATAAATAAACCCTGCTTCTCGGAATACAGCTCCATTATTGGCTTGTTGATAAACAATTATCCCCAGTGTTATTTGTCCGTCTCCAACTAGCACTGGCCAAGAGGGAATGTTATCATTATATTTCTAATAGAGTTGTCCACCACTCCATCATATGGCTTTTAAAATGGCTTTGGGCTCACAGGTATATGTAAAACAAATGTAGTCTCAACTTTGCATATTGGATATTCACATGATAATTTATTGACAGCATTATATTAAATGCAACTATTACAATAAAATCTTCGTACAGGACATCACTAATTAATGTATAAAACTATCAAATAGTGTTCATTAATAACCCTGGTTCAAGAGTACAAGGGTTAATTAATTAAAACCAAAATCCATACAGATGAAGATAATGCTAAGGTACCATAAGAAATATGAGGTAAATCAGAAAAAACATATTTTACTTATTGCTTTGGATGGCAGTCTGTGAAAGGGTTAATTATTTGTAAACCAATCAACCAATCGATACCAAAAACTATGTGAGGCATATGCCATCCTAAACCTGCATATAAAATATGAACACAATCGGACAAAAATACTTAAGTTATGGCATCGGATAGAACATGACCATGTATGGATGGAAAGTGTTAATAATCTCTAAACCAATAAACCGATCAATACCAAAAACTATACAGGTGAGGAGTGTGTCATCATCAACATGCACATAAAATTTGAACACGATCCGATAAAAAATAATTGAGTAATCGAATCGGATAGCAAGTGTCTACGGACAGACGGACAGAAAGACAGACAGATGGACGGATGGTTGATCCGGACGTCGGCATTATGGGTACACATAAAAATTGATGGCTCCCATCTAATGGTCACCCCGAAGATCAATATAAAGTAAGGTGATGATCGGATGAGGGATGCGGCCTGTGGGGTGAGCCAAAGGAATTTGTTGACGGATGGACGAAGGATGCCAACCCATGGTAATAGCTCAAACTTTACAAAGTAAAGTTGAGCTAAAAACGTACCAGTTATTTCGTCATGATTATATATTTTCCAGCATATCAAACGTGAAAAAAAGGTTGCACATGCTGGATTACAGGACCCTTTGGCCTTTACCCAACAGAAGGGCCCTGTGCCAATGCATTCTCTTATATATGCGAGTCGACCATAGGTCGCCTCGCATATATAAGAGAATGCATTGGCTTAAATTATAAAATTGTTAAAGAATGTAAGAAAAAATGGTAAAAAGTGTTAAAAAAAGATTTTTTTAGGCCAATGCATTCTCTTATATATGCGAGGCGACCTATGGTCGACTCGCATATATAAGAGAATGCATTGGCACAGGGCATAACTGTAACTATCACAATGTGGTCAATGACCCGGTTCCAATGATATCCATATTTGTATGGTTCTATTGAGACAGACCGAAGATATTTTAGGCTGTTGAAGCTTTATTTGGCCGGTTTTGAGAAATTGGAAATTGACTTTCCATGACCTAATTTGATGACCTTAATATGATGAAAGTTTGATTTGAACACTGAAGATTGCGATTCTCTTTAACCTGCTTATAATGGTGAAACATGTATTAGGTTTTACATGTATTATGAACAATTTGTTGCAGTGGATATTTCCAAGAGCTACTGACCTTGATGTGTTTTCTCATGTGTTTTTAAATGTTGATTAGTTTTGAACTCCTTGTTGCAACCATCTACGGAACACCTAGAAAAGTTAATAAATATTCTTTGAATGAAGTGGAACAGCTTCAGTTTTCAATTAAATATTTAAACCTCAGTCGACAAAATATACCATGAACAGCCAATAAAGCCAGCCACTCATACCCTAACTTACCCTTTCTTTACTGAATGGATTTACCCACTCAGTTAAAGTGTACTTTGGAATGGTCTATTATTCATTTGGAGGGATGTTCAGGATATGTAAGACGACAACAGATGAAACAATAGAAGGAATCTTATTCATTGGTTGGAACTATTCAGATCAAAAGTTCTTGAACTCCCGATTGTTGATTTTATTATCTGAACATTTGCTAAGGAAACGAAGAGGCGACATGCACAAACTAGCTATCAATCTAGCAGTCAATCATCACATCACGACGTCAGTACTAATGTCGCAAATGTTGTGGGCAGTGTCTAAGAAATGTCACTTACATGACGCGAACATTCTATTGCCTGACATCATGTCAAGTCACAACGAATCGCGAGGGGTCACTTGCTGTTACATGAGCAGAGTTCCGGCTTGCCGAGTTGGCCCGAGTCATGTAACAGCACACCATATGTTTAGCGAGACCTGAGACAGGAGCACGGGCAAACCAAGTTGTTCCGGTTAGCTGAGTTATCCCTAACGGTCCTTTTCCCTAATACATCATCTGTATCTCCCAACAAATAAAACCAACAAAAATTATGGGTGCCATTGGGCGGAAAGTTTACTAATACTAGATATTTGAGGCCGTTTGCACAGATTGAGATTTCCCACCAGCGACTATAGGTGACCAGTCCCCCAAACTCCTAGCAGAAACCCTGATACATGGAAAAATATATGATAATTAGCTATTATGTGATTACATATTACTGGCGGTATATCAAATCCAATTACAATGTCTTCTTTGTTGCAAATAAAGTAATAAAAGGTCAGCCGACCAGTGTCCCCCGACAACTTTAAAAAAAATGTTGAAATGTTCTGTCGAAATGGTTAATAATTCCGTAAAAAAAAATTTCCATGCATTTTCATGTTGCACATCTCCAATATGTGGGTAACAATACTCTGAAGTTTCAAATATCTACGATCAAAAGTTGAAAAGGGTTAATAACTCACTAAAAAAATAATTTTTCCATCATCTATATACATGTTGCACATCTTCAATATATGGGCAACAATATTCTGAAGTTTCAAATCTCTGGGATGAAATCTGTAGGAGGAGATGATTACACCAATGAAGGTACTCAAAAGTGTGACGGACGGACGAACTATAGCCCCCCTTTTCTTTCAGAAACCTGTTTATAGACAGTGTACTATTATTAGGCACTCGGAGAGCATACTGTGTATGGCTTGTACTTCACCTGTAAGGCTGAGGTTGGTGCTGCCTCAAGTGACGTTTGAGATTATGGTGTTTATGGAAAGCTTCAGTGCATCCCTCCCACGTACACTAAAAAAGAAGAAATTAATCAATCACTAAATTCAATGTCAAACATATCAAGCTATATCCATCAAACAGTTCACATGTAATTTTATTATATTACAATGTACTAGTGTGAAACGAAATAAATAAACGCCTCATGCATTTACATTGCCCGCCACATTTCTATCTACATCCTCTGTTGCGATAGCATACAAAATGGAAAGCCATCCTCTGGTGCCATAGCATACAAAATGGAAACGGATTTCACATTTATGATTAGCATTGTACCGCCTCAATTTGCATTTTGCAAATTTAAATTCATGACAACATTGACATCACATTGCCCGAGTATTTTGCCACTGAGATACAGTGGTAATATGCAGATATTCTAAAGCAATGCAGAAGAATAATGCCAATTTCAGGGATGGTCATATGGTAAAATCATGAAGCATCTGCAGCAGCCCTCTCAATTAAAGTGGCACAACATTGCTGTAGTCAACTTGATTTGTTGTAGCAATTCCCATTATAAAGCTAAAAGGCATCTCAACTGTTAACTACTACATACTATGCTGGATGAAGTTCAAAGTGCACCGATTACATAAAACAAATTGGTGGCAGGGGGGCACATTCAAACACATTGGTGATGAGGGGGGGGCACAACAGAGCACAATATAAATAGAACGACACCAGTGCGGTAGGGGCACAATTTTAGGGTTGGTCAAATACTCAGAACTGCATCTGAAAATGCAAGCACTTTCCTTTCTATCTCTGTAATTTTCAGAATGAGGTCCCCAGAGGTTATATTTAGTGACGCTACCCCACAGTGGGCTAGCATCACTAAATTCACCCTCTGGGGACCTTATTATGCTTAGGGCTCGTCTTCTGGGAAGTATCTATATTTTCAAGCTAACAATGTTTTAGTTACTATTCCCATTCTGTTTAGTTAAGTTTCTATATTGCAGAAGATAAATGCATAATCGAGGTGACTAATGGGTGAACATTTATTTAGGCTTGCCACGATTATTTGATTAATCGACTAACCTTCGACAGGTGTGGTTGTCGACGGTTATTTACTTTTGTCGACTAATCGCTCAATTTGGGGGGTGGGTATTGTGTATGTAAGCAGCACTACGGGAATGCCATGCTGCTGTGCCTGGAAGTAAAAGTTAACAGAGTATGTAGCACAATTTACCACCTGAGAGCCTGTTCTCTCACTACTTCTGACGGGGCTTCGTTTGTCTTTGATGCCAGCGGCTTCCTTTGATGTCATGTTATGGCCTTGCCATTGTTAATAAAATATGTTTAACTGTGAATTTATGTTACTATGGATCGTTAATTAGCGATCATTATAGCCAAAATGGACGACGTGCATCGGACTGCATCTATGTTTCATTTTTCCAATTTTATACTGGAAAACGGTCACCATTATTCACAAAGTTCGCAGGACATAAAATGTTCAAAGTTACTTTTAGACAGTTAATCAGTAACAAGTTTGTGTCATCACTTATTAGTGCTACATACATTACATTCTCCAATGTGGTAATGTATATACAGTATTTATTTACTTCATTATTTCTTGTAACTTTTTATTGAAAAATGTCCAGGTTATACAACCCTACAAAAGCTCAAATATCTGGATTGTCTCCCTATAGGCCTAAAAGATGACCCCCTCCCGCTGCATGCACTTTGAATAACAAAAACAAAAGTACAGTAACAGCAGCAGCGCACGCACACACCGAAGCCCAAGAAATAAACTGAGTGCTATACGTCAGGTGACGTAATCGGTACACAATTGTATTCTCTGCAAAACTAACTATAGTCCGTTTTCAATAAGTATGTGACAATTCCACATGCTTTCAATTGGCACCGCGATGCATGTTCATGGGGAACATTGATTGACTGAACAAATATTATAAAAACATCTCGTCCGCCGGAATAGCGATGAAGAGGGCGATGACGGGTGGGGGCCTCAGAATGACAAGCCTGTTGACTGACAGTTTATAACTGTGTTCAGACTGGATGTAAAGTAGTCGTTGTATTTTCGCATTTATCACTTATTTACTTGGGTGTAATATAGGCCGTATATATGAACGATTAATCGACTAACCGTCGATTATAACAACCGATTTAGTGTTGAAACGATTAGTGGTTTTGGGGAATCGACTAGTCGCCAGAGGGAATCGACTACTAGTCGACTAGTGGACCCCTTCCGAAACTTACCGTTTTGTGCTCATATACGTATATAATTTGCGGTAACCAACTTTGCATTTTTGAACGCAAAGCAAGACGTGATTTAACACTATTTGTCGTGATTACTTGGCTTAATATCACGGAAGGTTAATAGGTTAATAATTTGTCCCAGGTATATTGATGTTTTAAGACAATCGAATTACCATCCAGTTGATGTATCTATGCGGTGGTGACAAACACCTGATCGATCGCGGAAACGCTACGGATTACGGAGTGGAAGCGCGTGCATCAATCAGAAACTGGTGCATTATTCTAAATGTTTTGTGTAAAAATGTTCCTTTAATATTGATATGGTATGGTCTACCAGGCTGTACCGGTTCTTACATACAATCGAACATCTTTGTTTTCGAACATGCCCAGTGTGCTTGTCAGCGATTGACTTCACAAAGGGGCGTACATGAAGAAATGCAAGATATTTTGAGAAACAAACTTCATCTCCGACAGAGTCAAACTAAAGTTACAAAATAAATGTTATAACAGCTGTAGTGCATACAAGCCTTTTATGCTCGCAGATGTCAGATGTACATATATCGGACACGGAATGTGGTAAAGTTCCCTGTATATATAAAGTCCGCATATATTAAAAATGGGCCATGCATTGCAGGTGCTAAAATGCATTGTAATTTTTCACAAACACAGCCCATAAACGACGTGGGATTTCCAAAGTAACTCGCCAGTTTAGTTCGAAATACGCAACGCTATTCGATGCATAGCATGGCCGACCGTGGGTTGGCTTTATATTTATATATATAATACAATATATCTAGAACGTGCGATCGTATACGCTCACCCATGAGTCAGTTGATGCATGTGGTGGTTCTAAAACATATCACACAATTTTAGAAATAAACTTTAAAGGTATACTGACATAGTGCTTCAATAAACTATAATATATTGGACTTGTTATTAAACTTAAAACTTAATAATGTCACCTCGCAACTAACTTGATTGAAGTTGAGTCCTGCACACCTGCAAACAAGTTGACCAGTTATCACTCAGATCAATTCCGTCACGCCGAAATAGATTCTTTGAAGTTGATTATCAAAGCCGGCCGTCTTCAAAGAATAAGCCGCCGCGGCACCGACAAATATATCGAGTTGAGGTCATTGGGTTTCGCGCTCGTGCATGACCACCAAGTACTGAAAGCAGTTATTGCATCAAAGGGACAACAAAGAAGGCTTTAACAAGCTAATTGTGATTGTGTATTTCGATAGCCTGATTGTTTAAATTGACCAGTAATTTGGTGTTCACGACTAGTCGACTAGCCAATTTCGGAATCGACTAATTTAATAATCGCGTCGATTTCGATTAGTCGATTAATTGTTTCAACACTAAACCGATTAGTCAATTCTGAAAACTCAGTCGTGGCAACCCTGGTGACCATCACCAACTTCAACTGCGAAACTTCAAATCTGATCCTAGGTCTCCCATAGCAGTTGAGCTCAGCAGAATGAGGTTCCCATGGGGTGAATTTGGTGATGCTAGCCCACCGTGCAGGATAGTGTGTCACTAAATTCACCATCTAGGGACCTCATTCTGCAAATGACAGACACTATTTCAAGGCTTGAATGGTTATGGCTCTATAGATTGACAGCATACCTTGAAAGCCTTTTCACCATGACATCGTTTCATGTGCCTCTGTAAATTAGAAGAAATGACCTCTCCAACTTTGCATCCTTCAACAGAGCAACTGAAATGGATAATAAGATGTTAATACGGGATATCATAGCCTCATAGGACTGATTTTGAACATTGCAAATTGGTTAATCCTTTCATGGCAGGCCTTAAGATTGGACGAGAATCACCGAATCGATTCTTGTGATTCTCTCAAAACTTCAATTTTCAGTGCTTGACGACTAACTTGATTCTGCATTTTATTCTCGCAAAATTAAATGTATTTTGTATGTTTCTTTCTTCATTAATAAATGGGGGTGGTCTCTCAAAGCAGGTGAAATTCATGTTTTGAACCAAATATTAGGTGGTCGCGGTCGCGTTTGACAGGTCGTCGCACATGGAAGGTGATATATAGAAAAAAACAGTCGCTGAACAAGAAATGCGGTCTGAAATAGCAGGTGGTCGCCATTGACGGTGGTCTCTCAAGACAGGTTTTACTGTATAAATATTAATACATGCATATATACCAGCTTATGGGTATAAGCTTATGGGTGTAACGATACAGGCTATCAGGTGTATTGATGTTTATCGCGAAACAGCGGTAACGATACGATATGTATCACGATTTTACTTATATGTACCTAAAATTATAGTGATATTGTAAAGTTTTCATACGGACTGTATACACTGACAGATGGGCAGGCTTGCATGGCTACAGGTACATGTGTCATGAACACACTAAAATGTGTTTAGTACTGGTACATGCTCATCAAAATTGTTTGTTGCAGAAGAAATAAAACTAATAAAAACCTCGTTGATGTATCTACTATATGTGGTATCATACCCGACCGCAAATTTAAAGACGCCGACATTGAGCCAAATGAACATTGCACTGCGCTCTCTGAATAAAATTAATAACAGAGAATACAAACACTACCTGCTGACCAATGAGGAACGCCGTCTCCATATTTCTCCCAAAAAATGTGAGATTGAAAGTTAAATGGGAGGGTCTTTATATTAATAATTTATGTCCAGTTGTCAACTTATTGGGAACTGGGAGGGTTCATTGTCTTTTGACAAGTTTAATCCGGGAAGTTTGATGATTGCTCAGCGACACAAGTGGGCCAATGTACAGAGTGAAGTGTTCACCTGTCGACATGATGGGAAAGAAATAGATTGATATGGTATAGGTTGAGACAACAGTGGTTGCATCACTCTGGTTAACAGTGACATAAAATTGTAGCAACACAAGCAAGACAGGCATCAAAGGTTTGCCATCGACTGTAAAATGACACATTAATGTCAAAGTCACTCACTTACTACATGACATTGTGTGTACTATTGAAATAGGTCATTGACATTGAGGTCACTCAGGACAGGTCCAGGCTTGGATCAGTGTTTCACTAACTACCCATGAAAATTGATAGAATATAGTTTGAACAACCGCATCGATGACCGTATGATCCATATCATTGGTGCTGTATCGCGGACGCATCGATACATTGTTACACCCCTGTAGCAGATCATACTAAGTCAGTACCTCTATAAATCTGATGTGGACTTTATTCTAGTAGTAGAAATTATTATATACAAATTATAGTCTTGATATAAGTTAGTATGTCAAATTGCAGTAGCTATCCCATAATAACATGTGTTAAAGCATTAAATCCCTGTACATGTATGTGAACAATATTCAACCTGCTGAAAAAATACCCACCTCCCCACAAATCATCAATGTTTTTCATACTGTGGAGTGGGGTCACATGTTTTAGTGCCTAAATATCACAAAATTTAACAAAAGATTGTTCAGAATTATGAAACAAACACTTGTCATATATGTCCAAAGTCATTTAATTTCTATTAATCAACACCCCTAGTCCCATACACATATCAACTTAATCAAGTTGAGTTAATAAACATATCCCAGGCCATACATGGCCCATAAGTCTAAAATACTTTGTTTTAGATTGAGTTAAGTTGCCTAGGTATCGCATCTTTGATGTTTTTTTAGGGAGCTAACCACGGATTGGTGTGTTTTGTGAGCGTGATTTTGCAAGTTAATTAGGCTAATGGCTCATTTAATTTAAATCAACAACTGAAACTAATAGAAACTGGAAGAATAAAGTCAAATTGGGAGAATATATTTTTTTGTTTTTTAAACGAGTCGGAGGAAAATTTTAAGAAAATAAAAATCGCGAGGAGGCGACCCATCCATACCGTAAACACCTGTAGGTACATTTTTATTTAGCCTTACAAATTATTTTAAATATAATCTGTGAATTAAAATAGAACCAAAAACGCATAATTTGGAAAGATATGGTACATTAACTGGTAAAATTGGGTCCCAAATGTCGAAACAGAAAGATGTTTATTGGCGCCATAATTACCTGACTAGCTTTGATCCAGGTACTTTATGAGCTGATCGTTTATGTCTCGTAAGATGGTATGCTCTGGTATATGAGTGGTCACAACCCTCTGCATCACAAACAAATGGTCTCTGAAAACAAATAATTCAAGTGATTGTATTCAATCAAATATTGGCTGATTTACAACTTACAGTACAATATAGTTAGTTTATACTCAGGGCCATGCAAATCGGGAATTAATCTCATTTAAATTGAAATGAATGAAAAACATTCTGGGGCAGTTGCGACGTGGGAGAGAGTGGCAGACTAAACAGCATAATAAGCTTTTTGTCAGTGAAAGAGATGACTTCTGTTGCATTGTGAAAGCAGAAGAACACAAGGCCAAAAAAATATATACCTGTGTTTCTGGTGAAATGCAAGAAAAAAATAGGGGCAGGGGGTGCCTTTTCATTTTATTTTATTTTTTCATTTTATTTTAAACTTTGCTCGAAATAAATTTGAATGCGTCCCCCCCAAGCCAACTTCTCCTAGTTTGTAATTAACTATAAAATAATAAAACTAAGTAGATTCTATTAGAATATAGTGTAATTTATTGTTTTATTGAATAAAACATGGAAAAACATGATGTTTACAATAGAGATTGATATTTCCATGAAAAAGCTATCAACGTTCCCTGTTTGTGAACAATATTTAACCTGCTTAAAAGATCACAACCCTCCCACAAATGCTCAATGTTTGCATCCATACTAGGGCCCAAAAAAAAAACATCTCCGTTTCCGATATTAAACACAGGGAAATTTTTCCAGGGAGGCAGGGATTATTTTTTTTTACACTCTTTTTTTTAACCAGCCATTTGAAAGCGATAAAATAGTATAGTACACCCCTTTAACATGCATTAAAGATATTTTAATATCACATACATACCGGTAGTAAGGTATGTCATTTTCCTTTAAGCAGGTGTACATGTATATTAGTTCACTTGTTCCAATAAAGTTTCAGAGACAACTTCCGATGTATATAACTATATATTGCCATATTGGCTACTAGAATGAGCTCCAATGTGCAGATCCAAGGCATTAGGCTATGACCATGGATTTAGAGTTATTCCTCTTGCATGGAATATCTCTCTGATGTTGATGGGCTTGAGGTTACACATTTTATGGCATTCTATTCATTTCTGCCTATGCAATTTCCAGGTGCTGGTGTTGAAAGAGAGATCGTTTTATGCAATAAATACTTGCCCTTGCAATCAAACCTACTGTATGTTCATTCTCTCACATTTCTCTTCATAGAAGATCATTATTTTTATATGACAACTTGTCCGTATTATCAAATCACTAAATAGTATTATTGTTTAAGGTCACATATATCCGACCTATTTCGTTTCAATCCCGGAAAGTTTTAATTAGCAGAATTTTTACCTGCTGTCTTTCAGTGCAAACAGCAAGTTATCATATATTCCTTACAGTACATTTACACATGTTTGGACATCAGATGATCAGAAATGCGTGTTTTAATATATGCGTGCAGTGTGAGTTGTTTCGAACTTTCTATCTTACTAGTATTTGCTACTGTCAGTAACATCAAAGTGTCTGTCGTAAATAGTTACGCTGAGTTGATTGCGTGACCCGCACGTGTTTGTTGTATGACACAGGCTCCATGTAGGCTCAATCATGAACCATAAGCCTAAAAGACATCGTTTTATTCTTGTACCGTACTACGGCAGTAGTCCGTTATTTTGCGATGAAATTCCCATTTGTGGATCATGATTTACACAGTTAATTAACTTAATTATGCTAATGACTCATTTAATTAAATTAATAACTGCAGCTAATAAAAAATGGAAGATGATTTTGCATATTTTGTACATGGAATTTTTCCAGGTGGCACAAAAATAAAACGGGATGCGTACTAATTTTGCAAAATGAATAAAATGAAAACCATTGGGAGCTCCGAAATAGGGGCGGGCGGGTCACCGGAAACACAGGTCTTTTTTGGTTTTGGCCTAACAGGGGTGCTTGACCTTTCAATTGGCAAGGGTAAAGATCTTCTGGAATATTTCTGTCCATGTGTCTGTTCGCGATTTTTCTCCCAGACACCTAGAGCAAGTTCCACCAATGTGTGGTGAATCGAGGCACCCTGGCAGATGCTGTAACATTGCTAGTTTTTCAAAATTTTAATCTCCAAAAAAATAACACATTTTTAATTTTTACATTGAATTGAGCAACGAGTTGAATCTACCGGTAAAAAAAAATAAAAATAAAATTTTTCTTTTAAATTAGTCTTTTTTTTTGGTAATCAAAATGTTGACCCCATTTAAACAAATGGGTATCCCAGTCACAAAGGGACTAACCCCACCAAATATGACCACATCTAACATTCTAACAAATTATTTCCACTTGCATTTTAGATCAGATCACATCTTACAAAAGAAGCAATGAAATATGCTGTGCTTTCGCTGATTGTACCATATTGACAGTTTGAACTCCCTACTGACTACCATCACACAGGAGAATGTGGATAAGATCAACATTTTTATAAACAATTGTGTACGCTTGATCATATAATATGATCATATAACTGATTTTACAATTCAAGAACACATCATGACATTCAGATTCAAGATTCAGTTTAAATGTGCCATAATTATGTTCAAACTCTCGACACAGAAACACTTGGTTATATCACGGATATGTTTCAGGTCAGATCGGAAGGAATAAAACGGTCCAACACCACCGGATTCCACCTGAATATCATCAGCAGCAAAGTGAACAATAATCATGGGAAGTTATGTTTCCAGGAAGTGTCCATCGCGTTATTAACTGCCAATGAACATCAGGCACTGGCCGCGCTGTTACTCTTTTGAACGTTTTAAAAAGTTGCTGAAAACATATGTTTCGTCAATGTTTTCAGTTGCCCAATTGACATTATTCGCAGTTATTTTCTATTCACTAACTTATCATAGATTCTAGATTCGCGATTTGTTACTTTTTAGTTGTGTATGTTTTTATGAGTATTTAATTTTCCTTGGCCTCTTTTAAACTCACTTATCTTTTATTCTCCATATTGTGTTATCTCTTTGTTTTAAACTGTATTGCTATTGTAAAGTGCATTGAAACAAATTTACTGTCTAATGTGTTTTTAAATGTAAATATAATAATAATAATTCGGTCTTGCAGTTCTGGAGAAGAGTCCAGAAGCTGTTTTTATATTTAGTATAGCAGGGAAGAGTTATGTCCCTGGTTAAGCCCCTACTTGAATCCCAGTCACACAAGGTGTAGCGGTCGCATTGTAAATATAGAAGGCCGATGACTTCTCTGATCGATGACTTCTCTGATCGAAAGGTCTAGATATCTTGGTCACGGTCGTTTGACACTTTGTGTGATCACCGAAGTTAAGCAACGTCGAGCTCGGTTATTCCTTGGATGGGTGACCGGTTTGGGATTTCGGTGCGACTCCCGCACTTCTCTCTCTCGTTCTGGCCCGCTGGGGGCTGGTCCGCTCCTCGGAGTCCGTGTCATGATGCGATCGCTCTGGGGGAGGACTCAGGTGAGATTCGGTGAATGTCAAAAAGAACGGGTATAGAATAGTGTACTAAGCGGTCATGTTGTAAATATAGAAGCAGAAACTTTGTGATAGTCTGCTCCGGCTTGTTTCCCCGCTTTGTTAGTTTTTTCACGTAGTATTTTGAATTGTGCGACATGACAAGTATTTACTGTACACGTGTTTTATATAAATCAGCAATTTATTTAGAGTTATCCTCCCTCTTTCATAAATGCGCTGACTGGTAGAGGGGAGGTAATTCGCATGTTAAGCTAATAGTTAGGTCGCTGCGTGTACATTATACGATGCGGGCTCCCGATGTCGCTGATTTACTACGGGTTTTCAGCCGTTTATCAATCGACTGAGTGTACAAAACATCGGAAAAAAATGATAATTATTCAATAAACCCGATGGTATTATATACCTGCCTGCAATTGGGAATTTGTTGGTTGAAAATTGGGAAAAAAGGTGTCTTTTTCCCCATTGGGAATGGGGCCGAATACCTGACCCTGGGCCTGAAGACACCTAAAAAAAATCCCTGTCACCGAAGTTAATCGGCCACCCCTAGTCACTGACGCTAATGGGGTCATTGTCGTAACGTTTCATACATAAATGCACACCAGTCTCAGTCGACGAGAGATTGAAATGTTGCCGTAAATAATTGCTGTCTGTTCAATTCACACTATTTTCTTCTGTACTGTAGTTCTGATAAAGGCATTCTTTTATCACTATGACAAAACTGCAATAAAATTTATCATCGGTCGCATATTGATCTTAGTACCGTTATTAAACAAGGACCGAAAGAACTGTATGGTTCATTAGTTGTTTGATCGATGAACGGAAGAAATTGAACTTACAAAATATATCAACACGTGTCGTGTGCATTTACATGTATGTATGTACAAAACACTACGAGATTGACAGTGTCACGTGACACTACGCGAGACTGGTGTGCATTTATGTGTACAGAAATGAACACGGTGTGCATCTATGTATAAAACATTACGACAACGACCCCATTACTGGCATTATCGTCACCTGACCCATTCAGCCATTGCATTTTGGAAATTGGACTGGAGTTTAGACTTTTGTTGGGAACTTTTTACAAATTTGTTTTAATCTGCCGACCAGAGAAAACTATTACCTCATTTGTGTGAACACGCATATGAACTTGCAATTTATAAGGCTTGGAAAAACACTTCTGACAAATATCGCATTCTAAATTCTTTGAACTAGAACATGTGCTTCGAAATGAAATCGCCTCCATTGCCTAACCAGCATTCTGGACTCCTCGACCTTTGACCTCTGGGTCCAACGGTGACGGAATCTGACGAGATTTGCCGAATGGCCGAACCAGCTGAAAGTGACCAAACCAGGGTACAAGTTACTTTTCTGTGGACGCAGCAATTCCGGAATTCTCCAATCTCTCTGTAAATGGTGTTGTGTTCTCCAACGAAACTATTCCGGAAGGGTGGCGTACCGGTACACCTGGAACTTCAGCAACTTTTCAAGCCCACAGTCCTGACCATGACAATTTCTAGTGTAAATTCTATGAAGAGTTCTGTGATGACTATAAAGCGATTAAAAGCCCCCAATACACAACAAAAAGTAATTTAAAAATTGCAACTGATATGGTAGAAAAGGCTGTATCGAAACTTCATAGCGGCAAAGTCACCTAGCGAATGTCTTCAAAATGATTCTTCAAAACCAATTTATACCTGTTAATCTCAAAACAGGACTCTTAAACCATATTTTCAAGAACAAAGGAGAGAAGAATGTTTCTTCTAACTACCGTAACATAATTAACCGTCTTGCGTGTAATGCTGAAAGTATTGGAATCTGTCTTGAGCGATGAGCTGCCGAAAACTACCCTGTCAAAACAATCTCCATATCAGAGAGGATTCACCCGCAGGTCGTCACCGCTGAACAGTGCTATAACAAGAAAACCATAGTCAGAAATGGTAACGCCACCAAGATCGTATTATTAGTCATAAATATAAATCATAATATAAAATATATTGGTTACATGAATGGACCGCCTCAGAATTCCGTTAAGACAACTAATTCTTCAAATTATTACAATGAACTACGGCTTATAAATTACTGCAGGTTTCTCATTCGCCACACCAGAATGCTTCTAAATGCGGGTCCTACTAAACAACGAACACAAACGAACATAAACGAACACAAACGAACACAGGTCCAAAAAGCGGAGTAGAAGGGTGAAATTTGGTTTATGGGTGCGCGTGGGTCCATTCTATGTGTATGTGGTGTTATTTACAACTTTGATGATTTATTTTTTGAGTTATTACCATTATTTGAATACAAAACTACTAAACAACGAACACAAACGAACATAAGATTAGCGGCAGTGCAGAGGTTACCATGCAGGTGTTAATTAACTACGGCTTACTCTGTCTCCTTGTTACGCCACCTAGTGTGGTGTTTCTAGCATTTGGTTTTTTTATATCGCATGGAGTACAGGGCGAATGTATTCTTGGAGATTGTTTGTACCTTACTCAATCGTACCGATATAATCACGTAGATGCCGAAATTGTAAAGTTAACGCCAGCGGTGTATAATACGTTTATGAAAATATGATAAATCCTATCGATAGAGTCAGGACAGGCTCAAATTGTAAACTTAAAGTCACCGGTGTAATAATATGTTGTTGAAAATATAAATAATCTGATAGCCTGAAAATATTGTATAACCTATTGGGAGCCCATAATAAATGGGAATAACCTATTGGGAGCCCCTGCATGTAGTGAACTGAATTGTGGGTATTTTATGGAGATTGTTTGTACCTTACTGAATCGTACCGATATAATCACGTAGATGCCGAAGTTGTAAAGTTAACGCCACTGGTGTATAATATGTTTATGATAAATCGTATCGATAGAGTGAGGACAGGCTCAAATTGTAAACTTAAAGTCGAAAATATAAATAATCTGATAGCCTGAAAATATTGTATAACCTGTTGGGAGCCCCTGGTGCAGTGAACTGAATTATGGGTAATTTTAATTGGAGTGCGCATGTCTGTTTTTTTTGTAGTAACGGCCATCTTTTATTTTCTGTAATTATGGTAAGAGTTTATGGTTTAATTTATTTATTATTTAAGTTTGTTTGGCAATCTCACACGACTTCCCCGTCGAGTAAATTTTGGGCTGAAGTTTGTTTCAATGTTTGTAATATTAATTTGAAAGTTATTTCGATAGACTATTTGTTTTTAGTTGAAGATAAAACAAATTTGGAAAACAAATATTATAACCCATTGTGAGCCTCGTGAAGTGTATTGTGGGTATTTTAATATAATTGCGCATGCGCAGTCTATATGCGTTCTTTTGGGGAAATTCGCTATTTTGGTTAAGTGAAACAATGGTATGAGTTCAATGTTTGTTTGTATATAAGAAAGTATATTGAATTTTGGAGGCCGACAATTGTATCTATTTGAAGATTAAAAGTTGCTTGTGTGTATTTAGATGTGCATGGTTCGTTAATTAGGCCAGCCTATTGTCATATTAGAACGTCTCCAATAACATACAACCTCTCTGCAGTTAACATTGTGAATTTGGCAACAGTCCAAGCAGGCCCTCTAATGGAGCACTGTGAATTTGGCAACAGTCCAAGACACGTGGGGTATAATAACTGAACACCTGTGGCCAACTTGATCTCCAGAATGTTTTTAAGTGGAAGGGACAGTGTAGTGGGGTGGGGGTGGAAGTTAGATTTTGAGTGTGTATGATTCACAACTTTTGTAAAAAAAGTTAATGCACATGTAGTTGGAAATTTCATACATTATTACACTACAACATAAAGGTTAAAATACATGGTTACCATTGCCTGGTATCCCAACTAGTAATTATTGTCCCCATTATGATGGGGACGGGGATCGAATGATGGAGGTATTTTGAGGGGGTGGGAGTCACAACTGTTATAAAGAATTTTAACAGTTGGAAATTTCATACATGATTACACTAACTTTTTGTCCCCATTTATTTTACTGCTGTCTTGTTTGTTACTGTATTCCTGATATGGAAATAATAAAGAGCATTTATTACGCCACCTGTGGTGTATCTAGCTGCTGAGATTTTGATATTGCGTGGTGGACAGGGCGAATGCATTGTGGGGCTTTTATTTATAGAGTTGGAAATTCCGTTTATTTAAAAGTCGGAACTACGCGACCAGTAGGCCAAGTCCAGTAAAACGGTTCGTTATAGGTGCTGGTTGTTATTGTTATTTTAACGGAATTCTGAGTTGGTCATTCGCGAAACCAATATATTTTATATTCTATAATTAAAACCGTGGGTATATAATATATGATCCTCTTTATGGATATTGTAGGAAGGTAAATTTAGCTAAAGCGGTGGGATATCTTGCAAGACAACACATTTCGGTTTGCGCTATAACTGCTCAATGTTTTAAGGTGTTACACAACGTCTGATAAAAAGAGTTCTATCGGGAATATTCACACTATTTTTTCAGAGAACATGCATAGAGTAAACATAGTCCTATCGGACTATCGTAAAGTA
This sequence comes from Siphonodentalium dalli, assembly GCA_032622095.1. NCBI lineage: Eukaryota > Metazoa > Mollusca > Scaphopoda > Gadilida > Siphonodentaliidae > Siphonodentalium > Siphonodentalium dalli. The sequence goes on from CP136065.1 coordinate 208,946,483, forward strand.
GTTCCGTTTAATTCGGGATTAATTAACCCTCAGACTGCCGAAACTGCCGACAATAAATTCGCTTGTTCGTGTCCGCCGAAAATCAAACTTGCCTGTTTAGAGGTCCCATTTTCGTGGCTAATGGTGATAGAATCACAATTTTTCAGTCAAGTTCATGGATAAATTACATTACACTTAATCGGCTTATGTCCGCGGCCATAAACCTGCGTTTTGATAACAATTTATTTGAGACAAACTGTTGCGCGGGTATCAGTCGGCGCTTATCGGTTGAAGTTATTATGATCGTGCAGCCTGCGCGTGCAACAAGTGTTCAAATACAACAGAAGAAAAAAATACTATGTCAAATAAATAACGTCATCAATGGACAGACAAGTTTCATTTCCGCGGGACACGAAAAAGCGAATTTAATGTCGTCAGTTTCGGCAGTCTGAGGGGTTTAATTAATCTCCTTTACGATATCCCGATAGGACTATATTTACACTATGTTCTCTGAAAAAAATGGTGTGAATATTCCCGATAGAACTATTTTTATCAGACGTTTTGTAACACATTAAAACATTGAGCAGTTAGCGCAATTTTCTGGAATTTCGGACTATTTCGTCTATAAAAATACGATGAGCAACTGAAAATGTTTTTCAACATTCTGGAAGGGGTAGATGTCCAGGTATATATGTTTAAAATTTCACGCATAAACTATGACAGATAACAAAGTTATAATTAGTTTTATAGGCCCACCATAAATCCCCTATAATAAACGCATGCCTCCGTAAGCACATGGCTTTGCTGTGGATGCTTTCGTTCCCAGCATGCATCATTCTCGCTATCTGTAAAATGTCTATGAACAATGGCTGTGCCACGCACTCTTAGCTTTGATCCGCATTTAGAAGCATTCTGGTGTGGCGAATGAGAAACCTGCAGTAATTTATAAGCCGTAGTTCATTGTAATAATTTGAAGAATTACTTATCTTAACGGAATTCTGAGGCGGTCCATTCATGTAACCAATATATTTTATATTATGATTTATATTTATGGCTAATAATACGATCTTGGTGGCGTTACCATTTCTGACTATGGTTTTCTTGTTTTTACTGCAAGATGATTGTCAATTTTATCACTGATGGCAATAAAAACACGGCGAAACATCAGAGGTCGGCGTTTTAATGCATAGCTAACAAAACATTTGAGTGAGTCATTGTTATCAGTCTCTGAGATGACTATATATATTTTCTCAGTCTCGGAGATCACTCTGGTAAATGCTATATCTGCTTGCTTTCCTGATACACGCATACGCTATGTACCAGGCATCTTAAGCAAAATCTCAATCGTAATTTAAGTAAAACAGACAGTGATCAAACTGTCAATAAGATGGAAAAGTATTCAATAGCGAGAGCGGCTTGGTAACAATAGAAAACAAAATCATTTATGACGAAATACAGACAGACATAATTGACAAATATATGTGACAACAGACGATACCTTACATTTATGGAAAGACTAAAGACGAAAGTTTTCAATGCTAGAAAACAAAATTCAACAATTCCGAAATATTGGACAAATAACAATTATGAAAGCATTAAAGGTGCGGGAGTCCTTGGCAGTGGGTATATGCTGTGAAAAATTTCCAACGGTCAAAAACCGACACAAAAAGCAAAATGTAGACAGACTTTGTCCGTATACAAATAATAACTAATAAAGATTGTTTATATCATTTGTGTGTGATTAGCCAGTAACACGTACGGTGCTGTCTTCTGTAACACAATCAGGCTCTTGCTTAGGTAATATATAGTAGGTCTTTATGATAGCATGCTGTTTACACGATGAACGAAACTGTATGCGTTTTAGTGTTTTTTCTGTTTACGGTGATTGGAACAAATATGAATATTTTCGACAACTAAGGCCTCCCGTGCCTTTAATACTATAATTAACAAAAAAATTGACTGAGTTTACAGACAATTTAAATGAAACAGTGACTGATAACTGCGTGACATTCGAGTGGAGGGGATTTTACATTATCAGGCATTGCATCATCTTTGGAAGTGAGACACGAAATTTGAACAAATTTGACGGCCGAACAACAAGACAGACTAATGCGAAGACTTCTTAATTTTGTGAGTGACAATTCCAAATTCCAAACTTCAACTGATGGCAATTAACTATACCCAAAACTACCGCTCTCGCAAAAAAAAAATGGACAATAAAAAAAGGAAAGAGTGAAGACATCAAAAACCAAGACGATCACCAATAAACGACAGAAAGTTAACATATAGTATGTAAATATACATATAGGATCTCACATGAGTTTCTATTTTATACGGAATTTATCAACCGAGTTCACTAAATTCGATTTGAGTCGAGGTTTACCGAGGCTCAAATAGAATTTAGTGGACGAGGTTGATAAATTACGTATAAAATAGAACGAGTTTGAGATACTTTTTATCACATGGTCATATAATCGCTTAATTTTTATCGAAAACAACAATAATTAACAGACAGAGAACGTTGTCCCAAAGAGCAGCGTGACGTCATTGCACGCAACGATATTACACGTGTCTATTACGCTCGAATATTACATCGGAAAATAGTGCTAATCATGTGATAAAATAACATATAGACTTCTTGGATTCATATCAAATAAGTGCATTACTTGATTTTAATGATTTAAATAATGCAACATTTTGCTGGAGCCATTTTCATCCATGCACTGACTTCAAGGAGAACAAACTCTGCCCATCGTTCCGCCGGGGCTGAGTCAGTGTAAAATAATATATAAATATTCGATTGTATATAAAACAAACTTTGATTCTAGTACCTAAAGCTCTACTCAAAGAGCAGTGTGATGCCAGGGAAGTTAAACGAAGTAATAATAAGACAAACTAACTAAGTCAAAACAACTCAGTGACAAAGAGACAGAGTATAAGCCATAGAGAAGGCGGTAGTTAATTAACACCTTTATTAACACCTTTGCAATACGGCTAATCTCATGTTCGTTTGTGTTCGTTGTTTAGTAGCTTTGCATTCAAATAATGCTTATAACTCGAAAAATAAGTCATCAAAGTTGGAAATAACACCACATACACATATAATGGACCCACACGCACCCACAAACCAAATTTCACCCTTCTATTCCGCTTTTTAGACCTGTGTTCGTTTATGTTCGTTTGTGTTCGTTGTTTAGTAGGACCGCTAAATGCGGATCAAAGCTAAGAGTGCATGGCACATGCAGCCATTGTTCATAGACATTTTACAGATAGCGAGAATGATGCATGCTGGGAACGAAAGTATCCACAGCAAAGCCATGTGCTTACGGAGGCATGCGTTTATTATAGGGGATTTATGGTGGGCCTATAAAACTAATTATAACTTTGTTATCTGTCATAGTTTATGCGTGAAATTTTAAACATATATACCATGGACATATACCCCTTCCAGAATGTTGAAAAACATTTTCAGTTGCTCATCGTATTTTTATAGACGAAATAGTCCGAAATTTCAGAAAATTGCGCTAACTGCTCAATGTTTTAATGTGTTACAAAACGTCTGATAAAAATAGTTCTATCGGGAATATTCACACCATTTTTTTTTTAGAGAACATAGAGTAAACATAGTCCTATCGGGATATCGTAAAGGAGATTAATTAAAACCCTCAGACTGCCGAAACTGACGACATTAAATTCGCTTTTTCGTGTCCCACGGAAATGAAACGTGTCTGTCCATTGATCACGTTATTTATTTGACATAGTATTTTTTTTTCTGTTGTATTTGAACACTTGTTGCACGTGCAGGCTGCACGATCATAATAACTTCAACCGATAAGCGCCGACTGATACCCGCGCAACAGTTTGTCTCAAATAAATTGTTATCAAAACGCAGGTTTATGGCCGCGGACATAAGCCGATTAAGTGTAATGTAATTTATCCATGAACTTGACTGAAAAATTGTGATTCTATCACCATTAGCCACGAAAATGGGACCTCTAAACAGGCAAGTTTGATTTTCGGCGGACACAAACAATTGAATTTATTGTCGGCAGTTTCGGCAGTCTGAGGGTTAATTAATCCCGAATTAAACGGAACTACTTTACGATAGTCCGATAGGACTATGTTTACTCTATGCATGTTCTCTGAAAACATTGTGTGAATATTCCAGATAGAACTCTTTTTATCAGACGTTGTGTAACACATTAAAACATTGAGCTGTTATAGCGCAAACCGAAATGTGTTGTCTTGCAAGATATCCCACCGCTTTAGCTAAATTTACCTTCCTACAATATCCATAAAGAGGATCATATATTATATACCCACGGTTTTAATTATAGAATATAAAATATATTGGTTTCGCGAATGACCGACTCAGAATTCCGTTAAAATAACAATAACAACCAGCACCTATAACGAACCGTTTTACTGGACTTGGCCTACTGGTCGCGTAGTTCCGACTTTTAAATAAACGGAATTTCCAACTCTATAAATAAATAAAAGCCCCACAATGCATTCGCCCTGTCCACCACGCAATATCAAAATCTCAGCAGCTAGATACATCACAGGTGGCGTAATGATCGAAGAGGTATAGGTACAAGCCTGCAAATAGCGTGTCTGTCATTTGCAGAATGGGGTCCACAGAGGGTAAATTTAGTGATGCAAATGACAGACACGCTATTTGCAGGCTTGAAGAGGTAATAAGAGACTACAAAGACTCCATAACAGGAATCACTGAACTAAATGGTTTCCCATAGGCGACAGTGTTAACGTTTCGGCCAAATTCACTGAATTGAAGCCTGCAGGCCATACCAGTGATGTTTACCCAGCTAGATTGACACCAGTTGATCACGAAAATGCAAGAACAATCATAGGTCATGTGTTTACTTTTTTAAATAAATCCCCAAGTCTACGACAGGGCTATCTCACAGCCAAATTTGATCTGGAAAAACCCAGGACTACAGCAGCTAGTTCCACGGTGTACTCGCTCCCCGACTCTATAACACATTTAGCTCCCTGATTCCTATATATATATGTATATGTGTGAAACACAGCGTTTCTTATAGTATTTTATCAAAATATAGACCTTACTGAAATCAAAAATGGATTATATCGAGCAGTAGTGGTTTATTTTTCCAATATGAGGCATCCTGAAAATTAATGTCAATCCTCAAAATAAGGCCAAAAAATTTAGATTTGTTTTCTTCAATTTTACTAGCTGATGCATCTCGTATAACTGAAGTATGCCCTTATATACCATAATATTACTAAATTGAAGAGGAAATGTTAATATACATTTTGAGAGGGATATCTTGTCCAATTTTAAACACTTTTCATGCAGAATTTGGCAATTTATAATAAACATTTACCAAAATTAACAGAAAATTTAAATAAAAAATTCTTTAATAGCAATATAAATCAACCATAAGTCAATTTAAATATCTAAACATAATGATACAACATCAGACACAGCCTCAGACATAAAATTTTACCAGATGGCAGGGCATACTGTCTGTTTAACAAACCTGCCATGGCAATTTTGCACGACATGAACTCTAGTTGTGATGCCATCACCCCCCCCCCCCCCCGACTTGGGGTGGGGCTACGGTCCCCGCTAAGACTACTGGGTGCCGGAAAAGCTTAATTGGGTCAACTGTCACCTTTTCCCAATGGGGGGGGGGGGGGACTAACACTCCTCGAAATTGTGGGGAGATGGGCTTTAGGCCCCTGACCCCCTAATGATGTCCATGCAACATATGTGGTCATTATCATTTGAAAATAAGAAAATATGGAATTAACAACTTATCATGGCGAGACGTGAATTTTCGTAAAATTCAAATTTTCCTTATAGGAATCACTGAACTAAATGCTTTCCCATAGGCGACAGTGTTAACGTTTCGGCCAAATTCACTGAATTGAAGCCTGCAGGCCATACCAGTGATGTTCACCCAGCTAGATTGACACCAGTTGATCACGAACATTCAAGAAAAATCATAGGTCATGTGTTTACTTTTTAAAATAAATCCCCAAGTCTACGACAGGGCTATCTCACAGCCAAATTTGATCTGGAAAAACCCAGGACTACAGCAGCTAGTTAAATAAATTTCCCGCTCACAAAAATCCATTCCCCAATTCATTCACCAGTTTAAATTATTTAGATATTATGTACAAATCAAATAAACGCGATGTCATCCTTTAATAACGTGTCGCATGTATCAGGGGGAGGTCATTCTTCAGTTACCTTCACCTTTAGGATTACACGGTGTACTCGCTCCCCGACTCTATAACACATTTAGCTCCCTGATTCCAACACCAGTTAAGTAGGCTACACATCGCATTCACCGTCGATGCTATAATGCTGCGTTTGATGTCGTCTGCCCTGAAATACTTATGCGCAAACTATACATATATAAATGTTGACCCTCACATTTGGGCTGCGATCAACCAACTTCATACAACTGAAATTCAATCGTCAAGTGGGACAACGCAACGTCCGGTGAATTCCAACTCCCCCAGGGTGTCCGACAAGGAGTGCTCATCAGTGCTGATTTGTACAAATTATAGATAGATAGATAGATAGATTTATTCAGCAAAAGACGCCCCATTATAGGGACAGGTTGCCATGTATAATAATATTAACAGTGTATCATGTGACATCATACAATATATTGACATTACATACATTGAATAATAGTGATAATATCATAATATATATATATATATATTCATTAATTGCGTATATTCTTATCTGTAGAGTGAGTTATGTTACATGATTCAACACACGTAATTTGTCTAGTTTAACTGTGATCTGGCCTCGAATAACCGCTTGACTACGTTGCAGATTTGGGAGCATATTTCAGCTGTGTCATTGGCTAATATATGTTTGAGTTGGTCCAATCTACTCATCAATCGAAAATTGATAAAATTGTCATCCATAATTTTAATGAGTTCATTCCGTATAGGAAGAAATGTTGGACAATCAATTAGGAAATGCCTCTCATCGTCGATGGCTTCGTCATTACACAAAACACATAATCTTCTGGCTAAAGGAATCGGTGGTTGGGCGTGACGACCCTTTTCAATGGCAAGAGAATGATTACTTATTCTTAGACGTGTAAATGCTGAGCGGTCAGCTAGCGACGCTGTAGTTAAAAGATAAGGTTCTAGGACAATATCTCTTTTAAAAAGTCGATATGTTCTTAGTTTATTTTTACCAGTTTTTGAAACACCATCGCGCATACTTGCTCTGAAGTTTTCAGTTTGATTTTCACGAAGCTGGCGTTTAAATGTCTTTAGAAGCTTGTTAATTAGAGGCTTGTTGTTAGTAATGTCGGAGGGTATAGTCAAGCCAAATGACTCCAGACTTTTGAATATCGAATTCCCAGCTACCCCGCTGCGCTGTTCGCGCATTGCATCACTTAATATGCCACTCGTACATCTGGATGAGATTTTAGTCGCATATGAAGCCATTCTACATAAAGCGTCAATATATAACGGATAGCTCCCTAATTCAGCTCTGACTGCATTGTTTGAAGCGTATTTACCGACTCCAAGTATTTGTTTGCAATGTGTGATATGAAGTTTCTCACACGGATAACGTTCGTGATTTTTTATTGTTAATTCACTTGCCCATAATTCACTGCCATATAGAAGTATAGGCTTGATTAACTTATCAAACAGTTTAAGGGAAGTTTTTAGAGGGAGGGGCGCTTTATTTGCACACGCACGAGATATTGAATAAAGAGCTTTTCGTCCTTTACCACTCAAATGATTTACGGCCTGCGTGAATTTTCCTGTGCTGGAAAACGTCATTCCGAGATAGGTATATTCGTTAACCAGATCCAAGGGATTATCTTCAAGGAAAAACTGAGGGTGAACTTTTGGATTCCTCGTTCTGAAAATCAAGCATTTCGTCTTCTCCGTGTTTATCGACAGGGCATTTTGTCGCGTGAAGGACTGGAGTTTGTCTAGACATCGCTGAAGTTCTTCTGGACTCCCAGAGACCAAAACTAAGTCATCTGCGAAGAGCAAATGACTGAGCGCGCTAGATCCAATACGTAACGGTTCACATTTGTCATCGAAAATGTCCTTTATGTCATCAATGAATATTTTAAATAGTAAGGGCGATAATATACACCCTTGGCGTACTCCAATTGTGGAGAGATGTGAAGGACCGATACCTTTACTTGTATTTGTGCTATAAAGGCTTGACTGGTATAGTGATTTTAATATTTCCAATGAAAATCCTGAAATGCCAGCTGTTTCCATTTTTCTAAAAAGAATTTGTCGATTAACAGTATCAAAAGCTTTCCTAAAATCGACAAATGTTGCATAGACAGGTTTCTTAGATGATTTATATTTCTGTATTGACGCATATAGGACAAATGCACTGTCGACTGTACTTTTGCCAGTACAAAAGCCGAATTGGTTTTCGCTGATTATGTTGTTAGCATCGATAAATGTTGCTAATCTGTGATTAATAATTTTATTGAATAGTTTCCCTACTGACGAGCTCAATGCTATTGCACGATAATTATTGGGATCGTCTTTTGCTCCCTTTTTATGTATTAAACTGAGAACAGACTGACTCCATTCAGGTGGGTAATATCCTGATTGTAAAATGTTGTTGAACGTTTTAACAAATTCGGCAGTCATTAGAGGTACTGCACATTTGAGAAATTCATTCGAAATCTGATCCGGACCAACTGCCTTTCTTGTTTTAAGCTCAATCGCGGCGGACAGAATTTCATCCGCAGTGATTGGACCATTATTGAGAGATATGTCTGGTGTTTTAGATCGACATATTGGTGGACCACTTCCTGAAGAATTAGGCTCAGTAGGGCAGTACAGATTTTTGAAAAAGTCAGTAGCTGTGTCAGCATCCAGATCATCCGAGGGTTTATTGTTTTTATTTCTTAAGTCATCTATAATTCGCCAATATTGTTGAGGGTCAGCTGTTTCTAATTCATCCAAACTATTATGGAGTTCCGCGTAGAATTTTCTTCTTTTACGTTTCAATTCCTTCTTATATGATTTTTTTATTATGAAAAATTTGGTTCTTATGTTTGTATCAAAGGGATTATTTCTAATTTCTCTCGCGATACTGTCGAAACTCTTTTTCAAGTCTTTACACCTGTTATCAAACCATTTTCTTTTGCGTACATTTCTGTTCTTCACTGTAACCATGGAGCAGGCGTGCCTGTTTATTTTGTTCATAATACACATTATATCATCTAACGCTTCGGTTACTCCCTGTTTGTCCTCAGAGTATGCGCGTAATCGATACTGAGTCAATTCGTGCTTCACGGAAGGTGAATTAATTAAATGGCACGATTTGTATTTACTTAAGCTATTCCACTTTAGTTTAATTTTTTGTTTTTCATAAGTAAATTTTGTAGTTACAGCTTTGTGACTTGGAGTTGAACAGGGATACACAAAGTGAAGAGCTAGTTGGCAATGGTCTGAATACTCCGAAGGTAGTTTAACACAGAAATAATCTACTGTGTGCAGAAATCTATCCGTTAATATTATGTAATCGACCACGCTTGTACCATTATACTGATAACTCGTGAAGTGGCCTATCCTATCCCCAGCTGATCTGCCATTAGCTATTCTAATACCTGTACTCTGGCATAATTGTAAAAGTTGCCTGCCAAATGCGTTGACGGCACTGTCCATATTAAGTCTGGGTTTGTCTGTATCTAATAAATAATCATCAGGTAGGTTCATATGAGTATCACTGTCCATTGCAACGTAGTCCGGTAGTTCTCCTGTACGTGCATTCAAATCCCCTCCGAGAATAATCAGTTCATTCGAATTATATTTCGAAAGGGCGTTCCCTATAATTGAGAACGCATTTTCATCTTTATGATTCGATTTCCAAAATGAAGAGTTGCTAGGCGGTATATAAGCAGATACAAAAACAATATCAGAAGACAAATTGAGCAATTTTCCTGAAAATTCAGCGCACACTGCGTAGTCATTTATTTTGTTACTTGCTCGAAAAAACTTGTTATACTTCGAACGGTAGTAAAAAGCTATACCGCCTTTTTTCTTCGTACCACCTGTTCGGAACAAGTGTATGCATTCGTAACCAGGTATTTTGATATAAGATATTTCTTGGTGCCACGTTTCCACTAAGGTTATGAAATCATAATCTATTAATTGACTTAAAAATTCAGGGTCCGTTAGCTTCTGACAGACTCCTTGCACATTCCATGTTGTATATCTCATAGTGAGTTGAGTTTCATTGTTCTCATTGTATGTCATTTATATGCATTCAATGAACGGCTATATGTCGAAGATCTGCTTCAAGAACTGCACCTATGGGATCAACAATCGGGTATACCAATATACAGCGTGTCCAGATGATGTCGCGCTCATAGCTACGAATAGAGAGGAACTTCAAATGCGCATATAAATATGGTATACGATCGCGAATAGAGTACATATAATCGATATAATCGATATAATTATACTCCAGCCCAGGAGAGCGTTCTTCCAACTGTTATACCTTCTAACAAATTGAAGCTATCAAATAAACATGACAACTTGGTGATGCTTCGATGCCAACTACGGAGATGACAACCTATCTGGGAATTATCAGAACGACGAGCTCAGAAAAAATCCATAGCTTCAACAGTCGATAACAATATCAAGAAGACCAGAAGAGCTGTCTACAGTTTCTTGCCAATTGGATTTCATGGTCATAATGGACTTGATCCCGAAACCTGCATTCGCCTATTCACGATCTACATCACTCCAATGTATGTAATTCCATTGCTTGCACAGAACTCCTTTTCTACGAATCTTCCCTTGTATTATATAGATGTGAAATCATCATAACACATGGCAACAACTTGAAACAAAAATTGAAGACTATGCAGAAGAGGTTATTGAAGCAAGTTATGTCTCTACCCACCAATACAGCTGATACTCCAGTGTACATCCTGTCTGGTGTCTTACCAGTCAAAGCTCAAATTAATTTGAAAGTATTGGTATTCTCTTATAATATCTGCACCAAGAAGACAGCTGTATAGAAAAACAATTGCTCATAAAAGACTTAAAGGGGTACTGTACGCCATTTTCATTAATTAAATTTCCGGTGACAGCAACGATCTAATATCGATAATATATAGAAACATAAGTAATTTGAGTCGAAGATGTATTCTGTAAACGCTCAGGTTAATAGGCTATCTTAAAATTTAATAATTTAAAAGTTAATAATTTGATATAAATTGAAATATATGACTGGAGCCATAAAATGGCGTCAATTAAATTACGAATTTCCGTAATCGAATAAAGTAATTGAGGGATACTGGATTGTTAAACCGATCGCACACACGATCGCTTAAAATATTATGATGATACGGGGAGAACACTCAGGCCACTCATTGACTAGCGACGATACAATAACTTAAATGATTATATGGGACTAGTATGCATATAATATAACTTTTATTTGATTCATTTGGTTGAAAACTGTACAAAAATTACTCGACAACGACTATTTGTATTTTTGCATTCCGGTAAATTTGTCATCCGTAACACTACTTCGTACTCAACAGACTTTCAAATAATGAAAAAATTGTTACCTTATTCTCCGACTCGGAGACTATAAAAACCAACAACAACATTTGGCGTACAGTACCCCTTGAAAATCCATAAAAAAAAATGCGAGAATCATTTATAGCATATCTACAATGAATCAGCTACTTTTACGAGAATCGAACTGAGAATCGAGATTCTGATTCTCGTCAGATGTTAAGCACTGTTAACGAAACAGGCAGTGATGGTATACTGGAAGTCATCCATCTCCACCGATGTAATTATGTCGAAGTCTCTGATATACCTCAATGTGGAAAATTTTCAACATCGGAACTCGCATATGATCCTCAAGATATCGAAGACACCAACTATGGAAATCCAGATGCTTATAGTATAAAATTAAAACTTGCAACTGAAACATACCTTCAACAATAGCACCGACAGAAGTTTAACATTCAGAAATATGATGGTGAATGTCAGCTCTGTGAAGAGGCGTGCTAAACCAGAGACCATGCACTTCCTACTAAAATGTCTGCTATTGAGGTCTGTCAGAACTCCATTCATCATTTCACTGGTGGACATCATCCAGGAGATGTTGAAAGAGGGTTTTCTCCCCATGCCAGTTTCAAAACAACTGCAGATCATCATTAAATCCAGTGGGGTGCCTACCACTTTTATGCTGATACTGACACAATTTCTAGACGTATGGTATTCTGTCTACATACAACCAGACAAAGATTACTAAACAGTTCGTAGTATTGTGGCTCATGATTCGTGCACATGACACCTGTACTTTATAATTCAAGTGATATAAGAAGTATCAACAGAAAGCTGCTGGTGGTATATTTATTTATTCATTTGTATCATGTCTACGACGCTTTCCAATATCTCCCCCCAAAAAATCACATGGTTTAAAAAATTCCGAGATCCCTTTAATTATTCAGATTGGACAATAATCTTAATAGATAAAATGTATATACATATGGAGGCTCAGGTCTTATAAATTTCAATAAACCAGTCTGATGAGAATTGCTAAGCGATTCAACCCATTCTGGAGAGATGTCTTATTTGTATATATATGCTACATTATCAACAGCCCACAACACAGAGGTAGAATATAAGAAGCACTCTTATACCTTCAGAGAGAAAAACCCTTTAATTTTTAAAAGTTGGATAGACATAGAGGATCTACAACGAGTATATGGGATATAAGGTTTTCTTAAACGAGTTTGATAAATTTGATTCACAACGATTTATTTATCAAACGATTCGAGTATATCACATGATAAAACACTAAAACTTTATGCCTTTTTAATAAATCAGAATCCTTAAATGGGTACTGTACCCCAATTTCAATAAGTTCCCGGTGACAATAGCGATCTAATATGAATATTATATTATAAAATAACTAATTTGAGTCGACGATGTCTACTGAAAACGTTCCGGGTAACAGGCTATCGTAAAAGTAAAATTGAATTATTTAATATAAATTCATTTATGGCTGGAGTCATAAAATGGAGAATTATGCCATTACGAGTTACCGTTCTTGAAATCGCATCTGCTGCGTGTCTTTTGTCGACGGCCGTTCGCGAACATTATTGAGTTGCAAACAAAACATGTTATCTGCAAAAGAATGCCCGTTATAACCGATTCGGAAAACAGGGAGAAAGAAACAAGAGTCATAAAGCATCAAGTATTTTATAGGGAATGAGATTGTTCGATGGAAGAGATTGAATGCATCAATCGAAGCTGTGAGCAATGAACTTCCGGTTCTTCCTGCGACCTGCGTCTTCTCCGGTGAAGGTCAAAAACATGGCGCGTAGTTTGAAATCGTAATATTTTTGTTTCCAAAATCAATATTTTCTTCGCTAAATTAGGTTTATACGAAACTCAAATAACACGAACACAATCTAACTTGAAAGTTATTTCAATGGGAGTAAATAAAAAAATCGCCTTTCTTTGTGTACAGTACCCCTTTAAAAGAAGCTGGAAAATGCATACATTTACAGCGTTGGCTGCATGAGGCGCTCATTACGCCACCGTAGTGTGGTGTTTCTAGCTTTTGGTTTTTTGATATCGCATGGTCGATCGATAATTCACTGGGTGATTGTACATTCGGCAAACCTCGTCAGATTCCGTCACCGTTTCATCGTACCGATAATTACGAGAGTACAACTAAGATTGGCACATGTGTTTACGTCACCGGTGTAATTGTGGGGACATGCTTCTATTATGAAGGTTTGCTATCCCGAAGGTCCGCTATTCCGAAGGTTCTCTATTCCGAAGGTTTTTGTTATTTTTAGGTTAATTCTATATTTTAAAGTATTGAGACTAATTTGAGAGGGTTCATTTTCACAAAGATTCTTTATATGGAGTGTGCGCTCACATCCGAACTGATCATGCGCGCACACCGATACAGATACAGGAGGAAATAACTTAACTTAGAACATTAAATGTGATTTTGTTTTGTTTTCGCTGGTTTTCTTGAGATTTTATGTCATTACGTGGGCCCATACCTTTGAATTCTTGGCATATACTATGAATGTTGTGGTATATATGGACCCTCCCGCATTGGGACATGACATAGGTTCAGTTGACTTAAGTGGTGTTCTGTGTGTGCTCCAATTTGGAGTTCAATATTTTAAGGGCCAAGTTTAGAATTTTATGGGTCCATACCTTTGAACTCTGGGCATATAATATGAATATTGGGGGGCATGTCTCTATTCCGAAGGTTCACTATCCCGAAGGTCCACTATTCCGAAATTTCTCTGAATGTTCGCTATTCCGAAGGTTCACCAATCCGAAGGTTCGTTATTCCGAAGGTTCTGTGTTCCAAAGATTTTTTTTATTTTAAGGTTAATTCTATATTCTAAAGTAACGAGAGGGTTCATTATCACGAAGATTCTTTTTATGAAGGAAATAACGTAAAACATTAAATGTGATTTTGTTTTGTTTTCGAGGGTTTTCTTGAGTTTAATGTCATTACGTATGACCTTATTTCTCATTACATATTCACGCCAAGGAGCCCACACAATTGCTATGTTACGATGCGATTTAATGTGATTATGTGTGACCTAATATCTCAATAATCTGAGGCAAGAGTACGCCTGCTAAAGGCGAATTATAACAGTTGGGGGTATAACGCTCAATAAATACTGGAGGCTATAACAAACTGCGCAGTAGAATATCGCTGAATGGACGAGTATGAGATGAGCCTAAATGCAATTGTGACTTTGTTTAAAGGCCCACTTAATTTTCGAGTCATTAATTTTTTATAGTATATACGGTTTTAATAACAATTTATGCCATAAAATTTGAATAAACTACTATAATTCATCACCATTTGAAAGGCAGAATACTTCTATCTCCTAGTTTGAAACACCTTCAAAATACCGCGTCGTATATCTAGCAATTAGCAACCAACATGTCCTCCTCGGCTTTCCATAGAATTCAACGTAATTTGATACTTATGGGTATTTGTGTCCGGGAAGTGTTTTGAACGGGTCAAATCGTGACCCCGACCTGACCTTGACCATTAAAACTGTCAATGCAAGGTCAATTTGGGTAAAACGGACAAATTTCGGCGAAATTTGATACCTAGGGATACTTTGGTCCGAGGAGAGTTTTGAACGGGTCAAATCGTGACATCGGCCTGACCTTGACCTTCAATATGGCCAATCAAAGGTCAACTCGGATAAAACGGATAGATTTCGACGAAATTTGATACCTATGGGTACTTTTGTCGGGGGGGGGGGGGGTGTTTTGGACGGGTCAAATCATGACTCTGACCTTACCTTGACCTTCAAAATTGTTAATTAAAGGTCAAGTTGGGTAAAACGGACGGATTTCGACGAAATTTGATACCTATGGGTAGTTTTCTACGGGTGGGGGTGTTTTGGACTGGACAAATCATGACCCTGACCTGACCTTGACTTTCGAAATAGTCAATTGAAGGTCAAATCGCACCTTTCACCGGAAAGCAGATGGGAAACAGCCCGGGTGAAGTCGGGCCTATCAGCTTGTGTAATAAAGAAGACAGTTTGATGAAAGTAATGTATGCCACGAGAAACGGGAAAACTTGAAATATGGAAGTACGCAAATTTCCCGCATAAAATTTGAAAGCTAGTTTATAGAATAATTGTATTATTATTTATATTTATGGCTAATAATACGATCTTGGTGGCGTTACCATTTCTGACTATGGTTTTCTTGTAACCGTATGCCACACTATTGCGCGCTCTGGCTGGCGACGGAAAATATAGTTACGCAGTCTCTGTTTGTTCGGGAATGTTTAATCTATTAAAGATATCTATAATTATGCGTGATGTTGTCCCGTATCATATAAGGAACCGTAACAAATTATTCCTGAACCATCACAATAACGGCGATAGAACGACTTCCGACGCAACAGATCCCACACAGTGGGACTAACTCAATGATAATGCGGTGGCTTGTGTGAACTCAGAGAGGAGTGTGATTCGTCTCTCAATTTCATGGTCGACTCAAGGTCAGAAAGTAGACTGATTCCTTTGGTCTGAAACTGGGACGATTATACATATACTTGTAGTAGCAGCATAAATGGATTATCGGTAACCGCATGTATGTCACTAGAATACTGGAAGTTTACCGACTAACTACATGTAAATAATTATGATATGTCTTTGTGAACTCAGAGACGAGGAAACCTTATATCAACTAACATCACACCCGTGACAAACGAAAGTGCGATTCGTTCTGTGACCGATTTGCTACCAAGAACACCTATAACTCATGAATATTGATACACTGGGCAAGTGGGGTTACAAAGCATGTACACGATGTCGTCATTAGAATTAAAGTCAGTATTAATAATTTTGTTCGGAGTTGTTAGTACATCTCACCGGATTGATTACTTCAGGAATGTTACAAGAGATATCGTATGTTTGGGATCGTGAAGGTATGTGAATAAGTTCTTAATCCCACAGGAAGACTAAAAGTCCGGGAGCTGAAAGGGATACCCTAGCACCCCCCCCCCCCCTCGGGATTTAACTTTGTCCCACTCATTTGGTTCCTCATTATATCCTTCAACTTTTAAGCAATACTAACACGAAAAAAAGTGGCCGTGTAGACTCCAGACAAGATGGCGTCCATCATGGCCGACGTTTTTCATACTTTTTTTTCACTCATATCTTGTAGATCAGTTTCTGCTGTTTGGAACTGGTTGAGAAATGTGACTTTAATTTGTATTTTTTTATATTAACTGATCATTGGGGCAATGAAATAAGAAATTTATTGGGTCCTAGCCCCTTCCGATCCCTAAAAAATTCGATTTTACAGAACGTGGTATAAAATGTCACCAAAAAAAATAACAATTGGGATTCTAGTCACATTTCACCAAGAAATGAGTAGAACTGTGTAATGCAAGTGAGGCATATCATTACCCATAAATATTCCAACACATTGGAATTAAAAATTGTTACTTTGGCTCAAAATAGCGGCCAAAATTGCCGCCAAAATACGTAAATGGTAGATATATTGCACCAGCGTGCCCTGCAATCGATAACAATGTGTTGTTAATGTATAAAATGGGATATTCTGCCTTATATACATTGAATACAAACATGACTGATGCAAAATTGGTAAAAAGTTGAATTTACACATATAGCCTGAACATTATTCTCTGCGTTTTCCGAAAAGGTAGCAAATAATGACTCACTTAGTCGTTATACATGTTAGTTTATCAACTGACAACTAATTGTTTTATTTTGGTTGTCCCAGTTCCTTACCGAGCATGACAAATTCATTTCAAAGTTGCAGTATGGAATTTTACCAAGAACCTCTTTTGGGATTTTGGCCATGTTTTTGAAAGAAAATGGCCAGAACTTTGAAACGGAACTGAGATGAAACATAATCTGTGGCTATTCTGGCCTATTAGGATAAAGTTGATCAACAGGGAGGCGGTCACGATGGCAGCCAGGGAGTTACTTTAGGTTACAGTGAAGTAATTATTTCCCATAGGCCTCAGTGTTAACATATAATGGCCTGCAGCCCCGACTCTCCACGAATTGTGATAAATGAGTTCATGGTCACCAGGATTGTCATCTGCGCAAAGTTTCTGCATCAAAAAATCATATCGTCGAGCATGGAATGTACCTTTAAATTTGGGATTTATAATCGAGAGTCAGAATTGCATGAAAAAAATATTGACATTTTTTATCTCACACCAAAAAAATTTAATCTAGGAACCACGTGCTTTACAATGTGCCAATGTCTGAAATTTCAAGAGGAGTGATTGCATGTATTTTATATGTTTAAATATCAAAACTACTATTAACCAACCAGAGCCCAGAATTTTTTTAATTCTCTCCTGCAAAATCCGTTGGAGGGCGCTACCAATCGAATTACTTCACTGTAACCTATATGGTCATATGTGAGGTGAATAGAGTTAATAACTTCCAACCAGGACTAACGCCACCCTTCAAAATTATGAAGACACTCGTTGAGATGATCTATCCAATACATATACACTGAGAAAAAGACTAATCAGTATGACTAACGCAGATTAATCAAATGATTGTCCATGGCATGACTAACGCGGGTTAGTCATACTGACAAAGTTGGAAAGATGGTCATAATTAATATAATGTTGTTCGTCATAACGACTAAGCTCAGCTTAGTCAGACTGACGATGGTTGAGTCATAATGATTAACCTATCTTAGTCAATGGGAATGTGAACATATAAGTTAGTGGAAATCTTTTGCAAATAACTCAATAACTCATAGACTCAGTTACATGATATAATATCCAGAATCAGAGATCGAATTGAAGTCAAGCCAATCTTTCAATCAATTCTCCAAAAACAAGGTTATAATGCTAGTATCTTGAGAGGTATAACACTAGTTTTCTCGTTGGGGCGGTCCGAGTAGTTTCAAAATGAGTTATCACCCTTGGGTGACAGGTCCGTAATGTCAGCCTCACGGCATCTCTGAATGTTCCGACAGTAAAGGCACACATGAAGAAGTTGATAGCCGAATTCAGAACGGTGGGCCACACAATCATGGAACTGTTTTGTTGATTCAGTTCCGAGATTTATGTGGTGTCTATGAATTAGAACCTTTTATCCAAATATTGTAGCCTTAATTCAACAAATGATATAAAACATCATTTAATGCTGCATGTGTTGTAAAAAGAGTTATTCTTTGTGTAACTTAGCCAGTGTTAGTCATAGTGACTTCGCGGGGAAGATATGGTTTGGTCAAAATGATTCCAAAATGATTGTAACTAATCATAAGTTAATCATATTGGTCCGAATTTGTTCTCAGTGTCGGTGACTCATGGGACGCTTGGGTAAGCTAATCCATGTACATACATGTTTCTATAGATGTATCTATACAAATTGTGATATATGGAGGAGCAAAAGATATATATATTAATCACGACGTTATAAAATAGCAAGCACTACAGCAACTTGTTCGGTAGAAAACGATGTATAAAACAAGATTGCTCAGCCAGTTACCTGTTTCTCATAATTGGCATAACGATGCCAATTGGTTAATGACACATTTCGCAGAGGTACCTGTCTGGAATTCCCACTCTTCTGTATTTCAGAATCTGCATTGTCCTGCTTATGGTCTAACTGGTCTGACTAGAAGAAACGCGTGGTGGTACGGGTTAGGAGTACCCCCTGTCACTTTATCCGCAAGCAGATACGGTTCTAGTCGCCCATATTCGAGGCCAGGTGCGTCTCGATCCGTTTAAGCACATTGATTGATTGATTGGCCATATTTATTGTGACCCACTGTATATATATAATATGAATTGTAAATAGTATATAAAGACTGGCACACTGATGTGTGGGCACAGATGATTTGAGCACAAACGTATCAGTTCCTCTCCATGGCAATACACTGGGCACCAACAAAATAACAAAGATGGTATGCATATATACATGTATGTTGATGTGAGCAATGCAAGCACAATCTCGCCAATTGATTGTTGGCCCCTTTTTTCCATAGAGGTGCATATTCTCTGCATGACAAAATGACTCGTCAACAATCTAATTTTAAAACACATATTGCGTTAAAGAAGGACCCTTATAACAAGGGTTGATTGCATCGAGATGTAAGTGAAGTGGTTATATAGCGACTTACCGCAACTCTATGAAAACATACATGTATCGGACACACGACATTGCACAATGTAACAAATTGCATTTGTCTAAAAACAAAATTGTTTAAACGGGAAAGTTCTAGTATTTACATGTCTCTCAGTACATCTCCCAACTTGTCAGTTATACTGTCTGCCTTTTTCTTCTTGGATGTCTGTCAAAGTTGATAAGAAAGCTTATGTGAGTGTTGGGTGCACTAGTCTGTGTGCCTGCATGACTTCGTGTATATGAACGCATGTGCGTTGTTACGTGTATACATGTATAAGTACTACCTGTAAAAACGTTGGTTATTACTATTTGGTGGCTTTTTGTCCATGTCACCACTTGTATAATTTATGTGTGTGTTTATATATATATATTTTTTTTTTTTAGCGAATCTGTATCTGCATTAAATAACAAACTCTCCACCAACGAAGGACAATAAATATATACATACATAAATAAATAGATAAATACATACATACATACATACACCGAGTTGCCACTTGGTAATTTTCGGGTGCCGGGGTATTTCGAATGGCCATAGCTAGGGCGCTTTCGTAGAAGGAATAATTTCCAGTCGATAGTCAACACACATACACGCGTACAGATAATCTTATGACCCATTTGAAGTATACGTGACAACACATTAGTTTGTGTGCTTATTCCCAGCTACATGCCCATGAATTCGTCTGTTTCGTAAACATCGATATGGATATACGGAGAGTTTTTAACCAACGGCTGCATTAATTTGTAACTCCCCGCGGAATGTTCTGCTCACCCACGAGTAGTGAAATGGGGAAACTTCAGACATAAATTGCTCAGTACATTCCCAGCGAGTGTGTGATTTGAACCTCTTTTTTAAAATCATAACAACGCGAATAAAATGCAGTGTAATCAGTTTCTGAACGAGCATATGAATTGACCGAACAAACTAAATAGTAATAAGACAAATGAATTACAACTGGGATGGCATTGTCGAGGTCACAACAACGTCGTGTCTTCACAGTCTTAAGAGATGTTTTGGCGACCAGTGATGTCGGTGAGTTCACACAATTTGCACAACGAACTACAACGGATAATAATTACGAATAGAGTACTATAGATGTACGTGACTAGAATTTGTGTTCTTTCTATCAGGTATTTGAGAATGATGTTCATGTCATACATGTTGATCAATGAAAATTTGTCCTGTGAGTTCTGGATCATGGGTTCATAACCAAGTTAAAGCTGACCACCATATCTCTTAACACTGTGGTCTAATTCATGTCGATTGCTCCCTGCTGCAGTGGCCCACACTGAATATCAACATTTGTTTTCAATGGGTTGGAATAATTGTGACTGCTTTATCTCTAATTATAATATATGGGGGTACGATGCTTTATCATACAATTAAAAATCTAACTCAACATTATGATACAAATGAAGCCTCCTCTCATGAGTTATTTTGTGATTGGAGTGTTGTGTGAAATTATTAAAATTATTGCGAGCAAGACTGAATTAGCTATTTTAGTTAATAAATGTAGCCCATTCCACCTACAGAAAACGCCAAGAAATTACAATGTTTGGGTTATGTTGAATAAAACCACAATCCTGTCGTTCTCCCCACAGGCTGACTATTTCTCCATGTTCTTCACAGTGACGATGATGCACAATCCGTTTTGATTTTTCACATTTACCCACTGTGAATGTCGTGTGTCCCTTTAAAGCCTCGTGGGGTTATGTATTTTATGTTTATGTGTTTTGTGGTGCCAAATTATACTCTCCTTTATGACATCTCGGTCCGCTTCTGGGGACAAACTAGGTCGAAATATACTCTTATACGGACGTTTAACCCTTCGATGACTGGGGTTCCTGAAATATTTTGAAAACCCTGGACCAATGCATTCTCTTCTATATGCGAATCTCCCATAGGGAGCATCGCATATATAATAGAATACATTGGCCTAGCAATATTTACATGTACCTTGACATTGCAAGCCAGTACATTTTCTTATATATGCAAGGCCTCAAATGGGAGACTTTCATATATAAGAGAATGCACTGGTACGTGATATTTAATGCTACACCAGCGCGACTCCAGTCAAGAAAGGGTTAAAGATGCCATGTCTGATTCGATGCCAAATAATTCAGAAGTACATATGTAAGCCGATGTTTTGCTTATACCAGGAAAAAGAAAAAGTTAATTATTTGCAATCACCATCATTCGTGTGACATACAGTGACATAGACATCGAGCAAATCCACACAATCATTGGTAAGTAACACGTTGAATTCTATCACAAAAGCTTAAAATTGACAAGAACGCTCTTTATTATATGCCGTTTTTGGGAAACGGAAGCATGGACGCTCTTTATAAGAGTTGGAATTGGAATTTTTGCTTTGATGACAAAAATTTAAAACGTTGTTAAAATTAACTCTTTTGAAAGTCGATATCTGCGTGGCTGCCACAACCTCCTACTAATGGGTCCTATGGCAGCCACAACCTCCTATTAATGGGTCATATGGCAGACACAACCTCCTACTAATGGGTCATATGGCAGCCACAACCGCCTACTAATGGGTCATATGGCAGACACAACCTCCTACTAATGGGTCCGATGGCAGCCGCAACCCCCTACTAATGGGCTCATGGGTCCGATGGAATCATTTTCTGGTATAGAAAACGTACATATGTTAGTTTTATGGCGTCTTTAAAGCCAAATACAGACATAAAATTGAGGAAAAATCGTTCAGCATGGAATACTTTGTTGTAGAGAGTTGCCTGTTGTGGTTTCTTCCTGATCAGATGGAACTAGGAGTGTTTATCATGCACACTTCTTCACGAACATTCGAAAAGAGCTCGAAAATTGTATGCATTTGAGTAAATATCGTCTATATCGGTATTTTGAGTATTAATCGATTGGTGGTCTCCATCCTTCCAAATTAAAATAGAATATATTCGGCACGTTTTTCACAGAATATCCCAAGCTTGAAGATTGATATTTCGTGCATTTGTCGACTTAGCCCTACTCAATTCAGTAGACATAATTTATTTGGACGTTCAAATGACCTATATGTCAGTTTAAAGGCACGGATGGCCTTGGTTTTGTAGGTTATAATTTAGAAATAAAAGTTACCATATTATGAATTTCCTCAAGAATATACTATTAATATAGTATAATGATATTACCCACAAAACACTCTTTGTGTGAAGCGAGCAATCGTTTATATACAGCACGTAAAGAGTGTGCTAAAAAGCAAAACACTCAACACCGTGGCGACTTTTGGTTTTGTTTTTGTTTTTGGAAAGAGAGTGATTCACGGTGACCCAATCAGCACCGAAATCTGGAGTGGCGAGGATTAGCTAGCGCTATATCGGTATGTTGTAAACAATATGGTGTCAATTTTAATCAAAGTTCACATATGATGTGTTCTCCCCGGTGGTGTTCTGCGTATCGCACACTCTTTAGTCTTTACTCACTGTACTGTGTCATAATATGGCGTTTGCTTACAAACAGGGCGTCCGATCTTCACAATAACATCCTATTTATGCGATATTTATGGTTGGCATGAGAGCAAAATCTGTCTATATTTTAATATTATTTCTGTGTATGGTGGTTTTCACGGATGTGACTTTAGCAATATCCATCACAAATGCCATCCGTATCTAAAACATTCCATCACATTTGTACGGCTGGTACAGCGGACTCTATATGCGTTGATTCGCGCATCTTTGAAATTGCGGTCACAGGTCCGTAACCTGTGGCATATAGTTTATCTAACTTCTCAGTACACAACTGCACGCGGATGATAAAAACCAAATTAGAAATCATGTGCACGAGAATTGTTATCGCGTGATGTAGACCAAGATAGCGATGGGTCTAATACACATGTACACCTAGACATAATATTAATCTTTATATACCCGCATTGTTTGTTTTCTTTTTCATGTGCACAGGATACGATATTTTCATTATACACTTCTGAAATTCCATCGGTTTTTGATAAATGTGTGATGGCTGAGTTCGGTTAGTTTGTTGAGATGGAATCACATTCACACTGGGTGCATTTTACAACCATTCCGGATCACCCATACATGTATGTAACACATATTCGCAAAAACTGAGAACATAATTATGTCGGGAAATTCGACAAACTTCTGGAATATTCATTATATCCCCGCTCGAAACATTATCTTGACCGATGAGGACAGTGAATAATCAACCACACAGTGTTCATTGATGTTATTAGTTGCATGACAAGTCAGGTAGTGATCTTATTCATCGACTAACCAAAATCGATCACAAAAAATCAAGCTGACAAACGCCCGAATAAGCTTGTGTTCATTATTTCGGTGTTTCGCTGACAAACGCCCGGTTCATTCTCAAGGTGCACAGTAGCCGGGTACACGCAGTGGTGTTCATTATCGCAGTGGACAAACGTCCTGGTAAGGAAGTGCTCATTATCCCGATGGACAAACGCCCCGACAAGGAAGTGTTCAGTCTCCCAATGGACGATCTCCCGGATAAGCTAGCATTAATTTACCCGGTGGACAATCGCCCGGACATTCACCCGGTGGTTCGTTCAGTTTCACCAAAGTTCTGGAAACGAAGCATTGAGAACAACGTGCCCAATACCGATGTACCTGCGGACATTCACAGGAAGTTCTGACAAGAGCCTCGAGTCTCCACCAGCGAGAGGAGGTCTGTTATTTTCATCTACACACAAGTAATATTTCAAAGTGAACGAGGCACTTATCATTTCATATCGAAATGGCCAAGCAACGATCGAAATGGCACATTGATGTGTCCATCAACGGGGTTCAAACCCATGGCCTATTCGACAAGTTTAGACTGCAATGATGGTATCCATGACCCACCTCGGCTACGGAGCAATCTTTAAAAGAAAGCACAGAGTCGTTATTTCGCTAAAAATCGGATTGAGAATCCGAAGCCGATTACGGGGGCTAATTCCCGATTCTAGGTCCGATTTTGAAATCCACGTGGTCTCCGAAACTATGTTTAATGTTCTCCCAGCGTCAAACATGGCTCATGTATTTGACACAAGTATCATTTGTATCTTATATTTATAAAGTTCATGTTTGTTGTGAAAGTCATGCTTTTCTTCTATGTGTATATACACGGCACATAATTTGCTGCCAATCCGACTTAATCGCATCTTCTTTTTTTCAAGTTAAAGTGTGTTTATTGATGAGGGCAAGCATATCTAAACGTGACAGCTCTAGGCCTCCTGAATCAAATTCCGAAGATGTTGCGAAGAACACACGAAACTTGTCAGTTGAACAGGGACGTGACGACAGGGGTTGGTTGGGTATCTCGACCCCACCCCGAACTTTGATACACTTTGTTTAGCTGTGCAGTCATTCATACGTGAGGAAAATCAGGATTATTTTGACTAAATGTTCCAAATAATGATACGTACAAGCCAGCAAACGCAACAAACACACCCGATTTTAAATAAATACATATACAAACTTATGACTAACTCGGGAGAGGGGGTGTCCAGTGATCTGTATATATGTTCAACTTGTTTTGGTAGTCATGTTGCTTTGCCATTACTAATTATTTATTCTTTCAGTGTAATAACATATGGGAGAGGGGGTACCCTTAAGTGAGTCAGCACTTGTCCCCCAATTCCTTTGTATGTATAAACAAATGTATGTGTTATATATCATGTGTTATCTAAATTTGACATATATTTGAAATAAATATATCTAAACTAAACTTTGGAACATTCCAGCAGTCGGAAATTTCATGCATGACACAACATTAGTTGGACATTAATTTTACACCATATATAGGTTGGCATTGTTCTCATTGTTTTATTTTTTTCAACCAGTAAAAGTTGGTAATTTTCCAATCTTGGTGTTTGTCAGGTTGGATATTACCAAGGGGAGCAAATGGAATTCTGCGAACCTGTGAGATTGATGTTTGGTTCAATGGGGGGGGGGGGGGAGGGGGGGGTGCAGTTGGCCTGAAATTTGAGGAAACATCTAACCACGTCCCTAGAACATATGTCTGTTGTCTATACATAGACTATTGTGCAAAACGACTGCATTTAACGAAACAAAACATTTTAAACATGAAATTGCTATAACACTAGATGATAGTACATAGTACATACGTGTATCTGATAATCCATCGATATCATATAATCCTACTATTTCTTGAATAAGAAGAAACATTATAATAACGAACACAGCAGAAGACATATCCATGCAGGTTCATATGAATTAGTTCAATGGTGACGTATCCGCCGAATTCGAAATCGACATGCGTTCGGGCGGTATTTTATGGATGGAATTATGAAATGGACATATGAAAGTGACAATCAACAATGATTTAATTTTGCTTCGCCATCAACCGAAGTGCTCCCCCAGCGTTACTATCAATAGCGTTATTATTTGGCTAATTTCAGTAATATTCTCCCAGTTTACATTCAATAAAACAAATTTGTCTCCGCATTTAAAATTCTTTGTATAGATCGTTTATATTCTGCAATAATTTGTAAACAAGAGACGGATTCTTATGTTTTATTGTGTTTTTAAACTCCGAGGTGGCGAAATCTCGGTTTGTTTACATTACGAACATTTGAGTCCGTAATCGGAATCCGAATCCAGAATCGGATTACCACGAAATTGAGATTACGGTCTGTTCGTTTACCGATTCTGCCCATTTCTTGTCTGTTCTTTTGCCGAACCAAGTCGTACGGGGACCAATCTGTAATCTGAATCCAGATTCTGAATCAGGATTTTAGAGAAATAACGCCTCTGACATCGTGAGTTGAGCATCGTATCAGTCTCAGCATGGGTGGGTTCGAAGTGTGAAGCAGAACGGACGTATCATTATCAGAATAGCACAATACACTTGATCCCAAATTGAATACTGTAACCATTCGATTGGTGGTATTGCAGCCTATATACGTAAGTGAAAACAAATTTCATTTCGTATAGACGGTTATACTGTACGTAATAAATAGTGCATAGTTTCTGGATTTGAATACATAGACCTTGTGGGGTTTGCATAGTTCAAGACAAGACATGCCCAATGTAACAGAGATATTCCGCGTGTAGGTTATAGCGTGTAACATGTAAGCATTAAACCGACATTTTAGGAAAATGTCCAATCATAAACATGGTTTATTTTGTCTGGAAGATAGCTCAGAGTTCGTTATAATAGAATATACTATAGTGATTGATCCTTCGAATTTATAACCCGTTATATATCTTAGCCGATTGTCACATTGTAACGAGATATTCCCTAATTACAAGCATTTGTTTGAGCTGTCTCGTATTAAGTGTCGCTATCACATGCTGTCATTTACCTTACAACCTACACGTCAGAAGTTATACGCGGCATTTCTCTATTATATTGCAAGTTGAACGTGTAGCATGCACACTACATAACTGTATCCCGCAAAGTTGGCACCAACACAACAGTTACAGCTCGACCGGTGACACATCCTTGACACATATGCACATAATTAAACTGCGCTGGGTATATTTCGTCTCACAATGAACCCCCGTGCGTAAAAAAAATGTTTTTTGGCCGAATACTGGAAGGATATTGTCCATATCCGTAATCGTAATCGTGATTTTGCGAAAGGTCTCCATTATATGATTATCCACTTACCAATAAACAGTTTTAAAGAACATAACAAGTATTTCATGCAGTTCAATAAACCGAAATGTGTAGTATTTAAGTTTTATTTTGAATGCACGAAACCCCGAAACAACCGAATATTTCCACTCCGCAATTAAGTTAATATTTCCACTCCGCAATTAAGTTGACGTCGTTCCTGTGAAACGTGTTCACAGTAACGTTATAATTTGATTTGTACACGCCTCAGTAAATTGGTGGAATGGTATATTTTTCTCGAAATGGGAGTCTATGTTCATTTCTTTTTCGTATAGTATATACACTATATGACAAAGCTATCGGCCAATCATAAGGCGCCATTTATGGGTGAGGCGAAATATTCGAACAATACTGTAAATTGTAACTTACCAGTGTATAAGGTTCATAGTGATGGCGACTGGTTTAACTGCTTTAGTCTATACCATTGCTGGGTCCTGTTGATTTGTGTCTTATATGTGTGGATCAAAGTGATGTTGTTAAGAAAATTTGCTGCTTTCTCAAATGTTAGTCTGCTGGTATGCTGAAATCCTAAAGAATCAAGGAAGTCAATTATGTCTGTCTCGAATATTCACAAACATATTATACATTAATTTGGTATCATTCAACCGTATCAAATACATCAAAGATGACAACTTAAAGGGGCTTAAAGGTACGGTTGGCCTTGGCGGTGGGTATCCTGTGAAAATATTTCCACCCGTCAAAAACCGCCACAAACAGAAAGAACATAAAATTGTAGACAGACTTTGTCCGTATACAAATAAGAAATATCGCATAAACAGTATGTTATTGTCATATATTTGACCATTGTTATGTAAACAAAAGCATAAAAAGTTACTTTTCTGGTGTTTGTTTATATTATGATGGTAAACATAAAGAGCGTTCTTTGTTGGTGAATTCCTGATATGGAACTAATAAAGAGCGTTTATGTAATTTGTGTGTGATTAGCCAGTATCCTTGTGCTGTCTTCTGTAACACAATCAGGCTCTAGCTTAGGTAAACTATAGTAGGTCTTTATGATAACATGCTGTTTACGCGATGGTCATGGTATATATGAACGAAACTGTATGCGTTTTAATGTTTTTCTGTTTACGGTGTTTGGAACAAATATGAATATTTTCGACAATTAAGACCTCCCGTGCCTTTAAGGTCTACGAAGTGGATTCATACGAAATAATATAAAAATCTGTAAAACAACTATCATCAACAAAGACATAAAAATAAATTGAATTTGTTCTTAATTTCATTATTTGTAACTCTTCAATAATGAAACTTCCCATGTCAAAACCATTGATATGTAAACAGCGACATTTACCGACAAAGTCCAGTCAGTCCAATAAGATACCCAAGTTTAATCAAAACCTGACGGTCAAAGCATTGAAAAATACTCTGAAAATCAAATTCAGACTACAATATTTGAACTCAATACACGACTAGCGCTGTTTGTTGACAAATTCTTGTAACAGTTTTGATTACATAGCAAAAGGTTTCATCAAGTGAACTTTCAGTATTGGAGAACTATCAATAATGAATATAAGAACAAAGATTTTTTTCCTCGAAATCAACATTCCTAAACCCGGCTGCCATATTGGTCGCCATCTCGAATATTACGAATGCCCAGAGTTAAGGTTATGCGGGTGCGTATACCACACACACGACAATTAATTTAGATGTCTATACAATGAGCGTTCTTGTGTGCCATGATCAGTAATCAGACTATAGGTGGGGGCCTTATGTGTCAATATCCGAACATTTCATTTTTTTCAGACAAAGAACCTCTGCTCAAAATGCAACAACAACAAAACAACAACAACAAACCAACACGAGTTGGACTACACATTAACCCCCGCCGCGCCATAACTCCGATCAGACAGTTAGGAGAAACCAATGGGGGCTTGGATCAAGAGCACTCGTTCACAACTGATCTCAGACCACCATCAATGCCAGACGTGGGCGAGGATGGTCCAAATGGAAGTGAGGGGTACAAGAGTGAGGACGACACCTCGAGGCTGTTAGAGACCGACTCCTTACTTCCCCAGGAAAACAAATTGTGAGTGATATTATTGCATGCATTGAGCAATATCTTTGTCTCTATGTTAGGGTACGTTCATACGCTGGCAAGTTTGCACGGTATGTTTTGCAGGCATTTCGTAATAGAAAACCACATGGTGCCAGAATATGAACTGAGACATGCATATAACATGCATATTTGCCAAAGCGAACGACATGAGAAGTAAATTTTCTGTAGTTCCTCTTGTAGCGGTACTACTGTCATTTGCCTTAAAATACCCGTATGATTGATTCTTGCGGGATAATTGCATGCCATTTACATGCAAATTCCGGTATCATCGCTACACGTGGAACTTCTGAGATTTTACTTCTCACGTAGTCAGCTGTGGTACAGATGCATTTTATATGCATGTTTCCGTTCATATTCTGGCATCATATTGTTTTCTACGACGCAATTAATGCCTGCAAACCATACCGTGCAAACTTGCCAGTGTATGAACGCACCCTTAGATGGACAAATGGGATTGATATTGCATGGCAAACGTAATTGTCGAGGATTTGCGGGGCGAACCGCTTTTGAACGCTTAATGTCATCTTGCTTTTATTCCACTCCTTATACCTTATTATACCTGCTGTTAGTGGACGCTGGCTTGTGCCAGCACGTCCGCGTCTTATGTGTCTGGTTCACCGAATTCACCAAACTCAGGCTCTATATGTTTAAGTCACCCGATTCGTCTGAGAACTTGTCTTCCCTAGTTTAGCATTATAATCAAGTCTCACCTCCTGTTCTTTTCAATATTCGTCGAGTTGATTTTTAAGTGATTTACTGTCTGGGCGTTGACTACCTCTTCTGCTAGTTGGTTCCAGGGCTCCACAACTCTCTGACTAAAACTATTCTTCCTTGTATCTCATGTTAGTGTTAACTCCCGTTGGTGACAGTTCAACACAAAAATGATCTTAAATATGCACCCTCCCACACTTCTGATATGAATGCAAGAAGTAGGAATTAAGATTTACCAAATATATGTATTGTAACCAGTTACTTGTTTAATATTCTTCAAATATCACCAATGATGCCACCAAATGTGACCATAATTTAAAGTTTTCCTGTATCACAGGGTATGACCAATGCGGATGCACACTGGTATGTTAACGAAACCCACTGGTTATTTGTACAATTCATTCTACAGGTGGTCCATGTTACTAGGTATAGTGTAATATATAGTGCACTATTTGTTGATTATCGAACGCGGCAAGTTTTCCAATTTCTTCTGAAGAGATTTCGCCAGAAGATGACAATGGTAAATTTGTAAAATATTGAATTGATATTATTTGTATTCCTTTATTTCCGAACGAGTTCTCTAAACTTTGCGACATGCCCAATAAATTACCAGAGGGCACTTGATAACACAATATTGGTATTTGTATGCATAATATGTTAAGACAAATAATTTCTCAATCCCTTCCTATAATTATGATGTTATAATTATTATAGCCATGCAGTGTGCATTTCTTGGGTAACTTCTTTCAAATTGTTATTGTGAATTTTATACTTGTCGTACGGACATCAGATTTGCAGGAAGAGATTTAGAAATGACTTGTCTTAAAGACATATTATGGACTTGTTCGAGTTTGTGAAACTGATAAGTTAGTATTCAGGCGTTATGCCAACCTGGAGATTGCTTCTTATCTGTGAGAAAATTTGTATTTGAAGAATGTCACTACTTTATTAATGTTGGAATGATTGACAAGTGGCAATATATTATCTATTCTAAGTACTTTTATGTTGGTTGTAAAATATATTGGTACACTTGATTCGTTCTCTATTTTGTTATTGTTGTGCTCTGAAAGGCAATACAGATGATAAATCAGAATGAGATGTTTGAATGTGAGGTTTGTCCACTTGTGAGGTAAAAGTTGAAATTCCGGAAGCAAGTATAGATTCGAAAATAAGATAAATATAATCATTAGGGGTCAAAACGCTTAGTCGCTGCAATATTTTGCTGTGTGATGGAAAATAGTTTCATATTTTGTTGGGACGAGAGATAAGGTATTCCACACATGAGTTCTGAAATATGGCTTACTTTGAGATTTTCGCGTGCTAGTTTCTCAAAGAAAACTGAGCGCTCACGTTGGTACATTTAGCTGCATGTCCAGTCTAAGTTATGACAATTTGGATCAGGCTGATTTTGTTTTGTAATTGAAGCACGACAAGTAGCTGACCCGGGAATATTTTATTTGCCACAGTTAAAGGCACTCGCAGTGGGTAAATATGCAAAAATATAACAGCCTGTAAAAACATCACCACCAAGAAGAACATAGAGAAATAGCTAAACTTTGTTCTGATATTCATTTTTAACAGCTCAAAAATGAAGAAATGTCGCTTGTTTACCGTCAACTGTTTACTAAATTTTTGTACATGTTTCTTACTTACTGGACTGGACTTTATCGCTAATTCAACTATAACAGTAATGTTTACATAATAGTTGTTTTGACATAATACATCTTAATATTGAAGAGTTGTTAATAATGAAATTAAGAATATAGTCAATCTATTTTTCATGTACTTGCAGGGGGGGGGGGGGGGGGGGGGGGTCGGAAAAATTGTTCAGGCACGTATGCTGATTTTTTTCCCTATCGACCCTTGTTGGGACCAACTCACCACCGCGTTCAAATTTATTTTCCGTTTTCGACAGTTTTTTCCGACCATTTTTGGACACCCATCCCCTTTTAACACTAAAACAGAGATTTTCTGGGGGAAATTCACTGTAAACAGCTGTATATTTGATTAGCTTAAAATTTGATTGTTTAAAAAAATTATCGTTACGAAATTTATATTTGAATTTACCTTGGACTGACAGCTGGGACTGACACCCATTTGCAACAAAATACAACACGATAACTGCCTGCAGTCAGTTTAGCAGTTAGAATTACATTATTTCTCTTATTCTAAGGTGTTTTAAGCCAAACTCATTGCGAAAACAGTCAAAAGTACTTGCAAGAAAAAATCTTTGTTGGTCCCATCGACCACCCACCCACCCCGGCATACGTGTCCGGAAACGCCCCATCCCCTGGTACTTGTTGATAATAGTTGTTTTACAGATGTTTTTGTTATTTCGCATGAATCCACTTCAATGGGCCTCTATTGAGTCCATTCAAACAACTCTTCACAGTGAAGACTTTGACGCTCCCTGTCCGAATGTATGCCCATAAATGGTTGGTAGCTGTTTCGCAAGTCGCGACAGTACATATGCACGGATGGGCCCACAATACGTGTAAATGGTGGGGTTGTCATCCCATCTGAGTGACCGATATACAACAAACGGTGAATGGTTTATCTATATCACCGATGGTACTTAACTCGTTGTCACGTCATTCATACATTCTTGTTACTTCGGCTCGAATGCATGTGTGATTTACAAAACCCTAACTATTATTTCCATTGTTGGAAGGCAACTGTTAACGTTTGTTAACGTTTGTTTATAAGTAACCGTAATCGATAAGTGGGTATCTCAGAGATAACCATCAGGGCGGATTAGACACCCCAGTACCTGGCACGCTAGAATGACACAACCTTAGTAAAATTAAAATGCCGACTGGTCGCCTAACTGCTTTATGAATCTCAACTTAGGTTAGAGATAGATACAACGGCTATAACTATTTAGTTATGTCACTTTGTTCACATGATACAGGTGGCGTACAAATGTAAGTCGGGATGCCGAGAATAAATTTGTCAATAGAAAGGGGAGGATATCTGCAAAGCATATTAAAGTTAAGGGCATTTTTAAGATCAGGGACCAAATTTTGAGCAGATAAGATTTAGTGTTCCCCGTTCAGAATACAAGGAATTTCGTGGTAGAGAGCAAATAAAAACCCGGGGCGGTTTAACAGAAATAGGAAAATATTTTGAACGCACAATCGAAATGGAATTTAAAAATCTAAAGAGATGACATTTAGAAAGCGTTTAAGACGGTTAAAAGCCAAAAGAACAATAGAATCATCGTGAGTTGCAAGTTGCTGATCGCGCAACATACTATACGTATGTTACGTAACTGTTCGACCTTTTGCATACCACTAATTAGTATTTCTATTATCAGGAGACAGCTATTATCAAGGATATGTCAAGTGATTACAAAATACGAACTGATCCTTTGACCTTTATAATCCAGATAATATACATACTTAAAAACCTATTTATCGAGGTTTGTAATCTATCTCCCAGACAGTTAGGACACATGTCGTAAGTCGGTCTGTTTAGGACACTGGGCCCAGACATAACTTAGTTATAACACTAACAGTAACTATGTATTGTGTATGGTTCTTAACCCTGCCATAACTGGAGCTTCTTGAAATTTTGAGAAAACCCTTTGCCAAAGCAATCTCTTAGGGATCTTCGCTTATTTTAGAGAATGGAATGGCTTAACAATATTTACCTCGACTTTGTAAGTCAGTGCATTATCTTATATATGTTAGACCTTAATTCTGCACCTGGGCAGCCCCTGTCATTATCCCGAAATATATGAGCTCCGGTCAGAGAGAGAGAGAGAGAGAGAGAAAGAAAGAGAGAGAGAGGGTGAGGGAGGGTGGCAGGGAGGGAGGGAGAGAGATAGAGAGATAAAGAAAGAGAGATAGAGAGAGGTAGAGAGAGAAATAGAGAGAGATAGAGAGATAGAGATAGAGATATAGAGAGAGGTAGAGAGAGCGAGAGAGAGAGAGAGAGAGAGAGAGAGGGAGAGAGAGAGAGAGAGAGTATGTGTGTCTTACATGTACGTCTGTCTGTCCGTCTGTCTCATCTTCTTGTTATATTTATTTCCTCAGTAAAACAAAATCATTGCTGGACAGCGATAGAGATAGAAAGAGAGAGGGGGAGATAGATAGAGAGAGAGAGATAGATAGAGAGAGAGAGAGAGAGAGAGAGAGAGAGAGAGAGAGAGTATGTTTGTCTTACATGAACATCTGTCTGTCCTTCTGCTCATCTTCTTGTTATATTTATTTCCTCAGTAAAACAAAATCATTGCTGGACAGAATTTGTTGGTGCGTCATGTGAGGAACATTATACCTGACAAAATTACAATGGATATAAATGACATATCAAGGACAACTTTGCTCACTACTCGGTGTTTTAGTAGTACATGTATATAGTATCGGCGGAATTATCGCCCCTCGGGGAAATTTCCATGAGAAGTTATTCCAGTTTTCAGATGGCGCCGAAATTGTCTGTTTTGCAATACAATACACAGTGGTTGAGCATATATGACCATGAAGACAAACTAACGATTTATCAATATAATGTTACTACTGTTCTTCCGTTTTGTTTTAGAATCCGTGGCCACGACTTAGCAAGATGCTATTTAAGAATACATGTAATAATTAGAGGCTATTACTTGGTTGGTTTGATATTTGGTCCGATATCAGCCCTCGGTAACCCCAATACAGTCTGAGATCGTAGGTCCGTGTTATCGAGGGCTAATATTAGGCCTATAATATCAAACCAACCCGGGGGGATTTATTCCGGGCACGTATGCCGGGGTGGGTGGGTGGTCGATGGGACCAACATTTTTTTTTTCCGCAACTCAAAAATATTTGTCCTGCAAGTCTTTTTGACT
The DNA here is from genome assembly GCA_032622095.1 of Siphonodentalium dalli. Classification (NCBI taxonomy): domain Eukaryota; kingdom Metazoa; phylum Mollusca; class Scaphopoda; order Gadilida; family Siphonodentaliidae; genus Siphonodentalium; species Siphonodentalium dalli. The sequence goes on from CP136065.1 coordinate 208,981,384, forward strand.
GTTTTTGCAATGAGTTTGGTTTAAAACACATCTATATGTCAATATTAACATAAATGACAAATTTCATGACGATGAGACAAACAGTATAGCCTATAGCCCATGCTATGGGATTTAATTTTGAAATTTTTGGCCGAATGACCCTAAAATTACTCGTTCCTATTTACATGTCAATGTTAACATCCATGACTAATAGTATGCACATAAATTCATATACAGCTGTTTACAGTGAATTCCCCCTCAAATCTCTGTTTTAGTGTTAAAGGGGGGTGGGTGTCCAAAAATGGTCGGAAAAACTGCCGAAAACGGAAACAATATTGGACGCGGTGGTAGGTGGGTCACAAGAAGGGTCGAAAGTATAAAATCAGCATACGTGCCTGAAATGTTTTTCCGACCCCCCTCCCGACCAACCAAGTAATATTTATTTATTAATTAGATCGCATATCAATTTGATCGACAATTTAACTAATCCAATTAATTCAGAAGAGATATGGTTCATGTACTTGGCGCTCTTAGAAACAGTGGAAGACAGACGACTATTTCAAATTAGTGATGTCACAAAATATCTACACATTATTTAGAAATGAAGTAGAGTTATGGCACTCGGTAATGTCGCAAAACAATATTACTCGGATTGGTGATGTCTCAAAATGAAGCAATATTCACATAGTTCGATAACAAGTCGTTCAGGACAAAAATGTCATATCTAATTAATAAGTATTTTGCTCTTGTTTCGAACACCAGTTATTCTCAAGTTACAAGAACACTTCAACTATCGTGATCACAACAACATAACTTCAGACCGGCGATGTTCATCTGTGTTCGTTGGGTATTTAGGACAGTATGTTTGATCGGCTTAACACTTATAACATGAAGCGAACTTTCAAAAGCCTCATACATGGCGAACCAGACAGTTAATACCACACGCATAAACAGGTACACCGTTTACTATATTCCTTTCATATAAGGCGATTAATGGGGATGCGTAATGTTCCTTTGTTACAGAGCAACGTTGAAGTAATTTCTTGAATCGTTATAGCATTCTGTGTAATTATAATAGTTGATGACCTTGGTGTGGGCCATTTAAAAGTTTGGATTACTTCCAGTGATGGGAAGAACTACGGATCTGGAGCAGACTCGAAGAATTCTCTGTCGGAGGAGGACAGTTTTTATTCTAGTGGGAACAGCGCAGTAACCATGCCGGACAAATGGAAGGTTGTGTCCAAACTCAGCATCATCAAAACTGCCATTCTATTCCTATTGACTGTTGGTTTTAGTGTAAGTATATATGTTATATTAGAGAAAACAAATCATATACCAACTTAGACTGCCTTTCTATTTCTTGTATAGTTGGATTCAATGTAATCCACGCCAGGTTCTCTTCATGTAAGTGGTATTTGAATCCTTGATTCATGTGTATACCAGAGTTAGCATGCAGTTTTATATGTAGAAGATCTACACCGAGTCCACAGTTTACAGCGGAATTTACAAAACGAGTTCAGTAAATTAGGTCTGAATCGAGTCCAGACCTAATTTACTGGACGAGTCCCAGATAAATTAAGACTATTTGACGTATTTAATGGCGTATAGTTAATGATATAACTTTTAAAACTATTCATTCATTCGAGTTTATTGGGAAAATATTGGAAGCCATTTTATTTTGAGACGTAGCGTATGGAATGTAAACAGACGACAAACCGGCAGTCAAAGTTAGCCTGGCACTATTTCCTGTAATGAAACCAACATTTAAAGATACGGGCGGCGTTGGCGGTGGGTATGCTGTTAAAATATTCACCTCCGTCATAAACCGCCATAAACAGAAAGAATAGTAAAATATAGACAGACCTTGTTCTTATACCAATCAGAAATATGGCATAAACAGTATGTTATTGTCAAATATTTTCCTTTGTTTTGTAAACAAAAGCAAAAAACGTTACAGAACCTGGCCTTTGTTTAGATTCTGATATGGTAAACATAAAGAGCGTTATTTGTTACTGTTTTCCTGATATGGAAATAATAGGGAGCGTTTATATCATTTGTGTGTAATTAACCAATATAATTGCGCTGTGTTATGTTAACAGAAGCAACACCTCTGTAACACGATCAAGCTCTTGTTTACGTACACAATCGTACGTATTGACGACAATATGCTATTTACGCGCTGATTATGTTTGGCATATGAACAAAACTATATGTATTTTAATATTTCTTCTGTTAGGGTGGATACACACATGCATGTAATGTCTGTATGTAAAATACATGTATTTTACAAGGTACCACCAATCATTGATAGCATTAATCGCCTGCACGCGATCGTTCCATTTCAACAGGCGAGACCGGTGAGTAGTTATAAGCCAAAATCAAACTAACTGTTATCAAGAGATTTCAGGCCAGTCATAAACATGTCTTTTTTCATGGATGCCGAAATGAATAAATCCTGTCTGATATATGTTGCTGTTTTTCACGAGTTTTAGTTCATTTCGAAAAATGGATTTGAGTTTGTTTGTCATTTCTTGGAAACAGGGTCATCCAAAATAAAAATAAATGTGTATACTTTTGAAGCTATTTTAGGACGATTGTGATACATTAGTGTTTAATGCCCCACACACTGACTCCCAATTTGATCTCGTCCAGCAGAACCCGAACGGCTTTCTGGCTCCACATTTTGGAAGTGCTATATTAATACACATGGCAATCAACTAACTCATACATGGTGGATTCCATGTTATAAAGTGATTTAGCCTAATCGGACAACGCCGAATCGAGTCAGGATAAGGATATTTGTTCCTCGACTATGCATGGCCTCAGTTCAAATTTTAACAATCCGATATGGTGCTCTCATGCCTTGAATACAGGCATTGTAACATTAAGACAGACAATACCAGTTTGTTGAGATTGCTCGGATAATTTGAGGGCGAGCTCATGTGATAACTTTCAATTGGGATTTCTTTGCATATATCCATTACAGCGCCAAAAACATTAATGCAGGTACAACGTTGAAAGAAAAAAGAGTCACCCCCCCCCCATTTTAACCCAGAATTTACAGAGCAGTATATACTTCTCATTCCAAAGGATGAACAAGTTCCTAACTGTCACTATTTTAGCCTGTACAGGCTTGAGTTATCACATTTTGGACTATAATCCATGATTGGGGGAGGGGGCTGGTTCTCGAAAGTTTCGAATAACTAAGGGATTTAATTGAATGTATCGGCCGGGATTATCTGGGCAAGAATGTACAACATAATGTTTTACTTAAATATTCCATAGTTGTAAATTGTGTGTATATAACACAAGAGAGGAAAGGTGACGTAGTTGTGGACTCGTAGCTGGACAACCCTTTTCCCGAATGAAGTCACACATGCAGCAACACCACATTCTGTATACCTTCAAATTTAAAGCTGTAATAATATGTTCATAATTATATGAATAGCATCAATTGCTGCATATGAGATTAATCACTCGTAGCAAACAGGCAAGGCAGATATGAATGTCAACTACAATATTTACAAATCAGGATTGGCTTCGTGGCTTCAGGGGGGTAGGCCTCATGTTGCTACATGCCCCCCCCCCCCACCCCGGTCGATGAAATATGTAATGATCAGTCCGGTAGCTTCCGGTATAATATAGCCCCTGCATTGTGGAAATCCTGGGACCATCACTGGTATACAACCAAGAGAAGACTGACAATGATTTAAACAGAACGTCCAACATTTGGATTATCGCGCGAACAATTATTTTAAGCGGCCTGACGACTTCGTCCAGTCAACGACACTCTATACGTTCAGAGCGTTACTCACTGTGGTCAAACCTAGCCGCAATGATTGGTTTATCAGCAGACACATATTACATGGTCTGTATGATCCATGTAAAACGCCAAATACACGATATTTACAGAGATTACATGCATGTGTGTATCCACCCTTAATGGCGATTTGAACAAATATGAATATTTCTGCAACGAACACCGCCCGTGCCTTTAATATCACAATTTATAGAATGGGTTTATTGAATGGAATTAGGGTAGGATCATGTAATCAAATATGCGAGTAAAATATAACACGCCTTTGGAATAAATCTAATGCCGAATATATATACACAGAAAGCTATTGGCTATATTTCATAGACTACATTGCCATTGCTACCGACCCTTTGGCAAACGAAGTGTACCTATATCATCATGAATTCGGACATCCAAAACGGACAAAGAATCACATAAACGCCACCAAATATTATACATGTAGCTACCAAATCAATCAATCACAACCCATATTCAGTAATGCTCCAAGTAATCGACTGTGATTAAGGAGTCGATTATATAGAGCATCTATTACTGTAGCATGGAAGGCACCATACGAAGCACAATAAAATCACATAATCATACATGTAAATATGATCAGCTGTCATCTTGTAAACATTTGGTATCCTTAAATGTTTGTATTGGGAGAGAGTCTTCATAAGTTGATACAACTTGTGCCCGATCCATTTTGTATTATATGCAAATAAAATATGTTTCAAATCATACTGACCACTCGGTTATATTACTTCGATGACCACGTGTCATACAGGTGATTCACGATGTAACCATTGACCTGCAGATCAATGGCTTCATCGTAAATCAGCTGTATGTCATTTAATTAATATCTGTATTTTCTTGTATTTATTGCGATATTATCACGATTAAAATTGTCTATGTCTGGCTCAGTTCATATTGTACATATCACACCGAAAGAATTCCCATTAGTGCACACATTTGGTGGTCAAAATAAGATAATAGGTGACTACATATAGTTTTTCGTACGTGGATTACCCACATGAAAATACAGGTCAAGTTAGAATTTGATATCGGGTCCGCCCATTTTTACCGGTTTTTGGTCCCTATCGGCTTAGATTTGCCGGTTATTTTGGTTTCCAGATGACAACTTTAGGTTTAGTCGTCTGATTGTTTAAACATTGCATACGTGGATTACTTACATGGAAATACAGGCCAAGCTCGAATTGGAGTCTGCAGCTGGAGTTATGGTCCTTGTCGACTTAGAATAATTTTGTGCTGATATTTTGGTTTCCGGTTGATATCTTTTATTTTAGTCGTCTGATTGTTTTCAAATTTGTATTTGGAATAGCACATGAAAATACAGGTCAAGTTCGAATTTGAATTCGATCCGCCATTTTTTTTCCGAAGTTGTGGTCCGAAATTTCTGATTATTCTGGTTTCCGGGTGATAACTGTAAGTAGCTATTATCTGATTGTTTTAACATTTGGCATATGGATTATTCATATAAAAATACAGTTTAAGTTAAAATTTGGGTTCCGTCCGCCTATTTTTTACTAGAATTATGGTCCTTGTTAACTTATAATTCGACGATTATTTTGGTTTCCGGGTGTTACATTTAGTTATAGTTTTCTGTTTGTTTTCAAATTTGGTATATGGATTACTCATACGAAAATACAGATCAAATTCGAATTTAGGGTCTGTCCAGTTTTATCCAGTTATGGTCCTTGTCGCCTTATAATTGTTCAACTTAGTATTTTGTTAATCTTGTGCCTATTTGAGGTTATATTTCCACTTTAATGATATGGGCGGCGTTGGCGGTGGGTATGCCGTTAAAATATTCAAATACGCCAAACACCGCTATAAACAGAAAGAATAGTAAAATATAGACAGACCTTGTTCTTACACCAATCAGAAATATGGCATAACAGTATGTTATTGTAAATTTTGTTTCCTTTGTTATTTAAACAAAAGCAAAAAACGTTACGTTACCTGGCTTTTGTTTAGATCCGGATATGGTAAACATAAAGAGCGTTGTTGTTAATGTATTCCTGATATGGAAATAATAAAGAGCGTTTATATCATTTGTATGTGATTAACCAATATAATTGCTCTGTGTTATGTAAACAGAAGCACAACTTCTTTAACACGAGCAGGCTCTTGTTTACGCACACCATCGTACGTCTTGACGACAATATACTATTTAAGCGCTGATTATGTTTTGCATATGAACAAAACTATATCTATTTTAATATTCCTTCTGTTGATGGCGATTTGAAAAAATATGAATATTTCTGCAACGAACACCGCCCGTGTCTTTAAGAGTTTTTTTTTTCTTTTTCAGTTTTGTTATTTTTATGCAGCTCAGTGTAATGCACAAATATTTAATCCATATAATATATTTCTACAACCCCCCCCCCCCGCTCAAAAAGATGCCACTATTTCGGGTTAATTATGTTTGACAGGCTAAGTCAAAATAAAGCTAACGAATTGGATATAATTGAACATGGATGACCATATATATAATAATAATTGATATCAAAAGTTTCCACCGTACTCACAAGGATCAGACTGGCTTGATGTTTCACTTTGACAGTCTCTTCCAATTTATAATATGGATAACGTTATGCAGCCTATAATGACGAGAAATCACCATGTACCTCGAGATACCTAACACCTATATAACTATCTATATAATTATATGTAATTCACTTTATTATGTTTTCTCAAATACTGTATTTGTATATGGTTTAATGAGAATAAACATATTTGATTTGAACAGCGTGTTTGTTTTACAGATCCTGTGGATCCTCTACCCGGAACAGGAAGCCATATGGCATCAGATATCAGTAGACAATGATTCTCCACACGGTCAGTGCCATTATATGTGTTGTTATTATTAACATAAATCCACACGGTCAGTGTCCATTATTGTCCACCGAAAAAAATATTTTCGGGGGACTATAGAAACGGGCTCCGTCCGTCCGTTCGTCCGCCCGTCCTTCCGTTCGTCCGTCTTTCCGTTCGTCCGTCCGTCACACTTTTGAGTACCTTCATGGTGTAATCATCTCCTCCTACAGATTTCATCCCAGAGATTTGAAACTTCAGAATATTGTTGCCCCTATAATGAAGATGTGCAACATGTATATAGATGAGTTATTGACCCTTTACGACTTTCAACATTTTTTATAATTTTCAGTATGAAGGTACCTTCATGGTGTAATGAATTCCTCCTACAGTTTTGATCGTAGATATTTGAAACTTCAGAGTATTGTTACCCACATATTGGAGATGTGCAGTATGTATATAGATGACGGCCTTTTTTTTACGGAGTTATTAACCCTTTTTGACTTAAAATATTTCAACATTTTTTATAATTTTCAGTATGAGGGTACCTTCATGGTGTAATCAACTCCTCCTACATTTTTGATCGTACATATTTGAAACGTCAGAGTATTGTTACCCACATGTTGGAGATGTGCAACATGTATATAGATGACGAAAAAATTATTTTTTTACGGAATTATTAACCCTTTCGACTTAGATCATTTCACATTTTGTTTTATTTCTTTAACAAAGCGACATCGACTTGCCACGTTGTCGGGGGACACTGGTCGTCTGACCTTTTATATGTTCTATTATTATTAACGTAATTCCACACGATGATTGTCAATTATCTGTTTTGTATTACCTTGACTGCCAGTGTATATCTTATTATTATAACATTGTTCCCCACGCCCACGGTGTAATAGTATAATTCCACACTCACATGTATAAATTAGGATCTATATTCTTGCTTCAGTCAATGCCTCTCCAGTGCAATATAAGCCGCCATGCATAAGCCGTACGTGAAATATATCTGGATCAGAACAGTGTGGGCATGTATACGAATTTTCCCCGGGTGATACAATCAAACAGTTTGGACACTTTCCTTTATGTGTATCGAAGTGGGTTAAATTAATTTATTTGCAGCCATTTTATGTACGTTACGGATAATGACAAAGTGCGTGGTCGGCTGTATCTGACTTCAAATATGGAGCGGTTTTTGGTCAGGGTTCCAGACTACAAATCCTATTAATCGGATAATCCTTTTGGCGTCGATGTCTGTCCGATCAACGAACGCAGATATGGTCATGATGGTATACACCACATTGTTAAAGGCCCACTTAATTTTCGACCCCCGATCATATATATTAAGTATATGCATATATAATATACCATTTGAAAGAGGAAGCTCCAAAACATTGTATTATCAACTTATCCGGTGTAATACACTGGATATGTTGTTTTTGTTGAGTTACCGACGTATTTTTGTGATAAAGTTTCATCTGGTTTTGGTGTGCAAAGTGTATTATTTTCAATGGAGGGGGAAATAACTCTATATTTTAAAGATAGACTTATTCCCCTTCCATTGAAAATACATTCTGGGAGGAAACGGGGGAATCTTTTTATGATTTCAGCTGTTTTATATTTCTCTATGGGCATCTTCTGAAACACAGGCGTTTCAAATGGTGATGAATTATAATATTTTAATCATATTTTATGGCACAGATTGTTATTAAAACCGTATATCAAGGCTCTATAAAGAAAGAATCGGTGACTCGAAAATTAAGTGGACGTTTAATTATGTAAACATATTTTGTGAATATGCATTATAATCTCGTTGGTTTATTAATACCATCAATGGCAACATTTGAAGTCAGACCGAAGTTGCCCACCTGTGGTGTTGTAAAATGTATCAGAAAATCCTTTATTTAGTCGAAAGTACGTTATATATAGAGTTGAAGTTTTTTGTGTTAACAATGATAACGGCGCGGCGCCGTTATCATTGTTAACACAACCGAAATTTACTTTTGCCAAATAATTTGCCAAATGAAAATATTTTTTGCCAAATTCAATTATAATTTGCCAAATGTTATCCCTGATAGTATCATTTTCTGCAACTTTGATTGAGTTTTATATTTTGACACTCGCAGTTTGAACGATCGATAGGAAAGCAGTTAGTTAATAATTGTTGCCCAATCCTCTTTTGAACAATTTATAATTATATGTCATGTATTTATTGTTTGTAATTCTGTTCTGTTTAGTTCAAATAAAATATTGTTTAAACCAATAATTATACTCGCATATCTATTGTGTTTTATCATACAACAATAAACCAATCACCGAAAATGGACGAAGAGTTGCTTCATCAGAAGGGAACATCAAAAGAGGATTAGCTATGTAAACACCACCACCACACTAAATACTGGTAATCCATCCACCTATCGATAATAATGTTACCAGATTAACTGCATCTTAATGGGGGTGTTAATTTTTTCCGAAACCATTAAAACACCACTAATCCTATTGTAATAGTTTCCTAAAATTAATGGTATTGATTGACCGATATTTTTCGACTTTATTGAGGAATTAAAGTGACTTGCCAAAACTTTTGCCAAATGAAAATATTTTTTGCCAAATATGAATTATTTTTGCCATTGGCAAATTTGGCAAGTGGCAGCGCGAACCCTGAGTCGGCGCCATCAGACGGAAAGCGGATCTGAATGTAGAAAGATCATGCAGATCTTGTTAGCGCTACCAGGCCCCCCAACTTTTAAAACAGATTTCGCGTGATAGCGTATTCCAGTTTGGTGGTTTATACCATCAATGGGAACATGTGAAGTCAGACCGAAGTTGTCACATGTGGTGTTGTAAAATGTATTAGCAAAATCCGTTATTTTGTCGAAAGTTTGTAGTTCTTTTTATTACACGTACCGCGTGTATACTAATGTAGAGATTCTTGTTTCGCCTAGGAGCATGGGGGTTTTATTTATAGAACTGGGAATTTGTGTGAGGATTAAAAGTCGAACTGCGACCAGGAGGCCGAGTCCGGTAAAAGGTGTAGTTGGGAATTTCAATTTCGTTTATTGTCGTTAACATTATGTCAATAATGTTGATTTTTGGTTTGTGATAAGCTATGCCAATTACAAATAAAAGAAATGAAAAAGATTATTTGCACGTCTTATATTTCAACTTTTATAGACATTTTTCGTTCTGCAGCCCGCTTGGGGGTTGTGGTCAGAGACGGCCGAGTCGGCCGCCGATTCGTTAATTGGGTGGTTATTGTTATTTTAACGGAATTCTGAGTTGGTCATTCGCGAAACCAATATATTTTATATTCTATAATTACAATCATGGGTATATAATATATGATCTTGAGCGCGTTACCATTTCTGACATTGGTTTTCTTGTTATCAATGTTAGCGGTGCCACCAGACGGAGAGTGGATCTGAATTTAGAAAGATCATCCAGATCTGGTTAATGCTGCCAGGGCCTAACTCTTTAAACAGGTTTCCCCTGGTAGCGTATACCATTTTGTTAACAATATTAGCGGTGCCATGCTGGTGGAGAGCGGATCTCAATATATAGAAAGATCATATCTTCTTAGCGCTGCCGAGGCATGCCTTTTAAAACAGATTTACCTTGGTAGCGTATACCATGTTGACAACAATGTTACAGCGGTGCCAAGCAACAGTTGCTGAAGGAGAGCGGATTTCATCTAGAAAGATCATGCAAATCTTCTCAGCGCTTCCAGGGGCTAACTTTTAAAACAGATTTCCATGGTAGCGTATACATTTTTTTTTTACAATGGCTGCGGACACACGTACCACAGTAGCGATGGCATAGTAGGTGTGACAATTTATTATGGTGGAGTTTGGTGACAATTGTGATACAATAATTCTGTGTCATAGCAAGCCATGTTGGCCGCCGAGTTTCCGCACAATGAGTTGACTGGACCAATTAACCCATTGCGTTTCACCAAGGTTGATCGAGGCTCATTACTGTTTGCTACATTGTATTCTCTACGATATATATAATTGCACGATCGATCGTCCAGAATTGTGTTTGACATTGGTAATCCGTCATTCACTCACATATCATGCACGTATAGTTTTTTATTGATATGATCTCACTACTTATATTAATTTCATGCGTATTAAGACAGTTCCACAATTGCGTTTTTAATTTTGCGACCTTTAGTTCTACTCATAATTCCGATGAAGCTGTGTCAGAACTGTTGGGGGAAATGCAGCTGAAAGAAAATAACTAGATAAACAAAGCGAACAATATACACAAAGACCAAAACAAGAAAAAGGCTGATCATAACGAACTTTAGAAGACTCATTGTGCGAATATGCAGCGGGCGACATGACTAGCTATGGCATATTAATTGTGACGACCAATTGTCACCAAACTCCACCATAATAAATTGTCACACCTACTATGTCATAGCTACTATGATACGTGTGTCCGCAGCCAAACCCCACCATAAATAAATTGTCACACCTACTATTCCATAGCTACTGTGGTACGTGTGTCCGCAGCCAAACTCCACCATAATAAATTGTCACACCTACTATGCCATAGCTACTGATAAATTGTCACACCTACTATGGCATAGCTACTGTGATACGTGTGTCCGCAGCCAAACTCCACCATAATAAATTGTCACACCTACTATGCCATAGCTACTGATAAATTGTCACACCTACTATGTCATAGCTACTGTGATACGTGTGTCCGCAGCCAAACTCCACCATAATAAATTGTCACACCTACTATGCCATAGCTACTGTGATACGTGTGTCCGCAGCCAAACTCCACCATAATAAATTGTCACACCTACTATGCCATAGCTACTGATAAATTGTCACACCTACTATATCATAGCTACTGTGATACGTGTGTCCGCAGCCAAACTCCACCATAATAAATTGTCACACCTACTATGCCATAGCTACTGATAAATTGGCTGCGGACACACGTACCACAGTAGCGATGGCATAGTAGGTGTGACAATTTATTATGGTGGGAGAGAGAGAGATAATGTTTATTCCTCCAACACATGAAGATAATATATACATGAGTGAGTTGCACCGTCAATGACATGACCAGTGATGTACAAACAATAATTATATACAGAAAGAGTGCACATGAATGTTATATGCTATTAATCATACATGGATGTGTCAATTAAGCACAAAATACATATAAATGTGAGGCAGTCCATGAAAAGAATTTCCTCGTCACATAATTGCGTCATAGTTGGGTGACTGGTGCCACCGGCTGCATATGCGAGAAATGCTTCTGGTGTGAGATTGTCTAGCAATGTGTATACTTGAACTCCGTGTTTGTTTAGAATTTTGTACCAGAAGGCGTTTCTCAGTTCTTGAATGTGAGGGGAGAAGCAGTGAAGGAACATATGTGACATCAGGTATGAATACGAGGAGTGGCAGTGTTTGCACACTGCAGCGTTGTCATATGTAGTTTTGGAGAGGATGTTTGCCATGCAAAGAGATTTCGCCAATATTTTGGGTTTTTCTCACACCTACTATGCCATAGCTACTGATAAATTGGCTGCGGACACACGTACCACAGTAGCGATGGCATAGTAGGTGTGACAATTTATTATGGTGGAGTTTGGTGACAATTGGTACGTCATAATTATGTGCCATAGCTATCCATGTCGCCCGCTGATTTTCCGCACAATGAGTCGACTGGACCAATTAACCATTGCTTTTCACCAATGTTGATCTCTACTCATTACGTTTTGCTAAATTGTATTCACGACGATATATATAATTGCACGATATATCGTCCAGATTTGTGTTTGACCGTGGCCTGGTGGCAATTCCTCATTGACTCACATATATATCATTATAGTGGTACGTTTTTTTTATATGATCTCAATGCATGCATGTTTATCTACTTATATTAATTTCATTAGTAAGAACAATCATGGCTGTTGAGATGGGTTATTCATTAAGTTATCAAGTGGACTTGTGTGTTAGCATGCAAAATATAACACTGCGTGTTGAGTAAAGATCAACATCGACAAGACATTCAGGTAGATACTTCCTTGAGAGATCGACCGTCGCTGGTAGTGCTTGGTAGACTCATTGTGCGAATTTTCAGAGGGCGACATGGCTTGCTATGGCATAGTATTTATGACAACCAATTGTCACCAAACTCAACCATAATATATTGTCACACCTACTATGTCATAGCTACTGTGATACGTGTGTCCGCAGCCAAACTCCACCATAATAAATTGTCACACCTACTATGCCATAGCTACTGTGGTACGTCTGTCCGCAGCCAATGTTATAGCAGTGTCAGCAGACGGAGAGATGATCTCAAGCTAGGAAGATCATGCAGATCTTTATTATCGCTGCCAGGGCCTAACCTTTTAACCCTTACGTGACTGGAGCTTCCTGGAATATTGCGAACACCATGTGCCAATGCATTCTCTTACATATGCGAGTGTCCCATAGGGCGCCTAGCATATATACGAGAATGCATTGGCTAACAATATTTACCTGGACCTTGTAAGCCAGTGAATTCTCTTATATATTATAGGCTCCCTATGGGATAATTTCGTATATAAGATAAAACACTGGCACATGGCCTTTAATGCTGCATCAGCGAAGCTCCCTTTACCAAAGGGTTAAATGATTTTCCGTGGTAGCGTATAACATCGCGTAAGAATCCGGTTGTTGAATAGACACTCCATAAAAGTCAACCTCTTTTGGTATTGTTTCATATTCGTGTGGTCTATTTCAGGGACACGATCATCGTAATGATGGCTATAGTCGAAGTGGGCGGATAGGTTCCCTCCAGGCACCGGTCAGCCAGATAATTCACTTCTGCAAAAAAAAAACACAAAAAAAAAATACAAAAAAAAAACAAAACAAAATCGGGAGTGAGTCTTGTCGCTATGACAGTATTCCTGTGTAAATGACGCGAGTGTATCAAATAAATCGATAGTCTTATATAGTAATGGGCACATCCACCCTGTTGTGGGTGGATGTGCCTTCAATGAATGCATTAGCGATATATAATATATCATATTACATATACTATAATATAATAATTATGTACCTGTTAAATGTGCTTTTGTCATATATTTGTATTTGAATTTTGTATATATCATATATCATGATTGTTGATTTATTGAGATTAAAGAATTGAATTGAGTCTTAAGACTGATTTCACGTTAAAGGATGTTAGTGCCATCCAAAAAGCCGGACTCGGTAAAAGCATATGAAAAGTAATAATTGGCATCAACTTGTGTACCACAACATTGATAATAAGTGTACTCAGTATGCTTATATTATCTGAACATAATCGAACACGAAACTTTCAATGCATTCTTTTATAACTAAAGGATAGGCTCCATTCAATAATAATTGGATTACATTTCTTTACTTTACAGTTCTTCATATCAATGAACACTATTACTCACCGGTTGTGAAGATGGAAGTGGTGGGCCCGCTATCAACCACCTGCGGGAATAACTGTACATCAGACGTTACATTCCGGATGTTTGGAAACGATTCGGGGGAAGTGGTATGCATATTTATTACACTAGGAAATTATGGTTTCTGAAACAAGGAGTTCCGGGGATATTTATTTATTAGACGAGAAGGGCCCATATATTAACAAACTATATCATACTGCTATTGATGACATGAGCTTCAGAACTCCCTTTTTAAAAATATACAGTATTTTTTTCATGTATATACCCTATCTTTGACATCATTATTCAAAACTACCACCATTGGAAGTATCGTGCGAAATTCTGACAAATCCAACTCCAATTTTGTTCAAAACCTGGGCAATTATGATTACAAAATGTCCGATGGCATTGTAAACGGTGGATCAGCTTTGATTATGAAAATATATAATTACTACTGGTCGATTCGTACTCAATCACGTCGTACTCAGTACAGTGAAAGCTTTGGTCGATTAACATATTTTATTCCATTTCCATTGGTACTCACACTTGGCATGTTGGTAAAGTTCTTGTTATTACTTCAGGTCAAACAAATCCATCAAATACAGACAATTTGAGTACACAGTCTCCCTTCACCGTTAGATAAATATTAATGAATAATCAATAATAATTATTTGGAACTCTATATGGAATTTCCACGACCTCACGTGCTTTCCTTGTAGCGAAATACCAAGTTATAATTATGAGCTATACTGATTGTTTGCAGTCGTGGACCATAGGAGTGAATGAATCAAACGTAATCGACGGAACGCAGGTCACGATCACTGAAACTTTCAATAACGCGTAAGTATACATGTATATAAACACCCTCCACATAGTGGCTAAGATACTGTTCTCGCCTTACGATGAAAAGTTAAATAAGGTCGTTCATGATCGATGCATGACATAATCTATAGCAAGTAAACACTAGAATATCTTTTTATTTTACGGTTATAAGAGAATTTTACAACAATAATGTCTCTCTTAACCAAAGCCGGCTGCTGAACTCAGTCTTACGTCACTGTCGACGGTAGAGAAATATAGTCCCCAATGAATCCATTGATGCACATGTATCTCGAATGTAAAAAACAAGTTGTATAAGGATTTGTGATACTAAAAGTAAGGATAACTCGACCGATTCATGGGGAGTTTGAAATATCCCGCCGCACATTGGTGCGCGTAAGTGAATCGGTCCCTCATGAGATATCATGAAAGTAGGGCTGACGGGGTCATCGTCGTAACGTTAAAACATGTGATACATACAAGCACACCGTGTGCATTTTTGTATATAAAAAAAACACACCAGTCTCGCGTAATGTCACGTGACTAGTGTTTTATACATAAATGTGCACTTATTCAGCTGACTTATTGATCATTTTTGTCAGCAGTTCAGTTCCATCACCTCATCGATCAAACAGCTAGTAGTCTATAACATATGCAAAATCCGCTAAAATCCGCGTTGAGCATTTTTTGTTTTTGTAATTCAAGATGGCGATCAAGAGGGCTGCCATTTTCCGTTACGTCAGTTTGATGCAATTATAGTGAGAAAATATTGTCATATGCCTTTTATGCCAAAATTGGAACTTCCGTCCAAGATGGCCGCCAAAATGGCGAACGGAATTGGAAAATGTTACGTTTTTTACTGATATATTTAAGATAAGTTTCTGCTGTTTAGAACTGGTTGAGAATTGTGACTTTATTCTGTATTTATCATGTTAACTGACCAATGGAGCAATGCAATATGGCACTCATGGGGTCCTTACTGAAAGGGTCATAATTTTAATTTACACATATTCCAGCGTGCAGGTTGATCCCACCATCGTCATAACAACGACGTCTAACGCGAGCGTTGCCATAGCAGTGACGCTGCACTACATCTCCGAGGGAGTTCAGCACCAAGTAATCTACGCTGCCGCCATTCTTCTCTGTGTATACGGACTCATCATATTCGAGGTAATCAGACGTCCTTATGCAGATTCAACTGTGCATATATATTGCTACACCAATAAAATTGACCCATTTTGTACATACATGTAGGCCTACATGCATTTCATAATATTTGACTTAATGTGATGTGTAACACTAGGGTAAGGTGATCAAATATATATGGAGAAAAATCTTGCTCAAAATAGTTATTGTTTTTACAAATATTATATCCAAATTGGCAACACACCACATCATTCTTATATATTAATTAAATGCAGTGACTCTCGATGGCGAAATCGATTTCGTTAGTCTATCGCCGCTATATATTTTCGTCCCGAATCGAGAATTAAATATGTACAATTGAGCTTAGTTCAGACGATGTTTTCTATAGTGGTACGGTCGATTTGCTTGAGATTTTTGTCGATATTAGTAGAATGCTACATTCCTCCAGTTGATGTAGCGCCTGAGTACTAACTTATCAGTTTCACGCACCGAACAGGTCCACAATATGTCGTTAATTACTTCCAACATAAGGTGTTATATATAGTGAGGGTGTATCGAAATCAATATATGCTATAGGTCAATTAGGTGAAATTAGAAACATTGTACATATATAAATACTTGATTTCCACTCCCACTTTCCGATATATTAAATGGATATCTCAAGTTTGTCTGCATGTTTTAGTCGAAAGGGTGGGTAATGCGCATACATGTATGTATGGTAGACTGTAATAAGGCAGCTTTGTTGAAGTAACTATTGGCAACCATTGTGGACACTGCTAACCAGGCTGTTCCAAATATATGTAGGGTGGTCTCCTCCCATCTTTGTTAAGTTAATAATGGTTTAACGTCGTTTTAGCAGCTAAGCTATATCTCGGCGAGGTACCATCTCATGAACTCATACGTAAGGTAGACATGATGTTATGTATGAACATTTCACCGTCTCTATTTCAGTTAGTTCATCGTACAGTAGCAGCAATTTTAGGGTCCGTTGCTGCAATTGGTGTATTATCAGCCTTCAATGAGGTAGGAACTTTAAATTATATCAAGCGCGTACCTTTAAATATTGCTTTACGTGAGCACCATGGTCGCTATATCCATGACATACCAATATATTGTTTATGCCAAAATGCGTATATTTGTTAAATGCCCGACGCTTTCTATGTGAATAAGCGGATTTGAAAATAAGTCGAGTGATGAATCAAGTAAGTTTCTGACAAAAACAAATTATAAAAAGCCTCTTACTAGTACCAGCAATGTGTGTGGGAGAGAGAGAGAGAGAGTGAGAGAGAGAGAGAGGGAGAGAGAGAGAAAAGAGAGAGAGTCATATTTGATAAATCTCACATTTTTCGTATTTGTATTATGTTATGTCGCATTATGACATTTAACCATTTTCATACTGAATTGATTGTTTGTGTTATAAATGTTATGTCGCATTAATTAACCCTTTTCATACTGAATGGATTGTTTGTGTGATTTTGTAGAGGCCGACCATGCCTGAGATTATTGACTGGATCGATCTGGAGACGGTCATGTTGCTGTTTGGGATGATGATCATCGTCTCAATCTTTTCAGAAACCGGATTCTTCGATTACTGTGCGCTCCAGGTGAGAATTAATGGCAGGTGGTCAGCTCTTAAGAGTTTCCCGATGCGCACTCCATACCTCAGACCATATTAATGTACCAACATACACACAGTATATATGGCTGAAGGGGTCACTCTCACCTAAGAATGCGCTGAAGGGTACACAGGTTTTAAAAAGGTGCTGAAGGGTACACATGGTTTACTATCGCCGCTAATGCTGTTACGTCAACTGTGTTCCAGAAAGGCTGGCGCCAATCAGTTTGTTTTCAGTTAGTTTTAATTTTCATTGAAACGTAAACAATTATTCTCTAACAGATATCATGACAAGCGCGAACTTTAACGTATTTTCGGAAGAGATTTCAAAACCTGTGTACCCTTCAGCACATTTTAAAAACCAGTGTACCATCAGCACTTTTTGGGGGAGGGAGCGTGACCCCTTCAGCCCCAATATGTGCAGTCCTATATATAATAGCATTCGCACCCATCCGCACCCCAATTTACGGGTGTTGTTTATTTGCTGTGGTCACTCCTGTCAAAATGTTTAGGTGGATGATAATCATAGAACAAAATAACGAACTACTTAATATTTTGTTAGTCATACATTATATAACAGATTGGCACAAACGAGTAAATTCTATGAGTAAATGTTCTTTATATAAGGTGTTCAAAATCGATTTTAGAGCCGAACGTTATTTAAATAGCACGTCTATCAAGGACGTCATAACTATGGCTAGGTTCAGATGCAGAAGCCATCACTTACCCATTGAGACAAGTACATGGAATAAATCCAGAAACACTCAATTATGTAACTTGTGCAGCGGAGATAGAGTTGGAGACCAATACCATTATAACATGAATTATGACGCTATATATTCACTGAGAAGATGATTTATACCTTTGTCGTTAACAAGTTTCCCTAACTTGATACAGTTTAAGATTCACCACCAGGACAAAGGAATACAATATATTATTTGTGACCTCCCAGACTTGTCAATGTTTTGACCTATTGAGAGTGAATAAAGAATTGAATTGTTAGATCCGTTGCGCTCTCAGTTTAGTAGTGATCGTGGGAAGTGTAATTTGGTTCTTGGTTTATCACAGGATGACATTTTGTCTAATAATGAAAACAAATAATGGTTATTTCTTGAGAGCAAATGATTACACATCCGTTTTGCTTTCCTCGTGGACAGGTTTGTATGGGGGCCAGTCTCAACGGTTCGGTCATTTACGCTTTCGCGTGGAAATAATCTCTCACATAAATAGACACCATAATTATTCGCGTAAGGCTACAACAAACGCCACTGGTTATAATGCGATGGTTGACATTGACTCGTCGAGGCATAGATGTGAATTGAGCAACATGGCTGCATGGGTGTACCGAACTTGATCATGCACTCATAGTGATAAAACATACCCGAATCAACAAATGGGACGTGAAACTAACATCGGCTTCTATATGACCTGCGATGACTTTGCATGTAACTATGCGTGATTTACCCGCTCAAAGAAATTGCTTATCACAGTTTATAGAATGGGTTTTTATTGAATGTAACACGGGTCGCACATGACAAACAAGCCCTGTCTATTTCTGAATAAACATTGTCAGCCTTTATTTTTCAACTGATGGATTCTAGGACAGGTTGCGCGTAATAAACACACAACGACACGTGTGTTAATGGGGTTGTCGATACGACACTTGTGCCATCGCGGAAGAGAAGAACTCGAGGCTGCGCCCCTTGTTCCGCGTTTGTACTCGAGCCGGAACGACAAAGCCACTAACACACTCACGTCGTTCTGTGTATTAATTTGGTATTTGAAATTCCAAGCCTTTAGACACTTCAGGCGTTAATGACCCAAACGTATGTGACATTTCTCGATATGTTCTGTATTATTTCGAAAATGGACATACATGTTTTATAACGCCGTGTTAATGATTAATTCCAGGCCTACAAACTTGCGAAGGGTGAAATGTGGCCGCTCATCACCTTGCTCTGTGTATTTAGTGCCGTTGTATCAGCGTTCCTTGACAACGTCACGACGATCCTCCTTCTAACCCCTGTCACCATAAGGTTCGTACCCAGCCCATATCCAATCTACAACTATATAATCTACAACTAAGTAAGTACATAGAAACGTTGCCAACTTATATAATGCTATATATTTACATACTAAGTGTGATTATCACTAAATCCAGCATTCCGATTGGACGGCGCCCACGTGACTAGTTGCAGTTATTTCTCGGTGAACGCGCAATAGGTCATAACTGCAGCCCCATAATTACACCGACGCGTCATCGGTTTCGGAAAGAAGAACGCGTAATGTTTTGGGCGCATTTAGACTCGCGCAGGATTGACTTAATAAATCATCATGTTTCAATATAAAGAGCCTCGTTGTTCCTGTTAACTTTGCCAAGGGAGCTATGGGATATTTTGGGCTGGTTTTGTCACGATACACTTTTCGATTTAAATACATTTACAAAAGTGGCTTTTTTGCTAAATGTATATAAATATAAGGATTAAATGTCTTGTGGACTGTTTTTATGGAGATGTAACCGTGAGATAAGTGGTCATAACTTGTATGTAAAACCCTTCGGATTTTACACAAGTTATGACCACTTACCTCACGGTTACATCTCCATAAAAACAGTCCACATGACAGTTAATCCTTATATGTATGCACAGACAGGCTAAATTTAAATGTTACTGATTCAACGTCAAAAGCTACGTGTAGCAGACGAAAGCTATATGGTTCGAAAGCGGCCAAGTTCATCGTTGCTTTTGCAGAAATGGAGCGGCATTTATAATGTTTATCAATATACATGCAGTAAAGGACAGGAAGGTATGCTATTCATTATACCCATGATCCTTTCGATGTGGGGTCAAGATAAAACTTGAATACTGCCTGCCACCCCCACCATTTCAAGACCCTCAAGTGACGTATGGCATCCCCGCTGCATCCATACTAGTAAATTAACTAAATTATGTAGGCCTACGTGGCATTACATGAATATAGCCAAACGAGAAACAACTTCATTTCAAACATCTCTGGTACATCTTACATATTGAGCTGTTTGATTGAATATTTTATTTGAATAACAACAATTACTAAAGGCATTGCTTTCGTTTAGTGATAAGAAACGCACATGTGCAGCATGGCCATATCGGTTATGATTTTTCAGACATTTTTTTACTTTCTGTTTTAGACTCTGCGAGGTACTTAATCTGGACCCGAAACATGTTCTGATAGCAGAGGTGATGTTCTCGAATATTGGTGGAACCGCCACGGCCGTCGGTGACCCACCCAACGTCATCATCGTGGCCAACAAGGAAATGTCTGAAAAGGTAATCAAAGCCAAGCGATATAAAATTGTATAGCCCTCCTTATTATAATACACAACTTTGACCGAGTTTGTTTTTCCTACATGTTCTGGTCCATTTTTTAACCCTTTACCCAACAGAACGGCCCTGTGCCAATGCATTCTCTTATATATGCGAGTCGACCATAGGTCGCCTCGCATATGTAAGAGAATGCATTGGCTTAACACATTAAAATTTTTTAAAATATATAAAATTGTTAAAGAATGTAAGAAAAATGGTAAAAAAAGTTTTTTTTTAGGCCAATGCATTCTCTTATATATGCGAGGCGACCTATGGTCGACTCGCATATATAAGAGAATGCATTGGCACAGGGAATAACTGTAACCATCACAATGTGGTCAATGAACCGGTTCCAATGATATCCATATTTGTATGGTTTTATTGAGACAGACCCAAGATAATTTAGGCTGTTGCAGCTTTATTTGGCCGTTTTTGGCCGGTTTATTGGGTAAAGGGTTAAAGTTATTTACAACCACGCAAGGGAGCCTATGGATGTGCGATTATGAGCTCGGTCTGACTATTTTGTAATGGAGTTACCCCCCTTTTCTTATACATGTACTTTTGTCCATGTATGCTGCTGCTGGTGAAAATGATGCTGAATTTGACACCGTCAAGTCACTATAATTATTCATACTCAGATTAACTACCAGGATGTTTGCCAACCCGAGCGTGTCGATGTATATTATGTATGTAATTACATATCACATGTTTCTCTCTATCCATATCTTTGAAAACTATCCCCATTTAAATTTAATAATATTTAAAATTTATGTACATTGGATCAGAGAATAAAGCAAATTAATTTGAATACCCGCGGTAAATCTTATAATTATGGGAGAGGTCCGATATTGCCACTTAGTATCAGCATTTTGAAATTAAAGGGGGGGGGGCTGTACACTAAATCCGGCCATTTATGGGACCATCTCCTTTTATTCTCAACAGAATATATGCAACACATCAATGAATTTGAGCCATGGATTTGTGCAAAATACAATCGTGTGCTCTATGAATGATGCTACAAGGTGGTAATTATAACGATGCAAACAACAAGGTAATTATTATGAAAATGAGTATAACACTCGAGTCATATTTGAACCTTGTTAAAAAATTCTCCGTCAGATTATCTTTCACAAAGCTTCGGATCAGCAACCATACTTTGGAAATTGAGAAAGGCAAACACAAACGATCTAAAGTAGCCACTGATGAGAGAATTTGCAAAAATTGTGGAATGGAGGTAGAAACCGAAGAACACTTCATTATGAGATGCCCCATTTATGAAAAATCTAAGAAAACGTTTATTTGCGGAAATAAGCGACAATATTCAGACCTTTAATAATATGGCTGACCAACAGAAATTCTTAAACAAATGGTGAACGCAAAACATGTAATATCATCTGCAGCATGGTCCAACTCTTTCTACATGAACGGTGTGAATCACCAAACATTGAACATTAATATATTTATGTTACTATACTTATAATAACATTTTATTTATGTAACTCGTTTGACATCGGCCTCGAGTGGGCGTATTTGTCAATAAATTTATCTTATCTTATCTTATCTTAAACTCATTTTCATTATACTTACCATGTTGTTTGCATCCTTCACAGAGCGTATTTTGCACTAAGCCATGGCTCAAATTCATTCATCCGTTGCATATATTATGTTGAGTATAAAAGGAGATTGTCCCATTAGTGGCCGGATTTAGTAAATAGTACCCCTTTAAGCATGTACAGTTAGTTGACAGACAACTTGATTGTCTGGTCCCCTATTATTTAATGTGTTACCATCATTTATGTCTTTCCAGGGGATAAACTTCGCTAACTTTACAGCCCACATGTCCGTTGGGATCGTATTTACATCCGTTGTTGCGTATGGATTTCTGAGGCTGCTATACCGACATAACAGCGGTCTAATGAACAAAGATCCACCTGAAATCACAGGTGAGATTCACTGACGCATTCATTGGTTTAAACATAGTTCATGTCTAATAATATACGGTAATTACATGGTGTATAAGGGATTGGAGGACAAGTTCTGAAAATAACTCATATGAACTTCCGTTCTCTACAACAAATATGCATATATGTTAAAACATTTATTAACAAAGTAAATATAACAGGCTTTGTTATGACGGCTATGGCGTGTCATATATGTATACTAGTTTGAAATTGGTTGAATCGGATTGGTTAAAGGTGCATAATCCGATTCGATTGCCCCTATCACCCAGTTACAACAACAACACCAACGGAATTTCACCCAAAACCGATTTTTTAGATGGCCCCCTATCACCCAGTTACAACAACAACGACAACAACGACAACAACAACAACGGAATTTCACCAAATTAGTTTATTACCAATAAATACTCACAACAATGACAACCACGATATCATATTTGCCGTAAAAGTCCAATAATAACGGGGTTTCTTTGCAGTTTGGAGGTGAGCGAGTGTGAAAATTCCCCAACAATTGTTGTTCACGAATGTAAACACATAATATTTCCACTGTAACCATATAACATGTATATTTGCATGGATAAAACTTGATTACCGATTCATAAATAAGTATAATGCATGTATCCCCACGTCAACTATCACAACCTATTGTGTTATTGTTGATGGCGATGCTTTTTAACGACCTCTATTCCGATGTCCGACATTAATTGGTCGCCACTGATCGCACATGGGGCCGCGACCTTAGTGACCACTCGAAACGGCGTGCGCGCATGTATGTACTATTTCTGTATAAAGTCAGCTGATTTTTGCCGGGCCGCCAAATATTCATGGTGGTGAAAAATAACAGATTTAAAATATCGATATCTAATAACTCCGAGCTTCGATGGGTGGGTTCCTCGACTCGAATCAAATATTTTTACACCCGAAGCCAAAGAAATAGTAACTTAGGGGCGTTTAATCGGATTGTGCATTTTTAAACAAACAAAGAATTGTGATTGGGTGTGTGTATATATATACAAAAGACCATTTGGATGGATATAACCATATAGAGATATAGGAGGGTCATTAAATATAAATTAGGTATGTTGTCCGGTTAGGAAGATTAATATGTAGGTAAGGGATCGATCGATTGGGGTACAGTAGGAGGGGTGGTAATGGGCGGCGTGTAGTCTTATGACATGGACTCCAAAGTTTGAGTGAGTTCACATGAGCTTTGAACGGCGAATATACACAAATACATCTGGTTATATAAAATGTTACCCTACTCCCTAACGCGAGACCATAGCCACTCCAAACAGCAACAGCATGCAGCAGCCACTTTAAACACAAATTTTGAACCTATCTCTAAATACATTTATTAGCAGCCGAATGCCATATAGGAGAGGGGCTCTGATAAGTTCCGCAACTTGTGCTCCGATCCTCTGTGTCCACACAACTATATGTGTCTATAATAATATGTGTAATGTATATATACGTTGTGGGTCACAATAAATATGTTCAACAAATGTGCGGCGTGTAGTATTATGACATGGACTCCAAGGTTTGAGTGAGTTCACATGAGCTTTGAACGGCGCATATACACAATACATCTGGTTATATTGTGCATATATGCATATGCACATGTGCCGATGTCTGTTGAATCAAACAATATTTACTTTGACCTTGTAAGCCAATGTATTCTCTTATTTGTGCGAGGCTTAACGCTGCACCAGCTTAGCTCCAGCAATGAGATGATTAAGCATTCAAACATGACTCGACAATTCAATCTATTCTTCAGAAATGAAGCACGAGATCGAAATGTGGAAACGGGCTGCGTCAAGGGTATCTGTTGCGTCCCGCGAGGAGAGCGTGATGAAGGCGCTGTTCGCACAAAAGGCCTTACAACTCGAGAATGCACTCACACGCCAGCTCTACAAAACACAGTGAGTAAAACAAAATCATCGTCAGAAATGCCCTCAAGATCATATTATTGTATAGGCATATAATTATATAATATAAAATATATTGTTTCATGAATGCACCACCTCAGAGTTGCGTTAAAAGAACTACGGCAAAATATTATCACATCAGGTTTCTCATTCACCACACCAGAATGCATCTAATTGAGGACCAAAAATCTACTAATCGGATTATATACACACCGATACTTCACAATACGACCTTTAGTCTACTTTCCAACTGAGACATGCGTCATATCAGAAATGTCAGCTGTTATATTATGCATTGTGTTCCCGCAATAAAATGTTCAAGAGTGGCCCAGCCATTGTTCACACCCAAATATCGAAAGCAATTAAAAATAAAAGTTACATACTGCAACAATGAGACATCCGCGAATACATACATCCTGCAATAAAGTATAACTGGTACGCAATATAGCTAGTACATTTTAAATCATATTTCCTAAAATAAGAATTGTACAGTATCAACTTCACATATACCCATTGTCGTATTTGTTTCAGGAAGAATAACAAACACGATTTCGAGACAAACGTGCGGGAGTTAGAGAAAAAGGTGAGATACAAGGACTGTTCGTGTGCAAAACTTCTGCGCCTCGACATCTATAGTTCCGAATGACCACTCATTTGCTCACGAACATCGTCGGTTTCTGCTCGTAATTTTGAAATCAGACATGTACACACTTATGAGGAATCAGTATTGCAATTCGTTATGTATCTATTTCATCTTACATGACTTCCATATACATGCACTGATGTTTTTGGATTTCCATCTTTTAAGTAGTGGGTAATATACATGATTATAATGTACTGCAACATAACAAATCTTAATTAACATCGTGTTCTGCTTTAGTCTGTTTAAAAAAATGTTGAAAACTAAATATGGCATGGAACTAGACAAAAAAAAAAAATTTGTTACTGAAAAATAATTTTTGGCCTCTAAGACATCAAAACAATCAGTCTTTGAATAGCCGATGAAAATCCTGTCGGTTGTACGTCTCTAGATGTGTCCATAATATTTAATTTCTACGACGACGCGGCATTCCCAACATGACGTAATAAACCGTTTCCAAATATGAAGTGCATTCCTGGTGTAGTATAAATGTTTGTGAGAATCGTAGTATTTAGAAATAGTTATAAATACACCTAGATGCGAAAGAATAATCAGCCATGAATATCGTTGACTGATAAACAAAAACTCGAAGATGATGTCTCCTAAATTGCGATGAGTAAAATGAATTATGGATATATCGCCTGTATTCAGTTTTCCAACAATAGTTGAGTTTGACAATGCGTGGGGAAAATTGTCAACACGTCCTTGACCTCTGATCTCGGACGTGATTTGCTATGCCATCAACCAGTGAAATCGCGTGCAGTCTGCGCCACTCTCCAATGAAATGGAGGGAATCCCTTCAACACAGAACCTAATTTTAATAGAGAGTTCTAGAGACGAAATTCCGATATAGGATTTTTGTCGGCTTTTCAAAGAGACTGCAAAACAACATGATATAAGGTAATAGGAAATTAAATAGCAAACAAAATAGCGTGTTTCTACAGGGGGGGGGGGGGGGGTAAAAAAAATTCTGGCACGTATGCCGGGATGGGTGGGTGATCAAAGCCACCAACAAGCAATTTTTTCCGCAACTAAAAAAAATATTTCCTGCTTGGTTTTTTAGTGTTTTGGCAATGAGTTGGGCTTCAAAACCACTTTGAATGAGAGAAATAATGTAATTCTAACTGGTAAAACTGACTGCACGCAGTTATCGTGTTGTATTTTGTTGCAAATTTTGAAATCCAAGATGGCCGCTGGCAGCCATGTTTTTTTGGCCGAATGACCTCAAAATGACTCATTCCTATTTACATGTCCATGTTAACATCCATGATAAATAGTATGCACAGAAATTCATATACAGCTGTTTACAGTGAATTTCCCCCGGCAAATCTCTGTTTTATTGTTAAAAGGGGGGGTGGGTGTCAAAAAATGGTCGGAAAAAACTGCCGAAAACGGAAAAAAAATTGGCGGTTGGGGTGGGTGGGTAAAAAAAATGATCGAAAGGGAAAAAATGCCATACGTGCCTGAAATTTTGTTCCGACCCCCCCCCCCCTGGTTTCTAGAGGAAATTCTTGTTCCAATCATGTTATATCATACACCAGAATCTAAAACAAAATTTTAAATATAGGTTTTACAAAAATTAGCCTGGGAACCTGAATGCATATTTTAGTATAGAACGTGTGTGCTTGCTACACATCACGTGACCAAGTGTTTCAACTGGGAGTCTTAACTTTTCTATACAAAATATTTTCTCACGTTCAGTTTTACAAGTATACATTGGATCTATTATTCATTTGGTGGGATGTTAAGGTCATAAAATCAGACGACAGATAAATAAAAGTGGAGAAAAATTCCTATATACCGGGGAAATATTTTAGATAATAAGTTCAACAAACGACATATTATCTGAATATTTCCTATGTAATAATTAATCATCAATGATGCTTTATTATAGAACGTCTTAATGTGGTACCTACTGTGGAGGTACGTGTAAGTGGAATTTTTGAGTTCCTACAAGTGGTTATCTTGACTTATTTTCTCTTTTCAGTACTGCATCACCGATAAGGTCCTTCTATATAAGTGCGCAGGTGTTCTCATCGTGACGATCTTCACATTCTTCGCGTCGGCATTTATCGATGGAATTCACATGGATCTCGGTACGTAATATTTGGTTTATGGGGGGCGGGGACAACATATCACAACGTTGTCAAAGGATTGATTCGGGATATAATTCCACTGCACATAGAAACCACCGATCCCAACGTAGCCGCTGACATACTTGCTCAGATACACGAATCAGGTTATCGCCCCTCTTTGTTAGTTTAAACAATATTTATTATTTTCAAATACCATCTATACATATAATCATGGATGAATGAAGAGGGGATTGGATAACAAGCATACCTTGCTTTTATAAGTCCTCTCCCCTCTGACTGTAAACGTCTGGATGGTAAAAAAAAAAAAAAAAAATAAGGAAAGAATTGGGTGGGAAAAATAGAAAGGATGCAGATCTGTGATCCAGGTGAAATAAACGTAATGGTCGGAAGAAATTAATAGCGGATGAAGGCCCCTGTTTGTTGACCACATATCCAAGCTCATCGGTTTCGCCATCGCTGTTGGTCTAATGCGCCATACACCTTACTAACTGAGCCACCAGTGTGGTACATTCACCTCAGTAATATCAATAATCTGCTGTTAATGGAATTATTAATTAGCTGCAGGTTATCGGCCGCAATAAATAGAACGCTGTCCGCGTCATAAGTAACAAAATGTCGGCCAATAAGTAGAAAACGCGGCCAATAAGTCAAGGTAAAGTA
This sequence comes from Siphonodentalium dalli, assembly GCA_032622095.1. NCBI lineage: Eukaryota > Metazoa > Mollusca > Scaphopoda > Gadilida > Siphonodentaliidae > Siphonodentalium > Siphonodentalium dalli. Next base: position 209,009,638 of record CP136065.1, read on the forward strand.
AATGACGTCATACGTAATTAGCTAGATCGGCAAAGAATATTGGGTCGACGGAAGATAGATTACAGTTTCTTTCGGATGAATTACGGACTGTCCCTGTTTTGGGGAGTAAATATACGTGGATGAACTAAATGTATCCGTATCAATATCATTCCCAGTGGAAAAAGACAGTACTGTGAAATCGCTTCAAGTTATTCACTAAGTTCACAAGAATAAAAATTGCAGGAATAATTGTTAATTTAATACAGCGCACAATGGTGTATATCAATGTTAATATATTCAGCGTGTGAAATAACAATTGCCAATGTTGCTAATTAATAAAATACTTATTAATTGGTTGTTTCCACATTGACCGATTTATGAGGCCTCAGTCTGTCGTATTAGTCTTCGGCCTGCGGCCTCATGCCAATACGATAGACCTCGGCCGCATAACTCGGCCAATATGGAAACAACCAATTAATAACATATACTAATATCCAACTTCCGTGCACATGTTTAACAGGTTGGCATTAGCAATGTTCAATCAAACGTACGTGTAACTTGTAACGTGTGTTACTATTGTATGTCTATGCACTTGACGGGAAAAGTCATGTGTTTTTACGGCGCCAAAGCTACACGTTTTGAGATATCGGCCCAACTTGTAGCTGAACGTGTAAACAATAATCCGACGGCAGAGACAAGCTGTCCAAAGTGCGACCGTCGATATGCTTAATTGTTGTCAGTCAAAACATTATCTTACAGACACATTAGTTGCTCACTATATAGAAGATATTACATTCGCACAAAAGCGGCGAAAGAATGCCAGAAAACACTGCTGCGAATACACAAAGGCAATTTAGGTTCCAGGCGGCAGTCGAAAAAAGTATTTGCCATCAAGGCAACAACCCCTTTTGGAAAAACGAAAAAGTAAAGGTTGGGTGACCGTTGCTTAATAATTTAACAACATTCACGAAACTCACGCAGATTCGCCGATTGATCATATTGTATTGCTCCGTTTTGCTTCATGTTTGATACAAAACTTCTAAACTGTTCGACCGCGTACGTGTAGGCGTAATGGTCACGTGATTCACGTGACTTTCGTTGCCAATGGCAACATACGTTAAAAGTTACATGTACGTGTGGCTGATCGACCTGTCAAAACAAAAAGAACGAAATCCTTTAAAGCTCACCTTCCATGAAATACAGTAATGCTCTAATTAATCGACTCCGTAACCACAGCAGAATTATGGGTAACTTTTCAGGATTTAGTCGGAAATATGGCTTGTTGTCATTCATCGGAAAGCTCTCCCCGAGAGCTTTCCGGTGAATGGTAACAAGCCATATTTCCGACTAAATCCTGAAAAGTTACCCATAATTCTGCTGTGGTTACGGAGTCGATTAATTAGAGCATTACTGTAAATGGCAAAGAGTAGATATTAATTTGTATACATATTTGTATATAAAGGTACACCAGGTTTGATACTCTGGGTCATCGTCTAAAAGGTTGGATGGTCATATAATATAGTCATATATAGATTGCCTGGTAGCAACCGCCAACCGATCATAGCCTAGTAGCAACTGCCAATCGACCATAGAATGGTAAAAACCGCCAACAACTTGGTAGCAACCGTCAGCCATGCATAGCCTGGTAGCAACAGCCAACCGGCCATAACCTTTTAGCAACCGTCAGCTCGACCATAGCATGATAGCAACAGCTAACCGACCATAGCATGGTAGTAGCAACCAACCGACCATAGCCTGGTAGCAACAGCCAACCGGCCATAACCTGGTAGCAACCGACAGCCATTCATAGCCTGGTAGCAACAACTAACCGGCCACAGCATGGTAACAACCACCAACCTAGTAGCAACTGCCAACTTGTAATAACACGGTAACAACAGCCACCCGGCCATAGCTAATTATAGGGAAACTAGAAAAGGTTGGATGTAAAAGAAAACCAAATTTGTTAATTCACCTGAGCTCAATTTGGATTCAAACTACATGTACACAATTCATTCAATTAATAACAATTTATCGTCATGATTAAGTATCTTATGAGTTTTATGACAATAAGTATTATGTAATATTTGATCGCCATGCTTGTTTTCGAGACTTTTTCATCTTCCCATTCAGGCGGAATAGCTTTGGTTGGTGCTATCTGGCTTCTAGTGCTTGCTGACATCAGTGATATGGAAAACATCCTTCACAGAGTAGAGTGGGGTACCCTCATATTCTTTGCTGCTCTCTTTACTCTCATGGAGGTAAGAACAATGGAAATTCAACAAACATGCACACATCCATTACCTGTAATCGTTTTATATCCACATCTGTAAACTTAAAGTGGTGTGAAACACCCCGGTTGAGTGATCAAATAGAAATGGAGAATAATCTTGCTCAAAGTAGTTATTTTCTACGAATATTAATCGAAATTTCCAGCACACATATCGTCATTTGTATGTATTAATGTATAAATGCAATGACTCTCGATGGCGAAATCATTTGTGTTAGTTTATCGCCGATAGTTGCGTCCCGAATCGAGAATTATATATTTACAATTATGCGTAGATCAGACGATGATATCTATGGAGTGGTATGGTTGATTTCTTCGAGATTTTCGGCGATGTTAGTAGAATGCTACATTCCCACAGTTGGCATAGTGCCTGAGTACTAGCTTATCAGTTCCACGCACCCGAACAGGTCCATAATAGGTCTTTAATGTTAATGCAAATTAAATTTGTGTTTCAGGCGCTGCAAGAACTGGGGTTGATAAAGTTTATTGGGGACTCCATGAGCAGTATGGTCAAGGAGGTACCGCCAGATGACCGATTGCTGGCGTCACTCGTCATCATTGTCTGGATCTCGGCCATAGCGTCCAGCTTCATAGACAATATTCCATACACTACAGCTATGGTACGTATTGCTGCTGTTAAATGTATACATATATTGTATCGAGATAATGTTAATTGTATGGAGAGTATTGTATGGAGAGTATTGTATGGCGAGTATTGTATGGAGAGTATTGCATGGGGATTATTGTATGGAGAGTATTGTATGGAGAGTATTGTATGGAGAGTATTGTACGGAGATGTTGGAAACAAGTTAGGCCGATTCGTCATCTTGAATTTAACACTTACCATTTAACCCTTTACCCAACAAACCGGCCAAAACCGGCCAAATAAAGCTTCAACAGCCTAAAATATCTTGGGTCTGTCTCAATAAAACCATACAAATATGGATATCATTGGAACCGGCTCATTGACCACATTGTGATGGTTATAGTTATGCCCTGTGCCAATGCATTCTCTTATATATGCGAGTCGACCGTAGGTCGCCTCGCATATATAAGAGAATGCATTGGCCTACCATTTTTTCTTACATTCTTTAACAATTTTATAATGTTTAATGTGTTAAGCCAATGCATTCTCTTATATATGCGAGGCGACCTATGGTCGACTCGCATATATAAGAGAATGCATTGGCACAGGGCCGTTCTGTTGGGTAAAGGGTTAAACATGGTTATGCAGTAATATGTCATTTATACCTTTGATCTTCGGCCAAATTCTCGGGCCATGTGCGTCTGCGTGAGTTAATATTTTTGTTTTGTTGGTTGTGCGCTCAAACTCCTTTTAAATTTATGTGGCTCATTTCTCCAACAGTCATTTAGGTTTGATTTAAAATTAATTAAGGAGCCCGATAAAACATATTCAGTTTGTTCCAATTATTGGTGCATCTAGAAACAAAATTGTTGCTGACTTTCCTTGTATTCTAGCGCTTTTTTTGGATCTTCTTATTATTTCCTCTTGTACGGGACTCCTATATATTTTTTAATGATGATAATGACACCTCGTCTGATTTATGATCATCTTTAAAACAAAGAGAAAGTTTGTGAAAACAATATGATTATGAATAAACGTTGATGCGTATATCGTATCGACGTTTGTTTGTACTGACTGTATTACAAACATAAAGCCAAAGTCCGCTTATTTTCAAGTGGCATAAAATTTGCCAACATTTATAGAGTCTGGTCACTTTCACCACTGGAAACCATCGTCAATTAAATTAAAAACGGAAAAAAACCCATAATTTCAGCATAGAAATCTGACAATGTCTTCCTTCTTTGTGACTCGACTGAACTTTGCTGCCATTTGTATTTCTATAACTGTGAATTGGGTGGGTTTCGAAACCCGGCCCATGCCGGCGAGCGCGCCTTGCATATAGTGTCCTAAGTTCGACATCGAATACAGCGGCCATTTGAGTTACTTTGTGGGGGGGGGGTCGCTTCGGTGCCCGTGTGTTATTGGTCGGACTTTGAGTCGTAAGGCGCGCTTGCTGTCATGGACACTTGCTTCTAAAAATAGGTGCTTGTGTGTTGTATATTCCAAGATATGTTCAAAGAGCAACGGTCGGTATGTGTGGGAAACGTATATATAACATGCTACATATCTACTATATATAACCGAGTCGTCAACAATATTATTATCTGAAGAACGTGCTTATCTCGGTGGCAAAACGCAAAATGCAACATAGATGAATCACTATGAAAGTCACACTGTAACATGACCAGTTAAAGTGACTGTACTGTTTGGCAAACTTGGAACTATACCACTTGGAAAATATGTCTTTAACCCGGGTAAAGTATGTGGCGCTTCGATAGCTAAACGATTGACAGCGCACGCGTGTGATACAGGCTTGATATAATTTTTTGGCGTTCATTGCAGATTCCGATATTGATACAATTGAACGAAGATCCTACACTGAATCTCCCTCTCCTGCCAATGACCTTTGCCTTGGCGTTCGGGGCTTGCCTAGGAGGTACGTATTCAACCTATTAACAACCAGTCCGGATGACATGTACATTGTAGATGTACCTTTTCAAGTTTTCAACAAACTTATCTCCGATGAAGGATGGATGGATGGACATTTCGTCGAGGTAGAAATAGGACATACACACCACTCAGATTGAAGTTCCCAAATTGTGAATTTTGTGATGTACACCCATTGGGAACCTCGATTGTGCAATGTGTCGTCTGCCAATTTCAGGATATAGAGAAACTAAACTAAAAAAGAAGAAGTTTCTATAGAAATTTGATAATGAAGAAACTTTCCGGAGAAGATGATGCCTAAGCAGAATGAGGTCCCCAGAGGGTGAATTTAGTGATGCTAGCCCGCTATGCGGGATAGCTTCACTAAATTCACCCTCTTGGGACCTCATTCTGCAATTGGCAGGGACACTAAACTCAGTCTTTAAACAGGAAATCTTTTGACATTACTACGTATACCAAAGCCTGGATTGTGAATATTGCTAATTTAAAATGTCCAAATATCTCCCTTATTTCGTCAATTATTATTGTTGCTTGCTTGGTTTTTGGGTGAGATATTCTTCCAATGCAGTTTGACTTTTGTTACGGATTAGAGATAATTACATTGTTCTTGTTTCCTTAAAGGGGTACTGTACGCCATTTTCAATAAATTCCCGGTAATAACAACGATCCAATATCGAAAATATATAGAACAATAAGTAATTTGAGTCGAAGATGTATTCTGTAAACGTTCAGATTAATGGGTTAAAATCAATGTTAATAATTTGATATAAATTTAATTTATGGCTCAAGCCATAAAATAATTTTAAAATTTCCGTGTACAAGACTTATCAAATTAATTGACGGATAGTGGATTGGTCATCCCGTGGCACACATGATCGTGTAAAAATATGTTGATACGGGGCGTAAACCCAAGCCACTCATTGACATGACTATACAATAACTTATAATACTAGTATATGGGACTAGTATGCATATAATATAACATTTATTTGATACATTTGCTTGAAAACTGTACAAAAATTACTCGACAAGGACAATTTGTATTTTCGCATTCTGTCTAATCTGCCATCCGTAATATTACTTCGTACTCAACAGACTTTCAAATAATGGAAATCTGGTTACCTTATTCTACGACTCAGAGACTATAGAAGCCAAACAACAACAACAACATTTGAGTACAGTACCCCTTTAAGATATTTTGTCCGATGCTATACTGTATAATTTATATACATTCTCCAGCAATAATGCTTTTTATAAAATATTCTTGAACATTTGCATTTCTTCATAGGTAACGGGACTTTAATCGGAGCATCTGCCAACGTGGTGTGTGCTGGTATAGCAGAGCAACACGGTTATGGTTTTACATTTAAAGAATTCATGAAGTAAGTGTACTGTTTAATATACACCTTTAACATAATGAACTACTACTGATAAGAGATTACTAATTACGAATAGGGTACTATGTCACTAGAATTTGTGTTATTTCTATCAGTTGTCGTTTAGCCATGGCCTTTATAGTTACCAGTACGGTCACAAGAAGCCAAGCATGGGCACACGAGATTTGCATTCAATCATCGGGTCTACCAGTGACTGTGATCTGATAACAACACAAATAAGTACAGACTAATCACAGCAAACATAATCATATCACCTCACTGTGAGTGGCAAGACGTTTGAACGGCACTATTTTATCACAAACGGACTCATTGTCGTCAATTATGCGAAATATTTATGGACCGTCCTGGACCGTCCGAACAATTTATGACTGTTATTAGCTATTCGTAATTCTTATATTTAGTAGTTCATTGTGCGAAGCTGTTCAATGTTGTCGGTGAAATATCGACGCATTACGGATGTATCAGTTCAGTATAGTATGAAGGTTTTTGACTGAAACGAGTTGTCAATCAAATTTATCAAACGAGTTTCATAAAATCTTATATCCCAACATAACTAGTTGAAGATCGTGTATATCACATGAATAAAACTAGAGCTTTGTGCCTCTTTAACAAATCAAAATCGTTAAAAGAAGCTGAAAAATGCATGTAAAATGCATAAATGCATGGCGTTGGCTGAGACCCTTCACAGCCGCATATTTGGCTTTTGCTTGCGACGAAAAAATTAGCCCCCCAATTTTCCTCATTGTTTTTGTGCCTATTTTCGTTAGTTTGACAATAATTGAACTGTAATGAACAAATCAATCATTTTGCAATGTCTGCTGTTGGTGTGAAGCGCGACTTTTCAAAAATAGTATTAATCCGCGCTGTAATTTTGTTGGCGGGATGCCAAGTATCCCGGGAAGCACGGGGCTATTCGTCACTAGTGAGATATAAGGATATATGTAATGGCTTTTTAAAAGATATCATAGGGGTTTCATGTGATATTGAGCATATACATAGTGTGCTGATAAACTCAGCATAACGCCAAGGTTAACACTACGCACGAGTAGAGGCCTTACTTAATGTTGACGTTAAAATGGCAAGTTTCATGTCTCATTGACAACCAATGAACGAATTAGTTAAAATGTTAGATAACCTGAACCTGTTATCACTATCGCGGGAAGCTATTTGGTTATCCTATGGGTCTCGTTTCTAATGTGCAATGCCGAAGCAGATAACTCCACTGATTCATAATGGGAGAAATCTTAATAAAAACCCCTGGACTTGCTGTTTAATCCCCTTTCCATTTCGCCTATCTATACTATATTGTCAAAACTTTTGTTAAATGTTTATATATGTTACACGTATTAGGATTGGAATAAAATATGTTTACATAAATATGGCTTGAACGGGGCGATATTCCGTATTCCGGCAAATTTCATGGACACAATACAACCACAGGGACGTGGCCATATGTTCACCGTCTGGGGGAGGGGGGGGGGGGAGATGGACCACCATGAAATTTCTAAATGTACCCCCCTTGAACCAAACCAAACTCTCATATTTGCGAAATAAAATTTGCACCCCACTAAGGGTGATAAATTTCCAACTGATGGCCGTTTCAGATAAAACATGACCAAAAGTAGAAAAGTATGCTGCTGGTCTGTAAACAACATATTGCCCACTACTGGTTGGGAAATCAAACACTGAGAATAATTTCAACCTATTCGTGGTATTTCCAAATAATGTTGTGTCAGCGTTGAAATTTCCAACTATCGAACTTTTGACCAAAGTTGGGATAAGACACCCCCTCCCAAACCACAAAGTATCAGTTTCTATGTCTAATTCCACTACAATTTCAGCTATAAATTGTTCATAAACAATAATATTCTTATTCTCTTTCTTACAGAGTTGGATTTCCTATGATGTTGGTGACTAACGTTGTAGCAACAGTATATCTCATAATATGCCACATTCTTATTGGTTGGAACACGTAGCAACGTGAATCGCCTGCGGCAAATTCTATGCTACACGAATAGCGGTGACGAGTACCGGTGGAACTGAACAATTTCTGTGATATTGACATTAATATTAACAATGTTATTTTTCATAGACTGATTCACGGATTATAAATTTATTTGATATTGTGTGTTTTATGGACTCATTTCACGTCAAACTCGTAAACTCGCAACATGATATGACACAGGACAGTATGGGTACATTCTGTTTATCGGCAACGTCATTTGTGACATTGGTGACATAAGTCACGCGACGAGCATCTGTGGGGGATGACATATATTAACACATATATTAAGTTCAGCGGATGCTACATGTACCTTAATTTAATTGATCAGCAATCTTGAATAATATAAGCAACTAGCAGGGTGACACGGCGTTGCCCAGGTTAAAGTGATGTGGACCCCTCCCTCCGCTGCATGTGGACGATTGATAGTAATATAGAATACTCTTGATCAAAGTGTTATTCTCATAAATGTTATCCCCAAAATTTGCATCACAAAAACGTCATTCTCATACAAGGATTATAAGGAGTGGCCATCCTTGACGAAATGATATTTGTGTATCGCGATTAATTAGTCCCGCGCGAGTATAAATAGGTATTATTTACACCTGTGCGTTCTTCAGATGTTATCCTTGTTTTAATTGTACAATCGATGTGGTTGTGATTCTCGTGAATAGTAGATGATTGTCACTTTCTTCCAGATTGGATAATACCCGAGTACGTACTGATAAAAACTTGACACACAGATTGCCTTTAAAAAAGTAACCAAATATTCTATATGGTTAAATTTTATATTGGCAATTTATTTAATTTTTTTTTAATCAATTTTGGTGCCGCGACCCCGCCCTAACTTAGATGGTGCATGTCAGTTTGGCATTTTCAAACCCATCCCCGTACTGAGATTCCGCGTATCATGTAAATGACTAATATACATTTAGAGGAAATTTCGTAACCAACACGGTTTTATTCCGCGCTCCGCGTGTATACTAATGTAGATATTATTGTATCCTATGTGCGCTGGGGGTTTTATTAATAGAATGGGAATTTTTGGACGGATTAAAAGTCGAACTGCGACCCGGAGGCCGAGTCCGGTAAAAGGTGTAGTTGGGAATTTCAATTTCAATTTCAATTGTTGTTCGGATGCCAAGAAGTGCAAGGCTAGTAATTCTATGAGTTGGTCATTCGTGAAACCAATATATTTTATATTCTATAATTACAATCATGGGTATATAATATATGATCTTAAGCGCATTACCATTTCTGACATTGGTTTTCTTGTAAATTCTGGTGTCGCCGCTCCCCATACTCAACATCACTCAGGGCCATTAACCCTTTCTGGAGCTTCCTGAAATTTTGTGAAAACCCTGTGCCAGTGCATTCACTTATATATGCGAGTCTCCCATAGGACGCCTCGCACATCAGGCTATGGTCTTACAATCTCGTCCAAATACGGATACGATAGGCGAGAATCGCATGCGTTTTGATATGTCGATGCCGTCTGGAGAGTTTGGCGGGACCAGCATCCCGTCTCGATTTGCTCAGTCTACCCTTGATGCTATAAAGTGGTAGCCGCGGGCGCTTATATATAGAGTTGTTTTTATGTGCCATCAGGCCCCCGCGGCAGCGGTCGCTGGCGCGACCTGACTGCCTCGATATCAATTTGAAAAAGGGGTGACGTTGCAATAACAGTTTGAATTTTGTGTTTCCCAACAGGTCTTAGACAGTGACGGCCGCCTCCCCCAAGCCCACCCACCCTAAAAGTGATTTTTCCTATAGTGTTTTTGAAACGTGTCTCTTTGTGGTGTCATTCTTTTGGTATGATTTTTTACTAAATAACGGGTATGTTAGAGTTACATTTCTTTGAATTTTACAATCGAAACATATTCGCATGCGATGCTGAGTCACGCGGGACACGGCAAACTAAATCGCGCGCAAATTGGCTTGCGATTTTTCAGCATCCCACCCCATTTGGCATGCGATAGCGTTTGTACTTGTGCGCACATATAAGAGAAATGCATTGGCCTAACAATATTTACATTGACCTTGTAAGCCAGTGCATTCTCTTAAAAATGCGAAGCTCCCCATGTGAGACTCGCACATATAAGATAATGCACTGGCACATGGTCTTGAATACCTCATCAGCACAGCTCCCGTCATGAAAGGGTTAAATAGTGGAACATAGCCGTGGCATAGAACGTTCTATAGCAATCACATGGACTGAGGCGATGGATAACACAGTAGTACAAGAACACCAATGTCAGAAATGGTAACGCGCTCAAGATCATCTATTATATACCCATGATTGTAATTATAGAATATAAAATATATTGGTTTCGCGAATGACAAACTCAGAATTCCGTTAAAATAACAATAACAACCAGCACCTAATTAACGAACCGGCGGCCGACTCGGCCGTCTCCGACCACAACTCCCAGTGGGCTGCAGAACGAAACATATCTATAAAAGTTGAAATATAAGACTTACAAATTATCTTTTTCATTTCTTTTATTTGTAATTGACATAGCTTGTCACAACCAAAAATCAACATTATTAACATAATAATGTAAAGGACAATAAACGAAATTGAAATTCCCAACTACACCTTTCATCGGACTCGGCCTCCGGTTCGCAGTTCGACTTTTAATCCTCCCAAAAATTCCCATTATCTATAAATAAAACGCCCCCGAGAGATTACTTCCGGTTTATAGTGGCGAATCACATTAAGTTTCAACGCGTATCGACAACAGCCCGGACTATTTTTGCATTTTCACGTTTAGAGAAAGCGTTCTTCGCCCTGGATTGTTCTTCTGTCAGGACTACATTATAGTAAATTGTTATCATTAAATTGAATATTTTCATTTCTCGCATCTTTTCATAATAAAACAATTGGGACTCTTTCCTTTGTGTGTGTTTTCGGTTGTGCTCGATATTTGTCGTTTAAGTGGTGAACAATTAAATCAATCGATGGGGTGTAAATATTGCCACTTCCGACTGCAAATATCAAAGTTATCTAACTGTAGAACAAAACTTGCAGTTTTTGTGGAATTTTATAACATAACGCATGTAATGAAAAGAACACCTACGCGTTTTATTTGAAGACCCGGATTATCTCATTCGTGGCTACAAGGAAATACAGAATTTCGGTATTTCCTTGTAGCCACTCATGAAAAAATCCAAAACCCGCCAAAAAAATACGACGCCACCTTTAAATATGCATAATACGAATTAACCCTTTCAGTGCCGAGTCCGATTTTTGTATCAACACATATTTCCTTGATCATTTTTCAAATTTATTGATTATAATAATATGATGCATTGATGGAAAGAGCTCTAAGAGCTCTTTCCATCAATGTATCACATTATCGGACTTGGCACTGAAAGGGTTAACGCTCGCAAATTACTATATTATGGCTTCGGGGGTAACAAATATTTGATTCGAGTCGAGGAACCCACCCATCAAAGCTCATAGTGATGTTTGAAATCAACTTTTTCTACCACCGATAATTTTCAAGTGGCCCAGTACACAGTCGACTAAAAGACTTTCTATGACCAAATTGCGGACGAAGTGGCTTTTTTTGTGTCAGATATTTGACAAACCGACAAAATTTCGTTGAACAAAATGTTGATAAATAACAGGTTTTGGGCAATTTTATACTAACGTTGACTGTGTTAGCATTATTTTTGGGTAATTACTCGATTCTGATAACTGAAGCGGCATTTCAAATTTTTTTGTTTTGTTGGAATTTTATGATATGGGGACCATCGATTCGGATACGTACCTTTAAACCCACATCATTAGATTATATGTATAGATAATTCCAGACTCATTTGACTTCTTTAAACCTCACCGCTAGACTCCTCATATCATGGCGAGAGCATATAAGTTAGGTGGAAATCGGCGACATAAAATCATATATCCTACAGCGTATCTTTAGAAATTTTAGCCTGCACCATTATCTTCCGCGTACATCTAAACTCGTGATATCAAAAGTTAAAAACTGTTATCGGGCCGATTGGTCGGAATCTGTTGCCAATGATTCAGATCTAAGTTTCTTTTTGTGATATCACTCAGACCCTCTCAATCTATGGAACGTATGAGATCTCGTATCAAGGAATCGCCATCGTTCAAAAGAACTGCCACATCTTGTACTTATTCTGACAAAACGTCGTACGCATGTCCGTGATGTGCTCGGTGCGGCTCGATATAAACAACGAAATTCTACACGTAACATCTGACTGTCGAGCTGAATCGTTGTTTCATCTGAGAAATATATTCTGGGAGAGAGTGGTCGATGTGTATATATGGCATCCAGGGCTACGAATTCCTGGCCTCAATCTTTGTGGACACATTCGCATCTCTCCTTCTTGATAACTCTAGCATATGCGAACAGTCAAACCATATCCACAATTCCGCGAACCTTGTTATTGATGCTGCTGTCTTTCTCTCCCACTCTTGCAACATTGCGAAGGGTGTTTGTAACTACTAGCTGTGGGTTGGGTCCAAAACAAAAAAAATTGACCTAGAACAAATTAAATAAATTGCACAGACGGACCACAACTCTTTAAAGTGACGTGAAGCACTCCATGCAGCATGGTGAAGCAGGGTGAAGCAGGGTGAAGCAGTGTGATCAAATAGAAATTGAGAATAATATTGATCAAAGTAGTTATTTTTTACAAATATTAATCCAAATTGACAATACACACCGTCATTCTTATATATTAATTAAATGCAATGTCTCTCAATGGCGAAATCATTTGTGTTAATTTATCGCCGATAGTTGCGTCCCGAATCCAGATGAAAATATTTACAATTGGGCCATAGTTCAGATGACGTGTTCTTTTTATATGGAGTGGTATGGTCGGTTTCTTTGAAATTTGCGGTGATGTTAGTATAATGCTACATTCGCCAGGGTAATTTATAAACTAGCACATTCGATGTTCGATATAAACGACGACAGATTCCCCTGGTTGCATACAGTTTATACTATATTAAAAGACAACGAACAAATACTTTTTGGCACATGGAACAGATACCGGAAAGCAACCAACTTATCTCATACCTGAAATGTAGTCTAATATCACAGTTTAGAAACTCATGGGAAACGGACTGAACTAACTCGAGCCGTGGCCGCATACACAACTGGCAAAAATAGAATTTTCAAGAACGATTTATCATTCGAAAATTACCTTGTAACACTCAACACAGCAGATCGGTTCATCTTATGTAAATTTAGAACAAGCAATCATCGACTCCCGATTGAAATAGGTCGTTGGAGAAACTCCGAACAATCCGATCGTGTATGCCAACTATGCATCTCCGGTAAAATTGGAGACGAGTTCCATTACCTTGGCGAGTGCGAAAGCTTATCTAAAGCCAGGCGCCGTTTATTAATAAAGTTTTCGGACAAACAAAGGCCCCAATACAATCACTATGAGCGAACTACTTAATCAGAAAAATCCAACAAGCCTACGACGATTATGTGATTTTGTTAAAATTGTTAACCGCGAACTACCGAATATTGAATGGTGCGATTATAATACTCCATACGATATTATAAAGATAACTTGACGCGCCACCTTGTATATAATGCATATATATTATTGATAAATTTATATATAACTGTGTGTGTATTTGTGCATAAATTTATATGTTCACTTCTAAGCCTATTATTACTATAAATGAATAGTGTTAGATATAGCAATGATAGTGCTATTATATTTATTTATTTATACTGTGTTTATTTATATTTATTTACAATAATGTGTATAATATGTTTATATATGTACCATGATATATGTAAATAATGTACAAATGTTATCTCGATACCTATGTATTATAAAAATAGATCATGCGAATAAAGAATTGAATTGGCATATCGCCCAAGTACAAACTTATCAATTTCATGCACCCGAACAAGTCCATAAGATGTCTTTAATTGCAATAAAGCAGTAAACAAATAATAAATAACATCCCGTTGATAGTAAGGATACACATCATTACCCTTCCATGACTGGAGCTTCCTGATTTTTTGCGGAAACCATTTGTTGCCTCGCATATACAAGAGAATTCATTGGCCTAACAAATTTTATATTATTTTTCATAATTGTAAAAAAATGTAAGAAAAAATGAAATAAAATATAAAAAATTGTTAAAGAATGTAAGAAAATATGATAAAAAGGTTATAAAGAATGTAAGAAAAGAAGAAAATAAAAAAAATTTATATTGTCAAAGAACGATAGATAAAATGATAAAATTGTTAAGAATATAAGAACAAATGATAAACATTCTTATAGAATGTACGAACAAATTATGAAAAAATAATAAGAATTGTTAAAGAATGTAAGCAAATAGTATAAAAAGTTATAAAAATTGTTAAAGAATGTAACACAAATAGATAACAAAAATGCATTGGCACAGGGTCATTAATTTTGCACCAGCGCAGATCCCGTCATGAAAGGGTTAATGCATATTGGATGTGGTGCCAGTAGGTGACAACACAATAATGCTCAGCAGCCAGCGGTGGTAAGATAAGAAGTTGATGCGTCAATTTCATTCGCACAACTGTTTTATACACGGAGTACACAAAACCATGGAAGGAGCAAGCTTATTAATTGAATGATATGTACCCGTGGATACATGTATCCAGGGACGTGCATATGGGATCTCCGTTCGGGGGGTGTCCACATTGATAATTCCGACTGCACCCCCCCCCCCTTGAATAAAACTAGAGACAAGGTTTTGCACAATTCCATTTGCAACCAAAACACCCCTTGAATCAGACCAAAGGTTTTGCATTATGTCATTCCCTCCTTGCACCTAAGTGTTCACAGGCCTTAATAGCCTATATATAAACCTCAAGCTTTCCTAGTGTTGGAAATTTCAAACCTCATACTCTCCCTTAGTTTGGAAATTTTCAATCAAAAATTTTAACCAAATGTAGTAAAATATTGTTTTCTTAAACTCATTAGTAGTTTTTTATTAGCCACGGGGAGAAACCAGGACACACCGGGCCGACCATGGTTCGGTCCGGTGTGGGAAATTTTTTCCAGTGACAATTTTGACCATATTATTTTCTTAAATTAACTAGAAGTTTTTGACTGGCCACGGGACACAAGCTTTCCAAGTGTTGGAAATTTCCAACCTGACACCTCCTAAGGTTGGAAAATTTCAGTCCAAATTTTTACCAAAAGAAGGAAAATATGCAAATATTGGTCCAAAACAATAAATTCCGCCCAATAAATTGTTATAAAATCAAACTACAAGAACATTTTCAACATATTGTTGGTGTGAAATTTCCAACGAATGTTGTGTCAGGTATGGAAATTTCCAACTGTAGAAAATTTTGACCAAAGTTGGGGTGAGACACCCCCTCCCAACCCTCCTGTCGCCACGTCTCTGCATGTATCCATGTAGAAATTTGGCAAATACATAACATTAGCTAATCTATTTAGGGATTTCTATGTGATCGCCTCCGTCTGAACAGAATATACAGCGTCTGGACAAACTATTGTTCGATCGGTCCGGAAACATGCCTATTTGAGCGTATATGAGCGAGGTCAAGGTCAAGGACACGGTCGCACATGAAATTGGGCCAGCCCATAGTGTTACCGGGATCAAAGTAGGCCTATATATACCAAATTTGAGTCAGATCGGTCGAGCAGTTTTCGAGTCTATAACACACATACATACATACATACACGCATACACACACACATACATACACACAGACAGAAGTTCCAAAATATATAATAGACATATAGTAGTCGGCTTTGGAACCGCAAGTTGATAGGGTTTTTTAATTTCAGTTTTTCGTTAGCTATAAGCATTACTCCACATATTTTGGCAGAAATTTGCTAGAACATATTGTCCATACTTGAGTTTTGACAATTGTTGTCTTGTTGCATATATTTTCACCACATTAGTAACCAGATTCATTTTTTCTGACCTTACTGAACTGTTAGTAAACGTTTGACTTTATTATGTTGGCAAACCATGACCTATCAGGACTGCCTGTACTTTATAAATCGCCCAGTCATGTTGCCGTCCGAGTATAATTATGGGTCCTCATTCGAAGAATTAGTCTAATTTAGATATATCATGGCATGATGAATTAGCTATTTTCATTATCGAAAATGTTAAGCGCAGTGCGGTTTCATTTTTCAAACATTGACATCAACAGTCGGATAACACCCTATACTGACCTATATATCTACTGACCTATTTTTTACACATTTGACTTATATTGGTAGTTTTGTATCGTCTCTCGGTGATTAGTATAGAAAACACGAATCATTAAAATATTCAGCTAGTTAATATTCGTGTTTTGTCCATAATTAAGTTGATCGGCATGACTGCGAAATGGAAATTTGCCTACTTTGGATTTCTCTGATGCTCATTTCACTCCCGTGCCTGCCATTTGACGCACTATAATCGTCAAAGTATATACATTTTACACATTTATAAACATACACACGTACTTCAACCTTTAAAAACTCAGCCAAATTCCGAGTGTTTGCGCCACATTTATCAACTGGAAGATGGGAACTATTACTTCGCTGTGTGGTACATATGAGCGCCATACATCTGCGAATAGTTTTCAAAGACTTTGGTTTTACTGAAATCGGCTTGACTGAGAAACTCCCACATGATGTGATGTGACCGAAGTCGCTTATATAGAGTAGATGAATATCTAGAATATCGGTTTAATCCTTTCATGACGGGAGCTCCGCTGGTACAACATTAAATACCATGTGCCAGTGCATTATCTTATATATGCGAGTCTCCCATAGGGAACCTCGCACATATAAGAAAATGCACATGCTTCCAAGATAAAAGTAAATATTGTTATGCCCAAGCATTCTCTTATATATGCCATGCGCCCTATGGGCGACTCGCATATATAAGAGAATGCATTGACACAGGGTTTTCGCAAAATTTCAGGAGGCTCCAGCCATGGAAGGGTTAATATGAATCCGGAGCGACACTTTGCAAAAATAATGTGAATCCCTAAAACTGAATTGTTAAAGTGATGTGAAACACTTCGGTTGGGTCAGCAAATAGAAATGGAGAATAATCTTGCTCAAAGTAGTTATTTTTTACGAATATTAATCCAAATTGACAACACACACCTCCATTCTGATATATTAATTAAATGCAATGATGCTGGATGGCGAAACCGTTTGCGTTAGTTTATCACCGATTGTTGCGTCCCGAATTGAGATGTAAATATTTACATTTGAGCGTTGTTCATGCGCTGTTTTATATGGAGTAGTATGGTCGATTTCTTTGAAATGGTCGGTGATGTTAGTAGAATGCTATATTCCCCAGGTTGGCATAGAGCCCGAGAACTAACTTATAAGTTTATCACACTCGAACAAGTCCATAATATGTCTTTAATGGGGTCAGATACAGAAAGAACAGCTTAGGATTATGATCAATGCTCAATCGACAGTAATCCAAGAAGGCTTGGTTACAGGTTTGTTGATGGTCTCGTCTTCTGAATGTTTGAACTTTGAGACAAGCTGGAGAAGAATTCTGCTAAGTGCCACGTGTACGTGGTATCGACAAACCGAGGGTATCGCCAAACCAGAGAACATGGGAAAGTCATTTCCACGTATATGATATGGGGAATATGTTTGTTTCTCATCGTAAAACAGACAACGAACAACGCATGTGTATGCCCACATGAAGCAGGAGTATTTATCCACCCGCTGTCAATCAGTTTTCCCAGATCAAACCATTTAATATTTTATTTTCAATAGTGTTTTTGCTTTTGATCACTAAAATTTTCCAGAACATCCACCCACTAGTATAGTTCCTGTACTTCCAAACTGCCAAGCAAATGCCGGTATATAGTTGAATCTGTCAATGAAGCGTAGGATTGAACGGAATTAAAAAAATCAGTGTCGCTCTCAATATCCGCGCGATATGAAGGGACCACTGTCGGCCCAGATAGATGTCAACATCGCAAACGAAGATGTCACCAAATATGCGCATCACTTAAGGAGTTCTGATGAGTTTTCGAGTGTTTTTATGTGTATCTGAGACTGATCAATTGGACTGCGAATGTCATCTGAAATATGAATCCATAACATATTCGAAATATTGTGTACGTATCTATTATGAATGTATTTCAATTGAAATTAATTGAACATCCATCTCAGCATTCAGATTTGCGATCTCAAAAAGGTGAATGCAGGGACGTGGCGACAGGTGGGGTTGGGGTGTGTCTCACCCCAACTTTGGTCAAAATTTTCAACATTTTGAAATTTCATACCTGACACATTAGTTGGAAATTTCACATCAACAATAGGTTAAAAATGTTGTTGTAGTTTGATTTTCAAATAATTAATTGTTGTTTTTGGACCAATATTTACATATTTTCCTACTTTTGGTCAAAATTTTTAACTGAAATGGCCATCAGCTGGAAATTTTCCAACCGTGGGGGTCAAAATTTGAGAAAACAATATTGTCCTACATTTGGTCAACATTGCCATTGGAATTGTCATCGTTGGAAATTTTCAAACCTAAGTGGGGGTGTCAAGTTTGAAATTTCCAACTCCAGGAAGGCTTGAGGCTAGTCTAGATGGTAGGATTTTGCGATTTTCCATGGTCCGCCCGGTGTGTCATGGTCTCTATCCCGTGGCCAATAAAAAAACTGATAAGTAATGGTTAGAGCACAAGAATTGTTCTTTACCAGAATCAATCGAGTCGGAGACGAGATTTATTCTGGCAGAGAACAAGTCGCGTGCTCTGACCGACTTAGAGCAGAATTGATCACACATAATGCAATAAACTGGAAATGTGCCGCGCGCTGGCCGCGATTGGACACAATAGCCGGTTAGTCACGCCCAAAAACGTGATTAACATGAACTGAATAGATATGTCCGAAACAACACGGACTGTTCCCACTTTGAAGCGCCCGTGCGATTTGTTTGTTATGAGTTGCGGGTGCCTAACAATTGGATAATCATTGAATCATCGCCAGCCTTGGGAATTGGTGTACGTTACCAAAAATCATGGAACGATTGCAACAATGGGATTGTGCTCTAATTAGTTTTAATGCTGGCGAGGGAATAGTTCAGTGATTATCCCATTGTTAGGCACCCGCTACTCATAACAGACAAATCGCAAGGGCGCTTCAAAGTGGGACCAGTGCGTGTTGTTTCGGATATATCTATTCGCATTAATCGGCAATCAGTTGATGTTAATCACGTTGTTGGGCGTGGCTAACCGGCTACTGTGTCCAATCGCGGCCAGCGCACAGATTGGGCGTCGTGGTCAAAGCAGTTGATTGCATTATATGGGATCAATTGTGCTCTAAGTCGGTCAGAGCACGCGAATAGTTCCTTACCAGAATAATTCTCGTCTTCAACTCGATTGATTCTGGTAAAGAACACTTATTGTGCTCTAACGATTACTAAGAAAACAATATTTTACTAAATTTAGTCAAAATTGCAGACTGAAATGTTTATCAGTTGGAGAATTTCCAACCTAAGAGAGAGTATGAAATTTCCAACTCTAGAAAAGCTTGAGGCCAGTTTAGATGCTAGAATTTTGCGATTTTCTTGTTCAGTTTTCAAAATGTTCTCACACCAGTCTGAACAACCATGGTCGGCCCGTTGTGTCCTGGTCTCCTGCCCGTAACCATGATCGGCCCGTTGTGTCTTGGTCTCCTGCCCGTAACCATGATCGGCCCGTTGTGTCCTGATATCATGCGGTAACCATGACCGGCCCGTTGTGTCCTGTCCGTAACCATGATCGGTCCGTTGTGTCCTGGTCTCCTGCCCGTAACCATGATCGGTCCGTTGTGTCCTGGTCTCTTGTCCGTAACCATGATCGGCCCGTTGTGTCCTGGTCTCCTGCCCGTAGCCATGATCGGCCCGTTGTGTCCTGGTCTCCTGCCCGTAACCATGATCGACCCGTTGTGTCCTGGTCTCCTGCCCGTAACCATGATCGGCCCGTTGTGTCCTGGTCTCCTGCCCGTAACCATGATCGGCCCGTTGTGTCCTGGTCTCTTGCCAGTAACCATGATCGGCCCGTTGTGTCCTGGTCTCCTGCCCGTAGCCATGATCGGCCCGTTGTGTTCTGGTCTCTTGTCCGTAACCATGATCGGCCCGTTGTGTCCTGGTCTCCTGCCCGTAGCCACGATCGGCCCGTTGTGTCCTGGTCTCTTGCCCGTAACCATGATCGACCCGTTGTGTCCTGGTCTCCTGCCCGTAACCATGATCGGCCCCGTGTGTCCTGGTCTCCTGCCCGTAACCATGATCGGCCTGCTGTGTCCTGGTATCCTGCCCGTAACCGTGATCGGCCCGTTGTGTCCTGGTCTCCTGCCCGTAACCATGATCGGCCCATTGTGTCCTGGTCTCCTGCCCGTAACCATGATCGGACCGTTGTGTCCTGGAACCATGATCGGCCCGTTGTGTCCTGGTCTCCTGCCCGTAACAATGAGCGGCCCGTTGTGTCCTGGAACCATGATCGGCCCGTTGTGTCCTGGTCTCCTGCCCGTAACCATGATCGGCCCGTTGTGTCCTGGTCTCCTACCCGTAACCATGATCGGCCCGTTGTGTTCTGGTCTCCTGCCCGTAACAATGAGCGGCCCGTTGTGTCCTGGAACCATGATCGGCCCGTTGTGTCCTGGTCTCCTGCCCGTAACAATGAGCGGCCCGTTGTGTCATGGAACCATGATTGGCCCGTTGTGTCCTGTTCTCCTGCCCGTAACCATGATCGGCCCGTTGTGTCCTGGTCTCCTGCCCGTAGCCATGATCGGCCCGTTGTGTTCTGGTCTCTTGCCCGTAACCATGATCGGCCCGTTGTGTCCTGGTCTCCTGCCCGTAGCCATGATCGGCCCGTTGTATCCTGGTCTTTTGTCCGTAACCATGGTCGATCCGTTGTGTCCTGGTCTCCTGTCCGTAACCATGATCGGCCCGTTGTGTCCTGGTCTCCTGTCCGTAACCATGATCGGCCCGGTGTGTCCTGGTCTCCTGCCCGTAACCATGATCGGCCCGCTGTGTCCTGGTCTCCTGCCCGTAACCATGATCGGCCCGTTGTGTCCTGGTCTCCTGCCCGTAACCATGATCGGCCCATTGTGTCCTGGTCTCCTGCCCGTAACCATGATCGGACCGTTGTGTCCTGGAACCATGATCGGCCCGTTGTGTCCTGGTCTCCTGCCCGTAACAATGAGCGGCCCGTTGTGTCCTGGAACCATGATCGGCCCGTTGTGTCCTGGTCTCCTGCCCGTAACCATGATCGGCCCGTTGTGCCCTGGTCTCTTGCCCGTAACCATGATCGGCCCGTTGTGTCCTGGTCTCCTGCCCGTAACCATGATCGGCCCGTTGTGTCCTGGTCTCCTGCCCGTAACCATGATCGGCCCGTTGTGTCCTGGTCTCCTGCCCGTAATCATGATCGGCCCGCTGTGTCCTGGTCTCTTGCCCGTAATCATGGTCGGCCCGTTGTGTACTGGTCTCCTGTCCGTAACCATGGTCGGCCCGTTGTGTCCTGGTCTCCTGCCCGTAACATTGATCGGCCCGTTGTGTCCTGGTCTCCTGCCCGTAGCCTCGTGATTTTGTCTGCAGTTATACCACTAGATGTTAGGATTTATGCAATTTTCAGGTTCATATATCTGAATGTTCTCATACCAGTGTATATAGAACCATGGTTTATGTGAATGTATAGGCTATTAGACCTGATCACTGAGGTGCAAGGGGGTACGAATGGAATTATGCAAAACTTGTATTTGGTCTGAACCAAGGGGGATGCAGTTAGAATTCTCCAAGGTGGACACCCCCAACGGAGACCCTCTAGCCGTGTCCCTGTACGCTTGTCTCACTCGGTACCGTCACTACGCAGCTCTAAATAATCGATGATATTGCCAACGGCAAATGCGTTTCTTGGTGATATATTCCACTGAGATACGTACATCTTTCATTGAAACGTATGTGATGTCTAGTCTAATATGGTATAAACGTACGTGACATAAAACTCTTTAATTTACCACACGTGCGCTTCTCAAATAATAATATAACGAACATTCTGAACTGCTATTGACGAAGATGTGATTATAGAGTTGCGTCTCTTCTCTTGCTTTCATTCGTAGCAGTTCTTAGGGGGCAGACGCACGTTTTGCATAAATCCGGCCCAAGAATTTCTCTGGCTCTATCAGGCGAAAAATCGTGAATTTCATATACCATCTTCTTCACAAAATCTAAGAACAGTAAATCTTCTTCAGTATTAAATTAATTTGAAGCTTGTTTCACAAATCGTTGATTCGCAAGGGGGGGGGGGGTAGTAAAAATATTTCGGGAATGTATTTAGGGGTGGTGGGTGGCCCGAGGGGCAAAAAAAAAACGCGTTTTTTACACCCTCATGCATATTTTTTACTAAAGACCTTTTGTGCCCTTATATGACATTGGAAACAATTTAAAACATATTATAAGAAGTTATAACTGCAAAAACACCATATTTATGTTACTGGGACCTCATATGGGCCTTAGTAGAGATGACATTGAGCTATATGGCATGTTGCATATGCGGCGGTGGGGTGAACAAATTCCTTCCCGACACCCTTCGGAAAGTAGATTCGAGAAATGAAAACTGAAATAAATAAACTTGTCTTGATGTAACTAAAGCCAAGATCATTGTGTGCATGGAAAAAGAGCTAGCAACTGTCTTAAACATTAATGTGACTATCAATGGCTAGATTATAACTGCCATCACACTGTTCATCAGTGCATCAAGCCAATCAGTGAAATATGTGCATGGCTATCAACTCATATGATCTAAAATATCCAACCCTGGCATAGTGACTGTTTGTCATTTATTATAACAGAGGTTGCTCCAGTAGACTAGTGTTAAGGCATAATGCTAGATAATGGGCTGGTTGACAGACTAATCGGGAAATGGTTAGAAATTACGGAATTGTGTGTATCCTGTACAATGACCTAAGTTTGCATATATAAGTAAACTTGTCCCGATGTAACTAATACCTAGATTATTGTGTGCATGTAAAAAGAGCTAGCAACTGTCTCAAACATTAATGCGACTACCAATGGGTAGAACATATCTGTCATCAGTGCATCAAGCCAATCAGTGAATTATTTGCATGTCTTTCAACTCAGAAGATCTCTCGCAAGACCGAACGTATCCATGTCTGGTATAGTGCTGTGACTGCTTGTCATATATATATATATATACTAGCAGGTGGACCCGACTTCGTCCGGGCTGTTTCGGCGAATTGCATGATTTGACCTTGAATAGTCCATTTTGACGATTTGGCCCGGACAAAAGTACCCGACAAAAGTACCTATCGAAATCCATCCGGTTTTACCCGATTTGACCTCGAATTGATCATTTTGAAGGTCAAGGTCAGGTCGGGGTCACGATTTGACCCGTCCAAAACACTCCCTGGAAAAAAATACCTCTAAGTATAGAATTTCGTCAAAATCCGTCTGGCAGTTTTCCAACACCAACACCAACACCCCAAAAATGGTGGAAATCGGCCCAGCGGATACCGGGAAATCGGCACAGCGGATACCGAGATACCCTATGTATCAAATTTCGTCCGTAAAAATCCGCCAGTTTTACCCGATTTGATTTCCACTCAAGTATATAAACGCGCCTCAAATACACACGCTCATTAATTATCAGGCTTCAACGTAAAGATAAATTAGCATTGTGTGTATTTAATAAATTTTAACTAATTATAACTAATTATTTTCTCGCCGTCAAAGTTCAACAATGTCGATGTTGTTGGCATTGATGGCTTGGGGGCCACCGGTAGATTCGTACACGCAAGCCATTTCAGCTAAATGGATTCTTGGATGAGATTCCAGACCATAAAGATAATTTAGCGAACTTTTACCCGCGGGGTAACTGTACACGACAATCTATCGACAATAGACCTAAGAATATGAGCTGTAACAAAATTTATATATCAGAAATTGTAAATGATATATTTTGGGATAGATACACGATTGTTAAAGGCCTGCAAATTGACAATATATATTGTAAATGTTATAATTTTGGGGTAAATACACGATCCGTAATTGCCTGCAAATTGACAATATCTCTTACGTTCCAGGACGACGTATGAATATAGAGTTATCCTCCCTGCATCGGGTGACAATCACGCGGGATCCGGATATATGAGTTTTATTAAATTGAGAACGGAATTCAAACTTAAAAAAAATATATATTGAAATAATATATATATATATCAAAATGTTTCAATGACCAAACGTGCTTGAAGCGCACAAAGGGGCTGCCGCTAAATGAAGGCTCTGTCTAAGATCAAAATGTTTGCGAAGTCCCACAAAGGGGGCCACTAGTTTCAGCTAGTTTAGTATAATAGAAGTAAGTTGCTCCAGTAGACTAACATAAGTGGTATGGAAAATGTTAGATAATGGGCTGGTTGACAGACTAATTAGGAAATAGTTATAAATTGTGAAATGTTGTGTATTCTGCACAATGACCTAGGTTTACAGATGATCAGCAATTTATAAAACTTTTTTTTCAATTAAAACAGCTTCTGAAACAGGTTAAACTGTTATTTGAACTAATTGAGATCATTCCCAGTCATATGAGTGATATCAGTAGAGTTTTATGTGATTTTAGACCAATTTTAGTGAAATCTGGGGGGTGGGTGTAAAAAAATTGGGGTGGTGGGTCCCCGAAATTGCCAGATGCAAAAAAACGGCATACCTTCAAATCTTTTACTACTCCCCCTGGATTCGCGAACATTTTTGTTTGAGCTATCAGTTTCAGATCACCGATCAGTTATAAGGGGTATTCACGTACCGGCTAAAATTCTCTGAAAGAGGGGCCAGGTTTCTAAAAATAATGTGTAAAAGCAAATTGTATATAATAGAGAATTCGGTACCAGAACTATGCTACAAAACACTTTAGTGCAATAGTAGAACACAAGGGTGATGGAGACAAGCCTACCTGTCTGGAATGTATTATGCCCCCCCACCCCCACTGGATACACAGCCAAGTATTCCGTGCCAAATTCTTGCAATTCGATGTCCTCTGGTGGTTAATGATCCCTTTCATAGTGAGAATTCTTTCCGTTTGAATGTATTACGATCTTACTGTTCTTATACCAGATACATATATCGACAAAATACAAAAAAAAACAAAAAAAAACACAACAATACCCCCTTAACCTTTTCTTTACTAAATACTCATTGATGGGTAGTTCCCAAGGAAATGTTCAGGTAATAAATTGAACAAATTTTGAACTTATTATCTGAACATTCAATCCAATGAATATGCATCCATTGAACTTTTACTATGTATTCGTCACCCTGTTTTATACTTACATTTCCTGCCCATACCTGAATATAATAGACCATGCCAATGTATACTTTCAAAACAGATCGGAGAATATATTTAATAAGGAAAGAGTAAATTTCAAATGTGTGGTTATTGTAATATGTCTGACCTGATGAGGCCCTATAGGAAATCTACTTTTCTTGCATGATATTGTTGATGACCATATCATGTTTTGTGAACGATTCGTATTATCTGTCGCTAATGAAATAATGAAAGCACGGTGTCCCTATTGACTGTTTAGAATATCCCAGACGTCTGATCACCACGAACGATATACTCTGGGCGTTTGACACGGGCAGGCGTAATGTAGGGTGGTCAATTTTCCTTTCAATGTTGGACACGACAAACACTCGCGTCATTTCGAGTGTACTGAAGGGAATTCGTGTGTGATATGTACGCTGTCAGGAGGTCACGCGCATGCCTAACAGAGTCAGACTTATGTCCAAAGGCAGACATCAAATACAATATTTCTTATTGTGAAGGAATAATCAGTGATGACCCGAGGCAATGTGCAAAAAGTGGAAACGTGGAAAGGTGAAACGTCTGCAAGTTGTATAAGGCGAGTGTAAGCAGAGTGAATATTGTTACGTACACTGAACAAAAAATGTAGAAAATATACTTTAACCACCTATACTAAGGCATTATTGATGAGTATAGTCATCCAAAGGGATATAGCGTGCTTTATTAATGTCTTGAGCAAGGACGAGAAACAACAATTATTGCGTTTCCACACATATATGGATTGGATTCAAATATAACCCTTTCGTAACGGGAGCCACGATGGTGCAGCACTACATTTCCTGTGTGGGTGCAATCTCTAATATATGCGAGTCTCACATAGGGAATCTCGCATATATAAGATAATGCACTGGCTTACGATGTCAAGGTAAATATTGTTAGGCCAATGCATTCTCTTATATATGCGAGGCTGCAATTTTATTGCAATGTTAATCCTTTCATGAATGGAGCTGCGCTTGTGCAGCATTAAAAATCACGTGCCAGTGCATTCTCTTAAGAGATTATCTTAACCCTTTGAGTGCCAGGCCGATTTTTGTATCAACCCATATACCCTGTGCCAATGCATTCTCTTATATATGCGAGTCGACCATAGGTCGCCTCGCATATATAAGAGAATGCATTGGTCTAACATTTTTTTTTATTATTTTTTTTTTTTTTATTATAAATTTTTTACAATTTTAATATATTTTATTATATTCTTTAACAGACTTATTGTGTAGGTTTAGGGCCGATTAGATCGGCCCCTGGCACTCAAAGGGTTAAAAGAGAATGGATTGGCACGGGTGTTTTTTTTGTGTGCAAAATATCAGGAAGCTCCAGTCATGGAAGGATAAAGAGTAGAATATCTACACCAATTTATTTCAGTGTATTTTGGTTCCGGAAGGTGTTACTTGCCGGTAATCAGGGGCGATTAAAAGTCGAATCTAATTGCCACATTGATACAAAGGTTTCAACTTTCAGAATTGAAATGCCACATGAAATTGGACCCTTTACTGGTATAGATTCGATGTTTAATTGTCCCTGATTGCCGGCGAGTAACACCATCCGGATCCAAAATTACCAAAGCAGTCCATAACAGTTTCCTAGCTGGGTCACCACTCAGTCGGGATGACGCATTGCTCACCTGGCTGTCACCACACAAATATCGATGGGAAAATGGCTATATAGTCCAGATAAACGCGGATGTGTTATTTGCGGAAAGCTGATTTCGGCATCACGAGGAACTTTCAAGGGTGTGAGGTTTTATAGTACAGAGTTGTACCTGTAGTGTTACTGTGGAATAAATTCGCTGCACATTCTTGCTTCCAATAAAACGGAAAATGTCTTAATATGTCATTGCGGCTGAAACTACCAAATGACCAGCAAAACTGCCAGATTAACACGACGTCGTAGACAGTCCAGTATCAGCGTGGTTTCCGTAGGTTAATGGTCAGATAGGTTATCAGACGGCCTTGATGATTTTGGGGGACGTCTAAGTAACGAAATATATTGAGTGGATATCCCAAAGGCGACAGGGACAGTAAATCCCTATTATCTGGCGACAAACAATTTGAGAATGTCCCTGGAGGATCTGTCTGCTACATCCCGCTCGTCGGCTTCCCGCTTAGCACACGTCCTAAACACATATATCTAGTGGGCGGTCAATACTCGCTTCGCCGGGGAGTTCGACGATGGTCTATACGTGTTCTGTGATAACACAATCAAGACTCGTGAAATGAATACATTCAGGTGTATTCACGGTTGCAGATCAATTTTCATGAAAGGATCTGTCCATCTATTTTCATTTCGATGTTTAACTGTATCGGGCAGATGTACCCTTGTCAGATGCCAGTATTGGAGGATCACGAAAAGCCACGTACTACTGACTGTGTTTTCTTTTATCTCAGCAGATGTGAAACTATATTTCACTACACACTGCATATGACCACTATTTTTGAACAGGCCATCTATACATTTCCATCTCTCTTGCCAGGTTGTATATTTTTTGTGGAAAATATCTAGAATGGGACAGACTCAACTGTGTTATAATACATAAGCCACTCTAACATGCCATCCTCTGATGTTTCAATGTCCCTCAGTTTGAATATATGATTATCTTAAATATAATGATTAATATACTTTTGATACACGCTTTCGTCTATGTATCTGTTTTGCTAGCTCACTATATGCATGACCTGATTCCCGTCCCTATACAAACATAACAGCTGAGAAGAAATAATTGGTCAATGACTAAATTCTGTCACCATATGTCGAGATTGTGAATTTGAACGACAAAACCTCATTTGTCATATAAATTTAACCTCGTATTTGCCTAACATCATCAAAGGTGGCATAACTCGACGTCTGACAGATTTTGATATAGAGCTAAATTTTAAAACAGCTAATCGAATGCTGAAATGTGAAATTCCCGACCAACAAAACACAAAGTAATAATTAACAATGAGGACCCTAAATTGATCCTTTAGTATACGTCCGTAGATTCTCCATACAACATCAGACTGCGCATACGGTACCTAATTAGAATTCACTGTGTGTCAATGGGGTTACAGCTGCATTACCAACTAAAAGTCGATTCATTAAAATTGGAAGATGATGAGAAAGTATGATTCCTGAAGTCATGGGACATACCAGAAAAATGCCACCGGAGGTGTTGGAGCAAAAACGGTGAGTCAGGAAGCGACAAGCGGGTATACTGGACAATCTGACTACCCAGTCAAGGCAGAAAACAAATTACTCATAAGAACGTCAAAGGACGTTGCATCAAAATACACAGAAATTGAGAAACATACTTTAGTCAATCAACCGACATACTATATTCACCCGATAGAATATAACAAGGATACTTCTCATCATTCATGTCGGAGATCAGTCCAAATTATGGATATTCCAGAAAATACGCTGTTCATTGCCTGCGTGCTACTTCCAATCCTGAAATGAATGATGATGGATTTGAGCTCCGACACATCTTGCTCACGACCAGCAAGAGCAGCACTCGATGTTACAAATGTGAGTTTTTCTACAAAACAGATCAGCACCCTGAGCTCTTGTGCGAGATGCGATGAATTGAACAGACGCCCACCAGCTCCTAGTAATTCCACAGCTTTAGCAATTCCACCACGTCAGACGTTAATACCAACGAAATAATTGGGAATTACTTCGTGATCGTACAGACTTATGGAGCAGTTGTCAACGCCTCACCAAGTGCGACCAGTGTGAGCTCTGTGGAGTTGCAAAATTCTGCGTTAAAAATGTACATTTACAATTAACATGATTCCGTCATCAAAAGGAGTACGGTACATTCAAATTTGATAAATTGTTTAGATGTTCTACGAGACTTTTCGGACGTTCTACGACTACAGGAAATTTATTCAGAACAGCTGTTAACTTGCTAACTTGCTTCAATTAAAACAATGATGTTATTAAAATTGTTTTAAAGACATATTATGGACTTATTTGGGTGCGTGAAATTGATAAGTTAGTATTCAGGCACTATTCCAACCTGAGGAATGTAGCATTCTACTAAAAATTCAAAGAAATCGACCATACCACTCCACCGAAAACATCGTCTGAACTACGCCCAATTGTAAATATTTACATCTTGATTCGGGACGCATCTATCGACGATAATCTAACACAAATGTTTTCGCCATCGAGAGTCATTGCATTTAATTAATAAATAAGAATGATGGTGTTTATCGTCAATTTGGATTCAATATTCGTGACAAATAACTACTTTGAGCAAGATTATTCTTAATTTCCATTTGACCATTTGATTAGCCTATCGGAGTGTTTCACATCACTTTAATTCACTGAAGAGTCATTTGCTGTAGCGGAACTCTCTGATTGTGAACTAAAACAATAATGAAGAGCTAGATTTGCACTAAGTTTCACAATGAGATAAATAAAAAAAAAGTTGTTTGTGATGCAGTGATTTTTATTTATTTATTAGTCTAAGTCTTTATTCATTCACAATTGTACATACATAAGTGTTATATACATGTATATTAGAATATATATAATTATAAGTATAACGGTCAGTACGCATCAATAATTTTGAAATAGAAAAGAAAGTGATGTGGATTGCAATGAGTAAGTTATCCAGGAGAGCAGTTTGCAGTTTCATTAATAAGTCGGATTGTTTTTCAGCTGACAATATTATATGTTAGTTAATATACATGCTATGTTCACTTTGAAACCCACTTATTGGTAATGTTTTATTTTTGGAAATATAAATTATGTTTTTAAAAACAACAAAAAAGTAACTATGGTAATAAAACCACAATAACATAAACCATAGTTAATCAGGGTGGATAAAATAGCAAATCTTATGTATGATCATAATGTATTGTATTGTAAATTATATTTTAATATAGCTGGTGAGATAGTATCCACCAAATAGCTCACTGAAACACTGTCATGTCGGCTGGAACTGCTAGCTAAATTTAGTGATGGATTCATTTATATGCATTGTTATACACAGTACCGGTATATAAAGGTACTGAAAATAACTATTTTACTATAGTATACACAAAATAAACCATATATCATGGCTATGGGTTCTAATATCCGATTCCGAACATGACAACTGAGAACTTGGTGTGAATTGAAGAGTGGTGGTGTCTCAAGCATATCTAACCCTCCACGTTAGGAACATGCCATTAAATGGCATAAGTATAATCTAGCTTGAGGACAGAAGTGATCCATAAACCCCTCTATTAATTCAATCAGGTCCTCGCGCGCGATGTATGGTCGATCACATGATGATCTAGGGGGGATTAGAATTGTTGTATAAAACAGCACAACATGTAAATATAAAATAAAATAGTGCTACATCTTATTACAGACTATTGCCACATATAATCAGTGACTATACATACAGTCTGACAAAATATAGTTTCAGTGACGCTCTATCCGAAGAGGGGAATAATTTCATCTGCTACAGTCAATGGAGCAATTATGAATATGGAAAGGTGAAATTTCTAAGTAATACTAGATATCGACATGACGCGATAACATATAACGAAAATGCAATATGGTCGCTGGCGACCATTTTTTCCTATGAAATTCAAAAAATATTTTATAGCTCTCATCTGATAGATCAATATCAAGATAAATATGAAGTTTGGTGATGATCCGATGAGTGAAGTGGACTGTGGTCTGTGCTAAACGGTTTAGTAATGCTTAAAAATATTCTTACCTTAATATTTTTAAGTTCGCTTTATAAACTTCACTGAGTCATCTTTGTCATGTATTGAATTTGATATCTTTTGTTAACAGTTAATAAATCATGTATGCCTCATGTTTGTTATTTTAATTTATGTGTTTATTATCATTAAATTAAGTTGCATTCCTTAAAAAGATTCTTACCTTAATATTTTTATGTTCACTTTATAAACTTCACTGAGTCATCTTTGTCATGTATTGAATTTGATATCTTTTGTTAACAGTTTATAAATCATGTATGCCTCATGTTTGTTATTTTAATTTATGTGTTTATTATCATTAAATTAAGTTGCATTCCTTAAAAATATTCTTACCTTAATATTTTTATGTTCACTTTATAAACTTCACTGAGTCATTTTTGTCATGTATTGAATTTGATATCTTTTGTTAACAGTTTATAAATTATGTATGTCTCGTGTTCGTTATTATATTGTATGTCCTCAATTATTATTTCACAAAAAAACTCAAATACCCCAAAACACAATAGTTTAGAGTCGCCACTTAGTTAATCCGATTACCTATAACACTAAGCACATAAGCCGCTTAACTTTTAAATGGGGCCGACTGTTTACACTTTATAGAATGAAAGAACGAAAAGTTGAATAAAATCAACAAATTTGTGAATTTAAGAACAATTCAAACGTTAATGTTGTCCATGTCATAACCCGGACATATGTACTATATTTCAGTCTTCTCCATTTATAAACAAACGATAATGCGACATCAAGTCCGCTCACACCTTTTATTTTGGAGCCGGTCGCATACACTTTATAGTGTGTTTCAGAACGAATTTTTTTTTAATAAAATCAACACATTTGTAAATTAAAAAACAATTCAAACGTTGTTGTATTCCATGTCCAAGCCCGGACATATACACCAAATTTCAATAATATTCATTGAGAAACAACGGACCAAACGCTATATAACACTCCGTATACACCTTTTATTCCGAGCCGGACTCAGCCTCGGGTACATTTTTAGTGTGTACCGAATTGGCACACGTCGACTGTGGCGAGTTGGCCCTGGGGAGATTTGACCGATTCCGACACCTTCTATAATTTACAGTATGTACCCGTTTACGCGTAGTTTACTTTAGAAAGTTCCGCAATTAATACCGTAAATAGAGCGACTGTATTTGACAGAGAATGCCTCTGTTATTGATTATCAAGTTGCTATACATTAAAAACGACAAATTCACATGCTCGTTCAAGCGCAGTAGTCTATTTTCCCCATGTTAAAGGACATCCACAAATAGTAAATAACGCTAACCAACTGCAAATGTTTTACACGACAACTGTTAACAAAATTGGACTGAATTCATCTGATGCGGTATTATTCCTCAAAATAAACAACAAAACCATCGTTACTTGGAAATGTAGTTTGGGCTAACATTTACATAAATCCTCCACATGATTTATCCCGACACACACGTCAAATGAAAAACAGCCACCAGAGAAACGCCCAAATTGGGCGAAATGATAGGACATATAACATCATATGTAAGGCTTGATATTGAATAAATAAAATATATCCAAACTTTGTTCATGCACCTTCACTGGTGGCCTGAGGTATTATAGTTGGGTTTAGTATAGCATACAACACACAGCTATTCATAGTGTTCGATTGTTGATTCTGGAAACATTTACTTTGTATCTTCACTCTGGTCAATCGAAGCATGACTGTGGCCTATTCCTTCGTGTCACACAATTTGTTAAGGTATTGTGCATGTTACTATGTATATACCTGGCCCATCCAATACAAAACAGACTTGAGATACATTCAGTCGACATTGGTTTTGTGTGACCTCTGATGCACGGGACTCTCAGCTGACTATAGATCATTCACACTTTAGATTAACTGAACAAGTATATATTCTCTGTCCGGCCCAAATATCGTCAATTCCAAGAGGTGAGTAACATAATGCTTTACGTTTCCATTGAAATCTTAACCCGTTCTATACTAAATTGATTCTCCAATTCATTTATAATAGTGTACATTGGAATATATTATTCATCTGGAGGGATGTTCAGGAAATAAGCAGACGACATACTACATGTAGCATACAGATAATACAAGTCTTAGAGCAGAATGATTCATATTAATTGGAAGGAAATGTTCAGATGATAAGTTCAACCTATGTTCGGTGTTTGAATGTTTAACCCCACTCTTCGTCGGTACAATAATTTATGAAAGTGTACACTGCTAGATGCTACATATACAGTTTTTGTTTGAATATCGAAATATCTCATGAGTGTCTGGATAGAAATATCGAATTTTCACGCGCGGCTTTAAGCCACGAGTGAAAACTCGATATTTCTTCCCAGCCAAGAATGAGATGTTTCGTGTATTCAAACAAAATCTGTAGGTATTTTTCTTATTATATGTGCCTTATTAATGCTCAAAGTTGCTAAATGATGTTGCATTTTAACTGTTAATAGTGCAGCAAATTGAACAATACTCAGGGGGGGGGGGGTCTGAATTTTTTTTCAGGCACGTATGGCATTTGTTCCCTTTCGAATTTTTTTTTTAGTTGCGGAAAAAATTGCTTGTTGGTGGCTTTGACCACCCACCCACCCCGGCATACGTGCCGGAAATGTTTTTTCACCCCCCCCCCCCTGTAATACTCGGAAGGAAACAACTGGTTGAAATAACGAACACGTATTCCACTGTAGCATCTGAGAGATACATATACGACGATCAATGTTTCGGTAACTTTTCGGTATTCTATAGACAAGCCTATAAAACATGTAGTGTCTGCATGTCTGTAACTATATTGCACACGGTATACCGACCCGGGCTTGATTCCCGCAGTGCGATGAACACGAGCAATCACTTTGTGGTATACTGCAGCTTGAAGATCACGTACTGCGTTAATCGTTTAGGTTCGTGTACATGGTGTATAACAGGTTTATCATGAATAACAGAAAGAATGTGTGACATACATACCGTTGGAATCAACATTGTCGACAAATTCGACGACAATTCATCTCCGTCATCTCAACACATGATAATGATGTTTTCGCAACATGCATTTCCTCGATATTAGCATGTTTTTGCATTCTATATGCAGGCTATAGTGCAGAGGAGCCGAGATGGGCAGGACGGAAGTGGCAATCGTGGTGTTCGCCTTTCTTGCCATCGCTGCTGTTATTGTAGCCAGTGTGTACCACATTTGGACCACAAAGAGTGAGTAGAGCTTAAAGGGGTACTGTACCCCAATTTCAATAAATTCCCGGTGACAATAGCGATCTAATATGAATATTATATTATAAAATAACTAATTTGAGTCGACGATGTCTACTGAAAACGTTCCGGTTAACAGTCTGTCGTAAAAGTAAAATTGAATTATTTAATATAAATTCATTTATGGCTGGAGTCATAAAATGGAGAATTATGCCATTACGAGTTACCGTTCTTGAAATCGCATATGTTGCGTGTCTTTTATCGACGGCCGTTCGCGAACATTATTGAGTTGCAAACAAAACATGTTACCTGCAAAAGAAGGCCCGTTATAACCGATTCGGAAAAAAAGGGAAAGAAACAAGAGTCATAAAGCGTCAAGTATTTTATAGGGAGTGAGATTGTGATGGAAGAGATTGAATGCATCAATCGAAGCTGTGAGCAATGAACTTCCGGTTCTTCCTGCGACCTGCGTCTTCTCAGGTGAAGGTCAAAAACATGGCGCGTAGTTTGAAATCGTAATATTTTTGTTTCCAAGATCAATATTTTCTTCGCTAAATTAGGTTTATACGAAACTCATATAACACGAACACAATCTAACTTGAAAGTTATTTCAATGGGAGTAAATAAAAAAATCGCCTATCTTAGTGTACAGTACCCCTTTAAAGAACCTTACTCGTATTTAAATTCGCGCAGTATTATTTTTCGCTCAGTTTCAAATTCGCGATTTCGAAACTGACAAACATACTTCCATAACATGCATGTATCAGATGATTCTTAATCGATCCTGAATGTACATCTAGAGACCATTATGACATGACGTGCAGAAGATAACTGTTAATTATATTTATGTGAATATATATATATGTAGTCAGTGTCCGCGCTGGACCGAAATTTATTTTTGCCAAATGAAATTTTTTTGCCAAATTATTTTAGCAATTGCCGAATGCTATCCCTGATAGTATAATTTTCTGAAACCTTAAGTCTTATGTTTCGACACTCGCGGTTTGAACGACATTTGATATCCATAGAAAAGCAGTTAGTTAATAATTAATTATACTCGCATCTCTATTGTGGTTTATCATACAACAATAAGCCAATCACCGAACAATACAATGGTAGAAGGGTTTCTCCATCAGAAGGGCACATCACAGGAGGATTAGTAATCCCTCCAACTATCAGTACTAATGCTATGAGATTAACTGCAGCTTAATAGAGGTGTTAACTTTCCCTAAACCTTATAAAACACCTCTGATATAATTATGTTGTAAGAGTTTCCTGAAATTAATGGTATTGATTGACCAATATTTTTCAAATTGCTTGAGGAATTAATAAGTGACTTGCCAAAACTTTTGCCAAATTAATATATTTTTTGCCAAATGTGAATTATGTTTGCCATTGGCAAATGGCAGCGCGAACCCTGTATGTAGTTCTATTGCGCTTGGTCCAATAATAATTACGATATTTCTCATTTAATAGTTATGGGCATCGGTAACATGCTGGCATTGAACTAACTATACTGACCACAACGACCACCGGTCGGCTGCTGGCTCAATAATTCGTGCTTTATACATGCGCACAAACTCCTTTATTGTTTTCCTTCCTTTTGTTCGCTAAAATAGTCGTACTATTTTTGGTTCAGGTTTGATGATGTGCGAAAAAAGTACAACACGAATTTAAATACAAGTAAAGTATTATAATGTCCGTCCCAAGCAGCTGAAGCGACTTAGCTCTTTTTCTTACAGACCTATCCCCGATGTGAACCCGTGATTGCAGGACACTGCAATGTCAAACAGCGAAAACGCGAATTTCTTTTTCGTTCTACAAATATGCCACCGGTGGAATGTACAACACGATTGCAATCGTGCGTTGAACACAAATGGTTCATTTCTATATTGTGTTCGTTTAACTGGCTCCGTAGAAGTGCCCATGGCTTCAATTGCCAAACACAGTCAGAAGTCCAAATCATTAGCCAAATGAATGTCCTGGCTAACAGGCTTTGTAGTGCCATGTGTTCAGTTTACGATGCGGCATGCATGGAGATTGTCGATATCATTCAAGGTTTACGCATTGTGCCATTTATGTCGTGCACCACCCAAACTATCAGATTTTACATATTCTCAACCACAGGTCCCCCCTGACCTATATGGCACTGCATCTCCAGAATCGATTGTCAGAAAATTTGCAGTATATTCAGTATACTACATGTATATATATGACTGATGTAGATCATGCCATGAATCTCTACTCTGGCTAACGCCCGTAGATATCATATTCCACCAGTACAAAACCTGGGAACTGTTTGATGTTCTGACCCCTTCTGACAGGGAACTTTATAACATTGACAAACTTGATAAATAAGGCAGGGAATATTATTAGTTATCTTCGGAAACATCGGGGGTACATGGAGATTTAATACCTGGATGTCGATTTTGAACCCCGAGGCTGATCCGAGTGATTCAAAAAGAGACATCCAGGTATTAAATCTCCGTGTACCCCACGATGTTGCCGGAGATAACGATTTTGTCCCCACAATAATAGCCATGTCTCCTTAATTTAAGTGTGTTTTGCATAGATTCTCCGAATAATTCACACCAATGGGACATGGTGATTTAAACGTGGCGTTGAAGCCAATCAGATTGCTAGTTATTACAACCGGATGTGGGGCCAAATTTCTTTGTTTCTATTTGTTCCTCGATAATATACTTCAAAGTATATATGGGGTGCTCCCAGCTCAAAATTTCATGCTTTTAGAGACTTTAGTGAGCCTTTATCGCAAACAACATTGAATTAATTACCCTGGAGAAATTCAATGATTATAAGTGGCGCAAAGCAAACTCGCCCAAAAAGTCCTTTAAATAATGTAATCTCGAGCTTGGACATTCACCGACTGATCAATAAACTAGTAATCAATAGGTTAGAGCAAAGAAATAAATTCCCCGTGTTATTTTTCGATTTTATAAGGTTCCCTGTCAAAATTTCAAAAAGTTCCCAGGTTTTGAACTGGTGGAATATTATCTATACGGGCGGTAGCCAGAGTAGAGATTCATGGCATGATCTACAATATATTCCACTAATTTGTCCGAGGGTAGCAAACTCATGTGGTGGTTCATGTGAAGTAAGCTTTGCTCTGCATTTAACACCATGTCACGACAAGACTAGGAGGCATCGTGCCCACATGTTAGTGAATAGACACTGGATGCAATACTTTACGAGACTGTCAATTCCTAGCTGGTGCAGCCGATGGGGAATGTGACTTCGTTTTGGTGTCAGTAATATACTCAGTATCAACTTTTTTGTAGACTACTCGCTCCATTTTGGTTCCATAAGTGTGCAAGCCACCAATGACACGTCTACCTGTCATACCGAGAATTCTGATATTTTAACGTGATCATGTTCGCTCTTTAGTGATATTTGGAAAGTCGACTATTCCCATTAAAATTATATTCATTCATTCACGTAGCCACTCGTCATATTGTTAGTTATATCTTTCCCACGGCACACCTTCTCACACTTTCATCGCATTTTGATTACGTCTGCATATTTCCCCGAAAAATTCAAGGGAGACTTTTATACAACTTAAATTTGTGTTGAAGTTTATCCAACAACATGTACTATGCTTTCACTATGTCATCACAGGGAGGTCGTCGTTTGAACGGAGAGAACGCGGGTCAATTGAAAAGTATGACGTACTGTAATCCTTCCTCTAATTTTTGAAACCTCAGCTCCTTTGCTCTACATCGACCTTCTATTTGTTCGAATGGGCACTTTATACAATGCTTTATAGCACAAGTCGACATTCGTAACCTGGAACGTCCTTGTCTCCAAATGTTTTCACAATGAGCTCCCCATGGAGGCACCTAAATGAGCTACACCCGCTCACTGCGCTGAACATATGCCCAGTACTTATGAACATCACTTAAAGGTACGGTTGGCCTTGGCGGTGGGTATCATGTGAAAATATTTCCACCCGTCAAAAACCGCCACAAACAGAAAGAACAACAAAATGTAGACAGACTTTGTCCGTATACAAATAAGAAATATCGCACAAACAGTATGTTATTGTCATTTTTGGACCATTGTTATGTAAACAAAAGCATAAAAAGTTAGTTTTCTGGTGTTTGTTTATATTATGATGGTAAACATAAAGAGCGTTCTTTGTGGGTGAATTCCTGATATGGAACGAATAAAAAGCGTTTATGCCATTTGTGTGTGATTAGCCAGCAGCATTGTGTTGTCTTCTGTAACACAATCAGGCTCTTGCTTAGGTAAAATATAGTAGGTCTTTATGATAACATGCTGTTTACGCGATGGTCATGGTATATATGAACTAAACTGTATGCGTTTTAATGTTTTTCTGTTTACGGTGATTGGAACAAATATGAATATTTTCGACAACTAAGGCCTCACGTGCCTTTAATTCAACTACTTGCCCATAGAGGCGTGTTGCCCATTTATATATGAGGTTATATATCACATTGAAACATAAAGTCAACAGAAATGCAGTTATTGTTCTTCTTCTTTACACAACAATATCATGACAGTGAAAATGCATTGTTCGAATCAAACGTATATTTATATGCATTTCAAACGTTTTTCTGAAAAAATAGTCCTTGTGTGACAACAAACCCACGCGCGCTGACGCGGCTCGTGTGAGTGGAAATTACATGTGGACTTTCGTGACTTTGTCGTGCATGAACAGTGCACAATACCACACTGTACGACTGTGTTCGAAAATAACGCTCTTTAAAAACACTTCTTCGAATATTTCCGTTATTTCGTTAAAAACTCTTCTTCAAATATCTCCGTTATTTCGTCAAAAACACTTCTTCTCATACAAATCGCCGTTATTTAGTAAATTAACATTCTTTATAGACTTATTGCCCTTCGTATTAAATATGAAGCTAACATGCAGGATTAGCTATACATGTCGTCATTTAGTGGACAATCCCAAGCTCGCGTACCACGCGTGGTAGGATTGTCCATTAATTAACGAACATTTTAGGTACGGATTGTCCGTTTATAAATGGCCAATCCTTGAAGAATTGCCTGAGAGAACACACATTCGTTTCGCCATTAGTGTGAAAATCACGGAT
Source organism: Siphonodentalium dalli (assembly GCA_032622095.1). Lineage (NCBI taxonomy): Eukaryota > Metazoa > Mollusca > Scaphopoda > Gadilida > Siphonodentaliidae > Siphonodentalium > Siphonodentalium dalli. Next base: position 209,049,183 of record CP136065.1, read on the forward strand.
AAATTTATAAAACATGGCGCAAATATAAATCTCAGTATATTATGATTTGACAACAAAAAAGTTGTTTGAATATAGCCAATTTAACACTGAATGTATGCATGGATATCAAAATTATGGTGAAGAAAAATGGCAGCTGAATTATCAATGCAGACATTGGCCGGTTCAGTCGCTGATTGGTCGAAAATATCCGCTAATAATTATTTGATTGCCAGCTGTGGAAAGGTCCATTGGTCACTTGACCAAAATACAGATTCATTTGTGTCGACACTATATATTACGTTATATATACGTTATAAGATAAGTTTATTGACAATTACACCCACACGGGGCCGATGTCACAACATAAATACAATAAATATATATATGATACAATAAGTATACACAATTGTAATCAGAATTAAAATGAAAAAAATTCATGTTTGTTGTTGAAAATCTGGTGTTTCAGACCTTTTGTGGAAAATATGTTATTATGTTTGGGTACATTGCCGTTTATGTTCGATCACAGTTGTACAGCGTGGTATTGTGCACGGCTCACAACACGAAAGTCCACATGTAATTTCCACTCACACGAGCCGCGTCAATGAGCGTGGGTTTGTTGTCAGCCAAGGACTATGGTCTGGAAATGTCTAAATTTAACGAGATTGATAGGAATTTTTCATCTGTATATGCGTAATTTCTCATTGTATATCATAAATCTGTGCTTTAAGTCAGTTAATGGACTGGCGCCTGGACATTCGTCAACTAAATGGTCTCGACCTGCGGCCTCGATCATCTATAGTTTACGAATATCCAGTAGCTCGTCCATTAACCTTGTCAGACCAAGCAAAGTTAATTGATTTCCCGCAGTATACGGCATCCAACAAAGTCTAGGATATGTCTTATAATCCGTCACTGTAAGTCTAAGCTTTGATTATTGTTAAGGTACAAGTTGGCTTTTGTTATACATACACCTGTATAATATGCGAACACTATATCGCTGCATATTTTGACTCAAATAAAGAACTTAAGTTTTTATATTTTCGGTCTAAGCACCCCGTATTTGCAGGTGATCCGCGGGTGCTAGCATTAAGATGCATGTTGGATTTTGACATACCTGCTTTTGAAGCGTGAACATTTCGTTATACCAGGGACGAGACCACATTGGTGGGGTGTCCAAATCACCCCAACGGTTGTCAAAATTATCAACAGTTGAAAATTGCAGGCCTGGCAAAAGATCAGTTAGATATTCAAACCAAAAATAAGGTGATAATTTCATTTACCATTGCAACCAATATTCAGTGAGAAGTATGTTATTTTAGAAGCAAATGTAAATTTTGAGACAGTCAGCGGCAATTTTGTTTCTAATTTGTTTTAGGGCCTCGACCATCTAGTGTACGAATGTCCAGTAGCTGGTCCATTAACCCTGTCAGAACAAGCAAATTTAACTGATTTGCCGCAGTATACGTCATACAACAAAGTCTAGGATATAGATGCAGCGATATAGTGTTCGCATTATATACAGGTGCATGTATAACAAAAGCCCACTTGTACCTTAACAATATTCAAAGCTCAGCCTTATAGCGAGGGATTAAAAATATCCTAGACTTGGTTGGATGACGTATACTTCGGGCAATCAATTAACTTTGTTCTGACAGGGTTAATGGATGAGCTACTGGACATTCGTAAACTAGATGGTCGAGATCCTAAAAAAAATTATATATATTTGCACTGTCTAAAAACTTACATTTGCTTCTAAATATAGGCGCCTGTGTGCTGTATAGTCCCAGACATGTTCGAAGAGCAACGCTCGGCATGTTTCTGAGAAGTATATATAACATGCTACTGTGCCATATCTGCTATATATATGTTATTTTAGATCAAGAGTAGAATATTTACCAGTTGGCTAATTCGAAGCCAAAGGGGCTGAATATTTTTCAGTCGAGATAAAAGTCGTGTAAGACTTTCGTAGTTTTAAAAATAGACTCTAACTAAAATTTAACTTATATAATTTGTTTTTATTTGTGCAGGTTGAAATGTTAAGTCTGACAACAAAACGGAAACCATCCAACCGCGTCCTAGTGTACTACGAGGATTCGCACCACCACTTGCCAAATTTGCCAATGGCAAAAATAATTCACATTTGGCAAAAAATATTTTCATTTGGCAAAAATTTTGACAGTCACTTTTGATTCCTCAAGAAAGTTTAATATTTGTCAACCAATACCACTCATTTCATGAAACTCTTTCATTAATGGTATTATTGGTGGTGATTTATAATGTTATGAAAAGTTAACACCTCTATCAAGATGCAGTTAACATGCTATCATTAGTAAGGGGTGGATGGTTTGTCATAATGTCTGGTGGTGATGTTTACATAGCTTTACCCCTTTGTTTTGTATGCTTTCTGATGAAGAAACCATTCTGCAATTTCATTGTTATGCCGTTGGATTATTGTTCTCTGACAAACCCAAGTATAGAGGCGAGAATTATTATTAATGAACTGCTTTCCTATCGATATCAAAGGTCGCTGAAGCAGCGATTGTCGAAATAATCGAAACAAAAGACACAATGTTGTAGAAACTGATAGCATTTGGCAACTTCTAACAGCATTTGGCAAAAATTATTTTCATTTGGCAAAATATTCGGCAAATGTAAGTGTCGCTTCTTGGTATACAGTGGGCGCATGGGCGCTTTATTTATAGAAATTGGATTTTAATTTTGGACGGATTAAAAGTCGAACTGCGACCCGGAGGCCGAGTCCGGTAAAAGGTGTAGTTGGGAATTTCAATTTCGTGTATTGTCCTTTACATTATGTCAATTTTTTTGGGTTGTGATAAGCTATGCCAATTACAAATAAAAGAATAGATTTTTGGTCTGCATTTAGACGCTTTCTGGTGAGTTGCACGAGAAACCTTCAGTGATAAACCGAATATAGTTGTTGTAATAATTTGAAGGATTAGTTGTTTTAACGGAATTCTGAGTTGGTCATTCGTGAAACCAATATATTTTATATTCTATAATTACAATCATGGGTATATAATATATGATCTTGAGCGCGTTACCATTTCTGACATTGGTTTTCTTGTTCAATTATAGGTATAGCATTCTCCGGCCCTGAGGACCGCGGTATTGTAAGAGATCCGAAGATTGTAGAAGCATCTGGCGTGTCAACAAGCAGACAACACCGAGATGTTCTGTACACATTCAACGATAGCGGTGGTACAACTGATGTGTTCGTGCTAAAAATAAGTACCGGTGAAACATTGGCCACATACACCATCACCGGTGCTAAGAATATCGACTGGGAGGACATTGCAGTGGGTCTTTGCCGGGCAAACAAGCAATGCATCTTCGTCGGGGATATAGGAAGCAAGGGTGGTAACGCATCGAGGACCATATACCGTATTCTGGAACCTGTGGACATTTTGGATCAAGACGTAGAGTTGGACGCAATATTGGTTTATTATTGGTGAGTATTTGTATTGTGAGACATTCCTCCAATGATTTATTTCTGGAGAAACCCATGGATGGCTCAGTTATGTTCCACTCAAGTTTCCAGTCATTTATGTGGTAGTCATGCACGTTCAGACTCAACAAAAACTTCAGGCTTGTGACTCAAACTGAAGGAGTCCTAGTTTCGGGAATTCATGTTAATCTTGCCCCTCAATTGCTTCCGATGTCCAGTACTTTATAGCCTTCAAAATAATAACGCAGACTATAACCGGCTAACCATTCTAGTCTAAATGGAGTCTCCCACTCAGTTATAAACGAATGCATTGGAATTGTTTATTATTCATCTGGAGGGGTTTTCAGGAAAGGCAGCAGACGCCAGATTACACAAGTACACAAGAGTCATATTTAGTAGTTCGAAAAGTTCATACAGAAAGTTCAACAAACGAACCATATATGGTCGTTTATTGAAATTATTATCTGAATATTTCCCAATGGAATTATATTTCAATGAGTACTTAGTATAGAAAGGGTTGATACGGTATAGTAGATAGCTGCGAGTATGATTTACAAATAATGATTCATGTTTATACAACTGAGCATAATTATGTCATGTTTTCTTTGTCTCACGTAGGCCCGATGAAGTCAACGCAGAAACACTGATGGTCGATCCGGCCGGAGAGATGTATCTTGTGTCAAAGGTCAAGCCAGGCAAAATTCCAAAAATCGTTAAATTCCCCATGTCTGCATGGAATGCTAATAGGATCGAAATTCCACGTGACATAGCGATGTCATCTATAGCGGAAGTTCCTATCAACTCAACCCATAAAGATCCTTTAGGCGGAGATATATCAGCAGACGGAAGCGAGGTTCTACTGAAAATGGATGCAACCATGTATTATTGGGCCGTTACTGATGGTGATTATGTAAGTGCGCTTGCAACCGAGCCGACGGAAGTGACGTACGAAAAAGAAATGCAGGGAGAAGCTGTGGGTTGGGCATCAGATGGCAGCGGATACTACACACTCAGTGAAGGCGTCAATCAAACTATATATTTCTATAGACGACAGTGATTTATTGTGCCTATATACACTCCGCGTACAGATCGAAATGAAGGTGAAGCAGACACCATGTCATGTTACAAGCAACAAATTGTATAGAGTTACCCTTCTTGAATTGTGTAAGGGTGAACCAAGCTACATGCAGAGATCAGTCCCCTGCTAAACAGTAATTACCGCTGTCGGCACCTACACATAATGTGAACAAATCACTCATTGATTTATATTTGAGACTTTTGTAGGTTACAATTTATTCTGCATTATTCTGAGAAACTGTCTTTCATTTGAAAATTGTCTAGATCAAGCCAGAATGAGTTGGAACTGACAAAACACTTCAATAAAAAAAATGTTATAATTTATTAAGAAAGCACACATGCCGTCAGCGGTCAGACATATAACGTAGCGAGGGGGCTGAACTCTGAGGGGGATGTAGAATCCGCCTTGAAGCAATTCTGGCTGTTGATTGGTGGATTACCACTGTGGGGAAAATAAAATCATACCTCTGCGTAATTATGGCGATAAATTTTATGTAAAGTGTCAGGAAGATTCTGGGAGGGGTTCCGACGTTGTGGAAGGGGTCTGGGTATGTTTTATGCTGCTGATGTTTTATGTACAGAAAGTGGGGAAGTTGTGAAAATGCAAGATTTTACTTTAGAAAAAAAACCGAAAAGGATCCAATTCTTTTTACCAAATTGTAAATTCGGTGACGTGCTAAGGGAAAATTAACCACTTGAAATTCAAATAGGCTTAATCCATTGCCGGCGGGACTTATAGTTAACACTGTCGCCTATGGAAAGTAATCGGTTGTTTGTAACAATAATTAGTAGACGAAATGCTAACTTTAACCATTTCTTTACTAACAGGATTGTGCACCCATTTATATACAGTATATACAGTGTTGTTAAAGGTACTCAATCCGATCAGACCTTCCCATATCATCAATATACAACAACAACATTTCTTCAAAATACGCTTTAATTATCAGAATCGATTAATTGCAACAAAATAATGCTAACCATTGTCAACTATGGTATCAAATTTCCAAAACGTGTTATTTATCAACATTTTGTTCAACGAAATATGGCCGTATTTTCACTTGAGTATCATGGAATTTGGCCGCATTACCACTTGATTTTAGAGTTATCCATCTTCATACGCAATTTTTGTCCGAGGCCGTCAGTTTGACGGCGTTTGTCTGGGCCACAAATAATTGCACACCTCGAGAAATAACAAACTTCAAAAATCGATATATGATCACTCTGAGCTCTGAACTCGTTGATTCGAATCAAATATATTTTACCCCTGAAGCCAAATATATAGTAATTCGGGAGTGTTAATTCGGATAGTGCAGCTTTAACAAACATCACCAATTGCAATTGTGATTCAAATATTCATTTGAAAAATCTATGTTGTTTTGCTGACTATTTTTCAATTCTTAGATTTGTTTAATTCATGACTTAACTGTCTTATAACCATAGGGGCTATGACACAGTAGCATGTTATATTTACGTATCCGAAACATGCCGAGTGTTGCTCTTTAACATGTCTGGGACTATACACCACGTTGCTCTTTAACATGTCTGTGACTATACAACATAATATTTGTAAAAATAACTACTTTGAGCAAGATTATTCTCTTATTTGAAAGCCATATTGGTCACGGCAGTATAGCATAAAGAACACAATAATGTAATTGCAACAGTTGATGTTTACAGAACAATGGTTTCATCTCGTTAATGGGGGATTATTGCTGATGAGAATAAGAACACACAATATATATATATTATTCGCATTCTTCTTAAAGTGATGTGAAACACTCCGGAAGGTTGATAAAATAGAAATGGAGAATAATCTTGCTCAAAGTAGTTATTTTTACAAATATTATATCCAAATTGACAACCCACACCGCCATTCTTATGTTAATTACATGCAGTGAATCTTGATGGCGAAATCGTTTTCGTTAGTTTATCGCTAATAGTTGCCTCCCGAATCGAGATGTAAATATCTACAATTCAGCATAGTTTCGACGATGTTTTCTATGGAGTGGTACGGTCGATTTGCTTGAGATTTTCGGCGATATTAGTAGAATACTATATTCCTCCAACATGTACATATTATACTTTTAATAATGTTGATTTTAGAAACTTTTATATTATTTCGCATGTACTCATTGCGAAGGGCTTGAGTCACTTTTGTAGTAAAAACAAACACACATTGTTACGTTGATATAAACCACGAGGACTCAATCGCTTCTTCATAGCAATATTTAGACCAATTGAATGTTAGTTAACTTCCTTGTCCTCCGCAGTCATGATTGATCATACGCACGGATCGAGGCTTGTTATTCCGTCACTATAGGTTACAATACACCAAATAATTTGCATAGGCCTCAGTGGTAACAAATCCCGCTGCCCTATATTCGCAGGAAATGGTTGACCCTGCACGAGTATTACAAATTAAAGAACGTCCTTTTAGACACACGAAAATGTGCCAAAAAGTACTTGTCAACGTATTGTGTCACACTGCAGCTTGACAAACGTCACACTACCCTTAAAATGGAGGGAAAAAATGACATCGAAAAACTCAAACCCCTCCCATAAATTATTTCGCCAATTGGACAGCCATAACTGTTCACCATGTGGCTATATTTGGTGTTTCTCGTCGGGAAACACTTTTAAGTGCATTTTTTCGTGCACTTTTCATCCATGTATATATATCATTGACCATTCAGCGGCCAGGTTTTTTTTATGCTGATCCTAGCTTGGGGTGCCAGGGGAAACCACTCTTCTAATTTGTATTTGGTGTATTATAACCATAAACAAACAGCATGGTATACCGATTTAGTATGGCACTGTTTTTTAATTTGTTTGTGAAATATGATGTTGGGTTATGCTCCTTGTATCGAATTCGCAAAACGACGATATCCATAGTTACATATCATGTTATTGTTGAATATAACAATAATTTTAATACGACCTTGCCTAAACATACATACAAGGCTCGTCCTGATTGGCCAGTATCATGTATTCCCATCGAGAGACGACTGTCGTTTTGTGGTACAATTCTATCAGTGAAATTCTTCCAACGCCTCACACTTTCAGAAGTCAACAACACGGGCATTGGTTAATAATGTCATGCTATAAACTGAAGAAAGAGACATATAATGACTACCTACTGTACTATACTGAATTTTATTTACAAAATAAGTCTTAACTAAACTTTTTTTTTACATAAAGACAATGAAAAGGGGTCGCCGTTGAAAAGTGACGTCATGTTTGATGTTACAGTTCTAAGAGAAGAACTGTTTGGTGGAAAATCATACCACGCAGAGCTAGAAACTGAGCTATTATATAGCAGGTTGAACGTATGTCACTACAATTTCGACCATAAACAAAGCCTCGAATTACAAAAGAAATAAATGCACTGCGCATCGGCGTGTATAGTATAATTTGACCACAGAAACAGATTGTAGGATCCGCTTCACGTCGTCCTACAATCAGTTTCTTTGTTGTCAAATTCTACTATACACGCCGATGCGCAGTGTATTTATTTCTTAATAGTTTAACTTCAGGATGTGCCTGACCTGACGATAATGTTGTTTTAGCGACTTTTATATTATTTCGCAAAAATACCCGTTGCGAAGGGCTTGAGTCCCTTTAATAGTAAAAACAAACACGCCTCTTTACGTTGATATGAATAGTTTGGTAAAAACAAATAGTAACAAGTATACACTGATCCACTCGCAACAGCTTATTATTGCATCAAAACTTGGCCTATACATGACCTCGTGTTCAGAAATAATGGTTATTGGCGAGTTGCATTGTGGGGAAACGCCTCAATGTTTCCAACCAGCCTCGAATACCATTTGCTACAGTCCAACTTCGAGTGCCAACTTAGTTGGTTGATTTTATTCACTTAAATTTTCTGACGTCACGTCTGTTAGGAAGACCGCTGGTCCCAAAACGTCAGATTCACGCATGACGTCAGATGCACGCATGACGTAATCCGTGGGAAGCGTCCCTGCGACACATTCGTGAGATTCATAAGATAGTTTGTCGACGCCAGTATCTGGTTCGAATGCATGCTTCAGTATGAGATTAGAGATGATTAGAAACGTGATGAGTTCGGCGTAACTCTGGCCAGGACACGACCTGTAACCTGAAAACGAAAGATAAATTACTTCATTGAAGTTCAACGAATAATTATTTGGAGAGCAGGGTGTTAACCCTTTCAGTGCCAGGTCCGATTTTTGTATCAACCCATATACCCTGTGCCAATGCATTCTCTTATATATGCGAGTCTCGCCTCGCATATATAAGAGAATGCATTGGCCTAACACTTTTTCATCATTTATCAGCATTTGTTATTATTTTTTACAATTTTTTACAATTTTAATAATTTTTTCTTATATTCTTTAACAGACTTATTTTGTAGGTTTAGTGCCAGGGAATCTTACTTTTTTCATGGGCATCAAAATTATTACTATGAATACTTGGTGATAGTTTTGAGTTATAACATGCCCCTAAGGTTTTATCCAGTTTGTTTTTAAAATTCGCTATAGCATGCTTAAGCATACCCAAAAACAATTTCAACCCAAAAAAAATAATTATTTGTTATTTTTTTAGGGCCGATTTTACAGACCGTAAATTAGGGCCGGTGAGATCGGCCCCTGGCACTGAAAGGGTTAATGGAACATATTAGATCGACGTGGGTAAAATCGATATATCTGGGCGATTGGCGACGGTGATTCACGCGTGGTAAGCGTTGATTGCTATTGAATAGATTCAGCACGTGTTTTCTCTAAAGTTTGCTTGAACGAAAACGAAGATTTTAGCGCTCATTCTGCGTTCGGCTTCTAAGGTGCACGGTTGGCCCACCCTCCCACCCAAAATTAGTAAAGAAGATAATTATTCGATTATATTGACTTTTGAAAAAGTTGATCATCAATACATATGAGAATGTATATTGCAAAAGTTAGTTTCATTGTATGATAAATGTCTTATGATGTGCACAATTTATTGGAAGCAAATGACGTTAACCTGAATTTCTACATTAAAAACTTCGTTTTTACAATTCGTAGTTGTTATTCATAAAGCATTTATGTTTGTTCTAGTGACACGAGTTAAAACACAAAGTGTATTTACATAAACTTTCATGATCCCTTCCATGTTTGGAACTTCCTGAAATTTTGCGAAAACTCTGTGCCAATGCAATTCTCTTGCATATGTGAGCCTCGCATATATAAGAGAATGCATTGGCATGTAACAGTGATTACCTTGATCTTGAAAGCTAATGCATTCTCTTATATATCTGAGGCTCTAGATAGAGATATTCCTCTTCCATTCAAGGGGGGGGGGGGGGTCTGCAGATTTTTTACCCATACACAATGCGGGGGGGGGGGGGTCTGGTCGGAAAAAATTAGTAATGCAAATGTTTTCCTACACTGAAATGTACTCATGTTTGTCCTCTATTAACCTTATATAGACTCTTATCTGCACACGAATATATCATTTAGAACACTTTTAGCTCGCTGTACATAGTACCTATATAGTCCGGGAGCTAATAGGGGTACCCTTGCACCCCCCCTGGGACTTAACTTCACCCCACTCATTTTGTTCCTTATTATGTCCTTCAACTTTTAAGCAATGTTAACAAGAAAAAAAAGTGGCCGTGTAGACTCCAGACAAGATGGCGTCCATCATGGCCGCCGTTTTTCAGCCCAGACCATAAGTCAGTTTTATGCAAATTATAGCGGGAAAATCTTGTAAAATGTATACAAATGTATATATTTTCGTGAAGCTGAGACATAATGACACATTTTTGAGCCAAAATTGAAACTCACCATCCAAGATGGCCGCCAAAATGGCCACCGGAAGTTGAAAATATAACATTTTTTCACAAATATCTTCTAGATCAATTCATGCTGTTTGGAACTGGTTGAGTAATGCAACTTTATTTTGTATTTTGTATATTAACTGATCATTGGAGCAACGAAATATGCAATTATTGGGGTCCTAACCCCTTCCGATCCCTCAAAAATTCGATTTTACAGAATGCGGTATAAAATTTCACAAAAAAATCACAATTGGGATTCTAGTCATATTTCAACAAGAAATGAACAGAACTTTGTAATGTAAGTGAAGCATATCATTAACTATTAATGTTCCAAATCACTGGGACCAAAATTCTTACTTTGGCTCAAAATAGCTGCCAATATGGCCACCAAAATATGGAAAATGGTAAATATTACACCAGCGTGTCCTGCAATCGCTTACAAGTTGTGGTTGATGTATACAATTGGCTAATCTGTATTATATACATTGCATACTAACATGTCTGATGCACCATGGATCATTTTTACTATTGTCACCACTGACATCACCAGAAATATGGGATTTTTCTCTCACAAACTTGACAAAAATATTGGCAAAAATTAACTTATATCAGTTACATTTGTGTATAATATGTTTATATGTACCATGATATATGTAAATAGTGTACAAATGTTATCTCGATGCCTATGTGTTATAAACATAGGTCAAGCGAATAAAGAATTGAATTGAATTGGCATATCGCCCAAGTACAAACTTATCAATTTCATGCACCCGAACAAGTCCATAAGATGTCTTTAATTGCAATAAAGCAGTAAACAAATAATAAATAACATCCCGTTGATAGTAAGGATACACATCATTACCCTACCATGACTGGAGCTTCCTGATTTTTTGCGAAAACCCTTTGTCGCCTCGCATATACAAGAGAATGCATTGGCCTAACAAATTTTATATTATTTTTTATATTTGTTAAAAAATGTAAGAAAAAATGAAAAAAATGACAAAAAATTGTTAAGGAATGTAAGAAATGTGATAATTTTTTTTACAAAATTGTTAAAGAATGTAAGAAAATATGATAAAAAGTGATAAAGAATGTTAAAAAAAAATGAAAATAAAAATAAAAATAAAATTGTCAAAGAAGTAAGATAAAATGATACAATTGTTAAAGAATATAAGAACAAATGATAAACATTCTTATAATTTTTTATAATTTTTTCTTACATTCTTTAACAATTGTTATAACAATTGTTAAAGAATGTAAGAACAAATTATCAAAAATTAAAAAAATTGTTAAAGAATGTAAAAAAAATAGATAAAAAAAAAATGCATTGGCACAGGGTGTTTAATGTTGCACCAGCGCATGAAAGAGTTAATGCATATTGGATGTGGTGCCAGTAGGTGACAACACAATAATGCTCAGCAGCCAGCTGTGGTAAGATAAGAAGTTGATGCCTCAATTTCATTCGCACAACTGTTTTATACACGGAGTACACAAAACCGTGGAATGATTTGTACATGTGCATATGTATCAATGTGGAAATTTAGCAAATATATAACACTAGCTGGCTATTTAGGGATTTCTTTGTGATCGCCTCCGTCTGGGCAGAATATACAGCGTCTGGACAAACTATTGTTCGATTGGTCCAGAAACATGCCTACATGAGCGAGGTCAAGGTCAAGGTCGCACGTGAATTTGGACCCGCCCATATTGTTCCCGGGATCAAAGTAGGCCTATATATACAAAATTTGAGTCGGATCTGTCGAGGTCCAGAAACATGCCTATATGAGCGCATATGAGCAAGGTCAAGGACACGGTCCTACATACATACATACATACACACAGACAGAATTTCCAAAAGACAGAATTTCCAAAATATATAATAGACATATAGCAGTCGGATTTGGAACAGCAAGTTGATAGGTTTTTTATTTTCAGTTACTCCACATATTTTTTGCAGATATTTGCTAGAATATATTGTCAATACTTGAGTTTTGACAATTTTTGTCTTGTCACCTATATTTTCACCACATTAATAACCAGAGTTATTTTTCTGACCTTATTGACCCGCTAGTAAGCGTTTGACTTTATGATGTTGGCAAACCATGACATATCAGGACTGTCTGTACTTTATAAATCGACCAGTTATTTGTTGCCAAGAAACTAAGTTTGTGTTTATCGTGCATTTTAACGTGTATATGAACGTTTTAACGACGGACATTTACCCGTCCGAGTATAATTATGGGTGCTTATTCGAAGAACTAGTCTAATTTAGATATATCATGGCATGATGAATTAGCTATTTTCATTATCGAAAATGTTAAGCGCAGTGCGGTTTCAATCATTGACATCAACAGTCGAATAACATCCTACTGACACTTATATTGGATGTTTTGTATCGTCTCTCGGTGATTAGTATAGAAAACACGAATTATTCAAATATTTAGTGAATATTCGTGTTTTGTCGATAATTAAGCTGATCGGCATGACTGCGAAATGGAAATTTGCCTACTTTGGATTTCTCTGATGCTCATTTCACTCCCGTGCCTGCCATTTGACGCACTATAATCTTCAAAGTATATACATTTTACACATAAACATACACATACTTCATCCTTTAAAAAATAGTCAAAATTTTGATTGTTTGCGCCACATTTTGAACTGGAAGATGAGAACTATTACTTCGCTGTGTGGTACACATGAGCGCCATACATCTGCGAATAGTTTTCAAAGACTGGTTTTTGTAAACTACTGAAATCGGCTTGACTGAGAAACTCCCACATGATGTGATGTTACCGAAGTCGCTTATTTAGAGTCGATGAATATCTAGAATATCGGTGTAACCCTTTCATGACGGAAGCTGCGCTGGTGCAGCATTAAATACCATGTGCCAGTGCATTATCTTATATATGCGAGTCTCCCATAGGGAACCACCTCGCACATATAAGAAAATGCACCTGCTTCCAAGATAAAGAAATATTGTTATGCCAATGCATCGACTTATATATGCCAGGCGCCCTATTGGCGACTCGCATATTTAAGAGAATGCATTGACACAGGGTTTTTGCAAAATTTCAGGAAGCTCCAACCATGAAAGGGTTAATATGAATATGGAGAATGTGAATCCCTAAAACTGAATTGTTAATGGGGTCAGATACAAAAAGAACAGCTTAGGAATATGATCAATGCTCAATCGACAGTAATCCAAGAAGGCTTGGTTACATGTGTGTTGATGGTCTCGTCTTCTGAATGTTTGAACTTTGAGACAAGCTGGAGAAGAATTCTGCTAAGTGCAGGAACTTTATCACGCTTGCACACCCCCGTGTACGTGGTATCGCCAAACCCGAGGGTGTCACCAAACCCGAGAACATGTGAAAGTCATTTTCACGTATATGATATGGGGATATGCTCATCGTAAAACAGACAACGAACAACGTATGTATATGTCCACATGAAGCAGGAGTATTTATCCACTAGTTGTCAATCAGTTTTCCTCAGATCAAACTATTTAATATTTTTTTGCGAATTTTTTCAATAGTGTTTTTGCTTTTGCTCACTCAAATTTTCGAGAACATCCACCCACTAGTATAGTTCCTGTACTTCCACGCTGCCAAAACAAATGCCGGTTTGTAGTTGAATCTGTCAATGAAGCATAGGATTGAACAGAATTTAAAACAATCAGTGTCGTTCTCAATATCTGCGCGATATGGAGGGACCACTGTCGGCCCGGTCGCAGACGAAGATTTCACCAAACGCGGATCTTCTGTGCAGTAAATATGTGTAACACTTAAAGTCTCACAATGAGACTTTTTCCGCAACAATAATTTTTTTTCCGAGTTATCCCCCTGTATAGCTTTTTATATTATAATAGGTTGGCGATTATTGCAATACGATAGAGGAACACTCCGACTTTCGTACTCAGATTCATACATTTTTGTACCTCGCTTGCCTGACCGAAATATGACGGGGAAATGGCTAATTTGGATTTAGTTGTCGTTCTAGATATGTTTATTGTGCCTTTTATCATTCCTTTTCACGAAAACAAATTAAAAACAAGTCGAATATGTTATGATAATGTTTAAACATTCTTGTACATGAAATTGGGGATAAATTGTTCCCAGAGTTAGAGTACGTTATTTCACACTTCCGGTGTGGAATTTCCGAATTTTTATGTGTTAAAAATAAATAGTTTTTTCATCTGTCATATCTGCTTGTTTCGTTCATTATTCGCAGAAAATGTGTATCTCATTCTTTCGTGTACACAACGGATTAGATATAGACTGTTTTAACCCGTTGGATGTTAGAAATACCGCTTAATTATCAGAAAATATCATGTGAAGTGACGGGACCAATCCGAATATCGCACACTGGACTTGGTGAAGTTGGTCAACATGACCGCTTTCGCAGATTTCTGCTTCCAGCGTAGAAGGATGCGCACTACGTTCATGACTGAACTAACACTGGACTGGTCACAGACACTGTGTGTGAGTCACTGAGTGTGGCAGGTCAGACTATGCCGTATTCAGCTGTTATTATCATGGACATTGATTGACTCGAATAAGTGAATACAGAATAGCACTGATTGACCCCAATGGAAGAATGCAAACAATGTGAATGTAATGATTATTGCAAAATATGATGATTATAGTTCTATTCTGGACTCCTCATCCCTTCAATGCTGAAATGCAGTCAACGCTGAAATGCAGTCAACGCTGATGCCGTAAAAGGTCATTGAATGTTCATTCAGATTCTATCATTCTGAATAGTACATTTAAGACTGATTAGAAGTACAGTAGCTACATGTGTGTGAACTTGTGAAGGGTAGAACATGATATGGAGAATTAGAATGGCAATGGCACCACTCACCAGTGTCAGTGAATCGAGTGAGGATGTTTACCAAACATGTCATGATACATGCAGACATGGACAATGCTGTGAAATGGATTAAAATTCATCAGTACTCCCGGATCATGATAATAAGTTACCGGTACATACTAGTAACATTCCGCCTTTGATCATTAGATCAAGACTAAACCAGACTTGGATAATGACTAATGGACAAAGACAGTTACATGTTACACATGCGGCTGCACATGGTTTTGATTCATTAAAATTATTTTGTAAAAATCATGAACTTATGTTATCAAAATCAATGACTAACAGTGATAACCAAAGTCACTTACTGGTACATTGGTTATGCCAAACAACAGGTCTGATACAACTTGAATTCCATTGTACCGGTACATGTACCATATATATTCAACTATTATGAAGTGGTGACAATATCTCATGTACGGTACCTACTACATGTAGTACAGTATATATATCGGTGCTGGCATTTTTGATTATTTAACTGATTTACTTGTACTAGTAGTTAGAATTTTGAAATCATCTTGGTGAGAAGTTATTAAAATGTCATTCAAATGGCATACATGCACATATGTACTTCTGCCATTATGAAATAAACAGGTCTCCTGCAATAAGCTGTAGAATTCTTTTTATATTGGAATCTGATGCCTTCTCATTTTCTCTTTTAAAATTATAGTGTTATATACATGTACACTTTAATGTGGTTGTGCATTACGAAGTGAGATGATTCCATGAAGTTTTAGTAAAAACAGAGAAAACCTGGAGTTTACGTATATACCGTACCAGTATACATTGTGTATGGTAGTACAATTAAGCTATAATACATGTAGTTGAATATCACTATGATAGTTGAATTCAAGAAGAGCCAGACTTGATAATGACTTACTCATATTAGCATCTACATGTACTAGTAACGGTACTCTCATGTGCAATAATAGTGTCAATAATATGATAGTGTCAACACTGTTATTATATTTGGAGAACACTTCCCATGATCAGATCACTAAGAGACATAGAGTGAAATTGCTGTGGTTACTATTATTAATTTTAGCTAAAAAATCCCACCATCACTATTATTAGTTTGTCTCTATTATTAGGCAACTTAGAGGATGTTGTCTGAATGAACTATCAACAAATTAAAAAGGTAATAAACAGGCCAGACACCTACAGTATGGTCGGTTCAAGTACTGCTAGTGTTGTACCAGTACTGTTTATATTCAGTACTAGGAAAATTTAATGAAAGTTATGCAACGAATGATTGTGTAGGCCTACTGATGTTAAAAGGAGTATAAATCTAAAATGACCTTGCCACTTTAACAAACACATCGCTATTGATATAATACTCAATAATGAGTTTGTTAAAGTGGTGCGCTCGTTTTAAATTAATATGGAGAATATAGCAATTCATGTGGGTCCAATATGTGTACATATACATGTATACCGGTACACGCAGAGCTGATTGATTTACAATTATGGCTTTCATTATATCGTAGACAAGGTGCGGGATGTTTCTTTCATTTTCAGATGCTGTTAAAATTATTCATCAGGTTCACTGATTGTAGCTGGGACTAATACATGTATAACATATATTAGTCCCAGATTGTAGTGGGGTTGAGATATGGTTGCTGTTAGATATTAAAGGTACTCAATCCGAATTAACGGTCGCAAATTACTATTTCCTTGACTTCGGGGGTAAAAAATATTTGATTCGAGTCGAGGAACCCACCCACCACAGCTCAGAGTGATCAGATATCGATGTTATAAATCTATTATTTTAATTATAGTGGCCCAATAGACAGTCAACGAGAAGAATTTCATTGACCAAATTGCGGGCAAAGATGGATATTAAACTCTAAAATCAAGTGGCTTTTTGTGTCAGATATTTGACAAACCGGTAAAATTTCGTTGAACAAAATGGTGATAAATAACAGGTTTTGTGCAATTTTATACTATAGTTGATGGTGTTTTTCATTATTTTTGGGCAATTATTAGATTCTGAAACTGAAGCGTCATTTCAAAAAATGTTGTTGTTGGAATGTGATTATATGGGGACCCTCTGATCGGATTAAGTACCGGTACCTGTAAGAGATTTTATGGTATCTGGAACATTTCATATTTAGTTTCATGTAGCATGGCATTCGGAAATATTATATGTCGCCTTGAGGCAAAAATTTATATTACCATATATATGGTAGTGAACGCCTACATGTATTGACCAAAATGGACAGGATTACATTTTTCTCTTGTCGTGTCTATTTCATTCCTAACTTAGAAGTATGCCGATCTGGTAAATAATTGACTGGAGATAATGCTTACACGTATAGCATTTATGTCTTGGCCACTAACTGTGATAATAATAGTAAGTTATCGTTGGAGACCCCCCCACAATGGAGATCTCTAGTCGCATCCATGTAGCCAATGTGTTCTTATACCTTATAATCGGGGAGGTGGCTACATGTAGATGGTCCCCATTGGTGGGTGGTTGGGAAACTTGGGTTTGTCCACCTTGACATTTCCAAATGTACGTACCTTGAACCAGACCAAAGTCAAGTGTTCTCGAAATACTACTTTGCACCCCCCCCTCCCAGTTGAACTTTCCAAATGGTACCTCAAACATTTCCAAATGAAATGTCCAACCTGACACCCTCTAAACCTAAATTGTTCAACCGATAGCCATTCCGACCAAACTTTGGACCAAAAGTAGAAGAATATACTGCTGTTGGTCTAAAAACAACACATTCCCCCCACTAAATACTGGTTGGAAAATCAAACAATCAATAATATATATTGTTTGTATCTCAGGATGTCTGCTGTTCACATTTCTAGCTACATGTAGCTGGGACTAATATTATATATTATATGAGTCCCAGTCTCTATATAGTAAGCTATTATATGTTTTGGGTTGGGAGGTAGGCCCACCACCCGGGGGTGATACGTGGTGGCTCGGAGTGTTTTTAGGTGGTATTTAGGGCGGGCCACCCACACATTCCGTCAAATCGGTCGAAATCCTTACCATTCTCGAAAATGGTCCATACCCAATTTTCACCACTCGGGGTGGTGCCACTGGGGGGGGGGGGGGGGGGGGGGTGGAGGTCGGAGTGTTTCTATGTGGTATTCGGGGCGGGCCACACACCCATGCCGTCAAGTCAGCCGAAAGCGACATTTTTGAAAATAAGGAATATATAGGGAAGGGAATAAGTTTGCGGTTTTAGTAAACGCCTGATAAAAGTCGTTCTATTGGGAAATTTTACACCAAATTTTCAGAGAATATAGAGTAAACACAGTACTATCGGAATATCGCAAAGGAGTTCTGTGCATTTGGGATTGATTAACCCTCAGACTGCCGAAGCTGCCGTCAATAAATTCGTTTTTTCGCGTTCGACGAAAATGAAACTTGTCTGTTTAAAGGTCCAATTTTCGTGTCGAATGGTGATATAATCTCCAGTTGTCAAGTTCATGGATAAATTACATCACACTTAATCGGCTTATGTCCGCGGCCATAAACCTGTGTTTTTATAACAATTTATTTGAGACAAACTGTTGAGCGCATACGTTGCGCAGTCGGCGCTTATCAGTTGAAGTTAATAATCGCGAAGCCTGTGTAACAAATGTTCAAATACAACAGAAAAAAATACGTAAAATAAATAGCGTGACCAATGAGCATTCACAAAACAATATACATCAGTTTTGAAAACGAGTAAAAACGATTGTAAATGAAAACGCTCTTTATCGTGTAGCGGCGCTTTTGCGCAAGAAGGTTTTTAATGGACGCAATCATTGGATATTGTTCTAGGCAAAAAAACAAAACAATACAAAATGTGTTCAAACTTCCTCTTTTGAAAGTTGAAGTAAAACATCACGGGTGTTGTTGCAGCCAAATTCACCATTCGACACGAAATGGGACCTTTAAACAGACAAGTTTCATTTTCGTCGAACACGAAAAAGCGAATTTATTGACGACAGCTTCGGCAGTCTGAGGGTTAATCAATCCCAAATGCACAGAACTCCTTTACGATATTCCGATAGTACTGTGTTTACTCTATATTCTCTGAAAATTTGGTGTAAAAATTCCCAATAGAAATACTTTTATTAGGCGTTTACTAAAACCGCAAAGTATTGAGAAATTATAGTGCAATTTTCTAAATTTTCGCATTATTTCATCGCATAAAATCATTTAAAATACGACAAGCAACTGGAAATGTTTTTGAACATTCTAGAAGGGGTACATGTCCCTGATATATGTTTACAATTTATCGCGTAAACTATGACAGATACCAAAGTTATAATTAGTTTTATAGACCCACCCTAAATGCCCCATAGTAAATGCATGCGACCGTAAAGCACGTGGCTTTATTTGGATACTTTCTGGCCCACAATGCAACAGTCAAAATGGTTATCTGTAAAATGGTCTATAGGTAAAATAAAGTCCATCCTGATTACGATACGCGGCAAACTAACTTCATTTATATTATTCGATTAATACAAGCCGTTACTCTTTTCATCATTACTATCAATAAACACGAATTATGCATGCACGTAAGAAACAGGTCTGTTGTGACAAACGCATGGCCAAATAGCCTGTCTTAGAAAAGCCGACGAAATTACTAACAGATGTACATCGTTTAGGAATTTCATCTGCTTTCCAAAGAGACATACACAGCGTACTCCGGTATCAGGCTATAGGAGGCCATGCAGTTAGCTCGTACTGTGAGAAGCACACTCGATTAATTATCTTCATCCGGGCACTCTGAACCAACGGGGCCCGCTTCTTCGTTATGTCGCAATAATCAAAGTGCCCCTTTAAGGAGTTCTGATGAGTTTTCGAGTGTTTTTATGTGTATCTGAGACTGATCAATTGGACTGCGAATGTCATCTGAAATATGAATCCATAATATACTCGAAATATTGTGTACATATCTATTATGAATGTATTTCAATTGAAATTAATTGAACATCCATCTCAGCATTCAGATTTGTGATCACACGCACTCCGGCCTCATGTACCAAAAACCAACCCAACCAACGCGCAATTACTAACGAATACCCCAGTCTGACGCACCAACCAACACCCACGTACGCCCATACAGCGAAATACACGAGGGAAAAGCCACATGTACACACTCTATACCCCACCACAACAAACCCAACCCACAACACACACCCATGTGAACGTGTAGACGATTTCTGATCTATATTGTTTGCATGTGCCACGATTATATATGTATGTACATGTATGTATTGTGTACTAATATTTATACTGTGTCATGGCGAGCACGTCCGGCGATTGGAGAATAAACGCTGAGTCTGATTTAGTTTATACATGGTGTTGTAGCTTGGTAAGCTAAAACTTTCCAACCTTGGGGGGGGGGGGGTATCGTTGGAATTTTCCAAAGCTTGTGTCCTGGTCCCTCCCGCATGGCCAGTCAAAAACTGCTAGTTCAGTTAAGAAAACAATATTGTCCTACTTTTGGTCAATATTGTCATTGGAATTGTCATCGTTGGAAATTTTCCAACCTAAGTAGGGGTGTCAGGTTTGAAATTTCCAACTCTGGGAAGGCTGGTCTAGATGGTAGGATTTTGCGATTTACTTGCTCATATTTCAAAATGTTCGCACACCGGGCCGAACCATGGTCCTCCTGGTGTGTCATGGTCTCTAGCCCGTGGCCAATAAAAAAACTGCTAATTAGTTTAAGAAAACAATATCTTACTACATTGGGTAATAATTGTGGACTGAAATGGTCATCAGTTGGAAAATTTCCAACTCTAGAAAAGCTTGAGGCCAGTTTAGATACTAGGATTTTGCGATTTTCTTGTTTAGTTTTCACAATGTTCTCACACCAGTCTGAACAACCATGATCGGCCCGTTGTGTCCTGGTCTCTTGCCCGTAACCATGATCGGCCCGTTGTGTCCTGGTCTCTTGCCCGCAGCCTCGTGCACATTTGTCTGCAGTTAGACCACTAGATGTTAGGATTTATGCAATTTTCAGGTTCATATATCTGAATGTGTATATAGAACCATGGTTTATGAATGTATAGGCTATTAGACCTGATCACTGATGTGCAGGGGGGGGGGGGGTACAAATGGAATTATGCAAAACTTGTAGTTGGTCTGAATCAAGGGGGGTGCAGTTATAATTCTCCAAGATGGACACCCCAACGGAGACCCTCTAGTCACGTCCTTGTACGCTTGTCTCACTCAGTACCGTCACTACACAGTTCTAAATAATCAATGATATTGCCAACTGCAAATGCGTTTCTTGGTGATATATTCCACTGAGATACGTACACCTTTCATTGAAAAGTTTGTGATGTCTAGTCTAATTTGGTATAAACGTACGTGACGTCAAACTCTTTAATTTACCACGTGTGCGCTTCTCAACAAACGAACATTCTGAACTGCTATTTGACGAAGAAGTGATTATAGAGTTGCGTCTCTTCTCTTGCTTTCATTCGTAGCAGTTCTTAAGGCTGAATAGGTCATTGTCGCATGGTTTCGAGCAAAAAGACACCCAGGATCTCTGAAACTGGCAAAAAGACACCCAGGATGTCCCAAACAAGCAAAATGACACACATGATCTCAAAGTCTCAACAAACAACGGGAATTTTGATTAGTCGTCTGCTATTAATATTGGTCCAATTATCAAGGATGCGAAACTGCGCTGCCAGTCAGACTCAAAGCCCATTTCAATTTCGTTGATATTTCACTCCGATCACAAACAAAATAATTATCATAATATTAATAGCAGACGACTAAATCAAATTCCCGTTGTTTGGCGAGACTTTGAGATCCTGCATGGGTGTCATTTTTGGGACACCCTGGGTGTCTTTTTGCCCGTTTGAGAGATCCTGGGTGTCTTTTTGCTCGAAACGATGCGACAATGACATATTCAGCGTTCTTAAGGGGCATACGCACGTTTTGCATAAATCCGGCCAAAAAATGCAACAATGAACAAAGAATTTCTCTGGCTCTATCCCGAACTATCTAACGCCACCGGTGTATACTGTTCTGCAAATTTTAGAAATCTGTGGTCCTATGGGGATTTTATAAATAGATAATTGTTTTTTTCCGGTTATTTTGGGACGCGTTAAAGTTGTACTGCGACCCCGAGTCCGGTAAAAGCTGTAGTTGGAATGTCTAAGTTCGTGAAAGTTCTATTGACTGTGCCGATGAATTGAGAAGCTTTATTGTTTTAGGATATTGTAGAAAGGCTAATATGGCCGTGTCGCTATAGCGATGGGATGTCTCGCAGGAAAACACATTTCGGGTTTTCGTGGGGTGTGTATTCGCTGGATGTCTTATAGTTGCAGTATGTAACTATTATGACCGCGTTAATTGCGTTCGATGTTTAGGTATGAACAATGGCTGGGCCATTCACACTTGAAGATTTTATGGCGGGAACACAATTTTTTATCCGCATTTAGAAGTTTCTGGTTTGTTGAATGAAAAACCTGCAGTAATAAGCCGTAGTTTTTTATAAAAATTTGAAGGATTAGTTGTTTTAACGGAATTCTGAGGTGGTGCATTCATGTAACCAATATATTTTATATTGTAATTTATATTTATGGCTAATAATATGATCTTGGGGGCGTTACCATTTCTGACTATGGTTTTCTTGTTCTGATTGCCCGAGGACAAAATCAAAGAACAGTAAACAATTTCACCAATGACTTCTCAATATAGGAACACAGACTGTTATCCACAATCCCTGCATATTATGTCTTACTGATCTACATAATGTTACAATAGTAGTACCATGGCGGTTAGCAGGGGTGTATAAAGGGGTTCTTCTTCAGTATTAATTAATTTGAAGCTTGTCTCACAAATCGTTGATTCGCGAACATTGTTGTTTGAGCTATCAGTTTCAGATCACCGTTCAGATCATAATTTATAAGGGGTATTCACGTACCGGCTAAAATTCTCTGAAAGAGGGGCCAGGTTTCTAAAAATAATGTGTAAAAACAAATTGTATATAATAGAGAAGTCGGTACCAGAACCATGCTACAAAACACTTTAGTGCAATTGTAGAACACAAGGGGGGGGGGGGTGGGTCCCGAAAGTGACCAAAATCGAAACAAGCCTACGTGTCTGGAATGTTTTATGCCCCCTCCCCCGCTAGATACCAATTATTCCGTGCAAAATTCCTGCAATTCGATGTCCTCTGTTGGTTAATGATCCCTTTCATAGTGAGAGTTCTTTCCGTTTGAATGTATTACGATCTTACTGTTCTTATACCAGTTACATATGTCGACAAAACACAAAACAAACACAAAAATACCCCCCCCCTTAACTTTTTTTTTTTTTTTACTAAATATCTTTTAATGAGTAGTTCCCTTAGGAAATGTTCAGATAATATGTTGAACAAATTTATTTAATAAAGAAAGGGTCAGTTTCAAATGTGTGGTAATATGTCTGACCTAGTGAAGCCCCAGAGTAGGAAATCTACTTTTCTTGCATGATATTGTTGATGGCTATATCATGTTTTGTGAACGATTCGTATTATCTGTCGCTAATGGATTAATGAAAGCACGGTGTCCATATTGACTGTGTTTAGAACATCCCAGACGTCTGATCACCACGAACGATATACTCTGGGCGTTTGACACGGGCACGCGTAATGTAGGGTGGTCAATTTTCCTTTCAATGTTGGACACGACAAACACTCGCGTCATTTCGAGTGTACTGAAGGGCATTCGTGTGTGATATGTACGCTGTTAGGAGGTCACGCGCATGCCTAACAGAGTCAGACTTATGTCCAAAGGCAGACATCAAATAAAATGTTTCTTATTGTGAAGGAATAATAAGTGATGACCCGAGGCAATGTGCAAAAAGTGGAAACGTGGAAAGGTGAAACGTCTGCAAGTTGTATAAGGCGAGTGTAAGCAGAGTGGATATTGTTACGTACACTGAACAAAAAATGTAGAAAATATACTTTAACCACCTATACTAAAGCATTATTGATGAGTAGTCATCCAAAAGGATATAGCGTGCTTTATTAATGTCTTGAGCAAGGATGAGAAACAACAAGTATTGCGTTTCCACACATATATGGATTGGATTCAACTATAACCCTTTCATAACGGGAGCCACGATGGTGCAGCACTACATTTCCTGGGTGCAATCTCTTATACATGCGAGTCTCTCATAGGGAATCTCGCATATATAAGATAATGCACTGGCTTACAATGTCAAGGTAAATATTGTTAGGCCAATGCATTCTCTTATATATGCGAGGCTGCAATTTTATTGCAATGTTAATCCTTTCATGAATGGAGCTGCGCTTGTGCAGTATTAAAAATCACGTGCCAGTGCATTCTCTTAAGAGATTTTCTTAACCCTTTGAGTGCCAGGCCGATTTTTGTATCAACCCATATACCCTGTGCCAATGCATTCTCGTATATATGCGAGTCGACCATAGTCGGGATGACGCATTGCTCACCTGGCTGTCACCACACAAACATCGATGGGAAACTGGCTATATAGTCCAGATAAACGCGGATGTGTTATTTGCGGAAAGCTGATTTTGGCATCACGAGGAACTTTCAAGGGTGTGAGGTTTTATAGTACAGAGTTGTACCTGTTTGTGTTACTGTGGAATAAATTCGCTGCACATTCTTGCTTCCAATAAAACGGAAAATGTCTTAATATGTCATTGCGGCTGAAACTACCAAATGACCAGCAAAACTGCCAGATTAACACGACGTCGTAGACAGTCCAGTATCAGCGTGGTTTCCGTAGCTTAATGGTCAGATAGTTTATCAGACGGCCTTGGTGATTTTGGGGGACGTCTAAGTAACGAAACATATTGAGTGGATATCCCAAAGGCGACAGGGACAGTAAATCCCTATTATCTGGCGACAAACAATTTGAGAATGTCCCTGGATGATCTGTCTGCTACATCCCGCTCGTCTGCTTCCCGCTTAGAACACGTCCTAAACACATATATCTAGGGGGCGGTCAATACTCGCTTCGCCGGGGAGTTCGACGATATAGTCTATACGTGTCCTGTGATAACACAATAAAGATTCGTGAAATGAATACATTCAGGTGTATTCACGGTTGCAGATCAATTTTCATGAAAGGATCTGTCCATCTATTTTCATTTCGATGTTTAACTGTATCGGGCAGATGTACCCTTGTCAGATGCCAGTATTGGAGGATCACGAAAAGCCACGTGCTACTGACTGTGTTTTCTTTTATCTCAGCATATGTGAAACTATATTTAACTCCACGCTGCACATGACCACTATTTTTGAACAGGCCTAGCTTCTATACATTTCCATCTCTCTTGCCAAATTGTATATTTCTTTGTGGAAAATATCTAGAATGGGACAGACTCAACTGTGTTATAATACATGAGCCATTCTAAAATGCCATCCTCTGACGTTTCAATGTCCCTCAGTTTGAATATATGATTCTCTTAAATAAAATGATTAATATACTTTTAATGCACGCTTTCATCTATGTATCTGTTTTGCTAGCTCACTATATGCAAGACCTGATTCCCGTCCCTATTCAAATATAACAGCTGAGAAGAAATAATTGGTCAATGACTAAATTCGGCCACCATATGTCGAGATTGTGAATTTGAACGACAAAACCTCATTTGTCATATAAATTTAACCTCGTATTTGCCCATCATCATCAAAGGTGGCATAACTCGACGTCTGACAGATTTTGATAGAGATACAGCTCGTGGGCAAGATTTAAAAACAGCTAATCGAATGCTGAAATGTGAAATCTGACTACCAACGACAAGCGAGTGCACTCTACTGGACAATCTGACTACCAACGACAAGCGAGTGTACTCTACTGGACAATCTGACTACCAACGACAAGCGAGTGTACTCTACTCGACAATCTGACTACCAACGACAAGCGAGTGTACTCTACTGGACAATCTGACTACCAACGACAAGCGAGTGTACTCTACTGGACAATCTGACTACCAACGACAAGCGAGTGTACTCTACTGGACAATCTGACTATCCACGACAAGCGAGTGTACTCTACGGGACAATCTGACTACCAACGACAAGCGAGTGTACTCTACGGGACAATCTGACTACCAACGACAAGCGAGTGTACTCTACTGGACAATCTAACTACCAACGACAAGCGAGTGTACTCTAGTGGACAATCTGACTACCAACGACAAGCGAGTGTAGTCTACTGGACAATCTGACTACCAACGACAAGCGAGTGTACTCTACTGGACAATCTGACTACCAACGACAAGCGAGTGTACTGTACTGGACAATCTGACTACCAACGACAAGCGAGTGTACCCTACTGGACAATCTGACAACCAACGACAAGCGATTGTACTCTACTGGACAATCTGACTACCAACGACAAGCGAGTGTACTCTACTGGACAATCTGACTACCAACGACAAGCGAGTGTACCCTACTGGACAATCTGACTACCAACGACAAGCGAGTGTACTCTACTGGACAATCTGACTACCAACGACAAGCGAGTGTACTCTACGGGACAATCTGACTATCCACGACAAGCGAGTGTACTCTACTGGACAATCTGACTACCAACGACAAGCGAGTGCACTCTACTGGACAATCTGACTACCAACGACAAGCGAGTGTACTGTACTGGACAATCTGACTACCAACGACAAGCGAGTGTACTCTACTGGACAATCTGACAACCAACGACAAGCGAGTGTACTCTACTGGACAATCTGACTACCAACGACAAGCGAGTGTACTCTACTGGACAATCTGACTACCAACGACAAGCGAGTGTACTCTACTGGACAATCTGACTACCAACGACAAGCGGGTGTACTCTACGGGACAATCTGACTACCAACGACAAGCGAGTGTACTCTACTGGACAATCTGACTAGCAACGACAAGCGAGTGTACTGTACTGGACAATCTGATTACCTACGACAAGCGAGTGCACTCTACTGGACAATCTGACTACCAACGACAAGCGAGTGTACTCTACTGGACAATCTGACTACCAACGACAAGCGAGTGTACTGTACTGGACAATCTGACTACCAACGACAAGCGAGTGTTCTCTACTGGACAATCTGACTACCAACGACAAGCGAGTGTACTCTACTGGACAATCTGACTACCAACGACAAGCGAGTGTACTCTACTGGACAATCTGACTACCAACGACAAGCGAGTGCACTCTACTGGACAATCTGACTACCAACGACAAGCGAGTGTACTGTACTGGACAATCTGACTACCAACGACAAGCGAGTGTTCTCTACTGGACAATCTGACTACCAACGACAAGCGAGTGTACTCTACTGGACAATCTGACTACCAACGACAAGCGAGTGTACTCTACTGGACAATCTGACTACCAACGACAAGCGAGTGTTCTCTACTGGACAATCTGACTACCAACGACAAGCGAGTGTACTCTACTGGACAATCTGACTACCAACGACAAGCGAGTGCACTCTACTGGACAATCTGACTACCAACGACAAGCGAGTGTACTCTACTGGACAATCTGACTACCAACGACAAGCGAGTGTACTGTACTGGACAATCTGACTACCAACGACAAGCGAGTGTTCTCTACTGGACAATCTGACTACCAACGACAAGCGAGTGTACTCTACTTGACAATCTGACTACCAACGACAAGCGAGTGTACTCTACTGGACAATCTGACTACCAACGACAAGCGAGTGCACTCTACTGGACAATCTGACTAGCAACGACAAGCGAGTGTACTGTACTGGACAATCTGACTACCAACGACAAGCGAGTGTACTCTACTGGACAATCTGACTAGCAACGACAAGCGAGTGTACTCTACTGGACAATCTGACTACCAACGACAAGCGAGTGTACTCTACTGGACAATCTGACTACCAACGACAAGCGAGTGTACTCTACGGGACAATCTGACTACCAACGACAAGCGAGTGTACTCTACTGGACAATCTGACTGCCAACGACAAGCGAGTGTAGTCTACTGGACAATCTGACTACCCACGACAAGCGAGTGTACTCTACGGGACAATCTGACTACCAACGACAAGCGAGTGTACTCTACTGGACAATCTGACTACCAACGACAAGCGAGTGTACTCTACTGGACAATCTGACTAGCAACGACAAGTGATTGTACTCTACTGGACAATCTGACTACCCACGACAAGCGAGTGTACTCTACGGGACAATCTGACTACCCACGACAAGCGAGTGTACTCTACTGGACAATCTGACTACCCACGACAAGCGAGTGTACTCTACTGGACAATCTGACTACCAACGACAAGCGAGTGTAGTCTACTGGACAATCTGACTACCAACGACAAGCGAGTGTACTCTACGGGACAATCTGACTACCAACGACAAGCGAGTGTACTCTACTGGACAATCTGACTACCAACGACAAGCGAGTGTACTGTACTGGACAATCTGACTACCAACGACAAGCGAGTGTTCTCTACTGGACAATCTGACTACCAACGACAAGCGAGTGTACTCTACTGGACAATCTGACTACCAACGACAAGCGAGTGTACTCTACTGGACAATCTGACTACCAACGACAAGCGAGTGCACTCTACTGGACAATCTGACTAGCAACGACAAGCGAGTGTACTCTACTGGACAATCTGACTAGCAACGACAAGCGAGTGTACTCTACTGGACAATCTGACTACCAACGACAAGCGAGTGTACTCTACTGGACAATCTGACTAGCAACGACAAGTGAGTGTACTCTACTGGACAATCTGACTAGCAACGACAAGCGAGTGTACTGTACTGGACAATCTGACTACCAACGACAAGCGAGTGTACTCTACTGGACAATCTGACTAGCAACGACAAGTGAGTGTACTCTACTGGACAATCTGACTAGCAACGACAAGCGAGTGTACTGTACTGGACAATCTGACTACCAACGACAAGCGAGTGTACTCTACTGGACAATCTGACTAGCAACGACAAGCGAGTGTACTCTACTGGACAATCTGACTAGCAACGACAAGCGAGTGTACTCTACTGGACAATCTGACTACCAACGACAAGCGAGTGTACTCTACTGGACAATCTGACTACCAACGACAAGTGAGTGTACTCTACTGGACAATCTGACTAGCAACGACAAGCGACTGTACTGTACTGGACAATCTGACTACCAACGACAAGCGAGTGTACTCTACTGGACAATCTGACTACCAACGACAAGCGAGTGTACTCTACTGGACAATCTGACTACCAACGACAAGCGAGTGTACTCTACTGGACAATCTGACTACCAACGACAAGCGGGTGTACTCTACGGGACAATCTGACTACCAACGACAAGCGAGTGTACTCTACTGGACAATCTGACTACCAACGACAAGCGAGTGTACTCTACTGGACAATCTGACTACCAACGACAAGCGAGTGTACTGTACTGGACAATCTGACTACCAACGACAAGCGAGTGTACTCTACTGGACAATCTGACTACCAACGACAAGCGAGTGCACTCTACTGGACAATCTGACTACCAACGACAAGCGAGTGTACTCTACTGGACAATCTGACTAGCAACGTCAAGCGAGTGTACTCTACTGGACAATCTGACTAGCAACGACAAGCGAGTGTACTCTACTGGACAATCTGACTACCAACGACAAGCGAGTGTACTCTACTGGACAATCTGACTAGCAACGACAAGTGAGTGTACTCTACTGGACAATCTGACTACCAACGACAAGCGAGTGTACTCTACTGGACAATCTGACTACCAACGACAAGCGAGTGTACTCTACTGGACAATCTGACTACCAACGACAAGCGAGTGTACTCTACGGGACAATCTGACTACCCAGTCAAGGCTTTAAACGAATTCCTCATAAGAACGTCAAAGGACGTTACATCACAATTCAATGAAATTGAGAAACATAATTTAGTCAATCAACCGACATACTATATTCACCCGATAGAATATAACAAGGATACTTCTCATCATTCATGTCGGAGATCAGTCAAAATTATGGATATTCCAGATAATACGCTGTTCATTGTCTGCGTGCTATTGCCAATCCTGAAATGAATGATGATGGATTTGAGCCCCGACACATCTTGCTCATTACCAGCAACTAGATTGAGAGCAGCATTCGAGGTTACAAATGTGAGTTTGTCTACAAAACAGATCAGCACCCTGAGCTCTTGTGCGAGATGCGATGAATTGAACAGACGCCCACCAGCTCCTAGTAATTCCACAGCTTTAGCAATTCCACAACGTCAGCCGTTAATACCAACGAAATAATTGGGACTGACTTCGTGATTGTACAGACGAATGGAGCAGTTGTCAACGCATCACCAAGCGCGACCAGTATGAGCTCTGTGGAGTTGCAAAATTCTGCGTTAAAAATGCACATTTACAATTAACATGATTCCATCACCAAAAGGAGTACCGTACATTCAAATTTGATAATTGTTTTAGATGTTCTACGAGATTTTGGTCATCACTTGTTGACAAACTTTTCGGACGTTCTACGACTACAGGAAACTTTTTCAGAACAGCTGTTAACTTGCTAACTTGCTTCAATTAAAATAAATTATGTTATTGAATTTGTTTATGGGTTTTAAAGGCACGGGCGGCGTTCGTTGCAGAAATATCTATATTTGTTCAAATCGCCATCAACAGAAGGAACACCAAAATATATGCCAAACATAATCAGCGCGTAAAAAGTATATTGTCGTCAAGACGTACGATGGTGTACGTAAACAAGAGACTGCTCGTGATACAGAAGTTGTGCTTCTGTTTACAAAACACAGCGCAATTCTATTGGTTAATCACACAAAAATGATATAAACGCTCTTTATTATTTCAATATCAGGAAAACAGTAACAAATAACGCTCTTTATGTTGACCATATCCGGATCTAAACAAAAGCCAGGAAACGTAACGTTTTTTTGCTTTTGTTTACATAACAAATATTTTTGATTGGCATAAGAACAAAGTCTGTCTATATCTTACTATTCCTTCTGTTTATGGCGGTTTTTGACGGAGGTGAATATTTTAACAGCATACTCACCGCCAACGCCGCTCGTATCTTTAATTCACTGAAGAGTTATTTGCCGTAGCGGAACACTCTGATTGTGAACTGAAACAATAATGAAGAGCTAGATTTGCTAAAGTTTCACAATTTGAAAAATAAAAAAAAAATTATTTGTGATGCAGTGATTTAATTTATTTATTAGTGTTTTTTCCTTTTTTCAATGACCGAAATATTATCACTCGAAAATGGGAAATAAAGAATAGGTTGAAGCTGTTTTATGTTTGTGATAAAATGTATTCTATTTAATTATTAGTGTTTGTCCAATTTTCAGTTACAGAAATATTTTCCCTCGGAAATGTATATGGATAAAACTTATTTGAGAAAAAAGCACAGCAGATCCACAATATGTTTCCATTCCATCTCACAAAGAATATTGAGATAATGTGATGCCAAGTTGTTTATTTTATTCTCAAATGCGAATTATGCAAGTGTTAGTTTGTTTGAAACGAATCCAAGCAAGAACCCTGGGGCCTGTTTCATGAAGCAAGGTCATAAGATTATCTTAAGATGGACTTAATCTAAGATCTAAGGTGGATCTTATGGTGTAACTTTTCCGTTTCAAGAACGCGTTTCACAAAACAAGATTAAGTCCTACTTAAGTAGTAAGTTAAGTTCCCGCTCATTTAGACTGGTTATCGACAATTTTCTACAGTCCGGAACGAAAAAATGTGGGCTTGTGCAATCTTTATGTACGGCATTGAGAGGTTATCGAGAATGAGCCGAGTCCGAGTTGACATTATTGTGTGACAGGGATGCTGGATAGCGGCTGGGGTGGGGTGGGCGAATCAGCGCATGTATCTTAGTGTCTATAGTCAATGCATGGCCTTATATTCGCATATGGATCTTAGACTTGTATGAGTTCCACGATGTGAATTCGAACATGAGTACATCGCAGGCTCTTAAAATGACGAGCTTTGCATTTACTGACGAGTGCATGGCGGTGTCAGAAATCAGACAATATAATTATATATATATTATCGTATATTATCGACCACCGCTCTCTACGTGTAGCAATAATAAAAATAAATCGGCGATGTCATCAGGACACACATAGGTCATTTTTCGATTCAAAGGGAAATGAAAAATATTTGTTAGAGTAACTTTTTTATTATTTTTATGCAGATGTTTCATGTGGTTGTCATACCATGGATATATATATAAAACTACGTTTTCGTTAGCACACTCGTATTAAGGGGTGTCATCGTTACGGGTGTGTATATCATATATACAGTATGATGTACAACGGTTATCCCACCCCTGCAAAAAAGAACATGACAAAAATTTGGACAGCCTTGAAAATCACGACATATGGGCGTGGGCATAAACTCAATAAAAATTATATTCTCTATAGAAAATTGTCACTATTTCTAAAACATATTTTGATAAAGAGCGTTTATGTTACCTTTCCTATATGACATATCTGCTTTGTAAACAGCCGACTGAAATTTGGAAAGAGGAAAGAATCAACACATTAATTGATCTCATTTTACCCCATCTCCCACACACACATGGAATAACATAGAGGAGATTGTGAGCTTTGAGCTAGGCCATAATTCTTATCAAAAGTTTAATTCGTGGGTAATACAATTTTATAATATATATTATCTATTGGTCACATACACAGCTGATAATTGACTATATCCTACATTCGACGAGGCTCGGGGTGGCTAGTTGGTCTCTGTGGGGAGGGGGTACATCGTGCAATTTCCAACTGCATCCGCCCCTTAATTGAACCGGGCCAAACTTCTATGTTCGCGAAATGCCATGTCCACCACACACGTTTGATTTAAAATTTCCAATTGGTATCTCAAATATTCCAACAGTTCGAAATTTCTAACCTGACGACCTAAAGTTGGTGATTTTCGGTTGCTGCTGTTTGTCTAAAACAACACATTCCTTTAGTTAGAAATTCAAACAATTGAAACCTATATATAGTGTACGATTAATGTTCTTGTCAGGCATGAAATTTCCAATTGCTAAACATTTTGACCAAAGTGTGTGTGTGGGGGGGGGGGGGGGGGGTAGACAACACACAAACCCCATTCGCACGTCCCTGATGATAAGTCTGTACTCTGAATTGTTTTACCAAATTAACTCTATGGTTATACGGTGGGGTAGGGGGTTGCCCTCTCCAAACTTTGGTTTTGGAATGTTTGAGGTACCAGTTGGAATGTTTACACCCAAAGAGAATTTGGTGTTGTTTAAGGGGGTGTAGTTGGACATTTCGAGGCGAACACCCCCTCTCACTCTGCAGCCACGACCCTGTATACCAGACGACGAATTGCCCACCCAGACAAAGTACAGATATCTCCGTAATTGCAAAATAACATAGGCCGCCATACGTGTGATAGATATGCCACTTATCACGTGGGTCTTAACTTTAAGATTATCTTATGACACCTCACAGCAGTCTTAAAGTTAAGACCAAAGTTAAGACCATCTTAAGTTAAGACCTTGTTCGTGAAACGCACTTATGACTGAAGTTTGAACTTATGACCATCTTAAGTCCCAACTATGTCATAAGTTGCTTTCATGAAACAGGGCCCTGGTTGCACTGAGTACGCACCCCCCTGTTTGGAAATTTGGACAGGGTTAGTTCGTAGCTGTGTCGTTGGCTGATGTCACCCCATATCTTTAAAAAAAACATGTACCTGTACAGCCTGATATCCGAAAACCAACACAATATCTGCTTATAATAAAACATGTTTATGTGGATAATCTGCTTAGAATAGCCTCATTTTGAGCCGATAATATGATAAAAATGAGAACATTTTAGTCAAATTATCTACTCATAATATGGCGATTCTAATTAAATTGTGTGCGGACAATGACAAATATAAGCCAATTCACGACTTTTTCATATGTAAGCTCTTTAACAGGTGTTTTCACTGTGGTCTGCTCCATAAAACGAAATAACTAATAAGAGTCCATTATCTGCTTATTTCAGAATAAATGTACAGATCTGCAGCGTAAGCATTGTTATACCACGAAACCGTATTAAAGTAATGCATCGCACATGACAACTATGGTAATGCCATAGTTATCGTAGTAAAGCCATAAATTAACTATGGTAAGCTGGGGATTCACTAGTTATGAACATAGTTTTGCCACATAATCCATTGCAAAGTTATACACGGTAAATTAAAACTATGGTTACTGTAGTTATAACCATGGTTACTGTAGTTAAACCACGATACTGTAGTTAATCCATTGTTTTATTTTGGTATAGTTGTGAGATTGATTACTTCCATCATAGTTTTACCACAAAATCTATGGTGAATCCAAACATGGTATGGAAATATCATAACATTACCACAGTAACTACGGTAAACCGTGGTTACCATTGATATACTACATGTATGGTAAACCATGGGAAAGCTTTATAAGTGTCATGATATAGAAGTTGCAACGGACATACTATTCTTTAACTGTGAAACAGAACCTGCAGGATTGTTTGTTGATTGTGTTTAAACGTCGCTTTTAACAGCTATATGGTAACACCACGACTCTGTCTTATTAGTTGGATTAAAAGCCACACAGAGATTTGTTGCACTACGCCATCTGACGCATTGCAACTTGAACGTTGTATAACCCCGAACGGAAAGATTTAGCCTCTTTGTGCTCATTTCCCAATGATTCGCAGAGCCATTATAGTTGAGTTAACCCGTTCTTTACTAAATACTCAGTGACGAGTAGTTCCATTAGATAATTTCCAGAAAATAAGTCCACCAAAGCACCACGTTTAACATATTATCGGAATATTTCCCACCAATGTATAAGACCCTTCTGCACTTGTATGATCGCATGGTCACTTTCAATGAACACCCCTCCAAAATTAATACTATACCACTCAAATATATACTTTTATAACTGATTGAGAGAATCCATTTATTATATAAGGAAGAGAAAAATGGTTAAACACATTTCTCAGATACAGTAGAGGCCTTGTAGTGAATTGTATTGTTCAGATTTGCCAGGCAGCATAATGTAATTTTTTAGAAACATAACGGTGCGTTTTAACAGTATCACCTTTCCTTGTGAACACAATAACCGACTCGACAGGAGCTCATGGTGGCTCACTTGTAAAGTACATTACGCGTTAGTTCAACATAAGCCATCCAGCGCTGACGAAGCTCGTTCGATTCCCAATCCACAAACGGGAGGGAAACTGACAAGTGCAATTGGGAAAGTTTCCAATATAAAAAAACAACAATGTACTACCAGTACCATGGTAATGTACCATGATAGAATGGCCACTTTACCATGATAGTACAGGCTATGGTCTTACTATCTCGTCCAAATACAGATACGATAGGCGAGAATCGCATGCGTTTTGATATGTCGATGCCGTCTGGAGAGTTTGGCGGGACCAGCATCCCGTCTCGATTTGCTCAGTCTACCCTTGATGCTATAGTGAAACGGATAGTCTCTATAAAGTGGTAGCCGCGGGCGCTTATATATAGAGTTGTTTTTATGAGCCATCAGGCCCCCGCGGCAGCGGTCGCTGGCGCGACCTGACTGCCTCGATATCAATTTGAAAAAGGGGTGACGTTGCTTAACGCGCCTGCGGCGCTTCAATAACAGGTCTAAAAAAAACTTTTGGCTGAAGTTTGTTAGACAGTGCCGTCCGCCTCCTAAAAGTGATTTTTCCTATAGTGTTTTTGAAACGTGTCTCTTTGTGGTGTCATTCTTTTGGTATGATTTTTTACTAAATAACGGGTATGTTAGAGTTACATTTCTTTGAATTTTACAATCGAAACATAGTATAAGATATTCGCATGCGATGCTGAGTCACGCGGGACACGGCAAACTAAATCGCGCGCAAATTGGCTTGCGATTTTTCAGCATCCCACCCCATTTGGCATGCGATAGCGTTTGTACTAGGTGGATAGTACCATGGTATTACCGTGACAGTACCGTGGTACTTTTTTAAACATTGGTAAAGTACCATGGTAGAATAGCCGATATACATATATAACATGATATCATCATGGTAGTATCATGTTTGTACCACTGTGGGGAGGGGGGGAACTACTCCTGGCGATTGGGTTCTCTGCTGAGTTTTATTTACATTCTCTGCCGAGTAAATTTCTGATTCTGTGCATTTTTTCTCATGTTCGTGGGTCAAAGCAATCCTTCTACCACGCGTTTCCTCGCATCATTCCAAAAGGAGGAGTAATGATTGCACAAGTGTAGGTTTGCACTATTTGTCCCAAAATCTGGTAAGGTTATCGTCAGAATTTCAAATATTATTGGGAAATTACTAGATAGTTATCAGTTGGTGAATTGAAT
Source organism: Siphonodentalium dalli (assembly GCA_032622095.1). Taxonomy (NCBI): domain Eukaryota; kingdom Metazoa; phylum Mollusca; class Scaphopoda; order Gadilida; family Siphonodentaliidae; genus Siphonodentalium; species Siphonodentalium dalli. Next base: position 209,085,730 of record CP136065.1, read on the forward strand.
TCTTCATTTCCACAGCATTTACCTCAAACTAATACTCATAGAAATTCGTCGTAACTCTGGAAACATGGAGCCCATCCATGGTGATTTTTCTATAAGTGTTGTTAGTTATTTTCCATGGGTCTGTGGTTTGTACGTGCAGTCGAGGGATTTCCCTGTGAAATAAACCATCTGCGGTTTTCGTCCACCCACATAACTGACGTCACGATATGGCATAGTGACTATGGCGACAATAAACGCTCAGTAAACTAAACCAACCGTTGCGGCACAACCTACAACGATAATGTACAGTCAATTAGACTCTTTGACTTCAAGCCTTGAAATAGTGTGTCTGTCATTTGCAGAATGAGGTCCCCAGAGGGTGAATTTAGTGATGCTAGCCCGTTATGCGGGGTAGCATCACTAAATTCACCTCCTGGGAACTTCATTCTGCAAATGACAGACACACTATTTCAAGGCTTCTTTGACTTTAATGACTTTAAAGATGGATTATCTCTTCATATAACAATTTTGAAATAGTTTCGTGGGTATAAAGCAATAAATGTGAATTGAAGACCCATGTCCGGAAACGCTACTATCAAGTAATATTTATTTTATTTCGATTTTTTTTTTTATAAAATGAGATGATTAAGTGGGACACTTTATTGTTCTATTTTTAGAACAGACCTTTCAGGCAAGATCATAGGATAGGATATTTTATTTCAATATACACATATTAATGCATAATACATTTGACAAATATTATATTGTATATTCGAGTGGGTGGCATAGTCAGGCTAGACTGTCTTACTGCCACCCCTTAAAGATGAAAAATGGTACGATAGGCGATCATATAGCGATAGGGTGTTCACATAGCTATGCACCGAACGTTAAATGTCACAGACTGATTGTTATATAGAGGATCTCACATGAGTTTCTATTTTATACGGAATTTATCAACCGAGTTCACTAAATTCGATTTGAGCCGAGGTTTACCGAGGCTCAAATAGAATTTAGTGGACGAGGTTGATAAATTACGTATAAAATAGGACGAGTGTGAGATACTTTTTATCAGATGATCAAATAAACGTGAAGCAATGCGAAATATCCACAGAAAACAACGATAAAAACCGCAGCGATCGCAAGTAATTTGAAGAACGATGTGACGTCATCTCACGCGCTGATATTAAACGTGTCTCTTATCGATAATTATGAAACTGCTTTTATGGGCAAATTATGTGATAAATTGTTTTATTACATAGTTATAAGCGATAATGATTCTAATTAACGTTTATTTGTGACAATATTACACATTAAAATTTATGGTCGCTGCTAACAGTAACCACTATTGTTCGTTAGCTAAACAACCACGCGTTTTTAGACCAGAAAATATTTGAAATATAATCAATATTTATTGATAGAATCATTTCCGGACAGAGTTCTTCGATTCATATCTAAAATTTTATACCCCAGTAACTATATAACACATGTTTACAAAGAGATATACCATCTTTAATGATATAAGTCGATCGTGACCACACTGTCACTTAACACATGTGTAATTACAAAAAAAAAATACAGTAATTACATAACACGATATGGCAATTAAATGCACGGGCGGCGTTCGTTGCAGAAATATTCATATTTGTTCAAATCACCATCAACAGAAGGAATATTAAAATATATATAGTTTTGTTCATATTCCAAACATAATCAGCGCGTAAATAGTATATTGTCGTCAAGACGTACGATGGTGTAAGTAAACAAGAGCCTGCTCGTGTTACAGAAGTTTTGCTTCTGTTTACATAACACAGCTCAGCTCTCTTGGTTAATCACACACAAATGATATAAACGCTCTTTAGTATTTCCATATCAGGAAAACAGTAACAAATAACGCTCTTTATGTTTACCATATCCGGATCTTAACAAAAGCTTAAGCCAGGTTCTGTACATTTTTTGCTTTTGTTTACATAACAAAGGAAATACATATGACAATAACAGACTGTTTATGCCATATTTCTGATGGGTATAAGAACAAGGTCTGTCTATATTTTACTATTATTTCTGTTTATGGCGGTTTTTGACGGAGATAAATATTTTAACAGCATACCCACCGCCAACACCGCCCGTATCTTTAACATATAATCAGGAAAATACACATATATACTCGCAATATATGTATTAAACATGCATGAACCTAGAATTTAGTCCATGTAATTGACTCCCGCTGCGCTCTGATGCCAAACCATCAGGTTGCGGCACCTGAGAATCGGCGTCGTTTTTCATGAGTAAGATGGATATATCTCATTACCCGCGGTGTAATGTCATTACCGAGTATTCCGTGTAGCGTGTTATATAATCGAGTGTCAGGTAATAAATTAATCGCGGGTGATATGTCGATGGTACTTTACCATGGTAGTACCATTGTGATTTTTATATGAGAAACTTTCCCAAATATACACTAACCAGTCTCCCTCCCTGGATCACAACTCCGCGCATTGATTTGTTCTTATCGCTGAGCTAAATCTTCGGTAACATCTTCGCAGTGGAAGTTGCTAATAAACGGGGTATTCGGGGAGATTGTTTGGAGACCATTAAGCGATGTTAGTTAGTTCCAATATCAGTTCGACTTGGTCTTCAATTACAGAAGGGAAATTATTGTCTGGTCAAACGGTCCATCCGATTACACAGACTGAGGGCTTAATGAACCGAACTGATAATAAGTAGCCACGTTTGTAGCACATGAATATACGTGTAACTCGACCTATAGAACGAACCCAGTCCATTCCTGTCGGTGGGGTGCGAGGGAGAGGGCGGTGAATGCTGGGTGTATGAGCTGACGTCCAGTCAATTCGTGTCGTTGTATGCAGGTGGGGTGTGAGGGAGAGGGTGGTGAGTGCTGGGTGTATGAGCTGACGTCCAGTCAATTCGTATCGTTGTATGCAGGTGGGGTGTGAGGGAGAGGGCGGTGAATGCTGGGTGTGCGAGCTGACGTCCAGTCAATTCGTATCGTTGTATTCAGGTGGGGTGTGAGGGAGAGGGCGGTGAATGCTGGGTGTGCGAGCTGACGTCCAGTCAATTCGTATCGTTGTATTCAGGTGGGGTGTGAGGGAGAGGGCGGTGAATGCTGGGTGTATGAGCTGACGTCCAGTCAATTCGTATCGTTGTATGCAGGTGGGGTGTGATGGAGAGGGCGGTGAATGCTGGGTGTATGAGCTGACGTCCAGTCAATTCGTGTCGTTGTATGCATGTGGGGTGTGAGGGAGAGGATGGTGAGTGCTGGGTGTATGAGCTGACGTCAAGTCAATTCGTATCGTTGTATGCAGGTGGGGTGTGAGGGAGAGGGTGGTGAATGCTGGGTGTATGAGCTGACGTCCAGTCAATTCGTGTCGTTGTATGCATGTGGGGTGTGAGGGAGAGGGCGGTGAATGCTGGGTGTATGAGCTGACGTCCAGTCAATTCGTATCGTTGTATGCAGGTGGGGTGTGAGGGAGAGGGTGGTGAGTGCTGGGTGTATGAGCTGACGTCCAGTCAATTCATATCGTTGTATGCAGGTGGGGTGTGAGGGAGAGGGCGGTGAATGCTGGGTGTATGAGCTGACGTCCAGTCAATTCGTGTCGTTGTATGCAGGTGGGGTGTGAGGGAGAGGGCGGTGAATGCTGGGTGTATGAGCTGACGTCCAGTCAATTCGTATCGTTGTATGCAGGTGGGATGTGAGGGAGAGGGTGGTGAGTGCTGGGTGTATGAGCTGACGTCCAGTCAATTCATATCGTTGTATGCATGTGGGGTGTGAGGGAGAGGGCGGTGAATGCTGGGTGTATGAGCTGACGTCCAGTCAATTCGTGTCGTTGTATGCAGGTGGGTGTGAGGGAGAGGGTGGTGAGTGCTGGGTGTATGAGCTGACGTCCAGTCAATTCGTATCGTTGTATGCAGGTGGGGTGTGAGGGAGAGGGTGGTGAGTGCTGGGTGTATGAGCTGACTTCCAGTCAATTCATATCGTTGTATTCAGGTGGGGTGTGAGGGAGAGGGCGGTGAATGCTGGGTGTGCGAGCTGACGTGAGTCCGGCTAGATCTACGTGGATGCTGCTAATATGACGTATGTGTGATTATGTTGGAATATTTACCTCGCCCGGCTGTGTTACACTAAATCCTGTTTGGTGATTGGTCAATCCCAATTGGGTCTCCCGTGTCATATCCAAATAACACGAAGAGTGTAACACGAACACGACGTCACAAATTGTTAACCTAATCATTAAAAGAGGTCAGCAGAATAATTGGGCCTGCTTTTCAAAGTTACAAATTACACCTGAAGCCATTTACTTATATCGATCACGTTATCGTTGCTAAGAGCTTGGAAATCTATATTGGGCTGACTTAATGTGCTTAATATAGTGGGCGTGTGTTGTTGTGGGATACGGCGCTATGATCTTTGTAGGTACATTTAGTATAAAGCGCTTCGCGGTTTACACAATATCAATGTACCCTGGCGACCACAGCGCCGTACCCCCCAATAACACACAACCACTATATTAAGTTCTTAATTAAATATATTTATTTGTCTAATTTTATAACGCATGGTATATAACACACATGGTTTTATACATACAATGGGATTGGAGGACAAGTGATGTCTCACTTACGGCTACCCCCTCTCCCATGTATGATTATATGGATGAGTTTTGAACTATATTTTATTCTACTTATTGTGTGTTGTGTACTGCGTATATGCCTGTATCGCTGTGCTTTGTCTTTCATGTGTTCATATTATCATCTGTAAATATATGTTATATGTGTGTCTTTGTGTGCTCTTTATTAATGGAGGAAAATAAAGATATATATAACGCGTTAGGCCCTCAAAAGCCGCCCAGCGATACTGGAGCTGGTTCGATTCCCGGATTTTAGTCCACGCAAAGGACGGATAACCTGATCTTTTATGCACGTGTGGCCAAGTTTGACAGGTCAGTCGCTTAGCGGGATTTGATTGTATACATACATGTGTATATATACGTGTCGTGGATTTATTTCCCCAACGGAATCAGCCTTTGTTCAATCTTTTCTCTGCTAATAAAACTGACGACTTCATTATGATCCATATCGACGTTACTCGTAAAACAGACTTAACCGAGTCACAGGCAGGGGCGTAGCTATATATAATATGGTCTCCGTTGGGGGGGGGGGGGGGGGGTTGTCACACTTGATATTTCTAACTGCATTTCGGTTGAACCATGCAGACCAAACTCCCAAGTTCTCGATATTCCTTATGCCCCTGTATCATTCGGTGATAATTATACTGACAATGTTTTCTTTGTGGTGTTGTCCAAATGCGTTTAGACTTCGCCGACGTTGTTGTGGTTCGTCTCCTGCGATGACTAGAATTCTAAATTTCACGACATATAAAAATAAAATTACTCTCTCAAATGGATGAATACAATCATATGCGCAACACTGCACCCTTCTTATTGGATAACTAATGCCACAAAGCACGCACACATTTTGACAAAGTGGTGACATAATTGATCAAGTTACACAACATTCTGTGTCAATTTAAGTATGAATTTAAAATTTCAGCTGGTGACGCGCCAGTGCTCTTGTTCTTTGCAAAGAGTCGTTGCGTCATCTCCATCAGTCGTACTTCTTGTCCGGGGCTACCATAGTCTCGCTGAACTGTCTTCCCATTTGCCCCGAAATTAAAGTGTAATCCCACATAGGCACGACAATACGACAATACTGTGATGAGATTTTGATGATCAGGTTTATTTGAATTATCCTTTGAAGAGTGTGACAGGTGGTAGCAACGAAGTTGTTAGTGATTCCTCCATCTTAGTTACATTATTTGGAAATCATAATAATAGTGTAAAAGACGTTGGGACTATATGTAAACTTTATTATACCACGTATCTGAGTAGGCAGCCCAAAATTGTGTTACAAAACCTGATTGAAGACTACAACTAGCTCTTTTGTGAATAAAATACAGATAAAACGGAAGATTGGGTATATTATTTAGCTATACAAGTATTAATAAAGTGGGTTATATCGGTCATAACTCGTGGTAAATATCTCAGCTGATCTGCAGTTTTTCTTGATTTAAGGTGATAACAAGATAGAGTGCTCTCTCCTGGGACGTTCGTGGTACGCTCTCAACGTTTTCGAGCGGAATTTGTTTCTAAAAATAGCCCTTAAAACTATCCCACGAATGGCGTCAGTAACTCTAAATAAAAGTTATATTAATTTGTTAGAAGCCATGCAGGTGTCCTCGATTCATTACTATTATTTTATAACTGGGAATATACATACAAATTGCTGCTAAGATACAGACCATCTTTAAAACACATTTTGGTTTATGGATTTCAATTTGAGACGAGGTATCCGGTTATATAACAACCTGTTCTCGTGTGTATTTTAATGAGCGAAATATTATCATAAACATTATTGGCATTATTTAACCTCAATATACGCTCTATATACATGGACTTAAAACCACAAGCCCCTGTGTAAAATAGCAGCGAAACCAAAATATACTATACAGGTGACAAGGTTAAATATGCCCCAGTGTATGTAATAGGGCATACATTTTTCTTTCCTTTGATATATAACTTGACGAAATCAATTTAAGCGAAGTCGACATATCGTACGGGGAATTAGCAAGTTCGGCAATTGCGATCGTAATAATTGAATAGGTATCCGTATGTAATCACTACTTACCGGAAAGGGAGGCTGACGACCGCTTTTCGTTTGTAGGTTTTACTAGTTTTCGATACGATATCTTGACTTCCCTTCGTTTGATACTATCGTATTATACATCAACAGAAAGGAAATTCCATGAACAATAAGACACAATGAAACATTGTGACTGAGAAGAAATATTTTGAGAATCTATGAGGAATGTGATAGATTGTGTGTTTTTTCCCCAAATCTGACTTGTGAACCTTGTCACTGTTATAGTATATATTGGTATATCTGGTAAATTTCCCCAGGGGCCTGTTCTTAAAACGCGTTTTTTAAAAGAGTCCAATATGCGACTGTTTCCATACGAAATACGTCCATATTGGCATTATTTAATCTACCTTTTTTTCATCGGCACGACTTGCCAGATTAACGTTCTTTATAATGTTTTTTCACTGCGGCCCGCTTCATTCAACGAAATAACGGTACACGCTTACTATGGACTTATTTCAGAATCAAATCCGTCCAATGATAGCTTTGCGGATATTTACTTCTAATATGAAGAACATATGTGACCCGCCATATCAAATCCAGTCGTAAGTCGGGTTTTTTTACCCTGTGCCAATGCATTCTCTTATATATGCGAGGCGACCATAGGTCGTCTCGCATATATGCGAGAATGCATTGGTCTAACAATTTTTTACAATTTTAATAATTTTTTCTTGTATTCTTTAACAATTTTATAATTTCACCCATACAGAGCCCCAGACAAACATGAGCAGACGACACTCTTCTATATGCTTCTATATATGTTTGGGGCTCCCTGCAGGGTAATGGATGTTTTTTTATTTTATGTCCTAAAAATTGTAAGAAACATTTATTTAAAAAAAATGATAAAAAATTGTTAGGCCAATGCATTCTCTTATATATGCGAGTCGACCATATAAGAGAATGCATTGGCACAGGGTAAAAAAATCCCGACTTCCGACTGGATTTGATATGGCGGGTCACATATTTGTATGAGGATAACTTATTATGTTGCGTCCAGCATCTGGTCTGTCGATACTGAGGACGACTTTTATCACTGCACGCTGTGCTGGTTTAAAAGAAGGTCACATTTCATGGCAACCATAAAACATGCTGCTATGTGGTTCCTATAGTTATAGTGCGTCGTTTAAACAATTGTAAACATGTATATTAAACGGTTAATATTGATAACAATATGATTATATGACAGTGGAAACCTGTCTGATGATCCGGAAACCATTTTATTGACTTATAAACACTAATTATTCTCTGTGATGTGGGGGAGTTATTGAATGGCCCATTTAGTGCAACAAATGGTACTGATTACCAGTGAGTTTACGCCCTTCTATGAAGATACATGTGTTGTTTTTTTTAACTAATGGTATTGCTTCATCCATTCTGTTTGTACTCGGTAGTTACAATTCTTAAAGATGCATCTCTATCCGACAACGTTATTTTGTGCATCAAAATAGGGACAACATTGCGGAGACTTGGATTCATATATGCGATTGATATGGACAGATTAACATATATATGTCGATATACGCTGAAGATTTGTACAACATGTGTTTTTTTATCGATAACTTTCGAGTTTGGAATCGACGGTATATTTTCTCCCGTATATAACATCGACCCGCTTCTGTCCATGGAGGTATTATTCATCCATGATGAGGCTATATGTCGATAATGTTAAATATAAAGTTGTGATATACTTTGACGATGAAACATATGAAATATTAAGTTATTAGTTATTACTGGCCGGCTGAACATATACACTGGCCGACTAAACATATACAATGTAAGGGTCGGTTGAACATATACACTGGCCGGCTGAACATATACACTGGCCGGCTGAACATATACACTGGCCGGCTGAACATATACAATGTAAGGGCCGGCTGAACATTGGCCGGATGAACATATACACTGGTCGGTTGAACATGTACACTGGCCGGCTGAACATATACACTGCAAGGGCCGCTGAACATATACAATGTAAGGGTCGGTTGAACATATACAATGTAAGGGTCGGTTGAACATATACAATGTAAGGGTAGGTTGAACATATACACTGCAAGGGCCGGCTGAACATATACACTGCAAGGGCCGGCTGAACATATACACTGTAAGGGCCGACTGAACATATACACTGCAAGGGCCGGCTGAACATATACACTGTAAGGGCCGGCTGAACATATACAATGTAAGGGCCGGCTGAACATATACACTGTAAGGGCCGGCTGAACATATACACTGCAAGGGCCGGCTGAACATATACACTGCAAGGGCCGGTTGAACATATACACTGCAAGGGCCGGCTGAACATATACACTGTAAGGGCCGGCTGAACATATACACTGCAAGGGGCGGCTGAACATATACAATGTAAGGGCCGGCTAAACATATACACTGTAAGGGCCGGCTGAACATATACACTGACCGGTTGGACATATACACTGTAAGGGCCGGCTGAACATATACACTGGCCGGCTGAACATATACAATGTAAGGGGCGGCTGAACATATACACTGTAAGGACCGGCTGAACATATACACTGCAAGGGCCGGATGAACATATACAATGTAAGGGCCGGCTGAACATATACACTGCAAGGGCCGGCTGAACATATACACTGCAAGGGCCGGCTGAACATATACACTGGCCGGCTGAACATATACAATGTAAGGGTCGGTTGAACATATACACTGGCCGGCTGAACATATACAATGTAAGGGTCGGTTGAACATATACACTGCAAGGGCCGGATGAACATATACAATGTAAGGGCCGGCTGAACATATACACCGCAAGGGCCGGCTGAACATATACACTGCAAGGGCCGGCTGAACATATACAATGTAAGGGCCGGCTGAACATATACAATGTAAGGGCCGGCTGAACATATACACTGCAAGGGCCGGCTGAACATATACACTGCAAGGGGCGGCTGAACATATACACTGGCCGGCTGAACATATACAATGTAAGGGTGGGTTGAACATATACACTGGCCGGCTGAACATATACACTGCAAGGGCCGACTGAACATATACACTGTAAGGGCCGGCTGAACATATACAATGTAAGGGTCGGTTGAACATATACACTGGCCGGCTGAACATATACACTGCAAGGGCCGACTAAACATATACACTGGCCGGCTGAACATATACACTGCAAGGGCCGGCTGAACATATACAATGTAAGGGTCGGTTGAACATATACACTGGCCGGCTGAACATATACACTGCAAGGGCCGACTGAACATATACACTGGCCGGCTGAACATATACACTGCAAGGGCCGGCTGAACATATACAATGTAAGGGTCGGTTGAACATATACACTACAAGGGCCGGCTGAACATATACACTGCAAGGGCCGGCTGAACATATACACTGTAAGGGCCGGCTGAACATATACACTGGCCGGCTGAACATATACACTGGCCGGCTGAACATATACACTGGCCGGCTGAACATATACACTGCAAGGGCCGACTGAACATATACACTGGCCGACTAAACATATACAATGTAAGGGTCGGTTGAACATATACACTGGCCGGCTGAACATATACACTGGCCGGCTGAACATATACACTGGCCGGCTGAACATATACAATGTAAGGGCCAGCTGAACATTGGCCGGATGAACATATACACTGGTCGGTTGAACATGTACACTGGCCGGCTGAACATATACACTGCAAGGGCCGCTGAACATATACAATGTAAGGGTCGGTTGAACATATACACTGGCCGGCTGAACATATACACTGCAAGGGACGGCTGAACATATACACTGGCCGGCTGAACATATACAATGTAAGGGTCGGTTGAACATATACAATGTAAGGGTAGGTTGAACATATACACTGCAAGGGCCGGCTGAACATATACACTGTAAGGGCCGACTGAACATATACACTGCAAGGGCCGGCTGAACATATACACTGTAAGGGCCGGCTGAACATATACAATGTAAGGGCCGGCTGAACATATACACTGTAAGGGCCGGCTGAACATATACACTGCAAGGGCCGGCTGAACATATACACTGCAAGGGACGGCTGAACATATACACTGCAAGGGCCGGCTGAACATATACACTGTAAGGGCCGGCTGAACATATACACTGCAAGAGGCGGCTGAACATATACAATGTAAGGGCCGGCTGAACATATACACTGTAAGGGCCGGCTGAACATATACACTGACCGGTTGGACATATACACTGTAAGGGCCGGCTGAACATATACACTGGTCGGCTGAACATATACAATGTAAGGGCCGGCTGAACATATACACTGCAAGGACCGGCTGAACATATACACTGCAAGGGCCGGATGAACATATACAATGTAAGGGCCGGCTGAACATATACACTGGAAGGGCCGGCTGAACATATACACTGCAAGGGCCGGCTGAACATATACACTGGCCGGCTGAACATATACAATGTAAGGGTCGGTTGAACATATACACTGGCCGGCTGAACATATACAATGTAAGGGTCGGTTGAACATATACACTGCAAGGGCCGGATGAACATATACAATGTAAGGGCCGGCTGAACATATACACCGCAAGGGCCGGCTGAACATATACACTGCAAGGGCCGGCTGAACATATACAATGTAAGGGCCGGCTGAACATATACAATGTAAGGGCCGGCTGAACATATACACTGCAAGGGCCGGCTGAACATATACACTGCAAGGGGCGGCTGAACATATACACTGTAAGGTTCGGTTGAACATATACACTGGCCGGCTGAACATATACAATGTAAGGGTGGGTTGAACATATACACTGGCCGGCTGAACATATACACTGCAAGGGCCGACTGAACATATACACTGTAAGGGCCGGCTGAACATATACAATGTAAGGGTCGGTTGAACATATACACTGGCCGGCTGAACATATACACTGCAAGGGCCGACTGAACATATACACTGGCCGGCTGAACATATACACTGCAAGGGCCGGCTGAACATATACAATGTAAGGGTCGGTTGAACATATACACTGGCCGGCTGAACATATACACTGCAAGGGCCGACTGAACATATACACTGGCCGGCTGAACATATACACTGCAAGGGCCGGCTGAACATATACAATGTAAGATTCGGTTGAACATATATACTACAAGGGGCGGCTGAACATATACACTGCAAGGGCCGGCTGAACATATACACTGTAAGGGCCGGCTGAACATATACACTGGCCGGCTGAACATATACACTGACCGGCTGAACATATACACTGGCCGGATGAACATATACACTGCAAGGGCCGACTGAACATATACAATGTAAGGGTCGGTTGAACATATACAATGTAAGGGCCGGCTGAACATATACACTGCAAGGGCCGGCTAAACATATACACTGCAAGGGCCGACTGAACATATACACTGCAAGGGCCGGCTGAACATATACAATGTAAGGGCCGGCTGAACATATACACTACAAGGGCCGGCTGAACATATACACTGCAATGGCCGGCTGAACATATACACTGCAAGGGCCGGCTGAACATATACACTGCAAGGGCCGACTGAACATATGCAATGTAAGGGTCGGTTGAACATATACACTGTAAGGGCCGACTGAACATATACACTGTAAGGGCCGGCTGAACATATACACCGCAAGGGCCGGCTGAACATATACACTACAAGGGCCGGCTGAACATATACACTGCAAGGGCCGACTGAACATATACACTGGCCGGCTGAACATATACACTGCAAGGGCCGGCTGAACATATACACTGCAAGGGCCGGCTGAACATATACACTGGCCGGCTGAACATATACACTGGCCGGCTGAACATATACACTGCAAGGGCCGACTGAACATATACAATGTAAGGGTCGGTTGAACATATACAATGTAAGGGCCGGCTGAACATATACACTGCAAGGGCCGGCTGAACATATACACTGCAAGGGCCGACTGAACATATACACTGCAAGGGCCGGCTGAACATATACAATATAAGGGCCGGCTGAACATATACACTACGAGGGCCGGCTGAACATATACACTGCAATGGCCGGCTGAACATATACACTGCAAGGGCCGGCTGAACATATACACTGCAAGGGCCGACTGAACATATACAATGTAAGGGTCGGCTGAACATAAACACTGTAAGGTCCGACTGAACATATACACTGTAAGGGCCGGCTGAACATATACACTGCAAGGGCCGGCTGAACATATACACTACAAGGGCCGGCTGAACATATACACTGCAAGGGCCGACTGAACATATACACTGGCCGGCTGAACATATACACTGCAAGGGCCGGCTGAACATATACAATGTAAGGGTCGGTTGAACATATACACTGGCCGGCTGAACATATACACTGCAAGGGCCGGCTGAACATATACACTGGCCGGCTGAACATATACACTGGCCGGCTGAACATATACACTGGCCGGCTGAACATATACACTGGTCGGCTGAACATATACAATGTAAGGGCCGGTTGAACATATACACTGGCCGGCTGAACATATACTCTGGCCGGCTGAACATATACAATGTAAGGGCCGGCTGAACATATACACTGGCGGGCTGAACATATACACTGGCCGGCTGAACATATACAATGTAAGGGCCGACTGAACATATACACTGGCCGGCTGAACATATACACTGGCCGGCTGAACATATACAATGTAAGGGTTGGCTGAACATATACACTGGGCGGCTGAACATATACACTGGGCGGCTGAACATATACAATGTAAGGGCCGGTTGAACATATACACTGGCCGGCTGAACATATACACTGTCCTGCTGAACATATACAATGTAAGGGCCGGCTGAACATATACACTGGCCGGCTGAACATATACATTGGCCGGCTGAACATATACAATGTAAGGGCCGGCTGAACATTGGCCGGATGAACATATACACTGGTCGGTTGAACATGTACACTGGCCGGCTGAACATATACACTGCAAGGGCCGCTGAACATATACAATGTAAGGGTCGGTTGAACATATACACCGGCCGGCTGAACATATACACTGGCCGGCTGAACATATACACTGGCCGGCTGAACATATACAATGTAAGGGCCGGCTGAACATTGGCCGGATGAACGTATACACTGGTCGGTTGAACATGTACACTGGCCGGCTGAACATATACACTGCAAGGGCCGCTGAACATATACAATGTAAGGGTCGGTTGAACATATACACTGGCCGGCTGAACATATACACTGCAAGGGCCGGCTGAACATATACAATGTAAGGGTAGATTGAACATATACACTGCAAGGGCCGGCTGAACATATACACTGCAAGGGCCGGCTGAACATATACACTGTAAGGGCCGGCTGAACATATACACTGCAAGGGCCGGCTGAACATATACAATGTAAGGGCCGGCTGAACATATACACTGTAAGGGCCGGCTGAACATATACAATGTAAGGGCCGGCTGAACATATACACTGTAAGGGCCGGCTGAACATATACACTGCAAGGGCCGGCTGAACATATACACTGCAAGGGCCGGCTGAACATATACACTACAAGGGCCGGCTGAACATATACACTGTAAGGGCCGGCTGAACATATACACTGCAAGGGCCGGCTGAACATATACAATGTAAGGGCCGGCTGAACATATACACTGTAAGGGCCGGCTGAACATATACACTGCAAGGGCCGGATGAACATATACACTGGCCGGCTGAACATATACAATGTAAGGGTCGGTTGAACATATACACTGGCCGGCTGAACATATACAATGTAAGGGTCGGTTGAACATATACACTGCAAGGGCCGGATGAACATATACAATGTAAGGGCCGGCTGAACATATACACTGCAAGGGCCGGCTGAACATATACACTGTAAGGGGCGGCTGAACATATACACTGCAAGGGCCGGATGAACATATACAATGTAAGGGTCGGCTGAACATATACACTGCAAGGGCCGGCTGAACATATACACTGCAAGGGCCGGATGAACATATACACTGGCCGGCTGAACATATACAATGTAAGGGTCGGTTGAACATATACACTGGCCGGCTGAACATATACAATGTAAGGGTCGGTTGAACATATACACTGCAAGGGCCGGATGAACATATACAATGTAAGGGCCGGCTGAACATATACACTGCAAGGGCCGGCTGAACATATACACTCCAAGGGCCGGCTGAACATATTCAATGTAAGGGCCGGCTGAACATATACAATGTAAGGGCCGACTGGACATATACACTGCAAGGGCCGGCTGAACATATACACTGCAAGGGCCGGCTGAACATATACACTGTAAGGGCCGACTGAACATATACACTGTAAAGGCCGGCTGAACATATACACTGTAAGGGCCGGCTGAACATATACAATGTAAGGGCCGGCTGAACATATACACTGTAAGGGCCGGCTGAACATATACACTGCAAGGGCCGGATGAACATATACACTGGCCGGCTGAACATATACAATGTAAGGGTCGGTTGAACATATACACTGGCCGGCTGAACATATACAATGTAAGGGTCGGTTGAACATATACACTGCAAGGGCCGGATGAACATATACAATGTAAGGGCCGGCTGAACATATACACTGCAAGGGCCGGCTGAACATATACACTGTAAGGGCCGGCTGAACATATACACTGCAAGGGTCGGATGAACATATACAATGTAAGGGTCGGCTGAACATATACACTGCAAGGGCCGGCTGAACATATACACTGCAAGGGCCGGATGAACATATACACTGGCCGGCTGAACATATACAATGTAAGGGTCGGTTGAACATATACACTGGCCGGCTGAACATATACAATGTAAGGGTCGGTTGAACATATACACTGCAAGGGCCGGATGAACATATACAATGTAAGGGCCGGCTGAACATATACACTGCAAGGGCCGGCTGAACATATACACTCCAAGGGCCGGCTGAACATATTCAATGTAAGGGCCGGCTGAACATATACAATGTAAGGGCCGACTGGACATATACACTGCAAGGGCCGGCTGAACATATACACTGCAAGGGCCGGCTGAACATATACACTGTAAGGGCCGACTGAACATATACACTGTAAAGGCCGGCTGAACATATACACTGTAAGGGCCGGCTGAACATATACAATGTAAGGGTCGGTTGAACATATACACTGGCCGGCTGAACATATACAATGTAAGGGTGGGTTGAACATATACACTGGCCGGTTGAACATATACACTGCAACGGCCGACTGAACATATACACTGCAAGGGCCGGCTAAACATATACACTGCAAGGGCCGGCTGAACATATACACTGTAAGGGCCGACTGAACATATACACTGTAAGGGGCGGCTGAACATATACAATGTAAGGGGCGGCTGAACATATACAATGTAAGGGTCGGTTGAACATATACACTGGCCGGCTGAACATATACAATGTAAGGGTGGGTTGAACATATACACTGGCCGGCTGAACATATACACTGCAAGGGCCGACTGAACATATACACTGTAAGGGCCGGCTGAACATATACAATGTAAGGGTCGGTTGAACATATACACTGGCCGGCTGAACATATACAATGTAAGGGTCGGTTGAACATATACACTGGACGGCTGAACATATACACTGCAAGGGCCGACTGAACGTATACACTGGCCGGCTGAACTTATACACTGCAAGGGCCTGCTGAACATATACAATGTAAGGGTCGGTTGAACATATACACTGGCCGGCTGAACATATACACTGCAAGGGCCGACTGAACATATACACTGGCCGGCTGAACATATACACTGGCCGGCTGAACATATACAATGTAAGGGTCGGTTGAACATATACACTGCAAGGGCCGGCTGAACATATACACTGCAAGGGCCGGCTGAACATATACACTGTAAGGGCCGGCTGAACATATACACTGGCCGGCTGAACATATACACTGGCCGGCTGAACATATACACTGGCCGGCTGAACATATACACTGCAAGGGCCGACTGAACATATACAATGTAAGGGTCGGTTGAACATATACAATGTAAGGGCCGGCTGAACATATACACTGCAAGGGCCGGCTGAACATATACACTGCAAGGGCCGACTGAACATATACACTGCAAGGGCCGGCTGCACATATACAATGTAAGGGCCGGCTGAACATATACACTACAAGGGCCGGCTGAACATATACACTGCAAGGGCCGGCTGAACATATACACTGCAAGGGCCGGCTGAACATATACACTACAAGGGCCGGCTGAACATATACACTGCAAGGGCCGACTGAACATATACACTGGCCGGCTGAACATATACACTGCAAGGGCCGGCTGAACATATACACTGCAAGGGCCGGCTGAACATATACACTGGCCGGCTGAACATATACACTGGCCGGCTGAACATATACACTGCAAGGGCCGACTTAACATATACAATGTAAGGGTCGGTTTAACATATACAATGTAAGGGCCGGCTGAACATATACACTGCAAGGGCCGGCTGAACATATACACTGCAAGGGCCGACTGAACATATACACTGCAAGGGCCGGCTGAACATATACAATGTAAGGGCCGGCTGAACATATACACTACAAGGGCCGGCTGAACATATACACTGCAAGGGCCGGCTGAACATATACACTGCAAGGGCCGGCTGAACATATACACTGCAAGGGCCGACTGAACATATACAATGTAAGGGTCGGTTGAACATATACACTGTAAGGGCCGACTGAACATATACACTGGCCGGCTGAACATATACACTGCAAGGGCCGGCTGAACATATACAATGTAAGGGTCGGTTGAACATATACACTGGCCGGCTGAACATATACACTGCAAGGGCCGGCTGAACATATACACTGTCCGGCTGAACATATACACTGGCCGGCTGAACATATACACTGGCCGGCTGAACATATACACTGGTCGGCTGAACATATACAATGTAAGGGCCGGTTGAACATATACACTGGCCGGCTGAACATATACTCTGACCGGCTGAACATATACAATGTAAGGGCCGGCTGAACATATACACTGGCGGGCTGAACATATACACTGGCCGGCTGAACATATACAATGTAAGGGCCGACTGAACATATACACTGGCCGGCTGAACATATACACTGGCCGGCTGAACATATACAACGTAAGGGCCGGTTGAACATATACACTGGCCGGCTGAACATATACACTGGCCTGCTGAACATATACAATGTAAGGGCCGGCTGAACATATACACTGGCCGGCTGAACATATACACTGGCCGGCTGAACATATACAATGTAAGGGTTGGCTGAACATATACACTGGCCGGCTGAACATATACACTGGCCGGCTGAACATATACAATGTAAGGGCCGGCTGAACATATACACTGGCCGGCTGAACATATACACTGGCCGGCTGAACATATACAATGTAAGGGTTGGCTGAACATATACACTGGGCGGCTGAACATATACACTGGGCGGCTGAACATATACAATGTAAGGGCCGGTTGAACATATACACTGGCCGGCTGAACATATACACTGTCCTGCTGAACATATACAATGTAAGGGCCGGCTGAACATATACACTGGCCGGCTGAACATATACATTGGCCGGCTGAACATATACAATGTAAGGGCCGACTGAACATTGGCCGGATGAACATATACACTGGTCGGTTGAACATGTACACTGGCCGGCTGAACATATACACTGCAAGGGCCGCTGAACATATACAATGTAAGGGTCGGTTGAACATATACACCGGCCGGCTGAACATATACACTGGCCGGCTGAACATATACACTGGCCGGCTGAACATATACAATGTAAGGGCCGGCTGAACATTGGCCGGATGAACGTATACACTGGTCGGTTGAACATGTACACTGGCCGGCTGAACATATACACTGCAAGGGCCGCTGAACATATACAATGTAAGGGTCGGTTGAACATATACACTGGCCGGCTGAACATATACACTGCAAGGGCCGGCTGAACATATACAATGTAAGGGTAGATTGAACATATACACTGCAAGGGCCGGCTGAACATATACACTGCAAGGGCCGGCTGAACATATACACTGTAAGGGCCGGCTGAACATATACACTGCAAGGGCCGGCTGAACATATACAATGTAAGGGCCGGCTAAACATATACACTGTAAGGGCCGGCTGAACATATACAATGTAAGGGCCGGCTGAACATATACACTGTAAGGGCCGGCTGAACATATACACTGCAAGGGCCGGCTGAACATATACACTGCAAGGGCCGGCTGAACATATACACTGCAAGGGCCGGCTGAACATATACACTGTAAGGGCCGGCTGAACATATACACTGCAAGGGCCGGCTGAACATATACAATGTAAGGGCCGGCTGAACATATACACTGTAAGGGCCGGCTGAACATATACACTGCAAGGGCCGGATGAACATATACACTGGCCGGCTGAACATATACAATGTAAGGGTCGGTTGAACATATACACTGGCCGGCTGAACATATACAATGTAAGGGTCGGTTGAACATATACACTGCAAGGGCCGGATGAACATATACAATGTAAGGGCCGGCTGAACATATACACTGCAAGGGCCGGCTGAACATATACACTGTAAGGGCCGGCTGAACATATACACTGCAAGGGCCGGATGAACATATACAATGTAAGGGTCGGCTGAACATATACACTGCAAGGGCCGGCTGAACATATACACTGCAAGGGCCGGATGAACATATACACTGGCCGGCTGAACATATACAATGTAAGGGTCGGTTGAACATATACACTGGCCGGCTGAACATATACAATGTAAGGGTCGGTTGAACATATACACTGCAAGGGCCGGATGAACATATACAATGTAAGGGCCGGCTGAACATATACACTGCAAGGGCCGGCTGAACATATACACTCCAAGGGCCGGCTGAACATATTCAATGTAAGGGCCGGCTGAACATATACAATGTAAGGGCCGACTGGACATATACACTGCAAGGGCCGGCTGAACATATACACTGCAAGGGCCGGCTGAACATATACACTGTAAGGGCCGACTGAACATATACACTGTAAAGGCCGGCTGAACATATACACTGTAAGGGCCGGCTGAACATATACAATGTAAGGGTCGGTTGAACATATACACTGGCCGGCTGAACATATACAATGTAAGGGTGGGTTGAACATATACACTGGCCGGTTGAACATATACACTGCAACGGCCGACTGAACATATACACTGCAAGGGCCGGCTAAACATATACACTGCAAGGGCCGGCTGAACATATACACTGTAAGGGCCGACTGAACATATACACTGTAAGGGGCGGCTGAACATATACACTGTAAGGGGCGGCTGAACATATACAATGTAAGGGTCGGTTGAACATATACACTGGCCGGCTGAACATATACAATGTAAGGGTGGGTTGAACATATACACTGGCCGGCTGAACATATACACTGCAAGGGCCGACTGAACATATACACTGTAAGGGCCGGCTGAACATATACAATGTAAGGGTCGGTTGAACATATACACTGGCCGGCTGAACATATACAATGTAAGGGTCGGTTGAACATATACACTGGACGGCTGAACATATACACTGCAAGGGCCGACTGAACGTATACACTGGCCGGCTGAACTTATACACTGCAAGGGCCTGCTGAACATATACAATGTAAGGGTCGGTTGAACATATACACTGGCCGGCTGAACATATACACTGCAAGGGCCGACTGAACATATACACTGGCCGGCTGAACATATACACTGGCCGGCTGAACATATACAATGTAAGGGTCGGTTGAACATATACACTGCAAGGGCCGGCTGAACATATACACTGCAAGGGCCGGCTGAACATATACACTGTAAGGGCCGGCTGAACATATACACTGGCCGGCTGAACATATACACTGGCCGGCTGAACATATACACTGGCCGGCTGAACATATACACTGCAAGGGCCGACTGAACATATACAATGTAAGGGTCGGTTGAACATATACAATGTAAGGGCCGGCTGAACATATACACTGCAAGGGCCGGCTGAACATATACACTGCAAGGGCCGACTGAACATATACACTGCAAGGGCCGGCTGCACATATACAATGTAAGGGACGGCTGAACATATACACTACAAGGGCCGGCTGAACATATACACTGCAAGGGCCGGCTGAACATATACACTGCAAGGGCCGGCTGAACATATACACTACAAGGGCCGGCTGAACATATACACTGCAAGGGCCGACTGAACATATACACTGGCCGGCTGAACATATACACTGCAAGGGCCGGCTGAACATATACACTGCAAGGGCCGGCTGAACATATACACTGGCCGGCTGAACATATACACTGGCCGGCTGAACATATACACTGCAAGGGCCGACTTAACATATACAATGTAAGGGTCGGTTTAACATATACAATGTAAGGGCCGGCTGAACATATACACTGCAAGGGCCGGCTGAACATATACACTGCAAGGGCCGACTGAACATATACACTGCAAGGGCCGGCTGAACATATACAATGTAAGGGCCGGCTGAACATATACACTACAAGGGCCGGCTGAACATATACACTGCAAGGGCCGGCTGAACATATACACTGCAAGGGCCGGCTGAACATATACACTGCAAGGGCCGACTGAACATATACAATGTAAGGGTCGGTTGAACATATACACTGTAAGGGCCGACTGAACATATACACTGTAAGGGCCGGCTGAACATATACACTGCAAGGGCCGGCTGAACATATACACTATAAGGGCCGGCTGAACATATACACTGCAAGGGCCGACTGAACATATACACTGGCCGGCTGAACATATACACTGCAAGGGCCGGCTGAACATATACAATGTAAGGGTCGGTTGAACATATACACTGGCCGGCTGAACATATACACTGCAAGGGCCGGCTGAACATATACACTGGCCGGCTGAACATATACACTGGCCGGCTGAACATATACACTGGCCGGCTGAACATATACACTGGTCGGCTGAACATATACAATGTAAGGGCCGGTTGAACATATACACTGGCCGGCTGAACATATACTCTGACCGGCTGAACATATACAATGTAAGGGCCGGCTGAACATATACACTGGCGGGCTGAACATATACACTGGCCGGCTGAACATATACAATGTAAGGGCCGACTGAACATATACACTGGCCGGCTGAACATATACACTGGCCGGCTGAACATATACAACGTAAGGGCCGGTTGAACATATACACTGGCCGGCTGAACATATACACTGGCCTGCTGAACATATACAATGTAAGGGCCGGCTGAACATATACACTGGCCGGCTGAACATATACACTGGCCGGCTGAACATATACAATGTAAGGGTTGGCTGAACATATACACTGGCCGGCTGAACATATACACTGGCCGGCTGAACATATACAATGTAAGGGCCGGCTGAACATATACACTGGCCGGCTGAACATATACACTGCAAGGGCCGGCTGAACATATACACTGTAAGGGCCGGCTGAACATATACACTGGCCGGCTGAAAATATACAATGTAAGGGTGGGCTGAACATATACACTGGCCGGCTGAACATATACACTGGCCGGCTGAACATATACAATGTAAGGGCCGGCTGAACATATACACTGGCCGGCTGAACATATACACTGCAAGGGCCGGCTGAACATATACACTGGCCGGCTGAACATATACAATGTAAGGGCCGGGTGAACATATACACTGGCCGGCTGAACATATACAATGTAAGGGCCGGCTGAACATATACACTGGCCGGCTGAACATATACACTGTAAGGGTGGGTTGAACATATACACTACAAGGGCCGGCTGAACATATACACTGTAAGGGTGGGTTGAACATATACACTGTAAGGGTGGGTTGAACATATACACTGTACATAAGGGCCGGTTGAAATATCTGCTCAAGAGGGAGTGAAAGTAAGTTTTGTTGCAGTGTTAGGAAGTTTTGTCTGCTTCCAAGGGGAGTAGGATTGATACGGAATTCAAGAAAGAACGTCCCCGACCGATTGTCTTCTAGCTACGCCCCTGTACATGCACAAATCTGAATGCTCTCTCTTGGCAAGGAGCACGAATAGAGGTTACAAACACCTAATTATTTTCCACAGGCGACAGTGTTAACTAGAAGTTATGCCGGCCATGGGTTAAGCCTATTTGAACTTCAAGTGGTCAATGTTCCCTTAGAACATCATCCGCTGCACCAGTCTGTGACAACAAATGCGCCCTTTTCGGTATTTTTTTCAAACGATAATCTTGCATTTCCACAACTATCCCATTTACTGCACAAAAAAATCAGCAGCATAAACTACCCAGACCCCTTCCATAACTTCGGGACCCCACCAGACTCTTCCTGGACATCTAAACATACATGATCGCCATATTTACGTAGGCTTTTCTGTTCCCGCTTAGGGATATTTCCCTAACGATAATAAACCAATCAGCAGCCAGATTTTTTTTATGCTGACTCGAGTTTACAAATTCAGGAACCGTAACTCTAAATAATTAGTTGCTTGTAACCAAGACGATTCGGGTTACAATAAATCAATGCCTTGTATAGTCCACTACTAGGTTACACTGGTGTAAATATTGTCCATAGGCTTCAATGTTAACGTCTGTTGATCTACATCAGAGGTCAAATGGAAACTGTTCAAACTGCCTTCGGATTTTGTGAGCTTGACATCTGTGGAAACTTTCCCAATAAAAAAAACAACACCATCTAGCAGGGAATCCACTTCAAATTTTCGTTTTTTTCATAACTAGCGTCAGTTCCGCACTAAAAAAAACATTGTCAATTTTTGAATCACACTTAAAATTTCTAAAAAGCCACAACAGACTTCACCTTGAATGAATGGGCCTCTTGGAAATGAAGTTTGTGGGATAATGATTCCTTGAAGTTTTGTCAACAGTTTACTTTTAATTTATGCAACCAATCACAGCCCAGAGTGTTTTAACTGTTAAACTTTTTACTCCTCCCGCAACCGCAGGGTGGAGCTGCTTATAGTATTTACACCAGTGTAACCTAAAGGGCCATGCGGCCTTTCTTCATATTTTGTGTGCATAACCCATGTTGAAACTTGATATTTTTCTATAACTATTAAACTGATGTTGTTTAAAAAAATCTGTTTTTAATTAATTGGAACCCCCCAAAAATACTCTAATTCAGAATAAAAAGCCAAAATGCAGGTTGGATTTGAGTTTAATTTAATAATATGATGCATCTAATAAAGCATGAGAAGTTATACCACATTCTTTGATCAGGTTGTCACTTGGCTTTCAACTGTTGTGGCCCATGAATTTAATTTCTCCACAGGAACAGATGTGCACAGGTTTCATTTAACCCTATGCAAACCAGCTGCATATTCACATGAAAAATGCCTTTACTTTGAAAAATAAATAGTGTGGAGGGTTCATTAGTCAGTAAACTTGGCATAATTTTGAAGAACAATTACTACTTGTCCCAAAATCAGAAAAACTAAGTGGAACATTATTTAAACAATGAGCTCAGACAACGATGTTTTAACCATGGGTCAGGTGAATTTTCTTGATTGAAAATGGTGCTAAAATTTGTAATGTCTGCTACAATCCCAATAAGAAGGTATCCCTCATCTATTGTCTCACAGTATCAAATGTCGTTAACTAACATTGGACAGGGGGTGCCAATGATGATGTTATAATGACTACATGGTTGTTCAGATGATAACGTAGTAATATATCAACAGATTGATTGGCAGACATTTTCAAGCATCATTAATGTCAAAACTCCATAAAAGCAAGGTGCTGGTCTTGGAACAGTTAGTTGTCATCATTTCACGAGACAAATATCATTTCTCATTGTAAAAATTCTGGAAGTTATATATTCGCGAAAAGTGACAGTTTCCAAATTAATGCTGTTATGTAACAGAGTTGTTGAGTGGATTTTGGAATTTGTGAGGACTGTGAGAGAATGAAGTTTAAACGTGATAATTCCCTTATATTCAAACCAGGACACAAACAGTTGTATATAGTCAAGCGAAAACATATGTGGATAACAGAGTAGTGAAACATTTACGCGAAAGAACGATCATTACATCATCACTGGACATTCTCGAAAAGCCGAACTCTGGGAGAGCACATCAAACTCGGTCTGCTGCAAACAGTCTTAATCCAAGAGGGAAGGGTCGATCTGACAACAAAGAGCATGAAAGAAAAAATGAAAGGTAAACATCTCTCACAATATTCCACGGGGGCAAACAATGTTATACGCATGTTCTTTTCATCATATATATAAGACATGGGGGGGGGGGGGTATGAAATTCAGAATTATAATATCAATAAATTAAACATAGATTCATCTTCTAAAATCAAGTGTATGACTTAATTTTTTTTTTAAATCTCAGCTGTGTCCTCCTGCATCAACAAAACATTTAATTTGACAAGTCCCATGCCTCTTTGTGCAGGCAATGCTTTGAAAAATGTACCCTGAGCCAAAACACAGGTGTTCAGCCGTATAATTTGCAAATAGAGTTACTCCACTTCTTCTGTTCATATGAATTGGGTCATTAATTGCAAAGAGCACAGGCAGGGATGTGGCTAGAGGGGGGGGGGGGTGGGGGTGTCTCACCCCCCAGCAGAGAGCTATATTTTCAATAGTTGGAAATTTCATACCTGCCACAACGAAATTTCACACCAACAATAGGTTGAAAATGTTCTTGTAGTTTGATTATAAAACAATTTATTGGGGGAATTTATTGTTTTTCGACCAATATTTGCATATGTTCCTATTTTTGGTCAAAATTTTTGACAGAAATGGTCATCAGTTGGAAATTTTCCAACCTTAGGGGGGTGACAGGTTGGAAATTTCCAACACTTGGAAAGCTTGTGGCCTGGTCTCTCCCTCGTGGCCAGTCAAAAACTTCTAGTTAATTTAAGAAAACAATATTGTCATACAATTGGTCAACATTGTCATTGGAATTGTCATCAGTTGGAAAATTTCCAACCTAAGTGGGGGTGTAGGGTTTGAAATTTCGAACAGTAGGAAGGCTTGAGGCTAGTCTAGATGTTAGGATTTTGCGATTTTCTTGTTCAGATTTCAAAATTTTCGCACACCGGGCCGAACCATGGTCGGCCCGGTGTGTCATTGCCCCATTCACATGGCCAATACAAAACTGCTAATTAGTTTAGCAAAACAATATTTTACTACATTTGGTCAAACTTGTAGACATAAATGGTCATCAGTTGAAGAATTTTCCAACCTGAGGGGGAGTATGAGGTTTGAAATTTCCAACACTAGGAAAGCTTCAGTTGAGGCCAGTCTTGATGCTAGGATTTGGATTTTCTTGTATAGTTTTCAAAATTTTCTCACACCGGGTCTGTTGTCGGTAGCTGTGTGCATTTGTCTGGAATTAGATCACTAGTTGTTTTTTGGGGGGCAATTTTCAGGTTAAAATATCTTAATGTTCTCATACTGGGAAAATAGAAGCATGGCTTATGAATATATAGGAAATTAGGCCTGAGCATGAGGTACAAGGGTGGGGGTGCAAATGGAAATATGCAAAAAGTTGTGTTGGTACGATTCCGACTGAAGGGGGGGGGGGGTGCAAATGGAATTATGCAAAAAAGTTGTGTCGGTGTGATTCCGACTTAAGGGGGGGGGGGTGCAAATGGAATTATGCAAAAAGTTGTGTTGGTGTGATTGCGACTCAAGGGGGGGGGGGGGGTGCAGTTGGAAATTCCCAAGGTGGATACCCCCCAGCAGAGACCGTCTAGCCACATCCCTGAGGACAGGTATAACATTGCTTTGCATGCAGATAATATATAAATGAAATTGCAGCACTGTGGGTGCATTAGTTAACTATTCATTGAAATGACTGTTTGGAGCAGACAGTGTTTTTAAAGAAAAATAATATCTCACAATTAGACCGATATGTGTGTACCTTTAATATATATGGTTCAAAGAGTAAAATTTAGAATTTTTTTTTATTTTCAGAGATAATAGCCCAGACAAGAGATGTGTCAGTGGTTGCATGGCAACGCGAATACGGATCGAACAGGGTAGTGAATATACGCCGAAATGCGATGATGTGGAACTCTTCCTTCGAAAAACATAAGGCAAATAAACCCACGTGTACATGATTCCAATACTGGGACATGCACGCTGAGGAAATTCGTGGAATTGGATGCAGAGAGAAAATGATTTGCACGTGTTGTGATTTAAATCTGAAATTTTCAACCTGTATGATGAAATTATAACAGGGAACCGTGGCAGGAGACCACCAAAACCAATGTTGGACTTTCAGTCGGATTATCTAAAACACCCATTGCAGCAGAAGGATTCAGACGCATATGTGCAAGTGCTAATATTCCCCCGCCAGCCAAAAAGTCAATTCAGTGCACAGCGGATAACAGTTTACCAAAAATTGAGGAAATAAATAAAAAGGATCTCCGAGAAAGACGTTCTAAACTCATACGTAAGCAACACACTGAAGGAAAGATGGGTCCACATATCATCGATGCACAGACCGATGGACTTTATAACAATCCGATTTATTCTGGGAGTGGCAGAAATCCTTTTCAACCAAGCACTCAAGTTATGTACAGTGTTGTTGAAAATCTAACGCCGTCACATGATATTATTGGACGTGTGGTGCACAACAAACTTTGTTCTAAACGCAAACACCTGAATAAATGTGATAATCACACATGTGGGAAAGACTGTTTTGCAACGATTCCATTTGAGAAGAGTATTGGCGATGAGAGAACGTGGGCGAAAGAGGCATTTGGTGAAATGAAAACCAATAGCAATATCGAGATTAGTCACCTTGTTACTGATCCCGATGCAGCGGGCTTCAAAGATTGTGAGGATCTCTATGACGAAGGAGCAACAGTGACCAGACCGATTCATCAACTGGACTCATGTCTCGAGAAACCATTGGAAATTCATCAAAAACCATAAGATGCTGCCCATTCTGATATCTGCACCTGACATAAAAAGCAAATAAAAACTGATAAATAAACTGGCAATGAACATTTCTGATCGATATCAGGGTGAATTAACATCTGCGAGAAAGCATTTCAAAGGCAACGCTGAAGGAAAGAAGAAACATTTACTGAAAGTGAAAGAAGCAATAATAAAATGTTTCCAAAACTCCTATGATATGTGTAAAAATACTCATATCTGTGCAAGGAAACGAAAAAATCCAACTCAGTGGATCGTTAAAAATGAAACTGTGCTAGGACCCAAATTTACGGTCAATAAAACTTCGGACTGTTCAGATATTCTCACGGAGTGTGTTGACTGCAGACTGTGTCCACAAATGATTGACAAGACTTTGCTTGGCATGAACACGCAAAAAGCCGAAGCATTCAACAGAGCAATTCGGGTATCGCTGCCCAAAAATGTGACATTTACCCGAAAGTTTAGTGGGCGTGCACACTCAGCTTGCCATTCCAAAAATGTAGGTAGTGGGAATTCCATCTCTGTGTTGTGTAAAGAACTTGATTGTGAAATTCACCCAAGATCAAAATTTTCGAAAAGACTTGCAGCAGTGCAGAAGGCTGGAAATGACTTGAGATCGTATACAATGACAAAAAAGTCCAAACGGGCAAGAGTGGACAGGAGGGCAAAGTTATATTCCCTCTACAATAAACATAGTGAGGAAATTTCCTATCAGAAAGATATCATGATTCCACCTGAATCATGTCCCAAACAGTTAAAGGAACACACATATACTAAGTCATCCAAGTGGAAAAGGGTTAAACCGAGGAGGTGAAATGTACCTTTCTCTTTAACTCAAATAAGACAAAAGGGTGTATGTGCCCTAGTGCAGCATTTCTGTCCCTCGCAATGGCGTCGTTCAACATTTGTTTCATGGCTCTCCATAATAATGTGTTCCGCATTTACACACGTCGTTCTATGGCATATGTGACCCATTTCAAGGCTGCCGGGGTAATACACGGATGGAGACATGGCTAGTCTGTGTCGTATGATGAGCGATATATGGTGGACTCCCCAATCCTTCATCGGCTCAGAATTATTACTGGACGTAGGATTATTTATGTCGAGTGGGAACTTGACATACAGATACCCATAGCCGTCCTTTCTCTTCGTCCGACCTGTCCACACGCGACAGCCGAACAACCCCTTAGACTTAGATTTTTCAGATAACTTAGCATTGTAGATGTAATTAAAATGACTTTCCTCCATTTTGATTCACATGGATGACTTACATGTGTGTTTAAAAATTGGATTTGGGACATGGTATCAGGAACTGGATAAATACCTTTATGTTACACTGGTGTAAATATTTTCCATAGGCTTCAATGTTGACGTTTGTTGATCTGCATCAGAGATAAAATGGAAACTGTTGAAACTGCCTTCGAATTATGTGAGCTTGACATCTGTTGAAACTTTCCCAATAAAAACAACAACACCGTCTAGCAGGGAATCCACTTCAAATTTTCGTTTTTTCATAACTAGGGTCAGTTCCGCACTAAAAAACATTGTCATTTTTTGAATCACACTTACAATTTCTAAAAAGTCACAACAGACTTCACCTTTAATGAATGGGCCTCTTGGCAAATGAAGTTTGTGGGAGAATGATTTCTTGAATTTTTGTCAACAGTTTACTTTTAATTTATGCAACCAATCACAGCCCAGAGTGTTTTAACTGTGAAACTTTTTACTCCTCCAGCAACCGCAGGGTGGAGCTGCTTATAGTATTTACACCAGTGTAACCACTAGATTGCGCTGTTAATGAGCTTGTTTTCTGGCGGTAAGGTGCACGTATGGTCTCTATTCGAGCAATGTCGCATTGCATATATACATGAACTAATATCTTGTATTTGTAAAGATACTTTTTTTTATTTTATCTAAATTCAGTGAATTCAATATCATCAGTGTTTTTCTTTTATTGTATATCCGGAACACTATCGCGGCATGCGTGGATTAAGACATATGATAACTTTATTTGCAAGACAACTAGGCAATTATAAAGTTCTACATTTTACACACACAAGTACATAAAAATCCATAAATCACGGTCTTAGTGCCTTTTCGTGAGGCCTTTATTTGTAAATTTGAAAGAAATTTAGGAGAATCAACGATTTTCTAGCTGTTTCTTTTCACGTGTGTACATGATATTTTCGCTGGGAATTTGTTTACAAAAAGACTACTACAGTAATGCCCTAATTAATCGACTCCTTTAACCACAGCAGAATTATGGGTAACTTTTCAGGATTTAGTCGGAAATATGGCTTGTTGCCATTCATCGGAAAGCTCTCCCCCAGAGATTTCCGATGAATGGCAACAAGCCATATTTCCGACTAAATCCTGAAAAGTTACCCATAATTCTGCTGTGGTTAAAGGAGTCGACTAGTTAGGGCATTACTGTATCTTGTCGGTCATTTGGTGCATGCTTCTCACTATACCTACACAGAAAAGCTCTCAATTTGTTTATTCAATCACATATCGGCTAGACCGTGGGGGAGTTATGGCAGCCTGATATGTGTTAGGCCTTATCGAATCGGAACGAGGCGCCCTGTTGTATCGCGGTAACATCTGTTGACGATAGCAGTGACTAATGTCGAAAACAACATTTATTATTCACTTCGATTCTCGATACAATGATAATGGAAACCCATTTGTCAGCCGCGAAGGACGAAGCAACACCCTAATGAATATCATCAGAATTTAGATAATTTTGACGTATATCGCACATGTTTCGGCATGTAATATGGGTGTAATCACAGTCATCGCAGTGTTATTACCATCTGCGGGAATGCCATGTTCCGGGATGTTGCCTATATTTACGTTCGATATCACGGAATCACGCCATTAGAAGCCGTGAAAATGGTCCCATCTTCTCGACCCGAGTAAGATCGACGGACAACATCTCCATCAGCACACGTCAAGGGGGAAATTACACCGGGACATTTCGACGCGACCCCGAATTAGGAGGCTCTTTAATACCACGACTACAGTCTGGCCATTTGTCGATCACTCTTCTTGTACTGATATATCATGCACTGGGGTTCAACGACTCCGGCAGTGTTTGATCTAACACGATTTCGTTTCCTACTCCGAGGGCCTCGGTGGCTCAATCGATTAGGAGTAGGAATCCAAGCCGTTTCGCCCTCCAGCACTGGCGATAAGGGTTCATATCCACATATGTGACCCGCCATATCAAATCCAGTCGGAAGTCGGGATATTTTTTTAACCTGTGCCAATGCATTCTCTTATATATGCGAGTCGACCATAGCAGCAATTTTTTACAATTTTAATAATTTGTTCTTGTATTCTTTAACAATTTTATAATTTCACCCATACAGAGCCCCAGACAAACATGAGCAGACGACACTCTTCTATGTGCTTCTATATATGTGTGGGGCTCCCTGCAGGGTAATGGATGTTTTTTTTATTTTATGTCCTAAAAATTGTAAGAAACATTTACTTAAAAAACATGATAAAAAATTGTTAAGCCAATGCATTCTCTTATATATGCGAGGCATATATAAGAGAATGCATTGGCACAGGGTAAAAAAAAATCCCGACTTCCGACTGGATTTGATATGGCGGGTCACATATTTCCATCGTAGACTTTGTAACTCGATATCGTTATCTGGTGGAGTTGCCAGTTACTGGCCGATGGCCCGTGGTTTGCCCCACACGGTCGACGAGTTTATCAGCCATTGAAATCACTGTTAGATTAGCAGTAAGTGTGCGGGTTTCCTCCTCCAATCAATCAATGAATCGTTTCCGACTCTAACACGATTTTAAAGGTGATTTTTTTAAGAATAAAAAACTGGAACATCTTGAAAAATGTTATAAATTAGTGCGATCTTCTTAATTGGCTCTTTAGATTTTTTTGAATAAATTTGTAAATAACGTCGTTCATTTGGCACCAAATGAAGATTGACGCTATTATTGTGCTCAATCGATGCCTTTATCAGTAAACACGAAAACAGATCAAACTTCCAACTGCAGAAAATGCTTTTGAGTGAAAATAAAACCATTAAGGCACAAAATCGAGTCAACAATGATCTACATTTATGACTTTTCGGACCGATGATGAGAAAAGTATTGACTTTTTTATGATATAAAACACCAAATCAAAAGTATTGCAATGGCTCCAACTCTAATTGTCATGGCTTCGACAGTGATTTTGCTTTGTCTTTTCCGGTAGAGTCTATCGCCATTAAAACGTCATCGTCCTCACTTCGCATCGTTTTCACGATACATCAAATAGCAACATCGAACCAACCAACCAAGCTGAGCATATAAACAAAGCGATACCTGGCTATAATATGCAAGTATATAATGGATATAACATTCAAACATAAAACGTCATCATGATAGAGTTACTGTTCTTATTCTGTGCGGAACGATATAACTTTGATAATTCGCGAGTTAAAACTATCATAAAATGCATTCGCGCCAAAACAAATACAGATAAGTGCGTCGACAGTATATATATATATACTAGCCGATGAGCCCGACGTTGTCCGGGCTATTCAAAAACCAAATTTCAAGTCCGGGCTATTCACATACCAAATTTCAAGTCGATAGCTCCACCCGTTTCCGAGATATGGTCTGCGCATGCGCGAAGCTGGCGTTGCACGGGCTCGGCGACCCGATAAAATTCGTATCCGGGGCAAGATACATTCACATACCAAATTTCAAGTCGATAGCTCCACCCGTTTCCGAGATCTCGTCTGCGCATGCGCGAAGCTGGCGTCGCACGGGCTCGGCGACCCGATAAAATTCGTATCCGGGGCAAGATACATTCACATAGCAAATTTCAAGTCGATAGATCCACCCGTTTCCGAGATCTCGTCTGCGCATGCGCTGCATGGGCGCCGCACGGGCTCGCCAATACGACAACGTCCACCGCCTGGTCAAAGTACACACACGTACCAAGTTTCGTCCCGATCGTTCGAGAATCGTAGATTTGTATAAATGACAGACAGACATACATACAGACAAACAGACAAACAAACAGAGGTCTTCAATATATATATATATATATATATATATATATATGTACTACGTTTTATTTACAGCGAAACCAAATATTTTATTATATGTGTGTGTATATCGACGTTTGGTGTCTATTAAGGCTGTACTGTGCAGCTGTATTCCAATACCTTGGTTATCACGACAGAGTCCATGTGCAACGGCCACTCGCACGATTCGTGTCAATGGGCGTGGTTTTGATTTCAGCCGAGGACTATTTTGTATAAAACGTTTTATATAATTCTCATTTATCGAGATTTATCCGAATAATTAATCGGTATGAAAAAAAGTTCATCGTAGCGCCAGTATGTTATATGTTATGATAGAGTTGTGTGTGGACGCTCTTGTGTGGGCGCTGTTGGTCGAGACCGATTTAGTTCGTGTGATTGTGCACAATGGCGTGGTGTCAGCTGCGGATTCGAGCAAACGTCTCATTTCATAAACTGGCGCAAGGACCCTCGGCAGAGAGTTGCAACACCAAAATTCACATCGCCTTACTTCGCGGCAGGTAACCGCCTCATCACGGAGGTGTTAAAGCTTGATTCACCTGATTTATTCCTAATGAAGACGGAATGCACATGCCTCATTGGGAGATCACATTCCACCACTCAACAACACTCCACCGTCCACCGTCCAGTTACAGTGTCTGAACATTGTTAGGGACAGTGCGACAACTTCATGCAGTTGCTAAAACCGAAACAGACTATCTTCAAATTTTGATTCACCTTCAGTTTCATCGTGGACATTTGGACAATCCTATCTACTAGTATTAATTACAATTTTGGAATCACCGTCAACTTCTCCTTCAAATTGGGATGCACATCAATTTCACAGTGGACATTGTTTTTAATTTGGAAGTCCTATCTATGATCTACAAACACTTCCAGTTCCACCGGTTACAGTTTCACAATATTTTCTACTTTACCAGTGGCAGTGTGCACGTACATGTGTGCTTACCTATTTCTTCATTTTATTGTCTGACAATGACAGCCTCCAATGGACCTCATGTCAGTGATGTCACATGACCACTTGCCAGAGATTTCTCAGAACCGTCCAATTGGAAGTGTAATTGGATTCATGGACACCATGTGAGATGGGTCTGCTTTGCAGACTGCTATTTCTGGATTGTTTCACAGAAAAGAAACATTATCCGATAGTCTATCGACATTGACAAAACCATCAGTGATCGAAGTGTTTATAGAGTTCCATATTTAACATTCTGCCAGCCATGTTTCTTCACCTGAACATTCCGACAATGATCTATAATGACCACATCAGAGATTCAGAGACATTCATTTTGTTCTGTTTATTTCCATTGTTATTCTGCGTGTAGTACGATATTGTGGACGAGAGCTAGAGAGAGAAGAAATTGGTCATCCCTGTGGTAATGTTGTGAGAGTAGAGAGTGTATAAGAGTGTATAGAGAGACACAGAAGAAAGAAGGCTTGTCAGTAGTTATGATGTAAGAGTGGTGAGTGTATAGGAAGATAGCGAGAGAGAGAGAGAGAGAGGGGGTGGGAAGATAGTAGTCTCGCCTGCAGTTATTTTGTAAGAGTGGTGAGCGTATAGGAAGCGAGTGAGATAGATTAAAGAAGTCACGCCAATTGTTATGTTGCAAGAGTGGTTATGTGTATATGAAGAGAGCGAGTGGAAGTATAGTAAGAGAGAGACAGAGAGAGAGAGAGAGAGAGAGAGAGAGAGAAAGAAAGAAAGAAGAAAGTAGTCACGCCAGTATGTTATATGTTATAATAGAGTTGTGTGTGAACGCTCTTGAGTGGGCGCTGTTGGTCGAGACCAATTTAGTTCTTGTGATTGTGCAACTTCAGATTGAAGCATGCGTTCTATGTTGTCGTGAATAAATTCATCGATCTTGTCGTTATCTGTGTTGGGTTTGGTGTGGTCCTTCCTTAACAATGGCGTAGTATATTTCAAACCTGTGTTTTATGTCAGTTATAACACTCGCCACTGGACACTCGGAAGCCAAATGGTCTCGTCCTTCTGGATTGACCATCTAGTATTCGAATGTCCGGTCGCTCGTCCATTAATCCTGACTTAATGACTAATAGTTTTAAAGTATTCCGTTGATTGACAGCTAATAATTAAAGTATACATGTACATGTATATACGTCAGTTAACGCTGCAAAACAATGAATTATTTTAAAACATCAGACAGAATGGGAAGTTAATAAATTGTCAACTGAAATGTATTAGCCGACGATCTTTTAAAAGAAACCCCGCTACTAACAGTTACTATATATAAGTATACTGGTTGAACTTTGCAAAACCAAGTGTGTTATATTTTAATAGTAGTCGATAACTTCATGTATATTCCTAATTGCGCGTATTGCTATGCTTACGTCAAGCATTTCCAGACTTGTTTCTGTCTCATAAAATCACATATATCAGATAATTATAATTCGCTGTCGCAAGTACCTGGGAATAAAACGAAGTTAACGAATATGTGCCATAGATTTAAGAGAAACTCCACTGAACGATGCCCGCGTGAGTTTCATTATACATGATTGTGTCTACATCAACATAATGCTTGCTTGAGGCACATGGATTTCGTTGAATGAACCTTTGGTTTTAGTCATAAAATTCGAATAATATAGCTTGTTGTTACTCTACTTAACGTCGTGAAATATTGATATTTGGGTGGGAATATTAACATTATTGAGTCTGATGGCATCGTCGTGTCGCCAAATATCGTCCGGGGACGCCCTGGAACATACTGCCATTGATTCGGCGTGAGAAATGAAAGCAGGACTGCAGTCGGTGGAAATAGTAATTATATATATATATCGGCATCGACAGAAGAAGCCTCAAACTGTACGCAGCGCCCTCTACGTTATCACTGCGATATAGCACTGCCACAAGGATGGTACTTTGTGGACCAATACATCTATTTTTACATATCGTCGGAACTATATTTAGTCACCTATAATCTTATTTTGAACACCAAAAGTTTGCAATAATGGTAATTCTTTCGGTATTTATAAGAACAATATGAACTGAGTCAGACATAGACAATTTTAATCCTAAAACATTAGAACTGAGAACACATAAGAAATCCTTACCAAATCGTCCAAATGTCCTTATGGCAGTGGTATCTCAGCGGAGCGATGGGAGATAACTCTGCCTGGAGTTTGAAGAAGCCTATAGACCCGAGCCATCAAACTACGCCACCATCAACCAGTCTCGATTGATTTTAAATTTGTAAAAAGATATATAAGCGTTTGGGACGGGGTAAACTAGCACATGTGCCACTGCATGCGCTGTGGAAATTTACATTGCACACTCAAAAAGCAGTAGGTTCATGGCCCTGAAGATGACACAAGACCAAATCATATTTTATTATATTTTCATGAACTTTTTACGTCAAAATATAATGTTTAATATCTAGGTGGGTGTTTAATTCATGTATAG
Source organism: Siphonodentalium dalli (assembly GCA_032622095.1). Classification (NCBI taxonomy): domain Eukaryota; kingdom Metazoa; phylum Mollusca; class Scaphopoda; order Gadilida; family Siphonodentaliidae; genus Siphonodentalium; species Siphonodentalium dalli. The sequence continues at coordinate 209,121,907 of CP136065.1, forward strand.
GTTGGGCCTTTAATGTCTAGGTACCCGGGTTGAGTGTTTAATTTTTCAGATGGGTGTTTAATATATAGGTGGGTGTTTAATGTCTAGGTGGGTGTTTAATATCTAGGTGGGTGTTCTTGAAATCGACGGAGAACCCAACACAAGTATCATATTATCACACTCGTTACATATAGGATATGACCACTGGCAGTTGATTTTAAAGAAGACAGTTTGCACTTTTGTGATGACATTATGAGGATTTGAAGTATCAGATACATTTTGCATGGTTTAAGCCTTATATCACACGTCATATGTTAGCTATTATCATGGACCAAAGCAAGGTATCTCCGTTTGTCCAATGAGTAAGTTTAAATATTAACAGTTGAAACTTACATACCCGAACTAACGGTAGAAAACTGTTGTGAAAATAGGTTGAAATTGTTCCCATAGTTTGATATTCCAACCAATAGCAATAGCTAATTGTGTCGTTTTTGGACCATGAGTAAAATATTTTTCTAACTTTCAGTCAAAATTTCAGACTAAAAATGATCATTAGTTGGAAATTTCCAACCTCAATATGGTGTCATGTTGCAGATTTCACCGTTAGAATGATTGATGTGTCGGTTGGAGAATTTAAACACAAGGGGAGCCCCCAACGGAGACTATTTTTACGCCTGTGTAAGTGTAGCAGTTGACCATGCTATTAATCTCTACTCTAGCTTACGCCCGTATACATGTGTATATCATATTCCTCCAGTAAAAAACCTGGGAACTTTTTTATGTTGTGACAGAGAAGTTTATAACATTGAAATAACAGTGCAGGTACATGTAATATATTTCTCAGTTATTATCTGTTCCGCAGTAATGTATCTCACTGTACATGTAGGTGAAAACCCCATCTTGAAATTGCACGATTTAGGTGACTTTGTCAGCAATTTTGCTTTGCGTCGCTTACAATCATAGAATTTCTTCGGGGTAATTAATCCAATTTGTTTTGCAATGTCGGCTCACAAAAGTCACAGAAAAGCATCGACATGGGACCACTCCCTACTGTGAAGCAGATTATCGAGGAACAAGTATTAACAAAGAAATATATTTCCTGCCTGCTTGTTCGATGTCATAAAGTTCTCTGTCAGAACAGGTCAGAACATCAAAAAGTTCCCAGCTTTTGTAAACATGCAGGGCCCCTGGGGCCTATACTATAGAATACAATTTTTGTAATAGCAGGCTTATTTGAGCCGTACAGAAGGTGTCGAGTACTATGGACCACTGTAATCTAACAGCGAACGCGATTTCTTGTAAATCACAAAAAGACGGCAAATCGAGTACTATCGACCACCGTTCGTTGAACGCACATCTAAACATTTGTGATTTTGTCATGGGAAATTACTCTAATGATGAATGATATGGCAATGCCTATTGGTGTCAGTTGGTGAGTGATTTAGTTGATGAATAAAGGTACATTATGTGTGACTAGTTTTCGATACTTGGGTTATTTTGACCACAATTTCGCACGATGAACAGTAATTTTTTCAGTATCGTGTGGAATACTTACCATTTTCAGATGTTTTATGTTACATGTTTATTAACGGTTTGTCGAAAAAGGTCGGCAAACACACACATCGGTTGCCGTTCAAATGGCCACATCAACTTTATATAGCAATATTACCAAGGAATCGGCAAGGATGAACGTAATTTGTCTAGCTAGCTTTGTCTGGCTGAAATATTAGTGGGAACATCTAGACCTTAATAGTTGAAAAGTTTGAGGTAACATGCAGCTGGAAAAATTCAACCCATGATGGGGGTGCGATGGCTGTTCTCGGACTTGGTATTTTCGACATGTGTAAAGAATGGGTGTTCATTTGGAAATTCCAATGTGGACCACCACTCCCTCGTCCAGTGTCTCCGGGGACACCCAACCTCGATGTTAAAACATATATATAGCACCATCTACTTAAACTATACCTAATTCTCAGTACCTTCCATTTATACCCAACTAAGCGGCTGAATTTAGGTAAACATATGACATTTGGTTATAACCAACACGCACTACTACATTGGTAAGTTAAGGATCGGGGGACCCCGATTTTTTCTAAAAATTCACTCATGGAACATTCTGTGCGGCACTATTGGCCAAATTAAATTGTTTAGACCACAAGGTGAACGCAAACTTCTTGAGCACACAAATGCCACGCGGTTCAAATATGTTACATAATGTCATGGTAAATATTTGGGGTCCACTGATTCTTAACGCAACTTAGCCTGAAATTATCAGTAACTGTTTCAACACGAAAGGCCACCACCCCCGATTCACCGCGTATCCGTGTACATTCGCACAAAGATCGTTTATATATATATACGTTTTGAGCCCAAGCCCGACAACTATAACTCTTTAATTCCATTCATAATTAAAATCTAGGCCGCTGACATGGCTATCTCCTTTCAAATCCATTGAGCGTAAACCATCTCAATGGGTTAACAATTGAGATTCCGTGACCGCTTTACAAAGAACATGTACCCAGCTAATCGCACTCACCATTTTCCGCACGGATAATCGTCGTGAAAAATCAATAATGTAGCCTGTGCATTTGTAATCTAATAATGATTTTCACAAAAATGGTATTATTGCTGTACTATAGAACCCGCTTAGCCAGTACTTTATCATTCCGTATTGCGAATTTTTACATATTACAAAGCTGTAGCGTTCGAGTACTACGAAAACATGAACAGATGAAACTTTCAGGCCCCCTTTTTCTCCACAAAATGCAAAGATTTTCCGGTCAAGTGAATCCCGGTATATAGATGGTTCGCCAAAAAGATCATATAAATCATTACATGTCAATGTATTTTGCATATAATCTTTAAATAATCGTCAGTTGTGGGTTGCACCCCACAATTTACTCAAACAAAAGATCGCACCCCACAAGTATTCATGGGTATGTGCAGTCACCCCACAAGTATACTTTGGCCAGTACGTACAAACATTTTGCATTATAACTCAAGAGTCGATTGTCATATTTTTATGCTCTATGGCATGGTGAAGGACCAGAAATGGGGAACGAATATGCATAATATCACGGGTTGTGAGCACAAATGCCTACCAGAGTTATGGGCCCTGTTCGACTTTATGAAATTCAGTCCGTACAATGTTTTTGCAATATAAGTTGAAGTGTCGGTTGTCGAATTTTGTGGTGATAGACCAGAATGATAGAGGAAGGATGTATGCACATACATGTATTGCCGCATATCACATGTTTCCCCTGTCAATGCATACCAGAGTTGCCGGCCTTGTTCCATCCGTAAACACATTTTGCATTATTATAACTCAACCATATGTACATTTGTGCACTAGAGTCTGCAGTATAGTTTCAGTCAGATTTTATTCTTGGTTTTACTATTAGTTTGAATTTTGAAGACATTGAAGAATGTCATTTCTCAATGCATCTGAATGCATCACATTATTTAAGTTCATCTATTTGTAAGCGATAACAGTATACAATTAGTATTTTAGTTTAGTCTTGTTGAGCAGTAAAGGTCCAAGATGAAGTTCGGAAATTCAATGAGAATAGCGTCACCTTCAGTTGGGATTGTCGGAGCACTAAACAGTAACGGTTATTCATAACCAATTCAGTTTTATTTGAATAAGTGTTGCAAATTGACATTACTTGCAATCAATCAAGATGAGAAATAACCAGAAGGAATGAATTTGATTACATGCCAGAACAAGACAGTATTTCAGACATTAGAAATTTATGAGATACCCTTTTCAATTTCATGTTTAATATGCAACAATCAGGTTAAAAGTACTCAATCCGATAAAACTCCTCTCAATTACTATTTCAATGGCTTCGGGGGTCAAAAATATTTGATTCGAGTCGAGGAAGTCACCCATCAAAGTTCAGATTTGTTAGATATCGATTTTAGAAATCTATTATTTTTCATTATCGGGAATACTATCTGGCCCAGAACTCAGTCAAAATTGCGTTAAAATTACCACTTGATTTTAGAGTTATCCATCCTTGTCTGTTTGAATAGATTTGGAGTACACATCCAGAGCAGATTACGGCAGTTATTAGTACTCATCTCGAGAACATAACAAATTTCAAAAATCAATATCTAATAACTCTGAGCTTTGTTTGATGGGTTCCTCGACTCGAATCAAATATTGTTTACACCCAAAGCCAAAGAAATAGTAATATAGGACCCTCTGACCCTCTTTACGGATTGAGTACCTTTAATGATATCTAGTCATCATTGAGTATTCACCATGCAGTATCCAATTTGTGATACAGTTTTTTTTTAATTTTATTACTTTTATTCAGGTAATACAACTGAGTAATATATTATTTGTGTTACTAAATATTTCTTCCGTTGATCATAAGTTTCCTGAACGCTATTACGGTGGTCCACTGTGAAGTGGGCCGGGATCCTGTGAAATCCAGAATGTTGCTAAATCTGAGGCTAAAGAGTCTCTATAGCTGCCTATATAGGCCTATACCAACAAACATGGTACTAACATGCTTACAAACAACATTACATGGTCAGTACTTGTAAATTGAAAAAACCCATTTTGGGAAAACATTTTCAACCTCTGGACCACCACCCACACCGGTCCTATATACGGATTTTCTTTGCAGACCCCCCCCCCCCCACTGATCTTCTCGGAAATATCCTGCCACGCATTTATGATTTCTGGCTTTCGTGATAGTCCACATGCTGGCACACATACAGATAGACCCGGGGTTTAACTAGAAAGGCACAAATCTTCCACTTCTTGTGGTGTTATGGGAGTAGATCTAATTCGCGGCATGTTTTATTACTTTGAAAAATCGCGGCTTTTCCAGGATGACGTCATAAATAATTGGGAATTCCGCTGCGAACGCAAACGGAGCGACGATTTCTATCGGATGGAAAATACGTGTATTTTCGGTCCGATAAAAATCGGAGGTATTCGGAGCGTCAGAATAGTTTCGCATCGGAACCGCATGCATGTGTGGGTGCCCGTGCATTTCTACTTGATTTTCCATCCGACAATCGCATGCGATAAAAATAACGCAACGCACCATACGCATACGCAAACATGTGTGGCTAGCTTTAGGGTCTATTCTCATTGCACACGCGCGTGCGATTAATCGCAGCGTTTTTTAAGGTCGAGCTGCTCTATATGTGTGTGTTCGATGGCATTCCTTCCTCCCACTGCTAAGAGTTCCCCCAATAGGGGTGGGGGTCTGACGAACACATTCATACACAGGTCTAGGGTAGGTTGGAGGATGATAAAGTACTTTCGGTTGGGGGTGACCACATACAGGCCTATATATGCTGACACATTAACTTTAATTTTCCTCAGTTAGATTTACTCAGGTATAAGTTGAGTATAACGAGCCATGCCATCAAAATGACATAAGTTTTGAGGACACAATTATATCTAGCTAATTATAATTAGAAATAGCGGGTTCAATTCCATGTAGTTCGTCATAAATATGCATATTTTATTCCAGCTTGAAACGTATATAACACTATATAGTACGACCACAACCCAGATTACAGGAGTTTTATGTATATATTTGTTATTATCACTCAAGATTATCAAAAGTGTACGATTCAAGTGGTTGAATTAGATCTTTCAACATTTTACCTTATAGTTAGCTATGTCTGACAAAAATCGTCTTTCTGAATAAAGCTCATTTAAAACATTTGTACTCAAACATATGATATCCAGTAAAAATTATGGGGACAGAGGGGATGAGACCCCAATTTGTTGGGAGAAAAACAAATAGATTTGCATGTAGGGAGGATGGTAGACCCATGGTTGGGAGGGATTTTTATGTTCAACCCTGTGTGTGAACGTTTTTTTTTCAGACCCCCTCCTCCATCATCGAGTGCTCATTTGTATAGCCGCTGGCAACAGCGACAACGCGGTACTATAATTGACGAACCACCATTCAAATATAATAAGTGATGGGACTCAGAATTCGACCTTAAGAGTCACACACGCAACGTTTCAGGTCGAATTATGTCGCCAGGACGCTGTTCGCATGCATGAGCGATTGATTTCAATTTGATCGCCATTGGCGGCTTATCATCAGTGATCGCACATGCTAAACGGCACATTACTATCAATCTATATATTCACAATCTTGGGTACAGTGTTGCGCGAGACTGACAGGTAATATAATTCGACTGAATTCTACAAAAATCACCACTGATGCTAGCGATACGTTGGAAACTTCTTTCCAAGCCATTTCCTTTCCGTACTTCGTTTATTATTTTATCGCCCATCAGTTATGAGAATGACTGTACCCGGATAGTATATGTGACCGAGTGAACCATGCCATTCTCTGTAACGGCTATCTCGATGACGAGGTTGATTGCATAAGATGATTGGTCACGAATAGGACGTGGTTGTTTGAGGAAGGTAATTGATCACGAATCGCTCTGTGTTATGTTAACACGCACCTTAAAAAACGCTGCGATTAATCGCACGCGCGTGTGCAATGAGAATAGACCCTTAAACAGCGTCCTATTTTCTATTAGCGCACACCAAGGTCAACGACAAGAAAGGCATCTCCCAGAGGAATTCCTCGATGGTACAAAACGGAAATCGTTAGACACAGGCGGCGTTTCTTAGAATTAACCCAGTCACACACATATGTGTCATTCGACAGGCCGAGGACATCTCTTGATGGCATGGCGTCCCTTTCTATTATGCTTCCATCGCCAGATTTCATTTAGTTCCAATGGAATGAACTCAAAAGTGACAGCATACATTATGCTCTCCGTCTATATTCATTACCCGTTGTGTTGAGAAACACGCGTAAGAAATGTACTCTATATTATTTGATGCACTCCACAAACTGCACAATCATCATTCTCAATATTGTTCCACGCCCTTAAAGGTACGGTTGGCCTTGGCGGTGGGTATCCTGTGAAAATATTTCCACCCGTCAAAAACCGCCACAAACAGAAAGAACAACACAATGTAGACAGACTTTGTCCGTATACAAATAAGAAATATCGCATAAACAGTATGTTATTGTCATATCTTTGACCATTGTTATGTAAACAAAAACATAAAAAGTTACTTTTCTGGTGTTTGTTTATATTATGATGGTAAACATAAAGAGCGTTCTTTGTTGGTGAATTCCTGATATGGAACGAATAAAGAGCGTTTATGCCATTTGTATGTGATTAGCCAGCAGCATTGTGCTGTCTTCTGTAACACAATCAGGCTCTTGCTTAGGTAAAATATAGTAAATCTTTATGATAACATGCTGTTTACGCGATGGTCATGGTATATATGAACGAAACTGTATGCGTTTTAATGTTTTTCTGTTTACGGTGATTGGAACAAATATGAATATTTTCGACAACTAAGGCCTCACGTGCCTTTAACCCCTCCATGACAGGAGATTCCTGAAATTTTGCGAAAAAAAACCGTGTCAATGCATTCTCTTATATATGCGAGTCGCCCATATGGCGCCTCACATATATAATAAAATTCATTAGCCTAACAATATTTAACTTGACCTTGTAAGCCAGTCCATATCTTATAATATGCGAGGCTCCCTATGGGAGACTCACATACATAAGAATATACTCCGGCACAGGGTCGTTAATGCTGCATCTTCCGTCATTAAAGGGTTAAAGTAATGTGGAACACCCCACTGGGGTGGCCACAAGGGGTGGGGTGGGAGGAAACAAGGGACATGCACGCTTTTTGTTTTTATTTTGACTTATCTTGATACCCACCATCCTCTTTTTATCGCAGCAGTTATTGCCAAATTTGTTTTAATGTATTATGCTTATATGATAGTTTATTTTATTACATCTGTGCTCAGTTGTTATGTTTGATTAAAAGCTATTTGTAAGTCACTCAGAGTCACTGGTTAAGTCTTGAATGAAACATATTTTTCGGGTCACAATCTAGAACATTCTAAATAAAATTAGACCGTGTTTCATTTCAATCAACTCAGATGAAAGTCTGGATATTTATCAGACTGAATTTAGAACAGTGATGAATTATATGCACCCAACAAAGGAGTTCACTGTGGGTTCTGAAGTGATAACCCACTCCCATTCATATAACACTACATCTAGTATATACTATAACATATTTTGAAAAAAAGGCATGAGGAAAAAAAAATTCAGGTTGAGAAAAAAAACTGCTGATGATGACTCCACTGTGTATGCGGTACATACCAGAAACTTTTTTCCGCGCCCCCAGTTTATATCCAAATATAGGCAGAATCATCGCTATAAACGAATGACACGTACATTAAATGTACTCAATCCGATCAGAGGATCCCCATATCATCAAGATACAACAACAACAACAACAACAACATTTCTTCAAAATACGCTTTAGTTATCAGAATCGATTAATTGCAACAAAATAATGCTAACCACTGTCAACTTTCCGAAAACGTGTTATTTATCAGCATTTTGTTCAACGAAATGTGGCCGTATTATCACTTGAGTATTCACAAAATTTGGCCGTATTACCACTTGTTTTAGAGTTATCCACCTTCATCCGCAATTTGACCGAGACCATCCATTTGACGGCGTGTTTCTGTGCCACAATACAATTGAAATAACAAACTTCAAAAATCGATATCTGATCACTCTGAGATTTGATGGGTAGGTTCCTCGACTCGAATCAAAAATGTTTTACCCCCGAAGCCAAAGAAATATTAATTTAGGGGTGTTTAAACGGATTGAGTAACTTTAACTGACTATTATTGGTGGAATCTTTGTCACCTAATAATTCGTCCCGAATAAAGCAGTAAATAATTACATTTGTGAGTAGTTCAAACGTTGTGTTCTCTGAAATGGTACAGTTGATGTGGTTGGAATTTTCGATAATCTTAGTTCATTGCTACATTCTCCCAGTGGATATAGTGTTTGGATACTAACTTATCGGTTTTATCCACTGAAATAAGTTCACACTGTGTCTTTAACATTCGAGATGCGAACTGAAATCCCCGAAAGAATCCAAAACTTCGATAATATTTTCTGGGGAACTACTCGCGGATAAAATGGGATTTTATTATTTGTTTTCTGGGTTTTAGTATGCATCTTAAAGGCACGGATGGCCTTGGTTGCAGGTTATAATTTAGATATAAAAGTTACCAAATTATGAAAATTTCCTCAAGAATATACTAATAGTATATTATAATGACAGTATGAACACGATATTATCCACAAAAAAGTCGAGCATTTGTTTATATACAGCACATAAAGAGTGTGTGATAATCAAAACACTCAACGCCGTGGTCAAGTTTTGGGAGATTGATTCACTATGAACCATTCAACACCATAATATTGAGTGGCCAGCATTATCGAGCGCTATAGCGGTATGCTGTAAACAGCATGGTGCATTTGTAACCAAAGTTCACGCTGTGGGATCTCCCCGGTGTTGAGTGTTTTGTTTATCGCACACTCTTTACCTACTGTACTGTAACAAAATGTGGCTTTTGTTTACTAACCCTATACGATCTTGATAATAACATGATATTTATTGGATATTTATGATCAGTATAAGAACAAAATCTGTCTATATTTTAATATTCTTTCCGTGTATGGTGGGTTTAACGGAGGTGACTATTTTAACAACAATTTATTCAATATCGCGAAGGACATCCGTATCTTTAATGTCGAGGACATGACCTACATATTGAGAATGGTGATTGCACTGTCTTCGCCTTCGGCCTCTCGTAAAACCATTACGCCTTCGCACCGTGTCACAAACAGACGGACACACACGTGTGGTTCTGTATATATATATATATAGTTATTCATTGCGGCGACTATACAGATATGCGACCAACAATAATTATACTCTGGACATGGGCCATAAATTCGTATTCATTCGTCATCTGGTCTGTGGGTGGAGTGTTTCGATTTATATACAATATTTCCATTCTACACAAGTAGTCTATGCAATATTTCCATTCTACATATCAAGCAGTCTATGAATTAGATCAAATATGGTAAATTCCTATATAATCTGGATTCTTCGAGGGCTCGGTTTAGATCAAACCAATCTTCTATTATATATAGGCGTAATTATAAATTTGCTAACGAACGGACACAAATTTGAAACTAAATGCAGGTTCTTCATGACACTTCTGTATCACTTATCCCTTGGTAGAATCTGCGATATTCACTGCGTGTCACCCTACAAGTCTGAGTTTAGTGTGCCTGTTATTTGCAGAATGAGGTCCTCAGAGGGTGAATTTAGTGACGCTATCCCGCAGAACTGTCATCTGCTATGAGAAACATATAGACTCAGATTGAAGTTCCCAAAATGATGAATATTGTGATGTACACCCATTGGGAACATCGAAAAATCAATCTGTCGTCTGCCAATTTGGCGATATAGAGAAACTAAACTAAAAAAGAAATATAATTTCAAACTCCAGGCAGAATTATCTTTCATCTATCTGCTGAGATATCACTGCCGCAAGAGCATTTGGTAAGGATTTATGACATGATCTTAGACTTTTTCTTAGTTCTTATGTTTTAGGATTAAATTGCCTATGTCTGACTCAGTTCATATTGTTCTTATCAATACCAAAATAATTACCATTATTACATATCTATCAACGTAATTCGCATGATTGCACGAGTTTCCAGGCGTGTGATAATTCTCAGAATCGCACTAGTGCAATCTGTCGACGGAACTATTTCATTCAGTGTTAAAACTCAATTAAATTCACATTTTCTGTACCGGAGATGTACGATTGTGAGTCAATTTACTATGATACGGAGATATGTAATAAAAATAGAACCGCATGAGTGTCTGGATTTTGACGAATTATCGCACTCGATTTGTTGGCGAACGCGATACCTCTCGTGCGGGACTGCAATGCGTCCCGCACTCGAGGTATCGCTCCGCCAACAAATCTCGTGCGATAATTACGTCAAAATCCAGACACTCATGCGGTTCTATCTATTTATTGCAAATTTTTGATGGATCAAAATAAGATAATAGGTGACTAAATATAGTTCCGACGATGCGTATAAATAGATGTATCGGTCCGCAAAGTACCATCCTTCCGGCAGTGATCTATCGCAGTGATAACGGAGAGGGCGCTGCATGGAGTTTGATATAATCTTTGTGAAGGAGTTTCTATAGAAATTTATTAATTAAGAAACTTTCCAGAGAAGATGAGGCCTAAGCAGAATGAGGTCCCCAAAGGGTGAATTTAGTGATGGTAGCCCGCCATGTGGGATAGCGTCACTAAATTCACCCTCTGGGGACCTCATTCTGTAAATGACAGGCAAACTAAACTCAGGCTTTTCACCCTAATTATTATCAAGTGTCGTCCACGATAAAATGGATTCAATGCCTTCGAAATAAAAATAATATACAAGTCCGTAAAACAACTATCATTAACAAATACACGACAAAATAAGTTGACTTTGTTATTATGTTTGTTGTATTAACCCTTTGAGTGCCAGGTCGATTTTTGTATCAACCCATATACCCTGTGCCAATGCATTCTCTTATATATGCGAGTCGACCATAGGTCGCCTCGCATATATGAGAGAATGCATTGGCCTAACAATTATTTTATTTTTTTTACAATTTTTTACAATTTTAATAATTTATTCTTATATTATTTAACAGACTTATTTTGTAGGTTTAGGGCCGATGAGATCGGCCCCTGGCACTCAAAGGGTTAATAACTCTTGAATAGTTAGACGTCAACACGATTGTTATGTGAGCAGTGGAATGGACCCATAGCAGTCCAATTAGTCCAATACGATACAAAGTTTTAATAAAAAAACTTGTGTTTATAAAGCTATGTAATTACCAGCTAGTTTGTCGTCAGTGTGAACTGAACTTTATGACGGGCTCCGAACCATACATTGCCGTGAAGATGTGCCCCCCCCCCCCCCAAGAGTAACGGTGGCGTTTAGACGGTTCGGTAATGCCGCCGAACCTTACATTGTTAACCACCCGATTCGATAGCATTATCAAATACTTATTATTATATGATCATAAGTTTCTTTCCTAATTCCTATGTTAAAACATAACAAAAAAATCGAGATATCTAATGATGTTCACCTCATTAATCAAACAAGAGGTTAATAACAGTTCTGAGTGACGTCAGATACTTCAGGGGTTAACATAACATATTATCAGACATGCGACGTTCAACGTCACAACGTTTTGTCCAATCAAAGCGCGTTTCATATAATAAAACAGTTATCGCATTGTTTCTTGGTTGACACGGGGAATTGCGATAACCCAATAATGCCAACAAAGAACGTACTTTCGACGAAATAACGGAGATCACTGAAACAATTTACAACACCACAACTTATCAGCTTTGGTCGAATGTAAGTCAAATTCACTGTTGAGCATCATTCTTTAAAATCACTTCTTCGACAGAAACAACGCTCTTTATAATTTTATTAGTTTTTTTCCCAGTTTTTCAGTTGTCCGTTATTTATAGTCAAATTATATTTCTTTGGGAAAAAAACGCGCAATAAAAGAATCGCTATAATAAAAAATATTGTTTTTGTTTAAAGGGACGGGCGGCCTTCGTTGTAGGTTATATTTTAGAAATAACATTTATCAAATTATGATAATTTCCTCAAGAATATACTAATAGTATAGCATAATGATGATATCACAAAACACGCTTTATTTCCAAGAAAATACAGGTCGAGTGTTGATTAGTTCCCTCACAAAAAGCGCAGTGGTTTGTTTATAAGCAGAATCGCGATATTGCGTCATTTCCTTATTTAGATTCGCGCGCATTATACGTCGGTTGTAAAACCTCTAATTTGTTTAAAGACATGTATGTTATATGCTGTGCATGTTATGTTACACGTACTTCCCATGCTCCAATTATTTGACAATGGCTCAACCAATTAATAAATAAATAAACCAAACAGTCAATCAATCAATCATTTTGGTTATGCTATATCTATTAGTATTAAGATGCTCTATCTCTTCCACAACAACAAAAACAACAACATATTTTTATAAATCCCATTTTAAGATCACAAATAGCTATTTGCAACAACTTATACAATTAATGATGTTAGCCCGCTATGCGCTTGTCGTGAATAGAACCAGCTTCATCCGCCGTAGGACGCCTAATGTCGACCTATTGCACCTCTAGCCACTTCACCAACTGGCCCACCAGTCCATAGACATTCTGCAGGAAAGTAATGTAAAATTAAGATGTATCATGCATTATTAAAACAGGCCTCCCAGTAAAACAGATGGAGAACACTGCAGCCAAATTGAAGAGTTTTTATTTAGCAAACTTTAATTAGCCGCGACTGTACGTGTTGCCAATTCGTATGACTGTTTAAGACCTGTAATGGATGAGAACTGAAATGACAAATACTGTACAAATAACATAGCTGCCTATTAGATGACAGGATAGAACGAATCATGTCACGATTCGAGTTGCAGCATTAATCATGTGGATCAAACTGTCTCCTCACAACCTTTAACGATCAGATAACTCGCTATTGTTAGCAAACGGGAAGAAACAATTCTAATTTGTGCACAGGACTTGTGTACTGTATCCAGGAGAGTACAGAAGAGTACAAGAAAACCACAGTCAGAAATGGTAACGCGCTCAAGATCATATATTATATACGCATGCTTGTATTATAGAATCTTGTTCATTTCTGTTATTTGTAATTGGCATAGCTTATCACAAACCAAAAATCAACATTATTAACATAATGTAAACGCTAATAAACGAAATTGAAATTCTCAACTACACCTTTTATCGGGCTCGGATTGGGGGTCGCACTACAGCTCGGGCTGGGGGTCGCACTACAACATTTAATGTCCCAATAATTAACATTCTATAAATAGAACCCCCAGCGCTATGGCAGCGCCCAGGCGAAACAGGAATTTGTACATTAGTATACACGCGGCGTGCGTAATAAATTGTTCAGGAGATGTGGGAGTCTGTATCGTGTTAAGTAGTCGCTCTTCAAAAGTTTTCGGCAATAAGCATTCTTCAGTTGATATTATTTAGACATGACCTCACAAGCATGGTTGCATTCAGATATATAATTATGTATATATAGTACCAATGGTGGGTATTATTTTACTAACGACGTTAAATATATTTCGTAACATGCAGGACCTATGGAATTGAAAGTGTCAGTATTAGCATTCATGTCGGTGTCAGTGGAAAGATAATTGGAATTAAATTGCAGCTGTAATATTGATCCACGTTTCTTGCGTAACTTGTAAAAGTCGTTACAGCCACATGCATACAAGGAAACACGACCAGTCACTTTTGAATGGCGACTGTAAATGTAATGTACCTGCAGCATAAATTACAACTATGCACCCAAGGAGAAGCAGATAGAGAGAGAGAGAGAGAGGGAGAGAGAGGGAGAGAGAGAGAGAGAGAGAGAGAGACACTCAAGAAATACACCTGTCCATCCGGAAACTATATCCAAGAAAGGGGTATGGTTCTTGGTGTTCGTTCGCCATAATCGCCATTACTTCCAAGTGCATGTGTCTGCATGTATGTCCCACAAAAACCGAGAAGTAATTAATTCCCTCTGATTAGTTCGGAATATAGCGAACATTCGGAGTAAGGAATCTTCGTAATAGAAAACATTCGCGACAGAGGACCATCGGAATAGCGAACTTTCTGAATAGCGAACATTCGGAATAGAGAAACGTCGGAATAAAGACATGAATCCTGACACCAGAAGTATGTCGAAGTCAGTCGAAATATGTACAGAAATAACAAAACGGCGTCCCGATAAATAAAACATTCGTAATCGAGAACCTTCGGAATAACCAACCTTCGAAATAGAAAATCTTCGGAATAAAGAACCTTCTGAATAAAGACATGAAATATGACCACAGAAGTCGAGTGTCGAAATATGTACAGAAATGACCAAACGGCGATTTCCTCACGTATGGGCACGTGTGCATCCCGGATAAAACATTCATAATAAAGAATCTTCTGAATAGCGAACCGTCAGAATAGTCAACCTTCGTAATATTGAAACGTCGGAATAAAGAACCTTCGGAATAAAGACATGAGATATGACCCCAGAAGTATCTCGATGTAAGTAGAAATGTATAATTATCAACCGGCGATTTCCTCACACATGGTTGATAAGATTGATTGATTGGGTTTAATGTCGATTTCAGTATCTATGGCCATATCACGACATTGCCAGTTTTAGTGGTGGAGGAAATCCGCACATTTAGTGGCTGATAAAATCGTCGACCATGTGAGGTAAACCACCGACCATAGGCGAGTAACTGGCAACTCCATCAGATAACGTTTTCGAGTTACAAATTCCACGATGGAAACATGCAGATTGGAACCATTATCGCCAGCGCTTGACGACTAGACGGCTAGACGGCTTGGAGTTGTACCTTACCGACTGAGCCATCGAGCCCCCCTCACACAGGGCCATATACATTAGTCCAAGCACAGACGTGAAAGGGGAAAAGTAAAAAAATAAATTGAAGGAAGTTGGTTATATAATGGCGCCCGCTCTCCCGCGGCGAAGCCGCGGAAGCGAAGCGACCTAGGGTATACGTATGCGTATATGAGATATACTAATCGACTTTTTCAGACCAATCTAAAAATAGATTGAACTTACCTAAAATAGAATAATTTATTCATAACTCAAGGGTCAGCCGAGTCCAAAAAATTATTGTTGGAGACGGCCGCCATTTTGTATTGATTAATACCACCTCGAAATGTCAAAATAACAAACTTTGTTCCAGTAAATGTTAGTTATATTTCATCATACGTAGGAACATCATGTTCCTAAAGCCAAAGATATTTAAAAAATTGAATGTAAATTAAACCAAAGCCCTGGTTAACAAAAACTAAAATTGCATGAACAAGTTTTGTTTACATATTTTACAAAATTATTAAAAAATTTGCCCCGAAAGAGGATTCTAGAGGCCTTACTGGCCGTTTAGATTTGATCTTCCATTTTCTAACGGTATTTCCGCCTAAGTTCAAGGCCGACAAATGGAAACTATAATTTCCGATTGAAAGATCGCAGAGTCCTGTTAAGGTTGCTTCTTGGGAAACCAGTAAAGGCGTCATGACATCAAGACGTACATCATGATGTCACAACCTACATCGGCGCGAAATATTCCAGACAGGACTGCGTCGACGGCCAGACAGTTGAGACTCGTATTACACGGGCAGGCTAAACATCCATATTTACGTTATATGTGATTATTTACATCCATTGTATATATTATTTTCTTGTGTCCCGTTAGGGTATATCATCAAATCCTTCTAAAGATAAAAATTCATCCGATAATCCCATGAACAGTAATAAGCGGGCGTAAATTACGTTTACGTATGATCATATTATTATTTAGGTCATACCATCGTGGAAGCGTCACGAAAAGTCCCATAAAATCCGAATTGAGTTACACAATTTTTACATATAAGAAAGCAGACTTTTTTCTTTTTCACAATCATGGAACTAATTGGATGTTGTGAAAATGTTTCACCCTAAAATACACAAAAGAAATATGATATTGTTCTATACAAAATTCTCCAAACAGAGACATCCATTCAAAGGGTAATTTCGAATGAATTTCGTAGATATGGATATGAAATAACATACTGAGCCAAAACAATGACGAGTTTTTCAGGCAAACTGTCGTATTCGATGTCGGATTTCTCGGGCTTCTCCAAATATAGACGCGAGCTGTATATTAAAAACTGCACAGACATCACCTCTTCAATATAATAGGCATAATTCGCGACTACACATAACGTAATTGGTCAAAACTTGTAAAACCATAACCCTACCTCCTAAACTGGTCCTCATCGACCTAGTCACATTTCGCTGTTCAACTCTGTCTAATCTAGTCATATGAATTAAGCAGATATACCAGTTTCTGTAAAATTAGAGCACGAGAGCGAATAGTGACACGTATAGAATAATGCAATCGCGGCCATGAAATGGCTATCAAAATGGCCGCAACCCAAGCCATGCTACGACGAAAGCAAATATCTTTAAAAGGTACACATATCATTAAAACATATCCATCTGGAGGATTTATCTATCACTGCAAAGCAAGTTAAACCCAATGAGTTATGTCTTTAAAAGTACGGATTTTCTGCATACAGTCTGACACAAAAATAATAATTTCGGGCATGCAACACACGGTGTAATGTTTCACCACACAGTTTGTGGTAGTTTCATTCGACATGATGATTGATTATTGAATGTAACGCAGAAACTGAAGTGCATACCCTTGCGGTATAAATAGCAGCTACATTTCCGGAATGAGCAACATTGTCCGTGATAATAAACCATACACGTATGTTGCAATGCTTATTATACTGCCAAGAAACCCCCATCTCGTCAATAGATTAGCATCCAGATAAAATATACAGTGCATAGTACATTTTATATAAGACTAATTTTCGTGCTGTTACCAAACCGGTTTCTTAGTAGACAATTTTGTTCAAATTACTTCAGTCGGCAGCTTGAAAATGGAATAAGCTTCCACGCAATGTACAATATTAGATTTAGATATCTTGTTGTCTAAAATTTATCTTAGCAATACCACCCACATAATTGTGCAAAATACCAGGTGAACAGCGTTTAAAGCTATTATTTCAGCGTCGACTATACTCTAAATATTGTTATTTATGGTTGTGCGTCCAGTAGATATGTGTATAACATTAGGGGGAACGGATACAAGCGGCGATGCGGTTGCGGAAAAACATGTATATGTGGCCTTGGTGGATTTAACCAAATATTATTTACAGGTATAAACACAGTCTCTCTCACAAAATATGTAGGCAATTTTGGTCAAGTTTAGAATTTATTGAAGATAGTATATGGTACTCCTTTGTGTTTTGATAAATTGCGTTCATAGTATACCACCATGCATTCTTGTGATAAAAGCGAAATATTCGTGTTTTATCACATGATCGGAGGCAACTATGATTACTATTTTTAAGACACGGACAATAGAATTTACATATTTTATCCGTTGCTCTAAGAGTACCTCTCATACTATTATATAGTCAATTTTGATATATTTGGTGCTGTATATAATAAAAGAAACAATGATCGGTCACATTCGTGAGACTGCTCTGGGCACATATACTTCTGCTCCTAGAAAAGGTCACATAATAAATAAATCCCTATTAAATTTCATTTAACAATCTAATTACACATATATCACACGATTCAAGATAAACAGTGATAAAAAATGGGTTACTGTTCCGTTTCTGTGCGCCCAAAATCCAGATTTAACAGTTGCTCTCTCGTGAGATATATTAGAAAGCATTCGTGCATGCTTCAGACTTTGAATAATTCCGACAAATCACGATTTCTAAAAAAAAAACTCAACTCAGATTGTTGGGGACTTCTGGTATGTTGTTCATAAATATGTTCTTATTAGTTCTGGAACAAATCAGGTTTCTCCGATTTTTGTCCCTCGTGAAACCTAATGTTCCTGGACTACAGCCCGAAAATAAAATCATTCGATTGGACAGCGTAATCGACAGGTTTTATTTAAGCATAATTATGAGAGACGTAGATTGATTGATTGTTTGTTTGTATAATATTGACAAACGTATGACAATGGTGATAATAAACAAACAAAAATGATATTATACAGGAGCGACATGGCCCAGATGGACCGTTTTATGTATACAAACATGAAGTGGCTACTAATGAAGTGAAATGATAATGGAAACGATAGAATGTAGTTCATAATAGACACATACGGTATCCAAACCACTTATGGGATGTAATATAAGTGTTGACACATATATATATGTATTGATTATATTCATGGGCTTATTATATATCTGTCACTAATGATGGGGTATGGTCGGGGCTGTTTCGAATGTTAACTAGTTAAGAAAATAATAGCTTCCGATTATTAAATTCATTGAAAGATCGTTGTTGATAAAGTCGATATTTTGTTTCAGGCTATCGAGAGAGAGAGAGAGAGATAATTTATTGACAAAGAGCAACTCCAACAAAATATGCACAAATAATAATGAAGATGATAAGGTTAATACAGATTAAAAGAAAATACAACAAAATCTATGCTAACCCATCTGGGATAACTATCCACCAGATGGGCTGAGTGCTCCTTGCCTGGGGAGGGCATATCCAATCATTGCCTGTCTTACTGCCCACCCCAACTAGTCATTAAAATAACACTCTGCTCTGTCTGGAAGCTGCGTGGACCATGGTATATTATATAGAATAACTGTGGTCAATTATAAAATATACAATTTGTGTATAGAATCATTTAGAAATGAATTAGAAATCAAGGGAGCATACGGATGAGTAACCACGCGAGTTTAACCTATATATTTATATCGATTGGTCATATCACGCAAAAACTCTTTATGTATTACTTGTATTTACAATCATTAATTAGAAAAGCCGCGGTCATAAAATTATGTGAATAACTCGCGAGGTTCCATTGGATGAGATCCAGTAATTCATATATCGTCATGTAGGAAGCAATTTCTCGTTTCGTTCCGCCAAAATGTTAAGGTGAACATACCAGGCTGTATTACAGTGATTACAATGATGGGAAGATTATGGGTCTATGCTATATTTAGCCACTTTACAGTCGTGACAAAATGAATTGTTGCATTTAACTTTTAAAAATCTATTTCGAAATCTGATATTTTTGAAATTTTTATCCAATAAATTCCATATGCACGGGGACGCGTGTTTGGGTAACATAGAAGTAAAAGCCGTTCTCGGGGTTAATGCTTTCAAGTTGCCAGCCTATCGAGTATTAGAAGTTGTATATTCAAACGACTTATCAAATGATTTCGGAAGATTTCTGTTGTCCAATCAAGTATAAATGTAGCCGATTGTAACCGATACGTGACATACAATTTCAGAATATTTTCTTAACGAAATATTGGCTCTGTGTGGCTCCTATACGTTTTGTTTGCTATGAAACGGATGGGTTTTTTTCTGTTGTTTGAAAATATTATTTCCAGTGTCAGCATGACCCCAACTTGGCAACCCATATATGACGTAGACGAGGGTGTAGATGGTTCAGGAAGCCGAATCAAAGAATACGAAGCTATCCACTAACAGGAAGACTTACTTAAATCCCAGTACACGCGCACATTGATCTCGCTGTGAAAAAAATGGAAATCTCCGCATATCTCTGCAGATCCCAGCATAAATTCAATGACAACATGGAATTAAGAAAAGTTCTCTCAATTTACAGCTGACGTTATCTGATCACTTTGTTATTTGAGTTGCGTGTGGTCGCTTGGTACGTCTCTATGATTTTGGATTTTTGGTAATTGCTCGCGATTGTTCATTGATAGGTCATACCGGGAATCACGACGTGGTAGACGTCATCGATCAGAACGAATCACGGGGCCAATGACACCGTGCACCGTCAATCTAATTAAGCTTTGACACCTGATCAATCTGGAGATGCTTATATAACATTCAATCTCGGAGGCTGACGCAGGAAATCCCTGTTACAGTGTGTATACAGAGTCCGATAAGCAAAACACTCAACACCGTGGCGATGTTATTGGGACGATGGGCCTCTCAACACCGACATGATGAGTGACGAGCGCTATATGTGGTGTTATCAACATGGTGGTTGCAGTTTATTCACACCTCACTATATCCGACCCAAACTCAATGCAGGATTTACATCCCTTGAGGACTCGGAAACACCGCTGCTACCAGCGACATTTTACTCACATTTGGTGGACTTCCGCGATATTAAGATATATACTAAGCGAACAGAGCAACATGCTGCCCTTGTTAAACACACAAAATATCGAACAAAATAAAAACAAAAATTTGAACCTTAGGGTGCATTTACATTGCTATAGAAATATACACAGATCTACACGTAGACTAGTGTAAACGGGTTGATATAGAAATGCACACAGAAAGAAAACGGAATTAGTTCGTGTGAGCAAAAATCGTGTCCGCTATACGTCACGGTCAACACCGAAGCATTGCGACAGGCAAATCAGTTTTGATTAATTGTTACTCGGGCTTGGCGAATGTTTTCGTTGTCATTTCAACCCGTGTATTTCGAATATTGAACACGGACAGGGACATGGCAACTTGTTCAACGGTTGGAAATTTCATATATACCTGACACAACATTAGTTGTAATTTCCAAACCAACAATAGATTGAAAATGATCTTGTAGTTTGATTTTCAAACATTTAATTTGGGGGGGGGGGGGGTATTGTTTTCGGACCAATATTTGCATCATTTCCTACTTTTTATCAAAATTTTGGGCTGGAATGGCCATCAGCTGGAAATTTTCCAACCTTATCATAGGGGCGGGTGTCATGTTGGAAATGTCCAACACTTGGAAAGATTGTGTCCTGGTCCCTACCCGTGGCCAGTCTTCGTCATCATATTTATTGTCTAACAGCTATATATAAAAACTGCATGCAATTTAAGAAAACAATATTGTCCTACATTGGTCAACAATGTCATTGGAATTGTCATCAGTTGGAAATTTGACTACATTTGGTCAAATAAAGTGTGTTGTAAGGTAACTGCATGATTTTCATTCTTTCTTCGAACCATTATCAAGTGGTATAAGGATACACTTTAAATACACGCGGCACATACCAAATCGCTGTTATCTGCTGATAGTTGATACATTTTTATGTCTGGCCTAAACTGACACGACTCGCAGTGAATTGTCAATTACCAGAGTACTGATCAGCGAGCGTTCAATATTAGTAATCATGTTGTGATCACAGTAATGCGCGACACGTGACTTCATACAAATCTGTATACATTTCTACAGCAATGTAAACGATGCCTTAAGTTTGAACAGTCCCACTAAAACAGAAGAACTATATTTCGAAACTGTGTGATTCGGTTCTCCAATTATTTTATCACGACAAAAGTATAAACGCATGTGTACGACATTGTCACAACTCGCACGGCAAGTCAAATACAAGAGTTATAATTTGCTTCAATTTGACGAGTAGCTTGCGAACATCGTTAACAAAACTACCGCTCTGATTTTCCATTCTGTAATTATGTTTTAGTGCGGGAATTGTTCTAAGAGCACATAGAAAACCCATGCTAAATATAGAAACACAGACCAGTACCCAGCCGGCGATAGAGTCAAAAAGGAAGTATGACTGGTGCGCTCTGTTAGAGATTGTATCCGACCATCAATCTCGGCGACACAATATGGTTTACCGGTATTCACCACTAATCGTCTATATATACATGTATGCAACGGAAATCGCTTTGCATATAGGTCTACAATTTCCACAAATTGTCATTAAGTGGTTTGCGGCGATTCTGAATGGTTCGCCGTGATTCCAAGTTAGCCATGGTCAGTCCCCAGTATTTCTATTTCAATTAATTGACTCCACGCAAGTTCATCGTAAATCACTGCGAAATCTCTGGATACTGGTCTTCAGTATTCTGTGAGCTCAGTGGGGTCCCCGGCGTTGAGTGTTTTGCTTATCGCATACTCATTGCGTTCTGTATAAGCGTTGGCAATTAACTTTTCTTCGTAAACAATACTTGTTTATGTCAATCACTATATGGTCGCGGTTGCACCCATATATCGTTCCCGTTTTTCGTTCCAATTTCCATTATTGGATAGCGTTACCAAATAAATATGTAGACACAACAGCTCTAGTCAATTATTGGATCGGTCTATACAGTGCTTCGTAAACTGACGCCGCCAAGCGATATACACGTATGACAATCATTTTGGCCATCCTATATCATAATATGTTGGAAGTGGAGGTGATATCGGTTTATGTTGTGCATTTTTCAAAGTCACATGACGGTTTGCGCTCCAAAATACACATAATATTATTCGCTTTTGAATTTTTTCTCAGTATCGAAATAGGTCGATAAATATATTAACTACCTTTCTACGTGGATTATGTAACGCAAAACGACGCATTGAAGTAATGAAAAATATAAACAAAAAAACCGCCATTTGTGCGAGATGGGACAGAAAAGAGCGTTTCGTAGTAGTGTATTCCTGATATGGTAGCAATAAAGAGCGTTTGTCTGACTTCTGGCGAAAAGTTGAAAACGGCCGAAAAGTGGCTGTGACTTTGGCAAGTGTTTTTCAGAGCAAATGAAGCCGGTATATCAGTATTTCGTGCATTGCTCGACCTATCGTATCCGTCGCTCCAAATTACGTAGAAAAACAATTGGAGGTTCGAATGAGCCATGTCCGTTTAATGTGTTCACGGATGACTGCTTGTATAAATGTGTAAAGACATGTATGTTCCATGCTGTGCATGTTATGTTACATGAACTTCCCATGCTCAAATTATATAAATATGGCTCAATCAATAAATCAATCAATCAACCAATCAATCATTTTAGCTATGCTATATCTATTAGTATGAAGATGCTCTATCTCTTCCACAACAAAAACAACAACAACAGCATAATTTTCATAAATCCCCATTTTAAGACCACAAATAGCTATTTGCAACAACATACAATTTAGTGATGCTAGCCCGATAAGCGATTGTCGGAATAGAACCAGCTTCATCCGCCGTAGGATGCCTAATGTCGACCTATTGCACCGCTAGCCACTTCACCAACAACATAATTTTTATAAATCCCCATTTTAAGACTACAAATAGCAATCTTGTGAACATAATACAAATAAAACAAAAGATGGGTATATTACACAAGTTTGCATATAAATACATAATAAAGTTGTTCATTTCGATCGTAAATCTCATCACTGATCAGAAATTGTCCTTCGTTGAGGGTGCTAAGAAGATAGAGTGCTCTCTCGTGGAGCGCTCTTGGTATGTCTCAACTTTTTCGCGAGGATTTATGTTCTAAAAATAGCACCTACAACAGCTACAGTCATATGAAGGTCCATGAGAAATTCTAAATATAATTCACTGTGTCTGAACTGTTACATTGGGTCGTTCTATCGCCGGTTTGTGATGGTTCTTGACTGATTTGTGACGGTTCCTTATGATCGAAATTATACATTTTTCGCCCTTTTGACAGTTAACACGCAATTTGGGAGCCATCTAGCTGATAATTCGATTATTTTTCCATTCCCCTCATAATCGGTGGCCCCATCGAGCGTAATAATAACGAAAATGTCATTGTGCGAGTCATAACAACGACGAAAACCGCGAATTATGATATTTGTTTGGGTTCTCTCCTGATTGAGTCGGTTCTCTCCCCATTTAATTGGTTTTATACGGGTAATACTATGGCTAATATTTGGCAGGAACATGGTTCAAACTGACAATGTCGTGAAATTAACCAAAGATAAACACACAAAAATATGCAGTAAGTTGAAATTTGCACCTCTTGTCATCAATGTCGATGAATACACTGCCTTCATATGCTTATTCAATAACCTGTATTACGCCTATCAAAATTCACCAAGTCGCCAGCTAGTGTGAAAAATAACGCGTTTTGCAGGTCCAACATTGCCATGAGTCAATAGCCGGTTAACTATAGTAAAATTTCATTGCGCTGGACTTCGGAAAGCGTGAGCGTAGACGGGATATATAGAGTTTTCTGTCTTGTATTTTATGCTGTCTATTTTCGTAGACGCATTTTAATCAGCAAAAAGCCGAAAAACAAGACGTTCGTTGACACCCATACAGTGTTCTGATTACGCAACTTATGACGTTTATGTTATGCATCCGCTTGCTGGATGCTGATAATATAGGTTAGGTGCTGGAATTCGTTATTTCTTTATCGCACTTGTTCTGCCTTTCACGACAATCTGACCGGCAATCACTCAGGATTTGCTCTAACTTCTAATCCTCTAGACAGTGAATCCATGCCACTCAGCTTCCTGTTAAGAGATACCTGAGAGGGAATAAGTGTTTTATACTAGTAAAAGCTATCTTTTGTAATATTAAATAAAATAAAAATTGGATGAAGTGAAAGCAAAAACTATTTGGTCACCCGCCTTTGACTTACTATAGTATAGTCGCCCCGAACATACAAGATCACCCCCGGGGCAACTGGTCTTGGGCATGAGTAGTCACGCATCCTCAGGGATATTCCGGAATGTAAATACCGGTATTAATACTAAACCTTTAAAAATGACTCAATCAGCCAATGGAATTTTTTCAAAATCATGTGACATTTGTCAAAAGTGTACAAGTGAAGTCGGGCCCATGTCAATTCGACCCCATATGAAGATGGCCCAATACGAGTACGACCCGACGCGAAGTCGACCTGAGAGATGTCGGCCCCGATTATTAGATAGGATACACTTTAAACGAACACATTAATTATTATTACAATTTTTGTATGTATAAAAGGAGGGTCTTTCCTCAGTCATTGTTGTAAAATCAAACTAAGAGAACAATTTCAACATACTGTTGGTGTTAAATTTCAAACCAATCTAGTGTAAGGTATGAAATTTGTAACTGTTGAAACATTTGACCAAAGTTTGGGGCAGACACCAATTAAGACCCCCTCCCTGTCCAAGATCCGTCCCACCCCACCACCCATACCCCCGACCACACAATAACATATCAATGATTCAGTTGAACGTGATTTCATAAGATATGATCATGCCTGGGTGACAAACATGTGTAGTCGGGACTTTCGAGGAAGAAATATGTTGGTTCTGGCATCGTAACATTGTCCCACCTGGATCTTTCAATAATGGAATCTCCTGAGAGTAGAGTTCTATTACCATTGGTCATTTATATATGCGGACACGATTATGATATTATACCCATCGGGACCAGGGGGGGGGGGGTCTGCAATTTTTTTCCCGAACACTAGTCGGGGTGGGTGGGTGGTTCAGCAGCCCGGCTTACACATTTTTGTCCTGGCCCTGTAAATGTTTTCCTAGAGTCATTTTTCGTCAAAATAGTGGGACAAAAGGTTTTAAGAATGCATCTATGATGTAATAGGTATGCACTTAACTCTTGGTAGGGGGTTTGAGTTCACTATCAGTTAATAATGGGGGATGACACCAAAGGGTAATAAAAAGGTCAGCTTGCTAAATGTTTTCATCAAGGATCTATCAATGCACATTGACATGGAAAGGCTCAGATTGAAATAGTTCTATTAAAAATCAGTTATTAACCTGATATATATGAAAACATAACACTATAATAGATTCTTCAAATAAATGTAAACTCTTTACTGAACTCTTCAAATAAAAATAGACTATTCAAAAAACCATAATAAAATAAAACAAAGGTGTTAAAACAAACTTTGATCGATTTCAACGATATTCGGTATATGGGTCTAGGTCACCTCTGGATGGGAGCTGTCAAATTGTAATGATTTTTTATGAAAAATATGGCCACTGGCAGCCATCTTGGATTTTACCCTTTGCATCACTAAATCCTTAATACACCCTACAGAGCTTATCCCTCATCCGATTATCACCAACATTCATATGGATCTTCGGTGTGACCTCTCGATGGGTGCCTACCATTTTTTCCAGAATTTTGTAAAAATAGGGCTGCCAGCGGCCATCTTGGATTTTACTCTTTGTATGACCAAATCCTTTAGCACACCTTACATGTCACATTTCTCATCCAATTCTCACAAAACTTCATATGGATCTTCGAAGTGACCTCTGGATGTGAGCCTCCATTTCCCCCCCAAAATAAAAAAAAACATGGCCACCGGCAGCCATCTTGGATTTCAAATGTCATCCACCCTACAGCCCACATTTATTGGAGAATTGTTTTGAAACTTTACAGTCTTGTTGATAAATAACAAGTAGGAATGCTTCTATAATCATGATACGGAACATTGATCGGATAAGATCAGGAAAACTGAGTTAAATAGTCATTTAAAGCAGTTTGGAGGGGGTGGGTCCCTATCCCAGAATTGGAAAAATTATAAATTTGGGGGTGGAACAAATAAAAAGCGCCTAGTGTCCGGAAATGTTTTCCCGACCACCACCCTGTCGGGACTTTCAATATTTGATTTCTGCAGTAATGAGTACAGTGGCCTACAATTTCGTTTCCGCTACCATGGTAGATGGACATTCTGGATTACGGGTTACAAGCAACTAATTATATAGAGTTACGCTCCTTGAATTTGTCAGCATAAAACAAAATTCTGGCTGCTGATTGGTAGATTATATTTGAAGGCAAATTCCCTGAGCTGGAACAGAATATCATAGCCCACGTAAATATTGCTATCCTTTTGGTTTAGAAGGCCAGGAAGAGTCTGGTGCAGTCCCGAAGTTAAGGAAGGGATATTGATATTTGTATGCTGCTTATGTTCTATGTATGCAGTAAATGGGGTAGTTGTGGAAATGCAAGAATATTGTTTGAAAAAATACCGAAAAGGGCGGGTGTACCTGATAATGTTCAAAGGGAAAATTGACCACTTGAAGTTCAAATAGGCTGAACCAATGGCCGGCGAAACTTATAGTTAACACTGTCATATGTACGGAAAATATTTAGTTGTTTGTAACATATAGGCAGAAAATCTACATTTTTTGAAAATCGTTCAAGGAATGGAATTTGAAATCACTGATAGACAGAGTCTGCGTGTTTGTTCTTAAGCTATTGTATTTGTCCCATTTTCAGATCAGGCGAGACAATTATTAACCCTCTGTCGCCGGAACTTCAACTTTGTCGGAAGGCATAATTTTCTGAAAATCACAAATGCGGTCTTTAATGTCCAAAGATCGAGGTGGTAGAAGTTTCTCTAATAGGGATTATACTCGAACTCCTGAACAGTACTTACATTGAAAGGGACACCCGCCTGTCATTGATCCAAATAATCGTCGGATGGTGAACTTTAGATGGGAGGGTGGGGGTGTATTTCAAATCCAATTAGATATGGTATTAATAGAAATGAGATACATTTTTCTTCAGGCGTATTGTAGATATGCGTAACTAGATTTAAAAAAATTATACATTTGTCTTTCTATCGTGAGCGTCATGCACGAGAGACGGATTTTTTCAAGTGAAATTATGATGAAAAAAAAACGTGAATTTTTTGGTGTGGTCACATTTCTTGTCATACTATTCCCATTAGTGATTGGTTGGATATGGGACGTACTCTGTATTATTATCCATCCCTTAACTAACACCATTTCCGATTGGGCAAAAGCCGCCACGTGATAGTCCTGGAAAAAGTCATATTGGACTCCCGAAAGTCATATTGGACTCCCGACTGTACAATATGACTTTTCATATTGGACTCTGTGACGTCACGAATTAACTCTATTGTGAAATGAATCGGTGAAATTGTGATGCGCGCGCAACATTGATGGATTTTAGCAGACGTTTCACTTCCGCATTGAGATTTTTTTCTCACTTCCATGTTTACTTTTCCAAATCATGCTTTCTGATGATCAATATACGGTACAGGCTTTTATAGAGAATTAAGTGCCGACAAATACCAATAAGCACAAAAGTTTTATTTCAAAAATTTGGATAAACATACAGATGGATAATAAAAATGTAATTATACAATTATATATACTCGTCCAGGTTGTGTCTCGTCCAATATGACTTTTCACCACAACCTGGACTCGTACAAGAAAAACTCATACTGTACACAACATTGTATAATAACTTTATAATACATTGGCCTAACAATATTTTCCTTGTACGCAAGTGCATTCTCTTATATATGCGAGGCTTCGTATGGGAGACTAGCATACATGTATACAAGAGAATGCATGCACTGACATAGGATATTTAATGCTGCACAGCTCCCGTCGTGAACCCCGCCATGAAAGGGTTAGTATATTACGTCATCGTCAGCCAACCACAAACCGCGACAAGGATATGATAGGATAGAATATTTTATTACAATATACACATATTAAAGCCACATGGCGGTTTGCGCTCCAAAATACACATAATATTATTCGCTTTTGAATTTTTCTAAGTATCGAAATAGGTCGATAAATATCTGAATTACCTTTCTACGAGCATTGTGTAACCCACAAAGTCGCATTGAAGTAATGAAGAATACAACTGTGAATACACAAAACAGCCATTTGCACGGCATGGAACAGAAAAGAGCGTTTCGTGTTAGTCTATTCCTGATATGGTAGCAATAAAGAGCGTTTGTCTGACTTCTGGCAAAAAATTGAAAACGCCTGAAAAATGGCTGTGAATTTTTGACAAGTGTTTTTCAGAGCATTTGAAGCCGGTATACCAATAGTTCGTTTATTTATCGACCTATCGTATCCGTCGCTCCAATTTAAGCAGACAAAAATATTTGGAGGTTCGAATTAGCCATGTCCGTTTATTACATAGTACATTTTACAAATATTGTATTGTATATTCGAGAGGTGGCATAGTGAGGCTATATACTACCTTCCTGCCACCCCCTTAAATATGAATCGATGTTATGATAGTCGGTCAAGATGTTTTTGTACAATGCACGGCTACATGATTATTTATCACATGATGGTTGCATTTAAACGGATTATTTGCATGGAGGGTATACTTATAGATAAATTTCTTATGGGCTACTCGATGGTTTGTCTATTTCTAGTTAGTGGCAATATATGTTCCTTAAAAGTCGAGTAGAAATGTACTGCGTGAGGGTGTGGATTGCGATATAGGGGAGGTCACTTATTGAGCCGAGCTGACCACATACATATACATGTAGTCGGGACATCGTTGATTGTGCATGTATGATCGGAGCTGTTGAAAGTAAGCGGATTCACTGCTATTTTACAGACTATCGAAAACACAGCTATTCCATATACGCCCCTTGCCAAGTGACCCTGCTCATCTACTATGATGCTGGTGGATCCTGCTGACTTTATATGGTGCTGGTGGGGCAAACTGATGCTGTTACGGGTGTTTTTGCTAATCCGAACGATTTGAGAACAATCCAGTGTCTGTATGAAAAAAACATATTAGCAACAACTAATACAACCAGTATTAAAATATTTCGCAATATATATGTGTTTGAAAGTTTAGTTAATAGCTTCTCCTTGATATGTTCAGAGTATCCGAACATCGGGAAAGGGACAACTTTTTCTTAACAGCGTCAGTTTACCATAAATATCATCATAGCAATTCAGCATCATATCACATTAGCAGGACCACTTCGCCCGGAGTGATATTGCCTGGATACACCAATACGGTTGTTAGATAACGGTTACTATGTTTTGCTTTTTTCAGTGAAAATAAGCGAATCAAGTGTAATTACCACACGCAACTTCTAAATCAAGTTGATTTTTCTAAAATAAGACTAATAGCAATTGTACAGAATTATCTCGTGATGTGTCAGGATCGACGCAATGCGAACTTCCACATCTGTTACACAATCCGACGTGATTTCGTCACATAATCATTCTTCTCACGTAAGCGCGGGATCAATGCCTTGATGGATCATGCCAGTATGCCGGCCCCGGAACGCATTGCTCATGTAATTTGCATCAACCTTTTTTTGGCGGAACTCATAAAATGCATGACATAATAATTAAAAAGATTTACAAGACAAGGGGGTCTATACAATCTTCTATTATATATTTTGGAAGATCTGTCTGTGTGTGTGTTCGCGATGAACTCGAAAACGGCCGACCCGATTTCGATGAAACGTCGTATGTGGGGGTATTTCGGCCGGGGACGGGCATGGACCTATTAATTTGCCCGTGCGACGTGACCTTGACATTGAAATCGGGTCATTTCAAGGTCAAACGCCCGAATATCACGGGATTTCGATGAAACTTGGTATGTGATAGTACTTTCGGCCGGTGAGTGGCATAGTCCTATTAATTTGCACGTGCGACGTGACCTTGAACTTGAAATCGGGTCATTTCAAGGTCAAACTCCCGAATATCACGGGATTTCGATGAAACTTAGTGTCTAGGGATAATTTCGTATGGGGAGTCTTATAAGCCTATTCGTTTGCCCGTGCGACGTTACATTGACCTTGAAATCGGGTCAATTCAAGGTCAAATCGCGAATTTTGATGGGATTTCGACGAAATTTGATACGCAGGGTTACGTTTGTCCATTGGGTGTTTTGGATGGGTCGAGTCGTGAGACCGACCTGACCTTGATCTTCAAAATGAGGGGGCACCCATGGTAATTTATCTTTACGTTGAAACTTGATAATTAATGAGCGTGTGTATATGCGGCGCGTTTATATACTTGAGTGCAAATCAAATCGGCTTAAACTGGCGGATTTTTACGGACGAAATTTGATGCATAGGGTATCTCGGTATCCGCTGGGCCGATTTCCCGGTATCCGCTGGGCCGATTTCCACCATTTTTGGGGTGTTGGTGTTTGACCCCACCTGACCTTGACCTTCAAAATGGTCAATTCAAGGTCAAAGCCCGGACGAAGTCGGGTCACCTTCTAGTCTATACTATATATTTTGAGACTTCGTATATATGTGTGTACTTCATAGAATCCAAAACGCGTGTACAGATTGAGCTCAAACTTCATATGTAAGTGTCAAGTGCCAAATTAAAAAAAAAAATTCATTACGAATCTCGTCTATTTCTGTGTATGGCTTGACTGTGTAAAGCTGATCAAATACCGCGAAAAAAAATTGAAATCTGAGTAGAAATACCAGAGTTGTGGGCCCTCAAATTTTTTTTTTGGGAGACAATCGGGTTGTCGCCCTATCTTCTTTAAAACGGACAATCATTGCAAATAGTGACACACTTCTAAGTATCCAGACTATCTAGTGCTCGGTGTGAGCCAAATTTTGCCAGTGTCGGTTCAGTATTGTGGTTCTGGGGAGGGGTGGTTTATGGTTCAATATTTTATTTAGTCTCCGAATCAGATGAAACTTGGAATATAACATCTACCCTACAAACTTATCACGACGCTGAAAACAGATCTCAGATCCGTTGGAAAATGGCGGAGATTTGGACCCTCAAAGTTTCCAATAACCGAAATGTTTTTCGTCTCCGATTCAGATGAAATGCATTCCATACAATATATGTGAGCAGCAGATCACAAAACTGAAAACAATTTTTAAATCTATAAAGAGCGTCTGTTTGCCATTCAACGTTATTTGCATCTGCAGAGAGATATACGGAACATACATTAAATTAAAAAAACATTTGTTTCAGACCAACCCTGCGAGCACGGATGGCGCGCTTTGTTTTTACAGTATATAGTTATATACCGAAATCATCCCAGATAATCACGAATCAGATATCTCCCCAGATATACCGTTATAAAGCTACTGGAATCTGTCAATCTACGGGAAATTCCAGGGAATGCCGATTGAGTTCAAACTTGCTACCCACTGGAAGTGTCATATATATGAGTGTGTCCTTTATAGACTCGAACCGATTGAGCTCAAACTTGCTAAATAAGAAAATAGCCCCCAAGCCGTAAATATCAACAACAACGATATTACTAAATACACGTTTTCGGCAATGTGAGAGTTTTCGGGGAGCCGTGATGCCAACAACAACGACCCGAAGTCCTGAATGCCAACAACAGATT
Source organism: Siphonodentalium dalli (assembly GCA_032622095.1). NCBI lineage: Eukaryota > Metazoa > Mollusca > Scaphopoda > Gadilida > Siphonodentaliidae > Siphonodentalium > Siphonodentalium dalli. Next base: position 209,154,279 of record CP136065.1, read on the forward strand.
CAATGCAATGTTATCTATTATGCAGAGAGATTTCACGACATTACGACGGGTACGGCAGACTCAAAATATTATGCAGACAGATTTCCCGACGGGAAGCGTTTGTTTTAAATTCAATGCAATGTTATCGTAGAGAGATTTCACGAAACAAAGAATGCGTTGTCTGTCGTTCCTATGAAGGGGGGATTTCTACGGGTAAATTTTTCCGCCAGAAACAAAAAAATTAATTAAAACAATTTACAATTTAATTAAAACAATTTAAAATTAAAAAAAATTAACAATAAAAAAACAATTCAGAAACAAAATAAATTAAATTTAAAAAACATTAAATTCATATTCAAAAATGTCATGTTTCTGAAACAAAGCCATGGGACGAATGCCGCCAGTGGCGGGCTAACCTGCTAGTTATATATATTTGGAAGATCTGTCTGTCTGTGTGTCTGTCTGTAATCGATGGACTCGAAAACGGCCGAGCCGATTTCGATGAGACTTGGTATGTGGGGGTATTTTCGGCCGGGGAGTGACATGGGCCTATTAATTTGCCCGTGTGACGTGACCTTGACCTTGAAATCGGGTCATTTCAAGGTCAAACGCCCGAATATCACGGGATGTCGATGAAACTTGGTATGTGGGGGTATTTTCGGCCGGGGAGTGGCATAGGCTTATTGATTTGCCCGTGCGACGTGACCTTGACCTTTAGATCTGGTCATATCGAGGTCAATCGCCCGAATATCACGGGATTTCGATGAAAATTGGTGTCTAGGGATACTTTCGTATGGGGAGTCTCATAAGCCTATTCATTTGCCCGTGCGATGTGACATTGACCTTGAAATCGGGTCAATTCAAGGTCAAATCGCGAATTTTGATGGGATTTCGACGATATTTGATACGTAGGGTTACTTTTGTCCATTGGGTGTTTTGGACGGGTCGAGTCGTGAGCCCGACCTGACCTTGATCTTCAAAATGATCAATTCAAGGTCAAATCGGGTAAAACCGGATGGATTTCGACAGGTACTTTTGTCGGGTACTTTTGTCAGGGCAGTGTTTTGGACGGGTCAAATCGTGACCCCACCTGACCTTGACCTTCAAAATGGACAATTCAAGGTCAAATCGCTTTGGAAGGGGAAGGGTAAGCAGAGGGGAAACATCCCGGACGAAGTCGGGTCACCCTTCTAGTATATATATATATATATAGAGAGAGAGCGGTTAATTTTTATAATCAGTACTCTTGTACTCGTCATTCAGGCTGATTGCGAATTAGTCTGGTCGTTGAGACTCGATTTTGAGGTGAACCTAGAACAAATTGTTTACAAGCTGTTTTCGTTGTCATTCGACGCGGAAAAGCATCAGGAACAACATATCCAAAATCCGCAAAAATCCGCTTTGGGGAAACTTTGTTATCCACGATGGCGTCCAACATGGTTGTCTATACTACATCAGTTCTCGATATAAGTCATTATACGAAATATAGTGGCATCAGAATTATGCCGTTATATCTGTTTGCGTTAAATTAGAATGCGGGAGCGAGTAGAGTGACACGGACAGAAAATTATACAATCGTGGCCATGAAATGGCTGTCAAAATGGCAGCAACTCCAAACCATACCACGTAGAAAGCAAAATAATTGGGTAACCACATAAGAGTGAAATACGTATTGGCAATATACAAATCGGTTGTTAAATATCTTTAAAGGTACACACATCATTAAAACAGATCAATCTGAAGGATCATCGGTCACTGCACAGCAAGTCAACCCCCCAATGATTTACGTCTTTAACGTTTGGGTGTTCTGCTTATCCAACATCCAACTGTTGGGCAAAACAAAAATAGCTCGTGCATGCAACACACGAAATGATGTTTCGCCTCACAGTGCATGGTAGTTTCATTCGGCATGGTGATTAAATATTGAATGCAACGCCAAAATTTAAGTGCATACTCTAGAGGTATAAATACTAGTTATATTTCCGGAATTGTCAACACTCCCGGTGATAATAAACGATACACTTATGTCGCAATGGTTATTATACTGTAAAGAAACACTCATATCTTCAATGGATTAGCACCGAATCTCACCAGGTCAAAGAGACTGTACATAGTACATTTTATGTAAGACTAAAATTTTCATTCTACTACCAACCCGGTTTCTTAGTAGACAATTTTGTTAAAATTACTTCAGCGGCCACTTTACAACTAGAATAAGCTACAGCGCAATGCACACTATTAGTTTTCAGTATATTTTTGTTTGAAAATATATTACCATTACCACCCACGTAATCGTGCTAAATATAAGGTGATCATCGTTTAAGATGTTATTCCAACGCTGAACATTCACCCAATATTGTTAGTTGTGGTTCTGTGTCCAACATACATGTGTAACGTTATCACAGTGTATAAACCGTACAAACATTTAATCGGAAGTTGCTTTCAAAAAGACGAAACATTCTATTTTTAGAACGTAAATGTGACAGAAATATAACAACAACACCACAAAATCCATTTTTCAGACCAACACACGGTTGTACCACAGCTATAAACGTAAGTATATATTGTACATACACATTTGCCGATCGTAAGCGGGCTCCATTTGAGCGAAAGACTCTGTTTAATAGATAAAAACGGCCTTTGTTCACTTCCGAAAATAATTGTTCTCGCAAAAATTCGCTCTTCAAATGTCATTTTAACACATATCCAGCATATGTCGGAAATCCCACTATATTGCAACGGAAAGGCCGTTATGTGTGCAACATATATGGACATGCCCTTGGCTCGACTGTATTCACAACTTTAAAGTAGGGAGTATTTATGTGGACACCCACTCGTCAGTCTATGTACGCCTAGTTGTTTAAGTTGATGATCACTAGTTGCCAAAAATATGTACGCCAAGTTGTGATGATGGGATTTGTGTGCACGAACCCATGAATTAGGTTTCCATATTAGAGATACTCGGCCTCCTGATGGTCATTATTAACCTTCAATCACAAGACGTAGGCATTGTTCCACATCCGTTTTCCGATTCTGGGATAGGGACCCACCCCCTCCAAACTGCTTCAAATGACTATTTTACTCAGTTTTCTTGATCTTTTCCGATCAATGTTCCGTATCATGATTCCTACTTATATTTACCAACAACACTATAAAGTTTCAAAACAATTCTCCAATAAATGTGGGCTGTATGGCATGCTGATGGATTGACATTTTTATTCCAAGATGGCTGCTGGTGGCCATGTTTGTTTTAAACAAATTTTAGGGAAACATGAAGGCTCTCACCTAGAGGTAACTTCGAAGATCCATATGAAGTTCAAGTTTGGTGACGATTGGATAAGAAATGTGACCTGTAAGGTTTGCTAAAGGATTTGGTCATACAAAATTTGCGAAAAAATCGAAGGCACCCACCGAGAGGCCACAGCGAAGATACATATAAAGGTTGATGATGATCGGACGAGGGATAAGCTCTGCATGGTGTGTTAAAGGGTTCAGTGATGCAAAGAGTAAAATCCAAGATGGCTGCCAGCGGCCATATTTTCATAAAAAATCATTCAAATTTGACAGCTCCCATCTAGAGGTGGTCCTCAACCCATATAACGAATATCGTTGAAATCGGTCAGAGTTTGTTTTAACACATTTGTTTTATTTTATTACGGTTTTTTTAATATTCTATTTTTATTTTAAGAGTTAAAGGTACTCAATCCGAAATGTCGCTCGCAAATTACTATTTCCTTGGCATCGGCGGTAAAAGATATTTGATTCGAGTCGAGGAACCCACCCATCAAAGCTCAGAGTGATCAGATCTTGATGTTTGAATTCTATTATTTTAATTTCCGTAGCCCAGTAAATAGTCCACGAGTAGACTTCTCTGACCAAATTGCGGATAAAGATGGATAACTCTAAAATCAAGTGGCTTTTTGGTGTCAGATATTTTTACAAATAACATGTTTTGGGCAATTGCAAGTTTATACTATAGTTGACTGTGATTAACATTATTTTTTAATTACTCGATTCTTATACTGAAGCGGAATTTAAAAAAATTGCTGTTGTTGGAATCTGATGATATGGGGACCATCGAATCGGAATGAGTACCTTTAAGTGAATAGTTTACATTTATTTGAAGAATTTATTATTGTGTTATGTTTTCATTTACATCAGGTTGAATAAATGATTTTTAATAGAACTAATTAAATATGAGCCTTCCATGTCAATGTACATTGATAGATCCTTGATGAAAACATGACCTTTTTATTACCCCTTGGTGTCATCCATAATTATTAACTCAAACACCTCACCAAGAGTTAAGTGCATACCTATCTCATAATAGAAGCATTCTTAAATCCTCTTGTCCCATTATTTTTAGGAAAAATTACTCTAGGAAAAAATGTACACGGCCAGGAAAAAATGTATAAGCAGGGCTGCATAACCAACCACCCCCCCCCCCCCGCATAGTGTTCGGAAAAATATTGCAGACCCCCCTGGCGTATACACAATTTCATCACAGAATACAACATATTTCCTCAACTCCCAAATACAGTTTTGTTACATGCGGAGACGAATAAAAGTCGCTAAATGTTAATATGAATACCTTGTTTGATTCAGACAGAGTCTATAAGTTCAATGACGTGACATTTCGAAGACATAGTTATGTTCAAGTGGGTCGAAAAGAACACATAATTAATGTACGATTCCTGAACAACGTCGCAACTGGTATTGACGTCGTACACAACTAGGCGTACATGGACTGACTAGTGGGGTGTCCAAATAAATACTCCCTACTTTAAAATTGTGAATATCCTCGAGCCAAGGGCATATCCATATATGTTGCACACATAACGGCCTTTCCGTTGCAATGTAGTGTGATTTCCGACAGATGCTGGATATGTGTTAAAATAACATTTGAAGAGCGATTTTTTGCGAGAAAAAATATGTTCTGAAATGATCAAAGGCCGTTTTTATCTATTAAACAGAGTCTTTCGCTCAAATGGAGCCCGCTTACGATCGGCAAATGTGTATGTACAATATATACTTACGTTTATAGCTGTGGTGCAACCGTGTGTCTGTCTGAATCCTGGATTGTGTGGTATTGTTGTGATATTTCTGTCACATTTACGTTCTAAAAATATAATTTTTCGTCTTTTCGAAAGCAACTTCCGATTAAATGTTTGTACGGTTTATACACTGTGGTTATGGAAAATGGGTAAACGCGGTGATGCGGTTGAAGACAACGTAGTAAGTTTCGCGTAGATGTGGCCTTGGTGAATTCAGCAAAATATAATTTCCAGGTATAAACACAGTCTCTGTCACAGATTATGAAGGCAATTTTGGTCAAGTTTTGATTTATTGAAGACAGTCTATGGTACTCATTTGTGATTTAATAAATTTAGTTCATGGTACACCATCACGCATTCTTGTGATAAAAGCGAAATATTCGTGTTTTATCACTTGATCTGAGGCAACTATAACTACTATTTTTAGACACGTACAATAGGATCTAAGCATTCTCCCCAGTACAATATGAACATAATTCATACCGTTTTATAGCAATTAATTTTTTAAGGTTTTATACCGTAGATATCAAAATAAATGGTGATCGGTCTCATTCGTGAGACTGCTCTGAATACACATATTTCTGCTTCTAGAGAAAGGCCGCATAGTCAATACATCCCTACTAAATCCCGTTTAGCTGTTTAATTACACATATATCACACGATTCAAGATTAGCGGTACAGATAAAACTGCGTCATTTTTCCGTTTCTGTGGGCACAAAAGTCCAGATTTAACCGTTCCACAAGTCCCTGATTTCGCTTGCTCTCTCGTGAGATACATCAGAAAGAATTCGTACATCTCTAATCAAAAGTTTCTCTTATACTTGTAGTCATTCTTCCTCGCAATATTCGAGCGTTTGTTCACTCGTATAGGACTAGCTATTCAATTTTGCACTAAATGTAAATTTCATTCGATTTTGTCCATTTTGGCAGGGGGGGGGGGGCGGAAAAAAACTGCGGGACACAACGTACCGGGGGTGGGGGGGGGGGGGGGGGTACCTGGGCGTAAAAAATTTACACGTAAATTTTTTCCTTATTCATTTGGGGGGGGGGGGGGGGGTTGTCGGAAAACATTTGCATGTAATATTTTTCCGAATATGTATTTTCAGACTCACAACTTCAATTTTCTCTCATTTTATAAAATATGGATATGGATTAACCTTAATATCCAAATCATATATACATGAGTAGTACAATCCCCATAAAACAATTTTGGATAACCACTGTCTTGGTTTACATGTGATATTGACCCCACTAACCCTCTTAATAATGCCGACTATGTCAGTGTCTACCAGTCGAATGCAGAATTCTACCCTGCGATCACTTATCTGGCAAAGTTTTACTGCAGAACTATCACATGTATTAAACAATTTCTCCTCCAATGGTAACAGTTATATGCTGGTATCTCACTCATCTCATTTGCATCTTTTTCAAAGTCGAGGTAATGACTAGTTGTCATTTTTTAAAGTGCATACATAGCGTTGCGATCACCAATATACATGTTTGTACATGTCATGACATCACGAGGTACAAATCTACGTTCTACTGGTAGACAATTTTAGTCATAATAATCTAAACTAAGTTACCAAGCACCTTCTCGTGAATTGTATGCTCCGGTGTTTTTTTCGGTTTCCGGTCAAACCGAGTTGTTGTCCGGCTGGGGTAGATTTGATTTTTCTGGGGGGGGGGGGGGGGCAAATGGTCAGTGGAAAAAAACGAATTTGGCATTAATTGGAGAACCTGCCGCAGAATTCAGTATTTTCCGATAACAACAGACATTATGGACGCCATCTTCAATAGAGAATTTCCCCCAAAGCGGATTTTAGCGGATTTTGGATATGTTGTTCCCTACATTCTGCCCGACAATATGACAGCAAAAACAGCTTGTAAACAATTTGTTCTAGGTCCAATGCTTCAACGACCGGACTAAATGTTTCTTGAACAAAGAAAGGATTTTTGGTGTAATCACTTCAAAAGACTATCAAAACCAAAATTTTTTGATAGATTTGACGACTCATTCCAAAGTTTCGGCAGATATTGAAGCGATTGAACAAATATTTCGTTTTACTAAACCACCTTTAGAGCCAGTTACATTTCATGCACAAAAAAAAGTTAACAATAAGCAATAAACATGGCGGCCGAATATGCTGGAATTAACACCGTATCTTTGTGTATATATGTATGTCTATGTATACATATGTATATACATGTACTGATTGAATTCAGTCATCATAAAATCCATTAAGTATAACGTACACGTACAAACCCCCCTGTCGGCTATATAGCATATGTACCCCCATTAACAACCCTTAACGAACCACATGCCTATATAGTTAACTTGCACCCACAATTATCCCACCACAACACTATCACTCACCAGTAATACTTACTAGTATAGTTATTCGTATTCAATTATTATTGTATATTTACACACTAAGTGTTGTCATCACTAAATCCAGCATTCTGATTGGTCGGCGCCCACGTGGCTAGTTGCAGTTATTTCTCGGTGAATGCGCAACGCCTAATAACACCAAGCTAATAACACCATCGATACGTCATTAGGTTTGGTAAGACGAACGCGTAGTGCTTTGGGCGCATTTTGACTCGCGCAGGATTGACTTAATACATCATCGGGTTTCAACATGAAGAGAAATTGTTCCTATTAACTTTTGCCAAGGGTGCTATTGGGTATTTTGGGCTGATCTTGTCACGATACACTTTTCGATTTAAATATATTTACAAAAGTGGCTTTTTCGCTAAATGTATATAATTGTAATACGACCCTGCCTAACTATGCTTAAAAGCCATGTCCTGATTGGCCAGTGGCCCGAGTTACCATGGCTATCTCGTTCCAGTTTTGTGGTACAATTCTACTTTTTCCAATTGTACCACGAAAGAAATAAAAAAAATCGGTTTATTCAGATCGCCGCACGCGACTTTTCCCGTCTTTTCTAACTCCGCGCAAACGGGGCATCAACGGAGTACACCCGCACCCGTAACCCTTTGATTGTATTTTGCTACATCTTGACAATATTGCGATTTTTCTAGCGATTTGTCGCTTGAAACCAGTTTGGTTGCCAATGAATATGGTCCAAATGATGTTATGGTATAAGTATATTAAATGACAAAATAAATCCATGGGGCCGGGCTGTGCATTCGTCGATTCGAATCTCGATCATATTCGATATTTCGGAATCAAGTTGAAAATGAAAGCGTTTGTTCACCAGTACAGAAGGGGAATAATATTAGTTTAGTTTTGTGTAAGGAAAATGGTCCATAGTCGATGATCATATTCATGTTGTCCCAACAACGTTCAAAACAGAAATGACCGCATCGTATTTCCTGTACAATTTAAATGAAACGCACGGGCGCCGCTGAAAACACATCGTTTTTTAGCCAATCACAACGATTATTTCTAGAAGAGGTGCCTCGAAAAGTCAACGGGGGAATTTCATAACAAGACAAGACACCACCAGAGTACTCCATGCAAAGTAATCGAGTACGCCCAATACGAATTACACCACGAAATGTTTTCTCACCTGAGACCGAAAAAGCGCAGTATTTCGTTGACTATTCAGTCGAATTGTGACCATAAACTTTCAGTCGTATTACAAAAGAAATAAATACACGGTGTATCGGTGTGTATGGTCAAGTTGTACCACAAAAAACTGATTGTAGGACTCCGCTACGCGTCGTCCTACAATCAGTTTTTTGTGGTACAACTTGACCATACACACCTCTACACCGTGTATTTATTTCTTAAATATAAGGATTAACTGTCATATGGACTATTTTTATGGAGATGTAACGGTGAGGTAAGTGGACATAACTTGTATGTAAAACCCTTCGGGTTTTACACAAGTTATGTCCACTTACCTCACCGTTACATCTCCATAAAAACAGTCCACATGACAGTTAATCCTTATATATACATGCACCCGTCATGCCAAACCTATTCTGTTTAATATACTGTTTATATTTGTTGTTATACTTATTCTGTGTTGTGGGGAGCGGATGTACATCTAAGTTTTAAGAACTTGTCCTCCAATCTCATAGTATATGCATATCAATATACTATTAAAATATGTTTAAACCAAACACCGAACACCTCAAATACATCATAAAAGAAACTGCCACAATAATGAAAATCATATGTACCATATATACAAACAGAGAAGTGCCGAAAAGAAATTAATACTCTCATATTGACACACTACAAATAAGACAGAGACCCAAATAAACCAGGGAGTTACAGGGGCACAACTATCAGCTCCATAATATGCACAATTCTTGAAGCAAACTTACAAGGTAAATTGGATAACATACCACTGCCATCACAGAATAAATTACAACGTGGCTTCACTCAGGGTAGTTCACCCGGCTCAAGTATACAATGGAAGTTAAGATATAAACAAGAAAACTAAGATGCATGCATCAGGTCGGCCGTGAACTATCTACCATAGAATTGTTGTAGCTATCGATTATACATTTTGAAACACCTGTTTGTATGTATGTATGTATGTGTGTATGCGTGAATGCATGTGTGTATGTGTTATAGACTCTAACACTGCTCGAATTTGGTATTTAACGTGTCAACTTGACCTCGCTCATAGGCATGTTTCTGGACCTTGACCGATCCGACTAAAAATTTGTGTGTAGGACTACTTCGATCCCGGGAGCAATATGGACGGGTCCAATTTCACGTGGGACCATGTTCTCGAACGTGCTGATATAGGCATGTTTCTGGACCAATTGAACAATAGTTTGGCCAGACGCTGTATATACTGGGTACTGTCCAGATGGAGGCGATCACAAAAAAAATCCCTAACTAGCCCGAACGAAGTCGAGTACATCAGCTAGTTTAATATATATTTTGGACATTTGTCTGTCTGTTTGTCTGTTAGCTATGGCCGGGAAAACTGCCGGACAGATTTGACGAAATTTGATACCTAGGGGAAATTATTTCCAGGGAGTATTTTGGACGGGTCAAATCTTGATCCCGACCTGACTTTGACATTCAAAAAGATCAATTCAAGGTCAAATCTGGTAAAACGGAAGTATTTCAACGAAATTTGATACCTACTGTTACTTTTGTCCCAGGAGTGTTTCGGGTGGGTCAAATCATGACCCTGACCTGATCTTGACATTCAAAATTGTCAATTCAAGGTCAAATCGGGTATAAAGCCGGGCGGATTTCGACGGGTACTTTTGTCGTGACTTTTGTCCGGGGAGTGTTTTGGACGGGTCAAATCGTGACCCCGACATGACCTTCACCTTTAAAATAGTCAATTCAAGGTTAAATCGCGCATTTCTCCGAAAATCAGAGGGGAACATCCCGGACGAAGTGGGGTCCACGAGCTACTATTATATATTTCTAGATTTAGTTACAAACTAAATACCTGTATATTGTACAAAGAAATGTTTGACAAATATATCTGTATCAATATTACCATACGGGTCATTAAAATAGATACGACGAAACAAATTTAGAAGGGTGCATGTATCAGGTAAATTTTTATATTTCAAATGATGACAGGAATGCGGAAAGTTGAAGTACCTACGTAATACTGGCTATCCGCATGAAGAGATATACATGTATATAAAAACCAGATGAGGGATATGTCTGTACAGTTGCTAAACAATTCAGTCATGCAAAAGAGGATCAAAGAGTAAGATACCAAATTGCTGCCTGTGGTAATGTTTTTTAACGAAATTCGGGAAAATTAAATTACTCTCACCCTGGTTATCCAGAAGATAATTGTGGAATCTGATGACGATCGGACAAGGGTGTCGTCTGTAGGATCAACCAAATTATTTAGCCATAAAAATAGTAAAATTGAAGATCACCGCTGGCAGTGATGTCTTCACAAGGACAGTTTGAGAACAAAATATGGCTCACATCTAGCGGTGACCCAAAATATCCACATAAGAAAAAGTTCTCCAATAAAAGCTGGCTGCAGGGTGCGCCAATTGATTCAAATTCGAAATTTAGCAGGGTGTACTGCTTGTGGCCATGTTTTCCCCGCAAATTTGATAGACTGATGGACAAAACCACTGAATCCGTTGAATCAATATACATGTATACATGGATTAATTTATATGCATTGTTATACACAGTACTGGTATATAAAGGTACTGAAAATAACTATATTACTAGTATACACAAAATAAACCATATATCATGGCTATGGGTTCTAATATCCGAACATGACAGCTGAGAACTTGGTGTGAATTAAAGAGTGGTGGTTTCTCAAGCATATCTAACCCTCCACGTTAGAAACATGCCATTAAATGTCATAAGTATAATCTAGCTTGAGGACAGAAGTGTTCCATAAAACCCCCCTTAATTCAACCAGGTCATCGCGCGATGTATGATCGATCACATGATGATCTAGGGGGATTAGAATTGATGTATAAAAACAGCACTGTATGTAAATATAAAATAAAATAGTGCTACATCTTATTACAGATTATTGCCATATATAATCAGTGATTATACATACAGTCTGACAAAATAAAGTTTCAGTGACGCTCTATCCGAAGAGGGGAATAATTTCATCTGTTACAGTCAATGGAGCAATTATGAATCTGGAAAGGTGAAATTTCTAAGTAATACTAGATATCGACATGACGCGATAAAATATAACGTAAATGCAATATGGCCGCTGGCGACCATTTTTTCCTATGAAATTAAAAAAATATTTGATAGCTCTCATCTGATAGATCAATATCAAGATAAATATGAAGTTTGGTGATGATCGGATGAGTGAAGTGGACTGTGGTCTGTGCTAAACGGTTTAGTAATGCTTAAAAAGATTCTTACCTTAATATTTTTATGTTCACTTTATAAACTTCACTGAGTCATCTTTGTCATGTATTGAGTTTGATATCTTTTGTTAACAGTTTATAAATCATGTATGTCTCATGTTTGTTATTTTAATTTATGTGTTTATTATCATTAAATAAAGTTGCATTCCTTAAAAAGATTCTTACCTCAATGTTTTTATGTTCACTTTATAAACTCCACTGAGTCATCTTTGTCATGTATTGAATTTGATATCTTTTGTTAACAGTTTATAAATTATGTATGTCTCGTGTTCGTTATTATATTATATACACTTTATAGTGTGTTTTCAGAACGAAAAAAAATTGAATAAAATCAACAAATTTGTAAATTTAAAAACAATTCAAACGTTGTTGTATTCCATGTCCCAGCCCGGACATATACACCAAATTTCAATAATATTCATTGAGAAACAACGGACCAAACGCTATATAACACCCGTATACATCTTTTATTCCGAATCGGACTCGGGTACATGTTATAGTAGGTACCGAATTGACACACGTCGACTGGGCGAGTTGGCCATGGGGCGATTAGGCCGATTCCGGCACATTCTATAATTTACCGTATGTATCCGTTTACGCGTAGTTTACTTTAGAAAGTTCCGCAATTAATACCGTAAATAGAGCGACCTTATTTGACAGAGAATGCCTCTGTTATTGATTATCAAGTTGCTGTACATTAAAAACGACAAATTCACATGCTCGTTCAAGCGCAGTAGTCTATTTTCCACAAATACTAAATAACGCTAACCTACTGCCGAATGTTTGACACGACAACTGTTAACATATTTGGGCTGAATTCATCTGACGCGGTATTATTCCTCAAAATAAACAACAAAACCATCGTTACTTGGAAATGTAGTTTGGGCTAACATTTACATAAATCCTCCAGATCAATTATCCGACACACACGTCAGATGAAAAAGTCACATGAAGTAACCGGCCAAATTGGCCGAAATGAAAATCTATTATTAGAAACAATCGACGCCGAGAAAGCATTTGATGTTGTATGTCACAGAAGTCTACTTAGAAAACTATTCAATGATGAGATTCACAGTGACCTATGGCTACTTGTAAACTTCCTACACCATGAGGCAAATGGGGAGGAGCATATTCCACAGAGATACTACTCCACCAACGCATAAGGCAAGTTATTAAATTATCAGTAATGCTATATACGAGATATAATAATGACATGCTAAATCAACTAAGTAACAATGAATCTGGGTTATTATGCCCCCGACTTGAAGTCGGCGGGTATATAGTCGACGTCTCCGTCCGTCCGTCCGTCCGTACAAACATTTTGCATTATTGTTCAGCAACCGCTGGGCAGATTTAGCTGATATTTGGTATGGTGATAGAGCAGTATGGGAAACAGCTACATGCATAGCGCGGGTTTCGTCCACCATTTTCACCAGAGTTATGGCCAGTTCTTGACTTAGAAAATTCAATTTTGTCCGTCCGTACAAACATTATGCATTATTGTTCAGCAACCGCTGAGCAGATTTAGCTGATATTTGGTATAGTGATAGAGCAGCATGGGAGAACAGCTACATGCATAGCGCGGGTTTCGTCCGCCCATTTTCACCAGAGTTATGGCCCTTTTTTTACTTAGAAAATTAAAATTTTCTCTTGTTTTTTGGGGATTTCCAGATGATAGCGTGAGCTTTGGTGGTACGATTGAAATCCCGTATTTTTGTGGATCACTTATATGAAAATACATGTCAAGTGCGAATTTGGGTATGATCTGATGATTTTTGCCAGAGTTATGGCCCTTTTTTCAACTTTTGTTTTTGGGTTTCCGGATCGTTTGTTTTGTGGTTTTTAGTCAACATTTCTGTACGAACTTCTTTTGGAATGGTCATATAGACCTCCTCGGATATCCGCAGTTTCGTCCATGCTTAATCCAAATTGCTACGGTTGGGGGCAAATGCCACGCGACAGCGTACCTCTTGTTAGTTGGCACAATTAATATAACTGCCCCACATGCGCAGATAATGTAGTCATTCTATCAAAAACAGTCGCTGATTTATAACACTCACAACCATCGTATGCAACAACTCAAAGATCGATTTGCAGTGAACGCAACAAAATGCGAAATAGTGCATATGAAAACAACTGCCAAAAAAGTGCAATGAAATTAGGCATCTCCTAGGGCGGACAGCAGTTAAACTTAAAGACACCACCAGCCACCTAGGTCTATAGCGTAACCCAATGAATACCCTAGATATCCCAAAACGAATCACAATGGGCCCACGAACCTGATGGGAACATGAATTATTACACGGTACAAATGGAATATCACCGGCAATTGCCTAACAGATGTGCAGTACATTTGTCGTTCCTTGAATGCCCCATGGTATAACATTTCACATATTAGGAAACAGACAGAAGAACTCGAGCGTCAACGTAAAACCACGAAGGAAAGACAGAGTCTATCAACACGCACATAAAATGCTGCTACATATGCACTTGTCGGATATATACCCACCCACGACACTTTTGATCTAAAAACTACAACATTCTATATAAATATCGCCCAAACACGCAACTCTGCAGACCGAGAGATTGCAATGACGCAACGTGTTATGAAAAATGACAATAACCATAGCCACAGTGGATCAACGGACACGAACCAAAACCGGAAGTCGTAGATTTCGAGGTGGAGAAATATCTGTCGACAAATATTTGTTGACATTTTTTGACGGTTTTTTGGGAAAATAAACGCTTGGATAGCATATCTGACCAACTGAAGGTGAGTGAATATTTCTTCGCTAATGTTCGGACACCGACGATCAATTTAAGTAAGTTGTCATTGTTCGATCGCGGAAAAAAAGTCATTTAATCATCGCCGCGAGACGATTTCTTCCCCAAAATATCCCAGAAAATCATACTTTTCACATTCATCGCAGACAGCTGTCGCAACAACCTATATACGGTCGAAATGCCTGTTTTCCCCCCACAAATGCATATTTTGAGTATTTTCACGGACTGTCTCAAAATTCCAAATTTCATCTTTTGATGCAGGTACCCACCTCGAAAATACTGTCCGGTTAGTCCTGCACATCCCGGAATTTAGTTGCAATCCACCAGACCCGGCGGACAGTTTTTGTTGTTCAATCAAGAGCCGAAATGGATTAGTTGGTTGGCTGCCTTTCGTTAACAGTGGCACGTTTTTGGGCAACTGCTTTTCTGTTGCAACTATATATAGTATACTGATCAAGTTTAGTTACCGAGTACAGTTTGCAATTTGTTCTCATATATTCGTTCAGATCGTGTAAGGTCATTAACCAAAGAATCATTTATGGAAATATTGTTAGAACAAGAATATTACAATGCCCTCCATGTCCAAGGCCGCAGCAACAGGATTGTTTTGATGGTGGGAGGTGTAGATGTATTTTCCAATAGTTTGATATTTCAGCCAGTATATAGCGTGAAATTTGATACTTAAAAAACAATTAAAATTCGATTAATTTCAGAAAAAACAAATCGGGACCCATGGCTGTTCTTTTTCATTATGGCCACTTTCGTGACCCACCACCCGAGTTTTGATTACGATTGTATAAAGTTTTAACTACAATTTTCGGGTATATATACACCCCTTTATTTTTATGTTTTAAACTACAGGCACCCACCCATATTTCGGAGAATTTTCGCTAATATTACATATTATAGCATAGCCATCAAATATGCAGATGTTTATTTCCATTTCTATGAGAGGCCAAATTCACATTTCATAATTAATTGCAGTTAAGCAATAGCACTTAAGCATAATTATTTGCGATTAAGCGCAATTCATGGTTATACTGTATGTAACTATGTACCCCTGGTGAATAAATAGGTGTATCTATAACTAAACCTGAACTCATATTGACATATCACCTCCTTGTTTTCATTGCTTTGGATAGTTGGGATTGTGAACTAGCCTAAATTATTTATCAAAATGGGTGACTCGCGACAGTATTACCTTCTGTTTTAGTCGAGTCGAGGAACCAACCCATCAAAGCTCAAGTGTGATCAGATATCGATTATTGAAGTTTGTTATTTCAATTGATTGCTGCCCAGAAACACGCCGTGAAAAGGGTGGTTTCGGTCAAAATTGCGGATGAAGATGGATAACTCTAAAACAAGTGGTAATATGGTAAAATTTCGTGATACTTTAGTAATTATACGTCCATATTTTGTTGAACAAAATGTTTATAAATCACACGTTTTTGGGAAATTTGATACCATAGTTGACAGTGGTCAGCATTATTTTTTGCAGTTAGTCGATTCTGATAACTAAAGCTTATTTTGAAGAAATATTGTTGTTGTTGTTGTTGTTGTTGTTGTATCTTTATAATATGGGTCTTTCTGATCGGATTGAGGACCTTTAGTTTAAATTAGCCAAATGCAGATACACCCGGTCATGCTAGTTAGGCTATATGGGTAGTGACACTTACTCTCAAGCAACTCATAGCGCTTAATCGCAATTAATTGCACTTAAGCGCAATTCATTTCAATTATGCGCAAATGCCATATGTGTGCTTCAGCGCGATATGTGGTATATGCGCTTAAGCGCAATTCATTATTAAATGTGAATTTGACCTCCCATACAGTTAATTTTTTGTCTATATATATGAACGAGTAGGGTCTGTCTGCATGTCTTCTGTCCGCTTAAATTTGAATATATACGCGACCATTTGCGTTAAAAACTTCCCAACCAAATTATCCAGTGTGTGAATCAATGTGGAAACAATTAATTATGGCGCGATTTGAATACAACAGGACAAAAATCACGTGCCTATATATTTACAAAAGTAATTTGCATCTGGTTCCACATTCAGTTGTACGCTATAGATTGGAATTTTACCCGCTATATACATGTAGGAAACACAACACTTCTACATTAATGGACAGCCAAGGTGGGATAAAGAATACAACAACTCGAAAGAACACTGGAGTTTTCCTGATGATGTTTCTATTCTCTATATCAACCGAGAGTACCAATATTTCGTATAGTATTGTATAGTATAGTATAGTATTGTATAGTATTTTATTATAAATAATTTTTATATTTTTTATTTTCAATAATTTTATTTTCAAACATTCATTCGGGTGCTGTAAAATCCCATCGGCGATTGCCTCAGCGAAGCCGCAAGCCTTTGCCTCACAGTGGTTACATATATGAAGGCATGCATGCGATCCTCTCGTCAGTAGCACCTGGAATTATAAAATAATATCGCTTAGTGGACTTGAACTTAAGCTAATATTAGTAACAGATATAGCTGTACGCCCCTCCACGCTTATGACCAATGTGTAGGTTTTCTACACAAAATGTGTAGCCCTGCTACACAATCATTATTCAATTTTGATCTTAAACATATTTGTGTAGTATATGTGTAGTTTCATATTCGTACACAAATTGTGTAACAATTTTTACACATAAATGGGTAAATTTTTACACATTTATACACAACTGTGTGTATAAAATCAACACATATCCCTTACACATTTTGTGTAGGTTCTTACACACACAGTTCGTATACAAGAAATGCAAGCTCAGCAGTCCGACCCGTGGGCATAGTATCAAAGATATATGCAGATTTATATGTCAAAACTTTCATGGCGCATAGTGGTATGTAGTATTTTGTTCTGTACTGTGAGTTTTTGCTTTGAATGAACAAACCAGGGTCGAGGCGTGACTGCATAATATTAGTATTATTACAACAATCATAACAAGAGTCTAAGGACAGTAATCGCCATGAAAGTTTTAACAAATCCTCATACACCACCAATACCAAACCCACAAATTGGAATTCCGAACTTACATCCTTGTCTACGATCGCTGTAGATTGTATTCCAAAAAATATACTCAAACAATATGGCTGTCACGTTGCAGACTATGAAACTGAATGCACCACAATGCGCATGCTCTACGTTCTTACACAATTGTGTGTAACAAAATATACACATTATGTGTAGAACGGCACTTGGTCAATGTATTTGTATGCAAAACTACACATTGCTATGTGTATTAACCGGGTTTACACATTTGATGTGTAATCGCTTCTACACATTAGTTATAAGAGTGTCCGACTGTCTGTTTTAGTCCCCTCCTCATTATTGTTTTAACCATTGCTGAATATTGAAAACAATAATTTTCTAAGTCGAAAAAAGTCATATAACTCCACACAAAAAGGTCTGACATATTTCATAATCATATATGTTCACATGTTCCCATGGTACGAAATATATATATGCCAAGCCAAAAAAACAAATGACCGCAAAACTTAGGAATAAAAACTCGGAAAATTGCATCCACGAAAGGACGAACAAGCTGCTTCCTGTATAACCCCATACACAAGTTGTGGGCCACAACTCGTTGCGAGTGTATAATCAAATATAAAGGGTAAAAATCGGCACACCGCTGCATTTTTCTGAAAAAAGTTGGATGTAAATAAATTTTTTTTTATGTCGGCCTTCCGAGAGTGATGACAAGTCAGAGTTAACAATATGACATACATCAAAAGTTATATGTTTACCAAACATGTACTTCGTAGTTGGATTTCAGTTACAGGTTACAGTTCAGTTATATATATAAGCCACCGCCTGGATGTTATGTTGTACCAGGAGACATATACAACATTATGAACACCCAGAACCATTGTGGCCACGCAAAAGTCAAATGAAACGCCCATCATCTGCGGCAAAATTGCTTTTTCGACCAGAAATTGAAGATGGCAGACCTCAGCAAAATCACGACTAAGCGGACAGATTTTTTACAACTAATGATTAAATTTTTCGGGACCAACCGGACAGTATTTTCGAGGTGGGTACCTGCATCAAAAGATGAAATTTGGAATTTTGGGACAGTCCGTGAAAATACTCAAAATATGTATTTGTGGGGGGAAAACAGGCCTTTCGACCGGTATATAGGTTGTTGCGACAGCTGTCTGCGATGAATGTGAAAAGTATGATTTTCTGGGATATTTTGGGGAAGAAATCGTCTCGCGGCGATGATTAAATGACATTTTTTCCGCGATCGAACAATGACAACTTACTTAAATTGATCGTCGGTGTCCGAACATTAGCGAAGAAATATTCACTCACCTTCAGTTGGTCAGATGTGCTATCCAAGCGTTTATTTTCCCAAAAAAACCGTCAAAAAATGTCAACAAATATTGTCGACAGATATTTCTCCACCTCGAAATCTACGACTTCCGGTTTTGGTTCGTGTCCGTTGATCCACTGTGATAGCTGGTTTGATCAGGTCAGAGAGATACTTTCAAAACATACTCTTCCCGATCCAATGTACATCATAAACATCATCCGCAGTAAGGAAGATACCATCAAATGAAAAGCAATAAGCAAAAAAACAAAACAAAACAATATTGGCATGACATTATTGATAACGAATCTACCAAGAACACATCTCTATCAATGAGTAGACTGCAAGAAAACACAAGCAGCGAATGCCATCTTGTATGGGAGTTATCACAACTCTCACCACACAAAGGCTATGATAAAAACATGGCTGATGACAGATTCCTATCTACTCTAAATTAATAGAAAAAAGTTAAAGCAAACATTATCTCTGCCAAAATGCCCACTCTGTAACCTAACAGATGAGGATATAACGAATTTTATATCACAATGTACGAAAACTGACATTCATCGACAAAGCTACATATACAAAAATCCAAATATGTCTACCAAACATTATTACGGATACCTTTAATATTGAACAACCGGACACATTAACACCGTTAACAATAGACTGCACATAACTGGAAAACAGGAATGCTACTGACATAATGTAGCATCAAATTGAGAAACTGCCAAGATATTTCTTGTTCTCAATCCACGTATACAGAGTAAACACTCTGAAGGCAGAGACCGATAAGCCAAAAACAGGCATAACAATTGCTTGTAATTAGTTTATTTTTCGAAAATACACAACTTTATCAAAACAGCAACAAAAATAAAAATGGATACCTGTACGTATATGCATATATACCAAGCTCATTTTATATAAATCTTATGTTTAACCATACGCAAACAAATAATCTTTTAACAACTGTATCCACAGTTTTTATTAACTCACACTTCTATCAATAAGATTTACCAGAGTATTTTCACTATTATTATTTTAAGTACACTACATAGTTGGGTGTTTCTTGCCTGAAGGACGGAAATCCAAAAACAAGCAAGCAAGCTTGCCAAGGTGAAAGTAGGCTTTAACGCAAACCAATCATGCAGAATACAAATTTGCACTACCACAATACAACGGTTACAGGGACACGAGTAACAGGATCAACGTCCACAAAGATATCAGCCTGACATTGCAGATATCATCGTGACCATCTCTCCAGGGCAAATAGGCCATTCGCACACAAATCACCACGTGATCTTCAGGACTTCCGGAAAAATGCGATAACGTAGAAATTCGTTCTTGAATGAAATCTGATCACATATCCGATCCAATGGGACCTCTGTGTGGCATTCACCGGTGGCAGGGTGGCAATCAGCAGCCGAATGAGAAATTGCAGAAACTGTAAATAACTGCTCATATCTCGCGATTGCTGTGAGGATTTGCATAATTGCAGCGTTTAATGTCATGTTTAGCTGACTGATTTCTCGAGAATTCTCGCGAGACTGATGCATACTAATCACGTTAACCGAGAATATTTTTTCGTGATTGCAACGTGGCGTAGTTTCACTGACACCAACGTCTGTATGCTACCGATTATTAAATGCACCCAGGACACTCACAGTGGGTAAATTGTCAAAACATATAAAAGTCTGTAGAACATCACCACGAAGAAGAACATGGAGAAAAAAAATACAACTGTGAATACGGTGTTTGGGTCCCAAACAAAAAACAGCCATTTGCGCGACATGGAACAGAAAAGAGCGTTCCGTGGTAGTCTATTCCTGATACGGTAGCAATAAAGAGCGTTTTTCTGACTTCTGGCGAAAAGTTGAAAACGGCTGAAAAATGGCTGTGACTTTGGCAAGTGTTTTTCAGAGCATATGAAGGCGATATATCAATAGTTCGATTATTTATCGACCTATCGTATCCGTCGCTCCACATAATGTAGAAAAACAATTTTGAGGTACGAATGAGCCATGTCCGTTTAACGATGAAAATAAGAAACAAATCGATCTACTTGTGCATGCACTTGTCGATGTTTGACAGACTTATTTTGCGTGAATCCATTTCGAAGTCCTTGGGTCCCTTTAAAAATAACGCCACATTTAATGACATCGACAAGGTCATATATAGCTGAAGTTATCACACGTTGTAGATATAAACATGTCGTAATCCGGGAGCTGGTAGGGTACATTTTCTCCTTAATGACTGAATTTCACCGCACTCATTTTCTTCCGTATTATGTCCCTCACTGTTAAAGGTACTCAACCCGATTCGATGGTCCCCGTATCATCAGATTCCAACAACAATTTTTTTTTTGAAATGCAGCTTCAGTTATCAGAATCGAGTAATTGCCCAAAAATAATGCTAGCCGTACTGTTTACTAGGCCACTTAAAAATTAAAATAATAGATTTCAAACATCAATATCTGATTACTCTGAGCTTTGATAGGTGGGTTCCTAGACTCGAATCAAATATTTTTTACTCCCGAAGCCCAGGAAATAGTAATTTGCAAATGTTAATTCGGATTGAGTACCTTTAAGCAATATAGCATGAAAAAGAGGCCTTGTAGAACCATACAAGATGGCGTCAAAAATGGCCACCGCTTCTCAGACGAGGCACTGTGCCACCGCATACGCTAGATTAAGATCGTAAGTGGGGGAAATCGCAGGGGGAGAAAAGTGGCTTGCCCGCAGACGCTACGGTGCTGCGATGTCTGCAGCTACGATTTTATCCACGTGATCGAGCACGTGCTAGCATGTAAATTGTGAGACCAGTGCGACCATGGTTATGTGACAGCTACGATCCCGCGATTTGCCAAGATTTTCCTGGTAAAAATCAAACATTGCTTGATCGCTACGATATGGCTGCGATATTGTCGTGGTCATGCGCAATGGATGCTCCACCTGCGATTTTCCCCTCTTACGATTTTAATCGCAGCGTCTGCGGTGGCACTAAGTCAGTTTGGGTGAACATTAGAGAAAAACATTCTTGTCAAATGTGTACACATGTATACAGTATTGTGAAGCTAAGACATAATGCCACCGTCAAAGATGACCGTCAAAATGGCCGTCGGAAGTGGTAAAGTTCAACATTGTTAGTAGTATGGGAAACGACTTACTAGCCATATCAGAGTATGTTGGCTCGTTTTGGTCGGCTGCTCGGGTGGTCGGCATGACATCTAGGTTAAAGGTTTATTGATATGATGAGTGCCTAAATCAATGGATGTGGTGTTTTGGGGCCGTGAATGATTATTGGCATAGACAACCTGAGTTGTGTTGGGTTAGATATTGACTTTGGTCGTCATTAGGACTACCTAGTTTAATGTGTGTGTTAATGGCGGTGGTGGCTGAACGCTTCAATGCTGTGTTGGTGAATGGAAATTCATTATTATGGGTATAAAGTGGGCGTGTTAGTTGTTGCCACGAATGCGTCTTGGTAAGTTCACATCTTAATGCCAGTTATCTTATCAATGCACAAAGGTCAACATTTACTGGAGAATATTATATTTACCTCGTATCTAAATAACCATAGTATGATATTATTGTCAGGGCGTTAGTGTCGGGTGGAAAAAAACCCGTTTAATAGGAGTATAGTGAATATATTTTGGAATATAATTCTGAAGGTTATGTGGCTATGGGTCTTTTATACGGATTGAATACCAGGAAATGGTAAAGCTCGGATATCTTCGGTTATTTTGTGTGTTGTGGTGCGCCGAAGTCTACTGGTTACGACACATACACATTTATCCACCTCCTACCCCTCTCTACTATAGATATAAAGCCCATCAGATAAACCATTCCTCTATCCGTCTACTAGACAGATAAAGCATCCTCTACTAGACATATAAACTTAAAATATGCAAGGAAGAAATGTTACAATAACTTGGGACAGTTAACCTCCAGCAGTTCGCGGTTGACGTCAATTGATCGTAACAACGTTATGGAGCATCATTAGAACGGACCATGCTGGTTTCCGTTGTTAGCGACAGCGTCCTTAGAAACGTCAACATCCAGTACGTATTTTCGTGCAATCGGTGGCAATCGGTGGCGACACCTTTCTAAAAGATCACACGATGCGCCCCAAAACACACTTAAATATAATTGTTCAATGTTCAGTTGGTGAAGTCTATAACTTGATTCAGCATTTGGCAGTATGTTGCTATAAAGTACCGTATACGATATTCTTCCTTGAACTGGTGCATTTGCACTGCCGATCTTTGTGCTAATGCTAGTGCTACTGCTAAAGTTCAGAGTTTCAATTCATTAATAAGTTTCAATCCAAATTAACATGGCTGCTAAACTTGTACAATTCAGTTTTAGATTTGAACGTTACGCGAATGATTTAGATTTTATTAGAAATTACACCATGCTACGATATTTTTCTGGCATAATTTAGAAATTATAAAGCGGACTATTTCGCGGTGCAGTCGCATGAATACAAAACTGTTACATAATTAATTAGCCTCTACTATAGTGAAGCGATGACCTTCTTAGCGACTTTATCTGTATTAAATATAATACAGATAAAGTCGCTACGTATGTCATCGCTTCTCTATAAGGAACCGGTGAATTTTTCAATGTTTTTTACAAAAACCTGCGATAAAATACATTTAAATTTGTTCGGTGGATAAACAGAACATCTGCTTAGTGTAGATGAATAGATAATTTATTTTTGCTCGTATGTGGGCATCCGTTTGGCTCGCCTAGAGGCTCGCCAAATAGATGCCCACATACTCGCAAAAATAAATTCTTTATTCAGCTGCACTATGCGAATATTCTCTATATATATGTCGGTGTTGTATCTGACACATTTGATGTTTCCGAAGTTGATGGAAGTTTACCAATTTTACCCATTGGACACGAACTAGCTATCGCTATCAGCCGCAATAAATAGTATATTATTCTAAAACAAGGACCTATATCAATTCGTATACACATTGGGTTGGTTGCTCATTGAATCCACGGGTACTCCAAAAATGACTACTACAGATGTCCACGCACCAACACACCACAATTAACACGCCCATTAAATTAAGTTCTCTTGTAACGACAACAGTCAATGTCATTAACTATCAACATCTCAGGTTGACACTGCCAAGAAACATTCATCGCTCCAGATACTACAAAAATAGACCAAAGTACCCCTACAGTGACGACCAATGTAAATATCAATAACCCATTAAAGATAACGGCGGCGTTGGTGGTGAGTATTCTGTTAAAATATTCACCTCCGTCAAAAACCGCCATAAACAGAAAGAATAGTAAAATAGAGACAGACTTTGTTCTTATACCAATCAGAAATATGGCATAAACAGTATGTTATTGTCAAATGTTTTTCCTTTGTTGTGTAAACAAAAGCAAAAAACGTGACAAAACCTGGCTTTTATTTAGATCCGGATATGATAAACATAAAGAGCGTTATTTGTTATTGTTTCCTGATATGGAAATAACAAAGAGCGTTTATACCATTTTTGTGTGATTAACCAATATAATTGCGCTGTGTTATGCAAACAGAAGCAAAACTTCTGTAACACAAGCATGCTCTTGTTTACGTACACCACCGAACGTCTTGATGACAAATTGACAATATACTATTTACACGCTGATTCTGTTTGGCATAAGAACAAAACTATGTATATTTTAATATTCCTTCTGTTGATGGCGATTTGAACAAATATGAATATTTCTGCAGCGAACGCCACCCGTGCCTTTAACCTAGATATAATGCCGGGCAGCTGACAACTGAGTAGTCGAGCAGTCTCACCCAACACTCTAATATGACCATTAAAGGCACGGGGGACGTTCGTTGCAGAAATATTCATTCAAATCGTCATAAACAAAAGCCAGGTTCTGTAACGTGTTTTGCTTTTGTTTACATAACAAACGAAAAAACATTTGACAATAAAATACTGTTTATGCCATATATCTGATTGGTATAAGAACAAGTTTTATCACATAATTTGCCCATAAACGCAATTTCATAATTATCGGTAACACGCACGTTTAATATCAGCGCGTGCGATGACGTCATGGCGTTCTTCAAATGACTTGCGATCGCTGCAGTTTATGATTGTTGTTTTAGATGAATATTTCGCGTTGCTTCGCGTTTATTTTATCATGTGATAAAAGGTATCTCACACTCGTCCTATTGTAATTTATCAACCTCGTCTACTAAATTCTATTTGAGCCTCGGTAAACCTCGGCTAAAATCGAATTTAGTGAACTCGGTTGATAAATTCCGTATACAATAGAAACTCATGTGAGATCCTCTATATGTCTATATTTTACTATTCTTTCTGTTTAGGGTGGTTTTTGACGGAGCTGAATATTTTAACAGGATACACACCGCCAACATCTTTAAAATATGTCATATACTACAATTGAATTGATCGTCTAGATTATTGGTCATCTAGATCAGTTTCTGCTGTTTGGAACTGGTGGAGAATTGTGATATTATTTTGTATATTTCATATTAATCTATCATTGGAACAACAAAATATGTCACTATTTGGGTCCAGCCTCTTCCAATCCTTCACAAATTAGATTTTACAGAACTTGGTATATAAAATTTCAACAAAAGTCGCCAGTGGGATTAAAGTCATATGTCAACAAGAAATGAGCAGGACAGGGGGATGTAAATGAGATATAATATTATATGGCGGGCAAAATATGGAAAATGGTAGATAATGCCCAGTGTGCCATGCAATTGCTTACAAGTGGTTGATTCATAATATATGTCTTCTACGCTGAATACTAACATTTCTGATGCACACTGATTAATTGTGACTCATACTTATAATTGTGATTAATTGTGGCAAATATTCACATTTCATGTTTGGACCATGTATTCAAGTAAAATGGAGCTATCTATGATATCAAAGCTATTAGCTGTTTTGAACTCTACTATATATGTGTCACACTGAGGGTTTTATGGACCAAATTACTCAAGATGGTTTGTCAATTGCCAACCAAATTTGGTAAAAAAAAGAGGTGATTTTTCATATATATCCTAATATTTCTGCTTTTCCGAAAAGGCAGAAAATTGTAAATCGCATGGTTACTAAACATGTTATCTAATCAACTAACAACTTAATATTCGATTATATAATGGTCCTCGTACCCTATGCGCATGACAAATTCATGTTGATGGATGCAATATGAAATTTTGCCGAAAACTTCTTTTGAGATTCTTAACTTGTTTCGGAAAGTAAACATTGAAAAGGAATTGAGAGGGACCAGAATCTGTGGCTAACCTTACCCATTATCATCAACACAATTTATCAACTTAATACAGGGTGGATGTTAAGATGGCAGTCATAAATCAAAATTCATTATAGTGTGCTCTATATATTCTTATAGCACGTTCAGTGTGTGTTATTTGTTTGACCAATGCGTCCCTAAAACATACAGACTAAGTGTAGTGAAGACAGTTATCCCTCATAACGATGACACCACTAGAGAAAGAGGTTTTCAGTCAAGATTTTAATGCTGATCTATTGCATATCAGCCTGTTCTCTCGAAAACCAGCACATTATCTGCTTATAATATAACTTTATTTAGGTAGATAATCTGCTTAAAGTTATCTAATTTTGAGTCGATATTGTGCTGGAAATGATTGCGTGTTAGTCACACTATCGACTCATACTGAGGCGATTCTAATCAGGATATGTGCGGGACAATGACACAAATAAGCCAACTCACGACGTTTGAAGTGTACGCCTTTAACATGTGTTTTCAATGTGGTCCGCGCCATAAAACGAAATAACGGATATGAATCCATTACCTGCTTATTTCGGAATCAAATAAGCACACTATGTACCTATTTCACTTTATATGTCGATTATGTGAATATTTGTGCGAGGATATGTTGTGAATCTAGTTCTACTTTCACCTTGCAATGAGGCAATGTATCTTAGCTTAACAATAATTTATACATTAGTATACATTTGACAATATTTTCTTCTCATAATTTGTCAAACTGACTTAGTGCCTCACATCGTCCGATAAACGGCGGCCATGCACGATTCCATCTTGTCTTCTAACTATATGATAATACATAGTTATTTTATTCATAGCTTAAACGTTCAGGGTCACACCAGGAAGAACATGAGTGGGTAAAGTTAAGTCATTGGGATGGGTACAGGGGTAC
This sequence comes from Siphonodentalium dalli, assembly GCA_032622095.1. Lineage (NCBI taxonomy): Eukaryota > Metazoa > Mollusca > Scaphopoda > Gadilida > Siphonodentaliidae > Siphonodentalium > Siphonodentalium dalli. The sequence goes on from CP136065.1 coordinate 209,181,441, forward strand.
CATATCAGCTCCCAGACTATGGGTCATGTCTTTAATACGAAGGTTCTATATTATGAAGTTTATTAACTCCGACGATTATTTATTCCTCGACTTTCTCGGGTGTGTGCTCGACGATCATGTGATTATTACCAAAGTGTTTATTGTGAAAGAATCATATATAATCAGGGTTGGCGCTGGACGAGGATTTTCTGTTACCAAAAGTTTTGCCAAAGTATTTTTTGTGTGCCAAATTAACAAAATATTTGCCAAATTTAATTGCGCGTATAATTGGGGAAGTTATCCTGTTTTTATCTTTGTTAAAAACTAACCACAGATACAGGTAAAATGAGCTACTAGAAACTCAAGCGATAGCGCGAACCATGTATATAATTCCGGTTGTTCTTTATTCCGAGCATATCAAATAGTTTCTCCAATTCGTAAATTCTTCATTCCATATGTATCAAGAGTGTTCGTTTTCCGGAGGTACTTCAATAAGAAAGTACCACGATCGTTTTTTATTCGGAAGATTAAATAATCTTCCGAAGGGTCGACCAAACTCCATGCAGAGTTTACCTCCCTTGATGACTCGGTAAGACCGCTGCTATCGGCGACATTTCCCCCACATTTGGTGGACTTCCGCGATATTAAGATATATACAAAGCGAATAGAGCAACATGCTGCCCTTGTTAAACAAACAAAATATCGATTAAAATTTGTGCAATTTCGTACCTTAAGTTTGGAAAGTCCCACTAGAAGCAAAGAACTATATTTCGAATCGGTGTGATTTGGTTCTCTGATTATTTTATCACCACAATAGTATAAACGCACGTGTACGACATTGTCACAACTCGAACGACAAGTCAAACACAAGAGTTCTAATTTGCTGCAATTTTGACGAGTAGCTTGCAAAAATCGTCAACAAAACTACCGCTCTGATTTTCCATTCTGTCATTATGTTTTAGCGTGGCAATTTTTCTCAAAGCACATAGCAAATTTGACTTTGGAGCGATGGGGTTTCTCCATTTTTGCTGGAAAATCCCATGTTAAATATAGAAACACGGACTAGTACCTAGCCGATTACAGAGTCAGAAAGGAAGCATGACTGGTGCACTCTGGTAGAGATTGAGAGTCGAATTCAAACGGACATGACTCGTTCGTACCCCAAAAATATTTACACATGATTTATGGAAAGGTAACTTTTCCCATTCAATTGGTATTCTCCTACACATCAACTACTGAATGGTAACTGTTTCATACAAACATATAATGTACAATTCGATGGATATGAATATGTATATCTCCATCGAATACTTATTGTTATTATCAGTTATACCCCTCCATTCAAAGCAAGTTTTGGCAGGGTCGGTTGGATATTAATCAGTATTTGAGTTTGAATATTTTCCCGTTCTTATATTGTTAGAATGTGATAGTGGGCTAGGGGTGCCGAAGTTGTTATACACATGACTCACTAGTTAGATCATGATATACTACTACAAGGATATATATAGAAATCGAATCAACATTGCCAACGTACCAATGATAAATGGATATACGCCCAATAACCGGCACCAATAATGAGATCATTCGGCTCCAGTCATGGCATAAATACAGCGATATATCACAACAGTAGATAGTGTTTGTATAGATCGGAACGTACAATAAAGAAATTGGATTTCTGGTCAAATACGTCCCCGCTATATTAAGTATCTCGTTTGGAAATACACACAGAGGGCAATCGCCTGTGTGTTTCTAGATTATTGGAATTTATAGTAGTTTCAATTAATTAGCTGGAACTTAATTAAAAACCACAAATGTAGATCGGTCGTCAACACCCTCATGGTGTTTGGCTTTCTTATGGCAGTTGGATATTAGACCGTCGTCGTATGGCATTGTCAACTCATGTGTTGTGTCAACAGTGGAGCTAGCATCTCCAATACATTATACACAAAATCGCTACAATAGCCAACTCTGGATTATTTGCTTGATCAAAAGATATGTACAACAGAGCAACATACACGGAATGTTTTCCGAAAGTCGTTGGCGAAGAGCCTCTTTTTTCTACAAACATACGTTTATAATCTACAACTGTTTATAATGTATGTGGAAATCGAATTCGTCCCATAAACACCTTGGTATCTCTTATGGTGATACAGGGCGGGGTAATTGTATTCTGTAAATTTATTGTATTTGGAATTATTACAGATTCTGAAACATTTCTATTGTATTTGTAATAAAGAATGTCAGGAGCCAGAGTATTATATTTGTAATCATTCGGGAGTAATTGCAATTGATTGTTTATTACTGTCGACTTCTTGCTAAAATTTCAAGGTTATGTTTTTTTGGGATATAAACATGTCGTACTATAGGAAAGGATCAACTGATAACAACTGGTACAGATTGAATTGTTGAGGACACATAGAACGATAAAAAGAAGATGTTTTTATCAGGCGGTAACATACTCGTGAGCAGCCACAACACATGTAGAAACAATGGATATTAGTATTACTATTGTCCGGCCCTACTAAAAGCCGACCGCACCCGACCGTATCCGACGGCACCTCCACCAGGGGACCGAGCGTGATGGGGTTTGCACTATCGTGCAGAATAGACCTGTATATACCAAAGTTCCCATCTCAAAGTCGATAGCTCGAGCGGACAGGGCACTGTTAACCCCTAACTTGCGGCCGGTTCCGCCAGGTACGCAAAATCCAAAAAGGCGCCGACCGCACCTCCCCTGGCTGCCTGACCACGTAAATGGACATGTCATGCAGCGAAACCCCCTATGCATCCATGGGCGATCGGGCAAGTCGATGGCTGCAACGGAAGTGAATAAATGAACCCATATGCTGCTGTCGAATTCGCTATGAATGTACGAAAAAACGCCGAAAATAACACCCGCCGACCGCACCGCCCCAGGGGACCGAGCGAAATGGGGCATGGCCTATCGTGCAGAATATAACTGAATGTACCAAAGTTTCAACCCACAAGTCGATAGCTCGAGCGGACATGGCACTGTTAACCCCTAACTGGCGGCCGGTTCCGTCAGTTACGCAAAATCCAAAAAGGCACCGACCGCACTTCCACTGGATGCCTGACCACGGAAATGGACATCATATCATGCAGCGAAAAGCCCTATGCATCCATGGGCAATCGGTTAACAGTGACCTGTCCGCTCGAGCTGTCGACTTGGGGATTGGAACATTGGTATATATAGGTCTATTCTTTCTTCACGATAGTGCAAACCCCTTCACACCAGGATCCCTTGTGGAGGTGCGGTCGGGTGCGGTCGGCTTTTAGTAGGACCCCTATTGTCAGCAGTCATAGCTCAAATTGTTGGAGATTCTTTGTTCCCTGAGAGCTATAGTGGTTGTCAACAAAGTTTAGGTGCGACACTTTGTGCACTGGCTCTGTATATCTTGCCAGCTGAAAAAGAAATACATGTTAGAGACCTGTACTTTTAGAACGTTTTATATGCGAACCCGTGGATAAAGAGGAATCACTGACAAAATTATGATTAAAACCCCGCAAGGTGTTTCTAATACGGACATAATGTTATTGGAATTTCGCCGTTAATCTCACAAGTAACAACTTGTATTAATGAATTGTAAAGCGCCCGGGGTGGTCGAAATATCGCGAAATGGTGGTTTGTAGCCGAGGTGGGGGTGTGGTGCTAGCACCGGGTGTAGGGTGTGCTAGCACCGGGATGGTCGAATAGATCGATGTCGTACATCTGTATATCACATAAATTCATAATGTGCTTCTTGAGGTGTCAGAGTTTACTGATTACGGTAATACCCATAATATAGTTATACACATGCATATCACTTTAGTTTGTCAATTTACTGTACATAGCAAGAGAAGGACTACGAATCTAAGCAAACAAAACGTTAATTAATTGTTCCAGTTTCCAATGCATATACATACATATATACAGTGATGACTGTGCCACATTAAAGCAATGAACAATTATTAAATATATATACCTATAGACCTATATATACGTGGTTTTACTCCACAACAAAGCTGACAATGTCGTGTTATCGTCTGACGGTTAGTCGAATATAAACGTCAACAAACAAAACTACACGCAAGAAACAAGACATTGATAATACAACTGATATGTGGACGTGCTTAGCCTTGACCTATTACGCATATATGCTATTATTAATTAGAGATCATAGTTTTGCCTTGAACCATTAATTGTCGACCTTCGCTGATGCCGCCACAAACTCGGCTGATATTAATTGTCCCCAAGAGAAGCTCAGTGATTACGTCGAACGTAACTGCAATTCGGATGACGTAACTACAGTGCTGGTCCTATATAATAAGACTATCGTAATTGTCTTGAAGTAATGGCAACTGATTCATACCATTTGCTACTTTACATGTATTCTTTAATTCCAATGGATTTACATGTACGAGGAAAATCGCCAATAACTACTCTGTCATTACACACACAAACAGTTGACAACTCAGAAATATGTTATTTATTATAAGTTTACAGACCCCCTTAACCCTTTACCCAACAAACCGGCCAAAACCGGCCAAATAAAGCTTCAACAGCCTAAAATATCTTCGGTCTGTCTCAATAGAACCATACAAATATGGATATCATTGGAACCGGCTCCTTGACCACATTGTGATAGTTACAGTTATACCCTGTGCCAATGCATTCTCTTATATATGCGAGTCGAACATAGGTCGCCTCGCATATATAAGAGAATGCATTGGCCTAAAAAAAATCTTTTTTTAACACTTTTTACCATCTTTTCTTACATTCTTTAACAATTTTATAATTTTTAATGTGTTAAGCCAATGCATTCTCTTATATATGCGAGGCGACCTATGGTCGACTCGCATATATAAGAGAATGCATTGGCACAGGGCCCTTCTGTTGGGTAAAGGGTTAAGCTCCTCGCATCAAAGACGTGACATCAGCATGGTTAGTTATTGTATTACAGTGTTGTCGATCTATTTAATTATGCGGTTATTACTTGGTTAATTTGATGTCGACCGAGATATCAGTCATCTCCAACTTAATATCAAAATGCGCCCATCGCAGGCTGAAATCTATGATGTGTTAGATACACAATGTATTTGTATCGAATCATGTATCGCGACGAGGCTAGTTTTCGTGACCATATACACTGTTAGAAATTACTGTCGGTTCGACTGTTTCGGGCCGTCATAATCGACGGTCCCATACCGTTTCATCAGTTTGACGGTCCCATACCGTTATGTTATGTGCCCATGTAAATTGTCTAAATTAAATATTTTCGTGATTCAAAGCAATGCCGTCAAAACTCAATATGATATTTATCGGCGACCATATTATATACGACAATGACTCCATACAGTATGACTGAATCTTACTCTGCTGATATTTAATATGTATTATTAATCCGGCATTCATTCTGTGTTATGCGGTCGGCTCGTATATTGATGAGTACGTTATTCCGGGTTCTCGTTTTAGCTCTCAGATCATTTTTTCGACATTTTCCTTTGGCGTTTTATATTTAATCCAAACTATTGTTTTTGGGAAACTGTTACCTGTTCGATTGTGGACAGTAAACTGTTGTTAAGACGGTATGATTTCGGTTCCTTTGATAACCGGACAAGTTTCAATTCTGCGAAAATCGGCTTAATCATTGACAATTTCCACTAAATTAAAGAGTAGAGATTCACGCCAATCGATTCATGGCGTTATCCGGGGTCTGACTTCATTCGACTCAGTGATGCTGTTGAAATTGACAGTGTTAGTATCAAAACACTGGTACATTTACTGACACAAGAGGATACAGGTACAATTAGCACGAGCTTCGATGTCAACCAATAGTGACAATAATAACAACAACGACTCAACGAGCAGCTATTACTATTAGAATGTTGACAATCCAGTGTTCTGAATCTGATTGTTTCAAAGCACATACATGTACATGTACTGTGCGCACCAGTGTAAACAATGAACTGATGCCGCACAGTGACGGATGATCACATACATGTATATACAATTCCAACTTTACAATTACACGAACCAATTCATCCTGTGTTCACCAATTTTCATTGAAACGTGTGGATATGAGACATTATCATCATTCGCCATGTTATCGTCAAGTTATTACGACAATTTACCGGGAGTACACTATTGGTTGGATGTTCTTATCAAACTATCTTTGACTTACTCACTGATATTGATACTAAGTGTTGTGATACCAGTATACAGTTTGATGCATCATGCTTTAAAATTTCATGGACAATGTGCGACTACATGAGCACATAGTCGCCAAGTCATTGCGCACAGTTATTATGGGATCTGCTGTTGTCTTAAAGGTTCCAATCCCAACTAACTGTTATTGATATACAGTACCAGTCAAAAGAAGTGGTATATTAAACGCGCTATTTTCGCGCCCAATATCGCAATAATATTGCAAGTGGAAACGCTTATAGGCATGTCGCTTGTGATATTATTGCAATATTTTGCGCTTAATATCTGCATATTTTGCGCTTAATATTGCGACATCTTGCGCTCAAAATTGTGACATGTAAATCAAATTTTTGCTCCTTCTATATTGTTTATTGTATAAATAGAGACCATGTTTTAGATATGTATATAATTATAGTTGTAAATGCTATATGTACACTATATGTACACTACATGCACAGTATTTATCTAATAAATTTATCTAAGAAAACACTATCCGGGTCTTTATGAAATTTAGCGCGCTTAGTATCGCAATATTTTGAGTTCAATATTGCAATAATAAGCGCGACAGATTTTTGGTAATGTGTTATAATCACGCCTTTTTGTAAATTAAGCACGCTTAATATCGCAATAAAGGTGCACCTAAAAATACCACTTCTTCTGACTGGTACTGTATTGTCATGATGTACGGACTGACCTGTTAAAACAAAAACTGTGTTTACAAGTGACTGGACAATTTCACGCCTTACATGTTACCAAAAAGTATGCCATTAAGATATTTTACTTTTACGTGTACATAAATTTGAGTTTTCACTGTGAAACATGGAGCTTTGTTCTTTTTATGGCTTAAAAGGGCATGCCGATTCATGTTTTAGAATGGTCGAAATTATACTCATAACTGGATAATGATATGTTGGCATATCAGCTATTACTAGTATCGTTTTTTATTTATCGACTATTCAAAAACATATGAATCGTAATGCCTAACGCGAAATCATATTGTCACCATGGGAACCTGGCTAATTATATGGTAAATTAGCAAATTAAGAGCAAACATTGGTGTTGACCCATGAAAAATACCATTGGTCTGACCTTTATTAGTTACAGTCTTGATATTAATTAAACGGTGCTGAACCGTAAAACATATAACGGTCTGACAGTTACTGGTTACGGTCTGCCAGTTACTTAAACGGTTTTATACCGTGGAACATGCTACGGCCTGACCTGATGTTTAACGGTCAAATGTTGGCAGCGATGTTGGGCGGTCTCAGACCGTTAAAGCGACGGTATGTTTTCTAATAGTATAGCGACGAGACGACCTTGATCGCCGAGTCGCTATATGGCCACGAAAACTAGCCGAGTCGCGATACATGAATCGTTACAAACAAATTGTGTATATAACACATTTATGTACCATTGGTGTGATAGAATCCACCGCATAAATTACATTTTAGGAGTTTCTTAAATGCCAAAACTGTTGAATTTGTGTCCGATGATTAACTTCCTTGAGTAGATTCTCCCAACCTGCAAAGGTATCTGTGTCACGCGATTAGCTCGCTTTGCTAAATTATCACAACATGCAAGTTAACGGAAATTGTATTCAATGGACACAATCTCTTACACTTATAACACATACTGAACAGATATATATTAGTTACTTTGTGATATGTTATACCATAATACCCATGATGGTAGGCAATCAAATAATGTTAAAACCATGGAACTATTTGTTTATAGTACGCAAGAATATACGTTGGAATGTCGTTTTGATTTTTCACGCGATTGATGTGACGTCAGTTCATTAATGATTTTGAACCAGTTAACGACGTCACGAGCGCCTTGTATCGCAACTGCAGTAACGATACAGATGTTTTTATCGCCAATTCGTTATTGCCAATTGTATCAGGGAATTTCGTAGGAAATGGTAGATAAGAAGTTACATCGGCCTGATATCTCGGCCGATATCAAACTACATGTACTTGTAACCAAATAATAAACACTAAATATAAGATAATCATTCTTGTCATTGAATATCTCTCGACAATGCAGGTCCGACACTCCGACATTTATCACTAACAAATGTTCACCATATAGTCACCATGTGAACGCTCACCACAGACACATTTGTGAGATGGGTCAGTATGGCACATCCCGCCGAATTCAACACATCAAGAACGGATAACAATCGCATCCGCGTCCAATTAATCTAATTCAAACTTTCGCCTGTTGATAAGATATCCATACTCATTCATATTAGGATTCCGGTGTATCCAACAATGATTAATTTAAGGAATAATCTCGGTTTCGTAATGTAATTACACAGTCTAAAGGCATATGCCGAATCACAAACCTACACAGCGATTTATAAGAGATTGTGATTCGGCATATGCCTTTAGACTGTAATTACATTAGGAAACCGAGATTATTCCTTATAATTATGCCATTGATTGTTAAATATTGATTTTAAAAATATGCTCGCCTTTAAAAGACGGTTAATACAAGGGACTATATGTTCTCAAATAACGGACAGAAAGAGACACACTGTCCGAATAGGATATGTGAAGACTTGAGTCGAAGACAACTCGCCCCGTTCCAGTCCGAATAATATGGATCCATCGATAGATTGAGCGAGTATTTCCCGAAGCGTATGTCAAGGAAGAAACAAAAGATGGCCAAAATTAATAAAATTTGGATGAAAATTAATATTGGAAGAGGAAACCCTATTTTAGTCTCCATCAACTGGGACTCATGAGCAGGTGACAATAAATAAGTTTAGTGAACATTTTCTTTAGGAATTCTCCTATCTGTCGGCATTGCCAAATATTTTTCGATTTCGATTTTTCGCATTGTCATTTGTGATTTTACCGAGAAAAATGTTTTCACTAGAATAAACTATCATGGTAATTAAAGAATTTAAAGATGTTTTATTTTTCAAAAACTAATTTATTTGGTAAAATTTCAAGAGATTATTCAAAAACTTGTGTCCAGACACCAAACCAAAATGCTCTGTAACGAGTTAATTTTTTTTTATAGTCTTCACAATAAACATGTTGCTACACTGCGTCGGGGTGAAGAAAATTCTGCTGTTTTTTTTACGGGGACTTTGTAGCATTTGTATTGACCAATAATTTGAACACCCGTCTACGGTCGGTACATCTCTGTGGAATCTCATAAATCACGTAAACCTTCATAGCACTTTTTAACATATCACTACAATGAGACAAATTGAAGAAATATCCTGCGGTTTTCTCACAGGGACTTTATAGGGGCCTACCATTTGCATTTATAACACCTGTTTACGAACAGTATCTGGGGTTCTCATATATCACGTAACCCTTCATGACACTTTGTAACATATCGCGGCACTGAGATGAGTTTTAAAAATATGCTGCGGTTTTCTTATCATTTTCACAACCCCTTCGAACACAGGATATTAATTGAAGTGAAATAAAAGGTCAACCGACCACAGTGTCCCCCGAAACGTGGCAAGTCGATGCAACTTTGTTAAAGAAATTTAAAAAAATGTTGAAAGCGAAAAGGGTTAATAACTCCGTAAACAAATTATGTTTCCGTCATCTATATACATGTTGCACATCTCCAATATGTGGGTAACAATACTCTGACGTTTCAAATATCTACGATCAGAACTGTAGGAGGAGTTGATTACACCATGACGGTACCCTCATACAGAAAATTATAAAAACTGTTGAAATGATCTAAGTCGAAAAGGGTTAATAACTCTGTCAAAAAATAATGTTTCCGTCATCTATATAAATGGTGCACATCTTCAATATATGGGTAACAATATTCTGAAATTTCAAATATCTACGATCAAAACTGTAGGAGGAGTTTATTACACCATGACGGTACCCTCATACAGAAAATTATAAAAACTGTTGAAATGATCTAAGTCGAAAAGGGTTAATAACTCCGTCAAAAAAAAAATCCGTCTTCTAGATACATGCTGCACATCTTCAATATATGGGGAACAATATTCTGAAGTTTCAAATCTCTGTGATGAAATCTGTAGGAGGAGATGATTACACCATGAAGGTACTCAAAAGTGTGACGGGCGGACGGACGGACGGCTAGACGGACGGACGAACGGAGCCCGTTGCTATAGTCCACCGAAAATTTATTTTTCGGGGGACAATAAACTGTTATGAGTTTATGATATCCATGTTTATAGACATACTTTCTTGGCTCACACATGAGCCGTTTCTATGACAATATACGAGAAAATAGTCGTGACAATATTATTGATCTCATATGGCATAAGTAAAGGCATGAAATTATGATATAGATGTAATATAACCTATGTACCATTCCACTTTTGGTTAATGGGACACTCCACTACTGGTACCTTGCTTTTCTCGGATAAATACATATATTGGATATCGTCGAGAAAAAAACATATATTGCGATCCTGAATCTGCGGCATTTAATTAAAACTACCCGGACGTGAGCCCAAAAGTAGGGCTCCGCTTGACCCCAGCATCAACTTGCGGATCCTCGAGTAGGTTCGTATGATGCCAGTCGGTAGCTCAGTGACGTTCATGGGTGGAAGAGTTATCGCTACGGTGTCGCCGGATTAATGTGACAAAAAGCGAGCAAAGTCTTGGAGGATGCCACACCTCAGTTTCAAGTCGGACAAAGTAGAGTGCTAGACTAATTTGGTATGAGATAAACTAAAAGTGGCTGCCATGTTATTGTTTGATGCCATATGGCGCCCACGCTACCTCGCTGCTTAAACTGATTCCCGATTTGAATATATGGCACACATCGGATACATGGCTGAATAGAGCCAGATTAAGCTTATTTCGTGGTACCCATACTTGAAAGGTGTCATAGCCATCTATTCCTTTCAATTTATATTAATATTTGAAACGGGTACCGTGCGATCCAGACCAGCTGAAATGGTTATTTGCCTTTAGCATGCGATCGCCAATAAACAACGATATAGGTGTACTTATACGCGACGCTTCAGACAGCAGTTTTGTAATAGACCGCAAAACGTCCAAAACTAATATTTTAAAACCATTACTGTGCATATGACCGGTAAGAAGAAATACTTAATATGGAAGCCTTACGAAAAGGGTATATCGTAAAATGGCGCAACATCATCGTATCGGTATGTTGTTTTGTGCCAATAGACACATGACCTTATTCTGCTTCTTGTGCCACCATGTGTAATTCCTGAACGGGATAACCGAGCGGCTATTGTATTGTATTGACGAGATATACCAGGAATAGAGTATGAACATTTTATTTAGGGCGGATAGGGTGAGACGACGCATTAATCAGAAAATGGATGGTATTGTGGAACACCCTTGCCGAATTATTTGCATTTGCGTCGTTGTCGCAAAGAAAACAATGCGTGGAGTAAACCACAAATGGCGGCGACAACAATAACCATTCGATGGCAGGGGGTCGGGGCTGTTGGAAAAAAAATTCAGGCACGTATGCTGATTTTTTACTTCCGACCCTTGTTGGGACCCACCCACCCCCGCGTCCAAATTTGTTTCCGTTTTCGGCAGTTTTTTTCCGACCATTTTTTGGACACCCACCCCCGTTTTAACAATAAAACAGAGATTTGCGGCGGGAAATTCACTGTAAACAGCTGTATATGAATTTTTGTGCATACTATTAGTCATGGATGTTAACATTGACATGTAAATAGGAAAAAGTCATTTTGGGGTCATTCGGCCAAAAAAAAATGGCTGCCAGCGGCCATCTTAGATTTCAAAATTCAATCCATTAGCATGGGCTACAGGCTATACTGTTTGTCTGATCATCATGGAATTTGTCATTTATGTTAATATTGACATATAAATGTGTTTTAAGCCAAACTCATTGCAAAAACAGTCAAAAAGATTTGCAGGAAAAATATTTTTGAGTTGCGGAGTTTTGTTTTTGTTGGTCCTATCGACTACCCACCCACCCGGTATACGTGCCCGGACAAAAACCTTTTTCCACCCCTGTCGGTATAAAAATCGGTGTGAAGAAAGACTGAGACTCCAATCCATGAGTCTAGAAATGAATACATGGCCAGTGTCTTACGACATGTGTCTGATAATTAGGTGATGACGCTGCTCTGATACGCACGAAGTGAGTGATATCATTTAAGGGCGGATTGACCGACCTGTATTAACTACATTGGCTGCGAATTGCATGTGGCCAAAACGACTCAACATTTTCTTCTGATTTGTGCAAGTATAGTTGAACATACATGAGCGAATCAGCTGCGTGAGCCTTGACGGAGATGACATTTCATACAAGAAAACTAAGATGCATGCATCAGGTCACCCATGAACTATTTAGCATACAATAATTCAGTTCTGTGAATTCTCCTGCAATTTCGGTTGCAGTTTCACAACGTTACAACTGACATACGATTACACAAGACGAACCTTGAATGTGGAACTATGTAAGAGTGAATATTAATGTTCCAAATCCCATGTTTCACCTTTAGTGGTAATGGGGTCGTACTTTGTTAACACGCAAGTAGTGTAATTAAGTACGGGTAATTAGAAGTAACAAATCGTTTAGTTTCTATCGTATTGGCTGAAAAGGGTGAGCAGATTGCTTGTGATGAATGTTCTCGTTAGCTGCCAATACAATTTGCATATTTGTCCCGTTACGTTTATACACGTATAGGATTGGCGGGCCAGAGTGTGTTGACGTGTTAATTGTTTGGTTCGTTAATAACAGATCAGCAGGGATTTGTCGTGATAACGTATAATTGAAAATATGCTACCTAAACGGTTGATCTATTATACCACTGTGTATACTCGGTTTAAATAGGTATATTAGATAGGGGCGTGTGCTAAATTTTGGTGTGGACCGATGATCTAAACAAAAAATCAGAGGTAAATGTCGGCGGGCGGTAGGGCCATTTTTTCAATAATTTTTAAAGAAATTCAGCAGTTGCAACAGCAGCAGCAAAAAAAAAGGGTGTACAATTGGCAAACGATGAGGGGCGGTGTGACGTGTAACTAGGATTGAAATTAGATATGCAATTTGGAGATTATTGAATGAGGGATGTTATATTAAAGGGACGAGAGGCCTTAGTTGTCGAAGTTCCAAACCCCGTAAACAGAAAAATATTAAAACGCATACAGTTTGGTTCAAATATACGATGACTATCGCGTAAACAGCATGCTTACATAAAGACCTACTATATTTTACCTAAACAAGAGTCTGATTGTGTTATAGATTGTGTTATCACACACACATGATATAAACGCTCTTTATTATTTCCATATAAGGAATTGAGCAACAAAGAACGCTCTTTATGTTTACGATCATAATATAAAGAAACAACAGAAAAGTAACTTGTTATGCTTTTGTTTACATAACAATCGTCAAATATACGACAATAAGATACTGTTTATGAGATATTTCTCATTTGTATACTAACAAAGTCGGTCTGTGTTTGAATATTATTCCGTTTGTAGCGGTTTTTGACGGGTGGAAATATGTTCACATGATACCCACCAATGCCTTCAGTACCTTTAAGGTATACTGCAACTTTTTTTCTTTTCAATAGCAGAATACAGAATCCTATTAAGAAGTGACACAAAATACAGAACATTTTTTTAAAGGTATGGTTGGCTTGGGTATCCTGTGAAAATATTTCCACCCGTCAAAAACCGCCACAAACAGAAAGAACATCAAAATGTAGACAGACTTTGTCCGTATATAAATAAGAAATATCGCATAACAGTATGTTATTCTCATATGTTTAATCATTGTTATGTAAACAAAAGCATAAAAAGTTACTTTTCTGGTGTTTGTTTATATTATGATGGTAAACATAAAGAGCGTTATTTTTCGGTGAATTCCTTATATGGAACTAATAAAGAGCGTTTATGCCATTTGTGTGTGATTAGCCAGTAGCATTGTGTTGTCCTCTATAAACCAATCAGGCTCTTGCTTAGGTAAAATATAGTAGGTATTTTGATAACATGCTGTTTACGCGATGGTCATGGTATATATGAACGAAACTGTATGCGTTTTAATGTTTTTCTGTTTACGGTGTTTGGAACAAATATGAATATTTTCGACAATTAAGGCCTCACGTGCCTTTAATTATAAGTATTGAGCGGTGAGAAATATTTGAGTCGAGGAAACCATTAACGAAAGGCGATATTGATTAGTGTGCTATTATTGGCATAACAAAGAGTAGATTAGTTGTCAGTATCGGACCAAATTGCGGCTGAAGATGGATAACTTTAAATAAATGGGCTTTATGTGTATAACAAGGCAAAATTTGGTCGAAGATGTTGATAAATATAATAATTTTCGGGCAATTTTAGAAGATATTTTACAGTGGTTAGCATTATTTTACGACTATCAATTCTTATAACTGAAGTGGATTATATAAATGTTGTTGGAATCGGTACCTTTACATGAAAATTAAATAGTATTTAGGACCTATATGGATAGATATATACAAAGAAGGATTTGGGTCAAGAAACGATTGTTGCCCAAAAACGCTGTCTCTATCCCCATTTACAATACCATGAAATTGGTCGCGAACATATCGGATGTGGAAAATATTGTTAAACAGTTCAAAATTTTCGGGCAAATGATAATAATGTCCAAGATATCCAGTGTTTAAATTTAGAATGTCCCTATGTACACTTTGAACTAACTGCGAATACAAAATCGTTCCCTGTTCTAACAGTCCATCCAAATCATTTGCATCAATGTTCACAAGTTGATCATTTTGGTTTTGATCGTTGATCCGGCCAGATGAAAAAAATAACAATGCTACCAAAGCAATTGCTGTACACTGAACACCATTAAAATGTGAAAACTGTTGGCAGCCCTGGTGTAAATTTGCCCTCACAGCTCTGACCATGGTGATTGACTGATTCTGAATAAGATATACAGTAAAATGGAAGGCAAAACAATAAAATATTATTATCAGAATAACAAATAGAGAATGGAGAAAAATTCGTTAAAAGAAAAATATTTATTTGGAATTTGAATTATTTTGATTTGTAAATCTAAATCGCGAAAGAAAATCAGAGGGTTCAGTAATTTGAGTAAATTTAATAGCAATCGCAGAAAATGGCAACATGCCAACTAGTAATACTAATAGCAACAGAACAAAGGGTCATTGAAATCTGCGATTATACAAATAAACTTCGCAGGCGCGGTGGATATTTGCAGAACTGATCAACACAAAATTGACTATTATTGATCAAATAACATCGCCATCATATATTAAATAAATGAAACAAGTCAATAGAAATTTCTCTGCCTGGACTAATAAAAAAATGGCGACGTCTTCATATAATTATATCAATTCTGCGCATGCGCAAGAAACTTCCAAATAAGGAGTTGCCATATAAGGAAACTGCAATCTCAATAATTACCAAGCAATTAAAGTCTTAACATACAAGTCAAAAATATTGTTTCATGATCGAACTGCGGACCTGATAATTATAGAAATATGTAGGCGAAATATTGTTTAATTAGTTAATCACATGATTTAGACATCAACACACTCTTAAAGACGCTATACACCGCCATCCAATGTCGTTATTTAACTGGGTCGGTGTTTCTTGTTATCAATTGTTTATTGCTTCGTTTTTAGTAAGACCATTGTATCTGTTCTGCGCATGCGCAAGTCAATTTCCATATATGGGATTTGTGTTAACCGCTATACCGATCAAGGCATACAAATAACCACGCAATAATCTTAACATAAAAATAAGATATATTGTAATTTATGCAACTACGACCCTGATAACCCTGATAACTAATAAAATATACCGGCCAATTCATTTAAGATCGTTATTTCACCTTGCTTTAGCATCAATACACTCTTAAACGCACATAAACGACCCATTGGCGTTAAATTAAATATACTCGGTATTTATTATATTACTTTTTTATTGCTCAGTATAGAGTTAGACCCTCGACACCTGTCAATATATTTGGGCTGAATTCATCTGATGCGGTATTATTCCTCGAAATAAACAACAAAGCCGTCGTTACTTCGAAATGTAGTTTGGGCTAACATTTACACAAATCCTGCATGAGTTTTCTGTCGACACACACATCATTTCAGAAACAACTGTGAAATAAACACCCAAGGTTGGGTGAAATGATCTGTTTAGAACATTTCCGTGACGTCATCCATTGTTTGCAGCAGGTGTCTATCCTGACGAATAGACACAATGGGCTTGTTGTATTGATGTGTAATTGACACAAGCGTTGGATAGCTGGGTGTGACAATTGGATATTACGGATATCCAACTGTTGGATATTACAAACATCCAATTGTTGAGACAATAAGTCAGACACTTGGTTCGATTCAAGTCTTTGCGACCAATATGGTGGGGCTCAGGTGTGGAGGGGGGGGGGGGGTCTTACACACAAACACACAGCAGTATCAATTTAGAAAATACATTATAACGCCAATGTAAGTTATCCATTGAGGTCCGGTGACTGACCTTTATATCCTGCAAAGATATTTAGGTCATCGCATGTGCTGCGTGATTAAAATAATATATGCCAATATGGCATTGTGTTCCCGCAACACTCATTGATTGACCAACTATGCACTCCCGAGCATTCAATCAAAAGATTGATCCACTTATAAGCGTTACTGATATGCGCTGTCACACCAAGTTTTCTTACAAGCAAATGCAGGGACGTATCGACATAAAATGCGGGGAGGCGACACACCATGCCAAATATTTAAATGTTGATAATCCAAATAAGTTTGTAATGGCGAGTACGCCACACTAGAACTTAGTAAGTGGAATAGTTACGTTGATTTTATGGAATTTCATAAAATGTTAAGAATTTGCAAGTCAAATGCGGAAATTGAAGATCGTTTTACACATGCAACGACTACTATATACTTACAGTATATAAACCTCATTCGATAACTTACGTTGGTCAAGAACTGCTTGTAAATCCAACTTCGAATTCATGGAATAAATAAATCCGATAAGCAGTATAATACGAAATCGGCTCCTCGAAAGAATTTCCAATATTTTTTATTCCAATATTAACGGAAAACATCAGTTGGATTATCGGCCGGATCGTCATTTACCTCCGGGCGCTTGTGATGTTTATTTCGCTTATAAAACGGACGCCATGCTGATAACATATAACTATGTAATATCCATTTAGATAACGTCGACACAGAAAGTGTAGAAAATTACTTCGTTCGTCTTCGTCGGATGAAAATAGCACATAAGTACACACGCAGAATCAGTTTTGACAATACGTCAAACATTACTTATCTAGAATGCAATGTCAAACTTTAAGTCCCCCTTCCGAATGCGGAGTGTGGTCGCGTCACGTTTTCAACCAATGTCATATTCATGTTCACGTTCGTTCGTGTTTGTTCGGCCCACATTCTGAAAGTTTTGGAGAAAAAATAGCAAACAAGTGCAACGTACGCCGGGTAGTATTTTGTGATGTGTGCATACTGTAACTGAGTTATACTCAGCCTATGATACTGGCAAAGTGTGTATATTACTCAATCAATTAACATGATTTGCTTCTTTCTGGTATCTGGTTTCTGACATCTTGAACCACCATACGGTCAGAAATGTTCTAAGTAAGATAGACCCCTCGGTGGTATTGGATATGCGGGAGAAACAATTTAGTATTAAATTTGGAGAAAGCCGACCAGCATCAATGTAACAACTACAACAACTCATCTATGCCAATGATATGTTCAGCTATATAGATGTGGATAGGGCGGTATTGATTAAAAATGTGAAAGAATGTTATCATGTCCATGTGCATTGCTAAATATTGCTGGGCTTATATAGATGGTTGTTCTATAATTCCTGGTCGGGTTTATTTAAATTGGGAGTTTAAATTATGTTTATCTGATTATAACTGCGGTGTTGTTTCTCCCGCATATCCAATACCAACTCGGTGTCTATCTATAAAATAGACACTGGAACATATATATGTAGTGATCAGTTTATTGAAATGCACTGGTAAACTTTTTTGAAAGGATCATTAGCACCCGTATAGACTCACTTAGAGAGCATTAATTTTTTCAACAAATATCAACGGGCTTATAGAAGTGGGAAAGAGGGCATAGAACACATGAATCGATTAACATAAGATATTAGAACGGCAATAAGCAGGCGCTGTGGAACTGGGGCCACATTACTCGACGTAGAAAAAGCTTTCGATTCTGTATGGCACAATGGGCTCAGATACAAACTCAGAACACGCACAGAACTACCACAAAAATAGTTAGACTTCTATCATCGTTCTTAACACACCGAAACATCGCAGTAAACTCTGCCCCCTCTACTTTCTCACTCTCTCTCATTCTCTCTCTCTCTCTCTTTCTCTCTGCCTTCTGCTATCCCTAACACTATCTTCCCAATGTTTCCATCCCCAACTCAAACTTAGTTACTTCTCCTTTAAAAACATTATTTCTATCATTTCCCGTCTGATCGATACCACTCCCTCACTTATTGGGGAAGGGCATGTCGCCAAAGGGGAGAAGACTTCATATAAGCCCTCGGACTTGTTGTCTGATCCTCATTTCCATACATTATCTATTATATGTTGTATATTTATGTCATTTGTGTATTATGTGTATTATGTTTGGATTTGGAAATAAAAATATGTTTACACTAAACATCGCAGTAAAGATAAATGATGAAATCTCCGAAACAGTCAATCTTAAAGCTGGTACCCCCAGGGGTCAGTCTTAAGTCCTCTCCTTTTTTAATTTACGTAAACGATATACCAATAGATTCTACACACAATGTACAAGCATCACAATTTGCAGACGACATTGGCATATGGACACTAGCAAAAGAAAATAAATTAATTGAACTTAGACTACAAAAACAACTCACATCACTTGAAAAATGGTGTTCCAAATGGAGAATAAAACTTAATGCAAATAAAACACAATTGGTGATTTTTGGAAACCTAACATACAGCTCAAAACCTAAACTTACTCTATTTAACGAACCAATAAAACAAAACAAAGAAGGAACTCTACTAGACGAACACTTCACACTCAACAAGCATATAAAGAACATTTCAACTAAAGCTTTACAAAGAACCGCACTCCTAACGAGACTTCGGGGCACAGGGTGGGGGGTCAACACAACCACCCTAATCAAATTATATAAACAATGCATTCGCACAGTCATGGAATATGGGGCAATAATTACTTCAAAATGCAGTCAAACAAACCTATTCAGAATGCAGAGGGCACAAAACGCAGCACTTAAGAAAGCCCTTTTCGAAATAGGCCCAAAACTCAGCATAAACAATCTATTGCGTATGTACTAACCCATTTATGCAACATCCGCAACATCGACCGTCTAAAAAGACTAACCCAATATTAAAACGTAGGTTAGCGGGCGCACGCCCTAGATGGCTCCTTGGGCGCTGATGAATGTCCCCGGGCGGTGTAGATACGCACGTCGTGACCGTAGTATAAGCCATCGAATAATTATCTCCTCTAAACTAATTAACACTCAAATGTATACCCGGCACACTGCGCCAACAATGATATCATGTACACCATTACATTAACTAACACCAAAACTAAAACGCAGGCTAGCGGGCTCACGCCCTAGATGGCTCCTTGGGCGCTGATGAATATCCTCGGGCGGCGCATATACGCTTGTCGTGCCGTAGTATAAGTCGTCGAATAATTATCTCCTCCAAAATCAACTAACATTATTTAACTGATAATACTTCCTTTACAGAAATTGTGTGTATATACATACTCTATTTTTACCCAAACAAAATTGAAAACAACCCAAAAAAAAGCATACAACCAAAAACAGTTCACTGTATATTATATATTCACCCATATTGTCTACCATCGTTCACATTTATTTCAACCAATAAACTACAACATGAACATGAGTGTGATTTCACTTACGCTCGCGCCCATGGGAACCCATAACAATTGGGGGAAACAACGCATTCATTTCTACAAGAGGCACAACTCGCCATCCGTATAATATGACAAATTCACTTTCAGAAGCTAGCGCTCATGTCTTACACATTCCACTCACCTGACAACACCAACCGAGCGGGACCCGGATTAAAAACCGACCCAGCACTAGCTTGGGGTGGGGTGCAGGAACTACAGACCCATAAGTGGTCATAGCTCTAATCGAGTTGGGAGGGCCATATACCGACATATGCTCGTCCCGCTTGCCGCTCTGGCCTTTCTTCGGGAGCAGGGACGGCTCACGGCCCAAGAACACACTGCCATGTACTAAATGTATATATCATTTTCATAAAAATAAAGAAATTACCAAAACAATCTAAAAAAAAAAAAAATTAATCTATTGAATGTAAATCATATGTATACATCTCTGTACAATCCATTCACATATATCGTCAACCATTAAAGTCTATCTTGTACATTATAATTCAGATTTATTTCATCTATTAAAGCCCAAATAACACTGTATATAAATTTGTCAATATATGTTTTCATCTACGCCCGTGCCAATGGGAGGTAGGGCGGGCCTTAAAGATGCAACAACCTGACATAGCTAAGACAAACTCTCTCAGCGCGATTGGTCTGTATTGGAATCTCTATATGTCGGCGCATTGAATCACACGCTTTGTCTTG
The DNA here is from genome assembly GCA_032622095.1 of Siphonodentalium dalli. Classification (NCBI taxonomy): domain Eukaryota; kingdom Metazoa; phylum Mollusca; class Scaphopoda; order Gadilida; family Siphonodentaliidae; genus Siphonodentalium; species Siphonodentalium dalli. The sequence continues at coordinate 209,202,236 of CP136065.1, forward strand.
CAGTTGTTTAGCGGCTTGCAAAACTAACAAACTAACAATACAAACTAACACCATTTTAACATTATAACACGGGCCCCGTTCCTTTTTTCAGCGCACCACACGACTCGCTCAGCAACAACAAAAACATCAAAGGGACACACCGGGACTCCCCACATACCCCGTATTAAAGCTCGTGGGCCCTTCCCCTAACAACCGAATTCAATTCAATTCACGATATAACATTTAAATCAATTATATTCAACTTTTGCCGTGTTCAGACATGACGATTTTCTATGTACATTATCTCCAACAATAACAAACCGTGAGGTGAAGGAGAAGATCACTCGATCTTTTCGACCATCCCGGGCGCTTCGCGCCCATCTACTCTCTTGCGATATATGTAGTGCGATACAAGGAGCCACCACAATTGAAGCAAAACAATAGGAATAACCAAACAGTCATTTCAGCATGTCACTTTCAATGAATTTAATAGCATGTGGGTAGACGAGGGTCTCGTTCCGAATGATTAGAAAGATGCTATCTGTGGTAAGAAATCATCGCCGAACGAATTAACTTGACATTTGTCGATTTCTTGACAATTAAATTAACGTTGAGAGGTCCTTTGGCAGGGGATAAATTGCTAAGCAGACGTACCAAGCAAGCACAAGAAAGCAAATCATCAGCGTAATGACGACATCAATGCATTGCAGTTAGTCATTAAACGCAGGCAGAATGGCAGACAAGGAGGACGCATATCCCCAGCAGCATGTGTACGGCATGGATTTCAGTGTATATTTGCGCATCAAGTGGAATGCATATCACCAGCTTCATGTCTGCAGCATGCATTTCAGATATGTACCGCCCACATCATAAAAATGGCCAGACTGGCAGACAAGGTGGAACCGTATCCTCAGCGTCAGGCCGCCTGAGTACCTCCAGGACTCATTTACCACACCTCGCGGATGCACCCCACGGCAAACAAGGTGCCACAATATGGGGATTCTTACCCCTCGCAGTGGGGCGGTAGGCCTATTTCACACGGGTCCACACGGGGTGACTTGGAAGGAGTAAGTTTTCGAATTGTGTCTAGTTGTGTCTTCTGTTTTCCATGTATGTTCTTTCTCTGTCGTGTCATGTCTGCTTGCATTTCGTCTTCATGACTGTTAGATCTTTCAATCTTGTACTGTTCACACCTGTCTCACTGTGGCGAGGTACCGGGAGGCTGCTGTATGCAGTGGCTAACTTGTCACCGCTTCAGCTATGACATTGAGTATATGAATATGGATGTAAGCACATATGTTCCAAACCCATAGCGTTGTTTTAAATGTCAGGGATATGGCCATGGCCAGGAAGATTGTAAAAGAAAAGAAAAGAAACCATATGTGCGCCATGTTATATTTCCGGTCATGATCATGATTATACGATTCTTAAGAAATGTCCAAACTGTCAAGGTTCACATGCTGCAATGGATTGTTCATGTCTCATTTGGGACTAACAATTCCAGATTCAACGATGTAAATCCGAGAAGCATCTGTCATATAGATTCAAACCAATCTAGCCAGCATATCACTACATGTAGCAACACAAGTTGATGAGACTGATATTATTCCTGTTTCAGAACCTGAAACGCAGGTAATGGATACAGTTGCTGTCGTCTAGACAGTGCCTCCGAAACAATCCATACAAGTTGATCCCATTGGTCCAAAACGAAAAATGGCCTATTGCTTCGAAAGTCAATCAAACGCTTCGACTCAGACAGAGAGGTATATCTTTGAGCTTTCAAAATTTGACCATATGATTGATGAGAAGCGGTTGACTCTCAAAGACGACAAACAGCATTTGTGGATCGAGGTTGTCGGTTGGGCGAAGGATGACATTCTGTCTGAACCACCCGACAGTCAGCTTGACGCATTGATAAAGGTTCATGCGCGATTAATCAAATATTAGTATGATCATACGCTAGCGTAATTAACGCACCAAAGCAAAACCACTCACACGAGATTAGCTGTGGCTTTTTTGTTTCCTTTTTTTTATATCAAAATCAGTTTATAGATTCCCTTGTATTCCCTACAAATACGATTCACATAACGCTATATTTCCTGGGTTCGTCGAATGAATGGACCCCAATCGTAATTTCGAGTATAAATTAGGCAGATCGTACTTCCGGCTACTCTTGATCGACAGCTTGACTATTCATGGTTATAAACGACTAGTACCAACATCAAGGTGAAAATAGTTATACCTTGTCGAGAGGGGAACGGGAACATCTTTAATGAATTTAACCAATTTATTTCTTTTCTTGACGCTGGGTGAGCACTGCGACGGAGATACTATACTATGCTGAGAAGCGTGTCCATTTTATAGCTGTTCATTTCATTCAAAGGTGTCACCGTGTCGATTTCAACGAAAATCGACGAACAACGTCATCGTGTAACTTTCCCTATTGACCGAGTTCGCCTGAATGTATCTTCTGCTTTGTTCATAATTATGTGTTTCATTTCGAATCCATGGCGAAAATAGTATATTTATGGATTATCACATTCATGTATGTACTGTATGTACTACGATCACGACATTAATGCTTTAAGCCCACCGATCTACTGTGCGACAAAGGCGCTCGCGAAATTCAAAACATCAGCGTCGTATTAGATAATAATTGTTGACGTCACAAAATCAGATATAGTCTATATACGACCCAAAGCGTCCGGCTTTGGTTCGTTATAAATACCTTATCAATGTAAAATCTAATTTTAAAAGCTACTTTACATAATTCGATGTGGATCCTTGATAATTTCGTGTTATTTATTTGCTATTTATTATCTAGTATTGTACTACTTTTATATTTTTATAGTATGATTGCACACTATGTGAAATGTGCAATATATAGTCACCTTCTGAACGCTCATCTCAGACACATGTGTGATAGGGTGAGTGTGGCATATCCCACCTAATTCAACACAACAGGAACGGATAACAATCGCATCCGCGTCCAATTAACCTAATTCAAACTTTCGCCTGTAGATACGATACCCATATACTCATTCATATTAGGATTCCAACATCACGCACCATGATTAATATGGTTATATTGTGGTTACAATAATATTTCAGATTAATCGAATACTAGTTAGATGTCGAAATTGAATCAGTTCAGAATTAAATCAGTGTGGTACGGGAAGGCACATTATATATCGACTTGATATATGAACTCAATAAGAATGCACAAAAATAATTATTTTTCGGTGGTAGAGTGTGTGCGGAATTAGTCTGCTTCGATAAGTGGTAGTGCAGACAACCAGCGGGAGTGTATCGACCGGGATATGACACCGTTATCCACGAAGTCACAAGGTATTCGTCAATAATTTATGCATGCTGGCCTCGAAATAGCGAAATTCTCACCCTTCTTACATGTACATACTTATACTAAAATGAAAGCCAGTCACAGGGACGGCGAAGCAAAAGCATGGTGTGGATCCACTGTATTTTATTTGTAAATTAGGCATGGGATTGGGCTCATGTTACAAAAACTTACTCAACCGCTCTCCCGGCTAACAAGATCATACAAGTTTAAAATATGAACATTGTCAAGAAGTGGCGTGTGCAATAGGGTCGGGTGGGATGTGCCAACAACATGTATTCAACGAGAGTTCGATGCACAAACTGAAGATGCCCTGATTGCATAAACGATACACAATTTTCTGCTAACAAATTATAAAAATAAAAAAATCACTCAAGAATGTTAATTAAAATAAAAAAAAAAAAATTCACAAAACCTCACTCACATTATTTTACTCGACCGCACTCACACATTTATATTAATAGTATTCATTCATTATATCGACCAAGTAGGTGCCTATATACATATGAACCACTTTTCGTACCATCGCCCTAACAAAGCCTATTAAAAAAAAACCCGGTCTGCACACGATGAAAGTAACCCAAAAAAACATTCAAATTAATTCGGCCATCTTCATCATATAATCTGTCACCAAATTCACAACTTACGAAGAATTCACATGTGATTTAAGTCTATTAATTTTATTTAGACCAATTTCGTTGGTCAGCTTAATGAAAACGAAAAATGAAGAGTCATGACGATAATCCAGACAAGATTTTACAATCCACGACACGTCTTGTCAAGTTGGCATGTCGTCTCCGTCGTGACCACTGCGTGATGTTACATAAATTATTCTTAGCGATATGTCGCCGAAAAAAGGCAAATTTGAGACACATCATGTGTGATGCTCCACTACGTGTCACGTACGATTCATATTATCATGTTACTCGGTTGCGACCCCGAAGTATATGGCCGGAATTGGCGTTATATTAGTCGGTCAGAAGCCTCAACGGAATATAAAATTGCTCTGTCCACTTAATTGATATGCGGTTCTGTCAATGACAATCGTTTCCCGCGGTGAATAAATATTTGATGTCATATTGCCCGATACACAGTATTATACACGGTCCAAAACCTTTTCCCAGAATTGACGGCTGCGAGTCCGTTTGTAAGATAATCGTGCTTGCCACTAAATCTACACGAGAGGATAAACTGTATACGCACCAGAGTAATTCACAAGAGTTTCAATGTCAACAACAACAACAACAACAACAACAACAACAACAACAACACGGTAAACAATGAACTGATGCCGCGCAGTGACGGATGATCACATATCTATACAATTCCAACTTACGAGCACAACTATTACAATTACACGGACTGATTCATCCCATGTTCGTCAATTTTCATTGAAACGTGTGGATATGAGATATTGTCGCCATTCGCCATGTTATCGCCCATTTATTACGACAATTTACGTTATACAGTTTGATGTATCACGCTATCAAATTTCATCGAAAAATGTGGGACTATATAGAAGAACGTTGTCGCCAAATCATCAAAACATTACGGGCTTTAGTGTTGTCTTGAATGTTTCAATCCCAACTAACTGTGATATATTGTCGTGATGTACGCATTCACCTGTTAAAACAAAAACTGTGTTTCCAAGGGCTGGACATTTTCACGCATTACACATATGTTACCAAAAAGTATGCCATTAAAATGTTTTACTTTTACAGGTGCATAAATTTGAGTTTTAACTGTGATACATGTATATTTCTTCCTTTATGTCTTAAATGGGCATGCACAATTCATATATTATAATGGTCGCAGTTAGTATTACTCGTAACTGAAGGATGGGCTTTTCAGCTACATGTTGTATTATCGTTTTTTATTTACAGCCATATTCATACAGTAGTCAGTGAAAGTGAACACATCACAGTCGTTTTCTGGATTAAATTCCACGAGGCCCATAACAAGTTTGATCCTCTTCAAATTTCAAAGCTTCATAAGTATTGTCTGTCACATTGTGCATTGAGGATTTAAATATAATCAAACTATGATCGTAATAGATGAACTAAGATGTATTTTTGAGTTACGATTAATACTAATTTCGACCATTCTATAACATATGATTCGTAATGACTATCGGGAAATCATATTGTCACCACGAGCTAATTCTACGGTAAATTAGAAAATTAAGAGCAAAAAGTTGGTGATGACCAGTCAAAAATACCCCCCCCCATCTGAGTCGTCTGATCGTTATTAGATATTAATTAAACGGTGTTGAACCGTAAAAAAAATACAACCGTCTGACTGTTACTGGTTAGAGTCTGCCAATTACTTAAACAATTTTGTACTGTGGAACATGCTACAGCCTGACCGCATGTGTAATGATCCAAGGTTGGCAGCGATGTTGCGCGGTATGACACTGTTAAAGCGACGGGCATTTTTCTAACAGTGCAGACCAATATATTCTCTTATAAATGCAAGTCACCCATAGGAAGCCTCGCATATATAAGAATATATACTGGCTTGCAAGGTCAAGGTAAATATTGTTAGGCCAATGCATTATCTTATATATGCGAGGAGCCATATGAGCGTCTCGCATATCTAAGAGGTTGCATTGGCGCCCTATGGGCTACCCGCATTTGTAAGAGAATTTATTGGCACAAAATTTTCGCAAAATATCAGGAAGCTCCAGTAATGAAAGGGTTAAACATTGAATGCTAGAAGGTATCATATGGTATACTGCATTTTACTTTTGTCGGGTCTATACGAATACATGTAGATATATACTGAGATATAACGATGGTCATTCGGGTGTATCGCTATTCGTCATGTGGATTCGACCTAGAGACGCTCTCGGACTATGAGTTATTACCAACTTAAGAAGGGGCCCCATTCGTGAATTTTCCAAAAATGACAATTTCGGATGTCCTTTATAACCAATGTATGTTATAGTAAGGCGAGAGTTGCGGCTTGGTGTTATAATGTCACAATCGATTCATCCTTATGCGAGGGTTGTTATATAATCGTTATATGTGGACTCAAAACTGAAATAGCGATAAAACCCATTATTTCTGCAAACGGCCACAAAAAAAAAATGAAATATGCAATGAAAAATGTGTTATTTATTTTATCGCAGACAGTATTGATTTCAGATGGTAGACTGAGCGCATACACTAGTTGGGTTCATAAGGTGGACAATGCAACATTTTTTGCAAATGTTTCCTGTCAAACTCTTTATTAAGCTGCATCAAAAACGTTCTTATTTTGTTTAAACCACTTTTGTTTTACACAATTAGAACGTATCTCACATTGTGAGGGTAAACATGTGTTGTAATAGTACTATAACACCATGCTGCCACTCTCACATACATGTAATAGATACGCCGTCAATCGAGATTATTTACAGCTTCACCAATTGAACTGATTGCGTAGCAATTGTAAACCGCGGACCAGAAAAGACCAATTCATCCACCATATCCTCCCGCAAATACGCACATATAATCGACCTATAATATGATATAAGTACGTAATGTGATTATTTGTTTCTGACATAAGCTGAAAATTGAGTCATAGCCGTTATTTCGTTTTATTGCGCGGGCCACAGTGAAAACATATGTTGAAGAGGGTGCACATGGAAAGTTGTGAATTGGCTTATTTGTGTTATTGTCGCACATACTCTGCTTAGAATCTCCTCATTTTGAGACGATATTGTAACTAAAATGCTCTCTTTTTCAGCACATTATCGACAACAATGAGGCGATTCTAAGCAGATTATTTACCAAAAACAAGTTTTTATAAGCAGATAATCTGCGGTTATCGGGAGAACAGGGTGATTCGTCATATCAGGTCTAGCCTCCCTGAACCCCGTTCTATGGACCGTCGAATGTTATGGTCTAGTTGTCGGTTTAAGGTTATAAAACGTAAATAATTATCGCATTTGACAAAAAAAAACAACTTATCCCAATCATTATTGACTTACTGTCTAATTTACTTATGTGAAATCTTCCAATACAAACATGCTCGTTATCTTAATGGTCTTGTATCGTTGTCGATAGACTCGGCTCTCCGCATATTTATGTTTATTTGGCTCGACTCTACAGAGACACTACTGCTAAACTACTGCTCGACTGGTTTAAACCAGATATAACGAATGCGTCAAATAGACCTGCGGTCGCGGGTTTAAACTTTAAGGCCCGATTCGTCATCTTAGGTTTAAACATGGTCTATGTTAACCTCTAGGCCCGATTCGTCATCTCAGGTTTAAACCGGGTCTACGTAAACCTCTAGGTTTAATCCGCCGTGAGTCAGCAAAATCCGTGGTTTAAACAAGCGACCGCAGGTCTAAGTGACGCATTCGTCATCTCTGGTTTAAACCTGGTCCAGCCAGGCCAGTGGTTTAGCAGTAGTGTCTATGTATCGTCGAGATAATTAAAATCAATAATTACGACAGCGACCATATTTTGATTGGAAATTTATAAGCGAGAAGCACTCGCACCTATATCGCGGTTTAGAATTGTCAAACAACCAACCAAAGGGTGGAGCTGTAAATTATCTCGAGTGACGGCGTGTCTAAGTGGCGGCTGCCGACTAGTGTTATCATTGCACGGTTGATTCATTCGCACGCAAGCTGTTCTCAGATATGGACAATATGATTTTTACAATTATCTTTTTTTTTGTCTTGTGTCAATCACAAATACTGGTGTTTTCTACGAATTCATTTGAATGGTTCAACGTTTTAATTTTGACACAAAAACGATGCTACTGCATGACCAGATATACTATACACATAGTTTGCAATCCTAAACTTATATTGCTATATGAGTCAAATTTGATAACTTATTTTGATGTAGATCATGCCAAAAAGCTCTATTTAGTAAAATTTATTACATTGGAAATAAAAGCAACGCATGTAATATATTTCTTTATTAAAAGCTGTGCCTCTGTATGGTTGTCCACTTCAAACAGTTCAGATGCCGCTTCTGGTGTGCACTCATAAGCAAATTGCTTTTACTTGACTGACCTCTTGGTCCAGGATTGACTCGATTATGGAGCATTTATTCAGCGTCAGAGGGACTGTGGCCCCTTCGTGCGAGAGGAGCCTGCGTCACATTTGCGCACATTTTGACCATTTGAACATTTTAATTTAAAAAAAAATTTGATTAAATTTAAAACAAATATTAATATAAATTTTAAATATTGTTTCTTGTTACATACTCAATTTAACAACACAATTTTTTCATTTTTTTTAAATTAAATTTTTTTCTTATTTTTAAATCAGTTTTAGAACAGTTGCGAACAGACGGACATACGGATATATAGCTCCTATACCCCTTAATATATACATATATACATGTAAATACATCAAATTTTGTCTTTGCGGGTAAAGCATATGGCAGAAAATCCAATGAGCGTGCACGCGTTCGCGATAATTTATAACATGTCAATAACCATTATATCGGACCAAAAGACAAGCCGATATAGTGCAACGTTCCAGTGGTGTACGCACATACACACACGTTGGACGAATGCAATCATGTAAATAAAAGTGTTTTTTGTTTACGTTTTGAGGGGTGACCCGATGACCCCCTTCTTATCTTAAAACCCCAGGAAAAGTTGCTTCTTAAGTTGTGTTTTTATAATTAGTATATATCAAAGTACTTTGAGACCAAAAATTATGGATGCACGGGAAAGTGTAAAAAAAAAGGTGAAAAATCACATTTTGGGGTTCAGCATGGGACCCCCTTTCTTATCTGAACACCCTTGGAAACTCCCTTTCTTAAGTTGTGTTTTCTTAATCAGTACACTTAGGAGTATCATCAAACCAAAATTCATCGATGTACGCGGAAGTGTAGATATATAGAAGTGATTTTTTGCACTTTTTGGGGTTCAGCGGCCCCTAAACCACAGGAATGCGCAACTTAAGAAATCGGGTTTTCAGAATGTTCCATTATTGGTACCAACTTTAGGGGGTCGAACCTTTTGTACGCAAAAGTTTAAATAGAACATATGCGGGCTCTCTAACTATACGCTTGAGGAGATGTAGGACCAACGTGGTGCGTGAGCTAAGTCTTATCCGCAGGTCGATGCCTCACGAGATACGGTTCACGAGGACTCGAGCACTCGATTAACGGGATGCACACAACGGCAGACATGGTGCCATATTGATATTGGGGGATTCTCACCTCTCGCAGTGGGGCGGTAAATCTTATTCTACTCCGGATACACACGGGACTCGACATAAAATAATTAACATTTGGTCTCCAATAGAACAGAACGCCACGACAAATACTGCCATAAGTTAAACGGCACAGGCCACGCCAGCCAACAAATCTTTCAACCGACATCCTACAGAGAATTATTTATAGTGTAAGCATGCCGTTTCCGGAAAGATTTGTCTTCTGTACATAAGAGCTAGAAGCCACCAGCGTTATCAACGAGATTTGTAGCTGAAAATTAGGTAGACGGTTGATGTTGTACATGTAGATATTCCACGTAATATTAGATATGTATTTCCTTGAAAACATTTGATATACCGTTTAACAGGGTCGAAGCCCCACAAGAGAGTGATGCCATTGCGACAAGATAATACCAAGCCGCTACTCTAATCGTATACACACGACGTCAATCGATATTATGTATATCTCCACCCATGTAAACAGCGATTTGGAAAAGACTCAATTCTCTCACGACTAGCCTCCCTAAATCGAATTTTAGCTGGAATGCCGAATGAAGGGAATATGATTATTAATCCTTCATGACGGGAGCTGCGCCGGTGCAACATAAAAGACCCTGTGCCAATGCATTCTCTATATAAGAGAATGATTGGCTTAACACCATTTTAAGGATATAAAACGCAAACGCTTCTCACTTATAAAGTTCCAATCAAAATATGCCCATCGTAATTATCGATTTTCAATGTTGATATAACGTGATGGTCCGCACCAGGCAAGTACGATTATTTGGCTCGACGATATAGAGACTCTTCTGCTAAAATGTGGACTGGCTGAACCAGGTTTAAACCATAGACGATGCATGCGTTTCTTAGACCTAAGGTCTCGGGTTTAAACCGCAAACTTAGCTGTCAAACGACGGTTTAAACCTAGATGTTTACTTGGACCAGGTTTAAACCAGAGATAACGAATCCGGCCTGATCGATCGTGACTCGCACATGAAGGTGGCGAACTAATGCAGAAATGCGTATGGCCCTAATATGCTTGAACCCTTCGGCAATTTTGACAAAAGCCATATAAGACGAAACATGTAACATATATATACAATTATCGCATTGTTTCGAGGTTGACATTGGGAATTGTCAACCCGAGGAAGTCAATATTCACCAAGGCCGCAGGCCGAGGCGAATATTGACTTCCAATGGCTGACAATTCCTCGTGTCTACCAAGAAACAATGCGAAAACAGTTTTATTATATGAAACTCGCCTTGATTGGACAAGACGTTGTGACATTGAACGTCGCTGGGAAAACCTTATCTGTTTTCAGGTCTGATAATAAGTTTATAATGTTAACCACTGAAGTATCTGACGTCACTCAGAACTGTTATTAACCTGTTGTTTCATTAATGAGGTGAACATTGTTAAATATCTTAATTTTTTCGTTACGTTTTAACATAGGAATTGGGGAAAGAAACGTATGATCATATAATATATAATATAATGCCTTCTCTGACTAATCGTATGACACGATCTGCTGCTTTCTCTCTCGAAGAGAAATGAAGGGAATATTATTGTTAATCCTGTCATGACCAGAACTGACCTGACGCAACAATAAAGACCCTGTGCCAATGCATTATCTATATAAGAGAATGGTTGGCCGAACAATTTTTTTTATCATTTTATTTACCAATTTTTCTTACATTCTTTAACAATTTTTATAATGTTTTATCATTGTTTTCTTACATTCTTTAACAGTTTTTATAATTTTTCATAATTTTTTCTTATATTCTATAACAATTTTTCTCATTTGTTCTTATATTCGTTAACAATGTTTTTTTTCTTCTTACATTCTTTATTAATTTTTTTAATTTTTTATCATTTTTTCTTACATTCTTTAACAATTATAAAAAATAAAATAAAATTTGTTAGGCCAATGTATTCTATATCCAGTCATGGAATGGTTAACCCTTTGAGTGCCAGGTCCGATTTTTGTATCAACCCATATACCCTGTGCCAATGCATTCTCTTATATATGCGAGTCGACCATAGGTCGCCTCGCATATATAAGAGAATGCATTGGCCTAACAATGTTTTTTTTTTTTTTTTTTTTTTTTTAATAATTCATTCTTATATTCTTAACAGACTTATTTTGTAGGTTTAGGGCCGATGAGATCGGCCCCTGGCACTCAAAGGGTTAATGCTGTACTTTATGGGTCACTATGTGAAATCAAATAACTGTGAGCGTAATAATTTGGATCACCCGTGATCACCGAGTGTTATTGTGCATTATAATCCTCATCATATGGTTTCGCCACACTTTCTACACAAAGAATAGTAGACCCATTTGTGTAAGTCACATTTAACTTTCCCGGGAGATAAACAGATCCCGGAATTTCCATATTCCGATTCAGATTTCCGATTAATAGAAGACAGATGATGTAGCAGGTGCCTACGAGTCCTGAGTTTTATCACACGAATACATCAAACAGGCAGATATTTTATTATCTGGCAATAACGCTAGTCCCAAATGTGTCTTCACACTATCAGATAAATCTTACTAACGTGTTACGGTGATCTGAGGGTCGAGTTCACGCTATCATAACACTGCGCCTGACAGGCCTATGATCATCCTTCACCCTCGAGGATCGAGCGCAGTGGCACCACTCGGTCGATCAATGCCGAAACGCGTTCGTTTCCGATCAGCCGGCAGTCAAAATCTCATTCACGATCTCGTTCTGGAAAGGTTACTCGAATACACGGCCATTCAAGGTTTTCATAGAGAGTTTTCGCAAATTTGCGATTGATAATGCAATGTTCGCAATGCGATTAGTTTATTCCTCCTATCCATATGGTTTGGAGATATGTGGTGTGCGGTTATCGACAACATTGAAGGTACATAATCCGATTCGACGATTCCCGTATCATCAGATTACAACAACAACACAAAACGCTTTAGTTATCAGAATCAATTAACTACCAATAAATAATGCTAACCACTGTCAACTATAGTACAACATTTTCCAAAACGTGTTATAATATCAACATTTTGTTCAACTCTATGTGGTTTCTATCGGTCGGCTTGTCGAACATTTGCTGGGCCGCCAAATATTGCAGGTGGTGAAAAATAACATATTTAAAAAATCAATATATGATAACTCTTACTCATAACTTATATTCGTTATTTCGTGTTATGGCGCTGATGAAAAACACAGTATAAAGATAGTACGTCCGGTAAGTCGTGAGTTTCTCCCTCACCTGGCTCCTAGCGCATGAAGATTACTATAGACGTGCATCATTTTTATCACGCAGCAACCCAATTGTTGAAAACTCCCCACCACTGTGACCATCTCCCCTCTGGTCTTAACCTTTCTCACCTCTCTCTCTGCCCCCTGCTATCGATAACACTAACTTCTTCCTTCTATTCCATCCCTAACTAAAATTCAGTTGAACTATATATATGTAAATATATATATACATGTATATATCAACCATTCCCGTCTGACATATACCCTCCCTCACTTATTGGGGACGGGGCATGTAGCGAAAGAGGAGAAGACTTCATATAAGCTCTCGTTTCCATGCAATAATTCTATATTTTGCATATATGTGTCATCTGTATATTATGTTATATGTTTGGATTTGGAATTAAAAATATGTTTACACTAAGTCGTGAGTTTGGTTTATTCGTGTTATTTAGTGGATCAAATAAGGTTGATATAAACTTATGTTAATTGAAATAAGCCCATATGGAAATTATCAGTTCGTTGAAGTTTTATGTCCATATACGGATTATGTCACATCTAAATAATGCCAATATGAGCTTATTTCAGTCCCATGAAATAAGTTCACTATGAGCGTATTTCCGCGAGAACAGGCTGTTTCAGAGTATGTAAATAAAGCCTATTGACTTCAGCTGTTCGAAACGAGTCGAAACGTGATGTGACATGCGCTTAGCATGGCATATAGTCAGCAATCTGCAACTGATGATGGTCTTATCAAAACATTTTGGCATCTTTTTTAACTCATTGGGAGTAATTTTCAAAAAAATTAGAAATTCTACCTTTGGCATTAAATAATCTTGTTTTTGTGGGGTACGTTCTAAAATTATTTTCAAAATTCTAATAAACCGCTCCAGGGTCCAGCTTCCACCTCAAAATTCATGTCATCAGAACGAGGAGCAATTTGTCTGCGAGAAATTGGGACCTTGGTCATCATCAAATTTATCCTCGAATCTTCTTTAATATGCCTATAGCAGACAACCTCCCCTTTTTTGACATCCATACATTTGTGAACCACCTTCATTATGTGGGGAAATTATATGACGGATAGGTTGTAAGCCATTATTTCTTTCACTCTACTTATGTTGACAAACGGAAAGGCCGTAAGGTCCGTCAGCCAGTGCTCCATTCTGACTAGTTTTTGTCATTCCGGAGGGCTAGGTGTGATTTTCGTTGACCCGGGCAGATGTGTTACCTTGTCAGGCACCCACTTACCTGTATTGATTAACCTATAAAAATATTTCAGTCCCATGAAATAAGTTCACTTTGAGCGTTTTTCCGCGAGAACAGGCTGAATTTTATGGAAAGACATTTTAATGGAGAAGATAGAATAGCTTTTACCAATACTGGGATTAGATTATAAGAAATAACTTTTTACAAAAGTTTTACCATTTTCAACCCAAAAGCAGACTATGACGTAGCGAATGTCAGTAAATAAGCTTCTTTTTACTATGGTACAGCTGTTAATTTTTAAATAGAATAAAGTTATCATAGAAATTTGAAGAAAAAATTTATTGCAAAATTCCGGGGCGAGTTGCGAGCTATTTTCATGTAGCCAAACAGGAGTTGGCATCCACTGACTACGACAATCATGTTACCCATCCAAATGTATTACCTTATTTTCACAAGCTAACAATGTTGACGAGGAACTCGAGGACTTCTCTTATGCCAAAACATATGAATATCTTCAATTGTACATATATTCCCTGTGTCAAGAACTAATGTCCTGTTATCCGCGGCTATATTGGTTGGGACTGTGCCCAAAATTGTGTGCGATGGCTAGTTTGCCGTATACTTAAAGACATAATAATTGTTAGGTTATAGATGCAAACATGGGTTATTACTGTTATTAAAGACATATTATGTACTTGTTCGGGTGCGTGAAACTGATAAGTTAGTATTCAGGCACTATGCGAACTGGAGGAATATAACATTCTACAAACGTCGCCGAAAATATGAAACAAATCGACCGTACCACTCCATAGAAAACATCGTCAGAACTACACTCAATTGTAAATATTTACTACTACATTCGGGACGCATATATCGGTGATAAACGAACGAAAACGATTTCGCCATTGAGATTCACTGCATTGAATTAATATATAAGAATGACAGTGCGTGTTGTCAATTTGGCTATAATAGTTTAAAAAATTACTTTAAACAAGAGTATTCTTTATTTCTATTTGATCACCCTACGGGAGTGTCTCACGTCACTTTAAAGATATATATATAATCCGAATTAAGGCTCCTAATTTACTATTTCTTTGGTTTCATCGGTAAAAAGTATTTGATATTGAGTCGAGGAATCAACCCACCAACTATGGGCTTATTTCAGAATCAAATCAGTCCAATATAAACCAATGTGAACCTATTTTGACGAGGATATGTTGTAAAATTATATAAGTGTTTTGCTGGCAAAAATTATGTTTTAGGAACAAACGTGTGTCAATCATACCTTCATTTGCACTACAAAATTTCAACAATTTTATCATATTTTCTTACATTATCAATTTCTACCATTTTTTACATTTTTAACAATTATAAAAAAATTAATATAAAATTTCGTAGGCCATATGTGCGAGGCGACCTATGGTCGACTCACATATATAAGAAAATGCATTGACACAGGGTTTTCGAAAATTTGGCATCGTTCCAAGCATGTGTGGGCATGCTGTTCAGAAACAATTTGGCATACCTATGCTTTATGGGAGACTGACCGACACTGGTTAAGGTTATCGACGAATAATCTTAATTGTATAGTATCATTAAATTATATGTATACATAGTTACAACTTTTTTCCAAACTTAATTCCATAGCCAATAGTTTCGTCCTGCATGTGACATAACGACGGAATGGATTTTGATTAAATACATATTTTGTCTAGCCGGGATCAGACTAAATATTCTGACATTCAATTGATTCATTATACTTTGGATTAGACGTCTTGAGTCATATGTTGACAGAAAGGAAATTAAGCTAACAGGCATCATTATGTAGACTTAATGCTTTTAAGACTGTTCCGTGTGCGGCTTTGAAGACATTTTTGTGGAATATCGTCTAATCCACATCCCTCAACAAGAAGTCGGAGGTGCTCGCATAGACCATCGGTGGGAAATTAGACCGTACAAAGTATGGGTGAGATATCTGCTCGGACGGAACAAAACCCCAACATTTTCATATAAACAAAGATGAATAACTCAAGAATGGAAAACACGATTGAGCACTCAATTGATTACCTTCATAGTAGTGAACATCCATACCAAATTGCATGTATATCCGTCAACAGATGGTTGAGATACGGATAAAAAACCAACACAAAGAGAATAACGGAGAGAAAAAACGATTGAACTATTGAACACTCAATTGATTGTCCTAATAGTAGTGAACCTCCATAGCAACGTTCATTAAGATTCGTCAACCGTTGGTGAAGATATATGCTCGGACTGACATAAAAAACATTTCCAGAAAACAAAAATGAATAACTATAGAACGGAATATCCGGAAAAAAAACTATTGAATACTCCGTTGAATGCTCTTATAGTAGTGAACATTTATTCACTCATACCAAATTTCACGAGTGGCGGACAGACGGAACGGACGTTCGGGACGAAACAACGGACAGATAAAAATGTCCAGACGGACGGACAGAAGGACGTGCGATGTCAATCCAGTATACCCCATTCTCTTCGAGAGTGGTGGTATAATGTTTGATATTTCTACAGTACTACAGAGTCAAATGTTAATGAATACATCGATCGATTTACGCACGAAGGCATCTTTCCGCCAAATGGTTCTGGAAGAATATTGCAAAAAGTCTTAAATAAAAAAATGTGTGATTTTCTCACATAATGACCCGACCCGACCCAATGCATTGAAACTGAACAGCCTGTTCAAAACAAGCAATAGGAAAACCCTTACGAACCTATCGATATTTATCCGCGAAGCCCTTTTTCAGATAGGAGCCCCTGGGGCATTAAACTAGAAGTCCCCACCCATATAGACACAACACCTAATTGTATAAAAGCGACCGAAAAATTGCCCACGTGGGAAATAACATACATAATAGAATGACCTAATTTATACTTTATATGATTAACAATGTGTATGATTATTATCCAAAGCCCCATCCCCACTCGACCCCACCACACCCGATAACCCAAAAGAACTAATAAGACAATTATACTGAGAGATATATACTCGGAACATGTCACATTCATTTATGTCGTCATCTTCGCGTATGTGCATGCATAACTTATATGTTTAATTTCATTTGTTCTTACTCATTTCACCCAAACCCTTGGGTGTTTATTTCACACCACTTTCTGGGATAACCTGTGTGTCGACTGAGAACATGCGTGCCAATTGAGGAGAACACGCGAAGGATTTGTGTAAATGTTAGCCCAAACGACATTTCGAAGTAACGACTGCTTTGTTGTTTATTTCGAGGAATAATACCGCATCATATGAATTCAGCCCAAATATATTGACAGGTGTCAAGGGTCTAACTCTATACTGAGCAATAAAAAACTAATATAATAAATACCGAGTATATTTAATTTTAACGCCAATGGGTCGTTTATGTGCGTTTAAGAGTGTATTTATGCTTAAAGCAAAGTGAAATAACGATCTTAAAATGAATTGGCCGGTATATTTTATTAGTTATCAGGGTTACCAGGGTCGTAGTTGCATAAATTACAATATATTTTTATGCTAAGATAATTGCGTGGTAATTTGTTAGTTAATGGATTGATCGGTGATCATGTTAACACAAATCCCATATATGGACATTCCAAATATGGCAGGTGACTTGCGCATGCGCAAAACAGATACAATGGTCTAATTCGCGGAGGCGATGTGCATTTTAATTCTTTCATTACGACTGTTTTGGCGTCCTAATCTATTAAAATATTCTTCTATATCTTGGAAGGTGTTCTGGAAGGATTATTTCAATATGTGTATATCGGATTAACCTTCCACAAAGATGAGTTTGACGCCTGTATTTCTTGGCATGAATATTAACGAGCGCTCGTCTGCAAGTAGGTCATCTGGATTCGGAATTGGCGTGTTTTTGTGAAAATGTCAAATTCAATTTCTTCCATCTAAAACATAATTACGCGCTGGACTCGGTCATTTTAGGAACATATATGTATCACACGCACATACACCAAGTCTCAGCCTAAAAGTTTGAAAAATGACAGTTTTATCGACATAAATCTATGTTAATGGTAAATTCCATGTTAAATTTTATCATTGAAAAAAATTCATTTCTTCCATCTAAAACATAATTGCGTGCTGTACTCTGTCATTTTACGAATATGTAGCTATCCCACCAACACACTCCAAGTCTCAGCTTAAAATTTTGAAAAATGACAGTTTTATCGACATAAATCAATTTTAATGCCAATAATGGCAAATGGAGAGTTAAATAAATTTTAGGCCAATTAGGGCCCTGCGAATGTTTTCTGACCTGTTCTATATTGGTCACTAGAGTTCATATTTGACCGGTTACACCTGATAATTATGCGACAGTATAGTCGCGTTACTTTATAGGTCAACATTGGTCATTATCACCGGACAAATTTATTTTGGTCTATCGTATCAACCCCTATTTTCTCCCGCGCGTAGCCTGACTACCGCTATTCTCAAAGTAATTGACCAGAAAAACGGGGTGATACCCCGGTCATGACCACGGTGATACCGGTAATAAACGGTAGCTGTATCGAGGCGGTCATGGCAGTGGAATTACGGTATTGGGCGATGATACCGCGGTCTTTTAGCGGGCACCGCATTAATTTTTTTGAATACCGCAGTGATTTTCATGGAACACTTTGAGGGGAGGTATTTACTCCCACATACGTTAACAAGCGGTATCAGTACCGCGGTATTGGAGGATACCGCGGTATAGTACCGCAGTATTAACGGGGTGACACCACGTTGCTGGTGGTCAATTACTTTAAGTATAGCGGTAAGTGTCAACATTGGTCATTATCGCTCCACTAATTTGTATCGTTTCATCGGTATGAATTCCATATCCAATTATCCACATATAACCAACCCAACCTCTAATCCCGGTCCAATTTATTTATTTCTTTCATCGGTATATTCACGTAACGTAATATTTTATCACGTGATATTTGTACTTATATGTCTATGGTATTACTATAGTATACTGTATACGTATATCAATTGCTATTCCTATCTATATAATCCTGGTGCCATCTATAGAGATAGATAATTTCAGACTCGGTACAAACCACTTTTTCTCCGAGTCCATATAACCAATTTAACCCAACATCTTATAGATGACTATTCTGGCACTATATAGAGATGTCAGACTAAGATTCTGACACCCCCCTATTTTATAGCCATGTTGCAACAGTAGAGTTCAGATGCATATTATGTCAACATCGGTCGTTATCGCTCTACAAATTTATATCGGTTCAACCCTTAGTTCCCTGTATCGCCCACCCCTCCCTCAGTTTATTTTTTCAGTTGTATTATAGTCTCATTACGTACACATTTTATCTTTTCTAACTTTTGCTTCAACGCGTTGAGTTCCGCTGCAGACAATATAAAACTGACAACATTTTGAAATGTAAGCAGGCTTCAAACTCATCTTATCCAAGAAAAACTCTGGTTACATAAGAAATTTGTGTATAAGGTGTACGCGCATTTGTCGCGTTAAAAACAAAAGGTCCCAAGTCAAGGTCCAAATCCCCAACACACTGATGTGAGGTTTAACTCCATCTACATACAGTAATGTCCAAAGTAATTGATCACTTAACCACAGCAAAATAATGGGTATTTTTTCATGATTTTAAATCCTGAAAAATTACCCATAATTCTGCTGTGGTTAAGTGGTCAATTACTTTGGGCATTACTGTAACCAATATAAGGATTTGAGGTGTAATAATAACTCAATCCTCATACAGTAATGTCCAAAGTAATCGACCACTTAACCACAGCATAATTATTGGTAATTTGTCAGGATTTTAAATGCTGAAAAAATACCCATAATTCTGCTGTGGTTAAGTGGTCAATTACTTTGGGCATTACTGTAACCAATATAAGGATTTGAGGTGTAATGATAACTCAATCCTCATACAGTAATGTACAAAGTAATTGACCACAGCTGAATAATGGGTAATTTGTCTGGATTTTAAATGCTGAAAAATTACCAATAATTCTGATGTGGTTAAGTGGTCAATTACTTTGGGCATTACTGTAACCAATATAAGGATGTGAGGTTTAATGAGAACTCCATCCACATAACTAATAAATATGTGTGAAAATTAAACCAAAAAAAATAAATTCCATGATGGCGTCCAATATGGACTGCCTAATTCTGCTCCAAAACATGTTTATTGAATATATGGTTGTTTATTGGGGGAAACTGATTATTTCAATGATATTTTCATTAACTGCATGGGATCCAAAACCCGACTTACGGGAGCTCGCTTCGTGCACGACTGTATCTTAAGCATATGTGCATATTTAATGAGCCAACAATTGGAATCCAAATAGAGAAGATTGGCACGTCGACCCTGCGCATAGACATCATTGATGATCTCTATGGGAATCAAAATTGACATTTAATAGACAATTTCGATTAACCGCAATAACTTAAGGAATCTCTAATTATGATTAAGCCCAATGAGAATGCAATAAGACATTTCTTATTACCCTTAACCGCAATTACTTCCCATTGCACTTTAGCACAATTAATATCTCTCCCCCCCCCCCAACAGCTTATCAATACCACTCAGGACAGTGGGTGTTTTTCCTCAATTAATTGAATTTCTTGTTAGTGACCATAAATCTATACCTTCGGTTTTGCCGAATAACCGAACAAATGTTGTCAACTGTTTCCACGTTTATTCTCACTTATACCGTGTTTATATCCGTTTTATCCTATTTGTTGTTGTGTATTGCATTACTTTGATAAAGTCTGCGCTCGTGTTATTCTCACAAAAGGTAATGCGTATTTACATTTCACAATTCCGCCTTACAGTCTGCGAGTGCGACGGAAAAAATTTCCACATGTCCGAGCG
Organism: Siphonodentalium dalli; assembly: GCA_032622095.1. Taxonomy (NCBI): domain Eukaryota; kingdom Metazoa; phylum Mollusca; class Scaphopoda; order Gadilida; family Siphonodentaliidae; genus Siphonodentalium; species Siphonodentalium dalli. The sequence goes on from CP136065.1 coordinate 209,223,070, forward strand.
CCATTGGCATTGATTCCTTAAATACGAGACTATTTAATCGAATGAGGTCAAATATTCGCATATAACTTGACTCATATGTTATTCTGCACAATTCTGGCCAGTGCCGACTTTCATTTCGCATTACTTTCGTTTTTATCGAAATATAACCGTTTTCTATGGAGATTCCCATGTAAATTTGTTCAACCAAAAAAATTCATAGTTTTGCCAATTTCAAGCTAGTTTAATACTTTATAGCATGGTCAGGGCATAATCTGGCCTATCGAGTGATGGTAGACGTTCCTTCAGTGTGCACAACAAATATTTGGTCCCAACGAAGCAGGCTAAAATCCTGAAATTTGTCAATTGACTTTGAGTGTGAAGAAAATATTCATTTAAACTTCCAAAATTGGTTGAAATATGCTCAACAAAATTCAGTTGAATGGTGACATTATTTATAGTCACCGACTAACTTCCACGATGAATAAAATTTGTTTTTATTGATGACAATTATGTCGCGAGTCATAAAAATTTTAATTTTCTGAAGAAAAAAAATTCATTGTTTCGCCAATTTCAAGCTAGTATTGAGCATGGTCAGGCCATTACATATAATGATTAAGATTGCTAAAGAACTGAAATAATGAAATGGGAAACTTTTACTGACATCTGGTAAGGATTGAGGAGCAGATGCTAGAGGCCCCCACCCCCACCCCCATGGAAGACGGAATACCACTTAACACAGAAGTTGGAATACGGAATACCATATGGAATACATACAAATATATGAAAACTTCATTTTTTGGAAGGTCGGCGTACGAATACCGGTATTTTTGGAATACCGAATACCTCCTAACAGAGGGGCCGGAAATACCGCGTACCTCATAACAGGGCATGGAATACGGCATACGAAAAAGGGGGGTGGGGGCCTCATGCTATGGAGCCTCCGAGCCTCCCAATATATTGTCTGCTCCACATCTCAATAGAATTCAACAACATTCAGTTGAATGGTGACATTATTTATAGTCACCGACTAACTTCCACGATGAATCAAATTTGTTTTTATTGGTGACAATTTATGTCGCGAATCATAAAAATGTAAATTTTCTGAAGAAAAAAAATTCATTGGTTTGCGAATTTCAAGCTAGTTTATAGCGAACATGGGAACCAAGGTACAATTTATGCCATTTAGGCACACTTCAGAGTGAAATCTGGGCTTATATTTCGGCGAGAATCCAAATCTAGATTCTCGCAAATTACCCTGGATTCTCATGAAAAAGTATATATGGATTCTCGCAAAATCAGATGAAATATATGCCCTAGTGGAAATATAGCAAATCGTTTAATGCTTTAGAATTTTTTTTTTCGGAGATTTATATATATGTTTAAAGACATATTATGGAATTTGTCGGGAGCGAGAAATTGATAAGTTAGTGCTCAGGCACTTTTCCAACGTGGGGAATGTTATCATTCTACTAACATCACTGAAAATTTCCAAAAAGATCTACCACACCACTTCATATAGAACATCGTCTGAACTACTCCAAATTGTAAATATTTACATCTCGATTCGGGGCGCAACTATCGGCTGTAATTAAACAAAAATCATTTTGCCATCGAGAGTCATTGCATTTAACTAATATATAAGAATGACGTTGTGTAACATCCATTTGGATTAATATTCGTAACAAATAACTACTTTGAGAAAGATTATTCTTAATTTCTATTTATTTGATCACTCTGCCCGGTGTCTGCCGGAGTGTTTCACATCACTTTAATCAAGGAAGACTGTTAAGAAAAACTGCATTTCAAGACCACCAAACAACTTTCCTTTTTAGGGCCACCACATCTTCCAAATATGTACTTCTTCCATTTTGCTATCAAAGACCGAAAAATGTCGTTAAACTAGAGATCCAAATACCCCCTAAGGGCCCCTCTATCTTGAGATATTAAAGACCGAAAAATGTCGTTAAACTATAAAGACCGAAAAATGTCGTTAAACTAGAGATCCAAATACCGCCTATATCTTGAGATATTATAAAGACCGAAAAATGTCATTAAACTATTAATTGTTGTTGCTGTTGTTTATTAGGGTTTATCGTCATTCTAGCCGCTAGGCCACACACGACGTTGTCAATTTTACGGGTGGAGGAAAGACCACGCAGAGGCTCAATTTCACCGGGAAGTTGTTCCACTGCGTGTAGAAACCATGGACCCCCGGAAAGCAATTGACAAACTTGCCCAGATACACGATTCCGGTCACCCTCCCTATGGTGGGGTTAGAACCAGCTTCGTCAGCGCTGGACGGCCTGGGACGACGTAATTCACCTGGCACTCTACCGACTGGACCACCGGGGGCCCCTATTAAACTGTTAAAGACCGAAAATGTCGTTAAATTGTAAAGTTTGAGCTTTTGCCATGGCTTTGTCGTCCGTGTGTATGTGTGTACGTAAGGCGTCAACAATGCAGGCTACAGGTCGTACCTTTGGTCGGATCATTATGAAATTTGTCATAGCTGTTGACATCAACATTTAGACCAGATTATTAATTTTGGGATCATTCGGAAAAAAAACATGGCCGCCAGTGGCCATCTTGGATTTCAAAATTCAATCCATTAGCACGGGCTACAGTTCGTAATGTTTGTCTGATCATCATGAAATTTGTCAAGAATGTTAATAATGACATGTAGATGGGAACGAGTCCTTTTGGGGTCATTCGGCCAAAAAACATGGCCGCAGCAGCCATTTTGGATTTTAGTCTTTATATGACTAAATCTTTAGCACGGGCTACAGGTCTTAACTTTAGTCTGATCATCATAAAATTTGTCATGGCTGTTAAAATTGGAATGTAGATGGGAACGAGTCATTTTGGGGTCATTCGGACAAAAAACATGGCCGCCAGTGGCCATCTTGGATTTCAAAATTTAATCCATTAGCACGGGCCACAGGTCGTACTGTTTGTCTGATCATCATGAAATTTGTCATGGATGATAATATTGACATGTAGATGGGAACGAGTAATTTTGGGGTTATTCGGCCAAAAAACATGGCCGCCAGCAGCCATCTTGGATTTTACTCTTTGTGTGACTAAATTCTTTAGCACGGGCTACAGGTCGTACTTTCAGTCTGATCATCATAAAAATTGTCAAGAATGTTAATAATGACATGCAGATGGGAACGAGTCATTTTGGGATGATTTGACCCAAAAACATGGCCGCCAGCAGCCATCTTGGATTTTACTCTTTGTATGACTAAATTCTTTAGCACGGGCTACAGGTCGTACGTTCAGTCTGATCATCATAAAATTTGTCAAGAATGTTAATAATGACATGTAGATGGGAACGAGTCATTTTGGGATCATTCGGCCAAAAAACATGGCTGCCAGCAGCCATCTTGGATTTTACTCTTTGTATGACTAAATCATTTAGCACGGGCTACAGGTCGTACCTTTAGTCTGATCATCATGAATTTTTTCATGGCTGTTGAAATTGGAATGTAGATGAGAATGAGTCATTTTGGGGACATTCCGACAAAAAAACATGGCTGCCAGCGGCCATCTTGGATTTCCAAATTCAATTCTAAATCTTTCCATTCATTGCTCATCACACAAATTTAACTTCTTCTCAAAGTTGAGCTACAGTGTCATTGACACTTTCATTTGAGACATTAAAGAACGAAATATGTCGTTACACCATTAATGATCATTAATACATAATTTGTGTTTATGAAAGTCTGGTACAGACAGTTTGTTTCCAGTACATATTCATTGGAACGTAAACAATTATTCTCTGACAAATCATGTTAATATTGCCTTTCGTTACTGGTTTCCTTGACTCACATATCTCTCACTTCTTAATACTTATAATTAAAACAAATGTTCTGTGTTTTGTGTCACTTCTTAATAGCATTCTGTATTCTGCTATTGAAAAGAAAAACAGTTGTAGTATACCTTAAAGGTATGAAGGCCTTGGTGGGTATCATGTGAACATATTTCCACCGCTACAAACGAAATAATATTCAAATATAGACAGACTTTGTTAATATACAAATGAGAAATATCTCATAAACATTATGTTATAGTCGTAAATTTGCCGACTGTTATGTAAACAAAGCATAAAAAAGTTACTTTCCTGGTGTTTCTTTATATTATGATGGTAAACATAAAGAGCGTTCTTTGTTGCTCAATTCCTTATTTGGAAATAATAAAGAGCGTTTATACCATTTGTGTGTGATTAGCCAGTAGCATTATGCTGCCTTCTATAACACAATCAGACTCTTGTTTAGGTAAAATTTAGTAGGTCTTTATGTAAGCATGATGTTTAAGGGATTACAGTGCTCATGAAACAACAAAACTCTATCGGAAAGCCACCCCTATTGTGATCACAATAATCCAAGTCCCATAAAAATCGCGTAATAATTAAGCCGAGAAATAAATAAATAATACCGCCACCGGTTGTCGGCTATCTCCGTCGCAAAACCTCGCATGACGTCAAGCGAGGTAAACTAATTAAAAACACGGAATCGGAGTTATTTGTGTCTACCTATATGACGATGGAAAATCCGGAATAGACATCAGCTCGTGAGCGTGATGGAATTACTGCGGGGCATATCAATAGCATTGTGTACACATGGTTAATTGTCATCGCGCGGTGAGTTATATTCACTTGTGATTTGTCTTAAGCGCTGTTTGGAAAGTTATTGTTTTGACAAAAAAACTATAGAAGGCCGATTGAGCGGGGTAGGTAACACTTTCGTGTCAAAAATAAAGCTTATAAAAACATGAGCAGGCATGTGAACTCTATTCGGGCGCGTGTTCACGATGTTGTTTTAATTTTCCGTATATATGCCCCGAGTGTCCCGTATTTACAATCATTCATTCGTAACATTGCCATATAAATGCAGTGTTTTCGGCTGTGGTCGGTCTAGTGACTCTCAGTTAGGTATAATGCTGTATTCATTTCCAAACGATGTTCGTTTACGTGCCATTTGGCGGGATTTCTGTGGGAAACCCGTTGCGCAATCATCAGAAACCGATTACATATACCAAATAAAGAGCGTTTAATTTGACAAGTCAGTCATGGTTACGAATACATACAATTGCAGTTAAAGTGGAGAGTATGTTGAATACATCACGATAACAACTATTCTTAGTCGATTCCCCATTTCCTTCACCATGGCTCCATAAAGAGCGTTCCATGTTAAGAGTTTTCCTAATATGGTACGAATAAAAAGAGTTTAATAAAGCGGAAATTGCTATGACTTGGAAGGATATATAAAGCATGCATATCGGAAGTTCGTGTACATGTATTGACCTGTATTGGTGTAATCAGTAAAACAAATCACGATGACAACTGTTCTAAGTCGAGTCCCTAAAAGTGTTATATATATATGATTGGATGTTTATAACCCTATTGTTATGCGTAATTGCCACATAGAGGTCGATTTATGACCTGGATATTCAATAGACCGCATCGCTAGAGTGCTAATTTAATAGGTCAATAACGATGCATAGATGTAGTGAATTTCCATCAGTGACAGTCGGCTAGATTGTTTTGGGGTGGGGGAAGCAATATTCCGAAATATATATAAACACCATATTGCCCAAATAATTACATGATTCATAACCAAGGAAAAATGAACATATCATATTGGTAATGAATGACTTGATTATAATTGATTAAATCCGACAGCAATAAACCAATTGTGTGTTGTTTTACCACGTTACGATAATTAAAACGAAACGCTCTTTATTGACACACGACTAATGGCATCTGGAAATTGGAATGTTTACGAGATGATAATTGCCTAATAACTGTGCAAGTCTTCGCGTATATATGCAATCTTGATATGCATATATAATATAACTTGGACTATTCCGGTAACGAAAAATATATATAAACACGAGCACCCGTTTATATAGATAAATGCGCGCAAAACTGAATAATATACGGGCATGGCTTTATAGTAACAACACATCGCGATACATATAATAATAGTAATAATAACACGATAAAGATCGACATTTAATTACGAGAAAGGCGATGTTTCGGCGAAGTTTTGCATTCGCAGTGTGATAACGCGACAATCGTCAAAGGCCGCGATCGACTGCATGCAAACTTAAAATACCGCCGTCGCGTATCTATGCGTTGTCAATGAGTTACCACGTGATCGATCACGTGCTATGCTTCTGTTTACATGTGACAATCACGTGATCGGGCTGATGATCACGTGACTTCGTCTACAACAAAATCTTCGGCTAACTTCGGAATTTTTTTGAATCGTTATAAAAATAACGATTGGCGGCCGAATATTAGATTATATGCGCCCAATGGACATTTTATATATATATTATCGGTATATTGAAAGAAAATAATATTGTTTTTTTCAGGACCGTATTCCTTTAAGGGATAGTGATCGTATATTTGAACCAAAATGTATGCGTTTTAATATTGATCTGTTTACGGTGTTTGGAACAAATATTTTCGACAACTAAACCCTCTCGTCCCTTTTATATAATTAATATAACATCCCTCATCCAATAATCTCCAAATTGCATATCTAATTTCAATCCTAGTTACACGTCACACCGCCCCTCATCATTTGCCAATTGTACACCCTTTTTTGCTGCTTCTGTTGCAACTGCTCAATCCCCGCTGATCTGTTATTAATGAACCAAACAATTAACATGTCAACACACTCTGGCCTGCCAATGCTACAGTGTATAAACGTAACGGGGCAAATATGCATATTATATTGACAGCTAACGAGAACATTCATCACCAATAATCTGCTCACCCCTTTCAGTCGATACGATAGAAACTAAACGATTTGTTACTTCTAATTACCCGTACTTAATTACACTACTTGCGTGTTAATAAAGTACGACACCCCCCCCCAATCACAACTAAAGGTGAAACATGGGATTTAGAACATTAATATTCACTCTTACACAGTTCCACATTCAAGGTGTGTCTTGTGTAATCGTATGTCAGTTGTAACGTTGTGAAACCGCAACCGAACTGAATTATTCTATTGCTAAATAGTTCATGGGTGACCTGATGCATGCATCTTAGTTTTCTTGTATATCTTATCGATGAAAAGAGTAATAAATCTATCTATCTATCTATCTGTGTACGTGGAGACAGCGATCAGGCCGGCGTAACAGTCGACTGAACTGTGCCTTGCAGTTTTTTTTCTTCAGAGTTGTGTACAGCTAAAAGGATATACCGCTAATTATGCAAGTAAATTGTTATCCGCCCGTCTAAAATGGTGGGCCATTCAATGTTATTTATCGTTGGTTCAAGAGGGACCTACTGGTGTTGAAGATATAGTACGTAGTTTGAAGGAATGGTTTTCAGAACATGCTAATTTAGAAATTTCCGGAATTGGCAAGTAATATCCGAAGCCTAACTTATGAAGCACATCCTTCGCTCAGTATGGGAGCAGTCAGTGAGATAGCAAACTATTACTTTGTAGAAAGTATAAATGAAAAAGTAATCCAATTACAATAACGCCGCTGCGGAAACCAAAAACTGAACTTTGGTGCACATGTCATGTAGCACAAGATGAGCCGAGATTCATTCAGAGTAAGAAGAATAAAATGCGATGGTCATAACAATAAGGAAGTGGATGGGGATCTAAAAAGAATACTTGAATAAATTAAAATTAAATAACGCTCTTTAAAAGAAGCGCTCAATAAAATCGCTTCTTTAAAACAAAACCGTCTTTAACATCACTTCGTCATGGAAAAAAAGCTTTTAAAAAACTCTTTAAAAATGTTAACAGTGTCAGCAAACTGAGATCGGATCTCAAGATATATAACGACCAGACCTTGTTAAAGATGTTTACACTCCAACGCATAACATTGTAAGGATCAGTTGCATAAACACATCTGAGATAGAAGAAACATAGCCCTATACAGTAATGCTCTAAGTAATCGACCTCTTAACCACAGCAGAATTATGGGTAATCTTTCAGGATTTAGTCGGAAATATGGCTTGTTGCCATTCATCGGAAAGCTCTCGTATATCATTGACAGAACAACGCCAATCGTGCAATTTTGATTAAATTCATAATAGGTTCTCCAGTCAGGACCATACTAAATATTCCGACATTCATAGTATTATGATTCTACGTGTATACAATTTGGATTAGCTGTCCATGGGATTATAGAATAGTTTTAGCCGCTATGCCATTATAACGCCAATTTCAGTTTTCGGGGTGAGCAACTTACATATATATACTGACGCACGAATCAACTTTGCCTTTTGCGTGCATCGCAGATGTTCGCTATATATGATATGTTTCGTCGACCCTTTAAAATGGCCACACCGGTTGTAGCATTAGTTGAGTTAATACATCCAGTCAGAAATTCCTGTTTATTTATTGCTTTCTTTAACATTACACGGGTTGCTGTCCTTAATTTGTTTCGCCGTCTGCTCACATACGATCAGCAGACCATAATTGAAACACGAGCAGTGTCCCTAATCATCTCCGGGAATACTCCCCAGAATTATAAGCAGGCAGAAACATAACCTCATATTCACATCATTGGGCATTATTGTCGAGACAACTCCACCCATGCTTACAGTTGAGTTGGAAATACTGAGGTGAAGTAATTACCTTACATCTCATGCAAGAAATTGTTTTCCAAATCCAAGATGGCGGCCACGTACTTTCTTACGATGGGCGTTATTGTTTCGCGATTTTTATCGACCATTACATGTTGATATGGAATAGTGACATGAAGTATTCATTAGGGTTTGACAATTGATACTCACAGCGAAGATCGCTGCTAAATTGGCGGCTAGAAATTGAAAAGAAATCGATATTTTCACATATTAATTTCAACTTTTTGTCATAATATCGGTATGTATGGACGAAACTGTACATAAACCATCTACTAGTTCAACTTAAAGGTATCAAAACGCATAATATATCTCGTATCCTTCTGGAAAGTTGAAAAACCACAATTAATATCGCGATGTGGCATTTCGAAATCCATTCTCCACTTAGCGCCGATAATGGCCGTAAGTGTAGGTGCGCAGAATAGTTATATAAGAACAATTACCAGATAACAGATTCTGATTTGCCACGTCACGTCCATAATTATCTGGACCAGCTTCCATGTCTTTGTCTGATAAATCTAGGTCGCTCACACCGACAAAGTATTCACCACTTCCTGGGAGTAGGGTCCCTCTAATCATAACGTTTCAAACAATTCATTTTCCGGTGTCTAGCTTACGATTTTAAATATTTGCTAAATATGATATTTGTGCGTCATCTTGAACTAGGAAGGCATATGACCGATGAGTATACAAGCTTACAGAAGGTCATCTCTATGTATGTGTCTCATACCCGGGACCCCATGGGGATAACGACATGTACACCTGGCGAACCAGTTAGCTAGTCACTTCTCAATAGATGGTTCGTCAACTCACAAACTCAGCGAACGAATTGGCATATGTGGACAACTTCGACAGTGTTTGGAATGTTGCTAGCTGTCTCATTCCCTTGGACAGATGTATATCTGCTAAGGAGAAGACCATAATGTACAGACTACCCACACTTCTTGACCATGATCCGAAGCAAACTGTGTGACGCCCCGCAGTTGTCTCGTCGAATATCTCCCAGCAGAGAAGAACAATGCTCGCGGTGCTAGTTTGTGGACATGCGCCATGATAGTGGGAATGAAATGGGCCACGGTATACACCACCCCTACACCTGGTGCATGTTTAAGATATAGAATGTCATGCGTGTCGGTTTATTTGGTGTGGTAAGATTGTATTTCCACATCCGTTTCGAAGCCTTTCTGATTCAACTACGTACATTTTTGTCTGGATAATACTATGCTAGCCTCCCTCAAAACAGTCGGATGGACTAAAGGATAATGTCTTTATAGCATGAATGTATGCGTGTTTTGTTATCCTCTCTCAGGGTTAGTGTCAGTATGTGGGTGGAATTATTCAAGGAAATGTCAGGAACTGTGGTGCATTTATTTCACTATGTATTTAAAGAACTATTTATAGTCTCGATGGCAATGGCTGTGGACGTTGGGGAACGCGACCTTTATGATCATATAGCTTTATATATATATAACTTTAGAATATAGTAGTTAATGTCTCATGCAGGAAAATGGTCGCAATGGTGAAATCACTTGGTGTACCAACGTTTGTTGAACTGAATGCAAGAGCTCATCAACGTAACATTCCTCTTGATGTTCTTCGCGTTGAACATTTCACCCTTTTGTTGATGGCATTTGTACTTTCTTGAACCATACCACCCAGCGTGAGTATGAAATATCAACCAACTATCAAAGGTATCGCCTTTAAGATTACACCCCAGTCTTGGTGGTGCTTATACAGCAGTAGTCAATGGCACACGCCTGGTCCAGTTGTTTAAGAACGCCTTCCAAACGGATGGGAACATACAATCTTAGCATACAAGGAAAGCAAAGCCACACATGAGATCCTGTCTGAATCTAAACCATAACAAAATAAGGGGCGGTGCAGTCATGGTCCAATTTCATTTCGACTATCATGACACATACCCACAAACTAACACCGTGTGTATTGTCATCATCTGCTTGGATCTGTTCGGTGAGACGATTGCTGGACGCCAACAAGCTTGTTCTTATGATCATGTTCAAGGAGTTTGGGTATATTATGCATTATTGTCTTCTACGCCTTAGCAGAAATGCATCCGTCAAATGTCGGGTTTTCAACATTCGAAGCCATATACAGAAGTTGTCCGGGTACGTCAGTGCATTAGATGAGTATGTGAATTGATTAACCATATATTGAGAAGTGGCTGTTTGGGAAGATCCCCAGGTGTACACGTTGTTATCCCCATTAGGTCACCAAAGCTGACAATACGCAGATAGATCCTTCTGAAAGCTAGTATACGCATCGACGAATACCTTTCTAGTGTATTACACAAGACGACGCCTATACCCCATATGTAGCATCTCAATTATACCATAAGCTATACCACGAATGAAGCTCGCTAAGAATTCCAAGCTTTCGAAAAAAACACGTGAGCTGCACACCGGCATATGTATTGGTTGAAACATTCCCATTAGTGGCACCCTTCTACAAAGAAGTGTAGTAAACTGTTGTTGTGAGTGAGATAGATTAATCTGAAGAAGAGACGGAAACGGGTCTAGATAATGCTGAATCTGGCAATTCAGAATAAGCTCAGGTACTGTTGTTTTGATTCTTGGAAGTCATAATATGACTATTCGGCGCACCTATATACGGTTACGGCCAGTATGAGCCCTTAGTGGAGAATGGATTTTGAAATGCCACATCGCGATTGTGGGTTTTCGTCCTTCCAAACGGCTACGACTTACATTGGAACTAATAGATGGCTTATATTATGTACCGTTTCGTCTATACAAATCGATATTATGAGAAAAAGTTGAAATTAGTAAGTGATAATATCGGCTTCTTTTCAATTTCTGGCCGCCAGTTTGGCCGCCATATTGACTGTGAGTATCATTTGCCAAACCCCAATGAATAATTCATACATATCAACATGTAATGGTGGGTAGAAATCGCGAAACAATAACGCCCATCCTAAGAAAGTAAAGGAATGTAGGCGTATTTTCAAATTTCGGTCGCCATTTTGGCCGCCATCTTCGATTTGGAAAACCATTTCTTACATGAGATGTAAGGTAATTACTTCACCTCAGTATTTCCAACTCAACTGTACGCATGGATGGAGTTGTCTCGACAATAATGCCCAATGATGTGAATATGAGGGAATTTCGGTGATTTTTCAAAATCTGGGCGCCATTTTGGATTTGGCGGACTTTTATTTGGATATGGTACAAGGAAAGTTCTTCCCCTAAGTGTTCCCAACTCACAATAGTAAGTTAAAATCGGCGATTTTCGGCGATTTTTTATTTCTGGTGGCCATTTTGGCCGCCATCTTGGAATTGGGTAAATATTCCTCAACTCAGGTATAAGAGGAATCCTAGCTCGAGTATCTACTGCACATATATATGCATGGGTGTTGTTATAATAGCAATAACATTCATTGATTCGAAACATTACATCGCGTTATTAACGTAGATTCGGCTGTGACCTATTATACCGGCATTTGGAAAAACGTGATATCGGACAAAAATATCTCGCAATGAATGTATATTATGGTCCCCATGTGTTCGCCAATGACTCCTCTATACGATAAATTTATAACATGACGCAAAGATGCCAACATTTTCCCACAGAGACAAACGAAAGGTGGTAACATGTAAGAAAAATAGCATATTTTCATTTTTCGGCGGCCATCTTGGCCGCCATATTGGATTCAGGTGTCGGATTTTTGGCTAATTTGTAAGGGTTGTATATTAGCATAACTAATCGAGCGGAAAACAAGACCGCATGTGCTTTCATCTTTACTATAATGGCGATCAAAGAGACCTGGTGCATATAAAAAAAATGGCCGCCATGATGGACGCCATCTTGTCTGGATACTCTGCGGCCACTTTTTTTTCTTGTTAACAAGTGAAAAAAATTAGAGGAGACATTAAGAAAGAAAATTAGTGGGGTGAAGTTGAGTCCTGGGGGGTGCAGAGGTCGACCAATATCTCCTGGACTAAGAGGATCTCACTTGAGTTTCTAGTTTATACGGAATTTATCAACCGAGTTCGCTAAATTCGATTTGAGCCGAGGTTTACCGAGGCTCAAATAGAATTTAGAGGACGAGGTTGATAAATTACGTATAAAATAGGACGAGTGTGAGATACCTTTTATCACATGATCAAATAAACCCGGAGCAACGCGCAATATTCACAGAAAACAACAATCATAAACTACAGTGGTCGCAAGTTATTTGAAGAACGCCGTGACGTCATCGCACGCGCTGATATTAAACGTGTCTATTACCGATAATTATGAAACTGCTTTTATGGCCAAATTATGTGATAAATTCACTTTCAATATAACAACCATGTTGTTTTACATCTTTAATAAAGTAAATACATGTATATTGCACTCATCCATGGTTCAAATTCATTCATGTGTTGCTGAGTATAAGAAGCTGAGTATTATAGGCCAGGCAAACATGGACATGGGTGTCGCCTCGAGAGGGAATTTATGAGACCTACATTTTTGGTTAGCATAAATACTAAATTTTCGGAATCCGTATATTTGATTTGTCAGGTAGGCGGACGTTTTTCTCACCGCGTGGTTTTCTTGAGGCACCCGATGAAAAAATCGGTTATCTTTTTAATAAAGCCAACATTATTGACAGAGTAGTGATATTCGTCAAATTTTGATACCTGAGAGTGGGGCGATAACCAGAGTAGGATAATACATGTAACCATTGAATCTCTGAATTGCAGTCATGACGTCATGTGACGTCAAATAATATTTTGGGTGAGACAGATATGACGATTCACATAAAGCGTTGTCTGTCGTTTCTTTTAAATCATAAAGTAAGACGGGTATGCCGCATTATTTTATACCATGATGGGAAAATACTGCCAATTGGCAATATTTTGATATATAACTTATCGCTACAGGCCGCATTATTTTTTATTAGAGGCAGAAAAATCAACCCTCCCCCTAAAGTTAAGATGTGACATGTTGTGGTATAAGGCACCCATAACTCACGGTTACATGTCAATAGGCTTAATTAACACAACGGTCGTTGACAGCCTGCTAAAGAATGTAATAATATATAGGTTTCTGTCTACAAACTCGAACATTAATGTAGATACATATAGGTTATCACCACCATGTGTGTTTCTGAGATCCGTATTCAAGTCGAGCTGCCTTCTCTGGGCAGTCTATCGACGAGTCCGTAGGACGAGTCGATAGACAGCCCAGAGAAGGCAGCGAGACTTGAATACGGATCTCGGAAACACACAGGGTGATGATAACCAATTTATCTTACAATTCGTCCCATAAAAATGCAATAAAAGTCAATTTAAAACAGGAACTATTTTATTACGCGCAACACACAACGTACACAATTCTCAGCACGCGACGTTGTGATAAGTCAAATTCTGAGAAATTCACGTCACTATTCAAATTCACTTTGGCTGGAATCCGATTCAATGAAGAGGCGACGATATTTTCGTTTCATATGTTCGACATAATTGTCACTTTTAACAGGATAATTGTATTATTTTATGGTGCAATCTCCTTGGATAGTGATAGTGTTGGCGAGATGCATTGCCGGAGATGACTGTCCATTCAGAGTTTTGGTGAATTTTGAACTTTCCGACACTTCGACAATCGAGTTCTGACTCGCAGTCGCACTAAAATAACCCATTTAGAGGAAATGCAATAAATCACGGACTTTTCGTAAGTATTCTGTTTTATATCCTTAACATAAGATAAAATTAATTTGATTTTCCCTTCTGTATTTTATCGAATAAAAATGCGTTCAGTAGCTTTTGATCAAGACCGTACTGAATTACGGGGAATTCCCTACTTCGCTAAAATAGAAATTGTCCAAATAGTCCGTATTCGTGCGCGCTGTAAACAATGTGTAAACTTCGTTCCTTTTTCGATTTCCAAACATTTTTGGGTGGTTATTTTGAGCTTTTTGGGCCATGTCTCCACATTTTGTCAACTTTATTGAACTAATTATTGATTATTTTACATTCGTAGCACACGAGTATATTATTTTACGACTTTTGGTTGGTTATTTAGACGTTTTGTTTTGAAAACAAGCCAGTTGTCGAAACGCACGTGCACCAGCTGTTGCCATCGAAGATATCCTTGTTGCCATCCAGGATACAAGATCGGAAACCGCCTAGTCGTTTTCGCGTGTATTTGATGAAATATAGCTATATTGTAAGATAAAATATATAATGTACCCCCAGACCAGAAATTTTAATAAATTTAAGAATGTTTCCTAAAAAATTATATAAAACGCATTTTTTTTTATTTTCTGGAAGGCAAAAAAAGAAAAGTATTAGTAAGGGTGGACATAATTGGTGTATGCGGAAATTTCATTCGCCTTGGATTAAAAAACGACATACTAACCCAAAATGGCTGCCAATATGGCAGCCGCAATATAGGTGGAAATTGGGAACTATGTAAGAACGCACAATTACTTACTTAAATGGCTTAACTAACAAAGCGGTGGTTGATGAACTGCTAAACAATAGTTTAAGGTATATATCCCGATCTACAAACTCGAACAATAAAGTGAAAATATTACACAATGCACCTCCTGGCCCAAATTTTTTATAAAATTTAGGTATTTTTCTCCAAAAATAACCTAAAGCCATTTTTGTCAACTTCTCGGAAGCCATAAAGCGCAGAATGTAGCATGGTGGAGATGTTTGGTGTGTACGATAATTTAATGTCGTTTTTGGATTACAATATGGCTTACTAACGCCAAAATGGCTGCCAATACGCTGGTCAGAATAAATGGTGAAATATGTCATGTTTCACTTTTATCGCCGCCTTTGCCGCGCCATCTAATGTCTCACACAACCCAAAGTATTATATTCATTGTATCATGTTACTCCGAGATATCATGATGCGCAATTATATTTAAAATATCTACCAGAATGGTGCCCATTATGACGAATCTTCCATTCATGAGCATTCGTACTTAAGTAATCCGTGTCCCTTGAAATAGTTGGCAACTTGAGCGAGGTATTTACAGATGAACAGGATTGTTTAAACCGAGTAACAGTAATACAGTTACCTTTGACATAATCAATATGAAATTACTTAAACCCGACAATATAAGGTCAATCTTTCTCAATGAATATTATTCCAAGTGCTACCAGATATGATGGTACATATGAGGTGGATATGTCGTGGATATCATAATCAAAGTCTGGGCTAGACGAGGTTGATGCGGGTTCACACCCCGACTTGATTGGGCGAAAATTGGGACCGATTTTAAAGCTAGATGTGAGATGAGGAACATCTCATTGTGCCATCCGATAAATACATGATCACTTCGATATAAATGATAATTTGTTCACACTCACTGAAGCAACCACATTTGAAGCAATGATTTTGATTCTGAGTCAGTGCCTCCATTAATCTGTTATATATACAATGTACAATTGCTGTACAATAGCTTCGACCCACAGAAGACGGTCGTTATAGCACAGAATGAATTTTTCCAGACCCTAGATCACCATCACCGCTTTCATTGACTAGTGTCCAATAACGCAAAGAAGATGAGATTCAGAAAAAGATTAGTTCAGATTTTGCATCTTTCGAAAAATTATCTGATCAGTGATAAACATAAGACAAGTCATGTCCAGAATGAGAATCCCTCCTGTGTGTCTAACTTAATTGTGCAGTTTCTGTTGAACAAGATCGCCACGAAGGACCGTTTTATTTGCAATATATGAACGCGATAACCTTCGGAAATATCAAATGTTGTTTCCAAATTGTTGAAAAAGTAAACTAATGTACGGTATGTTACATTTGAACTGGCCATATTCAGACCAGTAGACCTGCTGCTGTTGCAAGTACCATTAGTGTTTGAAACGTAAAACCCATGTCATTAACGTATCAATCGGGTTGTATTCAATATTCGTATTTACCGGCAACACCGGCGGAAAAAATATGGCGAATAATTCCTCGTCCCCATATCGTTCCGATTGAACAAAGACATATGCATGTGTTCCTCACACGCTGTTCAGTAAATACTAAGCGACGGCTAACGTGTCTAGTTACTGATTTTGCTCAGCACATTCGGAGTTGTTATGGATGAGTTATCGCAGATCAGATTCTGGTCTGCACTAAGTTGTTGCTATATGTCATTTCTGAGATGCTTGTTTTACCCATTTGCACACCAAAC
Source organism: Siphonodentalium dalli (assembly GCA_032622095.1). NCBI lineage: Eukaryota > Metazoa > Mollusca > Scaphopoda > Gadilida > Siphonodentaliidae > Siphonodentalium > Siphonodentalium dalli. The sequence continues at coordinate 209,239,833 of CP136065.1, forward strand.
ACTACCACAATATAATATCAGGATACGCACAACACACGGTCCACTCACATCGCGCATAGTGCGATAACTATAGATACATTTGAATTTAACTATAACACATCTGGCGTTATATATGGTCGGTGGGTGGAATTATAATGGTTTATTCATGAACGGTCATAACCTAAATATGGTATGTTTTCAGACATCCGACCCGCTGGCATCAGCAGGTCCCTAACCGCATTACTTTTGGACTTATCTATAAAGTTATTATACACTTCCTGGTATCAACCTGTTTATGTCATGTATACAAATAATTGCAATTGTGGTCCTTTTCATTTTGTTGTCATAATGAGCTAAAACTTACACTGGGATACCAAAAGTCCAAAATGTATCAGTATACATGATAAAACTCCATGCCAATACTCCGATCTATATGCTGTTTTCTGAATGTACAGCCTTCCAGAAGTAATCCTACCTACTCATCAGCATAGAAAGATATGGGTAATATGAGTGTTCGTCTAGCATGGGATAACTGTCCATATTTGGGGTACCTTGTCTTACAAGCAATTGTTCAGTCACTTCTTGAAATCACGAGGGCTCATGTGGTGACACGGGACTCCAGTACCATACTGTACAGAGTAAGATACAATCGAAATATATAGGAACATAGTTTAACAGTAACTGTTTTATGTGATTTACCGCATCGCTGGTATTTACGTTATTGGGAATGTCGCCTAGAGCCTTGACTTTACTTTGCAACTTATCTACTGCTAGTACAAGCAATTAACTCCCACCCGTTAATCAGCTGACAAACTACAATAAGGAAATGTGCGAAAATAATGCGGTAAATGTTCGAATACAAAATTCAACGAGTCTATTGCGTGATGATGAAACTGAACGAACCTGTATGATGTGACGGTTTGATAATTTTCTGGATACGTCCTCTTGCGGACTGGGCAGCAATTGCTATTGGTCAATGAGATCCATTTATTATTACTTTTAGAACGGTATACACGAGACCCAATGTATCAGTACCTCCGTTCGTGTAACCACGCCTCGTTGGTGGAGGGTAACTAACGATTCGTATCAACATGAGTTATGTGATGAGATATAATTATATCCGAATTGGTTAATGGGTCAATTATGTTAATCGCGGTCGCATTTTGTTACAAATAGCCATAGAGAGTGCCAAGTATGCTTAAACGTCGTGTTAGAATTAATATAACCTACAAAATTCCCTTATTCTTTTCGCAAAGATAGTCAGACAGCCATTTGCCTTAAATCAATCATATTTATTGTGAAATAATTTGCAAGACATGCCACCGATTTCGAAGAACAATCTTACTTGAGCGCGAATGAATGCAAAATTTGTCGATACTCTCAATTGTGGATACCAATCTGGTTGTCATTTTAATATAACTGGCCAATGTTACGTCCTAGTATTGCAAAATTATATGAATATAATAGGACTCTTGGTTTTTATAAAACATTGCATTGCGATGTTGGTGTTATATGCAACATGACAGATTTTACAATTATCATCCATATACCGGCAACCGTATTGGCAGCCATCTTGGGGTTAATATGTCATGTAGTAACCGCCGACGGCATGGAATTATCGTACATACAAATTATATTCACCCACGCTATATTATTGTCTTTATGCATTTAGAGAAGATGACACAAATAGGTTTTCGATTAGTTTTGGACTAAACTAATTAAATATTTAATCAAAAATTGGGACCAGGAGGTGCTTTGTGTACCGGTTTCACTTAAATGTTCTAGTCGATGGATCGGGATATATATATTACACACAACTGTATCAGTTTATCTGCTAATAAATTGGTTTCCGTAAACTACATATAATTGGCCACAAAATGAGCAGAGTGGGTCTTTTGGTCAGAGTGACGACAATAAAACCTTATGGGCTCTCGCACTATGTTGTTTTGAGACATTATTGGCAAACATAAATCATGCACAGCACAAAGAAACAACTTAATGCTGGAAACAGAAACAAGTGCTATCTGGTCCAGACCAGATATAATTTCATGGTAAATAGTTGTGTTATTATTAATTTCATGCAATGTCTTTCTTTACAAAACATGTAACATAATATATCTACGGTAGTATACGCCATTTAATGAAACATGGGGTAATCTTGGTGAAGAAAACCTGATGTTATACAATTTACAAGTCATGCATGATAAATTACCAGTTTATCAACGGCCGTTGTGTTAGTTAATCTATTTTGGCAAGTAATCGTGCGTTCTTAAAATTTCACAATTCACACCCATATACCGGCCACCATATTGGCAGCCATCTTGGGTTATTAGGCCAGTTTTTAAACCAAGACGGAACGAAATTACCATATACACTAATTATATTCACCCTTAAAACATTATTCTCATATTTGCCTCCCGCAAGAAGACAAAATGCATTTTAGATAATATTTTTGGGGAAAAAATCTAAAATTTGTTAAAAAATTGAGTCAGGATGTACATTATGTAATATTGTTACTTTAATGCTCGACTGTGTCAATCGAAACATATATATTAGACAATACCTTAGCAGTCCATCAACGGCCGTTGTGTTAATTTCGCAACTTGGCACATAAACGTGCGTTATGTGTGCCTTACACCACATCCTGCCGCCTCTCAGCTTTAGGGGGAGGGATGATTTTTCTGCCTTTGATACAAAATAATGCGACCAACAGCGATAAGTGATATATTAGAACGTAGCTAATTGGCATCATTTTCCCATGGTTTAAATAATTGGGCATAACCATCTTACTTCTGATTTTATAAGAAACGAAAGACAACGCTTTGCGTGAATCGTCATATTCTTCTCACACTAAAAATTGTTTGACGTCACATGAGGGTGAATTTGGTGATGCCCGCTCGTATATAGGTGGTACCCACCCACATCCCCATCCCGCCTCTCATAGTATCTTATGCGGCGCAGGCGCTCCTATATAGGTGGTACCCACCCACCCCCATCCCGCCTCCCATAGTATCTTATGCTCCGCAGGCGCTCGTATGTAGGTGGTACCCACCCACCTCCCCATCCCGCCTCCCATAGTATTTTATGCGCCGCAGGCGCTCCTATATAGGTAGTACCCACCCACCTCCCCACCCCGCCTACCATATTATCTTATGCGCCGCAGGCGCTCGTATATAGGTGGTACACACCCACCTCCCCATCCGGCCTCCCATATTATCTTATGCTCCGCAGGCGCTCGTATGTAGGTTGTACCCACCCACCTCCCCATCCCGCCTTCCATAGTATCTTATGCGCCGCATGCGCTCGTATATAGGTGGTGCCAACCCACCTCCCCATCCCGCCTCCCATGGTATATTATGCGCCGCAGGCGCTCGTTTATAGGTGGTGCCCACCCACCTCCCCATCCCGCCTCCCATAGTATTTTATGCGCCGCAGGCGCTCGTATATAGGTAGTACCCACCCACCTCCCCATCCCGCCTCCCATAGTATCTTATGCGCCGCAGGCGCTCGTATATAGGTGGTACACACCCACCTCCCCATCCCGCCTCCCATAGTATCTTATGCGCTGCAGGTGCTCGTTTATAGGTGGTAAGACTGTCATTCCGAGATTCAATGGTTACATGTATTACCTTACTCTGGTGATCGACCCATTGACAGGTATCAAAATTGGACGAAAAAGGTGCAATAATACTCAAATATGTCGGCTTTATTTTAAAAATGACCGATTTTATCAACAGGTGCCTCAATAAAACCACGCGGTGCGAAAAAATTCCGCCTATCTGACAAAGCCAACATACGGATTCCGAAAGTTAAGTGTTCATGCTAACCAAAAATGTTGGTCTCATAAATTCCCTCTCGAGGCGACACCTATGTCCATATTTGCCTAGACTATTAGAGATTGTCCCACAAATGGCCGGAGTTTGTTTACAGTCTCCCTTTTGAATTATTTTCTGGCAAAATGTCCAATGATCGTCTCATATGAACAGGAACCGTGCTTGCGTCGCACAGAAGTCATAGAAAACAATAGAATGTTCTAGGTTATAAGCAACTAAATAATTGAAATTATGCCCCTTGGCATTTGTGATGGGAAACTCGAGTCAGCATACAAAAAAATACAGGCAGCTGAATGGTGTATAATATCTTCGGTTGTTTAATATGAAAGAAAAAAGAAATTCATAGGCTATGTTAATTCCTCGGCCATTTGTGTGGGATTGTTCGTCAAGCGTCCACGTTGGTCGCCAAATTTGGTAGAGGGTGGGGGTATTGTTCTATACTGAAATTTTGTGCAAAAAAGTGGGTAGTTGTAGAAATGCCAATTTATTTCCAAGAATAAGTATGGTAAGGCACCATTTCTTTTTTGACAACTTATCTCCGACGTTCTAAACGCAAAAATAGTTAAAATTTGGCTCAGTACCGTAATAAATCGTGGGCATGGCTTAACCCTAACACTGTCGCCTACGGGAAATACTTGTGAGCTTTTTGAGATCGTTTTCCACGTTCTACTGATTGGTTATTCTACTATATATTTTGAGACATACGTATATATGTGTGTGTGTGTGTGACCTTCATAGACTCGAAAACGGCTCGACCGATTGAGCCCAAACTTCCTATCTAAGGGTAAAATCCACGGGAAGTGTCATCGCACCGCACTCCTTCGCCCTTCAACGGCCACCGTAAAGGGGATTGATGGGTTAATCGCGTGATAATTAATGAGCGTTTGTATATGAGGCGTCGCTATTAAAGAGCGTTTATATACACGAGTACAAATACGGCTCAATCGACCGTCTCGGAAACTGGGAATATCGAGACGAAATTTCATACTTAGGGGTTCCAAGGGACGGGGATATTTTCGTCGATCAGCTTGTCCGCCCGAGGTGACCTTTACCTTGAAACGGGTACCCACAAATACCATGGGACCAACCCGCCAGTGGCGGGCTAATCTGATAGTTATGTATATTTTCGCCATCCCTGTGCCATACGAATAACGTCGATTTCAAGTGTGTTTCATTATCATTTCCAGCAAGTTTATGCCCAACCAGTGTGTCAATAGATTATAGGAATCACTGAACTAAATGGTTTCCCATAGGCGACAGTGTTAACGTTTCCGCCAAATTCACTGAATTGAAGCCTGCAGGCCATACCAGTGATGTTTACCCAGCTAGATTGACACCAGTTGATCACGAAAATGCAAGAAAAATCATAGGTCATGTGTTTACTTTTAAAAATAAATCCCCAAGTGTACGACGGGGCTATCCCACAGCCAAATTTGATCTGGAAAAATCCAGAACTACAGCAGCTAGTTAAATAAATTTCCCGCTCATAAAAATCCATTCCCCCATTCATTCACCAGTTTAAATTATTTAGATATTATGTACAAATCAAATAAACGCGATGTCATCCTTTAACAACGTGTCGCATGTATCAGGTGAAGGTCATTCTTCAGTTACCTTCACCTTTAGGGTTCCACGGTGTACTCGCTCCCCGACTCTAGAACACATTTAGCTCCCTGATTCCTATAGCTGGGTACGTGATAATTATAATAGGATTATAAATGCATTGATGCATTCTATAATGCTATTGGGTAACAGAAGACTGAATTTAGGGTGTAAATTGAACTTCATACCTCAACCTCTTCAATTGTATAGTAAGCTGAACATTTGCTTAGGAGATGTTGTCATGTTAGGTGTCAAATAGGACCGGTTGTTTTAAAACTGGCTTGATTGCGGTGTTACCACCATGTCCAACATAATCAGTTATTGTGGTGGGCGTACAAAGGTTCATTGAACGCGCCTATCCCTAAATCAGCAAGACTCCTGAAAAGTAGTTAAACGTATAATGTGACACTTCATCATCGACAGAGCCGATGGAGATCACGGGATAACAGACACATGTCAGGATTAAATGAAGTACAAAGTCAATGAGGTGCGCGACTTTCACGATAAATTGTTTGCGAAATATGTGCTTCGTTTGATACTAATGCGATAACGCGCAACTTATTCCGAGATCGGAGCCAATAACCGATTCAAAGGAGGATTTGCATGAAATGACGTCAATCTTTGCTGCATCACATATGCTTCTTCCACTGCAGCCGGCAATAAATAATATATGACACGAATACATGTGAAAGAATACTGTGACAACGACCGAATAGTGAAACCAGCAGTAATATATAGTCATAAATTCAACCCAAACTTCCGTTCGTTCTCATAATGAAAGAAAAAACAAGAAAAAAAACGAATCTAATCAAACCAACTAGCAAAGGCATAAGTAGTAATCTCACACCTCTACCCCCAACATACCCAAAACAGTAGTAATCTCACACCTCTACCCCAACATATGACAAAACAGTAGTAATCTCACACCTCTACCCCCAACATACCCAAAACAGTAGTAATCTCACACCTCTACCCGCAGCCTCACACCTCTACCCCCAACATACCGAACACACCTCTACCCCCAATATACCGAAAACAGTAGTCATCTCACACCTCTACCCCCAACCTCACACCTCTACCCCCAACATACCGAAAACAGTAGTCATCTCACACCTCTACCCCCAACATACCGAAAACAGTAGTCATCTCACACCTCTACCCCCAACATACCGAAAACATCTCACACCTCTACCCAGGGGGGGGTCATCCACTACCCCCAACATACCGAAAACATCTCACACCTCTACCCAGGGGGGGGGGGTGGTTATCCACTACCCCCAACATACCGAAAACATCTCACACCTCTACCCCCAACATACCGGAAACAGTAGTCATCTCACACCTCTACCCCCAACATACCGAAAACATCTCACACCTCTACCCCCAACATACCGAAAACATCTCACACCTCTACCCCCAACATACCGAAAACATCTCACACCTCTACCCCAACATACCGAAAACATCTCACACCTCTACCCCCAACATACCGAAAACAGTAGTAATCTCACACCTCTACCCCCAACATACCGAAAACAGTAGGTGTCTGCAAAACGGGACGATCCCCATTCTCCCCTTCCGAGCTGCACGTCAAACAACACATTTTGTGAAACTCCTTTTTAAGGCACGTTTGAATTATTATTACCCAAATCAGACAACAGAAACCTCTGGCGTTCCATCAAAATGTCACTTAAAAGTCTTTTCAAATATAGATTTCCAATAAATATGTTGTTCTGACTCAATATTATATTATACCTCCGATTCTATACAGAAGAGTTACGCCATTTGTTTATGGTTTAAACTCGATAATGGCCAACTTACCTGGCAAAACCAACTTTTGTGTACATGGTGCAAATATCAAATGTCTAAGTAAATGTGTTATAATTTCAATTGTCTACATATGTAGCAATGCTCAATATATAGGTGTGGGTTAACAGAACTATATTTCGAAGCTACCAAAAAGAGTTGCATGTACGTAGTCATCTCACACCTCTACCCCAACCTAACTTAAATAGGTGTCTGCAAAACAGCACAATCGCAAACTGCTACAAACCAAAAGATAATGTGATTTTGTTGGCGGCATTAGCGTGTCCTCACATTAACTAGCCTATTCACCCCAAAAGCAGCACATTATCTGCTTAAAATAGAACTTGTTTTAGGGAGACAATCTGCTTAGATTCGTCCCGATTTGAGTCGATAATGTGCTGAAAATGAGATAATTTTAAAGCACATTATCGACTCATAATGAGGCAATTCTAAGCAGATTATGTGCGGTAAATAACACAAATAAGCCAACTCACGACTTCAATGTGTACGCTCTTTAACATTAGTTTTCATTGCGCTATAAAACGAAATTAACGAGTAAGAATCCATTATCTGCTTATTTGAGATCAAATAATCACAGACATGTGTATGTACCTATTTCACATTATAGGTCGATTATGTTCCGCTTGACAAGACAGACATTTATATTCTTTTTCCGGACAGGCTGTATGCTATGCTAGGCTGTAGAATTGTTATATTTGTTACACTTTGTTAAACTTTAGCACTCTTTCCACCCACGTCACTCATACGGAGCATCACGCTGGTTCGACCTTCAAATGACACATGAACCGCTTGTTCAAGTGAAGGCTGTCATCTTTGAACTCATTTACTGCGGTTCGTGATCCGGCGCAATCAAGTTAACTATACGAATTATATGGAATAAATACTGTTTACATCAATGATTACGATATTTCCCCTCACGTCACTCATTCGGGGCATCGGACTGGTTCGACCTTCAAATGACAAATAACCCGTTTAGCCGTAATGGCTTTCATCTTTGAACTCATTTACTGTCGTTCGGGATCCGGCGCAATCAAGATAACTACGAATTACTGTCCAACCACATAGCTTAAAGTAGACAGAAGTAACAAGATGCGGCTACTCTAGTAATGATTTCGTCTGATTGCGCCTGATTGATATTCGTGGTTCCACAATCATTGTCGGAATTCAGTGTAGTTGTTGTGTTCAGTGCACACAATCAAATTTTATGGTATTCCGGTCATCGGAATGAAGTTTACCAATAACAGTGGACGACATTCTCCCCCAGGCATCAGCGAATTGGCAGACTTACACGCTTATTAACGACGGTTGCAGTGAATGCCCTCAATATAATTATATCAATCGATCTAAACACATACCGAGTTCAATTCATGAATGCGATGCTTTGATTCCCGCACACGAGACGAGACCGGTTTGAGCTTTGATGATATTACACTTTAAGCGGATTGTGGCTGATGAACGGTGGTAAGCACAATACCAGCGAAAATCACGATGGGATGGGTGATTCTCGGGAACATATCGGTGTAGTAAACAACTTGCAACGTTGCCGTCTTATAGACTCAATGGTGTCCAGGAGTATTCCGCACGACTCTAAGAACTCACCTCTTTTATAAAGCCGCAATCCACGTTAATATGGCGGTGTGCTAGATTTACTAACGTGTTTTGTTTTGGTAACATGAATGTTTGAATGACGTCATAAATATGGATTTCCCCGTGCAATGAAGTGGTTTAACGTAACATTATCCATTCACGCGGTCTGTGTTGACACTCTTGAAACTGACAGCGTTGTATTTTGACCTAGCGACACGACGATAAACCACAAGAAACCAAACCTACCATATGAACACGACCCCGTATTGCATATATAGTTTGGCCAATGTTTAAATATCATATGGGGAGGGGGTATATTTGATTTATTGGGGTGACTGTTACATGAACGAACTTTGAAATAAGGATCCATCCGGATATGCGAACCAACGTGTCCCCTATCGGCATAATTATATAACAACCACTTCATCGCCATCTTAACGAAACCCTGTAATTTGAGTCAGCGCTATAACAGACTATCCCGTATAATAGAAAACCCACACTTACATGTCTGAAAGACTATCATTAGTTTCACATCATATTACATCTTCATCAGTCCTATTCACCAGGGAGAACCACTATATATATAGAGCAGGTCGATTATTTTGGAGGAGAAAAACTTACTATATATAGGAGGGTATATCGGGTGGTCGAATTCTTGTCAGCAACACGCCCATTAGATGACATGATTGACATAATTTACTGGATGGCCAATGATCAAATACAGTTATTTCAGTAGATTGGATAATTGGTCACGAAAATACCGTGGCTTTGTCCAAATGGTGTAACAAAAAGACCGCTTTCATTCATTACCCACAGTCATAGATAATTCACCCAGAAGAATCGGCCACCTTTGACATTCAAAATTGAGAAATTGACATATTTTTGACAAGGCAGTTTGCTCAGATGTGACTTTCTACACATTAATCCCGGTGTGTCATCCTGTTTGCGTTGCCAGTGGTGTAGTGTTTGCGTTGCCGGTGGTGTAGGAGTCTTCGTGGTACTAGAGCGGCCGAATCACACGAAGCATTGACGTGTGGTGCGGATTATATCACGTGTCACCGTCCACTTCGGTCCTATACAACGTTCCAAGACGGGTGGTTGAGTTGATCTGGCTCATGCAGTTGGCTAGTCACTCCTCTTCGGCATTTCTGATTTTCTTCTATCTTGTTACTCGTATATGCTGTTTTCGTCGTGCCATGTTGTTTTGCATTTCGTCTTTGTTTAATCAATATTTTATTTGAACTAAACAGAAAAAAATACAAATAGGACATAGACATGAAATAAAATAAGATAATTTCGTCTGGATGATTGGTGCATGTATAATACCGCTCTCATTGTGGAGATGTGCCGGGTGGCTGCTTTATGTAGTGCAGATATGTGTTACTCTTTGACCTGGCCATATTTCGAGAAGTCGAAACGGCTGCTTAGCTACTTGTCTTATATTGGCTTCACTCACATCTAACTTCAAACCGAAAACAACGTATTTAGCGTAGGAGTGACTCCCAATAATGCGTAGGTATCTCCTCAGTACTTGAGTCTTAGCGTTGATCCCAGGTGTTGTTGACGAAATACTGCAAATCATAGCCGGACGATTGTAAAATGTCATGCCATAGACGGCACACCACAGGGACAACCCGGCCCATATAAAGGACAACGAATGGTTTTTGTTTAGAACTGTATTTAAAATAATAATTCAATATTGGAAACACAATATTTATACTTAACTTGTGATACAATGGAACGGAATATACAATATACGGTAGTTCAACAAATGTACATGAAACGGAATATATAGTATAGGCTTTATCTCGAGCAGCTAACTGCAGGGCTTCTGACGACAGGAGTCTTCTTCAGTATAAAATCCCTTCACTGATTCATTTTCCAAATATTATATAGGATTAATACCAGGAAATTACAAATTTGAATTTGAAGAAACTGTCCATATTTAGCTATAACAAGTGATTTATTCGTGTTTTTAATTTTAATTTGACATTTCGAAGAAAATGTAAACAACAAAATGTGAATATGACAAACAATATTTAATCAAAACGTGATACAACCCGCCCCAGAAAATCGGGACAACCCATCATGGGTGGCTTGTCTCTGATGTGGGTGGTCATGCTTCCGCCAATCAGGACTGCGACAGTAAATGGTTCTATCTTGATTGAATGTTCAGACAAGTTCAATATGACGTTCAATTAACGTATCTTGGACAAACATGTGATTGTACAGGTTACTCATAGAACGGCGGTTCTTCGCTTAGAAGATTCGTCACCGAGATATGTAACTGAAGATAACGTCGATGAAAATTTTGATTTTAACACAGGACACATCTTTTCACACTACTTAAGCACACATTTCTTTATTCTGCTGTTACAACACACATGTATACTATCAAATCCAAATTGAACCCTTTGGCTAAAATTTCTCTTGGCCCTTTGCTAGCTATCCAAATTACTTTCAAAATTTGTAATAGCCCAACATCAGGTTACGATTATATTTTCTCCCATTTGTTAACTGTGGTGACGGTGTTTCTGCTGTGATTTTAATATAGTTACATTTTGGACCTTTTGCAGTACTCCCCACCACGGTTCTCAATGGGTATACACAGCCTATATGTGATTGGGACCTTTAAAAACTTTCCGCCGTCAGGCTACCTATTACTTCTATATTTTAGTTGACACTACAGTAGAGATCTTGTATCATACTCCACAATATGTATTCAGGACGTGTCATCGCCTGCATGCATACCAGTGGTTTTAAGAACCTACCCTCAGTCGAGTGACATTCCTTGCAACCCTTGAATAATCTCACAACAATTAACGTATCTTGGACACACATGTGATTGTACAGGTTACTCATAGCATCACATTGAATAGTATCAGGTCTGTGACCCGCGATATATCTGTGTTTCGATCGCGAAATCATGGACTCATCCTAAATATACTATCGATTCAGTATATGGGCTAATTTGAACAAATATGAATATTTCTGCAACGAACGCCACACGTGCCTTTAATACTGAACTGACCGCGAGCACAACATGATGATGATTATATCGACGAAATAACGGAGATGTTCAGAAATGAAACAAAAAACAAATAAACAAACATGTGATTGTACAGGTTACTCATAACATCACATTGAATAGTATCAGGTCTGTGACCCGCGATATATCTGTGTTTCGATCGCGAAATCATGGACTCATCCTAAATATACTATCGATTCAGTATATGGGCTAATTTGAACAAATATGAATATTTCTGCAACGAACGCCACCCGTGCCTTTAATACTGAACTGACCGCGAGCACAACATGATGATGATTATATCGACGAAATAACGGAGATGTTCAGAAATGAAACAAAAAACAAATAAACAAACATGTGATTGTACAGGTTACTCATAACATCACATTGAATAGTATCAGGTCTGACCCGCGATATATCTGATTCGCCTGAGTATGAGATATCGACTGCGCTATAGCTCCACAGGAAGTCCATAGAATGGTGAAAACAATTGGTAGTAAAACGTACTATTATAAAGCTAAAGTATGACATTAAATCTTTCATCACCCATGGGACTGGACACATAAAACGGTCATTGACTTCAATTTGTACTGCACCCTTTGTCGTGTTTTGAGTGCCAACAGTATTCTCATGCCCAAGAGAATTGCAAGAGCAACTCAATTATTTGTGAACGTTGTTCTGCCACAGGACACGAAGACTGGAATTGCTCATAACCAAAGAAAGTTCAATATGTTACTGTGAACACTCAACACTTGGTCGTTTGTGGTCCGTAAAGTTTACAGTCAGAACCGCTTACGTCTGCCATATCTGGTTGTTAGTATTAAGGGAACACGACAATCACTTAATGGGTTCGTCGATTTATTGACATTCACGAACTAACGCATGTGTAATGTATCAATTAAAACATTATAGGACTGAGTGGTTACCCATGCATCACGGAACATTGTAATCGCGGTTATTAAATATAATGGTAAAGGTCTTCAGTGATCAGTGATCAAATTATAGTTCTAAACCTATGTTGCTCTCAACCAATGAAGTCGTTCCAGTCAACGAATAATACTTCCTGTGTCAGTATGTGTTTTGCGGGTCGATATTATTCGACCGGTCGATATTATTCGACCCAAGGCAGTCATGGAACGGAAGGTATCACACCAAATGACACTTATCAGCGTTAAAGTTAATCCACCTGGGACCAGTGTAAGATGTGACTTTTAACAGAGTGATTGGAACATAGTCACTCACGATCCAATAATATTGATCATAGTCTTGGATATGATGCATATACGTAATGGGGAGATCACCTGACATTCGTGCGATACGACAAAATTATTTGCATAAACGGAAATGAAGGAAGTGTGAATACAATCAAAATATAATTATAATTGGACAATGTTTGTGAAGAACTCAACTCACTGTAAGTGCAATATGCTGGAACTTACAACAAGAGTTTAAGTTTATAATCGACACAATACCGTTACAGCCCAAAAACCACACATATGTTCTATGTCGCTGAACTAGAAGTTCCGACGAGGGCTGATATATAGCAAGCCAGTAGTTTATAAATTTTGTCAATTTTTTTTGTTAACCATTTCATAACATCACTTTGAATGTGGCATATATACAAGTTTGACCGCTAAAGATAGGCTGCACTTGGTGCCATTCCTGCTCCCATGTGGACCCGGAATGGGGACATTGCGTTAGTTCGAGAGTTCGATAGACCGAGAGTGCGAAAATCTGAGGATCCATTAGTCCGAGGCTTCAATAGTCCGAGAGATATATAGTCTGCGGGTTCGAAAAATATATTGTTCTGACAAGGAACGATATTTGGTCAGGTATATTCTCATAAAAAAGAACTCAACCAGAAGAGGCGACTCATAGTATGTAAGTGCCACATAATGGCCGATATATTTGTATACTCAACCATATATATACACATATAACATTATTCTAAAGGTTCGATAGTCCGATGTTCCATTATTACGCGAGCTTGATAGTCCGGGGATTTACTAGTCCGAGAGTGTGATCGACTGGAAGTAGCGTTCCTGTGAATATTAAGACATATAACACAGTCTCATAATACCCTCACATAGATAATCTAACATGTTCTGTTTTTTTTTATCAATTTCGTGCCGAATAAAACATGTGATAGTATAAAGGGGCTTAAGTATATGTGCACAGATCGCGATTCAACTGCATTGAGAATTGCTTCTTAACCCTTTACCCAACAAACCGGCCACAACCGGCCAAATAAAGCTTCAACAGCCTAAAATATCTTCGGTCTGTCTCAATAGAACCATACAAATATGGATATCATTGGAACCGGCTCCTTAACCACATTGTGATAGTTACAGTTATGCCCTGTGCGAATGCATTCTCTTATATATGCGAGTCGACCATAGGTCGCCTCGCATATATAAGAGAATGCATTGGCCTAAAAAAAATCTTTTTTTAACACTTTTTACCATTTTTTCTTACATTCTTTAACAATTTTATAATTTTTAATGTGTTAAGCCAATGCATTCTCTTATATATGCGAGGCGACCTATGGTCGACTCGCATATATAAGAGAATGCATTGGCACAGGGCCGTTCTGTTGGGTAAAGGGTTAAGAACCTGAAACCTCTCATCTGTTTGCGTATGATTTTGTAGACAGCTCACTGAATACACACAATGCATTTAAAGGCCCACATATTTTTCGAATACCCAGATCACATTATATACAACATACCCCATATGATATACAATTTGAAGAGGAAGCTCCAAACCATTGTATTATCAACTGATCCGGTCGACGAAACTGTGAACATCAGTTATATCAAGGCACGGACGTGTGGTCTGTACTTAATTTAGATCTGGTATGTAGTGTCAGTCTACTATTCTCAACGGAAGGGGAATAATTTTATTTCTTAGTTGTGAATTATGACCATTCTGGGGTAAATAACGGGGAAGTCTAGGTGTGAATCTGAAAATATGTCACTTGGTGGACACTCCTAGGCCACAGCTGTAGAATATATGTTTTTGGTTCCTATTCCAAATGGTATATACTATGGAATATTTTGTATATAATGTGATCTGTGCGTTAAAAAAGTAAGTGGGCCTTTAATTGAATACACGGTTGGGGCATTTTACGCATAATGACCTTTGAGTAAATTCTTTCTTGGTGTTGATTGGCGTCCACCACGATTATAGTACGATACCTGTCCATGTCGCTATGAATTGGAATTGCGGATTATATCACACTCGGACTAATCGAACATTAAATGACCGAAATGTTGAACCATCGGCTCTGAATAGCGAGCGTTCGAACCAATGAACCTCGGCCGATCAACTCGACTGACGCACTCTACTCGTCCGACTTAGACTAGTTACACCGCCCCACTGTGGGTGTAAATTTTCCCTAATTGTGCACCCTGTTTGCCACGGGGTGCATCCTGTGAGGGTTATGTAATATTTCTGGGTCACCAGGGCGGACGTATCAAGTGATGATGCATCAAATGGACGACATGCGAATACGCTTAGCTCGTGCACCATTTCTGTCCTGTACCGGTCCTATACCGCTTTAAGCGGGATGGTTAATTGGACCCGTCGTAATCAATCGGCTAGTCATGCCCCTTCACAGTGTTTAAAATTCAATTTCTGTTTTGTTTTTTTCTGTTTTCAGTTTTTATTCGGCTATGAATCATTCTTTGGCACGACCAATTTAAGGGTAGTTCAGGGGTAATTTAAGTGTAGTCCGAGGCGGATAGTTGTCGAAAAGTATGTCATTTGTCAAAACGCAACAAAATAAAACAAAAATAAAGAGTGATGGTCTACAGACAAGTTTCATTACTGATGATTTGTTCACGCTTTGCTTGATTCTCAACGTTGATCGTAATATAAGAAAGCCTCCAGTGTTTGTGTTCAATGAATCAGTTCAAGTTAGTGGGGAAACTAAACTAAGTGAACTATATCGGAGTTGGCCTAACAAATGGGTTTTCTTCTGATAGAATGTACACGGAGCATATTTTGATCGGAAATTTATAAGTGACAAGCACTCAAACCTATAAAGTGAGTGGGGATAAGTTTTTATCAATTTCGATATTTTTTTTGGCGTTTTATAAGCTTAAACCGGCAACTGAACAATATAATTCGACGGTCCAGCTAAACCAGCTTTACCAAGGCTGAACCTGAGATGACGAATCCGTCATTTCACGATCGCGGTGTAGAATGGTCAAACAATCAGATCAAGAGGTGGAGCTGTAAATAATCTCGAGTGAGGGCGTGTCTAAGTGGCGACTGCCGACTGGTGTAATCATGTCACAGTTGATTCATTCGCACGCGAGCTTTGCTCAGATATGGACAAGTTCCTTTAATATGATTTTTACAACTATCTTGTGGCTTTTTTTTTGGCTTGTGGCAATCACAAATACTGGTGTTTTCTACGAATTCACTTGAAGGGTTTAACGTTTTAATGTCGATACCAAAACGAAGCTACTGAATGTCCAGATATGCTGTAAATATAGTTCGCAATCATAAAATTATATTGATATATGGGTAAAATTGTGATAACTTATTTTGATGTAGATCATACATGCACCACAAAATTCTACTCTGGCTACGCCCATAAATTCCCATAATATTCCACCGGTTCAAAGCCTGGGAACTCTTTGATTTTCTGCATGAAATTCGGGAAATTTATGACATTGATAAAAAGCAAGGCATGTAATATATTTCTTTATTAAATGCTGTCCCTCTGCATGATTGCCCACTTTCAACAGTTCAGATGCCACATCTGGGGTGAGCTCATAAGCAAATTGCCTTTACTTGACTGACCTCTTGGTCCAGGATTGACTCGATTATGGAGCCTTTATTCGACGTCAGAGTGGGCTGCGGCCTCTTTGTGAAATAGGAACTTACGACACCTATGCGAACAATTTGATCATTTGAACATTTTAATTTTAAAATAAAATTTATTTAAATTTAAAACAAACAAAAATTAAATTTTAATTTAACATTTTGTTTCTTGTAAATTTAACTACTTATTCAATTTAACTACACAATTCTTTCATTTTTTTCAAATTAAATGTTTCTTATTTTTAAATCAAAATTTTGAAAATCTAACGCCGTCATACCATCCGCCTGGTTGCACCGTGTCACCTCACCTAATTTGGTTGAAATCGGTCCAGGGGTATGGGAGAAAAGTTGCGAACAGACAAACGGATATATAGATAGACAGCTCATATACACTTTAATATATACATATATACATATAAATAAACCAAATGTTGTCTTTGCGGGTAATGCATCTTGCAGAAACTCTTATCACAAACAAATTGACGAACAGCGCGTGAAACTCGTGTTGATTTAAAGCCAGAATGAGGTCGGATTAATGGGCCATGAGCGATACTTGTTTCTCAATGAATAAATCCAATGAGCATGCACGCGTTCTCGATAATTTATGGCGTGTCAATAACCATTATATCGGCCTGACTTTTGGTCCGATTGGTATGAGGGTAGTTTGACTGCATGCTCATATCACCGAATCGAGTTGTCAATTAGCTGGCAACTGAACGATAAAACGCCCCTTGATCCTGTTTGGTTGCACCGCCAACGTACGTTTGAACCAGGTTTAAACTCGGAGGTTTAAACCGGAGATGACGAATTCGGCCAATGTGTCTTATGCATAAAGTTGTCTATATGAAAGCCCCTCCCCACCCTCAAATTGATAGTAGAACTGCTCATGCAACGCGTCGACGATGTAAGTCGGTATCCACTTCTACTATACTCACAAAAAGCAAGATCCCATTATATATTCATCTTGGAGATCGAAGAACAGATATCATAACTTATCGTATAAGAAACACTTCATCACTAAGGCTTGACAATTTGAAACTTACATTACCGAAAAGCTCACATGTGCGCGTGGAAGCCATGTGGAAGACGCGGAAGACCTATACATAACAACTTATGTAATTCATACATACCAAACACAAACGCACGAACTAACGAGAACTCTATTTTAATATAAAGGAACTGCTCTCAAATTCAATTGAAACTTATGACAGGTTTACGCAACATATCCTCGCGCAAATACGCACATAATAGATGTATAATGTGAAATAAGTACATAATGTGATTATTCGATTCTGAAATAAGCAGATAATGGACTCATACCCGTCATTTCGTTTTATGGCGCGGGCAACAGTGAAGACACGTGTTAAACGGACATGGGTCATTCGAACCTTTAAATTATTTCTACGAATTTGGAGCGACGGATACGATATATCTTCAAAAAACACTCTGAAAAACACTTGCCAAAGTCACAGCCATTTTTCAGCCGTTTTCAACTTTTCGCCCTTCCATTTCTTTCCAAATACCAACTGTAAATACCCACTTCTTATCCTATATATACGCATGTCGCACATATAGATTATCTGCTTATAATAGAACTTGTTTTATGTAAATAATCTGCCTAAAATCGCCTCATTTTGAGTCGATAATGTGCTGAAAATGAGAGCTTTTAATCACATTGTCGATTCATAATGAGGCGATGCTATACAGATATTATGTGCGGACAAGGACACAAATAAGCCAACTCATGATTTTTCATGTGTTTCCCGTGCCTTAAAACGAACTAACGGATATGACTCCATTATCTGCTTATTTCAGAATCAAATAATCACATTATTTACCTATTTCAAATTTTAGGTCGATTATGTTCGTATTTGTACGTCATCATATGCTCGTAATATAGTATTATGATTATAACTAAATTATATACGAGATATGGGGGCTTCGGTGACTCAATCGGTTAGGGGTACAACTCCAAGCTCTTTTGCCCTCCAACGCTGAAGCTAAGGGTTCGAATCCACATGTTTCCATTGTGGACTTTGTAACAGGAAATCGTTATCTGATGGAGTTGCCAATTACTCGCCGATGGCCGGTGGTTTGCCGCACATAGTCGACGATTTTATCAGCCACTGGAATCACTGTTAGATTAGCCGTAAGTGTGCGGATTTCCTCCACCACTGGCAATGCCGTTATATGGCATCAGTTGCTGAAACCGATATTAAACTCCAATCAATCAATCAATCAATCAATCAATCAATCAATATACGAGGTATGGGTTATGTAGGCTGGCCGTTTTAACTCGGAGGCCGGATTCGTCATCTGCAGTTTAAACCTCCGAGTTTAAATCTGGGTTAAACGGACATGGCTCAGTCCAACCTCCAAATGTTTTTTACGTAATTTGGAGCAACGGATACGATAGGTCGATAAATAAACGAAAACTATTGATATACCCGCTTCGTATGCTCTGAAAAACACTTGCTGAAGTCACAGCCATTTTTTCAGTCGTTACGCTCTTTTCTGTTCCATGTCGCGCAAATGGCGGTTTTTTTGTTTGGGACACAAACACCGTATTCACAGTTGTATTTTTTCATTACTTCAATGCGTCTGCTTGTGTTACATAATGCTCGTAGAAAGGTAGTTCAGATTTATTTAACGAGCTATTTCGACACTGAGAACAATTCAAAAGCGAATAATATTATGCGTGTTTTGGAGCACAAACCGCCTTGTGGCTTTAACATACATTGGCGGTCTAGCCAAACCGGGTGTAGGGGCGTTTGTGGTCGTACAATGGCAAGCTGATTCTGTGAGATAAGCGAGCATGCAATCAAACTATCCAGTGACCGGGCGGACCACAATCAGGCCGGTATGATGATTGTTGTCACGCCCTCAATTATTGCGAACAAGTTTGCGAATGAATGATTGGCTATTAATCTGGACAGTTTCTTTTTAGGGAAGTGATATATGCAGCAAGATCATGAATGCAATATATCGTTCGTTATATACAAACATTATATACTGTGATATCAATCAGATATTCAGACGAAAATAGTTTGGAATGAATAATTGGTGTTGGTTTATCGCTGTTTTGGCCACTATAGATCATATCAGAATTATATTTGGTGAACGAACGATCGCCCGGGTTACTTTTAACCCTTCATATAATAAATACTATCGCTCGGGTTGCTTAACCCTTCATATAATAAATACTATCGCACGGGTTGCTTAACCATTCATATAATACATACTATCGCTCGGGTTACTTAACCATTCATATAATACATACTCGTATACGCGTAGTTATCCCTTAGAAAATGTTCATAGGTCGTTCGTTGAACTTATTACCTGAACATTTCCCTCAAATAAGTACGATTCCTTCTGTATTTGTGTTATATTTCGTCTGCTTAGTTTTCATGAAAACCTCTACAGGCGAATAATAGATCATTCCAGTGTATACTTTATAATTGAACTGGATTCAATTCGATTGCACGTACAAACAGCGAAGCATGTTACTCTCTCATTGCGTGTATCACAAATCCGCACTTAATGGGAATCGAACCAATACTTTATTGTATCATTGATGTATTGTACGGGGTCGTACTGTTCACCCGGCGGCTATTGTTTCGGGTAGGTGTTGGGGCAGGTGTGATAATCTTCAACATCACAGAGCTGCCGACTATAGTTTTTATCATAATTGTTACTGGGAATTGGTGGCGATGGCTAATTTCGACGGCGATGAGCGGCCGGACGATGAGGATAATTGGGGTTTTTGGAAAATTACAGCGCGTAGAGGGCTCATTTTGGTGTCTAACGAAAGGCCGATATTCGCCCTATCCACACATATTAACCCCGCCACTGAACGGACACCGGAAGTTGCATTATGAACGAAGAAATGCACATGTGATAATAATTCATAATACATCTTTACAAACAAATAATAAAACGTGTAAAATAAATAAACTGAATGTGGCTCACGCTATTAAACGTTATTCACCACCAACAGTTATGGACTGTGACAACACTGGACCGCAGGTGTTTTGATATGGACTATAATCTCCGCCGGCCAAGTCGTTAATCTCTGCCTGCCGGGTAGACAGGATATACCCGTATTGTACACGATGGCTTAACGGGCAAATGTGCGTCAGTCGCTAATGTCCATTGCGTACTCGGCCACAATATGGCATTCAGCAATCGAGAAGTAGGTTCGGAATAACCTTATTCGCATATCCAGAGAAGTTTTCAGTTGCTATCTGGGGCCAGTGGTTTTTACGTGCAGTGGGACGATTTCCCGGGGATGTTAACATTCTGCGTATATATGGCCTAATGATTCGAATAACGGCAAATCCCAATAAACCAGAGTTAGCCTGGCTAATCATCTACTGACTGAGGCACCAGGGCATCCAGGAGACAACAGAAGACAATAGTGCTAGACTCTTCTTCACGGTGAAGTTCTGTTAAGAGTAATCGCGACACGTACTTGGTAATAAGTCTCCAAAGTCATACATCTTTGAGCATCGACCGCACGAACAGCGAGGCGGCACCAGTCGTCTCAAAATGTCTCGGTTCTCGGTGTTTAATGTTCTTCCAGCATTCTGATTAAGATCGGGAGACACATAATTTCCTTTGCTGAGATAAACCCGTTAGGCTCAAGTATCTACTTCACTTTGGTACCATGTCTTATTACCCAATCATTTCGATATATCAAATGGACATTCACCCATGGGTATGTCGGAGCATGGCAATACGAATCAATTAATTCCACTTCATACGTGTACTGGTGGTTTTATTAATTCAACTTAATACGTGTACTGGTGGTTTTCAAAGTTTAGAACATTTCCGTGACGTCATATACTGTCTGAATCAGGTGTCTATCCTGACAAAGATAAACAATGTCATGATGTGTAATTGACCCAATCGTTGGCTATCTAGGTGTGACAATTGGATGTCCGTGATATCCAAATGTCACCCCAGATATCCACGCTTTAGTCAATTACACATTATGACAATGTGCCCATGCCTGTCACCGCGATTAATAGGGTGGGGCTTGGGGAGGGGTTTAAAACAAAAAACAGCAATATCCATTTGGAAAACATACTAATATCTATTTAAAAAACGCTAGATTATATAATAACACAGAAAATTCAGAAATGTAGACTTGAATTTTCACAGGACGAACATATATATAACACTGTCAAGTACACCGAATTTGTTTTGACAATAAGTCAAACATTTATTACCTAGAATGTTAAAACAAACTTTAAGTCCCCCTTGCTAATACGGAGAGTGGTCATGAGAATTGGTCCATTGAAGGTCACATTTCAAACCACCAATGTCATATTCATGTTCACAGTTTTACGTCTCACTTTTGAATACGCGACTTCGGGATTCATCGCTCTCTTGTCTTGGTACATCAGTCTTTTCTTTCCCAATGCACGCCGGGTAGTATTTTGTGACGGATGTATATACAGTTACTGAGTTACACTCATGCTGTGGCAACAGTTCAATCTTCTCGACCGTGATATGGACATTATTAGCTATACAATTGGAGACCTTCAATGGACCAATTCTCATGACAACAACTATTAGTTAATTATATTGAAGCGTGGGATAAGCTAATCACCAACATGGACAATGGCAATATGGGCATCGCGAGCGGGTAATTAACCCTTTACCCAACAGAAGGGCCCTGTGCCAATGCATTCTCTTATATATGCGAGTCGACCATAGGTCGCCTCGCATATATAAGAGAATGCATTGGCTTAACACATTACAAATTATAAAATTGTTAAAGAATGTAAGAAAAAATGGTAAAAAGTGTTAAAAAAATATTTATTTTAGGCCAATGCATTCTCTTATATGTGCGAGGCGACCTATGGTCGACTCGCATATATAAGAGAATGCATTGGCACAGGTCATAACTGTAACTATCACAATGTGGTCAAGGAGCCGGTTCCAATGATATCCATATTGTATGGTTCTATTGAGACAGACCGAAGATATTTTAGACTGTTGAAGCTTTATTTGGCCGGTTTTGGCCGGTTTGTTGGGTAAAGGGTTAATGAATGTAATTTTTCAAAGTTTATATACTACAAAACCAAATAACCATGATTTGCGCCTTTCTGGTATCTGGATTCTGACATCTTGAAACATTAGACGGTTGGAATTGTTCTAAGTAAGATAGACACATCGTTGGTATGTGGTTTGAAATGCGGGAGAAACAACCCCGTTTCGGGCGTTCGACCCTTAGCGGGGTTGTTTCTCCCTCATACCCAACATCAACTCGGTGTCTATCTATAACATAGACGTCACAGGAAACCCAGCATTAAAAGTAACAATATTAAATTCATTAATCAACTTCCTAAAAGTGGCATGGGAAACTCGATCCGCTGGGTTAATAAGAATATAGAAATGTCGTTCTTTTAATAGACGCTACTTGTTACGGAAAAGATAGACCGACCCAACACATCGATGTGCATGGATTGCTGGCAATATTTGTTGATTAACACATTCTACCGAATGTCGCCAAGTCGTCGCACTAAATAAAAGAAAAAATTACAATGTCCTTAACCCTTTATATATTGAATGGATTCTCCCGTTCAGTTATATACAAGTATACATTGGAACAGTCTATTGTTCATTCGGAGGGGTGTTCATGTAATAATAGCAGACGACAGACACAGAAAAACAGATAATACACGAGCAGAATAATTGATATTCAAGAGAGGGAAATGTTCAGATAATAAGTTTGTTGAACTTATTATCTGAACATTTCCCAAGTGATCTATACTCGTCAACGAGTGTTTAGCATAGGCAGGTTTACAAGAGAAGTTGCTAGTTGTCCAATATACTTTCCTCCCTCTGGTCGATTCCATATGGACTGAGAACATCACTGTTTGTGCAACCGGTATACGTCTTAGTTCAACGTGGTTTCGTACCATAAAGGTCCCCATGCATGATGATAAATTCTTCCAGGTTTCAGTCCCACGTTACGGTATTTCAACTAACGGGGTCTGAGTCTGGGGAAAAGCACACATAAATGCATATCACTTTAAGTCTGTTCCACATAGCAGAAGTGTAATCTGGTCCGTGCACATATATAGACAAATCATTAATGTAATTGCTGTCCATAAAGTACAATATTGTTTAAATAGCCTGCGGTACCCATCTATATAAATTTCAGCAAACTGATGACTACATTGTCTGCCAGCATGCTGATGTTCTAAACGTTGTCAGGGAGTTGTGTGTTAAAACTCTCTCCTGATCGCGATCCATGTCGGTGGGTATGAGTTGTGTGTTAAAACTCTCTCCTGATCGCGATCCATGTCGGTGGGTATGAGTTGTGTGTTAAAACTCTCTCCTGATCGCGATCCATGTCAGTGGGTATGAGTTGTGTGTTACACTGCTAAACATTTGAAGATATATAAACGTGTCACATGTTTTATTAAAATTGGTAGTGTTTATAAATATACTGATCATGTGTTTATTTGTAACATATGAAATCGCTAGTGTTTATAATAAAACACTCGACATGTTTTAAACAGTTGCATTACTATCTTCGACAGTGCAGCACTGTAATTTAAAATCTGAATACAATTGTCCAATTTATTAATTCAACTACAAATTAACTTTAAAATAAATATATGTGGTAATAAATGTTCTTAAACAAATATTTATGGCTAATTGCACTTGTTGCGTATGGTATAAAACGCCAGCGTTTATATCTTGATGTATGTCACCACCGTTTATGACCACGCCTGAGCGACTTCCCGACATGTATCATGCTGTGATTTGTCTATCAATAGTCTGCTGGGTGTAATACAATACCATTGATATGGTAGAATTCGGTGACTTTTGGATGGAATAACATCTGTGCTAAGTTACCACGCATGGAAAGCCAGTTAAGTTTGGCCTCATTTAAATCACACTCTGCATTGTGTATGTTTACTGTATCTATTTGTCTGTGATGTCTATAACTCAATGTTCATTCAATTCTTCATAGAATAACAGTCTTCTTTGGATTTTGTGGTATCGTGAAATTGAGGTAAGTTTATATCTATGGTATTAGCAAGAAGTAATGTAGATATAATCGATCTATATCGAAATGAAAAGGATATATTGTATATGTGCATGTCATCTGAAATGGATAGGGTGACACTATCTAAATCTCAAACTCTCTCAGTTACGCGTGTATCTTTTTGAGTTGCAAGAATATAGAATCCGTTTTGGGGGCTAGTCTCACCAGTGGTAAAACAAAATTTAAAGCGGCACATAAGTTTCAAACCCTTTATTCTAAAATCATTATTACTGACCGTATATTATGTATCTGTCTTGCACGTACGGGTTGGTGAATGTCCAAGCTCGCGATTGCATGATTTATGTGACTTTGGTGAGCGATTTTGATTTGCGTCTCTTACAATGATGAAAATTTCCCGTGTATTAATCAATTCAATGGTCCCTGCATTAGTTTTTCAATATTACAAAGTTCGCTGTCAACACAAGTCAGAATATCAACAAGTATCCGTATTCAATAGTTTATAATATGACCGCTATATATACGAATGATCTAAGTTGCTGTTTGCTTTTCAGATATTTTCACTAAAGTTTAATTAATTAATTTTAAATCTCCATTGTTTCAGGATTCTGAATGACCAGGCAATATTACAGGAGACGGGAAAGTTAAGGAACTGGCGAGATATTACGCAGTTAGTGTACACAAATGGAGGACAAACGGAGCACACGAGTTGTATAACGGCACGAGCTGAGATTTGAAACCATGATTTAAATATTATGAAGAGCATGCAGTGATAAACTGAAACACAAGCTTTCCGTGCACAGAGATTCCACCAGTAATCTGATGATCAGTCATCTTGTACTCAAAACAGAGTCAGAAGATTAAACTACCACTTCTCTCCAAAACCTCGGAGATGGTCCCAAATATGGGATTCAGAGCCATTATACGGGATACACATGGATTCTACATACGACGAAATATAGGATATATATATATATAGAAGTTCAACATACAATATGGTCTATACCGTATAACTAGATATACAGTATATGGAACTGCACGGCATTGAACTACACATACAGAATCACTGGATTATATCAGGAACTATATACACATGATTTATCAGAACATTTTTTAATTCACAGCATTGGATTAAAAGAAACCACGTGACGTTTAATATTCTCACAATGGATTTATCAGAAACCACGTGACTTTAAATATTATATTATGGATTTACAAGAAACCAAAGACTCGTGCCATTATACGACATTTGAGTCATTTATGGTTTTTACTCTAATTTCATGACTGGAGATTCCTGAAGTTTTGCGAAAATCATATTCCAATGCATTCTCTTATATATGCGAATCTCCCATAGAGAGCCTTGCATGTACAAGATAATACATTGGCCAATCAATATTGATCTTGTAAGCCAATGCATTATTTTATATATGCGATGCTCCCCGTGAGAGACTCGCATAAGTAAGGGAATCAATGGCACATGATATTTAATGCTGCAACAGCGCAGCTCCCGTCATGAAAGTGTTAAAGGCACGTGCGGCCTTAATTGTCGAAAATATTCATATTTGTTCCAAACATAGTAAACAGAAAAACAGTAAGACGCATACAGTTCCGTTCATATATACCATGACCATCGCGTAAACAGCATGTTATCATAAAGACCTAATATATTTTACATAAGCAAGAGTCTGATTGTGTTACAGAAGACAACACAATGCTACTGGCTAATCACACACAAATGGCATAAACGCTCTTTATTAGTTCCATATCAGGTATTCACCAACAAATAACGCTCTTTATGTTTACCGTCATAATATAAACAAACACAAGAAAAGTAACTTTTTTCGCTTTTGTTTACATAACAATGGTCAAACATATGACCATAACATACTGTTTATGCGATATTTCTTATTTGTATACGGACAAAGTCTATCTACATTTTGATGTTCTTTCTGTTTGTGGCGGTTTTTGACGGGTGGAGATATTTTCACAGGATACCCACCGCCAAGGCCAACCGTGTCTTTAAGAAACAAGGTGGATTCAAAAATGACAATTAATAATAATTACAGTCAAATATAAAATAAATCTCAATCTCCGCGAACAAATCCATCTTTAATTCTAAATGTATATAATATTCTACATTCATTCAATGTCGACCAGTTATTTGCATGCACATGCACGAGGATCACATCGAACTAGTTCGAAACAACCTAGTTCCATGAGTTTAAGAACATTTTGTGTTCTTATCAAATTGACGACCAATCGAAACACTAGTTAACCAATGAACATTTTGAAGATGATGTTGAACAATTTGTTGAATTGTACCGAAATTTGTTTTTGAGAATAAAATATTTATAAACACATCGGGTGTTTTATTTTCATAATAATAAACACGTCATAGTGTTTATAAAGTGTGTCTGGAAAATCAACACGTTGTGTGTTTATTATAAAACGCTATGACATGTTTTAATATAAACACTAGTGTTTATTCATAATCGGATAGAGTGTTGATTTAAAAACACTATGACGTGTTTTATATAAACACTGGTGTTTATTCATAATTGGATGGAGTGCTTATTATAAAACACTGTGACATGTTTTTATATAAACACTGGTGCTTTAATTATAAAACACGTGTGTTTTTACTAAAACAGACCACATGTCTTATAAGTGTGTCTCTCAGGTGTTTTTAATTAAACGCGTTTATAGGAAATTATTTTTTGCAGTGTAAAACTCACTCCTGAACGCGATCCATGTCGGTGGGTATGAGTTGTGTGTTAAAACTCTCTCCTGATCGCGATCCATGTCGGTGGGTATGAGTTGTGTGTTAAAACTCTCTCCTGATCGCGATCCATGTCGGTGGGTATGAGTTGTGTGTTAAAACTATCTCCTGATCGCGATCCATGTCGGTGGGTATGAGTTGTGTGTTAAAACTCTCTCCTGATCGCGATCCATGTCAGTGGGTATGAGTTGTGTGTTAAAACTCTCTCCTGATCGCGATCCATGTCGGTGGGTATGAGTTGTGTGTTAAAACTCTCTCCTGATCGCGATCCATGTCGGTGGGTATGAGTTGTGTGTTAAAACTCTCTCCTGATCGCGATTCATGTCGGTGGGTATGAGTTGTGTGTTAAAACTCTCTCCTGATCGCGATCCATGTCAGTGGGTATGAGTTGTGTGTTAAAACTCACTCCTGAACGCGATCCATGTCGGTGGGTATGAGTTGTGTGTTAAAACTCTCTCCTGATCGCGATCCATGTCGGTGGGTATGAGTTGTGTGTTAAAACTATCTCCTGATCGCGATCCATGTCGGTGGGTATGAGTTGTGTGTTAACACTCTCTCCTGATCGCGATCCATGTCAGTGGGTATGAGTTGTGTGTTAAAACTCTCTCCTGATCGCGATCCATGTCGGTGGGTATGAGTTGTGTGTTAAAACTCTCTCCTGATCGCGATCCATGTCGGTGGGTATGAGTTGTGTGTTAAAACTCTCTCCTGATCGCGATCCATGTCGGTGGGTATGAGTTGTGTGTTAAAACTATCTCCTGATCGCGATCCATGTCGGTGGGTATGAGTTGTGTGTTAAAACTCTCTCCTGATCGCGATCCATGTCAGTGGGTATGAGTTGTGTGTTAAAACTCTCTCCTGATCGCGATCCATGTCGGTGGGTATGAGTTGTGTGTTAAAACTCTCTCCTGATCGCGATCCATGTCGGTGGGTATGAGTTGTGTGTTAAAACTCTCTCCTGATCGCGATCCATGTCGGTGGGTATGAGTTGTGTGTTAAAACTCTCTCCTGATCGCGATCCATGTCGGTGGGTATGAGTTGTGTGTTAAAACTCTCTCCTGATCGCGATCCATGTCGGTGGATATGAGTTGTGTGTTAAAACTCTCTCCTGATCGCGATCCATGTCGGTGGGTATGAGTTGTGTGTTAAAACTCTCTCCTGATCGCGATCCATGTCGGTGGGTATGAGTTGTGTGTTAAAACTATCTCCTGATCGCGATCCATGTCGGTGGGTATTTACCTGTAGATGATTGTTGACTTCCACGAAAAAACTGTTGATTATTTCAACATTTAATATATGTCATAGTTGCTCTATGATTAAAGCATTGGTGATACAAAATACACTTTCGGCTACAAATTGCAATGTTATTTCTTTTAATCACAATCAGATGTTGGGCATCTAAGTTTATCCGTCGTTAAGTTAGATATTCACATTAACTCATTAAATCTGGCGCGGGAATCGAACATCGTTGCGCGTATCGAGTCTTAGAATCCAAGAATTCTGTTTTATACGTATAACTTGCTTCATCCCGTTGACCCTGTTTATCATTGAAATGATGATATCATTAACGGAAATAAAATGCCCTTAAATCGGCTTTTCTGGATGTCCCGGGAGTGTTCGGTGATTATCTCCGAGATTGGCCTCTTCTTGTGAAAATAAGCACATAACGGGTGTATTTTAATGAGCGACATACATTCATATTAGTCCCAGTTAGAACGAATGTAGCGATTAATTTCAGTGTTATGGATATCCAAACCTACAAACAATATAAAAGTAGGAATGCACGACGGACCGCCACGTGATAATCCGGGAAAAAGTCATATTGGACTCCCGAATGTCATATTGGACTCCCAAGTGTGCAATATGATTTTTTTATCGGGACCCTGTGACGTCACGAATTAACTCCACTGCGAAATGAATCGGTGAAATTGTGATGCGTGCGCAACACTGGTGGATTTAGCAGACGTTTCGCTTCCGCATTGAGTTTTTTTCACTTTCCGTGTTTACTGTTCCAAATAATGCTTTCTGTTTATCAAAATACAGGCTTTTATAGATAATTAATTGCCGACAAATACCAAAAATAACCACAAAAGTTTTATACCCAAAATTTGGATAAACTTACAGATGGGTAATAAAAATGTCATTATACAATGTTGTGTGCAGTATGAGGTTTTCTTGTACTCGTTCAGGTTGTGGTGAAAAGTCACATTGGACTCGACACTGCGTGTCTCGTCCAATATGACTTTTCACCACAACCTGGACTCGTACAAGAAAAACACATACTGTACACAATATTGTATAATAACTTTATAATACTGTACACAACTTTGTATAATAACTTTATAATACTATACACAACATTGTATAATAACTTTATATTAATGCCGATATGAGCTTATTTTCATCAAAACAGATTGTCGGGGTTGACTTGGTAATAAATTGGAATAAATTATGTTTATGACATATTTAACAAAATGTACGCTTTTTATATAATGTGTTTTCACTGCAGCCGGCGCCATACAGAAGAACGTATATAAGTCGACTATGTACGGGCTTATTTCAGAATCAAATAATCCAATACGAACCTACAATGTATGTAAATATTATAGGTCGTGTATGATCCTATTTTCGCGAGGGCATGTTGATCTCTTATAAAAGTTGCCGATTTGGTGGGTAGGGGCAATTCACTGCTCTCATAGGTTGTTCGTAGAGTGCTCATAAGCGAACTAAGTACTCTGTTTAGTACAGTACATGTTCCACATAACTCAATAATTTCGATGCTGCAGATTGGTAGGTTGAAACATGAACGTTGCATGTAATTTAACCCTTTACCCAACAGAACGGTCCTGTGCCAATGCATTCTCTTATATATGCGAGTCGACCATAGGTCGCCTCGCATATATAAGAGAATGCATTGGCTTAACACATATTAAAGAAAAAATGGTAAAAAGTGTTAAAAAAAAGTTTTTTTTAGGCCAATGCATTCTCTTATATATGCGAGGCGACCTATGGTCGACTCGCATATATAAGAGAATGCATTGGCACAGGGCATAACTGTAACTATCACAATGTGCTCAATGAGCCGGTTCCAATGATACCCATATTTCCATGGTTTTATTGAGACAGACCGAAGATAATTTAGGCTGTTAGGGCGTTTCTGGGCGTTCTGTTGGGTAAAGGGTTAAAGTTCTAACATGGAGCCGGAATCGGTTGACAAACCGTTCAATTAGAGATTAGGCCTCTCAATTTAAGACTATATACGATTCTCATGAATCAACCGCTTCCCGGAGTGTAATTAGCTCACTAATTATATAGGCCTCTAAATTTAAGACTAAACGATTCTCATTAAGCAACCGCTTCCCGGAGTGTAATTAGCTCACTAACGTTGACCTTTGTTGGCAGTAAACATTAAGTTCGTGCACACCATCAGATGCAGAAACGAGGCAATATACGTCGCTGTTTGAACTGTATTTCCGTATAACGACCTGCGGTTCATTATGGTAATGACCACCGAGCTTCGGAATTCAATCGAAGCCTTCCCCGCACTCCCGCGAGAATACGTTGGAACAACGATAACACGGGGATGCATTGATTGCGCGCACGATACCAGATTATTTTGTAATGCGCAGGAACACATTTAGTCAATCGAAGAAAGTGCTAAGACGGCCTATAAGTGGACGCCCAACCTATGTTTGTACCAAACTCGAGACTCCTCGCCAGTATAATGACCGCGTAATATTGTTGTTGGAGCGACACACACACTGAAAAAAAAAACTTAGTCATAGCCTTAGTCAACCCGTAACTTAGTTATTTTTTGACTAACGTAGCCAAAAGTAACTAAGTGTGACCTTAGTCACACCTTAGTTACTAAGGTTAATATTTTCTTGATTCAGTCATGCCGTCAAAACTCAATAGTATACTTATCGGCGACATATTATATACGGCAATGACTCCATACAGTATGACTGAATCTTACTCTGCTGACATTTAATATGCATATAATATCGCATTATTTCTGTGTTAATCGGGTGGGTACGTCTATGGACGAGTACGTAAATTTAACGCAAATTATTGTCACGCGATTTTTTGGCTGACATTTTTAATTCGGAAAAATCACTAAAATCAGAGTGATTTAGACGTGATATTGGCGTCGAATAAACTAAAAGAGACGACATATTACATAAATAACAACCATGGCGTATTTGGAGAGCGGATAAAACCAGGATAAAAGATAATAATCTGCGAAACCGTTCATCGTGTATTGTTGAACTAATTTATTATTCAGCTGCTTTCAACAAGTGGACAATTTGTCAATAATAGCTTGAATCTTTATTCTGCATGTGAAAGAACGGCGCCTGAAATATTTGCTGCCAAATTAGATGTGTGCCTGATGACTCCTTCAAGGTTACTTGTACCGTACACAGTACTGTACAGTACATACAGTGTGGTGAACGTTTTTCGCTGTGGCATTGTGGACGACTACCCCAAGTTGAAGTTCATTCCGGCTTGGTTTGGTGATCGAGACTGTTACCTGTTTGATTGCGGACAGTTGTTAAAGACGGTCTGATTTCGGTTCCTTTGATAACCGCACAAGTTTAAATTCTGCGAAAAAAAGGCTTATTAATCATTGACAATTTCCACTAAATTAATCGAGAGCAGTGATGCATGCCAATTAATCGATGAATCATGGCATGATCCATTCAATCGAATCAATGGTCTGACTTCATTCAGATGAACACAAGGCTGAAGCTTCGATGTCAAGCAATAGTGACAATAATAACAACGACTCAACGAGCAGCTATTAATATTAGAATGGTGAAAATGCAGTTGACAGTACTTGTTCAGAATCTGATTCTATCAGAGCACATTGACATGCATGTACAATTACAAGAGAGGATATGCGGCGTGCGCACCAGTGTAATTCACAGAGCTCCAACGTCAACAAAACACCAAAAACAATGAAACTGATGCCGTGTAGTGATGGATGATCACATACATGTATCTACAATTCCAACTTTACAATGACCCCGACCAATTCATCTGTGTTCAACATTGTTCATTGAAATGTGTGGATATGAGACATTGTCATTATTCGCCATGTTATCGTCAAGTTACCGGCATCACGACAATTTACCAGGAGTACACTGTTATTGGTTGGATGTTCTTATCAAACTATCTTCGGCTGATTCACTGATATTTCATGGAAAATGTGCGACTACATGAGAACATTGTCGCCAAGTCATTGCGCACAGTTACATGTTTATTGGATCTGCTGTTGTCTTGAAGGGACCAATCCCAAATACCGGTAGCTGTTGTTGATATATACAGTAGTACAGTACCAGTGAAAAGAAGTGGTATATTAAGCATGCTATTTTCGCAATTGGAAACACTTATAAGCATGTCGCTTGTGATATTATTGCAATATTTTGCGCTTAATATGGTGACACTTTGCGCTCAAAATTGTGACATTTAAATCAAATATTGCGAGGTTTGTGTCCGCGATTCACTCAAAATGTGACCGCAACAAAGCGTTCATAATTGCATGCATTTCTGAAAACAAACATTCATTTGTTAAATAGAGGTATTCACCAAGTCTATGCCTGTGTGGATATGCACGCTTGTATCAAGCCAAGGCGGTGTTCCTGAAATTATTGTGACGAGCCTGAAGGCAAGTCACGATGTGTGTCGGAAACTACACCGTGGCTTGATACAAGCGCTCAGTTCCACACATAGTGGTGAAGATATTTATCATATAATATAAAACTCTTCATTTCCTCCGATTTAATCTTCTATGTTGGTCGTTCGTTATCATTTTAATGTAAGCATAAATTTTTGTTTCAATTTGAAACAATTATCGACTGGTCAGATATTGAATGTATATTCAATGCATACTAGTATTCTGTGATGAATAATTTTCTTTCAAGATAAAACATTGTTAATATTGTCTAATTGTTTCAATAGTTAATAAAATTTATGTTGCTACCTGTAAGTCATTATTTTCAGTTATTTTAATCTGCAGTTGCGATGTTCAGCTGAGGCTGCAGGGCTATGATACCCCCAATAATTAGGCCCAATTAAATGTACTAATGGATACAGTGATGACTTAGTCAAGCCTTAGTTATTTCTGACTAAGGCCTTAGTCATTTCTGACTAAGGCCTTAGTCATTTCTGACTATAAGGCCTTAGTATTTCTGACTTAGGCCTTAGTCATTTCTGACTAAGGCCTTAGTCAGAAATGACTAAGGGCAACCTTAGTCATTTCTGACTAAGCTAAGTTAGTTAGTTTTGAGACGGGGGTTCTGACTAAGGTAACATAGTTACTTTTGACTATTTTTTTTTTTCAGTGCACCGAACGTTATTGGGAAATAGCTTTAGTGCAACTCAGCTTCGAAAATTGTTCAAAATAACTGATCTGTAACACCGAGAGTATATACGTGAACAAGTATCATGTTCGTCGTATTCCCTTGATTCAGATACCAACACCCAAGCTGCAAAACAGAGTTCAGTCCCCTCGCTACACCATGTCTGACCGCTGCCCCGGTGTGTATTTTCTTAAACAAATCTACATATTTTTATTGAAGTATTCTGTTAGTTACAATTCATTCTGGCTTGATCTAGACAATTTCCAAAATGAATATGGACAGTTCAGTTTCTCAGAATAATACAGAATGAATTGCAACCTACAGATAGTCTCAAATAAATAAATGTGCGATTTCTTCGCATTATGAGTAGGTGTTGGCAGCGTCATTAGTCCAGGCACATTAGGCGTGAATGGGGAAAAGTAAGGAAATAAATCCCGGAAAGCTGATTTTTTTATATTATTTAGGCCATAACATCGCGGATGCGTCACGAAAAGTCCCATAAAATCGGAGTTGAGCTTTCGGAGTTAACCAATTTTTTTCATAAAAAAATAAAAAGTTATATATTTTTCACAATCATAGGAATAATGGGATGTTATAACAATTTTTCAGCCAAAACATATACCAAATGTACTCAATATTGTTCAAAACACAATTCTCGAACCAGAGATACAAATTCAACGGGGGGATTTGAATGAATTTCGCAGATATGGATATAAAATAACATAATGACCCCAAAAAATGACGATTTTTTCAGACAATCTGTATTATTCGATGTCAAATTTCTCGGGCTATTCATTACGTAGGCGCAAGCAATTTGTTTTAAAAATTGCACAGATATCACTCCTCCAACATAATATGTGGGATTAGCAA
This sequence comes from Siphonodentalium dalli, assembly GCA_032622095.1. NCBI lineage: Eukaryota > Metazoa > Mollusca > Scaphopoda > Gadilida > Siphonodentaliidae > Siphonodentalium > Siphonodentalium dalli. The sequence goes on from CP136065.1 coordinate 209,274,559, forward strand.
CTATACCTATGATAAGTGGTCAATACTTGTAAAAACATAACCCTACCCCTTAAACTGGCTCTCGTCACATTTTGCCCTTCCGCTAGTCCAAGTGCTTGTTGTAGAAAACACACCAACTGTGAAAAGGGCGATAAAAGCATGAAACTTGGCACATATGTTCCTTATACGCTACTGCTCATTTTCACATGTGGCGTCATTTGCAACAGGCTCTTCGTAGCAACGGTTGCTAGGCAACTACCCGGCATCGGATTAATGCATATGACTGATATTATACGTGTTCTAACAAACTAAACTACGCCGTGTAGCATGTTTATGGTGAACTTATTTGTTGTCAGTTTTGACCTGACTGACAAATTGCCATATTACTTACTTACAAGGGGTGGCGGTTGCTAGGGACGCACACACAATCTAAAAATGCACATATGACTGATATTATGGTAGCTTTAACAAACTAAACTACACCTAATAGCACTTTTGTGTTGAAAGCAATTAGAATAGTTATTGTTAGTGTTGAGATGGCTGAAAAAAATACCATATAATTCTTACTTATATGAGTGGTAACTGTTGCCAGGGTCATACCCGAAATACAAACATGCACATATGACTGATATTATGGTAGTATTAACGTTTGTATGGTGAAAACAATGGCTGAAAAAAATACCATATAATTCTTACTTATATGAGTGGTAACTGTTGCCAGGGTCACACCCGAAATACAAACATGCACATATGACTGATATTATGGTAGTATTAATGTTTTTATGGTGAAAACAATTATAAATGTTGTTAGTGTGAGTCTAACCAGAATATGGGTACACTTATCCGTTGTGGTCCATCAGTTTAGATATCGGAAATTCAAAGTGAGAGTTGAAAAGTTGTTGCTTATATTTAATATGAGGCATGGCCATAATAGTTATATAAGCCATAGTCCCAGACAGCTAGATATATAATGTAAGTCACGGACCAACTCTACTATATATGAAGAACATAGCTAGGGTCAGCCACCAATATGTTAGCCATGGCCCTGGCCTACAATAGTTAGGTTAGGAACCCAGACACATATATACTCACAGGACCCATGTCCATACATATAGGCTATGTACGTAGGATATGTATAGTCCATGAACCAGACCGCTTCATATAACCATACATGCATGATATCTATGATCATGACCATGACACTGTTACATGGTGCAAATAACAAAGTGCCCACAGATAGACCATGTACTAAGATACCATAGACCAAGTCCGATGCACAATAGATTAGTGCACCATGGATTCAGGAACCTATATATGGTATGAACATATGAGACAGTTTTATGACAGACCAACCTATATATAGATATTGCACCGATGCCACATAGACGAAAGTTAAGGATGGGGGGCCCTTATAAATAGCCCATACACATATGGCACTGTAGGTTGGCCATGGACACATATCCATACGTGTAGGCCATGGACCAAGGCCGATATATGTATGCCATATTGAATTATACCCAGGCATAAGCAGGTGTCTGTCTATATGTAGGATATGGACCCACCCCTCGTACGTGATATATATACACCAAAGACCCAGGCAAGTTTAAATAGTGTTAATACACAAGTGACTATAATGATGTATGCAGTGATACAGGTGCCTATATGTAGGACATGGACACATGTCCCTAAATAAAAGCTACGGCACCGGCGTTATCAATCATTTCATAGATTTACATATATGCTGGTAGGCCATGGACTGATCCACATATATAGGAGACACATGGACCCTACGGGTAAGTCCATGCATGTGGATGGATCCACGTCTCTATACTATATGAATACCGTATACGTACGTCCGTTTTCAGCCATTCGACCAACGCCCTATAGCATGAAGGTCCATATCGATTGGTCGTGTGCACCACCATAGCTTGGCTATGGACCCAGGCTCATATAGGTAGGAAATTGAGACGGGCCCCTATGGACAGCCCATGTATCCAGGCTGATTTAGTTATGACTTTATTACAAGACATTTATATGTAAAACATGAACCCATCCCATGAATGTACATGTGCCATGACTATCTAGGTTATAACCACAGCCACGCATACGCTATGGACCCATATGAACACCACATGTAGTGCAAATACACAAGTGTCTATAGTTATGTACACATGACATGTACCCAGGCAAATCAATAGAACGAACCCTAAATAGTATATCATCGGCCCAGGCCCCTTTCTATGACATGGACACAGTAGTTAAGACACGTCATTGGATGCTGTTCCTTAGTAACTGTGGGTTGGTAATGGGCCCATGGCTGCCCATGTAAATGGGTATTGGTCACCGGTTCCAAAGGGTAGTTCATGGTATCTCAATCTGAAATATATAGGCCACGCTCATGTACGAGCTCCTATAGACTTGTAAATGACTCATGACCATGTATTGACATATATGTAGTTATGGCATGGATATGAAAGAAACACAGTTAGTTCATACCGTATAGCAACTGGTATGCGGATGCTACCACACTGTGATAGAGTGTTCTGCATGGATGCCATTGTCAAATGTAGTGCAAATGTCGGATTCCACGGAGGGGGGTTCAGGTGGTATCGACATAAATGTGGGTCAATATTTTTACATGTCTCATCAAAATGTATTCCAAAAATCGAATCATGGAAGAAACAATATTAAACTCCACACAGGTATGTGATTCTGATAAAACTAACTGAATAGTCTGTCAGTTTAAAGAAGATTTGTCAATGGTAGGTGGTTACCTAGCAACAATGAAACCTCAATACCAATTTGCCACACGAGAATGCGTCAGTACACAACACAACAACCTTTAGTTATGCATTATTGTCAATATAAGCATAATATGGCATATTATGAAACAATTATATCATGCAAATTTCCCAAAACTCATGCCATATCATGAAACAGTTATATCAGTTAAATTACCAGAAACTCATACATATGGTATGCTTTCAAATGTGGGTATGTCCATAGCAACCACTACACACCAGTTAGGTAAAGAATGCGGCAACGTTACTGCCATGTTCACTCTAACAACAATTATAATAATTGTTTTCAATATAAAAATGTTACATGGCGTAGTTTAGTTTGTTAAAACTATCATAATATCAGCCATGTGTGCATTTTTCGATGTTTGGTATGTCCCTAGCAACGCAACCGTTACCAGAAATATATAGTAATTTTAAAGTCGAACCCACACTAACAATAACTATTACAATTGTTTCACCATAAAATGATAATGACGTAGTTTATATTAGTTTGTCAAAACTATCATAATATCAGTCAGCTCGGCATTTTTCGATTTCGGGTATGTCCCTAGCAACCGTTAACACCCCTGTAAGTAAGAACTATGGTAATTTTCCAGCCAAATCTACTCGAACAACAACTAATATTACTTTTACCATAAAAATGCTGCATGACGTAGGTTAGATTGTTAAAACTGCCATAATATCAGTCATATTTGTATTTCTTCGATGTGGGATAGTTGCCTAGCAACCGTTGTCAAGGACGGACCTGCCACGACGTCTATACATCTGAAAATGATTAATAGTGTATAAAGAACCTATGTGCCAAGTTTCATAGTGTTATCACCATTTGTACAATTGTTACGTCAAACGCCAGGACTATTATATGGTATTTTGCCTTTCAGATACTCAAAGCAATGGGGTACGTTTTAGGGGGTAGTGTTATGTTTCCGGCTATAAAATCTTAAAGATGGTGATGGTTCGATATATCTCATCACTTTTCTGTTCTGAACTAACCACTCTTCCAGTATAATGGTTCATATTTTAGCTCATTGTCGTCTGAATATCTTTACTCACCCTCTTTTGTTAGGAAAATTTTGAATCACCATGCGATTTATATGCTCTCTTCGCCAATAAATGTCATCACAATTATGGAATATCGACTGTTAGTAAGCTCTAGCACCAATTACGCATATCTATCGACACATGCTTCATGATGGACGGGTATGTGTGAAGATTGAGTCCATAAATTAGCCTACATATGACTGCATTCGCATATGGTCTAATGGAATTTCGTCAGAAATTGCACCATTGCGAAAAATCATGATATCTCAAAAAGCTCAACTCGGATTCTAGGGGACTTTTGCCAAGTTGTTCATAAACATGTTCTTATTAATCCCTGAAAACTTCAGCTTTCCGGGATTTTTTGCACTAGTGAAACCTAATGTGCCTGGACTACATGCCTTGCGTAGGGAAATGAACTTTGCATGAAGCTCGACCAATATCTTGAACATAGGATTTGCTAACAAAGTTCCATTCCAGTATTTAGTATCATTACCAGAATTTCTTTCTGGCTCGGAACCTGATAGCGATTAATTGCACGATATAAGAAATAAGTGTAACACTATTTGGAAGAATACACAAATTATTCACATAATATTATCTTATCTATGCTATTGTCATTAGCGGTACGCGATGGTACGTGTTAGAATGAAGACCTTTTTGATATTATTTGGTATCAGACATTCATAATCAACGTTGAGGAGATATTACAACTGAAATCCGATTTGGTTTGCACGACAGGTAATCCGCATTAAAGATAGAGATTGCGTCTCTTAAACACATGTTCAAGAGTTTGAAATGTTTTAGCTATTACGTCACATCAGTGCTATAATAAGGTCCCCCATACCACAATTCTACTATAAACGCTATGCAATATAGTTGTATCTCCGTCGTTGTTGTTTCGGTCCGTGCTATAAGATCGTATCTCCTTGTCCAATTAAATCGCCATATAACTCCTACAATGCGATTTGGCTTTCCAATCACCGAATTTACTTGTGTGTCGAACTTCAGTTGATCATCAATATGTACACCGAGATCTTTTTTCCGATCTCGATTGTGATATCGTGGATGTTCTAATGTGTCTATCATAAAGTAGGAATTTCTAGGATTATTATAGCCAAAATGAAGAACGTGAATTTTTAAAGAATTGAATCTAAGTTGCCAGTCCTGGGACCACTTCGAAACGGAATCTTTATCAGCCTGAATGCCATGATGGGTGGGTTTCCGATGATTTGTGTGTCATTTGCGAAAAATTGGCACATACATGACGTTGTGATTGGCAGATCATTAATGTACACAGGAAATATGGCACTTCAATAACTAATATGTAGAAACGATTACACATCAAATGTATAAACCCTGTTAATACACACAGTAGTGTGTAGTTTTACATATAAATGCATTGACCAAGGGCCGTTCTACACATATTGTGTATATTTTGCATGCGCATTATGGTGCCTTCAGTTTAATATAGTCTGCTGTGTGACGGCCATATTGTTTGAGAATATTTGAGAACAATCTACAGCGATCGTAGACAAGGAATGTAATTTTATAATTCCGACATGTGGGTACAGTATTAATTGTATATGAGGACTTATTTGTTAAAACTTTCATGCCCTTAGACTCTTTTGTATGATTGTTGTAATACGGTAATACTAATATTATGCAACCACGCCACGACCATAGTTTGTTCATTTAAAACAAATACTCACACATTGCAGAGCAAAACATTACGTACCACTGTACGCCATGAAAGTTTTAACATATAAATCTCCATATATCATCAATACTATATAGCCACAGGTCGGAATACTGATCTTACATTCTTGTATACGATCTGTATATGTGTAAGAATCTACACAAAATGTGTAATGGATATATGTTGATTTTATGCACACCGTTGTGTATAAATGTGTAGAAATTTATCCACAATTACACAATTTGCGTACGTATATGAATCTACACATATACTACACAAATATTTCTAAGATCAAACTTGAATAATGATTGTGTAATAGGGCTTCACATTTTGTGTAGAAAACCTACACATTAGTCATAAGAGTGGGAGTATTGTTCTGTCGATGCCATATGACTGCAATTGTTTTTAGGAGTCTCTGATGTGACACATTGTCAAACGCTTTGCAAAAATCAAGATATATGGCATCAACAGGATTTCTTTTACCGAGTTCAGTTGTAACATGTTCGAGGTAATTTATTAATTGCGTTTGATAAGATCGCCTTCTACGAAATCACTAAACAAATTAGTTTTCTCCATGCGCCGCATTATAGCATCCCTCACGAACGATTCCAGAACTTGACAAAGAATGCATATAAAAATTACAGGCCGGTAATTTCCTGGATCGGTTTTTGCACCCTTTTTTATACAAACATGTTTGTTAACACTTTCATGCATTTCTATAGTGTATGAACGCGGGCTTCCAAAGTCATGCGAGGCGCGCTTCTGTGTTTCACACACTTTGACAGTCCGATATATGTGCATATATCATAGAAACACAAGGAACACAGGTTAATTTCTCAAATGAATGTGGTAATTCTTAATATGTGGTATTCGCAATGTAGAGTGGGCGAAGGGGCAGCCGGGCATGATACAAGTCCATGTGGCCACAATTCAGCCCAATCGGATTGGTTCGGGTATTGTATTTTGTATTTGCAGTAACTGTCTGTTATCTGATTCATCGAAAGACACATGTAGCGTCATTACATGTCATATTCACGTTTTGTTTTAATTAACCGAGTAACACAGTTTGCACCAATTATACATACAAACTATGTTCATTTCAAATTATTTCACATAATTATGACGAGGTCGTGTGCGTGCTTAAGGAGGAGGTCAAGTAATAAACTTCCCAAAATAATCACTGACGTTGGCCAATTCTCTATATTTAAAACTAATTTGCAACTATTGGACCCCTCACCTGCCCCTCCTTTGTACTTCTACACAGGACAACGAAAAAACAGTATCCTACACTGTCGCATCCGAAATAGATGTAGTGAACTCCGCTCTGATATGTTTAATAATTATATCTCCGATAGCCCTGTGTGCTTCTGTGGAAATCCATCCGAAGACGCCTTTCATTATTTCTTTAGTTGCCCCTTGTATCAGTCTGAGCGAGCCGTCCTCGCTGATAAATTGACTCGCGAGAGCCTTCAAATTTTCGACATTAACGAAGTTCTGTTCGGAATACCATATATCTCGTCCCAAAGTAATAAGAAACTGTTCGATATAATTCAGCAATATATTGTAGCAACAAAGCGTTTCGATAACTGAATTTAGAACAAAATATATCCTCAAGGAAGGACTTCAAATTGCCTTAGTATATACACCGGTAAATATATGAACTACGCAGTTTAGTAATCTACTGGCTTCCCACTTATGGACCTACTCCCCCACTCAATCACCAGTTCTCTGTAATTTTGATCTACCGTATGTACTGTCTTCCAGAGTAGCTGACCAACACTTGACTAACATATGTATATATATATGTGTATATGTATGAGGGTGTGTATGTGTGTGTGTATATATATATATATATATATATATATATATATATATATATATATATATATATATGTATGTGTGTGTGTGTGTATGTATATGTTTATATGTATATATATATATATATGTATATAGCTATATGTATGTGTATATGTATGTATGTATGTATGTATGTGTATGTGTAAGTGTGCATGTATATGCATAGTATATTTATTTATATATGAAGAAAATACCCCTTTGACAAAACCCTGCTCCAACATCAGTTAAGACGAACCAAAAATCACATAAACCCCACCAAATGTTATAGCTATCAAATCATCCATAACCCATATATAGCAATATGCTCTGGAAGGCACTACACCAATCACCATGAAATCACAAAATCTTGCATGTAAATATGTTCAGCTGTCATCTTGTAAGTATTTTGTATCTAAATCGATTGTATTGGGAGAGGGGCTTCATAAGTTGAAAAAACTTGTGCCCCGATCCCTTTTGTATTATATGCAAATAAAATACGTTTCAAGTCAAGGTCAAGTAACCAATTTTGAATGGGCATTTCCATGCAAAT